>OX638130.1:97159539-98537039 GCA_951804985.1 Dryomyza anilis | reverse complement strand
GGATAGAATTTGATACGTATTTTATAATAGATTTTTAAATAAAGAGTTTCAAAAGAATTGGATAAGAAGGCTTTTTCTAAGAAAAGTTTGCAAGTAATTTAAAAAAGTTTGATAACAGTTTTAAAAGAGCTTGACACAAATTAGATAAGACTTTTATTAGATTTGTATAAGAAACAAAAGTATTTGCTAAGAGTTTGAGAACAGTTTGAGTAGAGTTATTTCTTTAATAGTTTATTAAAGAGTTTTTTAATAGTATAATAAGACTTCTTGAAATATGTTGTAGTTAGAAAAAGTTGAATACGTATTTTATAGGAGTTAGATAAGACTTTTATAAAGCTTCAAAAGAGTTTGATAAGAGATTGTTAAGAGTTTACTGGATTGCTGGAAGTTTGATAAAAATTTTATATAAGTTTTGTTAAGTGTTTAATAAGGTTTCCTCAAAAGTTTAATAACATTTATATTAAAGTTTTATAAGTGTTTGATAAGAGTTTGATAAATAATTTGACAACAGTTTGAGAAGTTAGATAAGACTTTTATAAAGCTTCCAAAGAGTTTGATAAGAGATTGTTAAGAGTTTGCTGGATTGCTGGAAGTTTGATAAACATTTTATATAAATTCTGTTAAGTGTTTAATAAGTGTTCATTAAAAGTTTAATAAGATTTATATTAAAGTTTTATAAGTGTTTGATAAGAGTTTTATAAATAATTTGACAACAGTTTGAGAATTTTAATAAAACTAGTAGTTTTATAAACGTTTTATAAAAGTTCGAGTTTGAAAAGAGTTATATAAGAGTTTGATAGTATATATATAAAAAGAAGTTTGATAAGGGTTTTATAAATGAAATTTATTATTAGTTTAGAAGTCCGTTTTATAAATGTTTTATAAGAATTTATAAGAGTTTAATAAGATTTGTAAAATAGATGTATAAGAGTTTGGTATCAGTTAGATATATAAGTTATATATACGTTTATAAAAATTCGTGTAATTAAAGTTTTCAATATTTCTTTGTTGTAGTTAAAAAGAATTCGATAAATATTTTATAAGACTTCAATAAGGAGTTTAAGAAATTCCAAAGAGTTTGATCAGAGTTACTAAGAATGTGGTATGATTATTGCTATAAGTTCGAGAACAGTTTTATAAGCGCTTTATAGAAGTTTTATGAGAGTTTTATAAGAGCTTTATCAGAGCTTTTCAGGAGATTTATAAGAGTTTTACAAGCGCTTTATAAGATTTTTTAAAGAGTTTGATATTTATCAAAAAATTTAACAAAAAATTACTCAAAAAGGAAAAACACGTATAAAATATTGTTGTATATTAATTTAAGTATTTTCGAATTATTTCATTTGGGAAATATCACGTAGCCGCTGCTACTACTCCAGTTGCCAACAGCAAAAATATGCTCACCAAAAACACGGCAAAGCACCAAGTATCAAGTGTTCCTATATAATATGTGGCAAAAAGAAATAATCATAATAAAAATGTGCAAAAGAAAAAATATTGCAAAAAATTGAGGCTAAAATTAATTTTTATTTTATGTTGTGTTTTGTTTTGTTGTATTTTTATTGCTTCTTCTTCTTCGTCTTCTGTTCAACTAAAATAACAAAACCATACAAAATACATATTCTGCATATGGAATAAGGCATAAAAAAATGGTATGGTACGTTGGTAGCACAGTACCAACAAATTAGAACATATTCTCTCGCCTACAAGGAATTGTGCTTCATGTAGTTTGTTATTTTATGACAAATAAATTGTTTTCAATTTTCTCGAATCAAATTGAAAAATGTTTGCATTCCAAATTAGAATAAACAAATGAAAAATTTATGATTTAGCGAAAAATGGATTTTAAATTGAATTTACATTATTATGTATTTCATTTTAGAAAAGTATAAAATTTTATAGTTCAAGTCATTAATAAGTAATGTTAATATTTACTCCTGAAGCATTCAGAACCTTTATTAGTTGATCATTATTGATTCAAAAAATCCGATTTGAAATAAAAGCAAAAACAAAAAACAAACACAAATGAAAAACACAAAACAAAATCAAAAAAACAAAAGGCAACAGCAAAATTAAAAAACACAGAAACAAAATAAAAAAAAACAGAAGCAAAAACACAAATACAAATACAAACACAATCGGAAAAACAGCAAAATACCAACCGAAAGCAAAAACACAAAAACAAAAGATTAAGCAAAAACACAAAAACAAAAGCAAAAACAAAAACAAGAAATAAAAAGCACAAAACGAAAGAAAAAACAAAAAACACAAAAACGCAAAATAAAAAATACAAAACAAAAGCAAAATCACGAAAATAGCAAAAACAAAATAAAAAACAAAAAAGACAATAAGAGTACAACATACTAGTTTATGTCTTTTTAATATCGAAAATTTCGAAAAATGTCAAACTAGGACCTAATAAAATGAATTAAGGGATGTAATATCGTCACTATCATGCCAAAGGGGCGAATGTGCAATTTTTGACATTTGCGTTTTTTTACATTTTTGAATGTAGTTTTACCTCAAGTATACTGTGCTAAAATCGCGTGTCGTTTTGTTGGATATATCTAGCCACAAAAGTCAAAACCAAAAGGGCGAATTTGAAAAATTAAAAATCTTGTCATGCCAAAAGTGCGAATCCTTCCTTTTTCGCCATAACTATTTATTGGTACGAGATAAAATAGTAGTGTGAAGGCATTTATTGTTTGTTTTTAAAGCACAATAAATGCCTTCATACTACTATTTTATCTCGTACCAATAAATAGTTATGGCGAAAAAGGAAAGATTCGCCCTTTTGGCATGACAAGATTTTCAATTTTTCCAATTTCTTCGTTTTTTTGCTACAGCTTTTTATTCGTGCAAGATGAAATAGTAGTTTAAAGGTATTAGTTGTCTGTTTTTAAAGCACCTATCGATTGGCATCATTATTTAAATTTGCCAAAAAAATGTTCCTTCAAATAACAAATGGCAAATTAATGTTTGGCAAAATATTTTTAAATAATGATGCCAATAATTAGGTGCTTTAAAAACAAACAATCAATTTCTTTACATCACTATTTTATTTTGAGCTAATAAAAAGTTATAGCATAAAAAACAAAAAAAAATTAAATTTTTCTAATTTTTAAAGCACTTCAAACTTTAAAATTTGATTTCCCAACATTTTTAAAAATTCACATTCGCCCCTTTGGCATGACAGTGACGATATGTTCTTTAAAAAGGTGAATTATTTCATAAAGATAATTACAAGACTTCATTTTTGATCAATAATATAATTATTTTCGAGAATTTTCGGAAAAGGATCAAATTAGACCCAAAGGTATAAATTATGTATAATTTTTACCGCGAAAATCTCTTACTTCGAATGTGGAGTAGGAGTTCGGAGAAGGTATTTGTGATACAATTGTACAATCTCCTACGTATTTTATGTAAGTTTCGTGTTCTATTCTTTACCACGCTGTTAGTAGTCAGTAGTAGTCCCTGGTACAAACATATTTCATTTTAAATTGGGTCAATTTGTAGCACTTATTGTTGTTGCTGCTGCTATTATTATTGTTTTTCTGTTGTTGCGATGTTTGTTTGTTCGTTGGTTGGATGGTTGGTTGGTTTGGCGCCGACGAGTTGAGTTCGTTAGAAAAAAAAATGTAATTTGCTAAATTTATGGTTATGGCAGCAACGTCCCTGAGATATTGTGTTGCTGTTGAAGAAACTTTGTGCTCCAACTGAGTTTTCGTGCTGTGTTTAGCGAGGATTTTTTTTCCTTGTTTTTTTTCCATTTTTATTTTATTTTTTCGTTGTTAAGATGACGCGATTTTTAATGTTTCAATGTTTTTATGTACTGTACATTGTCATAAGTCGTAAACGAGGTACATTGGCATAGGGAGTGACTTGACTGTATGACTGCTTGCCTGCTGTTATCCTCTGCCAGTTGTTTGTTATATATGTTGCCAGCAACATTATTTTTAATTTAAGCTCTAACGCATCCGTTACGGGATACAGCATGCTGAGAGAGAGCGTCCTTATTTTTTATAGTACAATATGAGACATTGATTGTAATTGAAATGAATTACGTGGTGAAAGTGTGTTGGACGCACTATTACCAAAATAATGACATTTATAAAAATTCAATTTTTCACTAAAAATTCAATTTTTCACTAAAAATTCAATTTTTCACTAAAAATTCAATTTTTCACTAAAAATTCAATTTTTCACTAAAATTTCAATTTTTCACTAAAAATTCAATTTTTCACTAAAAATTCAATTTTTCACTAAAAATTCAATTCTTCACTAAAAATTCAACTTTTCGCTATAAATTCTATTTTTCACTAAAAATTCAATTTTTCACTAAAAATTCAATTTTTCACTAAAAATTTAATTTTTCACTAAAAATTTAATTTTTCACTAAAAATTCAATTTTTCACTAAAAATTCAATTTTTCACTAAAAATTCAATTTTTCACTAAAAATTCAATTTTTTACTAAAAATTCTATTTTTTACTAAAAATTCAATATTTTACTAAAAATTCAACTTTTCGCTATAAATTCAATTTTTCACTAAAAATTCAATTTTTCACTAAAAATTCAATTTTTTACTAAAAATTCAATTTTTCACTATAAATTCAATTTTTCACTAAAAATTCAATTTTTCACTAAAAATTCAATTTTTCACTAAAAATTCAATTTTTCACTAAAAATTCAATTTTTCACTAAAAATTCAATTTTTCACTAAAAATTCAATTTTTCACTAAAAATTCAATTTTTCACTAAAAATTCAATTTTTCACTAAAAATTCAATTTTTCACTAAAAATTCAATTTTTCACTAAAAATTCAATTTTTCACTAAAAATTCAATTTTTCACTAAAAATTCAATTTTTCACTAAAAATTCAATTTTTCACTAAAAATTCAACTTTTCACTAAAAAAACAAATAAATTTTTCACTAAAAATTCAATTTTTCACTAAAAATTCAATTTTTCACTAAAAATTCAATTTTTCACTAAAATTTCAATTTTTCACTAAAATTTCAATTTTTCACTAAAAATTCAATTTTTCACTAAAAATTCAATTTTTCACTAAAAATTCAATTCTTCACTAAAAATTCAACTTTTCGCTATAAATTCTATTTTTCACTAAAAATTCAATTTTTCACTAAAAATTTAATTTTTCACTAAAAATTTAATTTTTCACTAAAAATTCAATTTTTCACTAAAAATTCAATTTTTCACTAAAAATTCAATTTTTCACTAAAAATTCAATTTTTTACTAAAAATTCTATTTTTTACTAAAAATTCAATATTTTACTAAAAATTCAACTTTTCGCTATAAATTCAATTTTTCACTAAAAATTCAATTTTTCACTAAAAATTCAATTTTTTACTAAAAATTCAATTTTTCACTATAAATTCAATTTTTCACTAAAAATTCAATTTTTCACTAAAAATTCAATTTTTCACTAAAAATTCAATTTTTCACTAAAAATTCAATTTTTCACTAAAAATTCAATTTTTCACTAAAAATTCAATTTTTCACTAAAAATTCAATTTTTCACTAAAAATTCAATTTTTCACTAAAAATTCAATTTTTCACTAAAAATTCAATTTTTCACTAAAAATTCAATTTTTCACTAAAAATTCAACTTTTCACTAAAAAAACAAATAAATTTTTCACTAAAAATTCAATTTTTCACTAAAAATTCAATTTTTCACTAAAAATTCAATTTTTCACTAAAAATTTAATTTTTCACTAAAAATTAAATTTTTCACTAAAAATTCAATTTTTCACTAAAAATTCAATTTTTCACTAAAAATTCTTCACTAAAAATTCAACTTTTCGCTATAAATTCAATTTTTCACTTCAAATTAAATTTTTCACTAAAAGATACAATTGTTTATTAAAAATTAAAATTTTGACTAAAATTCAATTTTTCTTTAAAAATTCAATTTAAAAACTTTTCACTCAAATTTAAGTTTTTCACTAAAAATTCAATTTTTCACTACAAATTCAATTTTTCACTAAAAATTAAATTTTTTACTACAAATTAAAATTTTTACTCACTAAAAATTAAATGTTTCAATAACAAAAATATACTTTTTACTCAAAATTCAATTTATCACTAAAATTTAAATTTATAAATAAAAAATTTAAAAAAAAAATGTGCCACTACTTACTAATGCCGGTAACGTGTCCCTGAAGCACAACCAACCTGCTCTCAAATACTTTGCAATGGCAGAGCGAAAATTATACAGATTAATCACAGAAATCATTTATTGTCGACAGCACGTTTCACGATCACGAAATTACTTTTAAACATGAAAACGAACTTTTGTCAAAGACAAAAACACACACAAACCAAAATAGAAACAGAAACTGAAAAAAAAAACACAAACACACCAAAGAAAGTAAAATGTCATTTCGATTATGAAATGTGAGAGCTGGCCAAAAACACCCAAGAGAAATTTTAAATAATGGTTTGCAACCTCCCAAGATAAACTAGGGATTTTTCGAAAGTTTTTGTAATGAAATTAATGAGGATTATAAAAGTTGTACTTTTCTATGTCGATTTTATATGCCCAAAAAAAGACGTGTCCAAATAAATAAAAATTAAAAGTGATTACCATGTAAATGGAGGTCACTACGGTTAACTCTATAATATCGAAATTTTAGCAGAAATGTAGTAAATATGTGTATTTGTAATCCAAACAAAAACAACTACATCAATGTAGTAAAATCACTTTTATTTCAAATATATTTTTCTTTTTCTTTTTCTTTTTATATTTTTGTATTTTATATTTTGATTATATTCAATAATAAATGGTATCTCTTAGATAGAGACCAATTACAATTACAATGATTTCAAATTGAAAAGTATCTAAATTATTTCCCGCTGGGATAATCTCTACCAAAAACACACGTAGTCACTACATTACAACGACCAACAACGCTGTACGGCCCCAAAGTCCTTGAAAATTGTTATGAATTACAGTTTATTAATGCTGATGTTGTTGCTGTTGCCATTAAAGTCATCGTCGCTGTCGTTGTCACCGTCGTCGTCGTTGTTGCTACTCCTGCTGTCGTTGGTTTTATTATTTTTATTATAGGTTTGAAATTTACAAACGCACAAATTGCACGCAACCGCTGGGGAAAAATTATAAATCAATATCACGCAGTGAAGAACAGTGAGACAAAAAAGCAGCAGCGCCGGCCGGAGACACTTGAGGTTGGGCTCACCAAACAAATGAAGACATTGCCGAGGGCGGTTCGATGGTCTGTTGTTTAGTTTACTAATGGGTGTGGATAGTAATACCGCGCAAGGATAATGATATTGCTATGGGAACTTTATAGTATAACTCAGTCAATGTTGTTTGAGGGACACGAATGAACGAACGATTTGTGTGCTTTCAAGGATTACAAATCAATTAAAGTGACTGAAAACTGGGACAGGTCGCGAATTAGTTTACGATATTAAGATTATTTCATGGGAGGTAATGCGATTATTTGAAATTATTGTCAAAAATGATTAAAACGGAAGGAAGATTAAAATCATAAATAATTAAATATATATATATATATATAAATTAAAATTTTTACAAGAAATTAAATTTTACTTGAAATGAAAAATTTTCACTAAATTTTTACTGAAAATTAAAATTTTTACTGAAAATTCATTTTCTTATTAAAAATTCAATTTTTCACTAAAATTTAATTTTCACTGTAAACTAAATTTTCACTAAAAAAAAATTCAACTTTTCACTAAAAATTCAACTTTTCACTAAAAATTCAACTTTTCACTAAAAATTCAACTTTTCACTAAAAAAAAAAATTAATTTTTTCACTAAAAATTCAAATTTTCACTAGAAAAAAAAACAATTTTTCACTAAAAATTCAATTTTTTGCTACAAATTCAATTTTTCACCAAAAATTTAATTTTTCATAAAAAAAAAATTCAATTTTTCACTAAAAATTCAATATTTCACTAAAAAATTCAAATGTTTATTAAAAATTCAAATTTTCACTAAAAATCCAATTTTTCACTAAAAATTCAATTTTTCACTAAAATTTCAATGTTTTCACTAAAAATTCAATTTGTCACTAAAAATTCAATGTTTTCACTAAAAATTCAATTTTTCACTAAAAATTCAATGTTTTCACTAAAAATTCAATTTTTCACTAAAAATTCAATGTTTTCACTAAAAATTCAATTTTTCACTAAAAATTCAATGTTTTCACTAAAAATTCAATTTTTCACTAAAAATTCAATTTTTCACTAAAAATTCAATTTTTCACTAAAAATTCAATTTTTCACTAAAAATTCAATTTTTCACTAAAAATTCAATTTTTCACTAAAAATTCAATTTTTCACTAAAAATTCAATTTTTCACTAAAAATTCAATTTTTCACTAAAAATTCAATTTTTCACTAAAAATTCAATTTTTCACTAAAAATTCAATTTTTCACTAAAAATTCAATTTTTCACTAAAAATTCAATTTTTCACTAAAAATTCAATTTTTCACTAAAAATTCAATTTTTCACTAAAAATTCAATTTTTCACTAAAAATTCAATTTTTCACTAAAAATTCAATTTATCACTAAAAATTCAATTTTTCACTAAAAAATTCAATTTTTCACTAAAAATTGAATTTTTCACTAAAAATTCAAATTTTCACTAAAAATTTAATTTTTCACTAAAAATTCAAATTTTCACTAAAAATTCAATTTTTCACTAAAAATTAAATTTTCACTAAAATTCAATTTTTCATTAAAAATTCAATTTTTCACTAACAATTAAATTTTTCACTAAAAATTCAATTTTTCACTAAAAATTCAATTTTTCACTAAAAATTCAATTTTTCACTAAAAATTCAATTTTTCACTAAAAATTCAAATTTTCACTAAAAATTCAATTTTTCACTTAAAATTCAGTTTTTCACTAAAAATTCAATTTTTCACTACAAATTAAAATTTTCACTAAAACTTCAATTTTTTACATAAAATTCAGTTTTTTTTACTAAAATTTCACTGTTCCGTTTAATTTTAAACTTTTCATTAAAAATTAAATTTTTTGCTATAAATTTAATTTTCCCTAAAAAAAAATTTTTTTTTTCACTAAAAATTCAATTATGAACTAAAAAATATCTTTTTCAAAAAAAAATATATCATTTATTACTAAAAATTAAATTATTTACTAAATATTAAATTATTCACTAAAAATTCAATTAATCACTAAATATTCAATTGTTCACCAAAAAATTCAATTTTAACTAAAAATTAAATTTCTTCAATAGCTTTTGAATTAAAAATTTATATCATAATCCCGAAACTAAATGTTTCTTTTTTATTTCATTTTATATTATTCTTTCCTACCACCACAAATATTTATTATTGCAATAATATGAAAAATACAAAATAAAACACAAGCACAAAAAATAAAAAAAACCTGCTTAAAAGAAAACATAAAAATAAAAAATAAGTTAAAAATACCAACTGCGAATGTTGCAGATTTAGAGTAAGTTCTTCTAAAAAATCCCGACAAATAAAAGAGCCATAAAAATAAGTTACAAATATTACGAGAACGACGAGTAGTAGGTACTACATAACGAGCGAAACATGTGCCTACAAAGGCAACACAATATAGGATCTATCCTACAGTTCCATTTTAAATACAAACCTCACTTCAAATTTCTCTCCAACTGCGAACAAAATGCGGACAAATGCGAATTTTATTATCTGCCCGTGACGCGGTTCGGGTTTGGGTTTTGGTACGAGTTCGGCCAGATAATAGCAAAATGGCGTCAGAAATACCAAATAACTGCAGGGTACTACAAAGGCGGCACAACAAAAACTCACAAAAAAAAATACCCAGAACAAAGAGATTCTGTGATGAGAAGATTTTACCATTTTGGAGGATAACAAGTGTAACTTCTTTGAGCACTGCTGCGACAGAGGTTTTTGTTTTCGGCCGACATATGTGCTTTTTATGGGCAACATTTTCTGGTTTTTGTGCTTCTTGTTGTCATGTGTTGTATGTATCTGTAACTGCGAATCTTTGTGGGTTTTTGTGTGTTCATATTTTGGTGAAATACTTTCATGAAAAGCACCAAATTCCGTGAAATTTATTTGATCGGATTAGGTACTGCGCAAAAATATTTTCATTGTCTAATTAAACCACAAAAATTAATGAACTTTGAAGTGTTATTTTTTCTATTTTGAATAATCTTGTCTGTGGTTAATTAAGTCAAATTCAATTTTTGCCGCACAAGCCGCAACGTTTGTCTTAAATGCTCTTTGTGTCGCAAAATTTGTGTCAAAAATATCAAAGAAAATTCTTGCTCAAAGTGGTCGTCGACGGCACACGTTATACGTACGCGTAAATCCTATTTGTGACCGTCGCCAAATGGCGTCACTCTGTCGGGCAAGTCCAGTCCAGTCACTTTTAATAGTAATTGAAGCCATCAAACGGCCAAATGTTTTTGTGTGCGCCTCAAATACAGAAAGTGGGCAATGGGTGTTGGATGTTGGGCGTTGGTTGCTCGGTTGAATACAGGTTCTGTGCTTCAAATCCTTGAATGCGCCAAGGATACGGTGCAGTAAATGCGAGGCGCATGTTTCATAAAGCATTGATTAAATTGGCCTGGGCAGCAACGGCAACCACAATAACTGCCGCCTAATTGCAGCCTGCCTCGACGCACAAACACACCGGCAAATCGTATTAAGCACACATACAGACACACACGAGCACACATGTATACTACACACACGAGCACACACAGAATGACAGTCAGTCGCATAATACAAACAGACACGTAGTCGGTTCACAGGAGCACAGCCTCGGCCTGTGACTTTTGTGCATGTTTATTGCGGCTCAAATGCGTGCGAAACCCCAGCAGAAAATTTTATGGCAATTATATTTTTATAACTGAAATCAATTCAATCTAACAAATCAAATCAACGGATAGTTAAAATCAAACTTCTATTAAAGGAATAGAATAACATTTGAAATCAAATGAAACGATTTAAATCAATACAAATCAATTCAAATTTATTAAAATCAATTCAAATTTATTTAAATCAATTCAAAATGTGTTGAATTCAAATCAATCTAAATGAATTCCAATCAATTATAATCAACTCCAATCAAATCAATTTAAATCAAATCAATTCTAATCAATACAAATCAATTCATATCAATTCAAATCAATTCATATCAGTTCAAATAAATTCAAATCAATTTAAATCAATTCAATAAATTCAAATCAATTTTAATCAATTCAAATTAATTCAAGTCAATTGAAATCAACTCAACTTAATTGAAATCAATTCAAATTAATTCAAATGAATTCATATCAATTCAAATCAATTCAAATCAATGTAAATAACCTGAAATTAATTTAAATCAATTCAAATAAATGCAAATTAGGCCAAGTATATTAAAAAGAATACAAATTATTTAAATAAAATCAAATCAAATCAATTCAAATCAATTCAAATCAATTCAAATCAATTCAAATCAATTAAAATCAATTCGAATCAATTCATATCAATTCAAATCAATTCAATTCAAATCAATTCAATTCAAATCACTTCAAATCAATTCCTATCAATTCAAATCAATTCAAATCAATTCAAATCAATTCAAATCAAATCAAATCAAATCAATTCAAATCAATTCAAATCAATTCAAATCAATTTAAATCAATTCAAATCAATTCAAATCAATTCAAATCAATTCAAATCAATTCAAATCAATTCATATCTATTCAAATCTATTCAAATCAATTCAAATCAATTCAAATCAATTCAAATCAATTTAAATCAATTCAAATCAATTCATATCAATTCAAATCAATTCATATCAGTTCAATTAAATTCAAATCAATTTAAATCAATTCAAATAAATTCCAATCAATTCTAATAAATTCAGATTAATTCAAATCAACTCAAATCAATTGAAATCAATTTAAATTAATTCAAAGGAATTCATATCAATTCAAATCAATTCAAATCAATTCAAATCAATGTAAATAAATTGAAATTAATTTAAATCAATTCAAATAAATGCAAATTAGTCCAAGTATATTAAAGTGAATGCAAATTAATTAAATGAAATCAATTCATATCAATTCAACTCAATTCAAATCAATTCAAATCAATTCAAATCAATTCAAATCAATTCAAATCAATTCAAATCAATTCAAATCAATTCAAATCAATTCAAATCAATTCAAATCAATTCAAATCAATTCAAATCAATTCAAATCAATTCAAATCAATTCAAATCTATTCATATCAATTCAAAACAATTCAAATCAATACAAATCGATTCAAATCAATTCAAATTAATTCATATCAATTCAAATGAAATCAATTCAAATCAATTGAAATCAATTGAAATCAATTCAGATCAATTCAAATCAATTTATTATCAATTCAAATCAATTCAAATCAATTCAAATCAATTCAAATCAATTCAAATCAATTCAAATCAATTCAAAATAATTCAAATGAATTCAAATCAAGTCATATCAATTCAAATCATTTCAAATCAATGTAAATAAATTGAAATTAATTTAAATTAATTCTAATAAATACAAATTAGTCCAAGTATATTAAAATGAATACAAATTAATTAAGTCAAATCAATTTAAAACAATTCAAATCAATGTTCATTAATTCAAATCAAGTCAAATCAATTTATATTACCTAAAATCAATTAAAATAAATTCAAATCAATGGGAATTATAGGAATTTTTTAATATACATTATTTCAAAAAATTCCTACTGTCCATCATGTCGTATATGCAAAATGTGCTTGTAAATCTCAGCCAAAATACGTTCCACTCAGGTGTATCTATAGCTAGACGACTAAGCTAATGCAAGTGAAGCGAGATTTACTGCTACTCACAAATTAAGCTCACAAAAGAAACGATATCATTCGATGATATACAGTGGGATTTGTATCACCGTTAAGCTGTGTTCGACAACATCCTGTGCCGGCATGACAGCTGCAATTATGCTTAGAATTTATTATTTATGTGTAATGTTGGCAGTGAAAATTTTCGTGAATTTAGTTAATTTAAATTTTACATGCAACAAGCTGTATGGACAATTTTTATAATTTGGCATAATTAAAAAAAACTAAAATTATTTCGAAGCAATTTATACTAATTTTTAAATAAATTATACGAAAAACTAAAATAAAATAATTTAAAATCAATTATACTAATTCTCTAATTCAGCAAATATATTTTAAAGTTTTCAATATAAATCACTTCTAAAGAAATAAAGCAATTAAATATTTTAGAATTTAAATTTTTGTTTAAAAATAAATTAAATTCAATACAACTAACCACATTATAAAAATGTGCGCGAAACAATACAAAAATCAAACCAAAAACCGTATAAAATTAAATAAATTAAATACAATTAATTCATAGCCGGATTTTGTCAGTCGCATTGTTGCGTTCACTTGTTTTCTGGTAATTTGTTCCCTAAGGTCTCGTTGTCCAGTGATTTTTATTATAGTTCATCATACTATTGTTGGTGTTTTTATTTGCGGACCACGTACAACGTGGTAATGCGGTAAAACGCGGAAAATGCGCCCATTAAGTCGTTGTGTAAAATGGTGCGCCATAGCGACAAAATGACGACGACGACGATAGCGATGACGCCTTCCGGCGGAAGCACACGAACAACGGTAGCAGCAGCAGCGACAGCAGCATGAGTGCGACATGTTGCACAGAACAAAATTGTAATCGGTATAAAATAATTTAATTACTGCGCACACTTAAAACAAACAAAATCTGCGGCATGGTGTGTACTTAATTGAATTTTTGTAATTACCATTTTATTTAATTTTAAAATCAATTTAAATCGATTTAAATTGATACAAGTTTACATAAAATAGTAAATCGATTTCAATTTAAATAAAATTAAATCATTTTAAATTCACTCAATTAAATTTATTCCATTTAAATCAATTAAAATCTTCTTAAATCAATTCAATTTTAGTCAAGTAATTTTTAAATTTACTGAAATCAATTCTAATAAAGTCAAATCAAGTATAATTTTTATCAATTCAATTCGAACCAAAATAAACTAAATCAAATCAATTCAAATCATTTAAAATCAATTCAAATCAATTCAATTGTATTTAAATCTTCTCAATTAAATCATTTCTAATAAATTCAAATTACTTTAAATCAATTCAAATCAACTCAAATAAATTACAATTAATTTAAATCAATTCAAATCAATTCAAATCTATTGAAATCAATACAAATCAATTCAAACCAATTCAAATCAATTGAAATCAATTCAAATCAATTTAAATCAATTTAAATCAATTCAAATCAATTCAAATCAATTCAAATCAATTCAAATCAATTCAAACCAATTCATATCAATTCAAAGCAACCCAGTTATAATCAATCTAACTTAATTCAAATTAAAATCAATTTAAATCAATTCAAATCAATTCAAATCACTTCAAATCAATTCAAATCAATTCAAACCAATTCAAATCAATTCAAATCAATTCAAATCAACCCAACTATAATCAATTTAAATTAATTCAAATACATTAAAATCAAGTCAAATCAATTCAAATGAACTCAAATCTATTCAAATTATTACTAAACAGAACAAATAAAATAAATTAATTTAAATCTAAGTAAATAAAACCATTTCAATTAAAATCAAATCAGCTCAAATCAATTTAAATCAATTCAAAGCAATTCAAATAGAAGCACTTCAAATCCATTTAAAACAATACAAATCAATATAAATCAATTCGAATGAATTCAAACCAATTTAAATCAATTCAAAACATTTTAAATCAAATAAAATCAATTCAAACCAAATCAATGCAAATAAATTTAAATCAATTTAAAAAAAAAAATCAAATCTAGTGAAATGAATTTAAATCATATCCATTCAGATCAATTCAAATCAATTCATATCTACTGAAATCATTTTAAATCTTCCCAAATCAGTTCAAATCATCCCAAATAAAATAAATTCAAATGAATCAAAATCTATTCAAATTGTTTCATTTAAAATTTATTTTTTTGTTGCATTCTAAAAAGTTCTACAAATTTTAATTTTTTTTTTTGTAGTTTACACAATTCAAACGCTTTACTTTTCGCAACGTGTATTCAAATCCAAAGCAGCTGTCGCTGCTACTGCTGCTGCCATTTCCTACTGGCAATTTCCGTATTTAGGGTATTATTTGCGGACGACCATTGTTCACCATAATTCGAAGTGGTTGTATGTCTGCCTGTCTCTCGGTCGCAACATATGCGAGCGAGGCGCGGCCCTCTTTAAAGTGTTGTCGGAACCACCTACGACAACGACTCAACTTAAACTGTCGTTGCTGTGATGTAAACCTGTTCGTACTTATTTCGTTTGGGTTCGTTATATCTGGTAGTCCTCATATACATTGCCATCTTCCTCTACCCTTTCCTTGGCACAACTTCCCACTAGTTGTCGTTGTCTCCATTGTCCTGGCGGACATTTTAATTATCCCTGCGTGGTTACAGAGGTCGCTTTTGTCAGAATTAAATTATTTGAAAACGTATCGCACATGAGTGACTGACACAGCACATAACTGATGGTAGTGATACTGACGGTGACAGAGGGTTGATGAAAAAAAAAGGCGACCACCGAGGGCACCACAAGACGAGGTTCGCAGAGAAACAGATTTGATAAGCAAGCTGGGACATGACAAAATATGTTGCAACCAGGACAGCACAGCACAGAGTTGAAATTAAATTTGTCTGCTAAAAAAAAAATAAAAAGAACGTCCCGCGTGTGCGGAGATAAAAATTATTACGCGACAGAGATTTTCTAATTAAATCCAACGTGACGGTGGCAGCAGCATAGTCGCGCAGGTTGTGCAGCGACTAGTTCAAGGTTTTTGATTTAAATGTGCAAATATTTAAATGCTCTCTGACAAATGAAATTTTTGCAATTTTTTGTATTTTATAAATAATTTTTAATATTTTTATATTATTTTAAATATTAATTTTCAACTCTACAATAAAAGAATTTACATTATTATATTTCAGCTTTATTTTTTATTAGAATTTATCATTAAAAATTTATTTTATTTCAATTTTTGCATTTTATTAATATTTTATTACCATTTTTATAAAAATATATTTATCACCTTTTGCATTATTCACTTCAATTTATTAATAGACAACTCATATTTATTTTATTATTTTAATTTTTTGCATTTTTCAATTAATGCAATACAGTATTTTTTAAACGTGTTGCAATTTATGTTGCATAAAATAAAATGCAGCTCGTTTTTTATGGTACAATGCCAAAGGTGACACAACGTGTTGAATGCCTTTTCAACCGAATAACATACACAAAAAGTAGTGCAAAAAATATTTAAAAAATGAAAAATATATATTTTTTTTATTGTAACTTTTTATACAATTAACATTACCTCTTAAATGTTTCAGGCAATCATTTGAGAAACAAATCATTAAATCAAAAATATTCTCTGAAAATTTAAATTTTCACAAATAAAATAAATATATAAATATAAAATATTAAAATTATTAATATAAATTCAATTTTTCACTAAAAAAAAATGTCAGTTTTTAATTAAAAATTCAATTTTTAACTAAAAATTCAATTTATCACTAAAAAGAAATCACCAGAAATTCAATTTTTCACTAAAACTCAATTTTACACTAAAAATTCAAATTTTCACTATAAATTCAATTTTTAACAATAATTATTTAAATTTTTCAAAAATCACTTGTTCAATAAAATTTAATCTTTTAACTAAAAATTAATTTTTTAACTAAAAATTCAATTTTTAAATAAAAATTAAATTTTTAAATAAAAATTTAATTTTAACTTAAAATTCAATTTTTAAATAAAAATTTAATTTTTAACTAAAAATTCAATCTTTAAATAAAAAATTCAATTTTTAACTAAAAATTTAATTTTTAACTAAAAATTATATTTTTAATAAAATGTCAATATTTAACTAAAAATTCAATTTTTAAATAAAAATCAAATTTTAACTTAAAATTCAATTTTTAAATAAAAATTAATTTTTAACTAAAAATTCAATCTTTAAATAATAAATTCTATTTTTAACTAAAAATTCAATTTTTATATAAAAATTCAATTTTCAACTAAAAATTCAATTTTTATATAAAAATTCAATTTTCAACTAAAAATTCAATTTTTATATAAAAATTCAATTTTTATATAAAAATTCAATTTAAACTATAAAATTTTTAAATATAAATTTTTAACTATAAATACAATTTGTAACAAAAATTTCAATTATTCACTAAAAATTCAACTTTTAACTAAATATTAAAATTTTCACTAAAAATTCAATTTTGCACTAAAAATTCACTTTATCACTAAAAATTCAACTTTTCACTAAAAATTTAAATTTTTACTAAAAATTCAAATTTTCACTATAAAATCAATTTTTCACTATAAATTCAAATTTTCACTAAAAATTCAATTTTTCACTAAAAATTCAATTTTTCACTAAAAATTCAATTTTTCACTAAAAATTCAATTGTTCACTATAAAATTAAATTTTCACGATAAAATCAAATTTTCACTAATAATTCAATTTTTCAGAAAAAATTCAATTTTTCACTAAAAATTCAATTTTTCACTATAAATTCAATTTTTCACTAAAATTTAATTTTTCACTAAAAATTCTATTTTGCACTATATATTAAATCTTTCACTAAAAATTAATTTTTTCACTAAAAATTAAATTGTTCATTAAAAACTATATTTATTACTATAAATACATTTTCTCCAAAAATACATTTTTTTTCACTTAAATTCAATATTTCCATACAAATATAAATTTTCCTGAAAATAAAAATTTCCAATTAAAATATTTATATACACTTACAGTAATTATATCCTACGGCCTCTTTTATAGTTAAAATTTGTACCCATCAATAGAAATTGTACAATAAAATCCAAGCCTGAAAACTTATTAAAGTTTCCAAGTTCTGTCAAGCCTATAAACATTTTATAAAATAGTTTATTTTTCTTGCATATTATTTAACTATGTGCCAAATGTTAGTTTAATGCAGCAATCAACTGTATAGGTAAAAAGTACATGTGACTTTTTAAGGTATTTTATGCCTTGTCCTCGTTAGATATATCTGTACAATTTCAAGTAAATTCATCACAAAAGCACATACAATATTTATTTCCATATATGATGTTGAACTAATATAACAAGGCCAACAACAGCAACTGCTGCTGGCTCTATGAATGGCTATGAATATTGTTATTGAATTTTAAATTTAGATTTTTTTCTATTACAGATTTCAATATACAACATGAGGCTGTCATACCTGAGGACATTTTGGATCAACGACATATTGAGGAGGATGAGTGGCAACAGAAAAAGCAAAAGCTGCAACAACATCAGAGTGCTTTGGACTACGGCGAAGATGATGATGTAAGTAGCAATAGAAGGACATTTTATGTGGGATACAATGATGTAGTAGGTTTTTGAATAACTTGCAAGTGTGGATGTGAAAAACCAAACAGTTTCTCACACGAGGTTAGTAAGTTATAGAATGACATTTGCGTTCAAAAAAAAAAAAATAGTTTTTAAATTTCCGAGAAACCACATTTAATGTAGGGTAAAAAAACTCATCATACAAAATCTCAACGCACAAAAAGTTCATCATGTAATCAGACTGTTATTCTTTAAATACCATCTCCGTAACCTTGATTGAAAGATAAGTTAAAAATTAAAAATTATCACAGTAAAATAAACAACTTAAAAACTCTCAATATTAAAGCTTATCACTTAGAAACTTTTGTAAGGAAAAGCTTTTTAAAAAAAGCTCTTAAGTGCTTTTTTTTATTTAAAAGCTTTTTAAGAAAATATTTTTCAGAAAAGCTTTTTCAGAATACCTTTTTGAGAAAACATTTTTCAGAAAAGTTTTTAAAGAACAAATTTTTCTGAAAAGCTTTTAATGAACAGATGTTTCAGAAACGCTCTTTTAAAAGAAGCTTTTTGAGAAAAAGCTTCATATGTAGATATTTTTTTAAAATATCTTTTTAGATAAAAGCTTTTTAAACAAAGCTTTTTCAGATAAACTTTTAAAAGCATTTTTATTTTAAAGCTTTAGATAAGCTTTTTAAGAAAATCGTTTTCAGAAAGTTTTTTTTTAGGAAAAAATGTTCGAAAATCTTTTTCAGAAACGCTCCGTAGGAAAACATTTTCAGAAAGCATTTTCTAAAAAGCTTAATAGAAAAGTTTTATCATATTGGCATATTGGAAGCTTATTAAGAAAAACTTTTAAATTTAAATTTTTATTCTTTCAGAACACATTTTTCAGAAAAGCTTTTTCAGAAAAGCTTTTTCAGGAAAGCTTTTTCGGGAAAGCTTTTTCAGAAAATTCATGTTAAAAAGCATTTTAAGAAAAGATTTTTTTAAAAAAGAATAATAAGAATAGCTATTTGAAAATGCTTTTTTTAATATAATTTTTTTTATAAAAACATTTTTTTAAAACTCTTTTTGGATGAAATTTTTAAAAAGCTTTTAAATATCTTCTTAAGAAAAACAGATTTTTTTTAATAAAAGGCGTTTGGTTCACTTCAATGTCACATTGCTTATAAAATATTTCTTTATAGAACTTGGGTATGTTTAAAAACTTTATTTGTCTAAAACATCCAAGCCAAAGTAGTTTTTTGTTTTTTTTTTTCTATATACAAAAATTCCATGCAAAACTTTGCAAAAACTTCATATTCAAGATTTTTGCTAACTTTAGTGCATTTTTTATTCATTTCATTTATTACTTGCATGGCTGCTGGAATCATGCAGATACTTCAATCTCAAAGGTACACTTCAAGAAACTTCACCGCGCACAGCAGCAGCAGCAGCAGTAGTAGTAGCAGTAGTGCCCTCAACGGCAACAACAATGACCACAGCAATAATAATAAAAACTACAAAAACAACAGCAGTAGTAGCAACAACAAGCGAACGTGGCAGCAGAAGAAAACTACAAAGAACCGCAACAGCAGCCGCAATAATAAAAAATTAAGAAACAGCAGCAACATAAACAACAAAGATGATGACGATGACAATAACAGCGATGTCGATGACGACAATGTGAAGTACAAGCAGCAACAAGAAGAAAAACTGCAACATACGAAATACTTACATGGCAGCAAAACCATGTCCTTTGGCGATGACGACGATGAAGACAATGACGACAACGTCAAGCATGTGGCTGAATCCAGCGAAAGCGCAACGAATGAAAAATTGATGCAACAGCAACAACAACAAAAAGAATCAGATGAACAACAGGAATTGCGACCCGTAGATCTGAAGCGTCCTGGGCATCAGGAGCAACAACAACAGCTGCAGGCCATTGAAAACCTAAATGAACAGAAATTTAATAAACTTAGATCGTCGTCGTTGTCTACACGAAACTTTAACGCTGACAACAGCAATAAAAATACGAATAACAAACAGCAGCAACAACAGAAACAAAAACTAGTTGAACAGCAACATACTATTGCCAACAAATTGCTGGAAAGCTCTGCAATTGGCGATATCGAGGACAATTTTGGTAATGAAGATGAAGCTGCTGTTGCGGCGGTGGCTGCTTCTGACAATGATGAATCCTTCCCAGCTGCTGGCACTGATGTTGGCAATGCAATTGCTGACATAGCAACAGCATCAGTAGCAACAACATCAACAACGTTTATTGCACGCAAAACCAAGAGACATCATGGTGCAGCACTTCAACGAGGTCAGCATCAACAGCAATTTAATATTGTTGCTGCTCCAGCCGATGCTGCTGCTGCTGGTGGTGCAGATATTCGAGATGCTGCAGCAGCAGAAATGTTGCAAACAATGCATGACAAAAATGCAGGAGGGCGACATTATCGTTACAATAACAAAAACAATGCTGCTGTGGTTGTTGACGATGATGATGATGATGAAACCAGTGATAAGGAAAATTTAGGACAAACCCAAGAACGTATCGATTACCCAATCAGTTACTTTGGCATGCAAAGAAATAATAGTAGTGCAGCGCAGGCGGATACCTTGGAAGGACATAAAGGCGGCGAACAGAATGGAAGCAGTAAGGACGGGGATAAGGATGATATGCAGTATAAAGTATTGGACAGTGGTGAGTTCAAAATTTGTATAATGAATTTTTTGTATTGTATAAAAATTCATAAAAAAATTTTTAAGTTTTTTATAATATTTTATTTTTTTCAAAAACTTTATTTTTAAAATTTTTATTACGTTAAAACAAGGTTTTTTAATTCATTTTAAAATAATTATTTCAAGTGTTTTTAATAAAACATATTATAATGTTGCATACAAACAGCTTTCCTAAAAAGTTTTCTATAATAAATTCGAAAAAATTTAATTCCAAAGTTTTTATGTTAAGCTTTTATATTAATGTTGTTTTTATTAAAGACATTTTTAAAGCTTTTTAATATTTTTTTTTACCGAAGTAAAAAAATATTTTTTTAAACACGTTTAAATATTTTAAATGTTTAAAAAAAAAATTCCAGAAGCTTTTGAAAAGAGTTTAGTAGAATGCTTTTTCATTTCACTTTTTTTAACTAAAAATTTTAATTTTGCTTTTGAAAAATATCAAAAAGTTTTTCGTAAAACTTTTCATAAAGTTTTTTGTTTGTTTTTTTTTTTTAATTGAAATTTTAGGTTTCAAAAAAATATTTTTTGATTTTTTTTTTATATATTTTGGACAATTTTATTAATTTAAATTTTCAGAAAAAGCTTTCAAGTAAAGCCTTATAAAAAGCTTTTATGTGAAGCTTTTGAAAAAGCTTTTATTGTAAGCTTTTGAAAAACTATTAAAGTTAAGTTTTTGAAAGAACTTTTAAGTTAAGCTTTTAAGATCCAATTTTTAAAAAGCTATTAAGATAATCATATTAAAAACCTATTAAAATAAACTTCTTAAAAAGCTTTTAGATAAACTTTTAAAAATAGGTCTTAAGATAGTATTTATAAAATGTTTCGTGGTAAGCTTTTAATAAATCTTTCAAAAAGCTTTTGGATTTAATTTTTAAATCAGCTTTTGAGATAAGCTTTACAAGAAGCTTTCAATGTGAACTTTAAAAATGTAAGAAACCCGTTTAAGAAAAGGCAGAGCGTAAAAAAAAGCTTTTTTGGAAATGGTATTTCGTGATGGGTTTCAAAAACATTGAAATAATCTCTTCCAAAAAGTTTTCCACATATCTATTTTATAAAGCTTTAAAAAAACAAATAAAAACAAAAAAATCTGATGGAGAAATCTTTTAAGAACAAGTTTTTTTTATAAAGATTTTAAATTAGTTTATTCTTATCATTTTTTTTTAACTATTTCTAATATATTTTTCATCACATTTTTGAAAAGCTTTTAAAGAGCTATTAACATATACTGTAGAAAGAGCTATAAGAAAATCTTTTCAAAAAGCTTTAAGTCACACTAATTCAAAATCTTAACAAAAAATATTTTCTAAAACTCTTCCAAAAGTTTTTGTTATAAAGATTTTTAATAAATCCATTACAATAAGTTTTTATTTTCAAGAGTCATTTTTAATATAGGTATATTTCATCAAATTTTTAAAAAAGCTTTTCAAAAATCAATTAAGACAACATTTAGAAACAGCTTTTAAGTGATACTCTCTTAAAAATCTTTTCTAAAAACACCACAGCTTTTAGTTATTTCAAATAACAGATTCTTTGAAAAATATTCTTTAAATCCTAATAAAACTAATCAGGGGAATTGTAAAACAATATTTAAACAAATTATTTTCTGTAGAAAAAGCTTTGTATGTAAATTCAATACAAAGCTTTTTTTTCTACAAAAAATAATTTGTAGGAAGATTTATTTGGAATTATGCTGAATATAAAACCCCCTATTATAACATAATTTAGTAAAGCGATTTAATAGAAACACTTTCAAAATGTATACTATATACCTAAATATAAAAATATAATAAAAACTTTTAAAAATGAATTCAATCTTGTAACTAATGCGAAACATTTAACCAAACAATTTTGAGTAATGACTGCGATAATCAAATATAAATGCAAATTAAACCAAACAACCTATATTTCTAAGCATAAAATATTTTCGAAACAATACAAAACTCAAGAGAAATTTCAGTCTTAATGCAGACATTTTGAAAAAATAAAATAAATAAGAAACACAGAGAAAGAAAAATTCTCAATGGCCCATTTAATTATGATTTCCATTTATTTGGTCTACTGAAACGACACCAACAATAACAACATAAACAACAACAATGAAATTTAATATGCAGAAAACCAACAAAATATTCTATTCTATTTGGCACAGTTTTTCATCATAGAACAAGTAGAACATAAAAGTTTCCCTACAGAATATCAATACAAGTTATGGCAACATTTTGATATGGTTTTTGTTGTTCTAAACACTTTGGGAAAATGTAGATAAATTGAAGAGGTTATATAAAATAGAGAGTGTCCGTCTAACTTCTTTACTACAATAGCGTCTATCAAAGGACAACCAACTCAAGAACCTACTTCTCATACACCCAAATTCTAGATCCAAGCTAGAGTGTGTTTGAGACACTGATGAAGATACCGTTATGCATGTCGAATAGATTTCTCTCCGGTTACAATGTCTGCATTTTGATGGATTCTTCGGCTCGTAAGTGGGACAATGCACCGTACGTGCTGCGCATTCTCAAGATTTGCACAAATATTTGTGCCAATTGAGGGGAGCAGCGGGCAGAAGAAGAAGGTATTTGAGGTCCTCTCTGTGAAATTGAAAACCGCCGAAAAATATTGATGCTAGTTGTTTGTTAGTTTAGCATTTGAAGCAGAAGCCGCCGCAACACCACTAACAACCACTTGACTTCCGTTTGAATCGCATGAAAATTTATGAACCTTTGGCAACTCTGGCAAATCTTTGTGGGATTTGCTGCGTTTAGTATTGATTTTTAGCAGACTCGTAAGACTCATTTCAGAATATGGCTGCTTGAAGCAAAAACGAATTTCAAAATATTTTTTTTGCACCATTTATCGCGTTTTATTTCCAGTAAACATGAAACATAAACCATAAAATATAAAAAATAAAAAATAATATATAAAATATAAAATATAAAATATAAAATATAAAATATAAAATATAAAATATAAAATATAAAATATAAAATATAAAATATAAAATATAAAATATAAAATATAAACTATAAAATATAAAATATAAAATATAAAATATAAAATATAAAATATAAAATATAAAATATAAAATATAAAATATAAAATATAAAATATAAAATATAAAATATAAAATATAAAATATAAAATATAAAATATAAAATATAAAATATAAAATATAAAATATAAAATATAAAATATAAAATATAAAATATAAAATATAAAATATAAAATATAAAATATAAAATATAAAATATAAAATATAAAATATAAAATATAAAATATAAAATATAAAATATAAAATATAAAATATAAAATATAAAATATAAAATATAAAATATAAAATATAAAATATAAAATATAAAATATAAAATATAAAATATAAAATATAAAATATAAAATATAAAATATAAAATATAAAATATAAAATATAAAATATAAAATATAAAATATAAAATATAAAATATAAAATATAAAATATAAAATATAAAATATAAAATATAAAATATAAAATATAAAATATAAAATATAAAATATAAAATATAAAATATAAAATATAAAATATAAAATATAAAATATAAAATATAAAATATAAAATATAAAATATAAAATATAAAATATAAAATATAAAATATAAAATATAAAATATAAAATATAAAATATAAAATATAAAATATAAAATATAAAATATAAAATATAAAATATAAAATATAAAATATAAAATATAAAATATAAAATATAAAATATAAAATATAAAATATAAAATATAAAATATAAAATATAAAATATAAAATATAAAATATAAAATATAAAATATAAAATATAAAATATAAAATATAAAATATAAAATATAAAATATAAAATATAAAATATAAAATATAAAATATAAAATATAAAATATAAAATATAAAATATAAAATATAAAATATAAAATATAAAATATAAAATATAAAATATAAAATATAAAATATAAAATATAAAATATAAAATATAAAATATAAAATATAAAATATAAAATATAAAATATAAAATATAAAATATAAAATATAAAATATAAAATATAAAATATAAAATATAAAATATAAAATATAAAATATAAAATATAAAATATAAAATATAAAATATAAAATATAAAATATAAAATATAAAATATAAAATATAAAATATAAAATATAAAATATAAAATATAAAATATAAAATATAAAATATAAAATATAAAATATAAAATATAAAATATAAAATATAAAATATAAAATATAAAATATAAAATATAAAATATAAAATATAAAATATAAAATATAAAATATAAAATATAAAATATAAAATATAAAATATAAAATATTAAATATTAAATATAAAATATAAAATATAAAATATAAAATATAAAATATAAAATATAAAATATAAAATATAAAATATAAAATATAAAATATAAAATATAAAATATAAAATATAAAATATAAAATATAAAATATAAAATATAAAATATAAAATATAAAATATAAAATATAAAATATAAAATATAAAATATAAAATATAAAATATAAAATATAAAATATAAAATATAAAATATAAAATATAAAATATAAAATATAAAATATAAAATATAAAATATAAAATATAAAATATAAAATATAAAATATAAAATATAAAATATAAAATATAAAATATAAAATATAAAATATAAAATATAAAATATAAAATATAAAATATAAAATATAAAATATAAAATATAAAATATAAAATATAAAATATAAAATATAAAATATAAAATATAAAATATAAAATATAAAATATAAAATATAAAATATAAAATATAAAATATAAAATATAAAATATAAAATATAAAATATAAAATATAAAATATAAAATATAAAATATAAAATATAAAATATAAAATATAAAATATAAAATATAAAATATAAAATATAAAATATAAAATATAAAATATAAAATATAAAATATAAAATATAAAATATAAAATATAAAATATAAAATATAAAATATAAAATATAAAATATAAAATATAAAATATAAAATATAAAATATAAAATATAAAATATAAAATATAAAATATAAAATATAAAATATAAAATATAAAATATAAAATATAAAATATAAAATATAAAATATAAAATATAAAATATAAAATATAAAATATAAAATATAAAATATAAAATATAAAATATAAAATATAAAATATAAAATATAAAATATAAAATATAAAATATAAAATATAAAATATAAAATATAAAATATAAAATATAAAATATAAAATATAAAATATAAAATATAAAATATAAAATATAAAATATAAAATATAAAATATAAAATATAAAATATAAAATATAAAATATAAAATATAAAATATAAAATATAAAATATAAAATATAAAATATAAAATATAAAATATAAAATATAAAATATAAAATATAAAATATAAAATATAAAATATAAAATATAAAATATAAAATATAAAATATAAAATATAAAATATAAAATATAAAATATAAAATATAAAATATAAAATATAAAATATAAAATATAAAATATAAAATATAAAATATAAAATATGAATTATAAATTATAAAATATAAAATATAAAATATAAAATATAAAATATAAAATATAAAATATAAAATATAAAATATAAAATATAAAATATAAAATATAAAATATAAAATATAAAATATAAAATATAAAATATAAAATATAAAATATAAAATATAAAATATAAAATATAAAATATAAAATATAAAATATAAAATATAAAATATAAAATATAAAATATAAAATATAAAATATAAAATATAAAATATAAAATATAAAATATAAAATATAAAATATAAAATATAAAATATAAAATATAAAATATAAAATATAAAATATAAAATATAAAATATAAAATATAAAATATAAAATATAAAATATAAAATATAAAATATAAAATATAAAATATAAAATATAAAATATAAAATATAAAATATAAAATATAAAATATAAAATATAAAATATAAAATATAAAATATAAAATATAAAATATAAAATATAAAATATAAAATATAAAATATAAAATATAAAATATAAAATATAAAATATAAAATATAAAATATAAAATATAAAATATAAAATATAAAATATAAAATATAAAATATAAAATATAAAATATAAAATATAAAATATAAAATATAAAATATAAAATATAAAATATAAAATATAAAATATAAAATATAAAATATAAAATATAAAATATAAAATATAAAATATAAAATATAAAATATAAAATATAAAATATAAAATATAAAATATAAAATATAAAATATAAAATATAAAATATAAAATATAAAATATAAAATATAAAATATAAAATATAAAATATAAAATATAAAATATAAAATATAAAATATAAAATATAAAATATAAAATATAAAATATAAAATATAAAATATAAAATATAAAATATAAAATATAAAATATAAAATATAAAATATAAAATATAAAATATAAAATATAAAATATAAAATATAAAATATAAAATATAAAATATAAAATATAAAATATAAAATATAAAATATAAAATATAAAATATAAAATATAAAATATAAAATATAAAATATAAAATATAAAATATAAAATATAAAATATAAAATATAAAATATAAAATATAAAATATAAAATATAAAATATAAAATATAAAATATAAAATATAAAATATAAAATATAAAATATAAAATATAAAATATAAAATATAAAATATAAAATATAAAATATAAAATATAAAATATAAAATATAAAATATAAAATATAAAATATAAAATATAAAATATAAAATATAAAATATAAAATATAAAATATAAAATATAAAATATAAAATATAAAATATAAAATATAAAATATAAAATATAAAATATAAAATATAAAATATAAAATATAAAATATAAAATATAAAATATAAAATATAAAATATAAAATATAAAATATAAAATATAAAATATAAAATATAAAATATAAAATATAAAATATAAAATATAAAATATAAAATATAAAATATAAAATATAAAATATAAAATATAAAATATAAAATATAAAATATAAAATATAAAATATAAAATATAAAATATAAAATATAAAATATAAAATATAAAATATAAAATATAAAATATAAAATATAAAATATAAAATATAAAATATAAAATATAAAATATAAAATATAAAATATAAAATATAAAATATAAAATATAAAATATAAAATATAAAATATAAAATATAAAATATAAAATATAAAATATAAAATATAAAATATAAAATATAAAATATAAAATATAAAATATAAAATATAAAATATAAAATATAAAATATAAAATATAAAATATAAAATATAAAATATAAAATATAAAATATAAAATATAAAATATAAAATATAAAATATAAAATATAAAATATAAAATATAAAATATAAAATATAAAATATAAAATATAAAATATAAAATATAAAATATAAAATATAAAATATAAAATATAAAATATAAAATATAAAATATAAAATATAAAATATAAAATATAAAATATAAAATATAAAATATAAAATATAAAATATAAAATATAAAATATAAAATATAAAATATAAAATATAAAATATAAAATATAAAATATAAAATATAAAATATAAAATATAAAATATAAAATATAAAATATAAAATATAAAATATAAAATATAAAATATAAAATATAAAATATAAAATATAAAATATAAAATATAAAATATAAAATATAAAATATAAAATATAAAATATAAAATATAAAATATAAAATATAAAATATAAAATATAAAATATAAAATATAAAATATAAAATATAAAATATAAAATATAAAATATAAAATATAAAATATAAAATATAAAATATAAAATATAAAATATAAAATATAAAATATAAAATATAAAATATAAAATATAAAATATAAAATATAAAATATAAAATATAAAATATAAAATATAAAATATAAAATATAAAATATAAAATATAAAATATAAAATATAAAATATAAAATATAAAATATAAAATATAAAATATAAAATATAAAATATAAAATATAAAATATAAAATATAAAATATAAAATATAAAATATAAAATATAAAATATAAAATATAAAATATAAAATATAAAATATAAAATATAAAATATAAAATATAAAATATAAAATATAAAATATAAAATATAAAATATAAAATATAAAATATAAAATATAAAATATAAAATGTAAAATATAAAATATAAAATATAAAATATAAAATATAAAATTTATATGTTGAAGGTTTAAAAAGTATCTATAATGGCTGCCAACTGTCAACAACATAAAAAAAAACAAAATGCTATAGGCAATGAAATAATTGAAAATTGTTTTATATTTTATCTTCAGCTAATCCTACTCTGTTTATCTATAATAAATGTTTATTTCATTTATCTAAATTGCA
This sequence comes from Dryomyza anilis, assembly GCA_951804985.1. NCBI lineage: Eukaryota > Metazoa > Arthropoda > Insecta > Diptera > Dryomyzidae > Dryomyza > Dryomyza anilis. The sequence continues at coordinate 98,507,374 of OX638130.1, read as the reverse complement.
GCCACACCCTCCGCCTTCGAGCAACACAAAGCGCACCGCCGCAACAATCGTCGTAATGGACACAAAAGTCACAAAAAACGTTACAAGGATTATCTACGCAGACAGGCAACAGCAACAACAACAACAACTGAAGCAGCAACAACTGCAGTTAATAATCTATCAACAACATCAAAAACAACAGAAGAAGTAGGAGCAGCTGTTGCCACAAAACCTGCTCAAAGTGCTGCCAATTCATTGATGCAACAGCAACAACAATTGCAACGTCAACAGCAACGTCAGACTAAGCTGCAACAATACAAAAATGATTTGTTTGCCTTGCAACAATCGCGTCGATTGCCAGCAGCAGTTGCACCCATATTTGTGGTAGCGCAACGTGCAACTGTTGCTGCTACAGCTGCGACTAAAGCTGACAATGATGATGAATATGATGAAGACGATGATGATGGTGATGTTGCTACGAGGAAGAAAGAAAAACAGGAGAGTGAGCAGCAAAAAAAGCTGCAGCAAGAGTTCGCAGTAATAGATGCTGCTGCGCGTCGTTATGGCCAGCTGAGTTACTTCATGGAAACAAAGGACGAAGAGACAGAGGAAGATGCTGCCACAGATGTGGGCAAGTTGGTGACAAGCGCCAGCAATGAGCGGCAGAGCAATTGGTATCGTCGCATGAGTCCGATTTTGCGTAATGGTCGAGGTGGCAGGGAAGAGAGGCAACGACATTGGCAGCCATATGGACAACAGCAGCAATATTTGCAGCCGCAGCAATATATGAAGCAACAGCAACAACATGCGCAAAAACATGAGCAACAACATGCAACCCAACAGCAACAACATACGCAAAAATATGAGCAACAACATAAACAACAACATGATCAAAAAGTTGAGCCACACGAGCAGCAACATGGTCAACAACTTGAGCAACAACCTGGGCATCAACAACATCATCATCACCATCATCAACAACATCACCAGCATCAGCCGCATTCTCGACAACAACAACGCCATCAGCAACATCACACCCAGCAACATCGCCCACATCAGCAACATGCCTATCAACGACGACTGCCCAAGAAGTCACAAGTACCACAGCAACAACAACCTTTCCTGCGCGCACCTTATGCAATGTTGCTGCCGCAATCACCACCAACTGTTGCGCCCGCAGCACCACCCAAAGATGCGCTGCGTGAGCTCGGTCATCAAATTACGCAAATGGAGGAGTTTGATCGGTACTATAGCAAATGGCCGCACTTGGCACGCGTCCATCAGCTGAACGATGCCAACTATCGGCATCAACAGCAACAGCAAGCGGAAGAGCAAAACTACGACTATCTTTTAGCGGCGGCAGCAGCAGCAGAAGATGCAGCAGACACAACAGAAAATGACGAAGATGATGAGAATGAAGAGGATGATGCCGCGGCAGCAGAAGATGCTAATCTACCGCCTTACATTAAAAAATACAACCGTCGCAATAAACAGTTGTTGAATCTTTTGGAAGGCACTTTACCGCCACCAACGCCACCATCCTCAGCAGCATTTATATTGCCCGCGGTGACGCGCATTTGGTCGAGTTCACAGTTGCAACCGGGACCGCGTGATGCGGCAGCGGAAACAGCTGTGCGACTGGATGATGATTATTTGAAGGAGAAGCGGCGACGTGTTCACAGGCGTCGACAGCAGCAGCAGAAGGAGAAAGAGAAGCAGCAGCAACAGCAACAGAAAGAATTGAAAAAGGATCTGTTTGCGGAACAGCGTGAGACGACGACAACAACAGCAAGATCAGCGGAAAATGCAAAATTAGCTGAGCAACAAAATGAGCACCAACAAGGGCAACAACAGCAAATGTCTCGACAACAAAATGGGCAAAAACAAGCGCAACGATATAAGCAACAACATGAGCAGATGCATGAGGAACAACATCAGCAAGAATATAAACAAGCGCCCCCGCAACAAGAGAATCAAATACCCGACGATGACATCGACATTTCGTCTGACATCGTCTCGTTCTCCGGCAGCTCTTCCTCCTCCTCCTCGTTCGGCTCCTCTGCTTCACAAGAATTGGATGCCTGGTTGCCGGAAATGACAGGAAGTCAACAAATGAGTTGGCAAATTGCAAAAAGCGCAGCAGCAGCAACAACAACAGACACAAAAATTGCTGCAGCAGCAGCTACTGCTGATGCAACATCAGGCGCAGCATCGTCTACAACTGCAACAGCAACAGCAACTGGCAATAGCGAAACAACAACCACCACCTTAAAACCCGCCGTATTTCGTCTGCCCTCGTATCCGGCATTTGCCGACGGCTACATTGATGCGCGACCGCGCAGTCGCAGCGCACAATTTGCACCCGCCGCCTCTGCATTGAGTAATGCGCGCGGAAATGGCTTCGTTAATGCGCTGCAAGGTGGCAACACCGGAAATTATAAATCAATGGTGCGCTACAGAGCAATGGATAAATTGGCGCATAGTCATAGTGACAACAACAGCAACATGAATAACAACAACAACAGCCCACCTTCCTCCTCGTCCTTGTCATCGTCGTCGTCCCCCTCGTCATCATCATCGACGAGGCCACTCAGTACTTCGTTTGTTTATCATCGCGTAGAGGCGGCGCCTCGACTTGTCGGCGCTGGTTCGACGTTGGGTCGCAAGCAGCGGCTGCCGTTTGTCGCCATCACCGATCGACGGCTGGAGACGTCGAAGAAGTCGCTGAGCGAACGTCAGCGAGACTTTGAACAGAATCACTATCCGATGCCTTAAATTTTGAAATTAAACTAAAGAAAAAAAAATAAAAATTAAAAAAAAAAAACAAATGAAAAACTAAAATAAAATAAAAAAAGAAAAGATAAGAAAAAAAAATAAAAACTAAAAATTAAAACTAAAAATAAAAAAAAACTAAAAATAAAAATAAAAAAAAAACAAAAAAAAAACAAATAAAAAAACTAAAACAAAAAAAACTAAAGTAAAATAAAAAATAAAATAAAATAAAAAAACAAAAATAAAACAAAATAAAAAATACCTAAAATAAAAATAAAAAACTGAAATAAAATAAAAATCTAAACTAAACTAAAACTAAAATAAAAATAAAAAAAATATATATATATAAAAAAATAATTTTAAAAATATTAAAACTATAAATTTCAAAACGAGCAAAATTAAAAAAAAAATCTTATAAAATGAATCCAAAAATGAATAAAACGTAATAAAAATAAATAAAAAAGGAATCAAATATAATAAAAATCGTCATAGTAAAAGTAAAAGTCACCAATTACATTTTTAGAATTTCAAAAGTAGGTATAGAAAAATCTTTTTATAATGGTACCAATTGATAAGATTCTATTAGCCTTTGGAAATATATTTTAACTTTTCAAAATAATTAACTGGTTTTTATAAATTTAAACACTAAAGTCAAAAAATGAGATTAAAATATGTATTTGGTTAGTTTTACTTTTACAACGACGAAATTTTAAAAAATTAAAAAAATTTTTAAATATATATATATATATATATATATATATATATATATATATATATATATATATAAAATTAATAAAAAAAAAACAAATAAAATACTTTAAATAACTTAAAAAAAAAATAATAATAAAAAGGGAAAAAAGAATATTTAAAGAAAAAATAACTTTAAATAACTTTAAAAAAAGAATAATAAAAAGAAAAAAAACAATATTTAAACAAAAAATAATAAAAAGCATTTAAAAAAATTAAACAATTTGAAAAAAAAGAGAAAATAAACAAGATTTTAAAAGAAAATAAAAATTTTACATATAAAACAAAACGGAATAATATAAAAATGTTATAAACAAAAAATGAAAAACAATTTTTTAGAATTTTGAAAATTTAAAATTTGTATTTGGCTTAACAATTCAATTTAAAATATTTGTTTTTCTATTTTAATAAATATTATTTTGTAAAATACATCGGACTTCTTGGAAAGCCATCATCAGGGACGCAGTCAAAGATATACATTTTATTTATGCCCAATTTGTCAAATTTCCAATTAGGAACCGTCAAGCAGCGACGGTCCCGATACATTTTACCGATTCCGGTTCTTTGCGGTCCCTGAAAAAAAAGTAAACCCGACATGTTGCAATTCCGGCTCAAAATACTAATTGGATTGAATTTGAACCCTGCTTTTTGAGAGCTTGATTTTTATTTTAATTATTTTATTTTCAACAGATTCAGTTTTGTCAAAGTGAATAATTTAACTCGATTTTTAAAAATCTATTTCGACTGAAAGTGAATTTCAGAAAAAAAACCCGAGTATTTTATATTTAATCTGAACATGAATCTGTAAGCGAAATCAATATAATTTTTTTTTTTTGTATTTTTTCATATTGGTTTATGTGTGTTTTATATCAGTATTAATTTGGTTTTAAATTGTATTTCACAAAGGTTTCACATATACTATTTCATTTATATTCTCAATTTTATTGTATATCAGTTTTATAAAAGTTAAATTTTAGTTCTATATCGGTTTATACTTCTTTTTGAATCAATTTTATATCGATTTTATACCCGTTATATTTTGTTTATAATTATTTTTTTAATTTTTGTTATAGATTTTAAATCTGATTTATTTGAGTTTTCCATAGGTTTCATTTATCGGGTTTCTATCGGCTTTATATAAGTTTTATATTCATTTATAATCGGTTTCATGTGTTTATATATCGTATTTTTGTCGGTTATATATAAGTTTATTTATTCTGTTTCATATAGAGATGTTATATTGGTTTTATGTTGGTCTCTGTATAAGGTTTTATAACGGTTTTATAAAGGTTTTAAAAAGGTTTTATAAAGGTTTTAAAAAGGTTTTATAAAAGCTTTTATAAAGGTTTTATAAAAATTTTATAAAGGTTTTATAAAAATTTTATAATGGTTTTATAAAGGCTTTATAATGTTTCTATAAAGGTTTTTATAGAGGTTTTATAAAGGTTTTATTTTGGATTTTTACAAGTTTTATATTTCGTTTTGAATCAATTTTTATCAGTATTAAAAAGGCTTTAAAAAGATTTTATAACTGTTTTATAAATTTTAATTTCACATAAATCGGTTTTAAATGTTTTATTTCGGTTTCATGTAGAATTTATTAAAGTACTTTTTCATATTTATGTTGCATCAGTTTTTTTACTTGTTTTATTTTGGTTTTATAAGGGTTTCGGTTCGATACAGTACTACACCGGTTCTATTTTGTGTTTATATCAATTTTTGAGAAATTTATACGGGCCATTCCACACCAAGTCGACCAGCGGTTGGAACTCACCTTCTTCGATTTCAATGAAATTTTACTTTTGAAAAAAATATTTTTTTTTTAATACAAAAAATATTGATAAAATTTAGAAAATTATTTTTTAAAATATGATGCAATCAAAATACCATCTTGAAATTTTGCATGAACATTAACAATAAATTGGCGAAAACTTACGATTTTTTTCAGAATTTTAAAAAGGGTCCTTTTTAAGGACATCAATTTTGAAGTGCAAGGATAATGACCACGGGCCACATGTTACCGTTTGGAAATTACAATTTAATTTTTCGAAAAGCTTGTCCTAATAGCTTTAAAACGAGCCATTAACGCAGTTTCTAGCATTTCTAGTTCAAGAGATATTTAAATATGAACAACAGTACAAAAGTGATTTTTGGCACTTTTTTCCAACTTTGAGCCACTGTATCTCTGGAAGTAGTGGTCGGAAAAAATAAAAAAAAAATTGTTTAGTGCATGTCTCGATACCCTTTATTAGTTGCCAAAAGTTCATTAAGATCGAAAAGGTAAAATCTCAAATTTGACTTTTTTTAGTCGATTTGGTGTGGAATGGCCCATACACATAATTTATTTTTATTTTATTAATATTATTAATGGTTGTTAAAATTGTACATAATTATATTAAAGTTTAACATATAGCAAATTTAATATTTAAAAAACCGAAATCTTTTTAATAACAATTCTATATAATAAAAATATTTAAAAAAATCTAATAAAAACTTTATATAAAATATACATAAAAATACAAACAAAATATTAATATAAAATAAATAAAAACAAAAATAGAAATTAAATATTAAAAAATAAATCATCAAAGAAATAAAAAAAATATAAAAAATATATAAAAAATATAATCACTAATAAAAAAAGTTTAAAAATTAAAAAGCAGCAAAATTATTACATAAAAATAGTTAAATAATTACAAAAAACTCAAAATTAATAACACAAAAAACTAAAACAGTGGTAACAAAATATACAAAGTCCAAATGTGTAACTCAGAATGTATAACTTCTAACTATACACAAAATTAACCCAAACTGAAGCTTAAATGAAATGTTTAAGCTTTACAGGTTAATTATGTTCCATGTTAAAGTACTTCAAATATTTCTCTGGGCAAACATAAAACCAAATAAAAAATGCATTTGCAAAATTGAGTGTTTTTGTGAAATAAAATGGTATTAAATTAAAGAAATTGAAATTTTTAAATTGCAGAAAGCATAAAAATAAACAAAAGAATTAGCAAAAAATTGTTATAGAAGTTTAACGATTTGTAAGTTAGTACGAAATGATACTTATAATAGACACACACATATAGATACGTTTAGAATAGCATAAGTAGTATAGTAGTGTATTAAGTACTTAGATTAGAATGCTGACACTTTAACGTTTTAATAGGCTGCAGCTTTTAGTGTATGATGTGTGTGATTGCGAAGACTTATTATTTTGTAGTAGTTAATAATTTTTAATTCAAATTTTAATTGGCAACTATTTTGTGGTTTTAACGAATAAATATGAGATAAAGATGCTTTAATAAAATAATTAAACAAAAGAAAATGCATAGGTTGATTACACATTCGTTATTAATTGGAACACAAACATTTTTTTATATATATATTTTAGTTTTAAATTTTGTTAGGAGTGTTATTAGATCTACATTTAATGCATATCAATTAAAGCGCTGCTTTTGTTAGAGAAAATTCAGTTTTACTATGTGTGTTTGTTACAAATATGCACTGTTAGACACTTGTATACACATTCACATTAAATAATGCTGTAGTTCGAAACAATGCATTGAAATTTGGTACTATTTGGGAATTAAACTTAGTACTATTTTTTTTTAATATTCAAAAACAGTAAAGTGCAAAAATTTAGTACACAAATTAAGTACTAAAAATTGTATTAAAAATTAGAAATCAAAAATCGTACTAAAATTTAGTACTGAAATTAAGTATTAAAATAAGTACTAAAATTAGTGCTTAAAATGTGTACTAAAATTAAGTACTAAAAATTAAGTTTCAAAATTAGTACTAAAAATTAATACAAAACTTTAACGTATTAGTAGGTACTCAAAATATGTATTTAAAGTATACTAACAAAATGAGAATTAAAAATTAGTTAGTACTAAGAATGAATACTAAAAATTAGTATGAAAAATGAGTACTTAAAATTAGTATTTATTATTAGTACTAAAATTAATACTTAAAATAAGTATTAAAAATTAGTACTAAAAATTAGAACACAAAATTAGTACTGAAAATTAGTACTAAAAATTATTACACAAAATTAGTACTAATAACTAGTACTAAAAATTAGTCCTAAAAATTAATACTGAAAATTAGAATTCAAAGTTAGTACTGAAAATTAGTACTAAAAATTCTAAAAGTTTTTAAAACTAGTACTAAAAATTAGTACTCAAAATTAGTACTAAAAATTAGTACTCAAAATTTGTTCTAAAAATTAGTTCTAAAAATTAGTACTAGAAATAAATTCTAAAAATTAGTCCTAAAAATTAATACTGAAAATTAGAATTCAAAGTTAGTACTGAAAATTAATACTAAAAATTCTAAAAGTTTTTAAAATTAGTACTAAAAATTAGTACTCAAAATTAGTACTAAAAATTAGTACCCAAAATTTGTTCTAAAAATTAGTTCTAAAAATTAGTACTAGAAATAAATTCTAAAAATTCTTACTAAAAACTAGTACTGAAAATTAGTACTAAAAATTCCAAAGGTTCTTAAAATTAGTTCTAAAAATTAGTACTCAAAATTTGTTCAAAAAATTAGTTCTAAACATTAGTACTAGAAATAAATTCTAAAAATTCTTACTAAAAACTAGTAGGTACTTAAAATTAGTACTAAAAATTAGTACTGAAAATTAGTACTAAAAATGAATACTATATAACAGTACTAATAATTAATACTAAAAATGTACTTTTATTATGTATTATAATTTGCACTAAAACTTTATCAATTAATGAATCAAATAAAATCAATGAAATATTAAAAATTAGTAGTAAAAAAAATTGCTAAAATTTAGTACTAAACTTTAGTTCTCCAAAAAAAGTACCAAAACTTTGTAATAACATATTATACAAGAATTTCACATTTAGTACTCATTGTATTCATTTAAATTGTACTACTCTTTGTGAGAGCTTTCAGTGTTAGGTACACAAAATAAACAATTAAATATTGCTTAAATTAAAAGAAAACCTTACGTATAAAAAAAACTCTCTATAAATTAAATATAACACAAAAGCATTATTACACAAAAACAATAGAGGCCGACATACATTTGTTGTAATTATTACTAACTAAACAAGTATTTGCACAATAAACAAAATTTATAATAAATGTTAAATGAAAAATAATTATTATTACAACATATCAATTACATTAAATATATATATAACATTATTATATATTATCCGATATACATAAATGTGCATGCATAGTACTATCCACAATATGCAATAAATATAATAATATAATAGTTTGGCGCTACAGTCCTGTGTAGAACTTCGGCCGAGCTCTCTCACCATTTTGAGCTGTGCGTGTTATATTTGTACTCAAAGTGGTGGGACCTACAGTTTATTGCCGAATCCGAACGGCGGGTGAGAGCTTTTTCATAGGCAATGGTTTTACTCTCGTAGGTTTGCCATTTACTGACGAGAGGTAGCGCGGTATAGAAAAATGTTTCTATGAAAAGATGTTGTTAGCCCCAGTCCAGGCTTGAACCGGGGACCTTTCGGCTCGCAGTCCAACGCACTAACCACTGAGCTACCGCGGCTACAATATGCAATAACACATATTTAATTCATTTTAAATGTATTGATATTTTTTGTTTTAAATATATAGAAAGACTTTTTATTGAAAATAAAATTATAAATAAATTAATATATTTTGAAATTTTTGTTTAGTTTTAAATCAAAATGTTAACTATTTAATTTTTAAACATTTTTTCGGAATATATATATTGTAAATGTATTTACGTTGACATAAATATAAGCAAAAATACATAAATAAAATTATATATATAATAAAAAGTAAGAATAAAAAATCAATAAAAAAAAGTAAACACAATTGCAGTTTTATTTAATTTGGTTGTGGCCAAACATATTATGCTAATCAAAGAAACGTATAAAGCTTTCAAGTACTAATCGCATAATAGCTGTTTGTTGGTACAGCGCATTAAAATCAATCGTGCATAAAAAATTTAAAGTTTATAGCTACCTGAAAAGCCTTCAAGGCACCCTCATTCACTTTATTAAATGCACACATTAATAGAGACTAATTAATCCTTATGTGAAAAGTTTTCTTTCTTCAACACAGCACACACAGTTCATTAAACACTTTCATAATTAAATTTTCATTTACGATGGTTTAAAAGCAGTAGCAAATGGGCCAGTGTTGCAGTGTTTCATTGGATTTGCAAGTAACATTTTTTTTAACACATTTTTCTATAGCAGTATATTTATGAGAAGTATTTCTTATAAGGAAATTTTTAGTATTTTCAACGTGTTTAAATTCTGATCACTACTAATATGAGTACTATTATGTTCACTATTATAGTACTCTTATAAGTATTTTTTTGAGTACTATAATAAGTACATTTGCGAGTGCTATAAAGAGTAATTTAATGGGTACTATTATGAGTACTATTGGGTACAATTATGATTACAATTATGATTACTATTATGAGTACTATTATGAGTGCTATTATGAGTACTATTATGAGCACTTTTAAGAGTAATTTAATGAGTACTATTAAGAGTAATTTAATGAGTACTATTAAGAGTAATTTAATGAGTAGTATTATGAGTACGTGTTAGGATTCGGTATTTTTATTTTCGACATTTTTGTCTTCGGTATTTTTGTCTTCAAATTTTGTTACTTTGCAGTTTTTTCGACATATTTAATCAGTTTTTAGGCTAAAAATGATTTCGCCATATTAAACTTTGACATTTTAAGTTTTCGACATTTTTATTTATGACATTTTTGTTTTCAACATTTTTTTCCAAATATTTAGGTTTCAGCAATTTTATTTTCTACATTTTTGCCTTCGGTATTTTTAGTTTTTTATTTAAAATTTCAACTTATCGTACCAGATCCTTAATAATTATGTCCCATAAATATTCTTTTTTGTGAGTACTTTGTAATTTTAATGTACAAAATAGACATGCTTTAGTTCTTTATAGCAGGGACAGCAAAGAACAGGATCCTGAACTGGAATCGAAACAGTTATGAAAATAATTTGTGGTACATGAATCGGAATCACAAATTTAAAAATTTTGGAACCAGAACCGATATTAAGTACCTGTTGGAGACCGAAAAGAATCGGAATCAGAACAGGAACCGTTTCGATTTTTGAAACAGAAACGGAACCGTTATTTAAAAATGTGTAAAACTGGAACCGAAATGGGGTCCCATATTACTATTTTAGTTGGAACCGTTATCGCTATTTTAAAAATCTAGGAATCAGTACCGATATTTCAAAGAGTTTTAGTCCCTGCTATATAGTACTTTTTTGTAATAATATATTGGAATTTATTTTGAGAGTCCCATTTTTATGAATATTTTACGAGTATTAATGAGTACCATTTTAGAGTAATTTTATGTATCAAAATAATATATTAAAATTAATTTAAGTAAAAATTACTGAGTATTAATGAGTACTTTTAAGTACTTTTAGTGAGTAATTTAAATGAGTACTTAAATGAGTACTGAAGAGAGTACTTAAACTAGTACTTAAATGAGTACATTAAAAGAGTACTTAGACAATACTTTTTATAAATATATTTTTGCATAAAAAAAATATAAAATGACTTTCGTTTAAAGTACTTTTTCCGATTGCCCTTTTCAAAACCATTTTTTACCACATGCAACACTGACTGACGCAACTACTCGAAACTCTTAAGTGACTCATAGAGCCTCATAATGCGTCATTGAACCAAACCAATACCAACCAATAAACACACCCATCACCCATAACACATACCGTATAATATGTAAGTATTAAGGAACCAGTTCACAGAAAGCCAATTCATACAAAATGCATAAAACGTTGGCAAATTGAAATTAAAATGATGCAGCACAGCACAACACAGTTCGATTGAACTGAACGGCAGGCAGTAATATAAATTCTTAATTGCACATCGAACAGAACAAATGCCAAATGACCATGGGTTCAATAAATTTCATATTTTATGAAATGAGAGCTTAAAATAAAAACAGTTTATGCGAAAAAGCAAGAGTCGCCCGTTGACTTTCAATGCAATATTTTGCCATCAACAACAAAAAAAACTCCAACATGTTTTACATACAGACCATTTATTGTATTGCATAATAATATGCACAAAGGGTGAAATTTTATTGTATTTTATTTTTTTATATTCTCAATTTAAGTTCTTAAATAAATACCTGAAAGTGAGTGAAAAATGTGAAAATCCAGAGTGTCAAACAGAATACGAGAAATTCGTATATGATGCGAGATGCTATGACATTTCAATGGGTTTGAGTAACAGAATAACGATGAAATTTTATTTTGTTTAAATATTCAATAGATTCACATGGTATTTCAATAGTTAAATGTAAGTATTGAAACTATAAGCGATATTTAAAATCACTTAAATTTTTAAAATTCAATCGGAAACGTTATTAAGAAATCAGAAATAAACTGATAAAAAAATGTTTTTAATATCATATAAAAAGAAATTAATCTTTGCATAATATATATATTTTTTTTTATAATAAAAAAAAATGATTTTTGGATTGTATTAAGACAACTAATAAATTAACTATTATGAGTACATTTGCCAGTATTATTATGAGCAACATTATGAATACGATTAAATAATAATAATAGTTTGGCACTACAGTCCTATAAGAACTAAGGCCGAGCTCTCTCACCATTTTGAGCTGTGCGTGTTATATTTGTACTCAAAGTGGTGGGACCTACAGTTTATTGCCGAATCCGAATGGCGGGTGAGAGCTTTTCATAGGCAATATTTTACTCTCGTAGGTTTGCCATTTACTTCCGAGAGGTAGCGCGGTATAGAAAAATGTTTCTATGAAAAGATATTGTTAACCCCAGTCCAGACTTGAACCGGGGACCTTTCTGCTCGCAGTCCAACGCATTAACCACTGAGCTACCGCGGCTACAATACGATTACGTGTACTATAATAAGTACTATTATGGGTACAAACATTTGTACTACATAGAGTAATATTTGTCGTGCCTTTTTTGAATAAAATAATTCGTTATTAATTGCAATTTTAAAAATATTTACCAAAACTAACCGAAAATGTAACATGGAACCTTTAATACTGACACTGCATCGTTTTAAAAATTGAAATCGAAACGAAGGCTCAAAAATAGTTATCTCAGTAAATCACTAACAATAAATCGAAGTACTGCAAAGTACTGCATAGTCATTAAAATATAAAAAGCGTATTTAATAAAAATCATTGTGTATTATGAATAATTTGCATACTTAATGCCAAAAAGTATGCAGCCGGTTTACACTTCATGTGTGCTAAACATCTGGATGGAAGTAACATTGATTGATATAAAGCGAAGATGGGTTAATTATAATTAAATCGTTGTAATTTAAAAATTTGTTTTTGCTCAAAAATAAAATAATATAAAAATAAAAATAAATCATTCAAACATAGTTCATTCTTGATTTGTGATATAATTTTTCATTTTATCATGTTAAGTTTTTTATGTTATTGTTACAAAAAGAGATAATTTGCTCCACTGTGCAAGAGTAAATGAGACGCAAGACAATTCAGCGCACTAAGCAATGTGTTAAAAAGAGATGGAAGATCAGCACTTAAAAACATATAAGAGCGAATGAGATGTCAATAGCATACGTCATTCACGAAACGAGTAGAAGGTTCTCGAAACATGTCGAAGAGAGAAAATCATTCAGCGCACTGAGGCAATGTTCGAGAAAGAGATGGAAGATCAGCACATAAAAACATATAAGAGCGAATGAGATGTCAATAGCATACGACATTCACGAAACGAGTAGAAGGTTCTCGAAACATGTCGAAGCATATCGAACTGATGCATGCAGTATATAAGGACGCCTCATCTGAGGCACAGCACTTCAATAGTAATTGGAAAGTGCTCGAGTACGTCTGGTGTGAGAACAATGTCAAGTTAAATAGTGGACATGCAACAGTTGTTAGAATTTGTTATTAGTAAAGTTGAATTAATAAAGTTAATTGTTATAATTTAAATCAAACGTAAGATTGTTTTTATTTTGTACACAATCCAGAGAAACGAATTTGTAGTATAGTTTTCCGTAGACTGAATTTTCGTAACATTATGATTAAAAGTAAAAATAAAAAAAATTCATTTACATGCTTTATTAAAATGTATGTTGTGTTGAATTTTATTATTTCAAGTTAATGATGTAGTAATATTTATTGAGTACCAACTAAAATTAACTTAGTACTAAAATCAATTTAGTACAAACATTATTTTTTTTTTAATATTTTATATTTTTTGGTACTAAAATCAATTAAATACTAAAAATAATTGTTAACTAAAATTTATTTAGAACTAATATAAATGTATTATTTAAAATCATTAAGAACCTAAATTTTTTTTTTTTTTTTGGAATATCTACTAAGATCAACAGCACTCAGACAGACTTATCCATTGTACTGTGAAATCTATTCCCTACAATTTTGTGGTTAATATCACCACGAGCGCCCATGCCCAAGCCGGGATTTGAACCCGAGACCTTCAGAATGGAAGTCCAGCGCGCTACCTCTGGACTGCTGAGGCCGGCCAAAAGTACCAAAATTAGTTTAGCACCAAATATAATTTAAGTATTAAATAAATTTTAGTACTAAACCTATTTTAGTAACAAAGTTATTTTTAGTGCTTAGTAATAAATTTAGTAACAAATTCAATTTAGTACAAAATTTATTATAATTCTAAATTCAAATGAGAAATATATTTACATTAGTACTTAATAAATTTTAGTACTAAATAAATGTGTACTAAATAAATTTGACTATTAAATAAATTAGTTACTTAAATTGATTTAGTACTAAAACTAATTCAGTACTAAAATTAATTTAGTATTCAAATTAATTTAGTACTAATACTTTTTTAGTACTCAAATTTATTAGTATTAAAACTTATTTAATATTAAAAATAATTTTTTAATAAAATTTATTTAGTACTCATAATCATCAATCAATTAACAATCATAATTACTCACAATAATTTATTACTAACGTTAATTTAGTAATTAAATTGATATATTACTAAAATAATACAAAAAGCATATTTATAATAAATTTAATTCGAATTCAAATTAATTTAATATAACCAAATTAATAATTTTTTGGATGTTCGCTCCGAATAACATAAAACTTTATTAGAATATTTTTGGCATATATTTAAATATTCAAAAAACTACTAGAAAATACTTTATTTGAAAAAAAAAAAGTGTCTGAATAGAAAAATTCGATATTAATGTATGAAAAAACTGAGTATGGAGTCAGAAATCTATAATAAAACAAAGTATAATAAAACAAAGTATAAAATGTCAAAGGATTTAAAAATAATATTTCAATATAAAAAAAACATTTTTCATATCTACAACTTTGTAAAAACCTACAAAATTAATATGAAAAGTTGTTCGCCTCATGTCGCATAATTGCGGTGACATTCAAACTTTGTTTATTTCAAAATGTTTGTTCTTTCCTGCTATGTGTGTGCGTCGAGACAAATAAATAGAGATATACAGACAGATTCTGAGTGACTATTATTTTTTTCACATTTTCTCAGAATTCATTCAATTTGTTACGTTTCAAGCGAGGTCGCTTAGCAGCAACGCAAAGATTGCATTTCTCCAACATAGAATAAACTCAAACAGAATGCAAGCATTCATTCACACAAAGCCAGTAGTAAAACCACAGACAAATATAAAGATAAAACGACTGAGAGACATATAAGAGATAGATATACTACATACACACATAATATACAGTCGTATATAGGATAAGACAAGTATTATAATAAGTCATATTGCTTGAAAGCCACTCTTGACGTATGAGCAACTTTAATGTCGCTTCTTTTATATTTGTGCTTGCTGTTGCCATGGATTTCAGGTAGACTTTACAAATACATACACTAAACTAAAAACCCACACAACTAAAAGTACACGGAAAAAAATTATGCTATATAAGATTTAGATGAATTACTGTTTTTGTCGAATATTTTTTCAATATTGCGTTGTTTTTGTCGACCAAAATTAAAAAAAAAAAATTTTACACTGATTTCGACTATTGCGTTGTTTTTGTCGCCCGAAATTTTTTTAACCAAATTTTTGTTTCGAAAATTTTCGAACATTGCTTTTGTTGAATATTATTTTTTTGCTTTTTAATTAAATTTAAAAATTGATTTTATTACAATTGATAATTGTTCTAACAAAAATTGTAGTTAATACAACAAATAATTTAATTGCAGTAACAAAAGTCAATAGTTCATAAAAAGACGTAGTAGAATTCAATTTAACTGCATGTATTAAAATATTATGGTAAATAAATTACAAACCTGTTAATAACTACTTGTATTGATTACAATTTGTTTGCCAGGTTTACAAATTCGTTTTTTTTTTCTTTCGGTGTACTAGATAAACATATGCGATAGTTATTTTTGTTGCAAATACTGTCTGCCGTCCTTTTTGTTTGATTTGCAATCCCATGATATACATTTCAATAACACTCAGCAACGCACTCGAGCAGCTCAAACGCAACTCAACTCGTGTGCAGCAGTTTGTGAGGCATATCAAGCAGAACAGATCCTGGCAGCAGTTACAACATACAACTGGGGGGTTCTCTCAATACTCAGTGCTATTACTGGAATTTCTCAAATTGTTTGTTAGGCAAATGTGCGAGTAGTAATAACTAAAATCTTAAATCATTAAATCATAGTATTTTTTATCCAAGTTTTAGTCAAATTAATGATGAAATAATATTTTTGATCAAAAACTTGATGAAGCCATTATAAAGGGTTTTTCAATAAGAGCGCTACAAAAGTTTTTTTCAAGGGTTTTTCAACAGGGATGCTACAAAATTAGAGCGACAGGGACAGCAAACGACGCCATATTTCTTGCCGCTCTTTGGACATTTCTCTTCAGTAAGGTTTGCCATTTCATGATGGAAAGATATACGAGCCAACAACGAGTTGAAATTATTAAAATTTACTAACGAAATTCGAATTCGTATCTTTCCATCATGAAATGGGAAACCTTACTGAAGAGAAATATCAAAATATCGGCAAGAAATATGGCGTCGTTTGCTGTCCCTGTCGCTCTACCTGTTGAAAAGCCCTTTAGTTCTCAGATGACTCAAATATTAATATATGTAAGTGTCTCGAATTCCAATACTATAAGAAAAGTTCAACCTTGAACCCAAAAAGATAAAAAAAAACTTTGAATATTTAAACTGCTTTTTTAAAACCAGAAATACTTTTTTACTTATATTAAAACCAGAGATCAGAAATAACTATTCACCTTTATTTCCATTTCGGTTTTCACTGAGTGATATTATTTTTTAAAAAATATAAAGATCTTTGGTTGAGAGATAAATTTTATTTTAAAAAATAAAGTTCCTTGGTTGAGAGATAATTTTTATTAAAAGACAAGTCATTGGTTGAGAGATATTGTTGTTAGTAGACAGAAAATGCAGTTGGTCTCATTTATAGCAATTTCTTGTTGTTGCTGGGAGAAACATAAAAAATTGTTGTTGGAAAATGTTGATTTCGACCATTGCGTTGTTTTTGTCGGTCAACAATTTTTTTTTGTAATTTTTCGAACATTGTTTTTTTTCGAATATGTTTTTTTTTTTTTTTGAAAATGGTGATTTCGACCATTACGATGTTTATGACATCCACATTTTTTTTTCGAAAATTTTCGAACATTGTTGAATTTGTCGAATATGTTTTTTGTTTTTTTTTTGAAAAATGGTGATTTCGGTCATTGCGATGTTTTTGTCGTTCAAATTTTTTGTTCGAAATTTTTCGAACATTGTTGTTTTAGTCAATTATTTTTCATTTTTAGTTGGAAAATGGCTATTTCGACCATTGTGTTGTTTTTGAGGTCAAACTTTATTTTTCGAACATTGTGTTTATTTTGAAAATGGTGATTTCGACCATTACGGTGTCCAGATTTTTTGTTTTCAAAATTTTTCGAACATCTTTGAATTTGTCGAATATGTTTTTTTTTTTTGGAAAATGGTGATTTCGATCATTGCGATGTTTTTGTCGTCCAAATTTTGTTTGCGAAATTTATCAAACATTGTTGTTTTTGTCCATTTTTTTTTTTGAAAATGGTGATTTCGATCATTGTGTTGTTTTTGCGGTCATACTTTTTTTTTGTAATTTTTCGAACATTGTTGTTTTTGTCGAATATATTTTTATTTTTCTTTTGAAAATGGTGATTTCGACCATTACTTTGTTTTTGTCGTCCAAATTTTTTTCGAAAATTTTGGAACATTGTTTTTTGTTGAATAATTTTTTTTTTGAAAATGTTGATTTTGAACGTTGTAGTGTTTTATGGCCCATACTATACAAAATTTGGAACTTTGTTACATTTTTATTATTTTTCTTAAATTTTTTTTACGTACGTGTTTTTTTGCATCATGAAAAATCATGTCTGAATTAAGTTCAACTTTCGGAGTTGGTAATTGCAAAAAACTAAATACATTTTTATTATATTAAAATAAAAACAAAATACTAACTTCGCCAATAATCTCTGTTTAATAAATTCAATTTATTTATTTTACAACAATTTGTTTATTTTACAACAAAATGCAGCAACGAACCGAACCAAAAACCATTAACAATTTTTTGAGCTACGAACACAGAAAATACAAATTCAATTGAATTCAATTGAAATTTCATTTGTTCAACACATATACAAATAAAATAAATAAAAATTTAAATAGTTGCCACACGCATGCCACTGATTGCCAGCCGCTCAACACTCTGTCAATTATTAACAACAACACCAACAAATGATAGATTGACAACAACAAAAACAAGTAATAGAAGATGACAACAACAACAACCATCATATATAAATAATTCGTAGAACTTAATTCCGTATGCAATTCAATCAGCATTTGGTGCATATTTCCCATTGACTTTGTGTTCGAGTTCAGTTATTTTATGCAAATTAAAATGCATTCAGCAGTTTGTGAAATGTGTTGGCTGAAATGTTGAATGTTACCAAGTGTCAGGTGTGACAATAATTACTGTATAACACGCATTACTGTGGTGCAATGCGATGCGCTGCGCTGCGGTTCGTGTGCCCCACCATTTGACGTTGTCAATTAAATTTTAGACCTATAATACCGACGCTACGACCTATAATAGCGTTCGACAAAATTTCAGTTTTTGATTTAGACATGATAAAATCGAATGAGACAACAAAATTCGATTTAGCAACGATGTTTTTCTCGTAAAAAATATATGAAAAGTATACGAATGAAACCAAATCAAATGAACAAAGAAATAATATTTTTTAGGATACTTTAAGGTTTCGACTACATACCCAGCAAAGCCCCCATATTTCCTACCATAGTGTAGAAGTAAAACTCGTAGAGAAATGGCAGGCAAATTTAGGATAAGGTAAGTGCATTTTACAATGGCAGTCTACAGTCTCTCCAGCAACTTCACTGCAGTATTTGTTTCATTGGTGTCAAGTAGTGTCAAGACATTTTTTTTTTCAAGACATTCAATATTTTGAAAAACAAAACCAAATGACACGACTGTATTTGAATTTTATTGAACATCATTACAGACCTCTTCACTGCAACTACGTCTTGTTTGTGTTTTGTTTTGACACTACATGTGCTTTGTTGTTGTGAGCAACATATTCATTTGATTTTCAAACATAAAGTTGGCGCTATATATGTCTAAACATTAAATGAATGTCTTGAAATGAGTTTTAAATGCATTTGTTCAGATATTTATTGTTAATAGAGAAAAAAGAGGACATGCAAAACACGTTATATTAATTTTTTCATTAAGATATATTTACAAATATTGGAAATACGAAAATATTTAAGATTATTGTAGCTTTGATTTAAATTTTCGTGGATTCTAAGCGTGGATTTAAAACGCAATTAAGACACGATAATTTTCTCAAAATTAGAAAAAAAATTTCATTAAAAAAAGAGGCAATCTTAAAAATAATGTCACGAAATAAAATGCTATGTATTAAATTCAACATTACCTACACGCTACATAATAAGAAGAACTAATTATTTCCATATCATATTCATGAACTAAACTAGGGATTTCATTCGAAAAAGTATCCGAGAATCTGAGTTAAGTAAATACGAAAAAAGTGAATTCTTAATAAAAGAATTCTAATAAAACGAAGTAAGGAAGGTTAGGTCA
Organism: Dryomyza anilis; assembly: GCA_951804985.1. Taxonomy (NCBI): domain Eukaryota; kingdom Metazoa; phylum Arthropoda; class Insecta; order Diptera; family Dryomyzidae; genus Dryomyza; species Dryomyza anilis. Next base: position 98,487,672 of record OX638130.1, on the reverse strand, counting down.
CAAGGGACATTTTGACATAAAGACATTTTTGATAGTTGCTGTTAATAATTATTTGAAAAGTTATATAATATGTACAGAGGTAACTCTGAAAGTGGTTTAGAGGTCCCTATGGTTTACGAAACTCTGAAAATAACTGCATACTAGTAATCTTGAAACGATTTCTTTTCATTTGAGTAAACACATATGTTCGAATGGGTAGGTGTACCAAATATCGATTTTTTTGGCACTACAAGTCCGTAGGAAAAACATTATTTTTATATATTTTACCATACAGTCAATATATATTTGAGCAAAAAAATTTACTTCGGACGGTATAAAGAATATGCTATATTAGGTAGTTGAACATAAGTGGTCGGTTTACAGGTCACAATCGACCAATCATGCCTATTTTCAGTATTAGATAACGCTAATATATATGTATTCTAAATTAGGAGTTTTATTGATGGAGTTCTTCTAGTTTTTCTGTAATCGAGTTTTCAACAGACAGACGGACATCGATAAATCGACTGAGGAGGTCCCGATGATCAAGAATATAATATATAATTTTCAACAATGAATGAGACGCAAGATAATTCAGCGCACTAAGCAATGTGTTAGAAAGAGACGGAAGATCATTCAGCGTACTGAGCAATGTGCGAGAAAGAGATGGAAGATCAGCACATTAAGTCATTCACGAAACGAGTAGAAGGTTCTCGAAACAAGTCGAAGCTTGTCGAAACGTGTCGAACTGATGCATGCAGTATATAAGGGAGCCGCATCTGAGGTACAGCACTTCAGTAGTGATTGGAAAGTGGTCGAGTGCATCTCGTGTGATCAATGTGAAGTTAAATTGGGGACATGCAGCAGTTGTTAGAATTTGTTATTAGTAAAGTTGTTTATTAAAGTGATTTAATAAAGTTAATTGTTATAATTTAAACCAAAAATAAGAGTGTTTTTATTTTGTACACAATCCAGCGATACGAACTCGTAGAACTCGTAGACTGAATTTTCGTAACAATACCCTTTCACTCCAGACGTATGGTATAAAAATGTCAAACTAGATGTTGGTTAATTTTTGGGAGGATAGCCTATAAAAAAGTAGTACTATCCTCCCAAAAGTTGGTATAATTGGTAGCTTTTGGTATGGTAAATGTAGCTATCAATGTACTCCTTAAGTCTGCCTTGAGCCAAGTACCTTCAATATCACAATTCACCTGTGGGAGACAGGCTGTAGCACTCTACTTTTATGTACCATTTCTCTACCATTTCTCTACCATCTCTTTACCATAAAACACACAAATTTCTAAAAACAGTCTATTTTTATACCCTACACCTATGAGGTACAGGGTATATTAACTTTGTGCATATATTGTAACGCCCCTTAGGAGGCGTGTCCGGTATGGAAAAGTATATATATTCTTGATCAGCATCATTACCCGAGTCCGTTTAGCCAAGTCCGTCTGTCTGTCTGACCGTCTTGCTGTCTTGCTGTTCGAATACAGAATAACTTCAGAAATACTGATCAGAATGCGATGAAATTTCGTCTCAATATATTTTAGCCAAAAGTATGAACTGAGTTTGAAAATGAGCCAAATCGGTCAACAGACACGCCCACCTCCCATACAAGTCACTTTTATATAACTCTTTCGGAATTAATAACTCGAAAAGTATTCAAGGTATAGTTATAAAATTTAAAACGTATTATTAAAATTCACCTAAGAATATTTCCCGGGTTTTCATAGTGGAAATTTGATCCGTAGATTATTAAAATCAAATCTATGAAATATTAGCCTTTCAAAATTTTAAATATAGGCGTGGTCCGCCCAATTATATTTTTCAAATTTATTTTTTTTGTTTTTTTATACTTTTATATACATTTTTTAATTTATGGGGATACATTTCTGATATATTTCTGATATATGAATAATATTCTGAGGGTGGGGAGGTTAGGCATAATTAAAAACTTTAAAATTAAAATATCCCACATTAATATCCTCACCAAAGGTGTAGGGTATTCCATAGTCGGGCCCGACCGACTATAAAAATCCGCCCCATGTCATCGAACTTACCCATGTGACCTAACTTTCCCAACTCGTTCTTTTTACTTTCTTTCCCGCTGTAAAACTACTTTTAAAAATTTTAAAAACGAAAATTACATAAAATATTTTATCAAATGTTCAGACAACCTTCTTTCCATTTTTCTGCTTTAAAGCTACTCTTAAAAAATTCAAATCACAAATTACTTTATAAAATTTTTACCGACTTTTATACTTTTTTATTTTAGCTAACAAACAGTATTGAACGGTGTAACAAGTAAATGAACTGCACAGCATTTTATTGCGTATCATGAAGTAGTTACTTTATTTGGTAACTCTGAATTATTGCAGTCAGTTAGGGAATGAATGCATATATGATACAGCTACATTTGTGTTTTGCAAACAGCGCGATTCATTAAAAACTACTTGATTAATATTTACATAAATTACAATTGCAATTTGTCGCGCTTTTTGGCGCATTTGGGAGTAGGGGCACCTCACACTTATGACGCAGTGTAATTTTTAATTAATACAAATAAAAGTCATGGCTCTGTCGACAAATAGGTGTCAATAACTTGTTTAATAATGCATCGACGTCATGGAAGGCGTTAATGCGTTGAGTGTAGCATTTAATGCATTAATTGGCACACTTGGGACTAATTAATTTAAAACTTTGAAAAAACTACAGTTGTAAAAAAAAATATAAAACATAATTCTTTGCTATTTAAATCACTTAATTTGTGTGGTAGTTTTTATTATTGAAAATATATTGAAAAAAGAAATAAAATAAAGAAAACTAAACTTACCAAAAGGTTCACATGGCATAGAATTTTGACTGATGAATTTTCTGAAATATAAATGTTGCTAATTAAAAATATATAAATAAAATATATATGTATACATGACGATGAATTTTCTTAATTTATTCATATTTTGTACAACTGACAATCAATACTTTAATAAATACAGACTGTAGTAAAAATAAATGTAACTGTAGTTTTTTTTTATTTGTTTATAATTAAAATAAATAAATAATTCTTAACTTTTAGGAAATATAGAACGTAGTAAAAATAAATCAAAAAAATACATCTATTATCATATTAAACTAACACATTTGTTTAAAGAGTTCAATTCTCTGTTTCTAAAGCGAATTTACCCGATATTTTCTTAAATGTAAACATCGATTTCCTAGTAATTCTAGAAAAATATGTATTGAAATTTGTCTCGTCCGGAACGTTAGAGAAATGTTAGAGACTCCGTTGAGGTCTCGCTTTAATGCTAATAAAATAAAGATGAACTTGAACATGTGGCCAATGATAATTATGCTTGCACTTCAAATTTTATATTCTTAAAAAAAAAAAATTTAAAATTCTAAAAAAAAAAATATAAAATATTGTTAATTTAAAAGAAAATGATTTATAGTTATCCAGAGCAAACTAGAAAACAAAATAACTATTCATATGTATAAAGTCTTACTTAAGTACAATTTTTTTTTTTTTTAAATTAAAAAATCAAAACATGATCGTCCATATATATGTGACCACCTGTTGGTCCGTCAAATTTTACACGAGGATACGATAGATTCCAGAGGATAACATAAGGTTACATGGACGAGATAGGAAAATAGGGCATTGCACCATCCATATAACTTAAACTTTTACTTTAACTCGTCATTTCAAACAGCTACGAACATAAAACCAAAAAAAAAAAAACTAAAACTATAGAAAATAAAAACAAACACAAAACAAACCAAACTAAATGAAACCAAAAAAAAAAAAGTAAACACTCAAAAACAACACACGAGAGCAACAACACAAATCAAAAACCAAATTCAAAAGATTAACACAATAGAATAAACAAAAAATCTAAAGCAAAAACAAAAATAAAAAAATCAAAAGGAAAAGAAAAAGAAAAAAACTAATTCGCAAAATCATAAGAAAAGTAAAGACAAAAGAAAAACACATACCAAAGGCAACACACAATAGTAGATATAAAAGCACAAAATAAAAATACAAACACAAAAAACAAAAACTAAAAAACAAAAGAAAAAACACAAAACAACAATAAAACCCAAAATAAAGACATAAAATCAAAAATACAAATCATAACAAAAAACTAAAACTAGAAAACAAAAAAAAAACACAAAAGCAAAATCAAAATACACAAAACAACAATAAAAAAAAATAAAAATAATAAGAAAAAATTAAATTAAAGCAATAACATAATATAAATAAAATAATACATATATTTTTTTGCAAAAAAAAAACGCAAATATAAAATATCAAATAAAAATAGCACCAAAAACACGATATGCAAATAAAAAGCCCAAAATAAAACAAAAAAGACTAATACACAAATTTAACACAAATCCAAAAGCAAAAAAAAAAGCAAAAATAAAACTAAAATCAAAAGTTAAAATAACAAAAAAAAAAAAAAACAAATACATAAAGTCAAAAGAAAAGTAAGGAGAAAATAAAAGCAAAACAAATGCAAAAACACAAAAGTAGCTATATAAGCGAAACAACAACCAAAAGCAAAGCGAAAATTAACACAAAAACTCGAAAATAAAAGTAAAAAACAAAAATCTATAACTAAAATACAAAATAATAAAAACTAAAATACAGACATAAAATAACAACCAAAATAAAAACAGAATATCAAAACAAAAATTTAAAGAAAAAATTAAATAGTAAAATAAATAAAAAAAACAAAAAAAAAATTAAAAAAAAATTAAAAAAAAAAAAACATAAAAACTAATACTAAAAACCCAAAATCTAAAAAAAAAAACAAAAATAAAACACAAAATCTAAATAAAAAAAATAACAGCAAAATCAGAAACAAAATTACCATCACAAAACAAAAAAGCGAAACCTTACTCCGGTGAGAAACATCATAAATTAAATATTTGTATTTAGTTTACAACTGTATAAAAATTACCATACGAAAATTTCATTTAAACAAATATTTTTAAATTTAATAAAAACGTTAATTAGCGCCAGTCTTCAAAATAATAAAATCACAAAATTACAACGCCTTGTGTATTTCGGGCAAATAAATTTAAATTATATTTGCACAAATTATATTTATCAGGCTTTCTCTGGCATACGCATAAATTAATCATCTATCATGATTATGACCTCCCACACACAAAATAAAAAGTGAATGAAACGGCGTAAGAAGTTCCAAATTAGAAGCACCGACAAGGCAGACGGCAGACGAAGCAATCGAGCGAGCTGTTGCTTTAACTAAAGATTTTGCTCATTTTCATTTTCGTGCATGGCATAGAACTAATAAACATTGTAAGATTTACGCGCATTATTTTCAATTTATTTTCCTACACTGTTATTGTTGCTGCTACTTATCATCATGTTGTTGTTGCTACCACCAATGTTGATGCGTACTACTGGATGTTGTTCTTCTTGTTCTCCATTGCTATTGTTTGTTAAGTAAAATGAAATTTTATGTTAAATTAAACAACAACTACAATGGCATGGAAAAACATGAAAATTCCATTTCAATGTATTTTACTCGAAAGATCTTTACTGTGCTCTGGGAGTAAAAGAAGAACCTTCGCCATGCTCTTAAGTATCTTATACAAGATTCTTCGATGTATTTCCTACTTGTTTATGCCAACGCGATTTTTGTTTGTTTTTTTGTTTTTTGGTCGCGTTCTACGTTTTGCTTTATTTATTATGCAATCACATAAATTTAAATTTTGCTGCTACGTAAGATTTTTACGTCAACACATTGCGTTGACGTTAAAACAAAAACAATTTCCGACAGAAAATAACAACAACATTAACACATATATGTAGTGCTTCTTTGGCAGCATCCATCATTTAAGAGGATTTGCTGTAAGTCTTCTTCAGTGGAACCTTTAGGACATGCACGAGTACACAGACAAAAAAAAAATTAATTAATAAGAATTATTTTTCATTGGCATCTATAAATGATTCTAGTAAATGCAGCAAAAACCATTTTTATAAAGAAATTAATTTAAACAAAATGAATAACATACTTTGTATTTATAACAAATGCATCAATTATTATCACTGTTAATTTAATTCAATTATTTGGTTAATTAATATACTATTATAAGTTTAATAAACGCAACTAAAAACATTTGTTGTATTTAAGAACAAAGTAATTCAAACAAAATTGATTTATTTGTAAATGTTGTAAAAACCAATTGTTGTTTTAATTAAATTTTTTTGTTAGGACAATACATTTATTTGTTATTACTTATTTACTTAAATGGCCCTTACAACCGTGGATCGGTTTTGGCCGCTGAGATGAAGCCGCGCCAGTCGGATCTGCTTTGCGCGCGCTAACGCCAGTTAGAAATACCAAGCGTTGCCAGGTTGTCCTCAACTTGGTCTTTCCAACGCAGATTTGGACGCCCTCTTCTACGCTGTCCACCTTCGAGTTTCGATTCAAGCACCTTCTTGGCTGGAATGTTTTCATCCATTCGTTCGACATGACCTAGCCAGCGAAGCCGCTGGATCTTGATGCGCTTGACTATGTCAATGTCGTCGAATAACTCATACAGCTCGTGGTTCATCCTGATTCGATACTCGTTAGCAAAGCAGATAGGGCCAAAGATTTTACGGAGAATCTTTCTCTCGAACGCTCCCAGTACTCTCTCATCGGTGGTGGCCAGCGTCCATGTTTCTGCACCATAAAGTAGGACGGGCATGATGAGTGACTTGTAGAGCGTTATTTTTGTCCGGCGAGAGAGGGCTCTGCTTCTGAATTGCCTACTGAGCCCAAAGTAGCACCTGTTGGCAAGAGTTATTCTCCGTTTGATCTCCAGGCTGACGTCGTTGTTGCTGTTTACGCTGGATCCCAGATAGACGAAGTCCTTCACAATGTCGAACTTGTGGGTGTCAAAATCAGCTTTTTGTCCAAGACGCACGGACTCTTTTTTGCTTGTTGACACAAGGAACTTCGTCTTGTCCTCGTTCACCGCTAGACCCATTCGACGCGACTTTTTCTCCAATCTGGAGAATGCTGCGCTGACTGCTCGTGTGCTCCTGCCAATGATATCAATATCGTCGGCATATGCGAGCAGCATGACACTTTTGTTGAGGATAGTGCCGCTTTGACGGAGTTCGGCAGCTCGAACTATTTTCTCCATCAATAAGTTAAAAAAGTCGCACGATAGGGAGTCACCCTGTCTGAAACCTCGTTCGGTATGAAATGGCTCGGAGAGGTCTTTTCCTATTCTCACTCAGACATTGCGGCGTATAATCGTTCCCTTATCGGAGTGTCGAAGGCGGCTTTATAGTCGACTAATAGGTGGTAGGTGTCGATCTGTTTTTCTAGGGTCTTATCCTGGATTAGGCGCAATGTGAAAATCTGGTCTATGGTGGACTTTCCAGGTCTGAAGCCGCACTGATAAGGTCCAATCAGTCTGTTGACGATGGGCTTCAGTCTTTCACATAATACGCTCGATAGAACCTTGTATGCGATATTGAGTAGGCTGATCCCACGGTAGTTGGCGCAGATAGTGGGATCCCCTTTCTTAAGGATTGGGCAGAGTACACTGAGGTTCCAGTATTTGTTATTATAAAAAATATTTAATAAAACTTAAAGGAGTGCAGCAAAAAGCAAACATTTGCGGAAGTATAAATTTAACGATTAACTAGGAATTTATTATAACTGTTAATAAATGAAAATTATTTGCCAAATTAATAAATGATAAATAGATTATTTAATGCTTGTAACATTTACGAAAAAAATTAATTTAAACAAAATTGTTATTTTTTTATAAATATTTGCAAAAACAATTAGTTGTTTTAATTAATAATCCCTGTTAAGACAACTAAATTATTTGTTAATATAGAAAATGATTAAAACTTAAGCCAAAAAAGCAAAAATCATTTACTAATTTTGTTGTATATTTTTTGTAAAATTAGAAAGATTAATTATTCATTTAAATAATAATCATTTCAAGACAACTTATTTGCTAATATAAGAAATGATAAATATAATAATAAATGCAGCAAAATCATTTGTCATCGTTACGAATAAATTAATTTAAGCCAAACAATTAAAATGTTCGTAAATATATCAATTGTGTGTGGTGAATAATAAAAACTATTATTATTATAATTGATTAATAATATTTTAGTAAAACTCTGCTGCATCAATTAAAAATCATTGCTAAGATAACAAACTTTTTTGCTAAATTTGAAAAATAATTTAAAATATTGACAAAACATGAAATAAATTGTTTGTTAGTATAGTAAAATCATTTGCTCTCTACCCTAGTGGAAATTTGCCCGATGCGCCATCGGGAAATGATCGGGGTTTCTTCAGGTAACCCCCATTAGAGCAAATATGATCATTGCCTTGTCATGTCCTTATCATGCTCACAATAGCAGGGTTTACATTATCTAAACAGCCAATGGTCCCGATCAAAGCTACATTAGTTGTTCCTCATAAAGAAATTTTCATCGGGCAATGATCAGGTTTCATTGAGGTATGATATTTTATTTCATCGGGTATTCGTAGTGCTTTCGTATGCTCATGTTTTAAGAAGGCAATGGTCAGATAAATAATGATATGGGGAATTACCCGATCTGTACATGATCATTGCCTGAGGTGAGTACATGATCAGGACACTGCGTTACAAGGACATCGTGGGCCTCGTCATATCCCGATCATCTCAAATAATGACATGATCAGTTCATGATCATGGCCCTACCAAAATTTCTACTAGGGTAAGTTACAATAACTTAATTATTTGCAAAAAAAATACTTATATTTTTTAATTTGAAACAAGTTATTTCGATCAATAATAATATTTTTCTATTTATTTTATAAATCATTAATTATTTTCCATTTAATTTATGATAAAATAATTCGATAAACTGTATATTTTAGAAATTTATTTGTTATTAATGTCTTCAAATTATTTGTTATATTAACAAATCAAGTTGCTAAATTTACAAATATTATTACTGACATAAATATATAGTCATAGAATATCTATATTTGAATAATAAATATTTAGATATTAATAAATGATAAATGATAATTATAAAAAATAATACACTGGCAACATATTTAAAATAATATCCTTCAACATGAGGAAAATTATTAAATTTTTGAATTTTGTTTTATTAGCAAAACATTTGTTATAAAAACCAATTTCAAAATTCATAAATTTAATAAAAAAAAATATAACTAATTGCAAAGAATTTATTATAAATTAAAATTAAATTTTATGAAATTTTACAAAATCCATAAAATGTTTTGTAAATATACTAATTCCTAACAAAAACTTTATAAGAATTTTTATACAAATATTTAAATTGTTTTAGTTTTCGTAAAAGAAGCCAAAATGATTAGAAATGAAAAAATCTCCCTACAATTCAAAAATTTGTTAAATCAGCAAAACTATTTGCTATATTAACAAAATGTTTGTTATTAAAATAAAGAAATGCAGCTAGCTTTTTAATACTCAATACAAGTTTTAGTACATTTATAAAATATATATTTGTCATAAATATTAATTTGTTTGCAATATTAACAAATGTATTTTTAAAATTTATTTGTTATAAATATTAATTTGTTTGTTATACTGACAAATAGATATAAATTAAATTTTATCTAACATTATTTTTAAGTGCACTAAGCCTCAAGACTCGTACGCCAGACTTCTGAGTTCGTAGTGTTGACAAGACAGCGTTGCCACGTTGTCTGTTGTGAGCACAGAGAAATAGCTTAACTTTTGGCCAAACATTTTGGCAACATAAAGTGATGTTAATGAGTACAGAATTTCACTTACTTAACTTCGACAACACAAGTTGTTGAGAGTTTGCCAAGAGTAAAAATGATAATAGAATTAAAATCAAAAATCAAATTAAATTTGCCAAAATTAAAAAAAAAAAAAAAAAAAAAACGTTTTTTTCTACAATTTTCACAAACTTTTCGCTTTTTGTGCAGCATAAATGTCATGCGAATCGACAGCTGCCAACTGAAAGTCATAACTACGTCGCAAAACAAATTTATTTAAAATGTCGCAAAGTGAATGAAACCCTTTTGGATTTCATTTTATTTTTTTTTTAGTATCCTTTATGCAAACATAGCACAAAACGTGCTTGAAAAGCATGGTTTTGGTGAATTTTCAATTTTGTAAAATAAACGAAAACTTCTTGTGAATCACTTTGGGTTCACGTTGCGGTCTTTGGAGACCGAGGAATTTGAAAGTAACTAAATTAACGTCAGAAAGTGTGTCAAGGTTTCGTTTGGCGTTTTCGCTAAAGCACTAAACAGTGGAGTGGAATCTGAGAAAAAACATTATAAAACTTAAATTATATTTTTCATTCAAAATGTTTAAAAATTTTTTATTCAAAATTTAATTGTTCACTAAAAATTAAATTTTTTTACGAACAAATCAAAAAAAAATTCAAAAAAAAAATCTATTTTTCACTAAAAATTTAAGTTTCATTAAAAAAAATCAAATTTTCACTAAAAATTCAAATTTTCACTAAAAATTCAAATTTTCACTAAAAATTCAAATTTTCACTAAAAAATTTTTTTGGATTGGAATGTTAGAAAAACATTATAAAACTTAATTTATATTTTTAATTCAAAATTCTTTTTGCACTAAAAATTCCATTAAAAAAAAAAATCAATTTTTCACTAAAAATTTATGTTTCATTAAAAAATCCATTTTACAATAAACATTAAATTTTTCATTATAAATTAAATTTTTTACTAAAAATTCAATTTTTCACTAAAAATTCAATTTTTCACTAAAAACTCACTAAAAATTCCATTTTTCAAAAAAAAATCAATTTTTCACTAAAAATTAAATTTGTGCACTAAAAATTCAATTTTTCACTAAAATTAAATTTTTCCACTAAAAATTCAATTTTTTACAAAAATTCAATTTTTTTTCAAAAAAAAAAATCAATTTTTATATAAATAAAAATGTAATTTTTCCATAAAAATTAATTTTTTTCACTAAAAATTATTTTTTTAACTATTTCACTAAAAATAACAATTTACACTATTTCACAAAATATTTAGTATTTCACTAAAAAAAAATGTTTTCACTAAAATTCAATTTTTAAACAGAAATTCAATTTTTAACTTAAAATTAAATTTGTACATTTAATTATTCTCTTAAAAAGAATATTAGGTTTAGCCCATTGTACTTTGGTGCCTTGTGTCCCTGGATTCTTTGAATCCTTGATTAAATTCCGCGGAAGCAACACAAGTTATTCATAAATTCATACGCTGTGCATTGTTGAGACGTTGTTGCACGTACGACTTGCAGCAAGCAGCAGCAACAGCCAGGCGGCACTGAGATTTGTGGCTAATTTCATCTCAAGAATGAAAACCACCAGAACACAAACCGACAATGAAAACACAACAGCAAGAATATAAATAACAACAACAATAGAATAAACAACAACAATTGAATAAACAACAACAATAGCAGTAGCAATATTTTGCTGTTGCTTTGATTTGTTGTTGCTGTTGATTTTTGCCAAAGTTTGCGTGAAAATTATTTGTTTGTCTCAGCAGTGAAATGCGTTCAACTTTCCTAACTTCCTGCTGATTTTATTGAAATTTCAAAAGTTGATTTGTACCAAACTTGAGCAAGAACTCATTTTACTTTTCGGACTTCTTTTAAAATGCGTTTCGTTTTTTACTTTCTAAACTCATTGCACTACCTCCATAACACTTTTCTATATTTCAGCCACCACTTTTGCAATTTCTTTGACACCTTCAACATATCAGCGGCGGACTGAGTTAAAAAATCTAGTCGCACTTTTTGTTTTTAATCAGTGGTAGATATTAAATCGTCCCACAGAATTGCATTTTGATTTACGACGATTTGTGTTAGGAATTCTCATTCATTTTACACTTTCAACAATTCTTAAAATAATAGACATTGCCCTAGAGTCATGATCGGAAAATGATCTCTGCTTATTTTCCTTGTCATAACGCAGACCAGTTCTTGGTACATCATCTGACCATAAGCATGTCTACTCTAATAGGCTAAATTTCTACTAAAATTTTCAACCTAAATTGGCTCTTCATATCCAACCAGTCATTTTTTTTTATTATTATCAATATAACTTTCACATTCTCCATCTATTCATTGCCATAATAGGGATTTGATGTATAATTTATTTCCTTTAATGATTTTTACATTAAATAAATTGAGTCCATACCAATCATGCGTTTAATAATGTAAATGTTCACAGAAAAAAATCTTTCTATTCGTGTTTAAATTTTTATATGCCACACAGCGAAACGTTTATTATTATAAGCGAAAAAACATTAAAACAATAGTATTTATACCGTTATATTCAATAATATTGAAATTATTAAATTAATGGTACTGAATTTTTCAAATACACTCAAATTCATTAGAAAACTATTGAAGCAATATACAAATAAAAACGACATGGACCATAAAATCGATAGTTATACTATTAATTACGTAATGGTAAATTTTCTTCTGAATGTAGGTAATTAAGTTGAGATTTTATTACATTAACTAGCTGGACCCGTGCACGACTCGTGCCAAGATTTTGTAAATTCATAGATATAAAGCGATTTTATTAATATAAAAAAACATTATTATTATTTTTTATATCAGGGGCCCGTGCTTCGCTGTGGAATTTTTATTGGTTTTATAAATGTAGTAACCAAATAATAATTCTCCGCCAAAATAACTTTTCTCAAAGACAATTCAGACAGTATAATATTTCGCCGTAGAATTCTTCCCAGTATAAATCTTCGCCGTAAAATTCTTCCCCATAGAACGCTTTACCGTAGAATTCTTCCCGGTAGAACTCTTCCCGGTAGAATTCTTCCCCATAGAGTTTTTCCCAGTAGAAGTTTTAGTGTAGTTAGTTTTAATGTGGTGAGTTTTAGTGTGTTGAATTTTTAGTTTAGTGAATTTTTAGTGTGGTGATTTTTAGTGTGGTGTGTTTTAGTGTGGTTTTAGTGTGTTTTGGTGTGGTGAGTTTTAGTGTGGTGAGTTTTAGTGTGATGAATTTTTAGTATAGTGAGTTTTAGTGCGGTGAGTTTTAGTGTGGTGAGTTTTGGTGTGGTGAGTTTTAGTGTGGTGAGTTTTAGTGTGGTGAATTTTTAGTGTGGTGAATTTTTAGTGTAGTGAGTTTTAATGTGGTGAGTTTTAGTGCGGTGAGTTTTAGTGTGGTGAGTTTTAGTGTGGTGAGTTTCGGTGTGGTGAGTTTTTAGTATGGTGAGTTTTAGTGTGGTGAGTTTTAGTGTGGTGAATTTTTAGTGTGGTGAATTTTTAGTGTGGTGAGTTTTAGTTGGTGAGTTTTGGTGTGTTGAATTTTTAGTGTGGTGAGTTTTAGCGTAGTGAGTTTTATTGTGGTGAGTTTTAGTGTGGTGAGTTTTAGTGTGGTGAGTTTTAGTGTGGTGAGTTTTAGTGTGGTGAATTTTAGTTTTTTGTTTCATCTTTTTAGATTGTGTATGTGCTGAGTTATGTCATTTTGAAAGTTTAGGTTGTATGGGAGGTACCACGCCCCTTTGTCCAATCCCGCCCATATATAGCCTATGACACCCTCCGGACTCCTTAGTATCCTGTGGCAAAAGTTAAATCGGTTCAGCGGTTTAGACGTGATGCTGGAACAAACAGACAGACAGATAGACCGACAGACTGACAGACGGACCAAGAGTTTTATATATATAGATTTTGTCTGTTTATTCTTAAGAAATTACTATATAAGGAACACATTGAAGGAAGCTTGATTTGCAAAGTCCACTTGACAAGTTCGCTCCTGCTTTTAAATGATTTTTCTAGTGCATTTTCTTTTTTTTTTCGACTATTTCTTTTTACACTTTTTCTTTTATTCATTTTACTTTTTACACAATTTTTTCACATTTTCTTTTCTTTTTTTTCAATTTTCCCGCATTATTTGTTCCGCAATGTTTTTGAAATCACGTTCGTACATAGCGCGCCTGGAAATCGTTTCAAATACGTGACTTACAAATTATTTGAATTTTTAGTTATTTGTTGTTGTTGCTGTCACTATTTTCCTCTTGTTGTTGCACTTTTCCAACAACTTGTTGTTGTTGTCACATACAACAAAGTCATGTATTAACGTTGATATGCACGTCTTGAGAGACCAAAAAATCCGGCAGGAATAAGTTTTGCCGCTCTTTCAAACTAAATATTACCCAATATCAAGTGTTTAATATGTTTAGCAGAAACATTAATATATTTGAAAATTTCAAATTTTAAATTAAATAATAATATTAAAATACATAACTAATAATTTTTGCAATTAATCAATTAATATATTGTATGACAAACGCAATGTTTTGTTGGAAATAAATGGCATATGTTTGCTGTAAGCATAATAGTTAGTAGATATGTTTGTCACAACAAATAAAATGAACGTATCTAATATGACTCTTAGTATTACCAAATATAATTTAGAAAAATTTAACTAATTTTTAGCAATGAACTAATTAATATATTGCAAACGCAATGAGTTTTCTTACAAAACAACAAATATTGACTGTAACCATTAAAATGAATGATAAAATATAATGTTTAAAAATTTAATTAATTCACATTATATAATTTTTGAAAACTCAATATGTGTTTTTTTTTTTAGAAATATAATATGTTTACTGTAATCAACGGCTTGGCATAATTAGCAAGAAAAATAACAAAGAAAGTATAGATTTTTATAATCTATATAAAATATATAATAGAACAACTCTTACAAAGGTTATATGTTTACTCTAAACATAATAAAGATAAGAGCTGCTTATCAAATATGATCTAGATAACAAAAGAATTATAGAATATAATTCTGAAAAATTCATAAAATATAATTTTCATCTATATATATAAAACTCTTCCGTCTGTCAGTCTGTCGGTCTGTCTGTCTGTCTGTCTTAACTGAAATTTTGCCACAGGATACTAAGGATTCCGGGGGGTGTCATAGGCTATATATGGGCGGGATTGGACAAAGGGGCGTGGTACCTCCCATACAACCTAAACTTTCAAAACGACATAACTCAGCACATACACAATCTAAAAAGATGAAACAAAAAACTAAAATTCACCACACTAAAACTCACCACACTAAAACTCACCACACTAAAACTCACCACACTAAAAATTCACCATACTAAAACTCACCACACCAAAATTCACCACACTAAAACTCATCACACTAAAACTCACCACAATAAAACTCACCACGCTAAAACTCACCACACTAAAAATTCATCATACTAAAACTCACCACACCAAAATTCACCACACTAAAACTCACCACACTAAAACTCACCACAATAAAATTCACCACACTAAAAATCACCACACTAAAACTCACCACACTAATATTCACCACACTAAAACTCACCATACTAAGATTAACTACACTAAAACTCACCACACTAAGATTTACTACACTAAAACTCACCACACTAAAACTCACCGCAATAAAATTCACCACACTAAAACTCCCCACACTAAAATTCATCATACTAAAACTTACCACATTAAAACTCACCACACCAAAATTCACCTCACCTAAACTCACCACACCGAAACTCACTACACCGAAACTCGCCACATTAAAACTTCTACTGGGAAAAACTCTGCGGGGAAGAATTCTACGGAAAAGAATTCTACAGGGAAAAATTCTACCGGGATGAGTTCTTCGGGAAGAATTCTACCGGGAAGAATTCTACCGGGAAGAATTCTACCGGGAAGAATTCTACGGGAAAGCGTTCAATGGGGAAGAATTTTACGGGAAAGATTTCTACAGGGCAGAATTCTAAGGCGAAATATTCTACGGGAAGCGAAGTCTGAGAAAGAATTTTCTTTGAGAAAAGTTGTTTTGGCGGAGAATTATTATTTGGTTACTACATTTATAAAACCAATAAAAAACTTCCACAGCGAAGCACGGGTCTGTGATATAAATAATAAAAATGTTTTTTTATATTAATAAAATCGCTACATATCCTTTCATTCACAAAATCTTGGCACGAGTCGTGCACGGGTCCAGCTAGTAATATATAATCTTGAAAAATTCAACAAACTATGGAAAACGCAATATATTTTCATACAAACAAAATATGTTTACTATAAGCAATAGAATGTATCGACAAAAATAGAGAAACCATTTTTTCAAAAATTTAATTTTTTACTAAAAATTAAATCTTTCACTAAAAATACAATCTTTCACTAAATATTAATTTTTCACTAAAAATTAATTTTTTCACTAAAAATTAAATTTTTCACTAAAAATTGAAATTTTCACTATTAATTAAAATTTTCAATAAATTTTTCACTAATAATTTCAATTTTTCCTTAACAATTTTATTTTTCACCATTGAGACAATGTCTACTAAATATTTAATTTTCTTTCAATAATCAAATATTTTTAAAATTACTTTTATTTAATTTTGGTTTAAAAGCCTCACTTTAAAAAGAATTCTCTGGATATGCAATATTGCTAATGGGTTGGCCAACATGTCTCTGCATTCATTTCCTTGAAGCGCATATGCAGTGCAATCTGATGTTTGCCCTATGTAGTACTGTAGACTGTAGGTAGTCTGTAGGTATGTGTTGCATGTTCTTAAGTAGTTCTGAATTGAGTTGAAATGATTCTGATTCGGAATTCAGCTGCTGCCACATTTTGTAACTGCTGTCAACTTCTGCACTAAACTCACTTAAATGTTTTCAAAAGTCGTTGTCTACTTTTAGGAGTTGCCATTTTATTTGCTTTTTGTTGTTTTTTTTTTATTTATTTTTAGTTTCTTCCGGCTTGCAGGCAGGCAGACAACCAGGCATTACGACGAAAAGTTGTCGCAAATCTTGTTAGAAATGCTTGATAGAATTTATGCGAATGCCGAGTAAAATTTGTTAAAAATGTTAAAAGAATTCACAAATTGTTGTAATACTTCGTGTGCTGCATTGCAGAATTTGATTTTGAAAACATTACCGGTATTTCACAAAGTGTTTGCAAACAGAAAACTAAATAAAGAAATTTATTTAGAGACGAAAATTCATAAATAACTGAGTACTATTGTGAAAACAACAGTTCTAAGTAACGATGTCAAGACAAAAGAAATTAAACTATGACAAACTTATGAAATATGAAATACAACAATATTAAAAAAAAAATACAACAAAAACAAAAAACCTTTATATTTTATAGTTTATATTTTATATTTTATATTTTATATTTTATATTTTATATTTTATATTTTATATTTTATATTTTATATTTTATATTTTATATTTTATATTTTATATGTTATATTTTATATTTTATATTTTATATTTTATATTTTATATTTTATATTTTATATTTTATATTTTATATTTTATATTTTATATTTTATATTTTATATTTTATATTTTATATTTTATATTTTATATTTTATATTTTATATTTTATATTTTATATTTTATATTTTATATTTTATATTTTATATTTTATATTTTATATTTTATATTTTATATTTTATATTTTATATTTTATATTTTATATTTTATATTTTATATTTTATATTTTATATTTTATATTTTATATTTTATATTTTATATTTTATATTTTATATTTTATATTTTATATTTTATATTTTATATTTTATATTTTATATTTTATATTTTATATTTTATATTTTATATTTTATATTTTATATTTTATATTTTATATTTTATATTTTATATTTTATATTTTATATTTTATATTTTATATTTTATATTTTATATTTTATATTTTATATTTTATATTTTATATTTTATATTTTATATTTTATATTTTATATTTTATATTTTATATTTTATATTTTATATTTTATATTTTATATTTTATATTTTATATTTTATATTTTATATTTTATATTTTATATTTTATATTTTATATTTTATATTTTATATTTTATATTTTATATTTTATATTTTATATTTTATATTTTATATTTTATATTTTATATTTTATATTTTATATTTTATATTTTATATTTTATATTTTATATTTTATATTTTATATTTTATATTTTATATTTTATATTTTATATTTTATATTTTATATTTTATATTTTATATTTTATATTTTATATTTTATATTTTATATTTTATATTTTATATTTTATATTTTATATTTTATATTTTATATTTTATATTTTATATTTTATATTTTATATTTTATATTTTATATTTTATATTTTATATTTTATATTTTATATTTTATATTTTATATTTTATATTTTATATTTTATATTTTATATTTTATATTTTATATTTTATATTTTATATTTTATATTTTATATTTTATATTTTATATTTTATATTTTATATTTTATATTTTATATTTTATATTTTATATTTTATATTTTATATTTTATATTTTATATTTTATATTTTATATTTTATATTTTATATTTTATATTTTATATTTTATATTTTATATTTTATATTTTATATTTTATATTTTATATTTTATATTTTATATTTTATATTTTATATTTTATATTTTATATTTTATATTTTATATTTTATATTTTATATTTTATATTTTTTATTTTATATTTTATATTTTATATTTTATATTTTATATTTTATATTTTATATTTTATATTTTATATTTTATATTTTATATTTTATATTTTATATTTTATATTTTATATTTTATATTTTATATTTTATATTTTATATTTTATATTTTATATTTTATATTTTATATTTTATATTTTATATTTTATATTTTATATTTTATATTTTATATTTTATATTTTATATTTTATATTTTATATTTTATATTTTATATTTTATATTTTATATTTTATATTTTATATTTTATATTTTATATTTTATATTTTATATTTTATATTTTATATTTTATATTTTATATTTTATATTTTATATTTTATATTTTATATTTTATATTTTATATTTTATATTTTATATTTTATATTTTATATTTTATATTTTATATTTTATATTTTATATTTTATATTTTATATTTTATATTTTATATTTTATATTTTATATTTTATATTTTATATTTTATATTTTATATTTTATATTTTATATTTCATTTTTCAAGTAATGTATTTTTTATTTTAGTTTTTTTTATCATTTTTCTTTTTGTACTTAGTGACCACAAACGCAGTGGTGGCCAGATGTATTTTTTTATTATTTTTTTGTTATTTTGCACACAGCAGCAGTTGACCGTAAATTGGGCGTAACAAAAAAGCAGCAGCTTGTAGAATAATATTGCTGTTGCTTTATTATCGTATTGTTGTATATTTTTATATATTTTAATTATTTTTTTTTATTTTTTTTATATTTATTTTAGTATTTGATTCTAGTCATTTTTGCGCTTCAACAGAGAGCAAGCAAAATCAACACATTTTTCATTGAGTTATTTTAATTTCACTTTTGTCTGCGGTTTCAGTTTCCATTTTAATTAATTTTATTTTATTACATTTTTAGTTTATATAAATTGTAAATTGATATTCGAAATGAATGACTAGATTTTTGAAACCACATGTTACACATAAAGTTAACAAAGAAATATAAATACAAATTCTAATTAAATTTATGTTATTTTATAAATATTTTAGCCTGGCACGGTATTTGAAGCAATTACAATTTGAAACATGTGGTATTTTTGGTTTACATCAAACATGCAACATTTTTATCTCTAGTATTATATAGTTCAATAAATAGTAACTTTTTTTTGTAGCCGCGGTAGCTCAGTGGTTAGTGCGTTGGACTGCGAGCCGAAAGGTCCCCGGTTCAAGCCTGGACTGGGGCTAACAACATCTTTTCATAGAAACATTTTTCTATACCGCGCTACCTCTCGTCAGTAAATGGCAAACCTACGAGAGTAAAACTATTGCCTATGAAAAGCTCTCACCCGCCGTTCGGATTCGGCAATAAACTGTAGGTCCCACCAATTTGAGTACAAATATAACACGCACAGCTCAAAATGGTGAGAGAGCTCGGCCGAAGTTCTATACAGGACTGTAGCGCCAAACTATTATTATTAAATAGTAACTTTGCGGTTGGAGAACAACAATCAATTTTATTTCAAGTCGTCTTGCTTTGAAGAACGCAACTGGAAGAATGAAATGGGATAATTTGCTAAAGAGTGATTGTGAATAAAAGAATTTAAATGTAGATAAATAAATGATTTATAATATTCGTATCTTAATTTTTTTTTTTTTAATTAATTTTTTTTTTTAATATATTTTTTAAATATTTTTTCTTTTTTTTTACTATTATTTACATTTATATTATTTTATATATATTTCTATTTTTTTTTATTTTTATGTATATTCCTTTCTTAAAATCTTTTATATATTGTTTAAACTTAGTTTCTCTTTTTTTAATTTTAATTAGTAGTAAATCCTATAATATAATAATAGCTTGGTACAGTCCTATAAGAACTTAGGCCGAGCTCTCTCACCATTTTTAGCTGTGCGTGTTATATTCGTACTTAAAGTGGTGGGACCTACAGTTTATTGCCGAATCGGAACGACGGGTGAGAGCTTTTCATAGGCAATGTTTTACTCTCGTAGGTTTGCCATTTACTGCCAGGAGGTAGCGCGGTATAGAAAAATGTTTCTATGAAAAGATTTTGTTAGCCCCAGTCCAGGCATGAACCGGGGACCTTTCGGCTCGCAGTCAAACGCACTAACCACTGAGCTACCGCGGCTACATTTTTTTATATATTTTAAAAATTGTCTATTTTTTTTGTTTTCTATATTTTTTATATTTTTTAAATTTTGTTTAAATTTTTCATTTATATTTTTTAAATATTTTTTGTATTATTTATTTTTTTTTATTTTTCTTAATTTTTTAAAATATTTTTATATATATACTTTTATAATTTATTTCATTATTATTTATATGTATTTTTATATATTTAAAATCTTTAATATAATTTTATATTATTTATATTATATAATATTTTGTATATTTTTTTAGGCAAACATTTACATAGATTAAAGGGATGATAAAAAAGTCTGGATTAAGATTTAATTTCATGATAATCAAGAAATGACCATATTCACATTTAATAATAAAAAATGCTTAACATAATACATAATATGTTCGACATAATTATACACATGTTTACCACAATTATTGCATTGTTTGACAAATTCATTTGTTTATAAAATATAATTTTCAGTTGAATTTTGTGTATATTTTTCTCTCCTAAATAGATGAAATTTTAAATTGCAACAAATTTTACATTCGATACTATAAGATGGTACCATTAAATTTCATATGATCGTTCAGTTTAAATTATACAAACTTAGCATATAAACCATTCGACGAAAGCAGCTAATAACGAAGTTAATTTAATTTTAATAAGCCGCTTATCAAGGACGATTGTCCACCCGAGTGTCCTTCGTTTAATACGTGGCTCTGTCCTGCCTACTTTACTTCTATTCGCTGCGCGCTCATTATCCTTGTATATCGCAATTAATGCTGTTGCTGCTGCTCATTTCAAACATTTGCTGTTGACATTCATCATCTACTTTATAGTGACAGCAAAAGTAGCTGCAGCAGCAACAACAGAACGATGGCGTCAAGGACAAAACAACTAAAAACTGCATTTATTTGTGTAAATCCTTGCCAGAAGTCTATCTACAATCTACATCTACTACTACTCTGTTCTAATTAAAATTTTTCACTTCACGACCGACGCGGGACAAATTTGAATCCCACTGAAAAATGGCAACGTCGCCATTGCATGATTTATGCGATGAGAGCCATTTGTCAGACAGGCAGTCAGGCAGACAGTGCGGCTGCTTTCGTCCTCCACCATTTGGCAGGCGCACTTATCCCGTCGTCTGTGTTGTGCAGCATCCTTGGCTGACGCCACTTCTTTGAGTTTCATTTGAAAAATAAAAATATTCTGAATATTTTCCCGTTTTCTTCACTATTTTTCCGCCTGTCCGCTTTTAACCCCCTCAGAGGCCACAAAGCGCTGCATGGGGTTGACTGGCTGGCAGTGCTGTGCCTCGGTAGCAAGACATCACAAGTAGATTGAATTAGATTATTATGCTTCGTTAACATGAAATAACGACATGAATTATGAACTTGAGAGATCGTTAAATACGCTGCGGATAACCAGCGAATTGAATTTATTTGAATTAACCGGCAGCCCGCCAGTCAGTCAGCCAGACAGACAAGAAAAACAGAAGCATTGAACATTTTTAATTTTATTTATAATTGAAATTCATTGAATCGTTATATTTTTTGTTATTATTACCAACAAGCAATGATAAAATTCGTTAATCTAGCATTTATTTATTTTTTATTTTATAAAGTGAATTCAGAAAATTTTATTATCGAAAACAAACCCTATAGAAACAGACACAAAAAGTAGGAAATGAATCATATGTTATGGTTACATGTATCAATCATAAATACGATTGACACAAATATTTAAACACAAAATTATAATTAAAATATGATTTAAGCTATATTTCTATAAATTTATAATAATAAGTTATATTTTGAAATAAAGTACTTATAGTGTATAAACAAAAATATGGTTCGTACAATCATAAATACGCATGACGAAAACATTTATATAATTACCATGCATAATAATTAAAATTACTGAACTAGTTGAGTCTTATAATTTGTGAGCACAACAATTTACAATGCATTCAAATGTACATTATATTTAAACAGAGACAATCATACATATATTATATGCCATTATATTTCTATAATTAATGATCAGATATTAGCGCATGTTTAAACCAATGATATAAACACATTTAAGAAAATCATAAACTATATAAAATTATATAGAAATCAAAATTATGGTTGACTCAAACAAGAATAATCACTAAAGACTTGATTTTTAATCATTAAAATTGTTGAAAATCAAAAAATTGTTGGTATATATTCATTCCACAATTGATAAACAAATATCTGGTTAACAAATCAATATACTCGACAAGTATAAACATTATATACACAATCAATAGCATAGTTTATTCAATCATTTTCATAACTGACAAAATTATGTTCACGTTCAACAATCATACAATCATATCGAGATAGATATTAAGATAGATACTTTAAATAGAGATTTTAAAAATATATGTTATGGTCTCTATTAACCAAAAATACGGTCAGCTCAATAATTTAAATGGTGGACAGCAACATATGTATATTTTCAAACATTCAAATTTTTAATAATCAATATCATAATTCATAATTTACTAATTAAATCGTTTAAATGCTGAACACAACCAAGTACTACACAGACAATCGCTAATATAGTGAGAAAATTTAACATTGTGCATAAACACGGCTGAGACAATTAGTGATATGGTTGGCATTTTAAAACAATATTGTTTCAATGAATATCTAAATCAGGAATACAATTGGAACAAAAATTCACATGGTTGGAAAAATAATTTACAACACAACATTATTATATTACAAAGAGAATCATTAATATGTTTAATAGGAATGATTGCTGTAAATATAATTTTGTTTTGCTGCTATGAACTATAATGTAAGCATATATTATAAATTATAATTAAACATATCATAATTAAATAAAAATTATAATTAATAATTGACTCGTTTAAATCTTGAACAAAACCAATTACTTCGCAGACAATCGCTAATACAGTGGGGACAATATTACATTATTGATAAACGCGGTAGAGACAAGTATGTATATGGTTGTCATTCTAAAATAATATTGTTTCAATTAAAAAATCAATCAGGAATACAACTGGAACAAACATTCACATGATTGGAAAAATAATGTACATAACAACATCATTAAATTAGGCAATCATTAATATGTTTAATAGCAATAGTTGCTGTAAATATAATTTTGTTTTGCAGCAATGTATTATTATGTAAGCATAAATAAAAAATTATAATAAAACATATCATAATTAAATATTTTTTTATTATAAGTAAAAATTATTCTACTATATAAAATATTATTCTAATAAAAATGTGTATCTAAGACAATTAAATAGTATTTACATTTAATTTAAAATTATGCTTATTCATTATAATTTAGTTTTCTATTAAAATTTAAAATTAATCTGGTTATAAATTCACGGTTTTTTCAGGAACAGCTCCATTAACATGATTGCACTCAACACTCTTAATCAATCAATGTACGCAGCAACAATTTTAATCTATTGATGGCAATACCAACAAGAACCTTTACATTTTGCATACCATTATGTACCACTTAAAACGTACTTAAAATATTTTCATAGAACTTCATTAAGTATTTTGAAACAACTTAAAATGGCGCAGTGAGAAACCATGCGCGTCAAAAGGCAGCTTCGCATTCTCTCGAGTTATTACATTGAAAATGCGGCAACTAATAAATAAAGGATGTCATGTGACATGAGTTTCTAAACAGCGGGGTGGCAACGTTGGCATGTTATGTGAGAGTGCAACATGCAACACGGAAGCGACAGCCAAACTTCAGGGTGGCTGACTAACTGACTGGCAGTCAGCACAAGTTCAACAAGGATGCATGGAGCGACACCCAAGAAGTGTCTTCTATGATAATTTACACTAATAACATTTTCGTAGTATTAATAAATATATTTATTTCAATATAAAAGACCAAATAATACTGATGAATATATATATATATTGATTGAGTTCATTCATTTTATGAATTATTCATGAATGTGATGTATCTGGTAATTAGTTGAACAAATTCATCTACAGTATGAATATTAATACTAAAGTATATTAAGTTGTTAGAGTTATAATGTACAAATTCGTTCATTTTATGAATTATTCATACATATGATGAATTTAGTAATTGAAATAGTTTTAATGAAAAAAATGCATTTCTATATGTAACGAATAGTTTACAACTATTTATAATTGGTTAAAATGTTTTGAATACTTATTGATAAAAAATAATGAATTAGTAGTATTTGGTTGATGATTAGTGAATAAGTCCATTTCTATTAAGAATTATTCAACATAAGAAAAACAAGTAGTTGGTTACCTTGAAGAAATTCATCATATAAATGATGATTTAGCAAATTGTTCTATATTATAAAAATATAATACATATGGTGAATTAGTAGACGGTTTAGTTCATCTGAAGATTCATCAATATCATGAAAAATGCATAAATATAATGAATTTTTAAAATCTTAAAGTTTAAATCATGCAGACAATTCATCTATATTATGAATTATTCATTAATATGAATTATAGTACAAGTACGTGTTCTAATAAACAATTTCATCTTTATTACGAATCATTTTATATTACAAATTCTTTTTTTCTGTGTATCCGATAGATTATTTAGGGGTGTGTGTGCATGTGTCTAAATCAGCAAGACGTATATGTCGTGTTGCATCTTAATGCCAGGAAGCTTCCATGTTTTCGAGCCAAACGGATGCTGCTGATGTTGCTGCATTAGCGGAAAATTCACTTGTTCGACAGACAAACCTGACGAAGCCTGATTTATAAGGCGCCCGTTGCCTGACACCGTACAGAATCAGAACCTACTTAGTGCACATTTTGTAGGCAAAATATTAGGTTGAAGAACATCTAAGTAATTGTTGCACAGTGTAGACTAAAATCTTATAAGATATGCATTTGCTGACAACCATGTCAGTCGGTATTTAATGCATATAGGGAGGAGTATCTAGAAAAGGCTTCTGGTTGAAAGTCTTTGATGCAGCGGGCGAAGTGATTTAAGCACCGAAGGAACAGAAAAAAACATTTTAATTACTCAGCCATTCCTTGATTTGAGTGTTTCCTTAATGTGCATATGGAAGCATCCGCGTAACATTTTAATCACGAAGTTGCAAAACAAATATTAAAATAATAAATTAATAAATTAATAAATTAATAAATTAATAAATTAATAAATTAATAAATTAATAAATTAATAAATTAATAAATTAATAAATTAATAAATTAATAAATTAATAAATTAATAAATTAATAAATTAATAAATTAATAAATTAATAAATTAATAAATTAATAAATTAATAAATTAATAAATTAATAAATTAATAAATTAATAAATTAATAAATTAATAAATTAATAAATTAATAAATTAATAAATTAATAAATTAATAAATTAATAAATTAATAAATTAATAAATTAATAAATTAATAAATTAATAAATTAATAAATTAATAAATTAATAAATTAATAAATTAATAAATTAATAAATTAATAAATTAATAAATTAATAAATTAATAAATTAATAAATTAATAAATTAATAAATTAATAAATTAATAAATTAATAAATTAATAAATTAATAAATTAATAAATTAATAAATTAATAAATTAATAAATTAATAAATTAATAAATTAATAAATTAATAAATTAATAAATTAATAAATTAATAAATTAATAAATTAATAAATTAATAAATTAATAAATTAATAAATTAATAAATTAATAAATTAATAAATTAATAAATTAATAAATTAATAAATTAATAAATTAATAAATTAATAAATTAATAAATTAATAAATTAATAAATTAATAAATTAATAAATTAATAAATTAATAAATTAATAAATTAATAAATTAATAAATTAATAAATTAATAAATTAATAAATTAATAAATTAATAAATTAATAAATTAATAAATTAATAAATTAATAAATTAATAAATTAATAAATTAATAAATTAATAAATTAATAAATTAATAAATTAATAAATTAATAAATTAATAAATTAATAAATTAATAAATTAATAAATTAATAAATTAATAAATTAATAAATTAATAAATTAATAAATTAATAAATTAATAAATTAATAAATTAATAAATTAATAAATTAATAAATTAATAAATTAATAAATTAATAAATTAATAAATTAATAAATTAATAAATTAATAAATTAATAAATTAATAAATTAATAAATTAATAAATTAATAAATTAATAAATTAATAAATTAATAAATTAATAAATTAATAAATTAATAAATTAATAAATTAATAAATTAATAAATTAATAAATTAATAAATTAATAAATTAATAAATTAATAAATTAATAAATTAATAAATTAATAAATTAATAAATTAATAAATTAATAAATTAATAAATTAATAAATTAATAAATTAATAAATTAATAAATTAATAAATTAATAAATTAATAAATTAATAAATTAATAAATTAATAAATTAATAAATTAATAAATTAATAAATTAATAAATTAATAAATTAATAAATTAATAAATTAATAAATTAATAAATTAATAAATTAATAAATTAATAAATTAATAAATTAATAAATTAATAAATTAATAAATTAATAAATTAATAAATTAATAAATTAATAAATTAATAAATTAATAAATTAATAAATTAATAAATTAATAAATTAATAAATTAATAAATTAATAAATTAATAAATTAATAAATTAATAAATTAATAAATTAATAAATTAATAAATTAATAAATTAATAAATTAATAAATTAATAAATTAATAAATTAATAAATTAATAAATTAATAAATTAATAAATTAATAAATTAATAAATTAATAAATTAATAAATTAATAAATTAATAAATTAATAAATTAATAAATTAATAAATTAATAAATTAATAAATTAATAAATTAATAAATTAATAAATTAATAAATTAATAAATTAATAAATTAATAAATTAATAAATTAATAAATTAATAAATTAATAAATTAATAAATTAATAAATTAATAAATTAATAAATTAATAAATTAATAAATTAATAAATTAATAAATTAATAAATTAATAAATTAATAAATTAATAAATTAATAAATTAATAAATTAATAAATTAATAAATTAATAAATTAATAAATTAATAAATTAATAAATTAATAAATTAATAAATTAATAAATTAATAAATTAATAAATAAATAAATAAATAAATTAATAAATTAATAAATTAATAAATTAATAAATTAATAAATTAATAAATTAATAAATTAATAAATTAATAAATTAATAAATTAATAAATTAATAAATTAATAAATTAATAAATTAATAAATTAATAAATTAATAAATTAATAAATTAATAAATTAATAAATTAATAAATTAATAAATTAATAAATTAATAAATTAATAAATTAATAAATTAATAAATTAATAAATTAATAAATTAATAAATTAATAAATTAATAAATTAATAAATTAATAAATTAATAAATTAATAAATTAATAAATTAATAAATTATATAAATAGTTTAAAATCAATAAAATAGTAATGAAAATTTTAAATAAAATAAATGCATTCCATTTAATATTCATTGAAACTTTCTTTCAACAACAAGACTGTGATATATGCGCGTCACAACAAAAACAATTGCCCAGCGTCGCCCAGCAACTACTTCATTGCTTTGCCATGATTGCTGATTGTTGACTTCTGTTGCTGTTACTGCTGTTGTTGATGTTGCAGCCTTCGCTACATTTAATGCTGTTAGTGTTGATGTTGTCAGAGCTGTCGTTCGTAAGCACGTTGTGACAACGCCAAATGCTGCTGCTGTTGCTGCTCTGATGCACCAACAAGTAGACAACCAACAGTCAACCCACCAACATATTCCGCGCTCAACACGGATAGAAATATTTTATGAAATTATAGAAAATCTATATAAATTGAGCACTTTTAGTTAACACAGCACATATATTATATTATAACAAACCGTTTTGTTAACTGTACCATTTAAATTAATTTTAATTAAAGCGCTTGCAAAATAATTTTATTTATATAACAAAGTGTTTTGCCGATATAAGTAAATGGTATTAAGAACTTGCTTTAATTGATACAGCAAATACTTTATTTTATATAATAAACTTTTTGTTAAATGTATTATTGAATAAATTTTAATTACGACGATGGTTTTTAAACCAACTCTTTGGTTAAATTTATATGTTTTGCTTTTTCATGAAAAAACTATGATTTTCTATTTATTTTACTATCATTATTATTTTAATAAATGCTTTTATTAAAACAGCAAAATTAGTTGTAAAATTGAAAATTAATTATTGTAAATAACTAATTTATTATTTTTTTTATATAACTTCATTGCAAATATTTTTTTTTGTAAATCCAATTAATTCGTTCATTATTTTAATGAAAATTTGTTATTTTAGCAAATAATTGTATTATATTAATAATATTCATTAATTCATTTATAAATACAGCAAGTTTATTTTGCTGCATTTACTAAAAGACTTAAACGTTTGCATAGTTGTTCAAAACAATTTGCAATGATTGCAACTTTTTTGTTAAATTTACAAACATTTGTTTGCTGTGAACAAACAGCAACCGTACCCAACTTTACGCCTCACCAAACCATGCAACCAACGCCTTTATGCAAACACAAACAAGACAAGCAACAAATATAAATTGCAGCTTAATGCAACAGAAACACCAACAATATGATTCCAAAATTTAATATTGTTGTTGTCGTGTCTGAAAGTGGGACAGCGTGACAACCACGAGAATCTCTAACAAAAAATTAAATTTTTCTCCTTCGTAGTCTGCGTTTTAGGGTGCTTCCGGTTTCCATTTTTTTATTGTTATACTTGATGTTGTTGTAGTGCTCGATGTTGCTGATGTGTTTTTATATTTTTTTATGTTGTTCTTGGACTTTTTGTTGTTGTCGAAAACCAAAGTGTTTATCCAGTGACAGTCTGTCCGTCCGTTTGTCCCTCGGCTGAGTGTTTGGGGTAGCGTTTGGTGAATTCATTGCTTTGAAAGGGTTCGTTGGTGCGTTGTTCGGTGTCGTATAAAATGTGACAAAAAGTGACAAATGCATCGTCAACGCATCCGCAGTGCGATGAAGCGCAAGCAATTTGTCTCGAGTGCAATGAGTTGGTCGCCATAAAAGGAAACGGATGTGAATTACGTGAAAGGCGCAAGTGAACAATATCAAAGAATTAAAGAGAGTATAAAGTGTGCTCTCTATATTTGTTATATGTATAAGTTGGTTACGGCCAAAGTTGATTTATATAGAGCCAGAAGTGAAGAGAGCTAAGTGATCAAAAGTGTAAAGTGAAATGTAAAGATTAAGGATTAATGAACAAAGTTAGTGTCATGCCACTGAACAATAAAGAATGAGATGAAAGTCTGGAAATTCTCAATTTTGAGGTAAAGTTAAAATTCTTTGGGTGTTTTTTTTTTATATAATTTTGGAGAAGAAAACAATTTTATTTATAGTGAAAAAATAAATTTGTAGCGAAAAAATGAATTTTTGGTCAAATATTGAATTTTTAGGTAAAAATTTGAATTTTAGTAAAAAATGTTTTTTTTTTATTTTGAATTTTTAGTTAAAAATTAAGTTTTAGTGAATAATTTAATTTTAAGTAAAAAAATCAATTTTTAGTAATAAATTGAATTTTAAGTGATAAATGGAATTTTTAGTGAAAAATTTAATTCTAGTGAAAAATTTAATTCTAGTGGAAAATTTAATTCTAGTGAAAATTTTAATTCTAGTGAAAAATTAAATTTGTAGTGAAAAGTTGAATTTTTACTGAAAAATTTAATTTCTAGTGAAAAATTAATTTCTATAGAAAAATTTTAATTTTAGTCAAAAATTTAATTTAAAGTGAAAAATGGAATTTTTAATGAAAAATGTAAATTTTAGTGAAAAATTTAACTTTTAGTGAAAAAATTGAATTTTTATTGAAATTTTAGTTTTTAGTGAAAATTTGAATTTTAGTGAAAAATAGAATTTTTAATAAAAAATTGGAATTTTAGTGAAAGACTTAATTTTTATAAAAATAAAATTTTTAGTGTTAAATTGAATTTTTACTGATAATTGGAATTTTTTTGAATAATTGTATTTTTACTGAAAAATTATATATTTAGTGAAAATTTTAATTTTTAGTAAAAAATTTAATTTCTAGTGAATTTTTAGTGAAAAAATTAATTTTAAGTGATAATTAAATTTTTAGTGAAAATTTGATGTTTTAGTGAAAATTGAATTTTTTAGTGAAAATTTTAATTTTTAGTGAAAATTTTAATTTTTAGTGAAAATTTTAATTTTTAGTGAAAATTTTAATTTTTAGTGAAAATTTTAATTTTTAGTGAAAATTTTAATTTTTAGTGAAAATTTTAATTTTTAGTGAAAATTGGAATTTTTAGTGAAAAATTTTAATATTTAGTAAACATTTTAATTTTTAGTGAAAATTTTAATTGTTAGTGAAAAAATTGAATTTTTAGTGAAAATATTGAATTTTTAGTGAAAATTTGATTTTTTTGCAAAAAATTGAATTTTTAGTGAAAAATTGAATTTTTAATGAAAAATTGGAATTTTAGTGAAAGACTTAATTTTTAGAAAAATATAATTTTTAGTGTTAAATTGAATTTTTAGTAAAAAATGATTTTTTTTGAATAATTATATTTTTAGTAAAAAATTAAATTTATAGTGAAAAATTGAATTTTTAGTGAAACATTGAATTTTAAATGAAAAATTTAATTTTCAGTTAAAAATTGGAATTTTAGTGAAAATTTTAATTTTTAGTGAAAAATTTTAATTTTTAGTGAAAAATTGAATTTTTAGTGAAAAATTGAATTTTTAGTGAAAAATTGAATTTTTAGTGAAAAATTGAATTTTTAGTGAAAAATTGAATTTTTAGTGAAACATTGAATTTTAAATGAAAAATTTAATTTTCAGTTAAAAATTGGAATTTTAGTGAAAATTTTAATTTAAAGTGAAAATTGAATTTTTTGTGAACATTTGAATTTTAAATTTGAATTTTTTTTTTTGTGAAAAATTTAATTTTTAGTGATAAATTGAATACTTTAAGTAAAATTTGCATTTTTAATGATAAACCTAAAAAACCAGTAATTAAACTTTTCACATTTCAATTAAATTAAATACAATAATATAAAAATATTCGATGCTATTCTAAAATATTAAATACTAGTTAAAGCAGTTAATTAATAAAACAACTGCAAGCTCACACAACAATAATATATGAAATTCGCATGAAATTTAAACATAATCCAATGACACACTATTTATTAATAATAATTTTCCTTGAGTATTATGCACTTCACTAAACACTTAATTAAAAACGAATTTTGTGTCTTTCATTATGAAGTAGATTCTGCCACAAGCGGCGACAAATAGCATTAGAAGCTCTTTTACGACTACTTCAGACACATCACACCTACCACCACCTGAGACAGACATCCATACGAACACATACAAAAACACAAAGGAACGAACTATATAAAGCAAGTTTCGAACTTAATTAGTAGAAGACAAAATGATGCACACAAACAAAAAACACAGCCACCTACTACCGAGTCACAAAAATGTATAGACTAAATAAAAATCAAGAGCTATAGAAAAATCAACACACAGATTTTTCACTTTTTGACCTTTTACTTTTTGTACATTTTGTTTTTATGTGTAGCATAGTGTAGCATATTTTGTCTGCTGGGTCATACAATATACTATGTTGTCTGTTGGTCCTTTCCATGCATAATCTACTCAACTCCCACACTAAATATCTAACCGGGTCAATTTAATTATGCATGTGTTTGCTTTTAATTTACTTATAGATTCATGATTATTTCCACAACACCTGCGCCATTATTTTGTTTTGGGTCAGATTTAATTTGGTTGTCAGTCAGGGCTGACGTCAAGAAATTAAATCGCATTAAAAAGCAGTAAATACACTATAAATAATGAGGGCTTAATAAAAACAGTATTTAGAAATACAATTTTTAAATATTTGCCAGAAAAGTAAAATCCGTGGTATGTTCATTGCAAAAACTCTCAACTATTTTTCTTTTCGATATCGAATCGGTTTCATAAAATATCTCGTACCGAGAAAACTACGACAGAAAGTATCGGTATCTACCTAACATGTTGGTCCACACAGTCTGCCATTCGATTCAATATCGCTTCGAAACTGTTACTGGATGTGGGGAAATTAATTCGATCTCGGTTACGATTCTTGTTCTATATCATACTACATACAATTCATTCTAAGATGTAGTTATATATCGTAACTGGATAATGAAGTTTTCTCGTTACGAAAATTGTTTCTTAATCGTACCGATAAAGTACCTCAATACGTATTAAACACCACGGACAATACCAACATATAGGACGAGAATGGTAGGATTAAACATGTTATAAATGGTTTTTCAATAAGACCGCTACAAAAGTTTTTAAATAAAACAAAAACGGTTTTGAATATCAATGAAATTTTTTATTCCTGTAAAAGTACGTTCGATGCCATTATGTATGGAACTCGATTTCTTTTGCATGGCCACCACGGGCACGCTTGCAGAAGACCAGACGCTGAACCCAATTTCCCACGGTTTTCAAGCATAGATCGGCCGATACTGCTGCAATTTCACGTTCAATATTCGTACGAAGTTCATCAGTCGTCGCTGGCTTGTTGGTATAGACCATAGACTTGACGTAGCCCCACAGGAAATAGTCTAACGGCGTCAAATCGTACGACCGAGGCGGCCAATCGACTGGACCATTTCGTGAGATAACACGTTCTCCAAACTTGGTTTCCAATAAATTGATTGTGGCATTCGCTGTGTGGCTTGTGGCGCCGTCCTGTTGGAACCACATGTCCTCCAAGTCCATATCA
This sequence comes from Dryomyza anilis, assembly GCA_951804985.1. NCBI lineage: Eukaryota > Metazoa > Arthropoda > Insecta > Diptera > Dryomyzidae > Dryomyza > Dryomyza anilis. The sequence goes on along the minus strand of OX638130.1, from coordinate 98,454,040 downwards.
TCCAATTGGGGCCAAAAATATTCGGTTATCATTGAACGATAGCGATTCCCATTCACAGTAACGTGCCGGTCTTGATCATCACGGAAGAAGTACGGCCCAATGACAAAATCTCCAAATATTTGGGGACACAATTTGGTTTACGAATTTTTATCATAACTCCCTATCGGTTCAATTTAGAAACAATTCTCGTAACAAGAAAACTTCATTATTTCTTTAAGATATCTGCGAACATCTTAGAACGAATTATAGTATGATATAAAAAGGAGACCGTATGAATTTCCCGACATTTCGAAGCGATATCTGATGGAATGGCAGACTGGGTAATGACTGCCAATGTCACTGAGAAAGACGTATAAGATACGAGAATCGTAACCGAGATCGAATGAATTCCCCGACTTCTCGAAACAGTCTCGAAGCAATATCGAATAGAATGGCAGACGTGTTAATGAAATGTCACTGAGAAAGACGTATAACCTTCACACTGAAAAATTTGACAAAGTTAGCTGCCTAAAGAATTTTTTGTTTCCGATTTTGTGAACTTGTAACATGACTTTTTTTCGAGATATAGGGCTTCAAATATACTTTTACCGCGCAGGCTTGTTATGAAGTATTTATAAGTTTTATCAGAGCACAGAAAAAAAATCATCGTCATCTATACAAAAGGATACACAGAGAATAAAATCTTCATCATATTGATGAACTTCGTTCTTCAAACCATGATTCATAGTATTGAAGAACGATTCATAATATTGACAAAAACATATTAATAACAATGTTATGAATTAATTATCAATTTGATGACTGACCGAAAAAGTATTCTTCAATATGATGAAATGTATGTGAAAAATACGTTTCATCATATTAATGAATAAATACATAAAATACAACACATATCTACATTAGGGAGTCACTTATTTCACACTATTTTCGATTTTTAGTTTTCTCACCCCCTAGGAAATATGGCGACGTTTGCTGTCCCTGTCGCTCTACTTTTGTAGTGTCCCTGTTGAAAAACCCTTGAAAAAAACTTTTATAGCGCTCTTATTGAAAAACCCTTTACTTTGAAAATTGTACGAGGAGACGAAATTTAGAATACTTCAAAACAATATTTCGGGTATGCAATCATGTGGAACTGTTTGCGAAAAAAAAATTATGTGTAATCGGATTTTCGATATTTCGATCATTTTCCAAGTTATCGATTGTTTTATACAGCAATAAACACATATAAATCAAAAAACATATTTTTAGTATGCCAACCTTTAATATAATAATATAATAGTTTGGCGCTACAGTCCTGTATAGAACTTCGGCCGAGCTCTCTCACCATTTTGAGCTTTGCGTGTTATATTTGTACTTCTAAGTGGTGGGACCTACAGTTTATTGCCGAATCCGAACGGCGGGTGAGAGCTTTTTCATAGGCAATGGTTTTACTCTCATAGGTTTGCCATTTACTGACGAGAGGTAGCACGGTATAGAAAATGTTTCTATGAAAAGATGTTGTTAGCCCCAGTCCAGTCTTGAACCGGGGACCTTTTGGCTCGCAGTCCAACGCACTAACCACTGAGCTACCGCGGCTTAATTATTTTCTATTCAATTGGTATACAAATTTTTTTCCAATATTTTGTTTTTATATTTTAAAAAAATATCCTTTGATTTGTATGTGTTTACTGCTGTATAAAACAATCGATAACACGGAAAATAATCGAAATATCGAAAATCCGATTACATATACTTTTTTATCGTAAACAGTTCTACATGATTGCACACTCGAAATATTGTTTTGAAATATTCTAAATTTCGACTCCTAGTACAAATGCACCTCCTAGTACAATTTTCAAAGTACTTGCGGCACGTGTTCCGTTGTTCAAAACCAAAAAAAAAATTGCACACCTTATTTTTGTGTCCCAATAAACAATCCTAGGGGGTGAGACATGGGTGTTAAAAAATAGTGACACCCTAATCTACATCATATTGAAGAATGTTGTTTATCAAACTGAATTTCAATCAAAATATTTATTTTTTGTTCATTTTTTGCCATACTTCTCGGTTCTGAAGTAGTTCTTGTATGTTATTTCTTATATAATGCATGCCGACATGCATAAATTAGTAAATTTTTTTTTTGTAATACATTTATTTATAATTACAACTTTTTATTAATAAATATTTTTTTAAAGTATATTTTTTAAAATTTATTTTCTTCAAAAAAAAATTTACTTGAAAAACAATTTTTTTCTGACATTTTTTTACGAAAATAAAAATTTTAAACATTTTTTTGTAAACAAAATTTAGTAATATAATTTTTTTTTTCAAAAAATTTTCAAAATAAATATATTTTTTTAAATTTTGTAATAAAAAATATCCATCAATTAATTTATTAAAAAAACAAAAGTTTTTTTTTTTAAATAATACTTATTTTATAAATCAAGCAAGCAGTATTTAACAATTAAATAATGGTTACAAAATTGGGTTTTTCAACAGGGACGTTACAAAAGTAGAGCGACAGGGACAGCAAACGACGCCATATTTCTTGCCGCTCTTTTGACATTTCTCTTCAGCAAGATTTGCCATTTCATGATGGAAAGATATACGAATTCGAATTTCGGTAGTAAATTTTAATAATTTCGACTCGTTGTAGGCTCGTATATCTTGCCATCATGAAATGGCAAACCTTACTGAAGAGAAATGTCAAAAGAGCGGCAAGAAATATGTCGTCGTTTGCAGTCCCTGTCGCTTTACTTTTGTAGCGTCCCTGCTGAAATATCCTGAAAAAAAACTTTTGTAGCGCTCTTATTGAAAAACTCTTTATATATGAATAAAATCAAGAAATTATTTTTCTGTGAGTGGTTAAATTTTTGAACCATTTTTTTCATTTTCAAAAAAACAAATTTTGGAAAAACAAAAATAATTAAAACTACACTTCTAAATTTTAAATATATTTTTAAGGTTATTGTTTTTATTTTTACGGCTTTAACCGAAAGTTAGTGTTTTTGTATCAACATTTTTACTTTAACAGCCCACATGATTTTTTTAATAAACCGTTTTTAATTGTGAAAAAACATCAAATTACATTTCATGTTTTTTGTTTTGCTTTTATATTACGAATGTTTCATTATTCGAAATTCAACATTAATCGAAATTCAACATTAATCGAAATTCAAGGTTAAATCATAATTTTATTTGTTTCTTTCTTTCTTTCAAAATTTTGTACGAAATTTGGATTTTCTGACATAATCGATTGGAATTCATACGATATCGGTCAATGTAATTTTTAGGCAAATCCTAATTCAATTTTCAAGTGTATAGATAGATAGCTACTACTCATGTAGTTGTTGTAATACACATGTATGTTTTTGTTATTGTGTGTGTGTTTCTATCTCGAATTTTCGACTATATCAGCTCTACATAGCTCTACTGCCTTCGCCCACAAACTAATTCGGATTTTTATAAGTTTAATTGAATTTGAGGCAGCAGGCAGGCAACAGAACAGGGCTCGTCTTTGACACATGGCCAATACAGTGTTGCATTGTTGGAACAGCAGAAACAACAACGGACACCAACCACAGACACCAACAATACCAACAACAGCAACAATAATCAAATACAAGTTATGGCCAAGTTTGTGTATTGTTCGGCTGCCTGTTGAATAATGCAATATTTGAAGCTTCCGCGCATATCTTCCGCTATTTTTAGAGCTAGTGCATAGGGCAGCTGAATGGTCTTAAACCCACATGTGATAATTTTCTATTTAAGTGAAAATTTGAAATTTCAATGCAAATGAAAAATTCAATGAAAAATTGTATTTATGTTAAATTGAATTTTTTCACTTAAAATTCAATTTTGGGTGAAAAATTAAATTTTTAGTGAAAAATTGAATTTTTAGTGAAAAATTTAATATTTGGTGAAAAATTTAATTTTTGGTGAAAAATTGAATTTTTAGTGAAAAATTGAATTTTTAGTGAAAAATTGAATTTTTAGTGAAAAATTGAATTAATAGTGAAATATTGCCTTTTTAGTGAAAAATTGAATTTTTAGTGAAAATTTGATTTTTAGTAAAAAAAATTGAATTTTTAGTAAAAAAAAATTGAATTTTTAGTGAAAAACTTAAATTTTAGTGAAAAATTTAATTTTTAATGAAAATTTGAATTTAGTCAAAGTTGCCAGTGCCTATTAAATTTTCGAGCCCCATCTAAATGTCTGCTGGGTTCACATTAAGCACCATGTCGATGCGATGCATGCAGTGTCTGCCACTTAAATTTTGCTTTAATATGCATGTCATGGTCCTATTATTCAGGACCAACTACTAACAACAAATATCGTTGCCAACAGCAGCAGCCGCCGCAATGTATGGGGATTTTAATTATTATTGTTATGAAGATGATTATTTTTGGTATTATGGGTGGTTGTTGGCTGCTGCTTCAGCTTCTGCTCCTGTTCTAATAATAATTAAAACGCCCAGATTTTAATAGATTTTATAACGTTCAGTTGAGTGACCACCAACTGTAAAATATGCTTTTCATTGTATGCCGGAGATGTTAAGGCGGCGACGGCTTAGACGGACGACGACGATATATTGTATTGTGTGACAATGACATGGTATTGTGCTTTCATTTTATACTTAAATATAAATCAATATTTGTTAGAATTAAGTAGACAGCTTTCATTTCAAATTTTCATTTAATTTGAGATTTATAAAGTTCTATAAAAATTTTACTTTGGAAATGATACATTGAACCATGCTTTAATTATCACAATTCATTCAAAATTTAAAAACAAAAAAAAAAATAAGAAACGTCACAAATTAAAATTATAAATGTGATATAACCAAAAATGTGATATAACCAAAAAATTCAAATTTTCACTAAAAATTACATTTTTCAGCAAAATGTTAATTATTAATTATACCAAATTCAATTTTGGACAAAAAATTAAATTTTCACTAATAATACAAATTTTCACAAAAAATTAAGTTTTTAACTAAAAATTCAATTCACTAAAACTTCAAGTTTTAAATTAAAATTAAATTTTTCACTAAAAATTCAATTTTTTATTAAATTTAATTTTTCACTAAAAATTTAATTTTTCACTAAAATTTAATTTTTCACTAAAAATTTAATTTTTCACTAAAAATTTAATTTTCAATAATTTTTAACTAAAAATTCAAATTTTCACTAAAAATTCAATTTTCACTAAAAATTCAATTTTTCACTAAAAATTCAATTTTTCACTAAAAATTCAATTTTACACTAAAAATTTAACTTTGAATAAAAACTCAATTTTTCACTAAAAATTCAGTTTTCATCAAAAAATTCAATTTTTCAAAAATTCAATTTTTCACAAAAAATTCAATTTTTCACTAAAAATTCAATTTTTCACTAAAAATTCAATTTTTCACTAAAAAATTCAATTTTTCACTAAAAATTCAATTTTTCACTAAAAATTCAATTTTTCACTAAAAATTCAATTTTTCACTAAAAATTCAATTTTTCACTAAAAATTCAATTTTTCACTAAAAATTCAATTTTTCACTAAAAATTCAATTTTTCACTAAAAATTCAATTTTTTACTAAAAATTCAATTTTTCACTAAAAATTCAATTTTTCACTAAAAATTTAATTTTTCACTAAAAATTCAATTTTTCACTAAAAATTCAATTTTTAATAAAAAGTACCATTTTTTTTTTACTAAAATTTCAATTTTTCACTAAAATTTAATTTTTTACTGACAAAAAAAATCAATTTTTCACAAAAAATCCGTGTTCACTAAAAAATCAATTTTTCACTGAAAAATACATTTTTAACTGAAAATTTAGTTTTCACTAAAAATTTATTTTTTGCACTAGAAATGAAATTTTGACTAAGAAGTACATTTTTTTTTCTTCTAAGAATTCAAATTTTCACTTTAAATTCAAAATTTTTCAAAATTAATTTTTTTGCACATTTCACACATTAATCCATCTGCATAAATTAGAAAAAAGTAATTTTCTGAGCAGCTGGTCGCACAACAAAATATGATCAACACTCTGTCAAAAACGTGGCGAACGTTGCTTGAATATTGCGTGCTCTATGATAAAGGAGGCGGTGGTCATTACTGCAAGTTGTATAATTTTGCACTGGAGACATCTTGAGAGGTACTTAAAGGCACGCACACACTTCTATAGGGAGGCTGCATTCCATATACACATTGACAAATTAAACACTTGAAAAGTCTGTGCAGCAAAGTTGCACCAAAGTTGCGTCAAAGTTGCGCCAATGTTGTGCGCAAATTTAGCTTTAAAAACCGGAAAAACGAACTTGAGCTAGCTGCACACGCTAATTGCTTTGACGAAGGGGAGGCTGCGGGATTTAGTAGGTTGGAAAGTGAGTTTAGTAAGCTTTAAGAGGGGTGCAGAAACATCTAAGAGGGTCTAAGAGGATGTAAAATGGTGCACAAGGCTGCAAAGAGTGTGCAAGAAGTTGCAATAGGTTGCAAAATGCTACAAGAATTTGCTAGAGGGTAGAGGCAATAGGTTCGAGCATGTTATAAAAGGAAACAGCGAAAACAGCTAACTGCGGATATTAAACACGACAAACTTTGGTCTAAATTATGAACGACAGCAAAAGGCAGAAGGACCTCAAAGCAACAGCACCAGCACCAGCTGCTGTTAAGCATTTTAACTTGCAGAATAAAAACCTTTAAAGATTCTTTTTATAAATTTTACAACGGCACATTTTCTATGCAGCATGCAGCATGTAAACGAGTCAGATAGACGATGACGGCGATGACGCCGACGAACAGCCTTAATGAGTTGCGACCATTAATTAAATAATTAATTTTGCTAATTTGCACTGAATTTATAGCAGCAGACAGTTTCGGGCATATGCACGAGAGTAACTTTTTGAATGCACAAATTTCCATCTATTATTACGAATCTGCTGTGGGGTCAGACAGACCCCCACGCGGCAGCAAATAGCCAAAAATTGTGAACGTTTAACGCTGTGCTAGAAACTTTCAACTTTTCCGTTTTGGATTTGGTCAAAAATTTTGTCAGTCGTTTGCAAAACGAGGCTAATTCGAACATTTACAACAAAGTACAATAAAATAAGTGAACGGAAAACACACAGAAAAAAATGAACTTCGTAAAATATCAATGAAATATTCATAAAATAATCTTCATATATAAAATAATCATAAATCAAACATTAGTATTCCAATTTCAATTCAATAATATTATTATTATTTCTATATTAATTAATATTATCAAATTTTGAATGTATATTACATAGTATTGATGAATTTGTTCATCACCCATTTTTGTTATTTAACTATTGATGAATATTCTTAATAGTTATGAATTTGTTCATCAATATTTTATATTGTTCATATTTCTAATAAAGAATACATAGTATTCATGCAGTTGTTCATTAATTATTTTAATAATTGATGAAAATAAATGGTACAAGTAATACATATTAGTTATGTATTTGTTGATTAATATTTTAGAAATATTCATATATTTGATTTATAGTACTTAGTATTTATGAAGTTATTCATCACATTTATTATTCAATAAATTACGAAAATTCATAGTTTTTTTTTTAATTTTTTCCTATATTAATTAATATTATCAAAATATTTGATGAATAATACTTAGTATCTATGAATTTGTTCATCACACATTTTTGTTATGCAGTTATTGATAAATATTCATAGTAGTTATGAATTCGTTCATCAATATTTTATATTTTTTGTATTTCTAATAAAGAATACATAGTATTTATGCATTTGTTCATCAATTAATTTAATAATTGATGAAAATAAATGGTGTTTAGAATATGTGTGATGGTCAATAATAAGAAATACATATAAGATATGAATATTATGAACAAATTCATTAATATTTTAGAAATATTCATATATTTGATTTATAATACTTAGTATTTATCAAGTTATTTATCACGTGTATAAATTCATAGTTTTTATGAATTTTTCCATCTATTTACATATATATTTTTAAGCAAAAGATTAGAAATTCTTAAGTTCACAGATTCATATATTAAAAGTTCATAAAAATCTAAGTTCGTAAATGAATAAATGAATTTCAAAAAGTCACACATTTCGACAATATTAAAAAATGAATGCAATTTATTTTTCAGTGTAATTTTAGTGCCCGTTATGTCACAGCAACACTTCCTTTAATAACCTTCTTCCTCGCTAAAGCAACAGACAGAAAACAGACAGACAGCAAGCGGCAGAAAGGCTTGTTGGAAACCGATTTTTAATTTGGCACAAGATGCACCACAAAACTTTTACCATCCAATACTCGCATGTTTGGCTCGTGTGTCTCATTTCCGGAGGCATGCAACATTTTAACACTCGTTTATTTCAATATTTCATTCATTTAACAGAACAGATTTCGCTGCAATTTTCTTGTTTTTATTTTTCATTTAAAAACAAATTTTATTGCCAAACTTTTACCTGCTACTCGAATTACTATTCTACGTCGCACAGTGTGTTCAAACGCTCTAAAATTGGCTGAAATTCATTATTTTTGTAAGCACTAAAATGATTTTAAAATTATTGTTTAGAGAATTCTTGAGAGAAGTTAAATTTTGAAATTGCAAATTGTATATTTAATGGTTATGGAGATAACAAATCAGTAAAATTGAAATTTTATTCAAAAAAAAATATTTCAAATATTGTTAAATATTCCAAAGTTAGCCGATTTTTAAAATTATTTGTTTTATAAAAAGTTTACATTATGATCTAAATGAAATGAGCTCGCTTGAGAAAATATCTTGTTTAGTTTTAAAGACGATTTTTTTTTTAATTTTTAAAAACTTTACTTAACATTTATGCATTTTATCATAAAAGCAAAACATTTATACGGTAGATTTATAAACAACTAGCTGGACCCGTGCACGACTCGTGCCAAGATTTTGTGAATTCATAGTTATAAAGCGATTTTATTAATATAAAAAAACATTATTATTATTTTTTATATCAGGGGCCCGTGCTTCGCTGTGGAAGTTTTTATTGGTTTTATAAATGTAGTAACCAAATAATAATTCTCCGTCAAAACAACTTTTCTCAAAGACAATTCAGACAGTAGAATATTTCGCCTTAGAATTCTTCCCAGTAGAAATCTTCGCCGTAAAATTCTTCCCTATTGAACGCTTTTCCGTAGAATTCTTCCCGGTAGAACTCTTCCCGGTAGAATTCTTCCCAGTAGAGTTTTTCCCAGTAGAAGTTTTAGTGTAGTTAGTTTTAATGTGGTGAGTTTTAGTGTGTTGAAATTTTAGTTTAGTGAATTTTTAGTGTGGTGAGTTTTAGTGTGGTGTGTTTTAGTGTGGTGAGTTTTAGTGTGGTGAGTTTTAGTGTGGTGAGTTTTAGTGTGGTGAATTTTTAGTGCAGTGAGTTTTAGTGTGGTGAATTTTTAGTGTGGTGAGTTTTAGTGTGGTGAGTTTTATTGTGTTGAGTTTTAGTGTGGTGAGTTTTAGTGTGGTGAGTTTTAGTGTGGTGAGTTTCGGTGTGGTGAGTTTTTAGAAGGGTGAGTTTTAGTGTGGTGAGTTTTAGTGTGGTGAGCTTTATTGTGTTGAGTTTTAGTGTGGTGAGTTTTAGTGTGGTGAATTTTGGTGTGGTGAGATTTAATGTGGTGAGTTTTGGTGTGGTGAGTTTTAGTCTGGTGAATTTTTAGTGTGGTGAGTTTTAGTGTGGTGTGTTTTATTGTGGTGAGTTTTAGTGTGGTGAGTTTTAGTGTGGTGAATTTTAGTTTTTTGTTTCATCTTTTCAGATTGTGTATGTGCTGAGTTATGTCGTTTTGAAAGTTTAGATTGTATGGGAGGTACCACGCCCCTTTGTCCAATCCCGCCCATATATAGCCTATGACACCCTCCGGACTCCTTAGTATCCTGTGGCAAAATTTCAGTTAAATCGGTTCAGCGGTTTAGACGTGATGCTGGAACAAACAGACAGACAGACTGACAAACGGACCAAGAGTTTTATATATATAGATTAACACATACATCATAAACTGAAATCAGTTTTAAAAGATATCTACACGGAAAACATTGTTTACTGATGATTTATGAATAAGACATTCATAAAACACAATTTCTTTCTAATTTTCTTATTTATGAGTTATATTCATGACTTATGTATAATACCTACTAAAAAACAACTGCCATAAAAAACTGTAAATCACTATGTATTTAATATAAATAAGTTTCATAAATATTACAAATTTTATTATAAATCGAAACATGTGAAATTATGATTATTTTATCAGCACTTGTTTTGCATATTAATTTTTTTAATGCGTAATTCACGCCAGTTGTGAAAAACCACGTATCTGCAGTCTAATAAACATTTAAGTATCTAAATAAAGTGAAATATAAGTCATTTGAAAATAAATGTGAAATTTAACAGACAAATAAATTGAAGTGATGTATTTTCCATTATTTTTTGGATGTTACTTGCCTTCCTAACGTATGATATTTTAATCATGAACTATGAATAATAAATCATAAAATGTATTCCGGAACTTATTCCAATTACTCATGAATATATTATACATAAAACATGAACAAACATATTTTTACCTTAGTCATATATTATGAATAAAAACCAAAACATTACTTATTCTTGGCTGGATATAATGATTGTTGATTCCAAAATTTATGCGTATAATACATGATTTATGAGAAACATATAACATTAAAAAATTAACATTTTGTTTTTAAATCGATCAAGTGATTCCGAAAATAATGATTTTCACCCAATTTTAGAACGGCTGAGCACACTGTGCATCGTTGAATATTCTATTCGAATATAAAAGTTAACATTTTTTTGTTATAAGTGAATTGTAGACAAACTTAGCACGTGGCAAAACGTTGGTAATTAAAATAGAATAAATTTTTAAAATTTTGTATAACAACTATTTCATAGAATTATAGTTCTATGCTACCGTAGAATTAACATATTTAAATTTTTTTTAAATAAATGTTTCACATAAAAAATAATTATATTGGCTACCTGTTTTATTGCAGAATAGTTTTTCTTTTAAGCAAAATCGTCGTAAATAAAATAAGTTTAAGTGTTTAACACTTTTACTGTAATACAGTATTACTGCATAATATTTTTTCTCTAATACAGTTATACTGCAAAACTGTTTTACTATATACCAGTTTTAATTTACAACAGATTTACTTTTTAACAGTTTACTTTACAGGAGATATTCTTTATAACAGATTTACTTAACAACAGTTTAACCCATTCAGAAAATATTTTTTATATTAAACATTAAACGTTCTTAAAATTTTTTTTAGATTATTTTAAGCACTTTAAGTTTAAAAAATATATATTTTTTGATGATTTTTTGGAATGTAATCATATGGTATGTTTTTAATAAAAAAGTTAAAGTAGTGTATTTTGTTGTAATTTAAACAAATATTCAAATTAATTCTACACTGAATACATTATTATTTAAGAAAAAATAAACACACCATTTATTTTAAATAAAGGATTTTTCGAATGGGACGCTACAAAAGTAGAGCGACAGGGACAGCAAACGACGCCATATTTCTTGCCGCTCTTTTGACATTTCTCTTCAGTACGGTTTGCCATTTCATGATGGAAAGATAAACGAATTCGAATTTCGGTATTAAATTTTAATAATTTCGACTCGTTGTTGGCTGGTATATCTTTCCATCATGAAATGGCGAACCTTACACATAATAGATATCATAAACTAAACTATAAGTTAACTTATTTCTGTCGAAATATTATAACAGAGTATTTGAAAAATGTCTTTGAAAAGCTGCTACCATATGGTAACAACTAACTGAAGGGGTTAACTGTTTACTAGTTTACATAGTACAATAGTTTTACCATATAATAATTTTACTGTATAACAGTTTTACAGTATAATAGTTTCACTGTATAACAGTTTTACTTAAAAACAGTTTTACTGTATAGCAGTTTAACACTATAATTGTTTTGCCATATAAGATTTTACTGCATAAAACTTTTATTGTATAACAGTTATACTGCATAAAAGTTTTTACTGAATAACAGTAAAAAAAAAAACCAGCACAACAAAAAATTATAAAATCACTTTTTTGAAAAATGTATTCTCCAAAACAGTAAAAAAAATTGGAACATCCATCCATGTCAGTAATTCGAGGGGTCATTCAAATAAGAAAATAAATTTTTGAAAATTTAAAAATCTACTTTTGGCAATACCATAGCATCGTCAAAGTATCGGAGAAATCGGCTGATGAGTCAAGATTTTCTTAAAACTTTCATATCATCTAAACGGAGAATCGTAGAGGGGTCAAAGTCTACGCAGTTTTGTAGAATTTTAAAATCGATTTTTAAAAATAAAATTTCTTAAATCATTCATATCTTCTAAATCAATCATATCTTCAGGTCGTCGTACACACAAAAAAATATCACCAAAAATTTCACCAACTACCAGTATTCATTGAACTAAAATCGTATTTTTTCAATGTTTTTCACTTTTAATATTTTTTATAACATCAAATTTCAAAAAAAAAAAAAATTGTCTTTATTTACACATTTATGTATTTATAATTCTTATAAGATTTATGATATTTAAATTAATGTGGTTTGATGAGCAAAATTCATCAATATGATGTACATTATTCATTAATATGATGAAATGGAGTCTTTGCAAATTTGTCTTTGAAATTTGATGTTAAAAAAAATATTGAAAATGAAAAACATTTAAAAAATACGATTTTAGTTTAATGAATGAAATCATCAATATGATGAATACTGGTAGTTGGTGAAATTTTTGATGATATTTTTTTGTGTGTAGATTATTTACTGCAAAATTCCTTACATTCTGTCCAGTGGTCCCGGAGAAATCGGCTGATTTTCTCTCGTCGTAGAGAGGTCAAATAGCATTTTATAGTGATTTCAAAGTCGATTATTTACTGCAAAATTCATTACATTCGGTTCAGTGGCCCCGGAGCAGTCGGCTGATGAGTCAAGATTTTCTAAAAACCTTCATCTATATATATAAAACTCTTGGTCCGTCTGTCGGTCTGTCTGTTTGTTCCAGCATCACGTCTAAACTGCTGAACCGATTTAACTGAAATTTTGTAACAGGATACAACTCCCGAGGGAGTCATAGGCTATATATGGGCGCGATTGGACAAATAGGCGTGGTACCTCCCACGACATAACTCAGCACATACACAAGCTAAAAAGTTGAAACAAAAAACTCTAATACAAAAAAAATATACAAATGCAACCACACCACATTAAAACTCACCATAATGAAACTCACCACACTAAAATTCACCACACTAAAACTCACCACAATAAAATTCACTAAACTGAAACTCACCACAATAAAATTCACCGCACTAAAACTCACCACACTAAAACTCACCGCACTAAAACTCACCACACTAAAACTTACAACACTAAAACTCACTACACCAAAATTCACCTCACCTAAACTCACCACACTGAAACTCACCACATTAAAATTTTACGGGGAAGAATTCTACCGGATGAGTTCTACGGGAAGATTTCTACCGGGAAGAATTCTACGGGAAAGCGTTCTATGGGGAAAATTGTCTTTGAGAAAAGTTGTTTTGGCGGAGATTTATTATTTGGTTACTACATTTATAAAACCAATAAAAAACTTCCACAGCCAAGCACGGGCCCCTGATATAAATAATAAAAATGTTTTTTATATTAATAAAATCGCTCCATATCTTTTAATTCACAAAATCTTGGCACGAGTCGTGCACGGGTCCAGCTAGTCTACTATATATTTGTGAATGTTTGTATGTGTGTATGTATGTATGTTCCGAATAGACGTCAAAACGGCTGAACCGATTTGAATACAATTTTGACACAATTTGCATGTTGGGTTCGGGCAGAGTATAGGCTATATTTCGGTGAAATTGATGGACTGGGTGTGGCACCTCCCATATAACCCAAAAATTAAAAACATATTATATCAGCAATTGGGATAGTAAATTTAATGAAATTTTGGTCAGCGTTATATTTATCCATTCTAGACAGTCTCGGCTAAAATGGGCGGGATTGGACCATTGGGCGTGGCACCCCCATAGAAGGTACATTTTCAAGATGGTGTATGTCGATAGTTATTACAGTGATATCAAGATATATTTCAACCTAAATTCTTTAAACTCACCACACCGAAATTCACCAGACCGAAACTCACCACACCGAAACTCACCATACTAAAACTCACCACACTAAAACACACTACACTAAAACTCACCACACTAAAATGCATCACACAAAAACTAACCACACACAAACTCACCACACTAAAACTTCTACTGGATAAAACTCAACGAGGAAGAATTCTACCGGTATGAAATCTATGGGAAATCATTTTTTGGGGAAGCATTTTACGGGGAAGAACGATCCAAGGAACAGTGCGAAGAAGTATTTTTGTTTTTGTTACTACATTTACAACACAAATAAAAAAAACGCCCACAGCGAAGCATGGGTCCCTGCTAGTATCTTCCAAACTTAAAAACTTGTTTTACCCTTATTAATTTTATATTTTTAAGCGGTTTCAAGTGAAAAAACGGTGTCATATTTTGTTAAGTAATATTTTTATTTTGAAATTCATTTTTTTGGGGTGACTTCTGCGGTAAAATGGACCTCTGTACTTCAAAAATAGAATTGGATGTAGTAAATTTGAATGATATACGTTTGTTTTCGTTTTGGATAATCGCATTTATGTAATCAATTGTAATGTTAAAACGATTTTGATTAAAAGTTTTAACATGCTGGGAGTGAAAACTACATAATACTGGAATTCCAATTTACTGTTAAACCGTTGAATAACAAAAAAAAATTATTCTAAAGTATTTAAATACCACAAGTCATTTAAAAAGTTAAAAAGATGGTATTTAAAATATTTAAAAAAAAACGTTTAAATTCAGATATAGTCCATGATTCAGCCAAAAAGTATTACAGCCTTTTTTTCTATTATTAAATACATCAAAAAATGAAAATTCATGCAAAACCCCAAAATAAAATGGCAAATAAAAAAACATTTCGCACATTCGCCAATGGTCAAAGGCAACCGCAAGAAATTGAAAATTTATTTAAATACAAAACTAAAGGAATACCGTACGAATGGACGATTCACTGAATGAATAGATAGATGCATGAATGAACGAACGAACCAAGCAGCCGAATATCTGTAATAAATACCTATATCTTTTGATCCTGGGAATTTCTATGCTACACGGCTGAGCTGAACTCGCTCTCTCACTGACTGACTGCTTCCTTTTTGCAATCTGCTCAAATTAAATTGACCCATGTCAGATGGCTACAAGTGCCAAGTTCTTATTTTTTATGTCAGGATATAAGATAGACAGACAGACGGACAGACAGACAGACGGACAGACAGACAGACAACCCTTTGTAGATATACTCTCAGCATGAAAATGAGAACGATGTGAGGGATGTGGAAATAAGGATGATGACGATGAAAATATATCAGGCTACTGAGCAAGCAATTTATTCTGCAACTTCATCTTCTTGTCCAGTGCCAAGCTGAGCAAATAGAAATTATATATTTCTTTTTTTTTACATTTTACCACTTTTTTAAAACTATTTGTTTTATTCCTTTTGCGGATGTTTTTCTTTTTGTGTAGCGGTTCTAAAGGAATTAGTGGGCGTCTGAGGGCAGCATCAGACAAATTTGTTAAAGAAAATTTCAGTTGCTTAAATTAAATGATAAACTTAAAGTAAATTCGTCTATCTTTTATCTTTCTCCTCCATGCTGTTCGTTTGAATTTAATTCCAATGCATACAAATCCTAGAAAAGAACGTGGCCAAGCCAAATGATGAAGTGAGAAGCAAGAGGTCATGAAGAATGAGTGTTGTAATAAAAAATAAGGAATATAAGAACCAAGGACAACGAACAATTTTATTATCGAAAATTGACATTTTCGGGTTGCGTACAAAGAAATGAAAAATAAAAAAAAAATAAAAAAAAAATAAAAAAAACTAAAAAAGGCACAAATATAGATGAAAGGCTTGAAAGCAGCGAGATAGTGAAAATTAAAATAAAAAGGTGCCAAAAAAAAGGCACACAAAAGTCTAAACAATTTATCAGAAAGTTAATTTTGACAGATAGCAACAACTCATTTTCAGTTAAACGTTTCTTTGGGTCAACTTCATTATCAACAACGTCGTTACACGAAAAAAAAAACTAAAGAACATACTTGACAAAAAATCACAATAAGATAAATGTTGATATTTTATTGCGTCACCCTAAAACACGTTCAACATTGAACCCAAAAAATAATAAAAATATTTATAATTATTTTACTTAGTAGGAAACGAATCAAAATGTTTATCACAAATATAAATAAATTCAAAACTAAATTTGACGCATTATTTATGTGCAGCAAACAAAAAATTCTTATAAATATAATATTTCAATCATTATCTATATTAGAGGTTGCTAAGTATATTCGCTCAAAAAAATAAAAATATTTGGGATAATTTAAATATGTTCGTTCCAATCATATTGTGCATTTGTCAAGTGTACTACAAGAGAAACATTTTACTATATATTTCCCAACATAAGATGTTGTTGAAATAACAATTTAAAATCATTACTATATGTTTAGGAAAAACATAAATGTTTGGAAATGTTTAAATATGTTTGCTCTAAACATATTTTGCAAAACTAAATTTGACGCATTATTTAAAAAAAATTCTTATGAATATAATATTTCAATTATTATCTATATTAGAGGTGACTAAGTATATTCGCTCAAAAAATTAAAAAAATATTTGGGATAATTTAAATATGTTCGTTCCAATCATATTGTGGATTTATCAAGTGAACTACAAGAGAAACATTTTATTATATATGTCCCAACATAAGATGTTGTTGAAATAACAATTTAAAATCATATCTTTATGTTTAGGAAAAACATAATGTTTGGAAATGTTTAAATATGTTTGCTCTAAACATATTTTGCACTTATCAATACTTGAATACTTGGGGAAAATCTGACTAAACACAACAACATTTAACACGTAGTTGAAATAATATTTTAAAACAATATATGTTTGGAAAAAATATCAATGTTTGAGAAAATTGAAATATGTTCGTTGCAATCATATTTTGCAGTTATCAATAGAAATAGAAAATGAATTAGAAAAGACACATTAACTATAACAATATTTATTTAACATGTAGTTGAAACAAAATATTGCAACAATATACTATGTTTAGACTAAAATATAAATGTTTGGGAATACGAATTTGTAAATTAATATGAAAAATAAATGATAGCAAACAAGATAGAAATAAAAAAATTAAGTACAAATAAAGAGCATACAAAATATAAAAAAATACACTATGGAAATACAAAAATGATAAATAATTTAGAAACATATAATTAATGTGTATTTATTTTTTGTACAAAATATGTATCTAAATTAATTTTCTTTTTTGTACTACAGAATAAAAAAAATACATTTTACTGGTAAGATAAAAATATACGCTTCAAACATAAATATCCGTTATTATCGTATATATGTTTGGGAATACTATACTAACATATTTTATATTAGAAATTTAGAATAAAATCATTGAGTCGTATAATATCCGTCGATAAATATCCGTTATTATCGTATATATGTTTGGGAATACTATACTAACATATTTTATATTAGAAATTTAGAATAAAATCATTGAGTCGTATAATAGTATTCTTGATTACTACATTAACCTAAGGTTTATCACAAATATCGATGAATTTAGAAGTAAATATGTAGCATTTTTTTTTAATTAGTAGCAAACAAAAATTAAAAAATATAAATATGTTTGGGGGTCATATTTTACAAAAAAAAATTAAATAGATTTATAGTAAGTAAGTAGATACAAAACAAAAATCGTACTTGATAACAAGTTTCACTCCAAACAAATGTATGATATTAGCTAATTTATGTTTGAGAGAACTATATAACATTATTTTTTTTAACAAATTTATAATAATCGGCCATGTTCCGGCTTACGATGGAATTCCGATCTAATTTCATACAAAATTTGTAGACAAACGATTTTGAATTCGATGTCACAATTAAAAAATGTGTTTTTCAAACAAATTTAAATTGTTGAAGTCAAAGCTAACGAATTTTATTCATTGAAAAAACTAATTTTTGTACTGAGACATCGAAATCAAAACCGATTGTTTCCGTATTTTGTATGAAATTCGATTGGAATTCGATCGAAAGTCGGAACATGACCGAATATTATAAAATATCACTTGATTTCCATGATTTAAAATACTTTAAAAACAAACTTTAAGCATAACTGAGTGCAAATATTGAAAACAAATTATATAAAAAAAAACTGCCTACTCATATTTTTGCGTGTTAAATGGCTGCTGCATTTTTCTCATCTGGCATGCGAGACAATTGCGTGTCGCACTCAATTTTTATTCATTCCAACGTTTGTCGTTTTTTTCATAATTGTCCTTTTTGTAGTCATTTTGGCTTTTATCACCAGTGCAGAGCGCCTTTGACATCAGTGTCATCTGTGTCAGCACGATGATGGCGCGTTGCTGGCTGTCAAAATTAACCGATTTTTATATTTTTAATCAACACTGCTGCCATCAATGCCGTCACCATTGCCATTAAATTAAAACACGTTAAATGCGATGGAATTTAATTTCACGAAACGGTCGCCGTTGGTGCCAGACAAATGCAAAGCCACAAATACACACACAGACTACTATAAATATATACACCGAAAAAAAATACTGTATTATAAATAAATAAAAATTAATTTAAAATAAATTCATATGTATTTGATTTACGTCCAAAAGCATATATCTTTGTTTTTACTAAATTGTTGTAGTTGTGTTTGTATGGGAAATAACTACATAATTTTATTTATTTTTTTATAAAAATGTAGTACATTTGTATTAAAAAAGCCTAAACATTATTTATACGTTCTGAAATATGTTTAAAAATTACTACATATGCATTTAATATCTTTTAACGTCTTTATGTTCATGTTTTTATTTTCAAAACCTAAAAGATTCAATTGGTTCAATCAGTTGGTTCAATTAGTTGGCATTACTAGTTCTCGTTTCCGTCAAATGGTGAGGCTACTTTTATTTTATACCTTCTAACTTTCGCAGTCGTCCGTCTTATGTCTGATCGTGTGTGTAAAAAACCAGTTTCTGCAATATTTAGCCAATGAATTCGTTTATACCTACACACCTCTACACTTGAACGAATAACACAGTTTCGGCAATATGAAGAGAACGAATTTTCAATACATGGTGTAATAAAATTCAGTTAAATAAAACCAAATGTATTAAGAAACCAACGAAATGTAGTATATTTTTTTTACAAAGACATAAATGTTATATAATTTACTACAGTAATTTTTTCGATGTATATATAGATCAGGTGCAAGAGTAGCAATAATTACACAGACGGAACAACAGACAGACAAACATTCAGATAGACATCATCGGGTCAGAGTGCAGTGATAATAATATGCATTGCATTGGGACAGGGTTGAAGTATACAGAAAATCTGGATATATTTGTGGAATATGGCGTCGAAAATAAAATCTGGTTTTAATAGGTGGTGCTGTGTAGGCGTATACTATGCGTGGTTGAAAGTTGCACTAATAACATGTTCAACTTTGGTAAAGAAAAAAATAAATAAGCCACAAAGGTTAAAACGATATTTTTGCATAGGTGGAAAATAACAAAATTTTACTATTTTCCACGTATGCTTTAGCTATAACTCATTAAAATATAAAATCAATTTTATATGCATAATAATAATAATAACGAGTTGGGAAAGTTAGGTCACATGGGTAAGTTCGGTCACATGGGGCGGATTTTTATAGTCGGTCGGGCCCGACTATGGAATACCCTACACCTTTGGTGGAGATATAAATGAGAAATATTTAATTGTATACCTTAATTTTAAATTTTTAATTAAGCTGAACCTCAGAATATTATTCATATATCAGAAATTTACGTCTTATATCCCCATAAATTAAAAAAAATATATAAAGTATAAAAAACAAAAAAAAAAAATTGAAAAATATAATTGGGCGGACCACGCCTATATGTAAAATTTTGAAAGGCTAATATTTCATAGATTTGATTTTAATAATTTACGGATCAAATTTTTACTATGAAAACCCGGGATATAATGAAAAAAAAAAGTGGGCGGATCACGCCCATTTTTGGACCACATATTTTTAAGTAAATTCTAACAATACGTTTTAAATTTTATAACTATACCTTGAATACTTTTCGAAATATTAGTTTCGAAAGAGTTATATAAAAGTGACTTGTATGGGAGGTGGGCGTGTCCGTTGACCGATTTTGCTCATTTTCAAACTCAGTTCCTACTTTTGGCTAAAATATATTGAGACGAAATTTCATCGCATTCTGATCAGTATTTCTCAAGTTATTCTGTATTCGGACAGCAAGACAGCAAGACAGCAAGACAGCAAGACGGACAGACAGACAGACAGACGGACATGGCTAAACGGACTCGGGTAGTGATGCTGATCAAGAATATATATACTTTTCCATACCGGACACGCCTCCTAAGGGGCGTTACAATATATGCACAAAGTTAATATACCCTGTACCTCATAGGTGTAGGGTATAAAAATCAACATGGTTTAAAAATGGGAAATTTATTTTTAAAGCTGCAAAAGAATACTGTTTACTTTTAGAATGTATCTTCTTAATATCAAGAAGAATCATTTAGAGAGAATCTGGCACATTCGAGACCAGAGACATTTTTAAATGAAAAGAATATCGCCCTTGGGAGAAGTAGTAATGAGCACAAAACTAGGCAAGACTGTGGTTCTCGTTCTTGCAGTTTTTGAAAGCACAAAATTAAATACTTTTTATTTAAACTTGATGTAAATACTTTTTATTCAAATTTATTACGCACCTAATAAAATTTAAATTGAATACTTTTTATCACTTTTTATTAAGGTTATTACATTTGATTTAAATCACAACATCATAAATATGTAAATTGGTATGTATACATATTCCTATTTACAGTTTTATTAATGTTTTTGATTAGGAAAATTTAAATAACGATAGAAAAATAATTTTTTTTAAAAAAAGTTTTCACACCATGAACCAGAATCGCATTTCGACCTGAGTGAATTGAAAAAAAAATGGAAATATTCAATGAAATGGTACGTGATAAGTATCACTATCACTTCACGATAACGTAGATCTGCCTCCAGATAGTCTTCCATCCATTATCTATAAAATAAAACTCTTGGTTCGTTCGTCCGTCAGTCTGTCTGTTTGTTCCAGTGTCACGTCTAAATCGCTTAACCGATTTGTTAAATTTTGGACTAGAATACTATGGAGTACATAGGGTAAGGATTGAACAAATACGCGTGGCACCTCCCATACAACCTAAACTTGTAAAACGATATAATTCGGCACTTTCACCAGCTACGAACATGAAACAAAAAACTCAAATACAAAAAAAATATAAAGTCCGTGAAGTTAAATTCGTCGCGAACTTAGCGGAGACACAAACCACACAATTTTAACAGAGGTATGTTAACCGTCCGTTTAACGTAATGTAACTTTCATTTATCATTTTAAAAAATTATTAAATATGTTTATCAAATGGACCTAAAAAAAAACGGTCACCGTTTTTACAACTCCAATGTAGTACCTTTTAAATATATTAGGTAAAAAGTCATCCGCGACTCGACAGTAACCACTTCAACATGATGACCTTTTCACTTGGGATAATCAATTTTCACAAAATAATTAAAAATGTTAAGCGTATCGATCCGGAATTGGCGGTCATATTTTTGAAAAGCCCTATTCAGTACCTAATCAACGTATTAGGTTAAGTTAGTGTACAAGACTCCCGGACTGGCCACTTCATCATGATGGCTTTTTTCATTTTTTTTCATCATATTTGACCAATTTTCAAAAAATAATAAAAAATGTTAAGCGTATCGATCCAGTATTTGTGGTCATAATTTTGAATATCCCTATTTAGTACCTAATCAACGTTTTATGTTAAGTTAGTGCACAGGACTCCCGAACTGGTCAGTGGCCACTTCATCATGATGGCTTTTTTAATTTTTTTTTTCATCATATATGACTAATTTTCAAAAAATAATTAAAATTTTCAGGCGTATTCGATAAACATATTTAATATTTTTTTTAAATGATTAATGAAAGGTACATTACGCTTAACAGATGGTTAACTACCTCTGTTAAAATTTTGTGGTTTGTGTCTCCGCTAAGTCCGCGACGAATTTAACTTCACGAACTTAAAAATTTATAACAAAAGGAAAAATAGTAAAGCAAAAACAACAGAAAAATAATAATGAAAAACAAAACGCAAAATCACAAACACAAAAGCAAAAAACAAAAGAGCAAAATCACAAAAATAAACACAAAATACAAAAGCAAAAGCAAAAACAAATAGAAAAACAAAAGCTGAAACAAATGCAAAAACACAAAAACTAAACAAAAACACAAAACAATAACAAAAACAAAAGCAAAACCAAAGACAAAGACATTAATCAAAAATTAAAAACACAGAAATTAAAATAAAAACGCAAAAAAAAAAGAAAAATAAAACACGCAACAAACTAAATTTAAAACACAAAAACAAAAGCAAACACAAATCAACAAAAAAATTAAAGTAAAAACAAAATGCCAATCTCAAAAATAAAATCAAAAACAGAAACAAAAAAAAATTAAAAAATTAAAAAAAAAATGCAAAAAGAAAATATAAAAAAAAAACAGAATAACTGGAATGAAAATGAACAGCTACGCTTAAAAAAATTGGTAAAAAAAAAAAACGTTGCGCAGCACGGGTACGAAGTACTATATTCCATAATTCCTTGCAATGGTCCAGCAACCCCATACATTGATGTTGCCTCTAACGAATTGCAATTAATAATAATAATAGTTTGGCACTACAGTCCTTTAAGAACTTAGGCCGAGCTCTCTCACCATTTTGAGCTGTGCGTGTTATATTTGTACTCAAAGTGGTGGGACCTACAGTTTATTGCCGAATCCGAACGGCGCGTGAGAGCTTTTCATATGCAAGGTTTTACTCTCGTAGGTTTGCCATTTACTGCCGAGAGGTAGCGCGGTATAGAAAATGTTTCTATGAAAAGATGTTGTTAGCCCCAGTCCAGGCTTGAACCGGAGACCTTTCGGCTCGCAGTCCAACGCACTAACCACTGAGTTACCGCGGCCACTGGAATTGATCATTTTAAATTATCTCCCTAAACAACCGCAGTAGTGTTAGTTGTTTTATAGTGAATTTGTGGTGAGTTTTGGAGTGGTGAGTGTTTGTGTGGTGAGTTTTTGTGTGGTGAGTTTTTGTGTGGTGAGTTTTTGGTGTGGTGAATTTTTGGTGTGGTGAGTTTAAAATTTGTTGAGAGAAGTTAACTACACCGTTGTGTGAAATATCATTGATCTAGTGTAATAAATGTCGACATAAAGCAACTTTAAAATGTATCTTGCATGGGCGACGTGCGTTGCATGTAGTCCAATCCAGCACACATTCTGTAATATCTATCAAAATGATGAAATTAAATAATTTCAACTAGGATATATAAAAGAAAATGATAATTTATAATCGGATAAGATGAACCATATAGTCCGAACATACCCTCTTTTAAAACATAGGTGCTTTGTGTCGTAAAATAAAAAGTAAAAAATAAACCTTGTAATTTCTGTCAAAAAAATTCAGTTTTTTTTCAAACAAATTCACAACAAATTCACAACAAATTTTAAACATTCAACGAATTCTCACATATTGAAAAACTCCAAGTATTGCACAAAATGGCACTACGTTTAATCGCGCGTCACTGTCTACTACAAAGTCAACCACAACGTCAACTTCCCACCAGGATTATGGCGAAACTACTCGAAAACCAGATACGCAACTATTTTAACTGCGACAAAATCGGTAACCGCGAAGTGGTCGGCTATGGCTGGAATGGTTCCGCCTGCTATATGGATCGACTCGACTACCCAATGCCGCCGGTACGTTTTCAAGAGGCCAACAATGAAATCTGCGCCATCCGAGAGAAAGAACGTTGCGACTGGAAGAAACTATCGATCGAAGAGAAGAAAATGCTCTATCGCTATAGTTTCTGTCAGACATTTGCAGAGATGAAGGCGCCAACAGGCGAATGGAAATTTTACTTAGGCATGGGTTTATGGGCTTCTACTGTAGCAATAGCATTTAATATGATAATGAATCTATTCTTGATGCCACCGATGCCAGATACCTTTGAAATGGATCGCAAAAAGGCGCAGCTGAAACGCATGATAGATCTGGAAATGAATCCGGTAACTGGATTGATGTCACAGTGGGACTATGAGAACAAGAAATGGAAATAAATCTAATACTAACAAAATACAAATATATAATGCAACATATATGTGTGATATCAACTAAATAAAAATAATTTCAAATTATACCCTATTAATAATTGCTATTTTTAATGATAACAAAAAAAGTAATTTTCAGATATGCGCATAATAATGTCTTTGACCTACGCAATTAAAATGAAATATATTTTTTTTTATTATTATTGCGTTGTGCTGTTAAAAAGTAACTGATAATGAATCAGTTATTACGAAGAATTTCACAGTATAACGCGATTTATTTTTAAAAAATGATTGATTTCGATGGGATAGGAAATTGTTTGTTTATACTGAGATTTGTGTATAATTTCTATATTTGCCTTGGGTGTTTTTAGCATTTAAAAATAAAAGCACGCGCTAAAATTATAAGCGCACCTCTTTATCAAATGAATTTCAATTATAATTGCTAAAAACAACAAATAAAATAAAGTAAATCAACAACAACTGACATGAATACACGACGCAATATACCTACCAGAAGAAAGATATAGTACACACAACAACAAAGTTTGTTTTTGACCCAGTGATATAGTTTTGAGCACAATAAAAAATACAAAAGCAGCTGATTGTAGGAACAGCAAATTCGTTGCTATGATTTGTTGGTAAACAACAAAGTAGTTTTAAAGTTTTACAAACTATACAAACTATGAAGAGAAATTGAGGCATGTATGTACTAAGTGAATTTATTGGCGTTGATTCAATTAAGAAATTGCTTATCCCATGCTTAAATCTGAGAACATCAGCAGCACCATTTCGCATTTGTAAAAATTGCACAAATTAATAGACCCCATTTAGAAATTGTTTTTACTTTAATTATGATGCCATCGAACTTTTTGTAATATAAAAAATATAGTAACGATTGAAAAAATTGAAAACTTTTCTAAAACTACGCCCATCTTAAATACCAAAATGATGATTCAATTGATAAAATGCTTAAGCCATATTTATGGAATTCTGAAAACGGCTACAACCTCAGAGAAAATGACAGGGTCAGGGCAGTTTAAAAACGTCTTTTTGAAATATTTCAAGCAGACAAAGGCGGAGTTTTTAATAATAATTCAAAAAATTGATTAATCAAAAAATATATCTAAAAATAATAGATAAAAAAAATTGATTTATCAAAAATCAAAATTGATTAATCAAAAATTTATTATTTTAATAACAAACAAAAATTAAAAATTAAAATTAATTTATTTAATTATTATAAAATTGATTATTAAAAAAATCAAATTATCACAAAATTATAACAAAGATATTTCAAGAATTATAAAATCAAAAAAAAAATTAAAAATTGATAAATTCAACAAATTGATTAATCAAAAAACGTATTATTCTAAAAATTGATAGATCAAATATCAATTAATTTTATTAAAAAATTATTTTATTAAAAAATATATATACACAAAATATATTTGAAAATTTTTAATATACAAAAATAATAAAATATAGATTTATCAAAATTGATTTATCAACAAATGTACTATTCTAAAAATTTATCAACAAAAATCAATTATTTTGTTAATAAACAAATTAATTATTAAAAAATTGATTAATCAAAAAATGGTAAATTAAAAATTATTAATTTTGAATCAAACAAAAAATAAATGAGTTATCAAAAAATTGATTAATAAAAAAATTCAAAAAGCAAAAATATTTAATAAAAAAAAGACTAATCAAAGAAATGATAAATTAAAAAAATTGATTTAAAAAAAAAACAAAAATACAAAAAAATACAATTTAAAAAATATTAGTAATCAAAAAATATATTAAATAAAAATCGATAAATAAAAAAAATATATTCATCAAAAATTGATTAATCAAAAAAAAAAAAAAAAAATATATATATATATATATATATATAAACTCAAAAATGAATTATTCAAAAAATATATTAATTGATCAAATTTCTGATTGATTATTATAATTGATTATAATATTTTATTATTAATAAAAATTGATTAATCAAAAAATAATGAAATAAAATATAGTATTATAAAAATTGATTAATCATAAAATTTATTAATCAAAAATTGATTTTCAATAAATTGTATAAATTACTATATTGAAAAATTAATAATTGATAAATCCTAGATGTGATTAAAAACAAGAATAATCAAAAATTGATTTATCAAAAATGTGTTAATCAAATAATTAAACAAAATGTACCTGTAAAAATAAAAATAAGTTAATAATTTATTTTTAAACAAAAGATTAAAAAAAAAAATACATTACTGGAAATTAAAATTTTTTTTATCAAAGAATTGATTTATCAGATATAAATTTTTGTAAACATTAATTAATATTTATGGGCCATTCCAGAGTTTCTAGCATTTCTTGTTCAAGAGATATTTAAATATGAACAACCATACAAAAGTGATTTTTGGCAATTTTTTCCAACTTTAAGCCACTGTATCTCTGGAAGTAGTGGTCGGAAAAAATAAAAAAAAATCGTTAGTGCATGTCTCGATACCCTTTATCAGTTGCCAAAATTTCATTAAAATCGAAATGGTAAATCTCAAATATGACTTTTTTTGGTCGATTCCACAGGCCCTTATATAAAAATTGATCAAACAAAAAATGTTTTAAAAAATACTACAATATTTAAAAAATCTATTAAATGATTATACAAAAATTGGATTAATCATAAATCATAAAATGTAAAATTAAATAATTTATCAATATGAAAACTGATTATCAAAAAATTAAATAAGCAACGTATATTGAAAAAACGTCAAAATAATGAAGCAAAAATTAATAAAAAAACTGATAAATCAAGAAAATTATTAATTTAAATTTGATGTTAAAAAAAATATAAAATAAAAAAAATGTTGGTTAGTATATTAAAAAAAATATATATATTATTCAGAAAGTGGTTTAATCAAAATTTGATTAATCAAAAATACATTAATCAATAAAATGTATGAATAAAAAATATTGGAAAATCAAAAAATTGATTCATTAAAAAACGTCTTAATAATCATTTGATTAAATTTCATATAAACTGAAATTCATTGAAATCAACCAGTAATGAAATCAATTAAAATTGCTCTGATTTAAAAATCAGAATGCTCAGAATCAGAAGCTTATATAAAAATTGATCAAACAAAAAATGTTTTAAAAAATACTACAATATTTAAAAAATCTATTAAATGATTATACAAAAATTGGATTAATCATAAATCATAAAATGTAAAATTAAATAATTTATCAATATGAAAACTGATTATCAAAAAATTAAATAAGCAACGTATATTGAAAAAACGTCAAAATAATGAAGCAAAAATTAATAAAAAAACTGATAAATCAAGAAAATTATTAATTTAAATTTGATGTTAAAAAAAATATAAAATAAAAAAAATGTTGGTTAGTATATTAAAAAAAATATATATATTATTCAGAAAGTGGTTTAATCAAAATTTGATTAATCAAAAATACATTAATCAATAAAATGTATGAATAAAAAATATTGGAAAATCAAAAAATTGATTCATTAAAAAACGTCTTAATAATCATTTGATTAAATTTCATATAAACTGAAATTCATTGAAATCAACCAGTAATGAAATCAATTAAAATTGCTCTGATTTAAAAATCAGAATGCTCAGAATCAGAAGCTTATATAAAAATTGATCAAACAAAAAATGTTTTAAAAAATACTACAATATTTAAAAAATCTATTAAATGATTATACAAAAATTGGATTAATCATAAATCGTAAAATGTAAAATTAAATAATTTATCAATATGAAAACTGATTATCAAAAAATTAAATAAGCAACGTATATTGAAAAAACGTCAAAATAATGAAGCAAAAATTAATAAAAAAACTGATAAATCAAGAAAATTATTAATTTAAATTTGATGTTAAAAAAAATATAAAATAAAAAAAATGTTGGTTAGTATATTAAAAAAAATATATATATTATTCAGAAAGTGGTTTAATCAAAATTTGATTAATCAAAAATACATTAATCAATAAAATGTATGAATAAAAAATATTGGAAAATCAAAAAATTGATTCATTAAAAAACGTCTTAATAATCATTTGATTAAATTTCATATAAACTGAAATTCATTGAAATCAACCAGTAATGAAATCAATTAAAATTGCTCTGATTTAAAAATCAGAATGCTCAGAATCAGAAGCTAAATATAGAATTTCATAGTACAAAAACCTTAAATAGACCATTAAATTAAATTTCCACACAGCACTGTACTGTATTAAATAATATGTATAACTACAAATCTGTCGCCTGTGACTATAATATGATTATTGTAGTGTCTGATAGAGAGCACTGCTTGATAATCACTTAATATCTATTAAGAGAATTGCATCAGGCAGTGTTGTGTTAAGGTTAAGTTGCCATCTCAAGGGTTTTTAATAAAATCACAGCGCATCACACATTGTTATACATATTGAAGGTTGATTGTGGATGGTTGCAAATTGCAATAACAACTAAAGTAGGCCAATTATGACACTTGATGTATGTAAATTTATTAAGAACAAACGAGATGATAACCAATGATGCTGTTTTTTTATATAATAAATAAATAGAGCACAATACAATACAATACAAAAAAAGAAAATAATAATTAAAATTAAAATAAATTAAAATGCAGTATTTTTGTATGTTTTCTTCATATATATATCTAGAATATATTTTATTTGAAACTCTTTAATAATAGCTATTAATGCATAAACTTAATGTTTGCATAATCATGTATATAATATATAATATAATATAGTATATTATTTATAAGAATATCGTTTATAGACTAATTAAGGATAGTAAAAGGGTTTTGTGTAGCTGCCGCAAACAACGCCCTCAATTATACTTTATGCTTGTGATGAGTATGCAGTTGTTTAATGCAATGATATTTATAATTAAACTAAATGAAAACACAATGCAACTAAATTAAGTAGTTTATGTTGTATGGTGTAGGAATGTAATTGAGAGGAAAAATGCATTTATGCTACATAATAATTAAATGGTTTTCGATTTTAATATAAACAATGATGTACAAAATATTATAGTTATGACAAACATTTTATATGATATAATAAAAAAAAAAAACATTGATATACAAAAATGTTTTAAATTCAAAAATGAAGAATCATTATTAAAAAAAAAAATCTTTTAAAAATTGTAAAATAATAAAAAATTATAATATATAAAAAATCATATATATCAAAAAATTATTAAATAATAAAAAATCAAAAAATATTAAAAATGTACAATAAGTGAAAAAAGTGCACATCACATGAGATACGTTCACAAATTGTTTAAAACGATTTTAGCTACTTAAACATTTGAATGCTTTTTAGCATTATTGAAGATTTTATACATTTAAAATTCTTTATTTTTATATATATTTTAAAGAATTTTCAGTTTTTTAACGCCATTTTAGGTAATTTAAAATTTTTAAGTATTTTTTTTTTTTAATTTTATTTTAACTCATTTTTGAGATTTTAAGTTAAAACTTTTTAAAATGTTCGTTTTTTAAATATATTTTTTAAAGTTCCTTTTTTTACATATTTTCATATTTGAGATTTACATTTTTAGAATTTAAAATTTTTCATTTTTTAATGTTTTTTTTTTTGTTTTAATTATTCAAGAAACATAATTCAATTACAACTTGTTTCATAAACAAAAGGCTTAAGAACTAAACAAATACTGCAGAGTAGTAGTACAAATATTCAAAATTTCAATATTTTTTATTTTTTTAATAAGCTCATCAATCAATCAATAGAATGAATTTTACATGTTCTTGCATTTAAAGCGAGTTTTATTAGACAAGCCTGTTTGTTAAACGCCTTCAAATTGTTATAATTGCTATTTAAAATTTAAAACGCTTACAATTTATTATTTTTTTTTAAGTTTTCTTTTTGTTTTGTTGCTTTTGTTAAATAGCAGAACATATTACACAAAAATAGTTCTTGGCAGTTGTTTTGTTTTCTCTTTTTTTTTGTTTTCAATAATTATGCATAAAAATTAATTATTTTTGAATTTTTTTTTCAATTATTATTTTCTTTTTTCAATTCAAGCAGCATGCAGCCTGCCTGCCCCAACCCAGTTTAAATTTTAATTTTTTTGTCTCAAAAAAAAAAAAAAATATTTAATTTTGCGTTTTCTTCAATGCCCTTCAGCAGCATATTTCATCAGCTTTTGTGATCCTTGCGCCTGCAGCTTCTTTTTTGTGTTGCTTGCCTTTTTATTATTATTATTTTATACTCATTTCTACAGTTCGACTCTATTAACTCCATGGTTTGCTTTCACCTAAACAAAACAAAATTATTTTTTTCACATTCTCTAATTTGTTTTTTTTTTTTTTGTTTTCTCTTTTAGTTTTTTTTTTTCTTTTTTATAACAGGCTGCATTCAGACTTGAAACTCATTTACGTCGCTTGTTTTTAATTTCTTTGTTTTTTTTTCATATAAAGTATGCAATTTTTTAATTATTTTTAATAGTTTGTTTTTTTTTTTGTTTAGTTTTTTATCTAAACGACTGAACACTGCACAGTTCTTAAATGTAATGTAAGCAGAAACTAATATGTAAGTGATTAAAAACAACACAAGTTTGCTGACAATATGTGATTTTTTTTTTGTTGCTAATTTATAGCATGCGATTTTTTTGAAATATAAGAAAATATTTTTAATGAAGTTATTAAAATTTTTTTCTATATAGAATATAATCAGTATTAGCAAATTTACTATGCAAGAAAATGCAAAAAATAGCATGATAGTTTATTCTATAAAAGATTTTTGCTGTTTTATAGCATGCAATTTTTTTAATATAACCAAATATTTATATTTTTTAGTTAATTTATTGAAATATTTTATATAATTATAATTTAACTAAAATTACATTTTTAAAATATTTCATAATTTTTATCGCATGCTATTTTTTATAAAAACTTTAGCTTTAAAAATTTCTAAAGTAATCTAGGTTATTAGAATTTTCATTAAACAAGAAAATTAAAATTTGCATGATACTTTTTGGCATGTGATTTTTGTGGTGTTCTAGCATGCCATTTTATGTATTATATGACAAAATATTGTTAAATTACTAAAGAAAGTATAATAGTAAAAAAAAAATAATTATAATTATATTTTGGCAAAATTCTGTTATTTTTATCACATGCGATTTTTTTTAGAAAATTTTCAAATAATGCAAAATCATGTAGCTTTTAATAATTATAAAATAAATTGCAATATAAGCATATTCATTATGTAAGTAATATGCAAAAATTGTTTTTTTAAATATGTGATCTTTGCTTTGTTATCGATGATTACGCATTATTCGCAAGTTTTATTAAAAAAAAACTTTAGCTTTGTAAATGTCTAAAGTAATCTAGATTACTAGCATTTTCATTATGCAGGAAAATTAAAATTTGCATGATACTTTTTGGCATGTGATTTTTGTTGTGTTCTAACATGCGATTTTATGTATTATATAACAAAATATTGTTAAATTATTAAAGAAAAAAAAATTAATTAAAATTATGTTCTGGCAAAATTCAGTTATTTTTATCACATGCGATTTTTTAGACAAATTTGAAAATAATGCAAAATCATGTAGCTTTTAAGATTTATAAAGTAAATTAAAATGTAAGCATATTCATTATGTAAGTAATATGCAAAAATTACATGATAGTTTTTTAAAATATGTGATCTTTGCTATTTTATAGTATGCAATTTTTGTAATATAAAAATATTTTATGTTTTTAGTTGAAAATTTTATATATTAAAAAAAATTAAATTATAGTTTTTTATCACATGCGATTTTTTGATATAAAACTTGCGCATAATGCGTTATCATGTAATTTTAAATATTTTTAAAGCCAAATGCATTATTGGCATATATATTATGTAGGAATAGGCAAAAATTGCATGATAGTTTTAGCTTTTTTGTTTCGATTTGCAACTTTTTAATTACTTAAAATTTCATATATGATATAAAATGTTTTTGTATGTGAAAATATTTGCAATTTCTTTTAAAATTACAGTATTTAATATAGTCATTTCAATATAGCATAAAATTGTTTTTTTAATTAATGTAGCATGCGATATTTTGTGTAAATTTGAGCCTTTTAATTATAAACCACTTTTGTGATATTTAACCAATTAAAACTATAACTTATATTCAAATGTAACTCGCATACAATTTTTTCCGCATATATTTAATTAAATTTTAAATTAATTTAGCAAACAGTTTTAATTTTTGTATATGCAATAAATGTTATTTTTTTAAATAACCGAATTTAATTAGTTTAATATATTACAAAAGTTTCAAATTTAAATTTAAAAAATGTTTCAGTATAAATGTCACACATAAGAAAAATAAATCGCATGCGATATTTAGATTGTAAAGTGTAATATTAAGTTTTATAAATTGCTTTAGTTTGGATCAGTAATTAGAAATAAATTCAAAATTAACAAAAATTAAATAAATCGCATGCGATATTTTTTAGAGCATTTTAAATGCAAACATTTTAAATTATTTTATTTTTAATTTTATTAATTACTTTAAAATATAAACTGTAATGGAAAGTAATCATGAACTATATAAATATTTATAAATTAATACAAAATTAAATCAAGAGTTAATTATAAATATTTCATTATTCAACAAACATATAGCATGCAAAATAAGATAGATGCTATATTTTTTAGTTTAATTAAAATTTGTAGTAAATTAAATTTTAAACAACAACAAAAAAGCATACAAAACTGCTTGAGTTCTAACTTTGTTATTTTTATCGCATGCGATTCTGAAAGTTAAATTAGATTTATTTAATATGTAACGATAAAAAGTACAGATATTTTTGTAGTTTTTAAATGATTAAATTATTAGTTTTTCTTATTGATTTTAAAACTTTTGTAAAATATTAAAAATATTGATTTTTTTTTTCTGGCTACTTAAAAAATTATTTTCAAGTTTAATTGCATGCAATATTTTTGTAAAATATAAAATAATTCGTTGGAGTTGAAATTTAGATTGTACAATACATAAAAAATGTACCTTATTGAGCAATTTAAGTCTTATTCAACAATTGAGATCGCATGCAACAGTGTAAAATATAAGATATTTATATGTATATGTAAAGAATGGTAAAATGAAACAAATCGAACAATTCAACATTTAAACTACAATTGTTGCCAGTATTACAAATAAATACAAAAAATGTTGTATTCCTTTTTACAAATAACAAAGTTAAATCGCATGTAATATTTTTTAAGTGATTTATATAATTTTAATTAAATCTTAATTTCAAAATTGTGTGTTTTGTTACATTTTATAAATTAAATCGCATGCTATTTTTTTAATGGCACGATATTTTTAATTAATCAATTCATTTCAAACAAATAAAAGCAAAAACCATACTATAATTAACCTTTGTTGCATTTTCAAACAAATATATCATGCAAGATTTCTATGTCATGTTATTTATAAAAGCATTTAAACAATTCACATAGTCAGCATACTTGTATTGCATACAGAATACAATAGAAAGAGTGTTAAGTTATTACAAATGGTATTGAGAAAAATTAAATCGATCGTATTTAAATATTTATGCGCCTTAACTACATATATGACGAAGTACATATTAGCGTAAAAACTAATTATTTTTCTGTGTGTTTTTGTGGTTTTTCTAAAACAATTTTTGGGTAAATAATTTTAAAAGACTAAAAAAAAAACAAAAATTGCTTTTACAATTAGGAGCATAGAGTGAATTGAGAGTGAATAAAGAGAGAGTTTTAATAATATAGCATGTGCGGCTGGCACAAGTGCAGAATGCGTTGGTGAGCGCAGTACACAGAAAGAGCGAGAAAGAGATAGATAGATTGAGCACGAGCGAGACAGGCTGTTGCGCAGCCAAACAGGCGGTCTTAGCGGGAGAAAGAATATTTCTTAAGCCATGTTCGTACATGGTGTATTGGTCCGAAATATATTTAAAATTTATTCGCATTTTTCAATTTTACGTATTATTTTCTCTAATGCTTTAAAGGCCTTCTTCTCTCTCTCTCTCTCTCACTCTTCCTCACTCTCTCTCTTCTCACCAAGTATATGTTAATGTTTTGTGAGTTGTTTTTTTTTTTTGATACACCAAAAATATTTTAGTTTTTTTCTTATTTTTTATAGTGTTTTTTTTATTATCAGCCCAAAACTTCCGACTTTTATGATATACTCGGCGAATCACATGGCACCGTCACCGCTCACCGTCATCGTCACGCCGCCTGCGCATCACCAACAGTTACAGGAAAGTTACAAAAAACATCCAACGTTCGTCGTCCAACCCAACGTCCATCGACAACAGTCGTCGTCGTCCTCCGCTCAATCCCAGCCGTTCTCCTTGATCATGTGCGCCAATTCGATGATGTATTTGCCCTCTTTGTACTTTTGACTGGACTCGTAGGCGTGCTCGTACTTCCAGCCGAGCGGTGTTTTGCAACATTCGCAATAGATGTCGGCAACCGCATGTAGCCCCGTAAGCAGTACACGCTCCTCCGTCTGGCCACAGGCAACATTTACCACCGAATTGAAGAGGTAGGCGGGGCCCTGGCTGCCCTGAAACGATTTTGAGATAAGCTCGTCGTGCGAGGCGAGATGCGCACGGCAGTGAACACATGAGTAGGTCCGATTTGTGGACGGTAGGTAGGCTTGAAAGGTCTTGACCATGTTGATAACAAACGACGACGACAACGACGACGATAATGACGCTGATAACAAACGACGATGTTACGACGTGTAGAGCGTGTTTTGATCAATGATGATGTCGATAATAATAATGATGATTGTTGACTGATAATACTTTCTTTAAAGGCGTGTTTCGAAAATGTGTCTCTAGAAAAATAATTAAAATGAGTACAAATTTTGATTGATTGACACTGTGCCTCAATTTAATGTACAAGAGTTTTCATTAATATTTTGAAGAGTTAACATTTTGCATTAACGGTAAATTTTAATTACTTAGAATTTTTTCTTTTTTTAATTCTTCTATATAAATTTTTAAATTACCCACTTTAGTATTGCAGAAATAATGGATTCTACAGTTTAAGACCGAATCCCGTACGGTATACATTTTTTTTTTACTCTCGTGGGTTGAACCAGCAAATATTTGGATGTGTTTATTGAAATAATCACATTTCCATATTTCCAAATTAATTTTACAGAAATCTTTTGTTCACGGGTATATTTTTAAAAGTAGATCAATTAGATCAAACAGTTAGGAATTTTAATAGTTAGTTTGGACTATGTTCTGGATAACCATATATCATTTTCTGGTTTATCATTTGATCCTAAATGCTAAAAAAATCATTTAAAAATGTCTTAAAAAATCAAACTACTTTCGAGTTCAGATTCAATTATCTTCAAAACGGATTGGAATATTAGCACTCATTAGAATATTAAAATAAGTTTAGACAATTAAAAGAAAAATTGCGTTTAAGGTTTTTTTGTAGAACTATTTTTCAAACGTATTATATTTATTTAATCTATGTAGTGTCAACCGAACGACCTAAAATTACGATTTCAATTTTCTGAAAAATGTTACGTAATAGGAAAAAAAAACTGAGCATGCAGTCAAAATTAGCACGAATTATATAGAATTTATGTATGGTAAAAATTGTGTTGAGAATTCTATTATTTATGCGATTTCGCTCGTTTATAGTTTGTTGAAACTGTAATTAAATTTTTCTAATATTTTCTGACATATCATCTTTGGGAGACATCATTTCAATTCAATTTTGAGAACCCTGCGAGTTCATTTCATATATTCAGATTTCGTTCACATTGATATTCTTATCCAATATAGCATTCGTTAAGAGAATTTTCAAATAAATAAAAAACAAACATGTAAATTTTGATTACTAAACATTCTAGTACCTACATCATATAGTCACTGTCATACAAAAGGGGCGAATATGCATTTTTAAAAATATTGGTAAATCAAATTTGAATGTTTGAAGTGTTTTAAAAATTAGTAAAAAAATATTTTTTTTCCAATTTCTTTTGTCATTTTGGTTTATTCATCAATTATCACAAAGTATATATAATATCTTTTAATTTGGACGATTTACTGAATTATAAATATGGATTTTTGTAGTTATATCCTGACCAAAATTCAAATATTTTTGTATTTTCACAATATTAACTTATTTGCGCAAGATAAAATAGTGATGTAAAAGTATTAATTGTTTGTTTTGAAAGCACTCATCGATTCTCATCATTATCTAAAAATAATTTGTCAAACATAAATTTTGCATTTGTGATTTGCAAGAAAAATGTTTGGCAAATTATTTTTAAGTAATGATGCCAATCGATAGGTGCTTTGCAAACAAACAATTAATGCCTTTACACCACTATTTTATTTTGCACCAATAAAGAGTTATATGAAAAAAACTAAAAAATTTAAGAATTGAAAATCTTGTCATGCCAAAAGAGCGAATCTTTTCGTTTTTTAACAATAACTATTTATTGGTGCAAAATAAAATAGTGGTGTAAAGGCATTAATTGATTGTTTTCAAAGACCTATCGATTGGCATCATTACTTAAGAATAATTGGCCAAATATTTTTCTTGCAAGTAATAAAAATTCAAAAAAATATTTTAAAATAATGATGTCAATCGATAGGTGCTTTGCAAACAAACAATTAATGCCTTTAAACCACTTTTTTATTTTGTACCAATAAAGAGTTATATGAAAAAAACTAAAAACCAGTTGGGAAGGTTAGATCACATGGGAAATTTTAAAGTAGGTGTAATTATGTTAGTTAGAATTATCAAAATTATAGTCGGTCTAAGCCGACTATAAATACCCTACACATATGTGTGGTTACCATTCAAAGTGATATATAGGTCACCAGGGTATACGAATCCTGAAAATAACTACAAACATTCAATCGCTGAAGAATTTCCATTCATTTGATACCCATATTTACAAATGGGTAGGTGTACCGAATTTCGATTTTTTTTTTGTGAGCCACAAGTCTTTTCGCCGGAAAACATTATTATCATGTATTTGAGCATGATATCAATATATATTTGACCAAAAAAGTTTACCTAAGCACGTATACATAAAAATTGATCTTTATATGTACATTTTATATGAGGTATTTGAACATAAGTGGTCGGATCATAGGTCACAATGGACCGATCTCGCCAATTTTTTCGCACATACAGCGTAGGTATATTAGTAATCTAAGTTATAAGTTTCATTTATCTAGCTCTTCAATTTTAAAAGTAGTAGGGATTTCAACAGACAGACAGACAGACGGACAGACAGACAGACGGACAGACAGACGGACAGACGGACATCGCTAAATCGACTCAGGAGGTCATGCTGATCAAGAATATATATACTTTTCCATACCGGAGATGCTTCCTTCTGGGTGTTACAAACGGCGTACCAAACTGAATATACCCTTTCACTCTTAGTGTAGGGTATAAAAATTAAGAATTGAAAATCTTGTCATGCCAAAAGGGCGAATCTTTTCGTTTTTTAACTATAACTGTTTATTGGTGCAAAATAAAATAGTGGTGTAAAGGCATTAATTGTTTGTTTGAAAAGCACCTATCGATTGGCATCATTACTTAAGAATAATTGGCCAAACATTTTTCTTGCAAGTAATAAAAATTCAAAAAAATATTTTAAAATAATAATGTCAATCGATAGCTGCTTTAAAAACAAAAAATTAATGTCTTTACAGCACTATTTTATCTTATACCAATAAAAAGTTATGGCAAAAACGAAAAGATTCGCGCTTTTTGGCATGACAAGATTTTCAATTTTTCAAATTCGCCGCTTTGGTTTTGACTTTTGTAGCTAGAAATATCCAACAAAACCACACACCAATTCGGTACAGTTTACTTGAGGAAAAACTACATTCAAAAATGTAAAAAAAAAAAACGCAAATATCAAAAATTACATATTCAACCCTTTGGCATGATAGTGACGATATATCATACAATTCGTCAATTTCTAGACTCATTATTTAAATATTAAAACCTTTGTAGAATTCTTTACCATTTCAAGTTTGGAAAAATATTATCAGAAGTGTTACGCAAGTTCATCACAAGTGCTACGCAAGTTAACTCTATGATGGGCAAATTCGACTTTGACGTTCGTTTTTATTTTGTCACGTCAAAAAAAAAAGTTGATACTTCTTGACTTCTAAAAACTATAAGTTATGAGTCGAATGAAGCGCCCTTTTCTTACCTAAATGATCTGGATAGACCACAAAAATGTTTAACTGTTCAAATACGAAATGAAAACTTTTGAACATTTTACCCTAGAAACATTTTATTCCCTAAAATGTGCTATTTTAATGTTCAAGAATTCGATTTTTATAATAAAAAATTTAAGTTTTCCTATCGAATTCGAGTTTTATTCAAGGAATTAAATTTGATTTTTTATCAAATATTTGATATTCAATCGAAAGTCAATATCAGTAAATGCAAAAGTACATTAATTTCCCAATACCTTATCAAAACTATATTTAAAAACTCTTGTATTGTGCGATTTAAATGTATAGGAAATTTTGCGGCACAGTGTTTTTAATATGTGAATAAATATAAAATACATACCTTACAACAGTTTCTAATTTCGCACGCAAATCGTAATATGGCTGACTGCCTCAATAACTGACTGACTGTCAGTTTTTTGTGTGTGTGTCCGTAATTTATCTGTCCGTCCCTGTTTGACGTTCACTTCGGCTCAGTTTTCGTTGTTTGGGAACCACGCCAACAATGTCTGCGTGGTGGCAACGGCTTCACGTTCAACTGTGCCGACTAAAAATTTACTCCAAGGTTTGGCGGCGGCTGCGGTATTAGGTTTTCTGCAAATGCACAACAGCAATTTTTTTTTTTTTTGGTTATAATTCATTTCTTCATTTTCTTAATAACTACTTAGTGTAATTGTGTTTGAGTATGTGTATTTTTCTGATGAATTTTGTCTTTTGAGTTGAAATTTTGAATATAAATTTTAGATTGTAATTTGAGTTTTAACTTTCAATGAATTTTGCGTTGCATTTTCTAATGAAATTTGACAATATTTTGAGTAATATTTCATGATGCATTTTGTGTTGAATTCCATGATTTTTTTCGGATGAATATTGTTTTGAATTGTATGTTTTATTTCTTAATGTTAGGAATTTTGTTGTATAGTGAATTTTTTTTTTTTTTTGTTATTTGCATTTTTTTGTATTGCATTTAGTATTGTATTTAGTACTTTTATTGTATTTTGTATTGTATTTGGTATTCTGTATTTCGTATTGTACTAAGTAATTTGTATTCTTTTTTGTATTAAATTGTGTATTTTGTAAATTTTAAATTGTATTTTACAATCGAATTTTGTATTAAATTTCGTATTTTATTTTTTATTGTATTTTGAATCGTATTTTTTTTGCATTGTAATTTGTAACCTGTTTTGTATTTTGTATTCCGTATATAATATAGAAGTATTTTGTATTCCTCATTTTGTTTTATATTTTGTACTTCGTATTTTGGATAGTATTTTGTATTTTTTATTTCGTATCATTTTGCATACGATTTTGTATTATATTTTGTATAGAATTTTCGATTGTATTTTGTAAAGAATTTAGTATTGTATATTGCAAAGTATTTTGTATTGCATTTTTGATTGTAATTTTGCATTTTGTATTGCATTTTGTATTGGATTTTGTATCGTACTTTGTATCGTACTTTGTATTGTATTTTGCATTGTAATTTGTATCGTATTTTGTTTTTTATTCTTTTCTTTTTTTTTTGCATTGTAATTTGTACCCTGTTTGTATTTTGTATTCCGTATACAATATAGAAGTATTTTGTATTCCTCATTTTGTTTTATATTTTGTACTTCGTATTTTGGATAGTATTTTGTAATGTATTTGGTATTTTTTATTTCGTATCATTTTGTATTCGACTTTGTATTATATTTTTTATAGAATTTTCGATTGTATTTTGTAAAGAATTTAGTATTGTATATTGCAAAGTATTTTGTATTGCGTTTTTGATTGTATTTCGTATTGCATTTTGTATTGGATTTTGTATCGTACTTTGTATCGTACTTTGTATCGTACTTTGTATCGTACTTTGTATTGTATTTTGCATTGTAATTTGTATCGTATTTTGTTTTTTATTCCTTTCTTTTTTTTTTTTGCATTGTAATTTGTACCCTGTTTTGTATTTTGTATTCCGTATACAATATAGAAGTATTTTGTATTCCTCATTTTGTTTTATATTTTGTACTTCGTATTTTGGATAGTATTTTGTAATGTATTTGGTATTTTTTATTTCGTATCATTTTGTATTCGATTTTGTATTATATTTTATATAGAATTTTCGATTGTATTTTGTAAAGAATTTAGTATTGTATATTGCAAAGTATTTTGTATTGCGTTTTTGATTGTATTTCGTATTGCATTTTGTATTGGATTTTGTATCGTACTTTGTATCGTACTTTGTATTGTATTTTGCATTGTAATTTGTATCGTATTTTGTTTTTTATTCCGTATTTTGTATTGTATTTTATGTTAATATTATTGTATTATTTTTTGTATTGTATTTTGTATTGTATTTTGTATCGTATTTTGTATTATGTATATTTCGCATCGTATTTTGTATAATATTCGTATTGTTTTTTTGATTTTCGTATTGAATTTTGTATTTCGTATTTTGTATTGAATTTTCGATTTCGTATTTTGTATTACATTTCGTATTTTGTTTTGAATGTCGTATAGCATTTTGTATTGTATTCTGTTTTCTATTTTATATTGCATTTTGTATTGTATTTTCTACTATATTTTTTATTGTATTTTGTATTACATTTGTAATGAATTTTTTGTTTTATTTTATAATTTTTAAATTGCATCTATTTATGTATTTTTTATTATTATTATTAGTTATCGTTTCTAATGTGTTGTCTATTTTTTGTTGATGTTGCGTTTTTTATGATACTGATGACAAGAATTATCATAGTAATGATAATTATTGAAATGATAATAATGTCAGTGTTGTTAAATGTTAAAGGCAAATCAAATATTTATGTACCACACTCTTATAACCAGGAAGACAGACAAAACCAAACCAAACAAATAATAACGTTAATAACGTAAACGATAAAATATTCAAATTTCCATGGCAACGAGTCAAAACGCAAACTGTAACACTTTCGCCCACACCATTTCTATTTTTTATCTAGACTTAATTTAATACAATGCAGAAAATCAATCAAGTTTTAGTGTTACATAAAGCAATTATTTTGTCATTAATATAATTGCTAGAAAATAAACTTTATATTGGTAATTTCAAAATGTATTTAAATATTTTCTAAATATTTTTTTTAAAATATTTTTCTAATATCGCTCTGTCATGCCAAAGGGACGAATGTGCATTTTTAAAAATGTTGGGAAATCAAATTTTAAAGTTTGAAGTGCTTTAAAAATTAGCAAAATTTAGTTTTTTTAAATTTTTTTTGTTTTTTTGGTTTATACATGAATTCTTATAACGTATATAAAATATCTTTTAATTTCGACAACTTTCTGAATTATAAATATGGATTTTGTGAGACTATATCCTGACCAAAAGGCAAATATTTTTGTTTTCTTATGCTATAACTTTTTATTAGCGCAAGATAAAATAGTAATGTAAAGACATTAATTGTTTGTTTTTAAAGCACCTATCTATTGGCATAATTAATTAAAAATATTTTGTCAAACATTAATTTGCAATTTGTTATTTTGCAGGAAAAATGTTTGGCAAAATATTTTTAAATAGTGATGCCAATCAATAGGTGCTTTAAAACAGACAATTAATACTTTTAAACTACTATTTTATCTTGCACCAATAAAAAGTTATAGCAAAAAAACGAAGAAATTGGAAAAATTGAGAATCTTGTCATGCCAAAAGGGCGAATTTTTTCGTTTTTTTGCCATAACTTTTTATCGATACGACATAAAATAGTGGTGTAAAGGACATTATTTTTCGTTTTTAAAGCAGCTATCGATCTGCATCAGTTTCGCCCCTTTGGCATGATAATGACAATATGCAATAAAAACAAAATTTTAATTAAAATATAAAAGAGAACAAACATTTTAAAATGTACACTTTTGATTTAAAAGAATTTAAAACAATTTACATTCATTACACTGGGACATAGTTCATTGCCACAAATTTGCTGAATTGCACACATAAAAGCGTTATCGAATATGCTAAAGATCAATGTCGAAATGGATACTGTGTTAGCAGTATGTAAAATTGTTTCCATTACAAATTCTACTCGAAAGAATATCATATATTTCTACTCATTACAAAATCTTCTGGAATGTACAGTTTGTATCACTGTCTGTCGCTTGGGCTTTATTAATTTTTATTATTACTGATTTCTTTTGCAATCCAGTTACTTTAGTAAATAAGTATTTATTAAATAAATACCGCACATGTTTGCAATAATAAATTTATATTTATAAAATCGTAATACCACACAGCCTACACTACATAAACATGCAAATGATTTTAAATTTAAATTCTGGATTTTTTTTTTATTTTTTTTTTATTTTGTCTGCAGCTGCACATTAAAGTATGGCATGAGTTAAAGCCAGTCAATAATGTAAGAAAAATATATAATATATTTTATATGGCAACAGCTAACAGACAAAGAAACAGCTGTTTATATGGTTTGTTTGTTGTTGCTTCTTGCAACCAGTATCAGTACCGGCAGTCACAAAAAGAAACAGACCAGACCCCGAAGAACAGCACACAACAGCACTCTTAAAATAACCAACGAACTGCTGGTTTGAAAAAAACCAGCAAGAAACTATACAAATAAAAAAATAAATTCTGCACAATTGAGCAAGTAAAACGAGATATAATGCGCTACATACTGTATGCTGGCATTAAAAATTAGTTTATAAAAATTATGTATTATTTAAAAATAAAGGCGACAATTTAAAGCCAACTTTTGAATTAAAATCAGCTTTTTGACATTTTATTCTATACGAAATTTGGCAAAAAATTGGTTTCAAATTTAAAACTTGACTTTAAATTGCCTATCATTATGCGACAATAAAA
The DNA here is from genome assembly GCA_951804985.1 of Dryomyza anilis. Lineage (NCBI taxonomy): Eukaryota > Metazoa > Arthropoda > Insecta > Diptera > Dryomyzidae > Dryomyza > Dryomyza anilis. Next base: position 98,410,516 of record OX638130.1, on the reverse strand, counting down.
TTTATAAAGCCTTTTCGGAGAATTTAGTTCCAGGTTTTCATTTGGTAAAACCGATTTGAAACGTTTGGAGAAACAAAGATTTGAGAAATTTTTGATATCTTTTGAATAATCTAAACAAATGAAATTATTTTTAAATGAAATCTAAACAAAAAAAGATACCATTTTAAACTTGGTTCTTATTCAGTACTAGAACCCATAAAAACTAACCCCCGACAAAATGTTTGGAAGACAGTTTAGAAAAATGTGAATGAATAATTCTTACCAGACAAAATCGGAGTTGCTATCAAAATTTGTTTATTTTGTACTTATTCTTAAAATATGCCGGAAGTATAACGGAAAACTGTCTTTAAAATTGCACAAAATTTGATAACCTACCCAAAAACATCTATTTAACTGTGTGTTTGCTGATAATGTCAAAAAATTATTAGAATTAATGCAGATTTTGTAGCCAATATTTTTGACACGCCCAATGCAGTTGAGAAAAAAAATGTTGGCTGAAGTTTACTTAATAGGGCCATTCTAAATGTTTAAAAAAGAAATTGCCACGCGCTTCCTAATTTTGGGAAGAGTTTCAAAAATCGAAAAAATGTTTGACGAAAAAATGTTTGTCGTCCCCCTGGAATCGACCAAAAATCGAAAACCTACCGAGGTCACAACTAGTTTTTGCATTCAAAGTGGACATAGCGAAAACAAAATTTGGACTGAAAATTAGAAAAATATAAAAGGTCACGTTGTACCCCATAAAAACAAAAACCAGTTTCTTTTTATACCCTACACTAAGAGTGAAAGGGTATATTCAGTTTGGTACGCCGTTTGTAACATCCAGAAGGAAGCATCTCCGGTATGGAAAAGTATATATATTCTTGATCAGCATGACCTCCTGAGTCGATTTAGTGATGTCCGTCTGTCCGTCTGTCTGTCCGTCTGTCTGTCTGTCTGTCTGTTGAAATCCCTACTACTTTTAAAATTGAAGAGCTAGATAAATGAAACTTATAACTTAGATTACTAATATACCTACGCTGTATGTGCGAAAAAATTGGCGAGATCGGTCTATTGTGACCTATGATCCGACCACTTATGTTCAAATACCTCATCTAAAATGTACATATAAAGATCAATTTTTATGTATACGTGCTTAGGTAAACGGTACACCTACACATTTGTAAATATGGGTATCAAATGAATTGAAATTCTTCAGCGATTGAATGTTTGTAGTTATTTTCAGGATTCGTATACACTGGTGACCTATATATCACTTTGAATGGTAACCACACATATGTGTAGGGTATTTATAGTTGGCTTAGACCGACTATAATTTTGATAATCCTAACTATCATAATTAAACCTACTTTAAAATTTCCCATGTGATCTAACCTTCCCAACTGGTTTAAACTTAATTTCCTGAAATAAGGAGTGAAAACAATAAATTTAAAAAAATCTTAAAATCCCTTACATAAATATACGCAAAGGCAACGAAAATGTTTTTGATCAGAAAATTTATGGAACAATGAAAAAATAAAAAAACAATAGCCTAAAAATAAATGTAATTCTACAAAATTGAATAACCTGCTATACGCTTCCCATACGCTTTGTAAATATGCCCAATATATTCCGGTTTATAACGGTTATAATATATTCCGGTCAAAATTTTGTAGAATTTCAACAAATTGTGATGTTTATGTAATATGATGCCTCCAAAATATGTCGTGAAACTTGCTTTTTAAATTCCACAAACGTTTATAACTTGTCACACATTTCCCACAAACTTTCATTAATGTCCGGAATATTAAAAAAAATACCCGGCATTTTCCTGAGGTATTCCCAACAAAAAAGGCGTAATATCAATCACAAGCTGTCTGTTTACTGGCCGTTCCCAAAATATACTGTGAATCTACCATTAAAATTCCAAAATAAATCCCAAACTGCTATATTCTTTCCAAATTATTACATTTATCTGTTTGATTTCTTGAAATATGCACAAAATATTCCTGAAAAATTACAGAAATTTTGTCTCGGGATACTTCAAAAGATTTTAAGCAGAGAAAGACGGAGTTTGTATCAAATTCTTCTTTTTTCCTACAGAATGTAATAAAAATCAGCACAAAATTCTACTGACATCGCTTTTGTATTCAAATAATAATAATATTTTGGCGCTACAGTCCTATAAGAACTTAAGCCACTTGGAGCTGTGCGTGTTATATTTTTACTGAAAGTGGTGGGACCTACAGTTTATTGCCAACTCCGAATGTCGGGTGAGAGCTTTTCATAGACAATGTTTTACTCTCGTGGGTTTGCCATTTACTGCCGAGAAAAATGTTTCTATGAAAAATGTTCTTAGCCCCAGTCCAGGCTTGAACCGGAGACCTTTCGGCTCGCAGTCCACCGCACTAACCTTGAGCTACCGACGCTACCTGCACTATACACTTTCTAAAATATTCCATTCAACTGTTTGTTTTCGGTAAATATGCACGAAATATTCTTGAAAAATTACAGAAATTTTGTCTCGGGATACTTCGAAAGATTATAAGCTGACAAAGACGTAGTTTGTATCAAATGCTTATTTTTTCTGCGCTAATCTAAAATAAGACATTATTAGGGATCGTTGCATTCTACTTAGTAAGTCAAAGAAGTTTTATCTCGAAAATTCGAAAAATAAATAATGTAGGAGAATTCGGGTTGAATCAAAAAGTGATACAGGATGGAATAAGAATTAAAATCAGCACGAAAATCCTACTGACATCGCTTTTGTATTGAAATACAGAATTTAAATCCAAACGAAATTGGAAATTAAGCTGTTTGATTTATCTTTTAATAGAAGATTAAAAAAATTGAAATTCAATTTGAACCAATATTGGTACAGAAACTGGTAAAGAGAAATAATGATTAAACTTTTTTAAACATTTTGAAATATTTTTTTATTGCATTCATATTTTTCTATAAAAAAAAAACGTACGATAATAAAAGTTATGATACAAAAAAGAATAAAATAAATTCAATTCAATATAAAACGATAAAATACTTGTTCAATTGTAGTATCTATCGATAAGGTTTTTTTTTTTTTTATTTAGTATATGTCTCAACAAACCACTCAACATCTATCAAAGTCATTATCAAAGTCATCATCGACAGTTTGAAACAGTCATCAGACGATCGTTAAAAAAAAAGACCGACAAACACATATAGACCATGTCTAGAACAACATTGAGAGTACTTTAGATTGTGAATCGCAATTGTGCGAAAATATGTGATGAAGAAGAAAACGTACTTATTAAAGTGGTAACGTTGGTCATTTACCCGACAACATAACATGATGACAACAAACTTATTTCTTAGGATTAGAACAGAAAAAGTAAATGCTAGTTATTTATGAAAGTCTTAGCATTTATTGTTGAGGGACTAAAAAATGTTTAAGTATTTTTAATAATGACTTTGACATAAAAATTAAATGGGACAAAAATGATAAAAAAAATTCAAAAATATTTGAAAAGAAATATCAAAATAAAAAATACTTTGTCCAAAAACCATTTGTAGTATTAGTTAAAAAATGGTGAAAAAATATGGTTATAAAATTTGAAGCCTTTTACATAGATTAATCGAATTTCGATTCAGAATATATTAACGAAATTGTTAAATTCTTTTATTTGAAAATATTAGTTTAAGTTTTAAAATTAAATTCTTTAACGTAGTTTTTTTTTTTTGAATCAACAAAAATGAAAAAAAAAATCTTCAATCAAAATGTTTCCCGAATAAAATTTAAAACATTTTCAATAGCTTTTTGAACGCTGATTCTGAATCTGTTAACGAAATTCTGATATGTTGATTGTTTTATGAAATATAAATTGTTCAACTTTAGTATTTTTTTTTCTTGTAATTTATTAAAATTTGTTTGAAATGAAGAAAATATGGCAGCACATTTTTTAATTCACATGCTGCATTAAAATTTTCCAATTATAAAAAGTTAAAAATAACCAATTTCTTAAGATTTTTTTTCCTTTCAAATTTTTATTGAACTCTTTATGGAAATCCCGCTACATATACAAACAAAAATTAAAAAGTAAATAAAGAAGAAATGAGCAGAAATTAAAATTATTTAATTCGCCAACAACAACAGCAATAACAACATAAATAAAAAGAACAACAACATGCTGCAGCACGCAAAACAGCTGTTGACGGCTGCTTTTGTTTGGTTTTGTGCGTTGAATGAACTTTGCCAAAAATTAATAAAACACAGCAATACACAAACAATGCGAAACAAGAATCAAAAATACAAAAACAAAAAATACAAAAACAGAGAGAATGGCATTTTGTGAGAGATGAGGGAGAGAATAACAGTGTGCGAAGAGAGTTCATTGAACCAGCAGCAACAGTGGCGCTCTGGAGAATTTTAAACTAAGTGCAACACAGCAGCGGAACAGCAGGGGGACAGAACTACAGAAGGCAGACAAAACAAAAACCAGTTGGGAAGGTTAGATCACATGGGAAATTTTAAAGTAGGTGTAATTATGATAGTTAGGATTATCAAAATTATAGTCGGTCTAAGCCGACTATAAATACCCTACACATATGTGTGGTTACCATTCAAAGTGATATATAGGTCACCAGGGTATACGAATCCTGAAAATAACTACAAACATTCAATCGCTGAAGAATTTCCATTCATTTGATACCCATATTTACAAATGGGTAGGTGTACCGAATTTCGATTTTTTTTTTTGTGAACCACAAGTCTTTTCGCCGGAAAACATTATTATCATGTATTTGAGCATGATGTCAATATATATTTGACCAACAAAGTTTACCTAAGCACGTATACATAAAAATTGATCTTTATATGTACATTTTATATGTGGTATTTGAACATAAGTGGTCGGATCATAGGTCACCATGGACCGATCTCGCCAATTTTTTCGCACATACAGCGTAGGTATATTAGTAATCTAAGTTATAAGTTTCATTTATCTAGCTCTTCAATTTTAAAAGTCTTAGGGATTTCAACAGACAGACAGACAGACAGACAGACGGACGGACAGACAGACGGACAGACAGACAGACGGACAGACAGACGGACAGACGGACATCGCTAAATCGACTCAGGAGGTCATGCTGATCAAGAATATATATACTTTTCCATACCGGAGATGCTTTCTTCTGGGTGTTACAAACGGCGTACCAAACTGAATATACCCTTTCACTCTTAGTGTAGGGTATAAAAAGGGGTTAATTAAAAAAAAAAAGGGGGAAAATGAAATTGTCAATTTTGATATAAGGATAATTTTAAATTAGAGAAAATTAGAAATTTGGGAAAATTAAAAATTATGGAAATTTTGAAATTATGGAATATTAAAAATGAATTAAGAGAAAAATAAAGAAATTTAAAAAATTAAATTTAAAAAGAACATAAAGTAATACTCAAAATTCACCTTTTTAAAAATGAGAAATTAAAAGTTTATTTGAAAATGCATTAAAAAATGTAGAATAAAAATATAGAAAAAATAAAATAAAAACCTTTTTAGATATACAAATATTATATGCAAATAAATTGTAAACTAAGCATTTTATTTGAAAAATCAGAAATGCTAAACAAAAAAAAAACTTAATACATAAAATAAAAAAAAAAACTTTTTAAAAATTAAATAATTTAAAAAATAAAGCAAAAAACAATAAAAAATTAACAAACATAAAATTGAAAATATTATTATTATTAAAAAATCTATAAAATTACATATTAAAAAAAAATAAGTTATCAAAAATTAAAAAAAAAAATTAAATTTATTTATAAAAGTTGAAAATCTATGATATAAAAAGTTTTTAAACATTTATTTACGAAATTTGTTAAAAAAATATTATGATTTTTACAACAGCAACAAGCACATTGTATTAGAAAAAAAGGAAAAATAAAATAATAAAATTGTAAATTGGGCATTCAGAAAATAAAAGCAAAAATATTTTGAACAAAAAAAAAATATGAAAAATTTATAAAAAAAAATTAGAAAACAAAATTATGGAAATACTACCAGAAAAAAAGGTAAAAAAAAATAATAATAAAAAAAATAAATAAAAAAATAATAATAAAATATAAATAAAAACATATTAAATTTAAAATAGAAAAATAAATATTTAAATACATTTTTTACTATTATTATTATTATTATTATTACAATAAGAAAAAGTAATGTAATATAATTAAATAAAATTTATTTAAATTTGAATTAAATTCTTATTTAAATTTGAATGAAATACTTTTAGAATAAAAAAACGTATTATTCCAGACATTTATTTCCAAATCAAAATAAAACCAGTTGGGAATGTTAGATCACATGGGAAATTTTAAAGTAGGTGTTATTATGATAGTTAGGATAACCAAAATTATAGTCGGTCTAAGCCGACTATAAATACCCTACACATTTGTGTGGTTACCATCCTGAAAATAACTACAAACATTCCATCTCTGAAGAATTTTCTTTCATTTGATACCCATATTTACAAATGGGTAGGTGTACCGAATTTCAATTTCTTTTTTTGGGAACCACAAGTCGTTTCGTGGGAAAACATTATTTTCATGTATTTGAGCATAATGTCAATATGTATCCCTAGTTGAAATTTGCCCGATTCGCCATCGGGAAATGATCGGGGTTTCGTCAGGTAATCCCTATTAGAGCAAATATGATCATTGCCTTGTCATGCCCTTATCATGCTCACCATAGCAGGGTTTACATTATCTAAACAGCCAATGGTCCCGATCAAAGCTACATTAGTTGTTCCTCATAAAGAAATTTTCATCGGGCAATGATCAGGTTTCAATGAGGTATGATATTTTATTTCATCGGGTATTTGTAGTGCTTTCGTATGCTCATGTTTTAACAAGGCAATGGTCAGATAAATAATGATATGGGGAATTACCCGATCAGTACATGATCATTGCCTGAGGCGAGTACATGATCAGGACACAGCGTTACAAGGACATCGTGGGCCTCGTCATATCCCGATCATCTCAAATAATGACATGATCAGTTCATGAGCATGGCCCTACCAAAATTTCTACTAGGGATTTGACCAAAAAAGTTTACCTAAGCACGTATGCAGTAAAATTGATTTGTAGATGTACATTTTATATGAGGTATTTGAACATAAGTGGTCGGTTCTCAGGTCACAATAGACCGATCATGCCAATTTTCTTGTTTAGACAGCTTAGATATATCTAAATCTAAAGTTTCATTGCTCTAGCTCTTCAACTTTTTCTGTAATAGTGATTACAACAGACAGACAGAAGGACAGACAGACAGAAGGACAGACAGACAGAAGGACAGACAGACGGACATCACTAAATCGACTCAGGAGGTAATGCTGATCAAGAATATATATACTTTTCCATACCGGATATACTTTTTCAGGGTGTTACAAACGGCGTACCAAACTGAATATATCCTTTCACTCTTAGTGTAGGGTATAAATATTTACTTCAAGTTTTTTACGTGTCAAATAGTTTTGAAATTTATTATTTTTTTATTAAATTTTATTTCTTTATTCTTTCACTATATTATTAACTAAAAATAACATGATGAATAATTTTTAAAAAACATTCGTAAATTGTTATAAATAAAATAAAACATTTAATATAAATAAATAAATACTAAAACAAATAATAATAATAATAATAATAGTTTGGCGCTTCTATTATTATTATTAGCTCTCTCACCATTTTGAGCTGTGCGTGTTATATTTGAACTCAAAGTGGTGGGACCTACAGTTTATTGCCGAATCCGAACGGCGGGTGAGAGCTTTTCATAGGCAATGGTTTTACTCTCGTACGTTTGCCATTTACTGACGAGAGGTAGCGCGGTATAGAAAAATGTTTCTCTGCAAAGATGTTGTTAGCCCCAGTCCAGGCTTGAACCGAGGACCTTTCGGCTCGCAGTCCAACGCACTAACCACTGAGCTACCGCGACTACTAAAACAAGTAATTATTATTAAAATCAGAAATTAAAATCGATTTTAACACGTTCCGTTAAAATTAGGTAACTCTCTAAAAAAATCGAAATAAACTGATATTGAAATCCGGGCTTATACTGGTTTTAAAAAGGCCTTTAAAAACTATGGGATTATAATTAAAAATGTTATTTTTTTAATTTAAAAAAAAATATCAATTATTTTTTTTAATTTAATTTTTTTTTTTATTTCTTTAATTTTTTTTTTTTTTTGAGAAATTCGAGTTCTAAATCAGCAAAAAAACACATATATATATATTTAATTTAAACTGTAACGCGTCGAATTAATATAAAATCCAAAAGCGAACCCGTAAATTGGATCCGATAAACCAAAAGCATTTCTTTATAAAATTTAAAACAGAAGCCGTAACTGAAACCGATACGGAAACGACAGAGAAACCCTAAATCGTTATTTCTTTAGTTTGAATTCTTGGTTTAAAATAAACAAAATAAAACAACAAAAAATAAAGAAAAAACACAAAACTTTTAAAATGGAAGAGTTAAATACGAAAATTTAATATAGAATATTATTATAAAAAAATATCTCAAAAAATCATTTAAAATATATAAAAAATGTGCATGTTAAAAATTTCTTAATTTTACAGTAAAATAAAAAAAAAAACAAAAATTAAAAAAAAATAAAAGTACAAAATACATATTGTATTCGATTGTTCGACAAAATAGTCTTTGCATTTATAGAAAAACACATGTAATTTGTTTTTCCAGTTTTATGATTTAAAATTGTCTATTTTATTCAAATCAAAATAGTGCCAAAATCTATCAAACTCTTACCAACAAAGTATTAAACACATTTTTCAGAACAGCACACTTGGCAGCAAACAAAAAATTGCAATAATTACTGCGACCGACATAAAATTAACAACTAGTTTTAGTTAATAACTGAATAACAAACTTTGTTAAGAGTTAACTGAATGAGTGCAACTCCAATAAAAAAAAATAATTCGCGTAGCACACGGAACCAAACAACAACGAACGATTCTCTTGACAAGAAATGCAAACGACGACTGTAGCTGCTGCTGCTTGCTGTGGAAACAAAACCGTAGCAACTGAACTGACTCGAGTTGTTGATGGAGAACAGCAACAAAAAATTGCGAACAACATTCACTCACTGCAGTCGTCGTCTGCAGCAGAAAACAGCAACGGGCTACGGAAAAAACAAACTGACGAAATGCTCGAATATTTTTCTGCGTTTTCCTTTTTTTTTTGTTGTTGTTGTTTTTATGGTGACTGCTGCTGCTGGCTGGCTGGCTTTTCTAGAAGTTCTTTGCTTTTGGCCTTTTCATTTTATTTGCGTCGCATCGCTGTCATGGGATTTTCTTGTTTGGTGTTGCCACTCTCTGACTCTAGTTAATTCGCATTAAACTGCGTATGAAATGAACGACGTACGTTTCGAAATGTTGACGGGGTTGATGAATCGTCAAAGGTGGGTGGTAGGCGCTGAAGTTGGTGCTGGGGTGCGCGGTGCTTTGGTTTCGTCAGTCGTCGTCAGTCAGCTGCGCTCACACAAACAAACACAGACTCACCTTAAAACCAAAACAATGAACCAATGAGCGAGACAAGGCATGAACAATGTCAATAGACTGAGCCGGCGTTGCCACATAATTTAACATGCAATTTTATATTATATCGAAAACCACAACAGTTTGATGAAATATATTATAAAAGTAAATAACATTGATAAAAGTGCAGGGATTATAATTGAAACGAATAACGTTGCTATAATTGATAACAGTATTGGAATATTTTTAAGTAACTGTAATTTATTCGGTAATGGTAATTGATTTGAAACGTTACGATTACGCCTACCGATATTTTACACGTACCGCCAAATATTTTGAAAACATAATACAGGCATGTTTTGCAAACAGTCCGTTTTCATGTCAAATCTGGAATTGCAAAACGAACGGAGTTGCTGATCCATGTTCGAAACGTCTATTGTGAACTGTTCATATAGAGCAAATTCAATTAAAATTTGGGTAAAATGAGTTTATTTTATATTTATTCATACAATTTGAACGAGCAAAATAAATTTAAGTGACAAACAGTAGTGGGCATGTCCTTAAGGATAAAGGATCTCGTGTTCCAGAATCTGCCTAAGTAATGTGTTCATTGTCATATTATCGACTCAGTTCATCAATACAAAGACAAGGAAGGGAAAATCTTGTCAGACGTTAAATCCGACAATAATGCAGCGGGCTGCATGTTTTGTGGCTTTGCGGATGACGTGTTCTTGCAATTAATCCGCTGTTAGTTGGTAGAAGCACCGTCGCAAAGTAGAAATATTTGTGCAGGACTTAAAATAATTAAAAGTCCTACACATTCACACAACCACGGAACCAAACTAAAATTATTAAGACGATTCGATCGTCTAAAAAATGTTTTGTGCAAATGCTAGAATTCCCCATAACTCCAGAAACTTTTGATCTTGATTAAAATGCTCGTGTTTTCACCTGATGTACATAATTTGTTTAGTTAAATCTTTTTGTATGAATAGATTATTGACATTTTACAATATCATCCAAAAACATGCAATTCACATTTGAAATGTTAATCGGAATGAAATCAGCGGGAAACAGGAAAAATTGTTTTCTACATGGCCTTTTGCAATGTTCGAAAAATGTAAAATTGAAATCGTTCAATCGATATATGGAACAAGACATTTCGTTTTCATATTTCATACAACTTCAAAACTATTCGGCAGATTTCATGCATTACAAGATGTCTTCCATTGTTTATTAATAAATGTCTAAAATATTTAAAGTTGGAGATTTTTTTGGGAATTTGTGACATGTGATTTCTTAAAATCCGGAGCCGATAACCACCAGAAATTGCCATCCCCTACCCCTGACCAGAAATCCAGTTTTCAAAAAAAACAAAAAAAAAAACAAAATGTTTATCTCAACGGGAAGGAATTAAATTATTTTGCTTAAACTTCTACGAAATGCTATTATTCTACTGTTATGGAATCAGGGAGTCGATGGGGGTCCTAGTCGCTAAAAATGTATATAAATTAAATGATTTTGCACGTGGCAATAGTAAAATAATGCTCCGTGAACAAAATAAAATTGTGACAAATTTAAAAATATGGAAATTTAATTATTATTACAATTAATATTATCAAATTCCTACAAAAAATAAATTAATTTATGTGGAATAAATACAACAAATATAATATTTATTTCTAAAGCCTGAATCACACGTTTGATTAAACAATCAACATTTGAATCAATTTTCAATACAATTTAAATATCAATCGTGTGATTGCCTAATTCTTTATACAAAAATTGGGCAATCACACGATTGATATTAAAATTAATTAAAAATTGATTCAGGCTTTATTCGAAGAAACAATTCAGAATTTTTTTTTTTAGTTCAGCTGTAAAATTTTAGTATGTTACGTATTATTTTGTTTGTTCTTTGTTAGAAGAGCAGTATCCGCTACGGAAACTAGAAAATAATAGTGCATATTCATAATATGTTTGATATATTTTTTTTAATATATTTTATCTGTCCTCAATCTGGCAACACCTAACAGATGTTGGCTTTCCCAGCCAACTACGTGACGCGACCAGCGCAACAATTACTGCGAATCTGTATTGCGAGCAGACACAATGACTCTTGTCACCACAAAAATGGGCGCCCAGCGGTTGGTGTGGATGATGAGGGGGGCCTTCAACCTACCAAACATAGTATAATAAACATTTATTACAGTTACTTATCTAGTTTGCCTTTTTTTTGTAACATTTTCTTATCTTTTCATTTGCAAATAACTATAAATATAAATAATATTTGCAAAAAACTGTTTTTTTTTCTTATTTACATTTTCATTGTTGATGTTGATGTGTGTTTGTTTTTATAATAAATTTTGCAATAAATAATGAACTTGCGAAAGAAGAAGAAACAAACCATACATTGATAAACAATCACAGAGGAAACAGACTATTTGCTGTTTTAAATGGTGGAGCTAAACTAGGGTTACCAACTTATTTCAATCAAATATGCTCTGTGCTTCAATAAAAAAACTTTTGTTTTTGTAGTCTTAAGTGGTAGTAAAAATTATTTATGATTAAAACTGGAGTTATAATAGTCATACGTTCTCAAATGTTACCGGAACGGAACGTAACGTAGCAATCCAAATTCTACGGATCTTTACGGCCCCGTACGTTACATTAAGTTCATTATAACCATTTATATGATGTACACATTTATCGACAGGTTATGTCCCGTTTTGATGACGTTACATCTATTATAACTCCAACTTCAAAGTATTGATTTTTTTCATTCTAAGGTCCAGTTTTTCTGTGAAAGTTTAATATTGGTTTAAACTTTTTCACATTTTTAAAACTTCGATAGGTCCTGTAGCCGCGGTAGCTCAGTGGTTAGTGCGTTGGACTGTGAGCCGAAGGGTCCCCGGTTCAAGCCTGGACTGGGGCTAACAACATCTTTTCATAGAAACATTTTTCTATACCGCGCTACCTCTCGGCAGTAAGTGGCAAACCTACGAGAGTAAAACATTGGCTATGAAAAACTCGCACCTGCCGTTCGGATCCGGCAATAAACTGTAGGTCCCACCACTTTGAGTACACATATAACACGCACAGCTCAAAATGATGAGAGAGCTCGGCCTAAGTTCTTATAGGACTGTAGTGCCAAACTATTATTATTATAGTTCCTAATAAAATCGGCAAAAAATTATATTTTACAGACAGAAAAACAATTGATGATTAATTAAAATGACCTATGTCAATTTTTACCACATAATTCTATGTACTAATTCAAACGACTGGGAGTTGGCAGCCCTGTGCATGATTAAATTTTCTCTCTGCAGAAATTGAAATGCTCATTCTCGCTCTTTGTAGTACAAAGAAAAATCTGTAGACAATTCTAGTTGTTGTTGTTTTTTTTTGCGATTGTTGTTGTTTAGTTAAGATATATATATTTACATTAGTGGTTGGTTGTTGTTGTTATTGTTCTTCTGTTTTTACAGAGTCTCTGCTTTGTTTCTTTTCAGCAAATTAAGTTTGTTGTGTATTCATGAATATGAGTGAAGCCAAAAGGGTAATAAATGCACGAAATGGCAAAACTAGCGAATCAACAATTTGTAAATGGTATAAATAATTAATTATTTATTAGGTGTTAAATAATGTATGGAAGGCAGCATTCTATCAATAAAATTGAATTCGATGATATTTAATTTAAGTTAATGCAATTTTACAAATTAAGTCAGGTAGCAGGTATTAAAGTTCGTATTTAAATCGATCATGAAGTCATGAAATAGATATTGGTGATTAAAATACAAACTGACTGACAAACAGCTGTCCATCGACAGGTAGGGTAGTAGTTTAGTCAAATATTTAATTGCGATGATGATAAAACGTCGATACCAACAATGATTCCTCACCAAGACAATTCTCCACGAGACAAATCTTTCCTATACAATGTTTCCCAAAAAAATTGTTACCAGAAACAATTATTTGCCGGACAATTTTTTCCTGAAACAATTCTTTCCCGGACTATGCTTCTCGAAAATAATAAATTGTATTCCAAGGCAATTATTTCTCGCGACAATTTTTCGAGAATCAGTACTTCCCCAGACAATATCTCTCTCTAAGATAATTTTTCCCAGGACAATTATTTTCTACGACAATTATTCTCCGGACTGTTTTTCCGAGAGATATTTATTCCTTTGACCATTTTTCTTCGGGCAGTTCTTTTCCGAACAAATTACAAATGTACCCGAATATAATTCACAATTCATGCATGGTATTTTCGGCTTGTAGTTTTAATTTGTTTATTTTTTTTTAATATTAATTTTGTTTAATATGTATTAACCAACGTTCAGTGGATGCCCCCTATTCAAGCAATGCACAGTGTTGATCGGTTATTGGGAGAGAGGAAAGATGGAATAGTGTCGAAGGATGTTTGTTTTAAACTCGTCAATATCAAAATAGAAGCAGGAAGATTGTTCCATAAAAGTATCGTGCGACTGAAGATTATGACTTAAATGCCAATGAAATTACCATAAAATTTAGAGTTATTTCCACAGAAAGAAATTACCAATAATGTTGTTAAAAACACACACACACAATTAATTTTAAATCACAGAATAAATTCGGAATAACTATTTATCACAGCAAATAAAAATAGAATTAAAATAATACGAATGGACAATTTCACACAGAACTGGTTACGATGAACCGAAAAATTATAGACAACTAAAGACGATAATTCTTCACCTTAGAATTGGTTTGCTCCACTTACCAAAATCTATACGATAACAATATTTTATGTTCGCAATTAATTGCGAGATTAATTTTAAACACAAATGTAAGATTTTTCACATATCGTCGTTGTAGAACTAAAAGTCACCAACTACATTTCGAATGCCAATTGATCAGTTACAAAAATCTTTATATATCTTTCAATTTTTGATCAATGAGCTCAATATTTGCACCAAATCATAAGAAAATGTGGATCTATCAATTGGTATTTTAACTTTAAAAACGTATCAATTACTTTTTGGAATAACCAACAAAGTTGAAATTTAAGATTTTCATAAAAAATTATATTTGGTGACTTTTAGTTCTACAACGACGATATGTTTATACAATAGATCAAGACTATTTCATTTATTTTTATTTTGTACTTTACTTTGTACTAGCCTTAAAATTTTGGGTTTTCTTTCACGTGGAGCAAATGAGTGTATCTCTAAAAATCATGAAAACAACAGAACGAAATGAGTCTACCTCACATACAATCAGAAGGCCATATCGAAGTAACAATGGTTCTTTTAATACAAATACTTATTTTGGTTATACTGGATTAATAAAAAATATGTAACATACTACAGGAGGCCATATACAAAATATGATATCCACTCAAAAATGAAAGTCTCTTTTTTTCAAATATATGACTTAAACATAATTAAAAAAACTGAAATACTACCTAAATATATGATGAAAATATGTAGTGTGATAAGCACCTTAGTTTCAATATGATTCTACCTTTGAGTTATAATAATTCTGCTTTTACTAAACCAGTCTTCGTTGCACAAAACGAGCTTTTCATTTGTTATTTTTTTTATGGGTAATTTCTCCGTATGACTAAAAGTGGTGTATGCAGCAAAGCAATGTTACGTAAACATTAAAATATCGGTTTAAGAACTAAGCCGATTGTGAATATGACATATTCACAATGTCATAAAGTCCAGTAATTCAGTTATTTCCTGGGGTCATAGAAATGTTTATATCGCAAAAAATGGTTCAAAATATTGTTAAAATATCCATGAATTATTGTTTGGTTTGTTATTTGTTTAGCTTTTGGTCGGTTTAGTTTTTTCTTTTATGGTCAATGGATATATTGTAACAGTTTTAATATATATATTTTTTCTTTTTTTTATAATTTATATAATTTTAGAGTAATAATTTACGGATAATAATAATAGTTTGGCGCTACAGTCCTATATAGAATTCGTCCAAGCTCTCTCACCATTTTGAGCTGTACGTGTTATATTTGTACTCAAAGTGATGGGACCTACAGTTTATTGCCGAATCCGGACGGCGAGTGAGAATTTTTTATAGGCAATGGTTTTACTCTCGTAGGTTTGCCATTTACTGACGAGAGGTAGCGCGGTATAGAAAAATTTGTCTATGAAAAGATGTTGTTAGCCCCAGTCCAGACTTGAACCGGGGGCCTTTCGACTCGCCGTCCAACGAACTAACCACTGAGCTACCGCGGCTACAATTTTTACGGATTTACGGATATAATATATAATTTTCTAATATAATATATAATACGACAATATCGACCATAAACAATATATAGGAGTTGGTTTTGAAAAAGAAAATGTTTCCTAAACTTCTTTGATTTTCGAATTTTAAAGTAAATTTGTTCCGATAAAAAGTATTTTTATAAAAAAAAATAATCAAGAGATAAAATCCGTCGAATTTCAAGTACTGGACAAACTTTGCATTAGGTGGCAACACTCGCTACAAAGAGAACTGCGTAGCGAAGCAACGGAATAAAGTAGAATTCGAGAATAATAATAACAAAATAGCCAAACACACCAATACAACTACGCGGAATGAAACACACACATGGACGGACGCCAAGTTATACACAACAAGAAGAAGAAGAACGGCCCCAATAACAAAAGTCAACAGAAAAATAAAACAAAACAAAGCGATGAAATTCGTTGAAAATAATGATGAATTTGTTAAAAAAAATGATGAAAATGTCTTTTAAAATATAATAAAAAAAAAATAAACGTAAAACTTACCAATTGTTTGCTTTGCCGAGTGACGTTGTTGTTTGTTGTTGTTGTTTGGAGAAACAGGCAACAATTTTGCACGACGTCGATTGCAACAGCGTTGCCTTTGTCTGTCGTCGCGCAATAATTCAATTAGACGACGACACAAAGTGCAGCCACAGCAACTATGCAAATGCAATAATTTCTTTATGCAACGATAACCGATCGATGATGATGATGAGAGCCAAGGAATTTTGTAGAAATTCACGCAGCCAGCACACGAACAAAATCGAATGCAAACAAATATCGCAAAAATTAACGGACACAACGAACGCGACTTCGATTTTTCACCAAAAATTTTCACAAAAATACAGAAATTTTACCGTTTTTTTATTGCAAACGCGCAAAATTTCAAGTTGAGAACTTTTATTTAATTGAAATTTCAATATCGCTCGAAAAAAAAACTAACACGACGAAGAAAAACGATACAATTTTGACACACGTCGCACAGCTGACTTTGTTTTCAAATTCACCTTCAATCACTTTGCAATCTATTTTTTTTTTTTTTGTTTTACACTTTTTAATTATTTTTCAAAGTATTTTTCTGCCATTTTTACAGTTGTTTTTTCTTTCTTTTAATTCTTTTTATTATTCAATGCTTTTTGCTTTTCGTATTCCAACACGACAACAACAGGCAGGCAGGCGAGCAGTAGCAGCCAGCAGCAACCATCAGAATAACAAGAATGTGATAATAATACTAATTAATAACAGAAAAAACTAGTTGAACAGAACTTTGCTGGGGCTCGAGTCGAGCGCTGTTTTGGCTTCTTTTTCTCTCTGCAGCTTCGATTCTTCACTGTCCGTGCTTCGAGTTCTACGATTCAATTTCGACCCCACTTCGACGAAGAAAAATGAACGAACACAGCCGAAGACAAGATAGCAACAAATACAACACAACTGCAACAAACATAAACAAATCGAATTTCGAATTGGATACACAAACCCCAACGAAATGAGCAAAAACAGCTGTTTTCTGCGAGGGGCACTCTTTTATGTTTTATTGCGTATTTTTATTTTTTTTTAAACCATAGTTGCCACTTCTGTGAAAATATACAACAAAAAAAAACCTGTGTATAACAAAATCCATATGATAATCAATTTATTTCTATTAATATTTTTAATAATAATAATTAGTAAATTCATTTATATTTTTTTTTATTGAAATACGTTTTTATAATCTGTTAATATCATTTGTATATATACAAATTTTTGTATAGGAAAGTTAATTTCCATGGTATTATTTAATAGCTGTGCCATTTTTGTGGAACAATCATGTGAGAAATTTGTGGTATTTAATTTAATTTTGTTTAATAATATTAATAAGGACTGCGTCGAATAAAATTGTCCGCTACAAAAATGAAAAAATCTAGAAATCTAGTAATCGAATTTTTATAGAATAAAATATTATATTTTGCAAATTATTTTTAGATTTAAAAAAAAAAAATATAAAAAACCAGAAGTTAATATTTTTAATAAAAAGTTTTAATTTTTCCGGAACTACTTCCATTAATGTTGTAATGGTAGTGTCCGACACAGTCACAGCTGCTGAAGACCACTTTTTTTTAAAGTCTTGAAGGTCTTTGGCCACTTTTTTGTTGTCTTCATCTCCCATTTTACTAAAGCTCAGTATCTCTCAATCGGCCTGAGTTCTGGACAGTTTGGTGGATTGGCTTCTCTAGGCACCAAAATCACTGCATTTTGTTGGATCCACTCTAAGGCCGTTTTGCTGTCGTGACATGAAGCGAGGTCAGGCCAAAAAATGTGGACACTTCATGTTGGCGTAAAAATGGAAGCAATCTCTTTTGCAAGCATTCCTTCACATATATTTCGCTATTTATTGTACCCGATGTCCCGAATGAGCTGCTCCTTTTTCCACAACTGCAAATTGCCTGCCAAACAAGGAATTTCTTTGGGAATTTTGTCATTTTTTTTATTTGAATTTTTCAGCGACATTTCCTCGAGAATCGGCTGTATAAAATTCATGCCCAGGTAGCTTCGGAGAAAAGTCCGCTAAAACATAAGTTTCGTCCTCCATTATGCAGCAATCGAATTTTTTAAAAAAATCTTGGTTCAGCTTTTTAGCTCGTGGTTTTGCGGTTTCATTCTGGACGGCATTTCTATCCGGAACTTTTTGGACCTTGTACAGCCCAGCTGTCTTCAGCCCAGCTTCTTTCTTAGTCCTGCGCACGAAAGATTCTGAGCAATCCGCCTTTCTCGCCAATTTCCTTCAGGATATGCTTGGATCTTTGTTTAAAATATTCACAACCTTCTTCGACTTTTCACGATCATGTGGTCCTTTTTTTTACCAGAACCTTTCTTCCGATCAATACTCAGGTCTTCCTTAAAGCGGTTGATAACGCGATAAATGGTCTTAGGGTTAGCCCCTACCTCCTTGGCAATTTTTTTAAAAGACCAACTAGGTTGTTTTTGAAAAATTTTAATTATATTTTCTAGCACTTCCACTTCGTTTGCCATTTTCGCGTTACTATAACTGACACAAATTATTTTCTGCCATTTAGTTCAGAGCTACTATGATCAAATTTTTTTAATTTGAATCTTGCAATAGCACATTATGGGAAGATATGTAACGGACAATTTTATTCGACGCAGTCCTTAATTAATATAACTTAATATCGTCGTTGTAGAACGAAAAGTTTCCAAATACATTTTCAAAATGCCAAATATTGATTTACAAAAATCTTTATATATCTGTCAATTATTAATCGACGATCTCAATTTTTTTACCACATGATAAGAAAATGTAAATCTATCAATTAATATTTCAACTTTAAAAATGCATCAATTACTTTTTATAATATAAATCAACAAACTCGAAATTTAAGTTTATCATAAAAATGTATTTGGTAACTTTCCGTTCTACAACGACGATATAAACAACATATATAAAATAAAATATATATTTTTTTCCATAAACAATATATTTCCATGTCAGAAAAATTAAGAAAAAAACGCTCATTTTATTATTAAACTAATTAATAACCAAGCAATAATACAAGAAATACTCTTTATAACTCTATTTTAGTTAGTGTCAGAGTGTATGCTGGATATAGTTTTTCTACGGTCTTTTGAAAAATAATGTTTGGATTATAAATGGAGAAATGGTCAGAAGTTTACTTCAAATTTCGAAGTGGATTTCTGACATTTATTTTTAGGGTACACAGAAAAAAATATTGTACGTATATATAACAATTGATATTAATAGCAAACAAAATCGTATTCCAACTAAAAATATGAATGTATTTACTAATTAATTAATTGTATTAAACATTTTTTTAATTAAAATATTAATAGGAATTAATTTAATATAATTTCAATACAACTAAATCTTTAATAGTATTAACTACTTTTATTTGTTACTTTTGATTTATTCATTTTCTTAAATTGCAACACTGTTTTTTCTTCTGGATTTCATTTTGTTTTTTGTTTGTGCGTCTCGTGCGTCGGCGGCGTCGTTCTGTTTCTTCTAACATTATTTTCTTCTACGTTGCGATTTTAAAACAGAATATTACATTATTTAGTGTATGTTATGTTATTAAAGCATTAAAGGGCTCAATTTATTTTTGAGGTCAAGAATTTGAACAAACAGCTTATGATGCTCATTTGGTTGCATATTGAATCATTAAAAAGCGAATATCAAATTTTATGTTTGACTCAATTAATTGGCCCATCTGTAGAAGTTGTGAAAACTGACTTCGGTAAAACATTCGTTAGGTTGAAAGAATTTTACAAAGCATATCAAACAGTATAAATACTTATTTAATATTAATTTTATATTATCTATTCGACAAATATTTTATTTAATTTTACAAAATATTTAATTGCTCCAATTTCTAATTAATTAATTAATGATTTAAAAATACCCAATAAAAAATATAATCAATATGACAAAAAAATGAATTAATGTTTCTCCAATTAACATATTCTCATTATTACGAATATGGGATTCAGTGCTACTAAAAGTTACATCGGCTGAGTTTTAATTAAAAATTAATTGGATTGATTAACATTTTAGTTATATTTACACACTTTTTTTCTGTGTGTATGTGCGAGTTCGACTAAATTGCTGACTAAAGATCGATTATCATTTGTCTGTTTGCTGTCTTCCAATTTAGTTCAATTTAGTTTGTTCGAAAATTTGCTAAATTGAAAAGTAGACGCTGCATTATCGACAAAATTTAGTTTAGTCATCAATTAAGTCGAACTCGCACACACCCTTAGTTTCTGAATTTCTGCTTGTGAAAAACGAACTAAAAATTTGAATTACAATGACTGAAAAACGGAGTGAAAACGGCAAATAATCGGTGTATGATGCCCGTACTTAACGGAGTAAAAACGACATAAAAACGGTGCACCCCGTACTAAACGGATTTTAAACGGATACGTCACAACGGAGTGAGAACGGGATGAATACGGAATATTCGAAATACGGACAACAAACGGCATATGAACGGAGTGGAATATTGTGGCATCCCGTAAATTTTCCGTTTTCATTCAAGTATCGACGGATCCGTCTTGAACATACCGTAAACGTACCGTTACAAACGGAAATATGATTCCGTTTGTTTACGGAGCAACGTTAAAATGTTTCTTGGGTGAAGTCCATGAAATTTATAAATTTATTTTATATATTTATTTTAAATTAATAATTTACACTCGCCTTCTAGGAACAATTTTTTTGTCATTTGGTATAATTCTGGAAGTAAAAATTCAGTAATTTTCGATTTTTGATCAGACTTTTTTTTTACCCTTTCGGCATTAAAATTGAGAAATAAATTATAAATATTTTTTATTTTAAAATATAAAAATTCTAAAGGTTTGTTTTTTTGGACACCTTATAAATTAATAATTGACAAAATTTTAGAGCAGAGTATTAAAAAGATGTCTTTGAAAAAGAGAATTGTCGATATGAAGTAAATAAATTTAGCGTATTCACAGTTCATGGTATTGGTACGACATTATATGAATACGAGAGTACGCTATTTAAACTGTGAGCACTAGTTAAAAATAAAAACTTATAAATTAACATTTTCTGCGTACTTATCTTCAATTTCACAATTTATATTCATTTCACAAAATACGAAACCAAAAAACATGCCCCAGGACTACTCTTATATACAACACTTGTGGTATTTCTCTTTTATAAGGGATGCAACAAATTGACGTTTCTGTGTTATTGTGTCGTATATATACTACATGGTACGAATACCAGACTAGAATAAGACGAACCGTGAATATTCTAATTGTTTGATAGTTTTTTGAACTGTCAGAAGTCCACTTCGAAATTCGAATGGTTTTGTTTGAGAAAACTTTAACAAGTCTACTTCGAAATTCGAGTGGCAGTTTTCAGAAAACTGTCAGAAATCTACTTAAAATTTAACCTATTTTCAGATTCGCGCATAGATGGCGCCACCTACATATTTCTGAACGCACCCAAATTCCAGCCTTTAACGAATATCAAGAGAAACGTCAAACACAAAGAAATTCCATTCCAAGACGCAATAAAAAAAATCGGCAATTGCGTGCTGCCGGAAATATTTGAAATTTTAACATTTTTCAGTTGTAAACACAACAAATATTTACCCAAGATAACAAAAAACGAAGTGCATTAATTAAAAGCAAATATTTAGACAATAAAAAGTTAGAATAAATATATTCAAAGGAGAACAAAAAGTGACGCCTTTATTTGGCTGGAAAATTTTTAATTTTTTTTTTTTATTTATTAATAGGGTTGTAAAATATTTAAAGATATTTCATAATTCGCACAAGAAATCAGGCTATACATGTGGAAGCAACAAAAACAATGAGCAGCCAAAGTCATCACACCATGTCCGGCCAACCAGTGGCGATCAAGGCGCGCGCCGATGAAATCGATTTAACGGGTGAGTTGGACGGTAGCAGTGCCGCCGGTTCAAGGAGATTAATTTTTTTCTTTGGATCCTTCTTACTGTTACTGTCTTAGAACGTTTCTCTGAGCAAATGACACAACTCTGCATGAACAACGATTACGCGGACGTTGTCTTCATTGTGGAGCAACAGCGTCTGCCGGCACATCGCGTCATATTGGCTGCACGCAGTGATTACTTTCGCGCGCTGCTCTATGGCGGACTCGCAGAGACCACACAACGCGAAATACAGCTCAAGATACCGCTGGACGCTTTTAAGGCGCTGCTTCGTTACATTTATTCGGGTCACATGCCGTTGGCGCCCATGAGCGAAGAGGTTATCATCGATGTTTTGGGTCTGGCCAATCAATATGGCTTCACGGAGCTGGAGCTCGCCGTATCCGACTATTTGCGTCAATATTTAACGCTGCACAATGTTTGCACCATATTGGATGCGGCGCGTCTCTATAATCTGGAGAATCTAAGCGATGTTTGTTTGCGTTTTATGGATCGCAATGCGGCAGAGATATTGCAGCATGAAAGTTTTCGCCAGCTGTCGAAGGAATCACTAGAGGAAGTGCTGCAACGCGATTCGTTTTTTGCGCCCGAATTGCAGATTTTTTTAGGCGTTACCGAGTGGTGCAAGCACAATGCAGAGACCGATAATAAGGTAACTATTAATTTGAACTATTTTAAATATTGAAAATTTTAAATGTTTTTTTCTTCGCTGCTAAGACTGTCATTGCCTGCGTTCGTTTGACCCTCATGAATCGTAATCATTTGCTGCATGTCGTACGTCCTTCGGGCATTCTTGCAGCCGATCGTATACTCGATGCCATCGATGAACAGGACACTTCGAAGTTGTTGCCGCATCGTGCCGCACTCTGGCCTGAGGAAAATGTTGCCAGCGCCAAGTTTGCGTCGCGCACCATACAGGGCGAATGTCGTACTGCACTACTCGATGGCGATTTTAATACCTATGATATGGAGAAGGGTTACACACGTCACTGCATCACCGAGCACAATGACAGCGGCATCACCGTTGAACTAGGCACCATCTGCCTCGTGAATCACATGAAAATGTTGTTGTGGGATTTGGATGGACGCGCATATTCGTATTTTATCGAGGTGTCTTGCAATCAAACGCACTGGGAGCGTATCATCGACTATACGAGCTACCATTGCCGCTCGTGGCAGTTTTTGTATTTTCAGCCGCGAGCCGTGCGTTATATAAAACTGGTCGGCACGCAAAATACGGTTAATAAGGTGCGTTTTTAGGAAATTTTTTAAATTCCATTTTTATTTTAATTTTTATGTTGAATATTTTGTTTTTTTATATTTGGATTTTTAAGCAATTATTTTTTTTTGTTGAAAAATTTGAATGTTTACTAGAAATGTGAAATATTAGGAAATATTGGAAGATTTTAGAAAAATTTTATTTTTTATAAAAAAAAATATGAATTAAAAAAAAAAAAAAAAAGAACTTTTAGGAATTTTTTTAATTTATAGGGAAAAATTTAGATTCTTACGCAAATTTTGGATTTATAAGGAAAAATCTTGGTAAAATGAATATTTTAGGGAAAATTTGAATTTTAGGGATTTTTTGTATTGGTAAATGGGTAGTTTTTAATTTTTGGGAAATTTGTAATTTTTTGGGAAGCTTTTTTTTTGTAAAAGTAGATAATATTGTAAATTTGATTTTTTTTATAGTGAAAGTTTGAATATTTTTATTTTTATGAAATTTTAGTGAAAAATATACTTTTTAAAATATTTTGATTTAGGTAAATTTTAAAATTTTAGGAAAATTAATGTTGATGAAAATTTTTAGGGATATTTAAGTTTTTTGGGAAATTTTTAATTTTTATAGAATGTTAAATTTCTAGCTAAAAGTTGCATTTTTTTTTTTAAGAAAATAAGTGGTAATTTTAATTTTGAGGGAAATTTTTATGGACATTTTTAATTTATAAGAATATTTTTAATTCTTAGGGAAAATTTTAATTGTTAGAACATTTTTTAATTTTTATGAAATTTTGGGAAATTTTTAATATTGAGGAAAATAATTAGGGACGTATTAATATTTTTTGGGAAAAGTTTTTATTTTTAAAGAATTTTTAGTGAAAAAAACAAGAAAATTTTAAAATTTTAGGAAAAATATTAATTTTTAGGGAAATTTTTAAAATTGAAGGAAATTTTCGATTTTTATGGGAAAATGTGAATTTTTAGGTAACGATGGATTTTTAGGTACATTTTAAAATATTTATGTAGGAACATTTTAAAAGTTAAGAAATTATCTCAGGGACAGTTTGAAAATTCTACTAAGAATATTTTGTATTTTTAGGGAAAATTTGAATTTTTAGGAAAACTTTGATTTTTATGGGAAAATGAACTTTTTAAGAAAAATTTTAATTTAATATGCAAAATTTGAATTTTTTAGCGAAATTTTTAATTTTAAAGAAATATTTAATATCTATGGAACATTTTAATTTTTAGATACATTTTTAATACGTAGGGTTTTTTTTTAATTTTTAGGGACATTTTTAAATTGAGGAACATTTTTAACTTTTCGGGACATTATTAATTTTTAGGGACATTTTGAATTTTCAGGGACATATTTAATTTGAGGAACATTTTTAACATTTTGTGACATTTTCAATCTATAGCAACATTTTTAAATTTTAGGGACATTTTTAATTTTTAGGAACATTTTTAGTTTTTAGTGAAATTATTAATTTTTTGTTAAATTTGAATTTTTGGGTAAAAATTGAAGTTTTTGGGATATCTAGTATTTTGGGGAAATTTTGAATTTTTCGAAACATTTTTAATGTTGAGGGAAATCTTTAGGGAAATCTTTAGGGACTTTTTAGAATATTTAGAATTTTTATGATAAATTTTAATTTTTAGGAAAACTTTGATTTTTATGGGAAAATATGAATTTTTACGAAAAAATTTAATTCTTCGTATAGAATCTTTTAATATTTATTGAAATTTTTAATTTTTATGAACATTTTTAATAAGTAGGGATATTTTTAATTTTTAGGGAAATTTTTAACATTTCGGGACATTTTTAATTTTAAGGGAATTTTGTAAAATATAAGGAAAATTGTAATGTAATATTGTAAATATACTAAAAATTAAAAAATATACTAAAAATTAAAAATATCCCTTAATTTTTAGGGACATTTCAAACATGTCCCGAACATTTCTAATTTTTATGAACTTTTTAATTTTTCGGAATATTTTTAATTTTTAGGGACATTTTCAATTTAAAGGGACATTTTCAATTTAAAGGGACATTTTTAATTCTTAGGGACATTTTTAATTGTTAGTGAAATTTTTTGAAGAATTAGAATTTTTGGATAAAAATTTAAGTTTGAGGAACATTTTGAATTTTAGAGAAATTTGTTTTTTTTTTTATCAAAATTTAATAAAATATTTAAAACAAAATCAACACAAAATTAATTTTGAAAATTTCAGGTTTTCCATGTGGTCGGCCTCGAGGCCATGTACACCGCGGCCATGCCCAAGCTGGTCGACGGTCTTGTCGCGCCCACCGCCAATGTCGCCACCATTGAGATGAGCGCCTTGGTAGTGAACGGCGTCAGTCGTACGCGCAACGCACTGCTCAACGGCGATTTCATCAACTATGACTGGGACTCGGGCTATACGTGCCATCAGCTGGGCAGCGGCGATATTATGGTTCGCTTGGGTAGGTTTTTTCGTTTCCACAAAATTAAATTGTTTTAACACATTGTGGTTCGATTATTTAGGTCAACCTTATTATATTGGCTCAATACGATTGCTGCTCTGGGATTGCGATGATCGCACCTACAGTTTTTACATTGAGACGTCGGTGAATGAGCGCGACTGGCAGATTGTGGTGGATAAGCGGCAGCAGCAGGTCAAGTCCTGGCAAAATTGTACTTTTGCGCCACGGCCGGTGGTCTTTATACGCATTGTGGGCACGGAGAATACAGCGAATGAGGTGGAAGTTTTGGTGTTTTATTTTTTATCTAATTTAATTTCTTTTTTTTTAGATATTTCACATTGTACACTTGGAGTGTCCCTCGCAGGATCCGAGTTTTCTGCAAATGAAAAAGGAGAAACTACGCAACGGCCCCAGCACAAGCAGACAAGCGGCAGAGGAAGCGGCGACGGCGGCGGCTAGCGCCCCTAATTTGAACAGAACTGTCGAAGAACCATTTGTGGCGGAAGCGCTACTTATACAAATGGATAGTAATTCGGTTGATGAGCCCATGTAAGCGGCTGCTGCTACTGCGCACATTTATTATAATTGTTTTTTTTTTATTTTATTAATTTTAAATTGGAAAAAATCACAAAAAGGATATAAAAAAATACTTTCACATACCTGCAATGTACCAAATTTTATTTTATTTATTATTTTGTTATATTAAATGCAAAATTCTTTTTTTTTCTATATATTTAGCAATTCAATTATATTGAAAAAAACCAAACAAAAAAAAAATGCAAACCAATGAATCTCATAAAAATGCATATTAAAATTTTATGTTGATTGTAGTTTTGTGAAAAATTAAAAAAAAAAATACTAAATAATATCATATTTTGGTTGTAACCTTAAAGAAAGCTAAATTATGTTGTGATTTATACTAAACTTGCTATACATTTCAAAGAATTGTAATTTATAATTTTTAAATACTAAAGAATTTGTTAAATTAATGCAGTTACCAAAAAGCAAAAATTGCTTAATAATTAACCCCTATTTGTAGTACTTAAGTTGCGCAAGAAAAGCGTTCAAAAATTAAAACAATTCAATTGCAATTATGTTACTTTTGAAGACAGACATCTTTTTAAAGCAGTGTTTTTATTTTTATAATATATATAAACATGTTATAAAAATTATTAGAATGCGCTCAACAGCTTAGCTGTTTTGGTTGCATGCAAAAGTTAACTTATTAGATTAGCATACATAGCCTCTAAATAGAGTCTAATAAAAAGAGTATATTATGTGATTAGTTTAAGCAGTTTAAAAGCAGCTTTTTTTAACAGCAAATGTTGTTTGTTGTTGCTTATATGGTTTATTATTATTTATGCATCTATTACAGCAATTAAAAGTATTTTTTATTCTGTCATAAACTCACGTATACAATTATTTTCATATATTGTTTGTTTGTTAATTAAAGGTTTATTTGCTACACTTTTTAAGAAGAATAATAATGGAAAATATTTAACTAAATAGAAAAATTTATGTTTGTATTTAATATGTTTGGAAATATTTGAATTTTTAGTGATAAATTGAATTTTCAGTGAAAAATTGAATTTTTAGTGAAAAATTGAATTTTTAGTGAAAAATTGAATTTTTAGTGAAAAATTTAATTTTTAGTGAAAAATTGAATTTTTAGTGAAAAATTTAATTTTTAGTGAAAAATTGAATTTTTAGTGAAAAATTGAATTTTTAGTGAAAAATTGAATTTTTAGTGAAAAATTGAATTTTTAGTGAAAAATTGAATTTTTAGTGCAAAATTAAATTTTTAGTGAAAAATTGAATTTTTAGTGAAAAATTGAATTTTTAGTGAAAAATTGAATTTTTAGTGCAAAATTAAATTTTTAATAAAAATTGAATTTTTAGTGAAAAATCGAATTTTTAGTGAAAAATTTAATTTTTAGTGAAAAATTGAATTTTTAGTGAAAAATTGAATTTTTAGTGAAAAATTGAATTTTTAGTGAAAAATTGAATTTTTAGTGAAAAATTGAATTTTTAGTGCAAAATTAAATTTTTAGTGAAAAATTGAATTTTTAGTGAAAAATTGAATTTTTAGTGAAAAATTGAATTTTTAGTGCAAAATTAAATTTTTAATAAAAATTGAATTTTTAGTGAAAAATCGAATTTTTAGTGAAAAATTGAATTTTTAGTGAAAAATTGAATTTTTAGTGAAAAATTTAATTTTTAGTGAAAAATTGAATTTTTAGTGAAAAATTGAATTTTTAGTGAAAAATTGAATTTTTAGTGAAAAATTGAATTTTTAGTGCAAAATTAAATTTTTAGTGCAAAATTAAATTTTTAGTGAAAAATTTAATTTTTAGTGAAAAATTGAATTTTTAGTGAAAAATTGAATTTTTAGTGAAAAATTGAATTTTTAGTGAAAAATTGAATTTTTAGTGCAAAATTAAATTTTTAGTGAAAAATTGAATTTTTAGTGAAAAATTGAATTTTTAGTGAAAAATTGAATTTTTAGTGCAAAATTAAATTTTTAATAAAAATTGAATTTTTAGTGAAAAATCGAATTTTTAGTGAAAAATTTAATTTTTAGTGAAAAATTGAATTTTTAGTGAAAAATCGAATTTTTAGTGAAAAATTGAAATTTTAGTGAAAAATTGAATTTTTAGTGAAAAATTGAATGTTTAGTGAGAAATTGAATTTTTAGTGAAAATTTGAATTTTTAGTGAAAAATGGAATTTTTAGTGAAAAATGGAATTTTTAGTGAAAAATTGAATTTTTAGTGAAAAATTGAATTTTAGTGAATAATTGAATTTTTAGTGAAAATTTTCATTTTTAATGAAAATTTGAAATTTTAATGAAAAATTGAATTTTTAGTGAAAATTTGAATTTTTAGTGAAAAATTGAATTTTTAGTGAAAAATTGAATTTTTAGTGAAAAATTGAAATTTTAGTGAAAAATTGAATTTTTAGTGAAAAATTGAATGTTTAGTGAAAAATTGAATTTTTAGTGAAAATTTGAATTTTTAGTGAAAATTTGAATTTTTAGTGAAAAATTGAATTTTTAGTGAAAAATTGAAATTTTAGTGAAAAATTGAATTTTTAGTGAAAAATTGAATGTTTAGTGAAAAATTGAATTTTTAGTGAAAAATTGAATTTTTAGTGAAAAATTGAATTTTTAGTGAAAAATTTAATTTTTAGTGAAAATTTGAATTTTTAGTGAAAAATTGAATTTTTAGTGAAAAATTGAATTTTTAGTGAAAATTTGAATTTTTAGTGAAAATTTGAATTTTTAGTGAAAATTTGAATTTTTAGTGAAAATTTGAAATTTTCTTGAAAAATTGAATTTTTCGTGAAAAATTGAATTTTTAGTGAAAAATTGAATTTTTAGTGAAAATTTGAATTTTTAGTAAAAATTTGAATTTTTAGTGAAAATTTGAATTTTTAGTGAAAATTTGAATTTTTAGTGAAAATTTGAATTTTTAGTGAAAATTTGAATTTTTAGTGAAAATTTGAATTTTTAGTGAAAATTTGAATTTTCACTAAAAATTTGAATTTTTTGTGAAAATTTGAATTTTTAGTGAAAATTTGAATTTTTAGTTAAAAATTGAATTTCAGTGAAAAATTGAATTTTTAGTTAAAAATTGAATTTCAGTGAAAAATTGAATTTTTAGTGAAAAATTAAATTTTTATTGAAAAATTGAAGTTTTTGTGAAAAATTGAATTTTTAGTAAAAAATTTAATTTTTTAGTGGAAAATTGAATTTTTAGTAAAAATTTACATTTTTAGTGAAAATGGAAATTTTAGGGAAAATTTGAATTTTTAGTCAAAATTGGAATTTCAGTGACAAATTGTTAATTTTTTTTTGTAGTAAAATTTTCAGTAAAGTATTTATTTTCAAGTGAAGAACTTTTAGTGAAAAATTAAAGCATAAATAAAATTTTTTTACCACATAATGCGGCTTCATAAAAGGAGCCACGAAACGAATCACGCCAAATTCCGCAGCCAATAAACTGAACGCACATAAAAATGTTTATCACATTAAAGCCATTTATAAACCCAGCCGAGGAGACAGCAATAATTTGAATAAACAGACACAGTTGCAACCAAAGAAAAACAGCGACAGATAACAGACTGAAAAACAGATAGACAGGACAGACAGACAAACAAAGACAGGTGGGTTCATCTAAAAGGGCTTGATGTTATTTATGTGCGCAAATATTTATTTACATACTTAACAGCCAAGCCAGCCTACTCTTGACCCAATAGAAAAAAATCACTAATACATTTGGTGAAACTTTAAGTCTGAAATTTATAAAAAGTATTTGATTTAATTTTTAATTCATTTTATGACAAATTTATGTAGACACTTTGAAGGTAAGTTTTAAAGAAAACATAATAAAAAATATCAAAAATACATACCGCAGGTGTTCTTTGTTTTGGCATAAATTTCTGAAAAAGAAAAATGAAAAGAATTTAGTTTTATTATATTTTTATTACCTATTAGTTGTTTTTATATGTATTTATATTTTAAATATTTTATATTTTTCTTAAAATATATTTTATTTTATTATAAAATTATGCATTCTGAACATAAATACGTTTGAACGAAAACAAAAATATGTTTGGCTGTTATTATAATAATGTTTGCCAATGAAATAATACTTTTGTTTCTATAAAGCTTCAAAGATATATGTAATGCCTGCAAAATTATGTTTGGGAGAGCTCTTTTTTTTGCAGCGTGTGAGGAAAACCATTATTTAAAATTATTATTGTTAAGTTTTTCATTAGATTACTAAAGAGCAATCATAATTTATACCATATACAAATTAAAAGTTAATTTCGTGTTTAGTATTTTGCATAACCAAGAAATAAATTTCAAAATTAGGAAAAAAATTGTTTATAAAAGTCCCATTGAAATATTTTGAATTCATGATAAAATGTACAATCTATGTATAAAAATGTAAAGTAAAGTCTCAAAAAATAAATCATGTTAATGTCTATATCTTCAAAACTAAACAAGGTATTTTCTCAACCGAGTACATTATCGTTATATCTTAATGAAAGCTTTTAATAAACAAAAGAGTTTTTAAAATCGGTTAACTTTCGGATTTTTTTACAATTTTTGAAATATTTTTCCTGAAAAAATTCTCAAATTTACTGATTTTTATCTCCACAACCATAAAAGATACAATCTCAAATTTCCAAACTTAAGTTCTCTCAAGAATTCTCTGTACAACAATTTTTAAATGATTAACATTGGTAGAGTGGTTCCGAAAATAATGAATTTCACCCGATTTAAGAGCGTGAAGGGGTTACAACTCAGATTTCTCTTCGATTTCAATGAAATTTGGAAAACTGATTAAGGGCATAGGGTAACTGATTAAGGGATATAGGTCGGAGCTCTTTTATATTTTTGGTATCGCAACGTGAAATGGGAAAGATAAAATTCTTAAATCCAAAAGAATTTAGAAGGTTAAAAAAAATTTCTCAGTATCAAGAAATAAATTTCTTAATATACACCCAGAAAAAAATACCTCAAATTAAAATTAGTCAATAGGACAATTATTGATTTAATAGTATACAAAAAATAAATCTTTCATATAAAATCAATGGCAATGTCATGGTATTTTCTAGTATTTAATGGTATTTTCCGATTAAAATAATAATTTATCCTATTGACTATTTTTAATAGTAAAAAACTAATATTTATATAGTATTTTTTTCTGGGTGTAAAAAAATAGACATGTCTTGAGTCTGGACTCTTTTTTTAATTACATTATTAATACACGGTTAGAAAATGGATGTTGTACAAATATTTAAAAAAAACTATTCTATAAATGAGAATATTCATTGTTTTTCTACGACTATCCAAATATACAGGTGGGATCTTTTGTATATAATTTTGTTTTTGTATTTGTAAGAGAGTGTTATTATTTTTTATTTAATGTAATCATCATTTTTCTACTGACTATTTTACCTATACTCGAATCTATTCGAGTTCATGATTAGGTGACTCCTCCAATGCTGAAGTGTATTAAATTATCTTGATTGAAATAAATCATGACACAAAATAATGCAAAAAATACAAAAAGTTTTGTGAATCTGTCTGAAGGCGATAAAAAGCGCCGCATGTGTGCCATGGATGTGCTGCAAGGCTATTCAGAGTACCTACCAGATGTTGAGCTAAATAATAAAATAAAACAAAAAATTAGCTAAGCATAAAACAAATACAAAATTAATGCGTGCTTCTCTTCGGGCCACACACACACACATTAAGGATGCGATCAACGACCTTCAAATGTGTTCGACGAATACAAACGAAGCCTCATCAATATTGACATTTGACAGAATGAATAAAAAAAGCATAAGATTGAAGGTGAAACAATGCAAAAAAAAAGAAATAAAAACAGACGATGTCAACATCGGAAGATAAAACAACGAACTATTGTATGGCAGAAAGAGAATCACAAAAACACCATAAGAAGAGGCCAAATAAACAAAGGCATGTCCTTCGGGTATCCGCACAAAATTCTCGACAACTGCGTTGCTCTATATGCTTCAAGGATATTGCGCATCATTTATCACATGTGTGACCCGGTCGGTCGGTCGGACGGTCCGTCGGTCCCGGACACCAAATCAGGCTTCAGAGGAAACCAACGCAAAAACAAAAGAAGCCAAAGCTAAATATTTTCATGAAATTTTTTATGTGCGCACACAGAACCACACAAATAAATTTTAAAAAGGACTCCTTTGGCGTTCCAAAAGATAACTTGTTGTTCATATTTGCAATAAATTCGCTGTGTGTGGCTGCGTGAGTTAAATCAGCCATAAATGAGTTTATTTCAGAGTTTTTGATATATTTGTGAATGAATTGATTTTTTTTTGATTCTAATAAGAATAAACTTTTGATTGACGTAAACAATAATTTTTCAATTTCAATTTTTCATAAAAAAATACTTTAATATTTGAACTATTTAATATAAATTCAAAATTAATTTTTTTAAAGAAATTAATTTTTTCACTAAAAATTCAATTTTTCCCAAAAAAAAAATCCAATTTTTCACTAAAAAAAATCCAAATTAAATTTTAAAAATTTAAGTTTTAGCTTCAAATCAGATAAAATATTTAATTTTTCATTGAAAATTCAATTTTTCACTAAAAATTCAATTTTTCACTTAAAATTCAATTTTTCACTAAAAATTCTAGTTCTCACTAAAAATTCAACTTTTCACTAAACATTCCATTTTTCACTCAAAATTCAATTTTTCACTAAAAATTCAATTTTTCACTAAAAATTCAATTTTTCACTAAAAATTCAATTTTTCACTAAAAATTCAATTTTTCACTAAAAATTCAATTTTTCACTAAAAATTCAATTTTTCACTAAAAATTCAATTTTTCACTAAAAATTCAATTTTTCACTAAAAATTCAATTTTTCACTAAAAATTCAATTTTTCACTAAAAATTCAATTTTTCACTAAAAATTCAATTTTTCACTAAAAATTCAATTTTTCACTAAAAATTCAATTTTTCACTATAAATTAAATATCACTAAAAAATTCAATTTTTCACTAAAAATTCAAATTTTCACTAAAAATTCAAATTTTCACTAAAAATTCAAATTTTCACTAAAAATTCAATTTTTCACTAAAAATTCAATTTTTCACTAAAAATTCAAATTTTCACTAAAAATTCAATTTTTCACTAAAAATTCAATTTTTCACTAAATATTCAATTTTTCACTAAAAATTCAATTTTTCACTAAAAATTCAAATTTTCACTAAAAATTCAAATTTTCATTAAAAATTCAATTTATCACTAAAAGTTCAATTTTTCACTAAAATTCAATATTTCACTCAAAATTCAATTTTTCACTCAAAATTCAATTTTTTACTCAAAATTCAATTTATCTCTTAAAATTCAATTTTTCACTTTAAATTCAATTTTTCACTAAAAATTCAATTTATTACTCAAAATTCAATTTATCTCTTAAAATTCAATTTTTCACTTTAAATTCAATTTTTCACTAAAAATTCAATTTATTACTAAAAATTAAATTTTTCACTAAAATTTCAATTGTTCACTAAAAATAAATATTTCACTAAAAATTCAATTTTTCAGTAAATATTAAATTTTAGACTAAATCCAATTATCATTTTTAATTAAATTTATGATTATTATTCTAAAATATTACATTGTTTGAAATAAAAAATAGTATTAACATTTTTCTGAGGATTTCTTTACTTAATTTCAGCCTTTCCAAGAAAATCCTCAAATTTGCTCTGATTCAAATAAAAAAGTAATAAAAAAATGTGCAATTTCTGACAACCTAACATAAATTAAAAATAATAAAAAAAAAAAACAAACAGACACAGACGGAAGTACACACAAAGGCTTAGGTGTTAGAAATGTCATAAAATGTGTGACTTCATGTGTGTGTCCTATGTGTGTGTGTGCAGGAGCACAAAGGATATCGTGGCAGGAAGTGCAGTTTTTTTTTTTTGCATAAGACAAAAAGTGTTCTTGGCAGCAATAAAGCATAATTGCAAGCAGGATGTGTTCTTTGTGAAATAAAGAAAATCAAAAAAGTTAAAAAAATTAAATGCAATAAAAAGTGCAACATGTCAAGGATGCCTGCTGCAGGCTAAACTACTTCCATTTTTTTATTATAAAGAGAAATCCATTTAATTTGAATTTTCATTCAGCAGTTTAAATTAACTCAAAGGCATTTTTCTACAGTGGTTAGCACCACCACTTAACGCTTGATGGGTTGTTTCAGGCTAGCACTATTTAAACTCAATTCGTCCAGCAGCAACTAACCCGACCGACTTTCTCTCTCAATCGTCCCAAGTTCAAGACAGTCTTGCACATAAAAAAATTGTTCGTTCTCATTCCTACTTTGCGTCCTTTGATGGCTCCATTTTTGCGCAATCTTCGACAACTTAAATTTGCATTTTTGCCTGTAAATGCTTTTGTCCAAAATCCTTTTTGCAAGACGTCTTGCAATTTTCTTGCTCAAAACTTCCTGTTTAAAATGTATTTTACAAATTTGACTTCCTGCTTGATTGACTCACTGCCTGCCTGACTGCACAAATGGCCACTTTATTACGGCACTACGTAGACAATTCCAAATTTCAACAGAAGACAGTACTATGTTTTGTTTGTCAAGTCAAAAAGTGTCAAGAATGGCTTTTTCACACTTGATGCGTCTGTCTTCTGGTTCTTTCTGTTTAATTTGCAGACAAAAGACAATTTAAATATTTGCACATTGAATGTAAATTGTGGTTCAGATATTTTCTAGTGCTATTTAAAAGTCTTAATATTTTCAAATTATTTATTAGCAATTATTATGTTTATAATTGCTATGTTGCAATGCATGTTGCTCATACGCACTGTTGGGTTTTTAAAGACATTTATTTCAAGATTTTAATCTGTTTTATAATTTATTTAATTAATTAGATGATATATCTAATATAGGTAAAACAGAGAAGTAAATTGCATAATATAGTGGATGAAAAATAAAAGAAAATATAAAGAAAATAAAAGAAAGTAAAAGAATATCGAAAAGTAAGGAGAAGTTAGAAAAAGATATAAGAAGATAGAATAATATAAAATAATTTAGAAGAAGAAAATAGAAGAAATAATAAGATAATAAATGAAGATACAAGAAAAAAACAAAATGGTAGAAGAAGATTGAAAAAAACAAGAAAAAGATAGAAGAAGATAGAAGAAGATAGAAGAAGATAGAAGAAGACAGGAGAATATAGAAGAACATAGAAAAGATAGAAGAAGTTAGAAGAAGTTAGAAGAAGATAGAAGAAGATAGAAGAACATAGAAGAAGATATAAGAAGATAGAAGAAGATAGAAGAAATTAGAAGATAGAAGAAGATAGAAGAAGAAAATCGAAGAAGATAGAAGGAGATAAAAGAAGATAGAAGAAGATAGAAGAAGATATAAGAAGTTAGAAGACTGAAGAAGTTGAAAGAAGTTAGAAGATTAAATAAGATAGTGGAAAATAAGTTAGAGGAAGTTAAAATACTATCGAATACAAAATAATATAGAATATGTAGCAAGAAACTAGAAGAATATATATATTATATATTATAATATAAGAATATTGAAGA
Organism: Dryomyza anilis; assembly: GCA_951804985.1. Lineage (NCBI taxonomy): Eukaryota > Metazoa > Arthropoda > Insecta > Diptera > Dryomyzidae > Dryomyza > Dryomyza anilis. The sequence goes on along the minus strand of OX638130.1, from coordinate 98,374,477 downwards.
AGATATAAAAAGATAAAATAAAATAGAAAAAGATAGAAGAAGAATAAAATAGAAGAATAAAATAGAAGAATATAAAATAAGAAATCAGAAGTAGTAAAAAATAGAAGAAACAATCATATAATTAAAGAAGATACAAGAAGAACCAAAATGGTAGAAGAAGATTGAAAAAAACAAGAAAAAGATTGAAGAAGATAGAAGAAGATAGAAGAAGATAGAAGAAGATAGAAGAAGATAGAAGAAGATAGAAGAAGATAGAAGAAGATAGAAGAATATATAAGAAGATAGAAGAAGATAGACGAAGATAGAAGAAGATAGAAGAAGATAGAAGAAGATAGAAGAAGATAGAAGAAGATAGAAGAAGATAGAAGAAGATAGAAGAAGATAGAAGAAGATAGAATAAGATAGAAGAAGATAGAGGAAGATAGAAGAAGATGGAAGAAGATAGAGGAAGATAGAAGAAGATAGAAGAAGATAGAAGAAGAAAATATAAGAAGATAGGAGGAGATAGAAGAAGATAGAAGAAGATAGAAGAAGATAGAAGGAGATAAAAGAAGATAGAAGAAGATAGAAGAAGATAGAAGAAGATAGAAGAAGTTAGAAGACTGAAGAAGTTGAAAGAAGTTAGAAGATTAAATAAGATAGTGGAAGATAAGTTAGAGGAAGTTAAAATACTATCGAATACAAAATAATATAGAATATGTAGCATGAAACTAGAAGAAATTATAATATAAGAATATTGAAGAAGATATAAAAAAAATAAAAAAAAAAAAGATGATAGAAAAAGATAGAAGAAGAATAAAATAGAAGAATATAAAATAAGAAACCAGAAGTAGTAAAAAATAGAAGAAACAATCATATAATTAAAGAAGATACAAGAAGAACCAAAATGGTAGAAGAAGAAAAGAAAAAGGTAGAAGAAGATAGAAGAAAACAGGAGAATATAGAAGAACATAGAAAAAGATAGAAGACGTTAGAAGAAGATAGAAGAAGATAGAAGAAAATAGAAGAAGATAGAAGAAGATAAAAGAAGAAAAAAGAAGAAGATAGAAGAAGATAAAAGAAGATAGAAGAAGTTGAAAGAAGTAAAAAAAAAAAAAATAGTCGAAGATAGAAGAAGATAGCAAAAGATAGAAGAAGATAGACAAATATAAAAGAAGATAGAAGAATATATAAGAAGATAAAAGAAGATAGGAGTTGATAGAAGAAGATAAACGAAAACAGAAGACGATAGAAGAATATATAATAATATAGAAGAAGATAGCAGAAGATAGAAAAAACATAGAAAAAGTCAGGAGAAGATAGAGGAATATAGAAGAAGATAGAACAATATATAAGAAAATAAAAGAAGATAAAAGAAGATAGGAGATGATAGAAGAAGATAGACGCAGACAGAAGACGACAGAAGCATATATAAGAATATAAATGAAAGTAGATGAAAATAGAAGAAGGTATCAAAATATGTATAAATAGAAGAAGAATTTAGTAGAAGATGAAGATACAAGAATATATATCAAGATATAAGAATATATAAGATGACTGATAGAGAAGAAGAATATAGAAGAATGTAAAAGAAGATATAACCATATAGAATAAAATATAGAATAAGATAATATAGAAACAAGTTAGAAAATAAAATAATATATAAGGAGAAATAAAAAGATATAAGAAGAATATAGATATAGAAGAAGATGGATGAAGATAGAAGAATATAAACAAGATAGAAAATGATAAAAGTTGAGTATAGAAAAAGCATAAACTATATAGAAGAAGTTATAATAAGATGGGTTATAATAAGATGGGTTATAATAAGATGGAAGAATACTGACAATAGTGCAGTATAAAAAATAGAAGAAATTATAAAGTTATATAAGATAGAATAATATAGAAAAACGTGTAAGAAGATATAATAAAATGGAAGAAGATATAATTAAATAGAATAATATAGAAGATATATTAAGAAAGAAAATATATTAAGATAGAAGACGATGAAATAAAAAAGAATTAGATAAATGGAATAAGATAGAAAAAGTTCTCAGAATATAGAAAAATAAACAAAAGAGATAAATGATTGAAGAAGAATTTAGAAGAGGATCGGCAGTTAAAAATATAAAAAGATAGAAAAGTCAGATAGAAGATGATTAATAAAATTGAAATTGTATAGAAGAAGAAAGCAAATTTAAGAGTCTTATCGTCTTTTAAATCCACTTTCTAATAAAGAAAAATTTAAAAATAAAAAATGAAAAGAGTCAGAAGAGTAAAAAAAAAAAAATTTAAAAAAATAGATGAAAATTATAGAAGACAAAACAGAAAATACAACTGAATTGCTACTGAAAGCTTGCTTTAACTTCAAAGCACAATAACTGTCACTTTTAATACTTGAGTGCACTTTTATTGGTGCAGACATTGTACTTACTTCATTATTATCATCTGCTACTACAAAACATAATCATCATTATATTCTTCTTTATATCATTATTATTATCTTTTCCACACACATACACGCATCCTTTACATGAATCTAAGGATGCGGAAGCGCTTGTTGCTTCGCAGATAAACTCACTGAAACCAAAATCCAACTTTATAGCAGTCTGTGGGCGTCTTTTGTTCTTGTACACATACATACATGAAAACACTAACACATACGCACATATACATACTAATACAGACACAAACATAGAGACATAGATATGCGACACGCAACGGAAGTCTGCCATTTATTCACGTACGAACACTTGTCGCCAATGTATTGTCGTTCATTATTATTTCAATTGTTCAGTTCGAGTTGATAATAAACAATTACAACAACAACAGTATCTATAAATACAACAATAACAACAATAGTAGTAGTACCTGCTAAAATAAGCCAACAACAAAAACATTTGCAAGAATATATCCAAACAAAAGAAAGTATCTGCCATTTCAATGAATAGTAGTTGAGAACATATCTGGTACACTTAATAGCAGTGGACTGTGGACAGCACGGAGAAGAACAAAAAGAGACACAACGTTCTATGTATTATGTACACAGCAACCAAATAATACAACATTTATCAAGCAACTACAAAAATCATCATAATTATGAATAATTTGTGATACGAATGAAGAATTCATTGAATTCATGAATTATTCATCAATTTTATGAACCTGGTGATTGATTGAACTTCAATGAATATTCCATCTATATTATGTACATTATGAAAAAAAAAGAACAAATTGTAATACTAATGCATAATTCATTGAATTTATGAATTTTTTCATCAATGTTATGAATCTGGTGATTGCGTTTGAATAAATATTTCCACCTATATTATGTCCATTATAAAAAATGATTATTAATAAATAGTAATAATTATAAAGAATTCATTGAATTTATGAATTTGTTCATCAATTTTATGAACCTGGTGGTTGATAGCGTTTGAATGAATATTTCCACCTATATTATGTACATTTTTTTCTGTGTCTTATATGTGATAGTCCTTATAGAGTTGCCAACACATATTATAGGATACTGCTGGGACTTGTGGTAGAAGCCATAAAAGAAGCAAAACACTTAATTGATATGGGTCATTAGAAGCACCAACGGCAAAAGTAGCAGCCGCACGCATTGGTTTTGTTTTTTCTTTCATTCTGAAGCATTGGACCTGATTAAAGGCGATTAAAACAAGTGGGATGGCAAAAAAAGAGAAAAATGAATTTGTGGTAGTTTTTGCCAAGTCTGTTAAATTTTGTATGGACACAAAGCAAATTGTATTTTGTTCTCAATTAATGCCCTTTCAGATTTAAAGAGGTTACAGCGTCTTTAAAAATATAACAATTAATATAACTTAAGTTATCGATTAATTTTTGTGTTTATAAAACTTAATAAAATATATAATAAAAACAAAATAATTTAACTGTCATCAAATTAATCTTATTTTACATATTTAAAATATAAAATGTATTATTGAAAATTTTTAGAATTGATATTCTTGATATTTATAGATAATTTACTGTTTCGATAATTTATAAATAAAAAACATAAAAAAACAGATCTTCAACAGGGAAGTATTTGTTCACCTGAACCACATAATATAAAAAGATGGCTGTTGCATTAATTGGAAATTAAAGGCATCACTGGCTCGCCATTTGTCCATTAACAACGACTGGGTAAAATGGATGGCGTTTCATAATGAATTGCAATGTCTGCGCGATAAGCCAGACAATATATTTATTTATTTAATCCCAAACAACAGCTACGATGTGTCGGCTGTCTGACAGGTGATCAATTAAAAGATTGCAAGAGGCTTGAAAAATAAATGAAAACTGATATCTTGAAAAAAAAGTAAATTAAAATGAAGATTAATACAAAGAAGCAGTGCGAAAAGGATAGAAGAAAAAAAGCAATGATAGAATAAGATAGTATATGATAAAAGATTATAAAATAAGATAAGAGAAGACAGAAGAAGATAGGGGAAGATATAAGAAGGTAAAAGAAAATGAATAAGATAAAGAAAAATGGAAGAATTGTCATCTTCTTCTGTTTTTGATTTAAGAGGACATACAGAAAATAGAAAAAAATAGATGAAGTTAGAACATGATAGAAGAACATACCAGAAGAATGAAAATATAAAAGAACAGAGAAATATACATATATAGATATAGACTCGATAGATTAAGACAGAATAGATGAAAGTATATAGAAGGAGATAAAATAATTTAGAAGTGATGAAAAACTTAGAAAAATATAGAATATTATAGAAGAATATGGAAGAAGATAAATTAGAAGAAGGTACAAGAAGCTGGAAGAAGATATATAGATAGATAGATAGATAGATAGATAGATGGGTAGATAGATAGATTATAGATAGATATAATAAGATGCAATAAGGTTGAGTAAGACAGAAGAAGATAGAAGAGAGTAGAATAATACAGAAGAAGTTAAATACAGGCCAATATTGACGATGATAGAAGAGAATGAAGAAGATAACGATGATAGAAGGGAACAAAGTAGATAAAAGAAGACACCAAAAAACATAATAAGATAGAAGCTATTAGAAGATGATAAAATATTACAGAAGATAGCAAGATACATAAGAATGTAAAGAGTTTAAAAACATACAAAAAGATAAAAAATGATGGAGGAATATAGAAAAATAAAGAAGATTATAGAAGAAGATATAATAAGATTAAAGTAGATATAAGATATAGAAGAATATGAAAGAAGAACGAAGACAGAAGAAAGCAAATGAAGATAGAATAAGATACGAGGAGATATAAAAAGACAGGAGAAGTTATAAGAAGATAGGAGGAGATAGACAAGGATAGAAGATAATAAAAGAAGATGGAATAGGGTAGAAGAATACAGAAAAAACAAAAGAGAAATTAAATACATACCAAGATTGACGATGTTAGAAAAGAATGAAGAAGATATATGAGAATAGAAGAGAATATAGTAGATTAAATAAGATAGACGAATACATCAGAAAACAGATTAAGAGGGAAGGTAATAGAAGATGATAGAAGATAGAAAGATATAAAATAATTTAGAAAAGGTTGAAAAAATATTTAAAAATATAGAATTAGATAGAAGAATATAGAAAAAGATATACGATACGATTGAAGAAGATATATGAAGATAGGAAATAATACAAGAAGATATAATAGACAAAGATGTAAAATGTTAGAAAAAGAGATAAAACTACATTAATAAGATATAAAAAGAAGAAAAAATAACATAGAGGCTGACTGAGAAGAAGAAAAGGTAGAAAAAGATAAAAGTTGAAATAAGATAGATGTAGATATATTATATATATATTATTTTCTTCAAAACACATTAATTTTCCTACACCTAACGTTTTTTTATATTATTCCATCTTTTTTCATATTCAATCTCTGCATTCATTAGCATTTATTTTCTTACGTTTTCCTTCATAGTACTTGCTTTTGAACTATCTAATTTCGAAATTAAATCCCAACCATGCATCTCTAAAATACATGCATACATAGTATTTTCTTGAACGAACCTCATAATAAAATGACGTGCTTACATTGTATAAATCGTTTAACGTTTATATGGCTTCCATTTTATTTGGCTCCCATTTTATACGCCTCAATAACTTGCTGCTGCATTTTTGATCAGCACAAAAGTAAAAAATCTCATAAATATTACACACGACAATGTAGAAGAAATTTACAAAAAAAAAAAGAAAACATAAATATTGCATTATTATTGTACAACATATTATAGAGTAGAACATTGTGTATGGATTTTTGCAAAGTACCTACTATGTGCCAAGTGAGTCGTATTGAAATTTTGCCCAACAAATGCATTAACTGCTAAGAAAGTAAAAACTCTTATTTGCTAAGCTCTTGTGAATTTCTTGGTCTACAAATATTGCATTCACCCGAGTGCAATTCTGCTGACAAGGTAATACTTCTTGTGTATTATATGTGGTCTGTAAATTCAAACGTAAGCTAGGACTTATATGGTTTAAATTGAGTATTTAGGAAAAGTCAATAATATCAGGTAAGAGTTATGTTTTGCGCTTATTTTTTATAGATTTTATATATTTTATAAATATTAAAATAACACAGAATTTACTTCATGTTGTTAAAAATATCACTCCAAAACACAAGCTACCCGCTTTAGGGTCTCGTTTTCCCCATCATTTGCTATTCATAGCTTTGTATCAATGCGTTTGAATGTTTAACATCCTTCATCACCGCTAGAAATGTAGCTAATAACATTTGAAAATTCTACAACCTATCGTATATCGTCTGCCATCTGACAAAACATGCCATTGGCAACGTTTGGCGTTATCCGTCTGTCTGACTGTCAATGCAAAAGGTCTGACTCAAGAACGATACACAGACCCATAAATAAGAAGAGTCGTCTGTGATAGTTAATGAAACACAATTCGAAAACGAACGGTCCCACCCACCAACCATTATGAGGCAAACACATGAGCCTTATGTTTCAGCGGTGCAATATACTCAAATTCAGATCGTTACACTTTAAAAAAAATGAAAGATTAATAGTAAGCACAACTATTAATATTATAGTATACAAAACAATTCTAATTTCTGTTCGAAATCTTCGTCAAATATCACGTGGCAAATATAATTGGTACGCGAATTGTTATTATGCGTTTTATGGAGAATAAAGAAAGCCATTAGATGTCAATAGTATATGCAAATTTAAAATTCAATCCAAGATACTGAGGCTTTATATTCATTTATTTGTCGAATTTTCTCTATCAAAACACGCTGTACTGCAAAATCGTATCTTTGAAATATCGGATCCGGTTATGTTTTCAAGATTTTTAAAATATCGGTTCCGATTTCGAATCCAACCAAAATATTCTAGTTTTGGTTCCACACATTTTTTAATAACTGTTTCGATTTCGGTTCCAAAAACCAAATCGGTTTTAGTCCCAGTTCTGAAAGTTCTTTGAAATATAGGTTCCTGTTCTGGTATCAAGATTTTTTAAATAGCGGTTCCGTTTGCGATTCCGGTTCCAACCAAAAAATGATATGGCTTCCCATGATATGGATGACCAGATAGGAACGATAGGAAAAGGACCTTAAATAAAATACCTCTGGCTACAAAAAATCGGTTAACATCGCTTTATACCTAGGAAAATTGAATTTCACATTTCAAAAAAAAATAAGAATACACTTTAATGTATTCAAAAATTAGTAAAATTTAATACAAATAACAATGTATTTGTTTTAACGAAAAATGTATAATGAAGTTCTGAAGTGCATTTGTATTTATTTGATTAGATTTTACTACACAATGTATTCGAATCTCGTTTTCCAGTTATTGCAGAAACTATTATATTGATTGAATTGATTGATTGGAAACCCCTCTGTGCAGAGCCTAGACCATAAAGTAGGACCGTTGTGACAATATAGTATAGTACATATCGTCACTATCATGCCAAAGGGGCGAATGTGCAATTTGTGACATTTGCGTTTTTTTACATTTTCGAATGTAGTTTTTCCTCAAGTATACTGTGCTAAAATCGCGTGTCGTTTTGTTGGATATATCTAGCCACAAAAGTCAAAACCAAAAGGGCGAATTTGAAAAATTGAAAATCTTGTCATGCCAAAAGGGCGAATCTTTCCTTTTTCGCCATAACTATTTATTGGTACGAGATAAAATAGTAGTGTGAAGGCATTTATTATTTGTTTTTAAAGCACCTATCGATCTGCATCATTAATTAATATTTTGTCAAACATTAATTTGCTATTTGTTATTTGCAGGAAAAAATGTTTGGCAAAATAAAAATTGATGCAGTTCGATAGGTGCTTTAAAAACAAACAATAAATGCCTTCACACTACTATTTTATCTCGTACCAATAAATAGTTATGGCGAAAAAGGAAAGATTCGCCCTTTTGGCATGACAAGATTTTCAATTTTTCGAATTTTTGTTATTTGCAAGAAAATATTTTTAATTAATGATGCAGATCGATAGGTGCTTTAAAACAAACAATAAATTCCTTAACATCACTATTTTATTTTGAGCTAATAAAAAGTTATAGCATAAAAAACAAAAATATTTGCGTTTTGGTCAGGATATAGCCTCACACAATTCGTATTTATAATTCAGTAAATTGTCCAAATCCAAAGATATTTTATATACGTTATAATAATTCATGAATAAACCAAAATAATAGAAAAAATTTAAATAAAACTAAATTTTTCTAATTTTTAAAGCACTTCAAACTTTAAAATTTGATTTCCCAACATTTTTAAAAATGCACATTCGCCCCTTTGGCATAACAGTGACGATATGTCTTTATTGTTAATAATGTATTGGGTTGTTTAATTTTAGTAAAAAATGAGAAATAGATGAAATATACCATTTCTTTTTAATAAAATTATTTGTTTTTTTTTCATATATTTTTAAAATAGTTTTTAAACGCAGTGATACCATTAATATAGTTTTTAGTTAACGGTTTAATACTGATTTTTTTTTTATTTTAATGTTTAATCTCTGATATATTTTTCAATAGTATTAAAACTATGCCATTAATAGGATAAATAAAAATAAAAAAAAATTTTTTTGAGTGTTATAATGCGCCAAAGCATCTGAGGCCTGCAGGACTTTGCTTAATGACAAGTGCCAACGCCAAAGATGAAGTGACGTTGGCACTCAAATGAGCCAACATGCGGCCTACCCTAAGGACACTTCACACATACAGAGACACATAGCCACAGTGACAGTCAATAAACGTATAGGTCCTTGGGTGGCCCTGTGTTGTGTGAGCGACTCAATTGAAAACCATTGTCAGCTATTGTCAGACTGACAGCTGTTATTCATGGCCCATAAACAGTTCATCACATTGTTCTATAAAAGCGCGCAGGAATTTCAATAATAACAAAAGCAACAACATCATGACTTTATTAGCATTCCCAGACGCCCTCTTCTGGCGATACTACATAGCACTGAATATATTTTTTAAAACCAACAACAACTCGAACTTAATCAAGCAGAGTTCGTTGTTCGTTCGTTTGTTCCTTTCCAACAATTGTTCACACATGTTGTCCGCACAATGGCGATAGCTTCGTTGGGTCGTTGATGGTTGGAATCGTTTTTGGTTGGATGGTTGAAGATTGGGTTGTAGAATGGGTTGAAGATTGAGTTGTAGGTTGTGCTGTATATGTTGCGTTGTTTGTTTCGTTGGTTGACAGTGGGCACATTGGTGACCGCATTGTCCTTGTATTCGAATCGTTCTTGAAATGTTCCATAAAAAAAAGAAAATCGTAACACTTGGCATATTTATGACTTAAACAAGAACAACAGAAAATCGAAAAAAAGAAAACAACTTTTGCATGAGTTACTGTGTTGCTTGCGCCATAAACACTGCTGTCGATACTCAATAACAGATGGCGTTAGTGGCGGTCACAGCTGTGGCATTAGTTCGTGGTGTTCTCCCAAGGGACGAAGTGATCGGTGGAGCAGAGCGGTGCGAATGTGTTGAACTGCGCAGTGAGACAATTGTCGTTTAGAATTTAAGTAATAAGTTCAAGTGATTATGAAGTTTTGCTAAAAATTCAATTTTCCTGCTTAAATTTTATTTTTCACTAAAATTAATATTTTCTTCAATAATTTTATTTTTCACTGAAAAAATAAATATTTATGCAATAATATTTTTTTAAAATTTTTCATTTAAAATAAATTTTTCACTTAAAATTCACTTTTTCACAAAAAAAAAAAAATGTTACACTAAAAATTCGAAATTTTAACTAATATATATCATTTTTCACTAAAAATTAAATTGTAAACTAATAATTAAATTTTTCACTATAAATTAAATTTTTCACAAAAAATTCAATTTTTTGACTAAAAATTCCATTTATCACTAAAAATTCAATTTTTCACAAAAAATTCAATTTTTTGACTAAAAATTCCATTTTTCACTAAAAATTCAATTTTTCACTAAAAATTCAATTTTTCACTAAAAATTCAATTTTTCACTAAAAATTCAATTTTTCACTAAAAATTCAATTTTTCACTAAAAATTCAATTTTTCACTAAAAATTCAATTTTTCACTAAAAATTCAATTTTTCACTAAAAATTCAATTTTTCACTAAAAATTCAATTTTTCACTAAAAATTCAATTTTTCACTAAAAATTCAATTTTTCACTAAAAATTCAATTTTTCACTAAAAATTCAATTTTTCACTAAAAATTCAATTTTTCACTAAAAATTCAATTTTTCACTAAAAATTCAATTTTTCACTAAAAATTCAATTTTCACTAAAAATTCAATTTTTCACTAAAAATTCAATTTTTCACTAAAAATTCAATTTTTCACTAAAAATTCAATTTTTCACTAAAAATTCAATTTTTCACTAAAAATTCAATTTTTCACTAAAAATTCAGTTTTTCATTAAAAATTCAATTTTTCACTAAAAATTCAATTTTCACCAAAATTAAAATTTCTCACTAAAAAATCAAATTTTCACTAAAAAACAAAATTTTCACTAAAAAATAAAATTTTCACTTCAATTCAATTTTTCACTTAAAATTCAATTGTTCACTAAAAATTCAATTTATCACTAAAAAATCAAATTTTCACTTAAAATTCAATTTTTCGCTAAAAATTCAATTTTCACCAAAATTAAAATTTTTCACTAAAAAATAAAATGTTCACTAAAAATTCAATTATTCACTAAAAATTCAATTTTTCAATAAAAATTCAGTTTTTCATTAAAAATTCAATTTTTCAATAAAAATTCAGTTTTTCATTAAAAATTCAATTTTTCAATAAAAATTCAGTTTTTCATTAAAAATTCAATTTTTCACTAAAAATTAAATTTTCACCAAAATTAAAATTTTTCACTAAAACGTAAAACTTTCTCTAAAAATTCAATTTTTCACTAAAAATTCAATTTTTCTCTTAAAATTCAATTTTTCACTAAAAATTAATATTTTCACTTAAAAATCAAATTTTCACTAATATTTTAAATTTTCACTAAAAATTAAAAAATTTTAAATTTTCCTTTAAAATTCAATTTTTCACTAAAAATTCAATTATCGCTAAAAATTGAAATTTTCGTTTTCTTCACTAAAAATTCAACTTTCGCTAAAAATTCAATTTCTCACTAAAAATACAATTTTTCACTAAAAATTCAATTTTTCACTAAAAATTCAATTTTTCACTTAAAATTCAATTTTTCGCTAAAAATTCAATTTTCACCAAAATTAAAATTTTTCACTAAAAAATAAAATGTTCACTAAAAATTCAATTCTTCACTAAAAATTCAATTTTTTACTAAAAATTTCAATTTTTCAATAAAAATTCAGTTTTTCATTAAAAATTCAATTTTTAACTAAAAATATTTTATTTACAAAAAATTTAATTTTTCACCATAAATTAAAATTTTCAATTTTTTTTTTAATCAAATTTAAATTGATCACTAAATATATATTATTCACAAAAAATTTTAATTAATTCAAAAATCAATTTTTCCCTACAAAAATTAATTTTTCATTAAAATTTAAAATTTTTTCTCACAAAATTAAAATTTTCACTAAAAATTAAAGTTTTCACTTAAAATTCACTTTTTCATCAAATATTCAATTTTTAATTAAAAATTCAATATTTCAGTAAAATTAAAATTTACACTAAAAATTCAATTTCTCACTAAAAAATATTTTATTGAAATTTTTTTATTGAAATTATATTTTGCATTGAAAATTAAATTTTTCACTAAATACCAAAAATATTTTTTTTAACTAAAAATTAAATTTTTCATTAAAAATTTTTTTCTATATAAAATGTCCATATTTCACTAAAATTTAGTTTTTCGTAAATTCACTAAAAATTAAATTTACCCAAAAATAAAAAATTAAAGTTTTCATTAAAAATTTCATTTTTTTGGCAAAATATTCGATTTTTAATAAAATTTAAAATGCTGTCTGTATTTCATAATTTTACTTATTTAAATATTTTCAAATTATGGCAAAAATAAAATGCTTCCGCAAAGAATTTCAAAAACTAATTAAAGACACGTGGACTACTAAACGATTGGGTGGCATGTAGTCCATAAGTTTTTTGAACTCGTGTCTTCAATTGGCATCTCGACTATGGCTGAAATAATCTACGCAAATGTCAAAACATTAGGTAAACAACTTCATTTAGGCTGTCATCAATAACATCATCATCAACAGAAATTGATTGACAAATGAGTCAATTATTGGAAACAACTTCTTCGTTTAAAAATGCCTTATATGTTATAGTTATAAAAAGACATTGACCGCTGAATTTACCCAACCAACTGTAAACACATTCAAGAGGATCATTTGAACTAAACTAAAACCGTGAAATACTGGAAATTTTGATCAAATGGTGGCGTTGCCACTATTAAATTTTATTGTGAACAATTTTCTGGAGGCCAACATAATACAAGTCGCCATATTGCATTGTTGGAATGTTGAAAGTGAGTAAAACGCATTATATATGATTTATAAAATATGGACGCTTTGCGAAAAATTGTCAAAAAAAAAAATGTCGAAACTTAAAATCTCGAAATTTTTAAAACAGAAATTCGACAAATATTAAAGCTTGAATTTGTCGAAGAAGTTATAATTTTTTTTTTGATTTAAATAAATCTGATATTTTTAAACCTCAATGTACATTTTTTCGATATTTGTTGATTTTTGACCTTTTGTTGATTTTTGACCTTTTTTTAAGTTCGAACTTTTAGTTTCAAGACCTATAGATTTTTTAACCTTTTGTATTTTCTAAAATAATATAGCACGTATTGCACTATCTGAGATAGTTGGCACAAAACTCTTCTATACGCAGTATGTGGATATAATAAAGGCAGCTGAGGAGGCTGCTGAACTCGACGATTATCATCCGTCGTATTTTCAACATAGCAGTTCGAAATTGGGAATATTTTTCGACTTTAATTGCAATAATTCCGAATATCTGCTAAATAGGGTATGTTTTATTTCTTGTTTCAAATTTGTGCTAGCTTTCGATCAAAACCGATTTTAAAAATTCTAAAACAATCGAATTTGCGATTTCGGAATTCGATTTTTTAGAACAAACTAAATTTTTTCAATCGAATTCAAATTGTTCCACGCAGCGATTGAAAACGAAATCGTTATACGAAAGAAAATTAAATAAATCCATATTCAATTCGATCGATTCAATCGATTTTGTGTTGCATTTAAAACGGTTTTAAAATGATATGAAAAAGTGACTGAAAAAATTAAATTTTATCATGCTTTCGATCGTATTCAATTCGGTTTTTTATGAAAATGGATGAAAAGACCAATTTGAGTTTGATGTCCGAATACTAAAAATTGAATTGAAACCTCTAAAATCAAAGCAAGCGGATTGAAATCATTTTTAAATAATATTTAGTATTTCAATCAATTTGAATTGAATCAAAAAAAGGTTTGTTTAAAAATGTTTAAATGAAATTCGTTCGGAATTCGTGTGAAGGTTGAAACATGCCCGACAAATGCAATTTTTGAATTGTAATTTGTTGTGAATGAATGAAATATTTTGGTTCTTATCTACAAATCTTATGTACAAAAACTAATATTATTTTGAAAATCGAATTCGAAAACGAAACTCGAACTCTTTATATCGAAAAGGTTAAATTTTAAATATAAAAAAATAAAAACTATAACTGAAATGAGAAAAAACTGAAACCGAATCATTGCTATAAATAAAAGCTGAACGATTTTAATTCGATATTAGTTTTCAGAAATTTGAATTTCGATCGAAAGTAAATTAAAAAAAAGAATTATTATATACTTATACATATATACTTATACATATATACTTATATATATTGAGAAGAATTCTTTACTTTCAGTCCAGTACATCGCGTTTTTTCGGCGAACACTATCATTGGCTGATCTATGATGCTGAAGCGAATATGGATCGATTTCGTGAATTCTTCAAGAATGCGAATATGTCCGTCGATGCGGATGTGACCTATGCAATACCAGACAATACAACAATGACGAATTTGCCCAATGAAACCTCTATGTACTTTGTACAGTACGATGTCTTTAATAATGGTCATAATTTAGGTGGAAAATTAAATATTACAATTGATCGTTCGATTATCTGCAATGACAGCAGTTGTGCGTTGAGACTATATTTGTCCGAATTATATAAGCGCACTAAATATAGACATCGTTCCACTATGAAGGACATAACATATCGTGTTTCGACTATAGTATGTATTTCGAAATAATTCTATTGTATAAAATAATCTCCTATTTGCATAGGTCACTGAGTTACCTTTGAGTTCGCCAAAAGAACGTCTACAGCAACATCTACGTTCCATTGAAGAGCCACAATACGATGGTATTGCGCGTTTTGGTTTTAAATTGGTGCTATTACTACAGGAATATCTGCAGTTTAAGTGAGTTTTTGTTTAAACTAAGCTTAATCTATTATTAATCTATGTATAATCTATGATTACTCTATGTTTAATCTACGTATAATCCATGAATAATCTATGTATAATCTATGTTTAATCTATATATAATCTAAGTATATTCTATGATTAATCTATGTATAATCTATGATTAATCTATGACTAATCTATGTATAATCTATGATTAATCTATGATTAATCTATGACTAATCTATGTATAATCTATGTTTAATCTATGTTTAATCTATGAATAATCTATGTATAATCTATGTTTAATCTATATATAATCTATGTATAATCCATGTTTAATCTAAGTAGAATCTATGATTAATCTATGTATAATCTATGATTAATCTATGACTAATCTATGTATAGTCTATGATTAATCTATGACTAATCTATGTATAATCTATGTTTAATCTATGTTTAATCTATGTATAATCTATGAATAATCTATGTATAATCTATGTTTAATCTATATCTAATCTATGTTTAATCTATATATAATCTATGTATAATCCATGTTTAATCTAAGTATAATCTATGATTAATCTATGTATAATCTATGATTAATCTATGTTTAATCTATGTATAATCTATGAATAATCTATGAATAATCTATGTATAATCTAAGTTTAATCTATATATAATCTATGTATAATCTATGTATAATCTATGTATAATCTATGATTAATCTATGTATAATCTATGATTAATCTATGTATAATCTAATTTTAATCTATACCAACCCGTTTCTCTTTATAGTCTCTCCTATCATTGGACCGATCGTTGGAGCGGTTCGGAGGTATTTGGTGGTGCTATTGGTGCCGTTGCTACAGAAACCGCCGATATGGCCTCGACACCATTTCTCATGACTGCTGCTCGGTTGCGTTTCTGTTCGGTACTCATTGAGTCGGGTGCCTTTCGTTCGGTCTGTATGTTTCGTTCACCCCGCAATACCGGCATTGAGGCTGGTGTCTTTCTGGAACCTTTCAGCGGTACTGTCTGGATAATATTTGCTGTGATTCTTTTTGTGGTTGCGTTACTTTTGTGGGCGGGATTCTTTGTGGAGCAACGTCTTCTTCATTTATATCTCTGGTATGTTCCCTCTTTGTTGTCCACAGCGCTGATTGCCTTTGGTTCGGCCTGTTTTCAGGGCACACATCTGGTGCCACGTTCTACAGGTGGTCGCATGCTTTTAATTACCCTAGGTTTGATCACTTTTCTCATGTATAATTATTATACCTCGTTGGTGGTCTCTTCGTTGCTCGGGTCACCCATTAAGTCGAATATCAAGACGTTGGGTCAGTTGGCTGATAGTTCGTTGAATGTGGGACTGCAGCCGATAGCATTTACATTTGTCTATCTTAATGTGAGTATGTTGAAAATTGATTAAAACGCATTAGGAAGCTAATTTTAAGATGAACCATTTGAGAAAAAGTTTAAAACATATGAGAAACATTAGAGATATTTTGCATTGGATAGTAGTGGAGAGTAATTTGAGATAACTTTGAACATATATTTTACAATACATTTTCGAATAAATAAAATTAACAAAGCATTTGAAAAACACTTGACACACATTTGAGATGCATTTGAGAATACTTGTTTATTGAAACAAATTTGATATACATTTAAAAAGAAGTATGAGAAAAAAAAAAACATTTCAAAACTCATTTTATGAAAATCACATTTCTATTGAATTTGTTCCCAGACATCAGATCGTGCCGACGTCAAGCGATTTGTGCGACGTAAAATTTCAAAACGTAAACCGGATAAAGTCTGGCTACCACCTGAAGAGGGTATAAAACGTGTTCGCGATGAGCCAGGTTTTGTCTATGTTTTCGATGCTATTACCGGCTATGGTATTGTGGAACGACTCTATAAACCACACGAAATTTGTGATTTGAACGAGATTTTGCTGCGACCTGAACAGAGTCTCTACACACAACTGAATAAAAATTCGACTTATAAAGAGATTATACGCTTAAGGTATATTTTAAATGTTAAATTTTCATTAAAATATACATAATATTGTATCTATTAAAGCCAAACACGCATGCTTGAGACAGGCGTTATACTCAAACATCGACGATGGTGGGTGCGAACCAAACTCAACTGTTTCTCCAATAATCTCGTCATCGATGTAGGACTCGAGTATACGGCGCCACTCTTCTTTCTACTACTCTGTGCGTATATCTTGGCAGTTTTACTATTGGCTCTTGAGATTGGTTACAATCGTTATATGGATCACAAAATACCAGTGGAACAATTTTAAATTTACCCAAAACAACTTAAATGAAAAAATG
Source organism: Dryomyza anilis (assembly GCA_951804985.1). Taxonomy (NCBI): domain Eukaryota; kingdom Metazoa; phylum Arthropoda; class Insecta; order Diptera; family Dryomyzidae; genus Dryomyza; species Dryomyza anilis. The sequence goes on along the minus strand of OX638130.1, from coordinate 98,357,264 downwards.
CACTTAAAACACCTAACTTATATTTGAAAAAAAAAAAAAAAAAAATACATAGCAAATTAGTAGCACATATTTGTGCACTTCAGAGCAAATTCATTAGGTTTTTTAATTAAAAATGGAAAATTTCGAAAGTTTCGCAATTTTAGAAATGCACAGCAGCAAATGCTTTGGAAAATTAATGCATTTGCAAATATTTGCTAAATAAAGTGCAGTCAGTTGGTACTACTTGTATTTGCATTTATTTCATGATGCTGTCTGCTTAGTTAGATAGATAGATAGCAAGAAAGACAGATAGTATAGTGAATTTCAAGAGTTCGAAATGGTTTTGAGAGGTTCTTATTTTGGTTGAGGTCTACGTTGAGGTTTTCGTTTGTGTTTCATGTCATGCTGACATGTGAGCAAGTGAGTTTTAAGTTGGTGAGTATGTCAATAAACATGTGAAAATTGAAAATAAACTTAAACAGAAATAGAAAGACAGGCAAGGCAGACATTAAGACGAATCGACAGACAGCTATGCGTACTGCTATTTGAAATATAAATAATTGAGCTATTTTGACATTCGAAAGGCGAAGGATATGTACTTAAAAAGACATTTTTTTATTATATAATTTCAAAACAAATTATTTAAAATTTTAAATAACGGGAAATTGTAGGTCTTTAAAAATAATGTGATGGTTAAATAGTTTTGTAATGAATAGTTTACATAACTGAATGAGAAAATATGAAACTCTATTTGAAAAACCCTTAGACAAATACTTGAGAAATGTTAGAGAAACACTTGAGAAAAAAATTAAATAAAATTTTACAACATTTGTGAAGCATATAAAAGAACTTTTACACATAACTTCAAGAGACTTTGCAGAAACACATGAAAAACGTTTGAATATCCTTAAAATGCTGTTGAAATGGTTTTCAATATTTTTTCTTAATACATTGCATTACTAGATACTTTTGTGTTTTTTAAATTCTTGAGATATATAAAAAAATAAATAGAGTAACATTTGAGAAACACTTTTTGTAACTTTTGACAACGTTTCACAAACAAAAACAGCCGTTGAGAGACATTTGAAAATATTAGCAACACCTTTGAGACACATTTTCTAAACATAAAAAAACAAATTAGAAACATTTTAGAAAAAGAATTTCCATATGACAAATAGTTTTTGAGAATACTTTAATGTTATGAAACATTTGAGACAAAAGACATTTAAAAATAATTCAGAAACATTTAAAAAATATTTTGGGAAACATTTGAAAAAATTTAAGACAAAGGTGTCGCTCAAAGGTGTCGCTAATATTTTCAAATGTCTCTCAACGGCTTTTTTTGTTTGTGAAGTGTTGTCAAAAGTTACTAAAAGTGTTTCTCAAATGTTTCTCTATTTATTTTTTATATATCTAAAGAATTTAAAAAACACCTAAGTATCTAGTAATGCAATGTATTAAGAAAAAAATATTGAAAACCATTTCAACAGAATTTTAAGGATATTTAAACGTTTCTCATGTGTTTCTGCAAAGTTTGTTGAAGTTATGTTTAAAAGTTTCTTATATGCTTTTCAAATGTTTGTGAAATTTTACTGAAGTATTTCTCAAATGTTTTACGAGCATATCTGAAGTGTTTCTATAATACTTTCTCAAATAGAGTTCCATACTTTGAATTATATAATTTCGATTATATTAACTGATACATTTTATAGACAGTTTCGGAAACAGTAGTTTCTTAATAAATACAATTAACTCGATAAGAATTAAATCAAAAGATGTGTGAAATTTGAAAAAACATTTGAGAAATACTTGAGAAGCAATTTAGTATTGCAGTAGTATTTTTCTTGCATTAACCTTTCCAAAACGTATCCTGAAATTTGAAATTAAAGAAATGCCTTTGAGAAAGACAATAGAGGAATTCTTTCAGAAACATTTGAGAAGCATTTGAAAAGTATTTTTAAATCATAAAAATACAAGTTATTTTTCAGTCAATTAAAGCTTTTTTCCAATGATATAACATTGAAATATTAAAATGCTGATTTCTTATAATAAATTAATTGTTTCTCAAATAATTAAGAAACTATAACACTACCCAACACGATTATTCCTATAGGCTACCAACAATAATAATTCTATATAATTCGCGGCTGCTGATTTTTATTGCATACTCAGTTTTTTACTGTAACGTAACGTTTTTCAGAAAATTGCTATCGAGAATATAGGCCTTTTCAAGCCACTTTATGGAATAAAAAATACAATACTTATTTTAAAAAATTTAAAACTCTTTTTTTTTTAATTGTCAGCACTAATTTTAATATATTTATGAAATCTTATAGTCCCATATCTTTTTGAGATATATATACTCAAAATTTTTGATTTTGTTAGACTATTTTCAGACTATTTTTTTAGCATTTAAGATCTACTGGTAAAGAAGAAAATGTTCTATGATTATCGAGAGCATACTCCAAACTTAAGTTCAAAATTACTAACTTTTCTCAAACTATTCTATTTTTTTTCAAATATGCCCTATGAAAAGTCTAAATCAGCACCCATGAATTATATAGGAAAATAGTTAATTCATAGAATGTACATAAGAAAAATATTTTATGAACTACAGGAATCGAAATAAATACCTACCAAAATTAATCTCTAAATTATAACTTTTTAATCGGTAACCAACAACTCTGCCAAAGTAGCAACCAATTTGGTTGGTGATGACCTGCAGAAGGCACATTTTTCAAAAATGCTGATAAATTTCAATTTTCCCTCCTGAAAAAAACCTAATCATCATGCGACAGGAAATATTCTGGCCTTAACATTAAAATATGTTAATGCAAAAAAGTGTTTTGCGTCGCAAAAAAATACCATTGAAACGCATTCCATATTATCTGCCATATTTAGGTTGACTTTGAAACAGCAGCCGTGCCAAATCTTTTAACTGCTGCTGGTATTTATTTAATTTTTTTTTTCAATGTTTGTTTTTGTTTTCGGTTTGTATTATTCCCTGAATACAGATAAATACTTTAGAACTCTTAGCATGGTCGCTTAAATAAATTAGTTTCGTTTTTTTATTTATTATTTGTTTTCAAGTTGTTGTCTGCTGCATTTAAGTAGAATTTCAAGGCGCACAAATTTATTATGATGCCGTGTGGTTTTTTCTCTATTTTTGGTTTTTCTTTTGTTTTATTTTGGGTTTCTTTGTCTCGGTTTTTGCCTTTTTGCAGCCTCTCTGTGCTGGTTGCCAAGACAAACATATTTTATACTTTGCCAGCGATAAAAATTAGAAAACAAATGGCATGGCTTAAGATAAAAAAAAGATGAATGGTATGACTTTAACGGCAGAGCCACTTGGTGCGGATTTGGTACTAATTGTGCTTAATGTCTGTCTGAGTGTTTGTGTGTGTGTGTGAGGTGTGTGTGAAAGCAGTGGAACTAAGGTTCCTAATGTGTTAATTGCACGTTTTAAGTTTAAATAAGTGTTTGGAGGTTGGTAACCGAAAATAAAATCAGTATTAATCTTTAGTTAATTTAATTTTTAGTTATTTATAGTGTTTTTAATTTTTAGGAACAATTGAATTTTATTTGAAAAACTCAAGTTTAAATGAAAAATTTAATTTGTAGTAAAAATTTGAATTTTTAGTAAAAAAAAATTATTTTTAAGTGAAAACTTGAAATTTTGGTGAACATTTTAATTTGAAGTGAAAATTTGAATTTTTAGAAAAATTTTAATTTGAAGTGAAATTTTGAATTTTTAGAGATCATTTTTAGGGAAAAATTAAAATCTTAGTGAAAAATTAAAATCTTAGTGAAAAAATGAATTTATGTGAAAAAATAAATTTTTAGTGATAAATTTTATTTTTAGTGAAATATGTAATTTTTAGTGAAAAACTTAATTTTTAGTGAAAAATTTAATTTTAGTGAAAAATTGAGTTGTTAGTGAAAAATTGAATTTGTAGTGAAAAATTGAATTTTTAGTGAAAATTGGAATTTTTAGTGAAAAATTGAATTTTTAGTGAAAAATTGAATTTTTAGTGAAAATTTGAATTTTTAGTGAAAAATTGAATTTTGAATAAAAAAATTGAATTTTTAGTGAAAAATTGAATTTTTAGTGGAAAATTTAATTTTTAGTGAAAATTTAATTTTTAGTGAAAAATTAAATTTTTAGTGAAAATTTTAATTTTTAGTGAAAAATTGAATTTTTAGTGAAAATTTAATTTTTAGTGAAAAATTTAATTTTTAGTGAAAAATTTAATTTTTAGTGAAAAATTTAATTTTTAGTGATAAATTTAATTTTTAGTGAAATATGTAATTTTTAGTGAAAAATTTAATTTTAAGTGAAAAATTTAATTTTTTGTGAAAAATTTAATTTTTAGTGAATAATATAATTTTTAGTGAATAATATAATATTTAGTGAAAAATTAAAATTTTCAGTGATAAATTGAATTTTTTTAGAATAATTAAATTTTTATATTGGTAGCGAAAAACTTAAATTTTAGTGAAAATAGATTTTTTTAATGAAAAATTAAATTTTGAATTGAAAATTGAGTTTTTTTTGTGGAAAATTTAATTTTTAGTAGAAACAGAATTTTAGTTAAAAAGTGAGCTTTTAGTGAAAATATGAATTTGAGTGAAAATTTGAATTTTATGTGAAAATTTGAATTTTTAGTGAATATTTGAATTTTTAGTGAAAATTTGAATTTTTAGTGGAAATTTGAATTTGTATTGAAAATTTTAGTATAAAAAAACTATTTATATGGTATAATATCGTCATTGTAGAATTTTGTAAAATTATTTAATGTCTTCGACAACAGCACTAACACAATTATGTTTGTGACAAAGAATGCAACGTCTTTTGTATTATGAAATGGGTCTGGAAAATTGTTTATAATTAGTAAAAACTATTGAAAAGTTAAATATTTGCGAAAACAATATAATATATACAATTCGAAGACAATTATATATTTTTGAAAAACTTTATAATAATTGTAATATTTGTCTGCAACCATATCTTATATGTCTTAAGTAAAAAAGTGATTGTTGTCGACAATTTAATGTTTGTCAACTAATAATAAATTTGCGAATGACAAACATTAAAAATACTAATTATTGTTAATTATATTTAACACATAAATGATTACTATATGGGTTAAACTAATAATATTTTTATGTACTACATATATATTTTTTCTATATTAATTTTAAAACGTTTTTTCGGCCCTTTTTTGTTATACTCTTCAAAATATTTAATACGAAGACGTAACTGGTTATGTTGTAGACGTAAAATATGTTGTAACAGATAACGTTTCAATATCCTTGAACTGTCATCAGTGCGATTGTCTGTCAATATTGCTTGACAAATGAGTCAATTATTGAAAGGTACGTCTGCTCTGATTGCTGCAGGAGCTGTATATAAAAGGAACATGTTAGGCTTGTTTTATAAACAAATATTTTTAGTGGTTAACAGTGTGCATTAAGTACGTTAAAAGACCCATAAAAAAATAAATTGAAAATGTTGAATTTGCCAATGCTAAATTTTGTGTTGCAACATTTCTTACAAGTTAATGTTATACAAGTGGTAATTCTAAATTGTTGGAATATGGAAAGTAAGTTAATTTCTAAACTGATAGATTTTTTTTTTAATAAATTTATAATATATTTTTTTTAGCAAGAATTCAATTTACAAATATGGCTTCGAAGAATCTAATATTTACGCAAAACGTTAACATCGCCGAGGCAGCGATGGAAGCAGCTACAAATCCAGATGATTACCATCCAAATTATTTTAAATTCAGCAGTCCGAAAGTGGGAGTATTTTTTGACTTTAATTGTAATCATTCCGAGTATTTACTTAATAGGGTATATTTGTGTATAATAGGAGAAAACGAAATAATGTGAACTATTTAGAATATTCTACATTTTAGTCCAGCACATCGCGTTTTTTCGGCGAACACTATCATTGGCTGATCTATGATGCTGAAACAAATATGGCTAGATTTCGTGAATTCTTCAATAAAGCGAATATGTCCGTCGATGCGGATGTGATCTATGCCACACCAGAGTATATAACAACCATAACCTTACCAAATGCAACTTCTATGTCCTTCGTACAATATGACGTCTATAATAATGGTCGGAATTTAGGTGGAAAATTGAATATTACAATAGATCGTTCGATATTCTGCAATGAGACCAGTTGTGCGTTAAGACGTCACTTGTCCGAATTATATCTGCGCACCAAATATAGACATCGTTCCACTTTGAAGGATATTACAATGCGTCTGTCCACTATTGTATGTGTAAAATATTTCAATAAAGTTAATTTCCGAATATTTTTATATTACTATAGGTCACGGAACGCCCGCTGAGTTGGCCCAAAGAACGTCTTTTCCAGTATCTGCTCTCCGATAATGATACCTATGTGGATTGTATTGCGCGGTACGGCTTTAAATTGATGATATTACTGCAGGAGTATCTACAGTTTAAGTAGGTCTTCTTTTTTTTTTTTAGACTTACTTATGAATTTTCTCTAATTGTATCTCTCAATTTAAAGCATTACGCATCACTGGACGGATCGTTGGAGCAGCACACAGGCGCTTGGTGGCGCTGTTGGTGCCGTTGCCCTCGAAACCGCCGACATGGCATCGAGTCCCTTTCTCATGAGCAAAGAACGTCTGCGCTACTGTTCGGTTCTCGTTGAATCGGGTGCATTTCGTTCGGTCTGCTTGTTTCGTACACCACGTAATACCGGCATTCAGGCGGGGGTTTTTCTGGAACCATTCAGTTGGACCGTTTGGATCATATTTGGTTTTGTGCTTTTTATTGCTGCTTTACTTTTGTGGGCAACATTTTTCGTAGAGCAGTATCGCTTGATATGTTACCTAGGCTATGTGCCATCGTTGTTATCGACAGCGCTGATTGCTTTTGGTTCGGCTTGTTTTCAGGGTACTCATCTGGTTCCACGTTCCACAGGTGGTCGCATGCTTTTCTTTACCCTAAGTTTGATCACTTTCCTCATGTATAACTATTATACCTCGTTGGTGGTGTCGTCGTTGCTTGGTTCACCGCTAAAATCGAATATCAAGACGTTGGGTCAGTTGGCGGATAGTTCGTTGGAGGTGGCGCTACAACCGATACCATTTACTTTTGTCTATCTCAATGTGAGTTTGATAAACATTTTGGAAAATTCATTTATTTAGCTTTTATATTTGATATATGTTCTTGTGATTTGATATATGTTAACACTTATATTCCACAAATCCTCCACATAGCTTTACTTATCTTCCACTTCACTTATCTTTCACTTATCTTCCACGTATCTTTCACTTATCTTCCACTTATCTTCCACTTATCTTCACTTATTTTTCCCTTATTTTTCCAATTATTTTTCACTTACATTTCACATATCTTCGACTTATCTTCGTCTTATCGTCACTTATTTTCCACTTATCTTTCACTTATCTTCCACTTATCTTCCTCTCATCTTTCTCTTATCTTCTAGTTTCTTCCACTTATATTCCACGTACTTTTACTTATCTTCCACTTATCTTCACTTATTTACCACTTATCCACGTATATTATATATTACACTTATATTCCACTTATCCACTTATCTTCCACTTATCGTCCACTTATCTTTCACTTATTTTTCACTTATATTCCACATATCTTCGACTTATCTTCCACGTTTTTTTCACATATCTTCCACTTAATCTCCACTTAATCTCCACTTATCGTCACTTATTTTTCACTTATCTTTCACTTATCTTCCACTTATCTTCCTCTCATCTTTCTTATCTTCCACTTTCAACTTTCTTCCATTAATATTCCACGTATCTTTCACTTATCTTTCACTTATCTTCCACTTATCTTCCACTTTTCTTCACTTATTTACCACTTATCTTCCTGCTTTTTTCTTCCACTTATCTTATCCTTATCTTCCACGTATATTATATATAACACTTATATTCTACTTATCTTCCACATATTTTCGACTTATTTTCCGCGTTTCTTTCACTTATCTTCCACTTATCTTCGACTTATCTTCCACGTTTCTTTCACTTATCTTCCACTTAACTACTTATCGTCACTTTGTTTCCACTTATCTTTCACTTGTCTTCCACTTATATTCCTCTCATCTTTCACTTATCTTCCACTATCTTCCACTTATTTTCCACTTTACTTCCACTTATTTTTCACTTAAATTCCACTTGTCTTCTACTTATCTTCCACTTATTTTTCACTTATCATCCATTTATCTTCCACTTATCTTTATGAGAAAACAGTTGCGAATAATGCTCCTTATACATTTGGAAATACATTTGAGAATATATTTGAAAACAGTTAATATTTCATAAAATATTTATTAAAACATTTAGGAATAGATTTGATAACACATTGGAGAAGACTTTTCTTAAAATAATAGAGAAATGATTTGGCACTACAGAATATTTTTAAGAATAATTTTGTGAAATCATTCACAAACACATTTTTTTAATATATTTGATAATACATTTGAGAATATCTATATTAGAGAATGCATTTAAGAATAAATTTGTTGGTTTAAAAATTTGTGAATTTCTTTAAGAATACATTTGTATTTATTTGTTACGTTCAGACATCAGAACGTGACGAAGTAAAACGTTTCGTGCAACGTAAAATCGCCAAACGTAGTCCGGACAAAGTCTGGATACCAGCCGAGGAGGGTATCAGACGTATACGAGAAAAGCCTGGTTTCGTCTATGTCTTCGATGCCTTGGGCGGTTACATGATTGTCGAGCATACATACAAACCGCACGAAATTTGTGATCTCAATGAAATAATGTTACGACCCGAACAAAGCATCTATACGCAACTCCATAAGAATTCTACCTATAAGGAAATCATACGTCTAAGGTAGATGTTGAATGTATTTAATACTTTTGAAAATATTTAAATATATTTGCTTTTAGTCAAATACGCATGCTTGAGACGGGTATTATTCTCAAACATCGTCGCTGGTGGGTGCGTTCAAAACTCAACTGTTTTGCCAATAATTTTGTCATCGATGTGGGTCTCGAGTATATAATAATACTAAATAAACTACTGGGGAAGGGTATACTCTATTAAAAACAAATATGTTTTCTCCATTAAAACAACTATATTTTATTAATATAATTAGAATATTTAACCATATAGCTGATGGACCAATTTAATCAAATGCACCAAATTAATAAAAGGTACCTTTGTTAGTAAAGGACAAATTTTAAAATATTAAATAGATCGAAAATAATAAAACATAATTTTTTTTTGCTCGATGTAATGACTAACTTTGTTTTATTTTTATTTGTTATATTTTTTATAAGTAAAATATATAAATCTTTTTAGATTTTCATACAGTATTTCAACTTAATATTTAAATTTTTAATTAAATTTCAATTACAATTTTTTTATGAAAAACTGAATTTTTAATAAAAAAAATATTTTTAATTACAAATTTAAAATTGAGTGAAGAATGAATATTTTAATTTTGAGAGAATAATTTAATTTACATTTTTTTTTAGTGATAATTTGATTTTTTTTTGGTAATAATTGTATTTAGAGTGAAAAAAATGAAATTTTAGTGTATAATTGAATTTTGAGTGAATAATTGAATTTTAAGTGAAAATTTGTATTTTGAGTGAAAATTGTATTTGAGTGAAAATGTGTTTTTTATAGATAAGTAGTTTGAGTTAAAAAAATTATTTTGAGTGAATAATTGAATTTTTAGTGGACATTTTATTTTGAGTGAAAAATTGTTTATATGGTGAAAAATTGTATATTGAGTGAATAATTGTATTTGAGTGAAAATTTGTTTTTTTTAGTAAAAATTGTATTTTGAGTAAAAATTCTATTTTGAGTAAAAATTCTATTTTGAATGAAAAATGATTTGTGGAATTATAAATTGATTTTTTTTTTGTAAAAATTATATTTTGAGTGTAAAATAGTATTTGAAGTTAAAAATTTAATTTTGAGTGAAGAATTGAATATTGAGTGAACAATTTTATATTAAGTGAATAATTAAATTTTGAGTGAAAATGGTTGAAAATTTGAATTTTAAGTGAAAAATGTATTTGAAAGCAAATTTGTAGTTTGAGTGAGAAACTGAATTTTAAATAAAAAAATTAATTTTGAGTGATAGTTTTAATTTCTTGTGAAAAATGTAATTTTAAGTGAAAAATTGAATTTTGAGTGATTAATTGAATTTTGATTGAACTATTTTATATCAGTAAAAATTGAGTTTTGAGTGAAAAATTTAGTTTTGAGGGAAAAATTAAATTTTGAGTGAAAAACTGAATTTTGAATGAAAATTTAAATTTCGAACGAGTGCACATTTGGATATAGAGTGAAAAATTGATTTTTGAGTGAATTTTTTTTTTAGTGTAAATTGAATTTTGATTGATATATATATTTTTTTTTCATCAAAAATTCAATTTTGAGTGAACATTTAATTTTAAAGTTGAGTGCAAAATTTAATATTGAGTGAACATTTTTATTTTTAATGACAAATTTAACTTTATTAAAACATAATTTTAAAAGAAGTGAATGCAAAAAATGTTAATAGACTGCCTACAGTCTCTTTAAATTTGCCATTGTTTGATGCACATTAATTAAATACCCTTGAAATTCAAGCTGTGTTGATTCAACGACTTTTCCTTATCATTATCATTACGGCGTGAAATTTTTTAATAAAGTTTTACGTTATTTTTATTTTATTTTGAAAAATAATAAAAATAAAAAAAAACAGATTCCATTCAACTGGGTTACTGCGCTAGAACGAACGACATGAATAACTCAAATGAAAGACAAGCGTTGCTGTCATTTATTCTCAAGAGTTTTGCAGATTAAAATTATAAATAATTTATAAGAGTGCGAAGTACAGTACAAAATACATATAAAGTAAGAAAAAAAAAAGAAGCGTATATTAATGACGAATTTTGACACAAAGCAAGACAAAGAGAAAAACAACGCATAATTCTCTTCATTAACTTTTACTTTTGCGTCCTTTCGTTTTTTTTTTGTCTACTACTTCGACAAATCTTGTAGTTCATTGTCTGCGGACGAGGACTAAATAGACTAGGACTTCAATGTAGACAACGTACCCGTGGCATCAGCAAAAATCTGTAAATTATCCTTGAATTTTTTTTTTTTTATTATCATTTTATAAGATTTTTCTTCACTTTTAAAGTGAACAAAATAAAATAAAAGAAAAAACGTGATACAAACGCGTATTTCAGAAGAAAGATATAAAATGTGAAAAATGCATTAAAGCCAAGAGCAACTTGTACACAAAAGGAAATGAAAAGAAAAAATAATAAACTCATATCCTTCATCAACTAGTTAACGAGATATCGTAGTAGAGAAAGAGTCAGTGGCAGTGATGCTCAAAATTAAGAGTAGAAAGAAAAGAAGGAGGGTCTGGGGACGAAAGTGAAAGCGTAACAAGCTCGTTGTTTCTTATTTGAAAAATTTTCCGAATTTTTTCTCTGCAAGGAAAAACGTTTGCGATGACGTACATTCTTCCTTCTAGCTCTACAACAATCTTCCAGTCTTGCCACTTGTATAAATTCGTTCTGTCGTCGTTGCTGTTGAGCTTCGCTACAATTCACTAATGTAAATGTACCTAATTCCGATACCGTAGTGAAAATTTTATACATTCTTAAATTTCATTTTTTTACGATTCATTGAGCAATTCTTTATTTAAATTTCATGTTGTTGTTCATGTATTTTCTTATATTTATCATAAAACAAAAAAAAAAATGCAGCTAAAAAGTAAAAGAATAAATTTTGTTTTATTAAATGCAAACGATTCACCTATGTCGGAATTACATACAATAGGGATGTTCATACATCTAATTGCCGACACTTTCAATTTGTTTTTGTTTATTTATTTTAATATTAAATATAAATATATTTCTATAATTCCGACATATAACACCTATGACGGAATTAGACCCAATGAGAATTTTCATGCACCTAATTGCCGACACTTTGAAATATGCTTTTATTTATTTAAATATTCAATATAAATATCAATGCACTATTTTAACATTACGAAAACTATGTCGGAATTACGTACAATAAGAATTTTAATGCACCTAATTTCCGACACTTTGTAATTTTGATTTTTTATTAAAATATTAAATATAAAGACTTATTTTTATCATTCCTAAAACTATGTCGTAATTACATGCTATGAGAACTTCCCTGCACCTAATTGCCGACAATGTGTAATTTGCATTTTTTAATTTAAATATTGTATATAGATATCAAAGCCATATTTTTATAATCCCGAAAACTGTGCCGGAATTACATACAAAGAGAATTTGCATGCACATAATTTCCGACACTTTGTAATATGCTTTTATTTATTAAAAAATTAAATAAAAACAACAAAACCCTATTTTAACATTACGAAAACTATGTCGGAATTACATACAATGAGAATTTTCATGCACCTAATTGCCGACACCTTGTTATTTTGATTTTTTTATTAAAGTATTAAATATAAATATCATAGACCTATGTTTATCATTCCTAAAACTCTGACGGAATTACATACAATGAGATTTTGCATGTACCTAATTGCCGACACTTTGTAATATGCTTTATTTATTTAAATATTAAAAATAAATATCAAAGCCCTATTTTATCATTCCTAAAACTATGTCATCATTACATACAATGAGAATTTTCAATCATCTAATTACCGACACTTTGTAATATGTTTTTTTATTCCAAAATGTAGATATATTTTTAATAAAAAAGCACTTATTTGGTCAAATACGTTTTTTTATATCATCAGTTAATAAACAACAGACATGTCGCATTTAAAATCATGTGTCGGAGTTGGTAGATTTACGTTATTTCTTAACAGCAATAAAAAATTAATAATAAGAATATCTACGAAAAAGTATTCACTCTTCTCCAGCGTAAATGAAGTAGGCGTCACTGCTTTTTGCTCGAAAACACATAACAAATAAACTTAACTCAACACAGACTCCTGGCAACTCTACTCCCTACATCCTCCTCCTGCAGCCACTCGTGTGGTAGACAATACATTATAGCAAATTGTATATAATTAAATGAGCGCCACATCCTTCGAACGCAGTTTTCTTTGAGGATTTAATTTTTGAAATTTCAATCAGCTCTTCTTGCTTGCACTCTGGCAGAAATTCAATTGCATAGTTCGTTGCTAGAGGTCTCTGCCTGGTTTTATTATTATTTTTTTTTTTGGGTTGTTAATTATCAGTTCAGGCAGAGCGTAGTGCGTAGTCAAAGCGGATCAGGTTTTATGGGTTTTCATGAGCATCAAATAAGTACTTGACAAGAAGGTGTAATTATGGCTTTTATTGTGTTGGGAACACAGGCAGTCAGGCAGCTAGTGTTCAAACTTTTATAAAAAGTCTTTCAAATTATTAGTGGTTTTAATGTGATCAGAAAACTATTTGCAAAAATACTTAAAATAGGTTACTGAATTTTTTAATTTTGCTATGAAAAATGATATGTCCTGTGAAAATTAATTTTGCTTTTCTATAAAAAAAAATGTTTGGTGAACATTTGAATTTTTATTGAAATTTTTAAATTTGAGTGAAGTTTAAAATTTGAGTGTAATTTTCTAAGTGTCAATTTTTGACTAAAAATTAAAAAGTGAAATTTGTAAATTCGAGTGAAATTTTAAAAATTGAGTTAAATTAAATTTAAAAATTTTCAAATTGGGTGATATTTTTAAATTTGAGAGAAAATTTAATGTTTGAGGAAAGTTTTAAAATTAGAGCCAAATTATAAAATTTTAATAAAATTTCACTCAAATTTGAAAATTTTTAAAATTTGAGCGTAATTTTTAAGTTTGAGTGTAATTTTAAAATTTGAGTGGAATTTTAAAATTAGAGCGTAATTTTAAAATGTGAGTGAAATTTTAAAATTTGAGTGAAATTTTAAAATTTGAGTGAAATTTTAATATGGTGAAATTGAAAATTTTAGTGAAATTTTAAAATTTGAGCGAAATTTTAAAATTAAAGTGAAATTTTAAAATGTGAGTGAAATTTTAAAATTTGAGTGATATTTTAAAATTTAAGTGAAATTTTAAAATTTGAGTGAAACCTTAAAATTTAAGTGAAATTATAAAATTTTAGTAAAATTTCAATCAAATTTGAAAATTTTTAAAATTAGAGAGAAATTTTTAAATTTGTGTGAAACTTTAAATTTGAGTGAAACTGAGTGAAACTTTAAAATTTGAGTTAAATTTTAAAATTTGAGTGAAATCTTAAGATTTGAGTGAAATTTTAATATTTGAGTGAAATTTTAAAATTTAAGTGAAATTTTAAAATTTGAGTAAAATTTTAAAATTTTGTGAAAAATTAAATTTTGAAATTTAAAATGTAAATTAGAGTTTCAGTCTATATTTAAACTTTTAGTAAACATATTTTTAAACTTAGATTTTAAAGAAAATAAAATTCATAGCGAAATTTTAATTTTTTTTTTAAATATGTTAAAAATTAAATTTACATAAAAATTAAATTTATTAAGTTTTTATTTTTCAATTGAGCCATATTAGTTAAATTAATGGATAAAACAATTGTCTTATAAAAAAGCTATACCATTGAACTGTTTCACGTTCTAATGCCAACCATTTCAACATTAATCTATAGTATACAATATCCTGCAGACAACCAAAATATGTCATTTTCCCAACCGGCTTTTGTCATTATTCATTTGTAGACTTTGAAACACTTTTTTGCTTTAAATGCTGCTATTTACGATTTTACCCAAAATATGCCAATGAAAAATTACGTCGAAATAAATTAGTTTTTTAAGTGAGTTTTTTCAAATTGAACAAAACGCGAATAGCGTAAAAGTATGCGTGTCAATGAGACAAATGTGCTTAAAGTGTGAATTAAAATGATTCTTAGTTATCTATGAAGTGCTGCGCAAAAATAAGAAAAAGCTTCCAAATTAATTGTGTCCTTTTTTTTGCGTGACACACAGTTAGCGCTGGTATGATAAATTATTGTGGACTTGGAAAAAGTTTATACAAAATATAATGATAAAGCGATTTTAAAGCATTAAATTTAGACAAAAAATTAATTCACAAATAACGGAATATTTTATGAAGTTTTTCACATCAAAATAAAAAAAAAACACTTAAAAGTGATACTTTAAATATTGAATGAAACTTTTTATAATTTGAATATTAAGTGATTCGTTGAATATTGAGTGATATATTGAAAATTTAATGATATTGTGAATATATAGTGATATTTAAACAATTAAATATTTAAACTATTAAATGAAACTGATATAAAGTGCGATACTTAAATTATTAAACTATTAAGTGAAACTGATATAGAGTGTGATACTTAAACTATCAACTTTTTGTATTGAATGATACTTTGAATATTGAGTGATACTTTGAATATCAAGTGATATTTTATATGTATATTGAGTGATAATTTATATGTGTATTTAGTGATAATGTGAATATTGAGTGAAACTAAATATATTGAGTGATAATTTGACTATTTCGTTATACTTTTGATAATTTAAATATTAAGTGTGACGTTGAATATTGAGTGATGTTTTGCAACTTAGTGATAATGTAAATAATGAATGGAACTTAAATTGTTGAGTGTTAATTTCACTATTGACTGATACTTTGTATAATGAGTGATAATTTAAATATTTAGTTATATTTTAAATATTGTGCGATACTTTGAATATTGACTGATACTTTGAATATATTGTGTGATACTTTGAATATTGGCTGATTCTTTAAATATTTAGTGATATTTTGATGTTTGAGTGATACTTTGAATAATAAGTGATATTTTGAATATTGAGTGATGTTTTGATTATTGAGTGATGCTCTGAATATTGAGTTATAATTCGAATATTGAGTGATATTTTAAATATTGTGTGATACTTTGAATATTGAGTGATACTTTCAATATTGAGCGATTCTTTGAACATTCAGTGATATTTTTAATATTGAGTGATGTTTTGATTATTGAGTGATACTTTGAATATTAAGTGATAATAAGAATAATGCGCGAAATATTAAATATTGTGTGATACTTTGAATATTGAGTAACACTTATATATTGAGTGATACATTGCATATTGAGTGATACTTTATATACTGGGTGATTCTTTGAAAATTCAGTAATATTTTTAAAATTGAGTGATGGTTTTGATTATTGAGTGACACTTTGAATATTGAGCGATTCTTTGAATATTCAGTGATATTTTAAAATTTTAGTGTTATTCTGAATATTGATTGATGTTTTGATTATTGAGCGATGTTTTAAATATTGAGTGATAATTAGAATATTGAGTGATACGTTGAATATTGAGTGATTCTTTGAGTGTTGTGTGATATTTTGAATATTGATTGATGTTTTGATTATTGAGCGATGATTTGAATATTGAGTGATAATTAGAATATTGAGTGATACGTTGAGTATTCTGTGAGTATTCTGTGATATTTTGAATATTGGGTGATACTTTGAATATTGAGTGATGTGTGGATTATTGTAGGAATTTAGTAAAATTTTATAATTTGATAAGAATTGGAATATTTAAGAAAAATTTTAATTATATTTATAGTATTAAAGGGTTAACCATTCTATTTCAGCTCAAATTCTATAAATCCAGAACCGATACAATCGTGCTGCCGTTTAAGTTATTTTTTTATCAATTTTGATTCTTTAAAGAAAAAAATCGCTAAAGTAGATGGCTGCTGTGATTATTAAAATCGAAAAGAGTAACATTTTTTTTCTGTTTATAAAAATGTTTCCGTTTCATAAAAATGTTTCTCAAAACTGTTGCAAAAATAATCATCTTTAATAGATCATCATCTTTAATAGATCATTTTGACCCTATAAAAAAAAATGAATAAAAATAATTAATGCACAAGTTCAAGTTCTAAAATGATGAAAATTTGGTTGCTGGTTCTTTTAAAGGTTTGCGATTTGAGTTTAAATTTTTTCAATTGTGTTGATTTCGAAATGGAAGTCCGGTTCTTCGAATTGATAATTCTTAAAATATACCTATTTTTAAATTTTTGGAAAATTGAGTTTCACTACTTTGTCAAATAACTGCAAAAAAAGCATATTAAACAAAACTAACCGCACTTGATTGTCATTTGTAAAACTCATTTTAAGTTTGACGCATATTTTTTACGCCATTTTTTCGGTTTCATGAGCTCACAACTCAACTCACAGCTCGTAACTCATTGCGGATCTAAGCGGCAGCAAACCACAGTGTAGCGTGACGCAGTGTCAATTTATTTAATATGCGGTACATGAATTTGGTTCGTTTTCAAATTTTTCACACCAATGCGTTTTCAGTAACATTTTTAGCTGTTTTCCTTTTTTTTCGTTTCGTTTCGTTTTGTTTTATTTTTATTTTTATCTTTTTCCATTTTTTATTTTATTTTACTTTTTTTTTTTTAATTTTTCCCTTTTTGTTTTATTTTGGCTGCTGTCATTTTTCTATGCTTTGCCATTGTGTGTGCGCCTTGCCTTTCGTCTATTTTATTGTGCGCTTGAGTTAACAGAGCTCATTGTCCTTTGTCCTGAATGGCACCTCGCAGGACCCTCTACATAGCATATAGCGGTAACTAAATGCCTGACCGGCAAGTTCAGCGCAGTGAAAAAGCACAAAAAAAAGAAAAAAAAATCAAAATAAAAAGCAAATAACAAAAAAAATTATAAAAAATGTAAAAACTGAAAAAAATCACAAAAAAAAAAGTTATCAAACTTTTTCGCCTTCTCCCACTTTCGTTTTCGTCAAGGATAACGTGTATATGTGCGTCCAGCAACCAGCAGAACAAAAAGAACTTTGGCGAAAACCATGACACACAGTGGCTTCGATAGTTGGAGTGGCGTAGAGTTGGATACGGTTGGTTGTAGAGTTCGACTGGTTGTTTGGAACAGCTGCACCATTGATGAAGCATCACGTTCGGTGTTGACCTCGTTGAACGTTTATAATAAATGGTCATTGCCAAATGTTTCAGTAGCTCGAACTCGAAGATTTTGAGTAATAATATGCGTTTGGTGCTCCTTGTGCGTCTGGATAAATGATGCATGGATGAATAGATTGTTGGAAGGATTTGAAAGGAGTGCGATAGCTATGCATTAGTTGTTGTTATGCACTGAATTTTGCAATAAATCACTGAATTTTGAATTATTTTAAGTTTTTTTTACAATTGTGACAAGAGCTGCTGCTACTGTTCCTTGCTATAGTTGGGGGTACGAAAATCGCAATGCTACATCATATAATTGTTGCAAATACAAATTATCATAAATCAGTTATTCTATGAAAATAAAAGTATATTATTATTGCTTTTGATATTCCTAATCCAAATCCAAATTTGTATTCCTATTCTTTTTCTAATCGCAACACAAATTCCTATTCCCAATCCATTTTCTTATTCCTATCATGTTTTAATTCCACCACATACTCCTATTCACATTCTTATAGCTATCCTTTTCCTACTTCCAAATCATATTTCAATTCCAAAACAACATTATTATTCTTATTTCTATTCTTTTTCTAATCCCAACCATATATTCCTATTGGCTATAGGAATATATTATTATTAATCCTATTCGAAATCCCTATTCCTATTCTGTTCCTAATCCTCACCCATATTTTCTTCCCAATCATAGCTGCCATCTTTGTCAGATAAATCTACTTTGTCAGATTTTTTATTCGCCCGTAGATAAAAGATATTTTAATTGCAAAAATCTGTCAATAGTTTTTTTAATTGCCGCTGTAAGAAAAACAGATTTTTTGTCAGAATTTTTATTCTTTCCAATTCATATTCTTATCATTTTTCTAATCCCCAATAATATTCCTATTTTCAATCTACAATATTATTTCTGTCCATATCCTTTTCATAATTCCTATACATATTCCTATTCCAAAGCCATATTCCTATACTTATTATTTTGCTAATTCCAACCATATATTCCTATTCCCAATACGTTTCTGTTTCCCATCTACATTCACATTCATATTCCCATTCCCCATTCCTATCTGAAATCCATTTCTTATCGTAGTTTCTAATTCACATTCATATCATTTTTCTATTCAATTTTATATTTCTTTTCATATTCCCCATCCATATTTCAATTCTCAATGCATACCCGATGTACATAAATATTTCTAATTCCCATTCTGATTTCCAAATCATATTGCTATTCCTAATTCATACTCCTATTCCCAATCTATATTCCTATCATTCCTATCCTATTTCTATCGTTTTCCTAATTTCAATCTATATTCCTATTCCCAATTTAGATTTTTATTTCTGTTTCCATCATTTCCTAATTCCCATCACTATTCTTATGTACAAATCATATTTATATTCCTCTTCCCAATCCATTTTCATATTCCTATTCCAAATTGTTTCCTAATACCAATCCATATTCCTATTTCCAATCTATTTTCATATTGAAATTCATATTCTTATTCCCAATCTATATTATTATTCCTATAACTCTCCATATTTCTAATTTCAATACATATTCATAGTCCTTTTCATAATCCCTACCTATATTCCACTTCCCAATCCAGTTTATTCCTATCCCTTTCCTAAATACAATCCATTTTTCTATTCCATATTTACTTATTCCCATATTTTTCCCAAGTTAGATTAAGTATATTTCTAATCGTAATTCATAATCCATATTCATATTATTTTCCTAATGCCAACCAATATTCCTATTCCCAATCTAAAATCTTATTTATTTTCATTTCATACCCATTTTCCTATATCTAATCCATATTTATATTTCTATTCTGTTCCTAATTTTAATCCATATTTCTATTCCCAATAAGTATTCTTATTCATCTTCTTTTTCTATTTTACCTTTTCATAATCACAACCTATTCCCAATCGACATTATTATTAATATCCTTTAACTAATTTAAATCCATTTTCCTATTCCCAATCTATATTGTCTTCCTATTCTCTTCCTAATCTCAACCTATTTGCCTATTTCCAATCCATACTTTATGTCTTATTCCTATTCGTTTGCTAATTCGAAAAAATTACTATATAAATAATAGTTTTTACTATTAAAAATAGTCAATAGTATAAATTATTATTTTAATCGGAAAATACCATTAAGTACTAGAAAATACAATGACATTGCCATTGAGTTTATATGAAAGGATCTCTTTTTTTTTGTATACTATTAAATCAATAATTGTCCTCTTGACCAATTTTAATGGGATTTGAGAGAAATATTTCTGGGTGTATTAGTATTGTCAATTCATATTCTTATTTCTATTCGTTTTCATAATCCCAACCCGTATTCCTCTTACCAATCCATATTCTTATTCCTATTTCTATCCACTTCTTAATCCCAACCATTTTATCATTCCAAATCCTTATTACTATTATTTTTCAAATCCGAACTCATATTTCTATTCCCAATATATATTCTTAATTCTTATTACCTCTTCCAAATCCCACCCCATACTACTATTTCAATCCACATTCCTATTTTTTATTTCTATCCAATCCACTTTCTGGATATAGGAATGTGAATTGGAATTAGGAAGGCGATAGAAATAGAAATAAGAATGTTGATTGGAATAGTAGTATGTATAGTAGTATATTTTAATTTTATTGTCTATCCTTTTTGTGTAACTCGAATCCATATTACTAATCCTATTCCTATTAGTATTCCTATTCCTATCCATTTTCTAATCCCAACCATATGTTTCTATTCAAAACCATATTATTTTTATCATTTTTTACCAAATCATTCCAAATCTATATTTTTATTCATATCCTTTTCTAATTGTAACCCATTTCTTTCCTTGTCTTTGTTTTACTTTTTCTCAAATTGTTTCGTCGTCTTCAGTAGAACTTAAAAAATATTTAATCAAACTTATGAAAGAAGAATCCTTCAAGAAGTCTAAATTATATGGCTAATAGAAAAAAAGGTTGCCGAAAATATTAGAAATACATATAGAAAACCTTGCTTAATAGAAAAACACACACACACAAAAATAATACTTAAATCCTTTCAACATTTTAAAGCAACATATGGCCACCTTAATACTTCAAAAAAAAAAAGAACTTCTTGAAACTCATAACCCTACCACACATACATACGAAGCGCTACTTAATGTCACTGCCAAAAACTGTCGAATTCAGGCATTCCGAGTAGTCCTTAGTATCCTTACACAAGCACGCTTGACTTAACAGTGACCTAATCAACTTCACGAATTCCGTTACTTAACTTATGTGATTTCGTTTTTTTCTGCTACTATGGGTTATAGTAAAAAAGCCACATATGACATGAGGTAGGCAAACATTTGACAGAATCGCGCATAGCGCACTGAGCAAAGCAATCAGAAGAATGCCGACCGGATTGTATGAAAGGATGCAGAAAATAATGGTGGTCGCATCTAAAGGAAGGGCAAAAAAAAAAGAAATCAATGGCGCACATTTGTGCCTTAAAATGAATGCCGCAACATAATCGCCGAAGGGTAAAATTGACTTGGCTGCCGCAGCAAAGACGTATTTCGAATTTTAATGTGACCTCTGCATTAGGCGCATTTTTCTGATGGTCTTTTTTTGCCATTTGTATCAATGGGTTGTGCGGTTTTTTTGTATATATTTTTATTTTGTTTAGCAACGCACGACAACGCATTGATTAACTTTTTTGCACTTTTATTGAGTCTAGTTGAAAGTCGTCAAAGGGGTAAACATTACTATTGGGGGTTTTGAAGGGAAGCAATGACCCGTAGGTTGGTTTTTATTTAGCATATTTTATTGCGCGTCGATTGGTGATTGTATTCATTATATATGTTAAGTATGTTGGCGGCATTGTGTGTGATTTTAGGTCAAAATAGGTTGGTTAAAAATATATTAGAAGCAACAAAATAGAAAAAACTTTTTAAATCAAAATTATGTAAAAGTATTTTAAAAGCAAAACAATTCTTCTGCTGGTAAAAGTGCTTTTTACGAACGTTAAAAATGAATAATATAAAACATTAAGGTATTTAATGTAGTTTGGCACGACCGGTCGTATGAGTAACATGCGAATAATACTTTATAAATTTAACGATATCTATGAAATGTTTAAAGTTTAAACTTTTATTAAAATTGAATGATAAAGAAAAAATTAATTGATATATAAAACATTTTATCATTTTACATTGAATATATTTGAATATAATTGAATAGAATAGAAGAGAATTGAATAGAATTGAATAGAATTGAATAGAATTGAATAGAATTGAATAGAATTGAATAGAATTGAATAGAATTGGATAGAATTGGATAGAATTGAATAGAATTTAATAGAATTGAATTGAATTGAATTGAATAGAATATAATTGAATAGAATAGAATTGAATAGAATTGAATAGAATTGAATAGAATTGAATAGAATTGAATAGAATTGAATAGAATTGAATAGAATTAAATAGAATTGAATAGAATTGAATAGAATTGAATAGAATTGAATAGAATTGAATAGAATTGAATAGAATTGAATAGAATTGAATAGAATTGAATAGAATTGAATAGAATTGAATAGAATTGAATAGAATTGAATAGAATTGAATAGAATTGAATAGAATTGAATAGAATTGAATAGAATGGAATAGAATTGAATAGAATTGAATAGAATTGAATAGAATTGAATAGAATTGAATAGAATTGAATAGAATTGAATAGAATTGAATAGAATTGAATAGAATTGAATAGAATTGAATAGAATTGAATAGAATTGAATAGAATTGAATAGAATTGAATATAATTGAATAGAATTGAATAGAATTGAATAGAATTGAATAGAATTGAATAGAATTGAATAGAATTGAATAGAATTGAATAGAATTGAATAGAATTGAATAGAATTGAATAGAATTGAATAGAATTGAATAGAATTGAATAGAATTGAATAGAATTGAATAGAATTGAATAGAATTGAATAGAATTGAATAGAATTGAATAGAATTGAATAGAATTGAATAGAATTGAATAGAATTGAATAGAATTGAATAGAATTGAATAGAATTGAATAGAATTGAATAGAATAGAATTGAATTGAATAGAATTGAATAGAATTGAATAGTATTGACTAGACTTGAATATAATTGAATAGAATTGAATAGAATTGAATAGAATTGAATAGAATTGAATAGAATTGAATAGAATTGAATAGAATTGAATATAATTGAATAGAATTGAATAGAATTGAATTGAATTGTGAAAATGTTCGACTCCTAGTGTTGAGTCTCCTTGAAGGATCTAGTGGGTGGTGGCGCAGCTGCTGCTTAGTGCAGTTGTAATTGGCAGGCACTGTAGTGGGTGGTAGTAGACCGGCAATTCGTGCACTATTTGTAAACCTCGTATACGATTTTACGTGGTTCCTGAGAGAAATAAAAACAAATGTGTTTCTAATTCACGTTATAATTTATTAGTTAAATAAGGAATACGTCCTTTGCTGTGTTGACCTGGTGTTGCTGCAGTCGTTTATATTTTCAGACTAAAAAACTGGCGGCAACTCGCTATTACATATGTACATGCACTGACAGCAGGATCAGCGAGTGCTAAAGATACTCGCTGCCAGTGCAGTGCAATGTAATAGATTGTTGGCCTAAACATCCCGGCCTCCTTGCAATAACTATGCAACGAAGGACTGCTTACTCTAATATAATTCAATACAATATAATTCATTTTACATAAATATTCAAAAAATAGAAAATAAATAAGGTTTGTGGTGTTATTCATTTTTAATGGTGTCTCAGTATAATAATAATTTAAACGCCGCACGTTCCGGACAAAATATAACCGAGAATAGTTTCTTGCGCGACAGGTAGCCCCGGACCCTTATTGATTGTTCCCGGAAGTATAATTTTTGGGTAAACATCGACCCCCAAGACCATTCCAATTGGAGCGGATTTAAAAAATTCCGGATCGGCCAGTTTCAAATTTCTGAAATGCTCTTGCACCTTATCGTCTATGGATTCGACGGGGCTAATGCGCGCAAAATTCCAGTTTACCTCCGTCTGAGTTGTAATGCTGGTATTGTTGTCATGTGTTCCACGGATCGTGACGAAACACATCTCTGTGCCCCCCGACTGAGAGCGTTGTAGCCCCCATTGTTTTGCTAGCGTGCCCGAGATAATGGACATAGGCGCGCAAGAGTCTATTAGGGCACGAACCAGGTACAATCGATCGTTGACCTTGACTCGGACTACTGCTGTGGGTGGCAACGGAATAACGCGCTGCGTCGATAGAATGGTCGTGGTTGCACCATGACCCGAGTACCGCTGTAGGCTCCTTTGATGACGTGATGGCCGAGACGAGCGAGGTCCCGGTCCATCGTTATATGCTGATCGAGCCGCGCCCGAACCATATCGGCTCTGCTGCGATGGCCGAGACGAGCGAGGTCCCGGTCCATCTCTGTCTGCTTGTCGAGAGGCGCCCAAGCCTAGTCTGTTCTGCTGCGATGGCCGAGACGAGCGAGGTCCCGGTCCATCTCTATCTGCTTGTCGAGAAGCGCCATTTCTGTTCTGCTGCGATGGCCGAGACGAGCGAGGTCCCGGTCCATCTCGACGTACTTCAGACGACTGAAGAGGAGGCCTAAATGAAATTGAGTCCAATGCTCTGGATGCTGCATCTGCTGTCCACAACTCAACTGGCCGAGACGAGCGAGGTCCCGGTCCAGTAGAGCTAGAATGCAATGACGAGTTAGGTCTCGGTCGGTTGCTACTATTCCGTCGCGAATGGTTCTCCCGTCTCCTTTCGTTCCTACTTTGTGTAGGAATTGATACTTGCACGCTCTCATGGAGGCGCGCGTGAGAATGTACCATACTATGGTGACGTCCTTCACAATATCTGCACCGCGACTGACTCGAACAAGCACTCGTTTGGTGATGGGGTGACAAGCATCGTGAGCAGTAGCGATGCAATCGGACTAGCCGCAACCTCTCCTCTAGATTGACCGCTCTAAACTGCGGGCAATATCGCAGCGCGTGGCGACCGTCACACACGCGGCACTGTGGTGCCACCTCGATTGCTTGGATGCTACTCTTCTTTTTTTGTTGATTATATTTGGTCATCTTGCTAAAAATTAAATGTTTCCAATAAACTTCCATTTGGGATTTAAATTACTACATAAAGGGACGGACAAGGACATGAAGAAAGTACGTAAGTCCTAACATGGAGGTAAAACTATGAGTTTTACGATTGGCCTTGTGATGACACCTCGCTCGGTGCGCAACTCTGCTACGCGAACCCGTCCGTCGGAACCTGCGTAGGTCTTTGTAATCCTACCTAATCGCCATTCATTAGCGGGAAGATTATCTTCACGTACTACCACAAAATCGTCAATTGCCAAATTCGTTTGTGGATATTTCCACTTATACCTCTTGTGGAGTTCCTTCAGGTACTCATTTTTCCATCGCTGACACAATACCTGACTAAACGCTTTTATCTTTTGCCAGCGATTGATAATGGATTCCGGACTTTCTGAAATTTCAGGCTCTGGTGGTGAGAGAATTGGTCCACCGGTCAGAAAATGTCCGGGAGTTAAAGGGGCGAGGTCAGAGGAATCGGTTGACATTGGGCTTAATGGCCGCGAGTTCAGACATGCTTCTATTTTATAAAGAAGCGTTGAAAATTCTTCAAACGTATATTTCATGTTTGAAGCAGTCTTTTTTAAGTGAGTTTTAAAACTCTTGACTCCTGCCTCCCACAACCCTCCCATATGTGGAGCTCTAGCTGGAATAAAATGCCAAGCTACTTCTTGGTGTGCATATTTAGTCACAATTTCATCTCGTGACGCTCGCAGCACGTTCTTCAAATCTAATTTAAGTGCTCGAGATGCACCTACAAAATTGGTCCCATTATCCGAATATATGCTTGCGGGACAACCTCTTCGAGACACAAAACGTGAAAATGCTGCTAAAAATGTCGATGTACTTAAATCACTTGTTGCTTCCAAGTGAATCGCTTTTGTCGAAAAGCACACAAAAACACAAACATATCCCTTGGTAATTAGACAAGCTCTACTGGTGTAGTTTTTTATGTCAAATGGGCCAGCGAAATCGACCCCCGTGCAAACAAAAGGGCGGGAAAAAGTTGTGCGCTCGGAAGGCAGCGCCGCCATTAATTGCGTACGACTTTTCTTCTTTTCCACTACACAAGTCTTACACTTATGGATCATCATCTTTATCATATTTTGAACTTTAGGAATCCAATACTGTGTTCGAATTAGTCGAAGCACTAATTGGTTCCCACCGTGCAAGGATATGTCATGCGTAAATTGGACCACTAGCCTCGAAAATTGACATGCATATGGCAAAATTATTGGATGTCGTTCTCTATAAGATAATTCTGGAGAGGCCGCTAAACGCCCGCCGACTCTGAGCAATCCATTTTCATCGATAAATGGGCTCAGTGACAGAATCGTGCTCCTTGGATCTACATTCTTTTTTGCCAAAAGACATTTATATTCAGCTTCAAAAGCCACTTTTTGACATAATAAAATTATTCTTGTCGTTGTGTTTTTAATCTCCTCAGTCGACACTGTCGACAAATCGTGTGAAACAACGCTTCTATGACCCCGATGAGTTCTATGAAGAAAACGAAATACATACGACAAAACTCGTAATGCACGTGGCAAGGACGAAAAACGCTCTAAGAGATCGCAGTTTTCCGTGAGACGGGTAGCTAAAACTCGCACCTTTTTTGCCTCCAAAGTTGTTGTACATTCAGACTCTTCACTCCTGCTCGGCCACTGTGATCTTTCTTGCACTAACCAAGACGGACCATGCCACCAGAGGCTATTATCAATAAGCTCATGGGGTTGAATACCGCGACTTGCCATGTCAGCAGGGTTATCCAGGGAATCTACATGTGACCACCCATCCTTTCCGACCTTATCAACAATTTTTGATACGCGGTTCGCCACAAAGGTCGCCCAAGAGCACGGAGGTTTGCGAATCCAAGCTAATACAATGGTCGAGTCAGTCCATAAATAAGTTTCTGCATTTTGTATATGAAGTTCTGGCAGAAATGATACAAGCATTTCGGCTAAAAGTAATGCACCACACAATTCGAGTCTGGGCAACGAAACAGTTTTTACCGGCGCTACCCTTGTCTTGGCAGTTAACAAATGGGCGGAAACTTTAGTCCCATTATTGACTCTTATGTACGCCGTTGCTGCATATGCTTTCTCCGAAGCATCGCAGAACCCGTGAATTTCAATCTTTCCCCCAATACAGAAATCTACCCACCGTGCTACTCGAATTTGATTGATAAGTGAATAATTGTTTAGAAACAACATCCACCGTTCGAGACACAGTGATGTCAGCTGATCATCCCAGCCGATTCCGTCTAACCACACCTGTTGCATTAACATTTTTGCAACAATAATGATGGGGGCCAACCATCCAGCTGGGTCAAATAATTTTGCAATCATTGACAATACCTTACGCTTCGTATAATGCTCCACTGGTTCGAGAGGCGCAGCATGAAAATAAAAATTGTCAGAACGCGCATTCCAACGGATACCCAAGGTCTTGGCATTACTTGTATCTTCAAGCTGCAGAAACTCTTCATGCAATAAATGATCTTTTGGTAACCCCGTTAAGATCTCATCACAGTTCGCAGTCCATTTCCTTAGCGAAAAACCTGCGCTGGTGAGAGCCGCAATCAGCTCGTTTCGTGCCAAAACGGCCGTAGAAATATCGTGAGCCCCTGCTAGTGCATCATCTACGTACATATGGTCACGCAAGATGGACGACGCTAGCGGAAAACTAGTTTTGACGTCTTCAGCCAATTGTAAAAGGGTCCTAATGGCAAGGAATGGAGCGCAGTTGACTCCGAAGGTTACGGTTTGCAATTCAAATTCCTGCAACTCATCCTGGGGGCTGTCTCTAAAAACAATTCGCTGATATGGAGTTTGTTTTGGGTCAATCAGAATTTGGCGATACATCTTTTCAATGTCACTATTGAAAACGTATTTAAAAAGACGCCATTTTAAAATAAGGAGCGTAAGATCAGTTTGCAAAACTGGACCTGGGTGCAAAACATCGTTCAAACTTGTTCCAGTGGCCGTACCACTCGATGCATTAAATACAACACGAATTTTCGTGGTGGTACTTTCGGGCTTCAAAACCGCATGATGCGGCAAGTAATAGTGTATTGGTGGTCGCTTATCGCGATATGCTGAAACCCGCCGCATGTGCCCTAATTCCAAATATTCTCGAACCACATTGTCGTATTGACGTTTTGATTCCGGAATTTTACACAATCGTGCTTCGTTTTTAATAAATTGTTTTACTGCTATGTGACGAGATTCCCCCAAGCAGATTTCATTTGGAAATTCTGACTTAAATGGCAGTGTCACCACATAGCGTCCCTCGTGATTTCTTTTTGTGGTTTGCACAAAATTTTCCTCACAAAAACGATCTGACGGAGTTATGCATATTTTTCGTGGGACCTCCTCCAGTTCCCAAAATGACGCTATTTGCTGATCGAGTGAATTTTCATTTATATATGAGACGTTTGTAGAATAAGACGATACACTACAAACTGGTACAGATCCTGTCAAAATCCACCCAAAAACGGTTTGCTGCGCTATTAGAGACCCTAAAACATTCCGTCTGATTCCATCGAGCAGTATTTTCGGATATAAATCACCGCCTATTAGCACATCAATTTGGCTACTGCAATAAAATCGTTTATCTGCTAAAACTAATTCAGGAAAATATTGACGTAGTAGGGGATCGACCGGGTATGAGGGGATGTTTCCCGTGAGTTGAGGTAACACAAGCGCAGAAGTTCTCATAAAAACAGTGGGATCAATTGGTGAACCCAATTCAAGTGTGCACGCCTTTTGCACCTGCGCTGATACCACATTATTCAATCCTGAAATTTGTGCATTAATATTTCGCGTGGGGAGCTTTAACATATTTTGTAATCTATCGGAAATGAATGTACCTTCTGAACCTGAGTCAATTAATGCTCTTGCGGTATAATTAATGCCAAGATGTTGCACATGGACCATAGCGGTGCCTAATAAAACCCCTTTATTGATAGACGCAAAATGTGACTGCACATTTTCGGGACGCGGGCAAACAGAAGATGGTCCAGCAACATCTCTGATTTGGTTAGTGGACTGTATATTTTGACTTGGTCCCGCTTCTTCGGAATTGCTGAGTCGTGGTCCAGAAGGTCGAGGTGAAAACTCCCAGTGCACAAGTGTGTGATGACGCTTATTGCATGTTGCACACTTATAATTGCTACGACAGTTACGGGCTTGATGATTCCCTGATAAACAATTCAGACAACATTGTAGCTTTCGTACAATTTTTGACCTCTCACTCGGGTTCATGGATAAAAAGCGAGGACATGTGCGCAGCACATGCTGTTGCGACTTGCAAAGCTTGCACGTAGAAACACTTACATTTGCTTGGTAAGTGTTTATCTTTTTGGGCGGTGGAGGATTATTGGATTGTTTTTGACCTTTATGTGGGGCTCCTCGGATGTCAGAGACAGTTTCGAGGGTTTGAAATCGGCTAGTTAGGAATTTGTCCATATCTATCCATTTGGGAATTTCCGATTTATTTTCAATTGACTGCTCCCACAGAGAAAGTGTAATTTCAGGCAGTTTTGTGGAACACAAAAAGGTAAAAATAGCGTCCCAATTTTGTATGTCAATCTTATGGACTTGTAGCGCCGTAATACAATTATTAATTTCCCGCTGAAGCCGTTTAATAGCCTGGCCGGATTCATTTCCTACGGCAGAAAGGTTAAAAAGAATTTTCAGTTGGCTATTAACGAGAATACGTTTGTTCTCGTACCTGTCACTGAGATTTTGCCATGCTGTTTCAAAACCTTCGTGAGTAAGAGGAGATTTTTGTACAATCTCTTTGGCCTCACCGCGTGTCTTTTGGTTTAGGTGAAAAAGCTTTTCCACCGGAGTGAGACGCGCGTTTGAAATATATATCGCGGTAAAAAGGTCGCGAAAGGATGGCCAAGAGAGATAATCGCCATAGAAAAGTTCCGTATCACACGGAGGCAAACGCAAATGGTGTTCAGAAGAAATGGCTTCTATGGCAGGCTTTTCTGCGCCATGAGAACAAACTGGCTTCAAAGCGGCCGATAACATGTGAGAAATTTCCGCCATTTTTGAGAGGCAACGCACGTATGATTGGTAACAATGACGGTATTTTACCTTTACAACCGAAAAATCAGCTGGAGCGGCCTCAGCCGCTGCTGGTTCTAACGTCATGTCCAAATATGACTCGTATGCTGATTTCACGAGAGTCCATTGTGACCTAAACTCTTCTTTTTGAATTTCTAATGAAAATGTTGAATGCTCGTTACGCGGAATAGCATTAAAATCATCCTCAAATTCTATTAAGTTGTCTGTAAGACGAGTGAAAGCATTTAATGATGCCATGAGTACTTTCTTGTGAACTAAATCAACGGCAAAAATATAAAAAATCTTTAAAATAATTTAATATTCAACGCTATTCCACTGCTTTTCGTAAAATAAATGTGGCCTGGCAACTCTCCCAAAATTTCCAATCTGGCAACGCTGTGATGATTTAAATAGTTTGCGGAGCAACTCTATTAAAAAAGTGGGTCTGGTAACCCTGTTATAATCCGCAGACAAAATTATTATTTATTTATATATTTATTTCAATTCGAAAATAAATATATATAAATATTTTAAAAAATGGTAAAAATATAGATATTTATACAAATATTTATTTAATATATTTATAATTGATGCATTTATTCACTTTTTTAAGTGCATATGATGAAATGAGTAAATATAATAAATCCCGTACACGGCAATTGTGTGAAACCTCAAAACAACATACAGTGGTGAATACCCCTTACTGCATTTGACAGCTCTCAATTGTTTGTTTATATTCGAATTCGCCGCGTTGTCTACCGTGCTTTTGACAGCTATAAATTGTTTGTTTATTTTCGTTGTCTACTGTGTTTTATATTGTTTTTCAATTTTTGTGCCGTAACAATTTTAATTTAAAGTTAATCTAATATGTTAACTAAATTAAGTGTCGGTAGTGAATTGCGTTGAATCTGTGCACTAAGTGGTTTACGGAGAAAAAAAAGAAAAGCTTTTCCCGATGTTTGTGCTGCAAATTTGTTGCAACAATTTGCAAATATGTTGCGAATATGTTTAGTGCACAAACAAACAAATTCAAAGATCGCAGAATGTTTTTTGGCTAGTTAATTACAATGGTGAGTCTTGGTGCATATGACACTATTGCTTCATATCTATGTTTTTAGGTTATGTTGTGGTCGACGGACCAGGAGACAAGTGCACCAAGTTGGAATTACCACGTAGTCTAAATAACGCACGTAGTGTAAATAACGTCGCGACTGAGACACCAGGAAAATTATAAAACCACGCACCTTTGCTTTTGGTAAGTGTCCCACAAAAGCTTCTCCAATGCAGTTGATAAATATTTAAAAAACAGCAATTTTAAAAAACGGCAGCGGCTGTCCGGTTCGTTTGGACCATGAAAATGTTCGACTCCTAGTGTTGAGTCTCCTTGAAGGATCTAGTGGGTGGTGGCGCAGCTGCTGCTTAGTGCAGTTGTAATTGGCAGGCACTGTAGTGGGTGGTAGTAGACCGGCAATTCGTGCACTATTTGTAAACCTCGTATACGATTTTACGTGGTTCCTGAGAGAAATAAAAACAAATGTGTTTCTAATTCACGTTATAATTTATTAGTTAAATAAGGAATACGTCCTTTGCTGTGTTGACCTGGTGTTGCTGCAGTCGTTTATATTTTCAGACTAAAAAACTGGCGGCAACTCGCTATTACATATGTACATGCACTGACAGCAGGATCAGCGAGTGCTAAAGATACTCGCTGCCAGTGCAGTGCAATGTAATAGATTGTTGGCCTAAACAAATTGAATAGAATAGAATTGAATAGAATTGAATAGAATTGAATAGAATTGAATAGAATTGAATAGAATTGAATAGAATTGAATAGAATTGAATAGAATTGAATAGAATTGAATAGAATTGAATAGAATTGAATAGAATTGAATAGAATTGAATAGAATTGAATAGAATTGAATAGAATTGAATAGAATTGAATAGAATTGAATAGAATTGAATAGAATTGAATAGAATTGAATAGAATTGAATAGAATTGAATAGAATTGAATAGAATTGAATAGAATTGAATAGAATTGAATAGAATTGAATAGAATTGAATAGAATTGAATAGAATTGAATAGAATTGAATAGAATTGAATAGTATTGAATAGAATTGAATATAATTGAATAGAATTGAATAGAATTGAATAGAATTGAATAGAATTGAATAGAATTGAATAGAATTGAATAGAATTGAATAGAATTGAATTGAATAGAATTGTATAGAATTGAATGGATTTGATTAGAAATAAATAGAAATTAATATAATTGAATAGAATTGAATAGAATTGAATAGAATTGAATAGAATTGAATAGAATTGAATAGAATTGAATAGAATTGAATAGAATTGAATAGAATTGAATAGAATTGAATAGAATTGAATAGAATTGAATAGAATTGAATAGAATTTAATATAATTGATGCTATCTGATATTGTAATCAATAAATAACCTATATTATTAAAAAAAAACTAAAGTAATAAATAAATTAAATTATTCAATTTTAACTGCAGTTAAAAAATACATAATGCTTGTTAATTTCAATGGATTTGATGTAAAAATTATTGCCAATTAAGCGCGCAAAGCACTCGGGTAATTTGCATGAAAAATCAGTTACCATATGGTGCACTGTTGCAGACACACAATGCTATGCCGGATGCGCGGGGCGGGGCGCATGAAGTGTAGCAGCAAACACTGAGATTTCATGTCTTATTTAGCTGTAAATCGGTCAAAGAGATTTGTATTTACTTTTTATGACAGCTTTTCTATATAACAACATGGCTGGTTTCGCACTGACTACAGACGCCTGATGCTGTTGACTGTAAATCTGCGCAAGCTTTACCCATAAAAAAGCAAGTTGTAGGGGTAGGAGAAATCGCAAATATACCACCACTCAGCTGACGCCATGTTGTAGCGACTGTGTTTGTGGCACATCAGCGGCAGCATCAGCAACATCATCCGCAGCAGCCGTAGCAGCATTGTTGCCGCAGCTTCCACATCAATTAGTTCCGCGCATTTTACTTGCAGAACATTGAATATTTTCAATTAAAAACACGAATTCGTTTGAATTTTAATACATAGTTTGTAGAGTATTGTGTCTCTGTCTTTTTTTTATATTTTGTATACTGTCAATTGCCGGCTTCAAGCCTCAATTTTAGGTGCTTTGTATTTGCAGCCAACTTTATTTCTTCCCTTGGGAAATTCAGGATTAAGCTAGGAAAAGCTTTTCTGTTTCAAGTTAGGAAGAGTGAAGCACTCTATTTTTATACTCAGTAGAGAGAGTAAAAACATGCTATTTTATAAATTTGTTGCATGACAGTTTTTTGTGTCGTAAAAGTGAAAATAATGAAAGTGAAATTTTACAAATTTTTATTTACATCTTGACTTTTTAGTGAACATGAATTTAGTGAAATGGAATTTTTAGTGAAAAGATTGAATTTTTAGTGAAAGATTGAATTTTTAGTGAAAAATTGAATTTTTAATGAAAAATGAGTTTTTAGTGAAAATTTTAATTTAAAATGAAAAATTGAATTTTTAGTGAAAAATTGATTTTTTAGTGAAAATTTGAATTTTTAGTGAAAAATTGAATTTTTAGTGAAAAATTGAATTTTTAGTGAAAAATTGAATTTTTAGTGAAAAATTGAATTTTTAGTGAAAAATGGAATTTTTAGTGAAAAATTGAATTTTTAGTGAAAAATTGAATTTTTAGTGAAAAATTGAATTTTTAGTGAAAAATTGAATTTTTAGTGAAAAATTGAATTTTTAGTAAAAAATTGAATTTTTAGTAAAAAATTGAATTTTTAGTGAAAAATTGAATTTTTAGTGAAAAATTGAATTTTTAGTGAAAAATTGAATTTTTAGTGAAAAATTGAATTTTTAGTGATAAATTGAATTTTTAGTGAAAAATTGAATTTTTTAGTGAAAAATTGAATTTTTAGTGAAAAATTGAATTTCTAGTGAAAAATTGAATTTTAAGTGAAAAATTTTATTTTTAGTGAAAAATTGAATATTGAATTTTTAGTGAAAATTTGAATTTTTAGTGAAAAATTGAATTTTTAGTGAAAAATTGATTTTTTAGTGGAAGATTGAATTTTTAGTGACAAATTAAATTTTTAAAGAAAAATTAGTTTTTAGTGAAAATTTTAATTTAAAATGAAAATTTGAATTTTTTGTGAAAAGTGAAAATTAGATTTATTTGCAAAAAATTATTTTTTATGAAAAACTCAATTTTAAGTGAAAAATTGAATTTGCAGTGAAAATTTGAATTATTAGTTGAAAAATTTAATTTTAGTTGAAAAATTGAGCTTTAATTAAAAAATTCAATTTGTTCTTAAAAAATTTAATTTTTAGTGAAAAATTGAATTTGTAGTAAAAAATTCAAATTTAAAATAAAATTTTTAATTTTTAGTTGAAATTTGAATTTTTTTGGGAAATTTGTTTCTTTTTATGTTTCTACAACTTAGATATAAACCTCTATTCCTAATTTAACAATTGAAATATGTTCTATAAGAACTGCAGTTAAATTGAAATATTAGTCGCAGTTAATTAAATTTAATGGCCAGAGGCTCCAAAGACTCATCACGAATTGTGTGGCTTTGCAATAAAAAACGACACATACCAGACATAGAAATACTTTTGGGGCATTTTGAACACATTGCAAAAACTCTTGATAAATGTGTTAAAATAAATCACCGAAAAGTTTTTGCAATTCAATCTAACATTAAGACTAACACATGCCATTGTCTGTGAATTACTTAGAAATACTTTTTAAATCATAAAAAAACATTGCAGAAGAGAAAATTTACTACATGAAGTTTTTTGAAAAATATTTTTTAATAGTTTTTTTTGTAAAATATCATAAAAATTAGTTGAAGAATTTTGAGAAACGTTATGCCATTCAAAAGACTAACATGTTGTCTATAGTTAGTATCATTTTTGACCTCGTCAGTCGAATATTGTCAAAAATATAGAACTTTTTGTAAATGCATTATTGAAAATTTTTAAATATATTTGGTGAGTTTCACTTTTACAACGACTATAGCTATTTTATCGTTTTATAATTTAATATTGAAATGCCATTTGAATAATACGACTTTTAAGCTTGGATTATATTCGAAATGGTTTCTTGTAAAAGAGAACCGAGAATCTAAAATTTAAAAAAAGTATTTTTTTTTATTTTTAATGTATATTTTTGTCTTTTTACAAATAAGTATTATTGTTAGTCTATAACTTTGTCCCTTGGTCCTTAACTGAATTCTAACACAAAATCCCTATTCAAACGAACACCTTCAAGTGTTGAATTGATGTGGTGTCGTCTCTAATTTGACTGCAGGCCAACCAAACTACAAAGACCCACAAAATTAAGATGCTGACAATTACATGAGTTCATTGGACCCTTGATGTCTACTATAGTACAATTCGAAATTATAACCGTAGAGTGAAACTTCTTAACCGACTTAAATGTCATTAAAACTGACAACAATTCAAGCAATTCCATTGAAGCGAACAATAAGCGGTAATGAGTGAAGAACTAGTCACACAAAAAGGAATTTGTATTCTGTCAAAACGATAGCAGAAGCTCTGATGTTGTTGCCAAGTGTAAGTTAGGCCAAATTAAAGACTGAATTAAGTGCAGAAATTTTAGATAGAAACAGCAAGCATTTCAATTATAATTAAACTTAAATTTGAGTTTTTCTTTTAAAATGTTTTCCTTCAAATTTAAAATGCACTCATTTCAAATACAAAATAATAATGTTTAAGTAAATAAGCAAATATATTTAATTTAATTCTCAAATAGCATACAAATAAATCCGCTAAATCTTAAATTAAGTAATATTTTAATAATACTTTTGTAATAATTTTTCACACATTTGTAATTCTTTTCTAATAGTTTGGTAATACTTTTTAAATACTTTTGTAATATTTTTGGAATTATTTTACTAATACTTTTGAAATACTTTGTAATACCTCTGATATTCTGATAAATTTCTTTTGTAATATTTTTTATAATTTTTTGTATACTTTGAAATACTTTTGTATTACTTGTGTAATAGTTTTATAATTCTTTTATAATTCTTTTGTAATTTTTTTAATACTTTTGATAAACAATTATTATGTTTGTAATACTTGTGTAATACT
Organism: Dryomyza anilis; assembly: GCA_951804985.1. Taxonomy (NCBI): domain Eukaryota; kingdom Metazoa; phylum Arthropoda; class Insecta; order Diptera; family Dryomyzidae; genus Dryomyza; species Dryomyza anilis. The sequence continues at coordinate 98,320,938 of OX638130.1, read as the reverse complement.
TTTGTAATAATTTTGTTATTATATAATACATTAGTAATAGTTTCGTAATACTTTTCTAATTTTTTCTAATGCTTTTGTAATACTTTTATAATACTTTGGCAATACTTTTAAAATACTTTTGTAATACTTTTAATACTTTTGTAATACTTTTGTAATCGTTTTTTTATACTTTTAAAATACTTTTAATATATTTTTTGTAATTCTTTTATAAAATATTTTTTTTACATTTTACATTTATTTTTTAATATTTTTGGTTTTGTAATTCTATTGCAATAGTTTTATAATAATTTTGTAATACTTTCGTAATAATTTTGTAATACTTTCGTAATAATTTTGTAATACTTATGTTATTCTTTTGTACTACTTTTGTAGTTAAATTGTAATACTTTAGAAATACATTTGTAATACTTTTATAGCACTTTTTTAAACATTTGTAATAATTTTGTAACACTTTTAATATTTTTGTAATTCTTTTGTAATTGATTTGTAGTTCTTTTGTAATACTTTGGTAGTACAAATTAGCATTTAAAAAAAAAGTTAGTTGAATTATTTTTTTTAATGTAAAACCTTTACTACTACTTAATCACTGCATTAATCCATCTGCGGATCAACCTTTCCCTATTGTATTCGATAACACATTAAATTTTCATGCAAGCCCTTTGCTCATATATGGAACCCAATCCCTATGAATGGCTCGCACACATGGCTCAATGCGCCGCCTGGTGTGCATCCGTAAGATAAATAATTCGGTTGGCAAAAGGTGTAAAAATTAATTTCACTCGCAGGCGATGGCAGGCAGCAACTGCCTTTTGTTGGCGATTGACTAAAATGAACAATGCGGCTGAAAGGCGAATGAAGGCAGTGCAGATGTGGCAAATGCACAAAATACTACATCAACGAAGTAGCTGGGTATAGAGTAAATGGCAAGACAATGAAAACATTTCCCTTTTGGGGGCTGCCGTGCAGTAGCCATTTGTCAGTGTACCACGAAAGGTATACGAACAAAGGTAAAATCAACTAAAAGTAGAAAAAGTGAAATAAATAAAAAAGAGGAAAAAGTTGTGGGAAAAAAATTGAAAAAAACTGCTGCATTCGCGCTTGATTTGGCCAGCGTCCAAAGTCAATATGCTGTAGTAGTCGCAAAGTTGTTGAAGGCTCTGAAATGTTATTGAAAGCGAATATCTTGTGAATTTGGATGTTGGCACATCGTGAACTTTGCAAAAAAAAAAAATGTGCCGATCTCCCACAACATATTGACCGCTAATCAAGAACGTAAACAGCTGACGAAGTATTCATTCAGATTTTGTATATTTTTTGCTTTTGGCAATTAGAATGAATTCAAAATATTGATACAATATTGAACAAATTAAGGCTGGTGACTGTCAATAACTTAAAAAGAAAAAATATATTTCAAATCTGACTTGGAAAAGCATGTTTTATAATAACCTGGTAATTATTTTTTTTAATTGGTTGTAATATTTTTGTAAAACTTTCGTAACACTTTGTAATAGTTTTGTAATACTGTTGCAATACTTGCGTAATACTTTTCAACAAAATCTATACTTTTCATATATATATGCTTAAGAATAGTTTGTAATACTTTTGTAATTCTTTATTAATACTTTTGTATTGGTTTTGTAGGATGTATGATTTACTTTATTCATACTTTTGAAATACTTTTGTAATATGTTTGTAATTTTTTTATCATTGCATAGCATACCAATTTTTCTTATGTTTTAATTTAAAATAGTACTATTTAATAATAGTAGAGTCGGTTACTCAGTTTGTTTATACATTGGACTAAAGTCGAAAGTTCTTGTAGCCCACATTGAAATCTAGACTGGGGACTACCAACATTTTAAAAAGAAACATATTTCTCTAATCTAAATACCTTGACAAGCCATTTTTTAATACTTTTGCAGTTCTGTTGTTATACTTTTGTAATACTTTAGAAATTTTGTTATAATACTTTTGTAATGCTTTTGTAATACTTTTGTAAAACTTTTGTAATACTTTTGTAAAACTTTTGTAAAAATTTTGTTATACTTTTGTAATGCATTTGTAATACTTTTGTAATACTTCTGTATTACTTTTGTACTACTTTTGTAATATTGTTGTACTACTTTTGTAATATTTATACCCTACACTAAGAGTGAAAGGGTATATTCAGTTTGATACACCCAGAAGGAAGCATCTCCGGCATGGAAAAGTATATATATATTCTTAATCAGCATGACCTCCTGAGTCGATTTATAGATGTCTGTCCGTTTGTCTGTTGAAATCTTAATTACAGAAAAACTAAAAGAGCTAAAGAAATGAAACTCCTAATTTTGATTACTTATATACCTACGCTGTCTGTCAGTGAAAAGTCTATTGATCAGTCTATTGTGACCTGTGAACCGGCCACTTAAGTTCAAATACCTCATATAAAACAAACATCTACTGGTGAATTTTACTGTATACGTGCATACGTAAACTTTTTTTGTCAAATATATATTGACTTCATGCTCAAATGCATAAAAATAACGACTTGCGCTTCAAAAAAAAAAATTTAAATTCGGTACACCTACCCATTTGTAAATATGGGTATCAAATGAATGAAAATTCTTCAGCGATTGAAAGTTTGTATTTATTTTCAGGATTCGTATACCCTGGTGACCTATATACCACATTGAATGGTAACCACATATAACATATGTGTAGGGTATTTATAGTCGGCTTAGACCGACTATAATTTTAATAATCCTAACTATCATAATAACGCATACTATAAAATGTCCCTACTTTAAAATTTCCCATCTAATTTGACCTTCCCAACTGGTTTTGTAATACTTTTGTAAAACTATTGCAATACTATTGTAATTCTTCTGTAATACTTTGATTATATTTTCGATATACTTTTGTAATACTTTTGTAATACTTTTGTTATACTTGTTTTTATAGATTTGTAATACTTTTGTAATACTTTTGTAATATTTTTGTAATATTTTTGTAATACTTTTGTAACATTTTTGTAATACTTTTGTAATAATTTTGCAATTCTGTTGTAATACTTTTATAATACATTGTAATACTTAAGTAATACTTTTGTAATACTTTTGAAATACTTTTGTAATACTTTTGTAATTTTATTGTAATAATTGTATATACTTGAATGGAAAATGTATTAAAACAATTTAATAGTTTGCGGTTAAACAGTCTGCCAGTTAAACCAGTATATGCAAAAAAAAGTCAGTTTATTTTGTTTTTATTTACATATAAATATATTTTGTAGATTTATTAAATAAATAAAAATATGGATTTCTCTGTATTTTGATTTAAATAAATAGAAAATACATTTTGTGCTAATATAAACAAAATTACTAAATAGTTAGAATTAGTTTCAATTCAATCATACTCTAAACTTAAAATTGTCAGTCAGCAAATTTTTTTGTTTTTTGTTTTTTTTTATATTGTTTTTTTTTAATCGATCGAAAATGCATACTCCCACATTTAAATAACCAACGCATTCAGTGCATAAAATGAATGCCACATGATTGCGCAGAAGACCAAATATAAAAAATAAAATAAAAAAAAGTAAAACTAACGAACGCGTCTCGTTTTTGGTTTCATTGGTTGTTGAACATCATCATCTTTCTGATGGTGGACGACGTTCAACGCTTGTTATCCGGTTATTTCTGAGTTCGTATTGGGAACGGAAATAAAATGCGGAAACTATATTAAATGCTAAAAAATACTTTTCGCTTTTCTAAAAGGCTTTAAATAATAAACATATAAAAAATATAAAAATAAAATAATAAATTAAATTTAAAAATTAGAAATATAAAAAAATAAAAGTTTGGAAAAATAAAAAAAAAATTACCAGTTGAAAAATATATAAAATATTATAAAATTTAAAATAAAAAAATATATAAATTATAAAAAATATAAAAAAAAAATTAAATATCGAAAATCTAACTTTAAAAATGAATTGAACAAATATAGCTTTGCAGAAATACAATACAACAAAAAAAAATATAAAAAATATTAATATAAAAAAAAAAATAAATAAAAAATTAATAATATAAAATTACAACTTAAAATCATTTAGTTAATATATTCAAAATTAATAAAATATAAAACCTTTTAAATTGAATAAGTATTAAAATATTCGCAACAAATTCTTCTCTAGTATCAAGGAAATGTTGAAGCAACCTAGTTGCAATGTTGCCTAGATTAGCGAAATGAAGCTGTGCAGCTGTGACCAGGCGCTGTGACAAGAAGTAGCGGTGACAATGACATGTCGCACATGTCACGTCAGCTGCCAGGAGCACAGCTAATGCTCGGCACAAAACGACGATGCACATTTTAAAACAATAATAGCGGCCGGCTGCCGCGAGGTGTTGACGATGTCTTCATCTGCATGTGAAGTGGAACCATCAACGTCATTGACGTCGTTGCCAAACAGACTCTGGCGAGAGTTTTATGCTGCACGGTAAAAGGGTAAAACAAGGAGGCAGTAGCAGGAGAAACATTTGAAACGAATGATATTGGGTGCTGTTACTGTGTAGAGTGAAATATTCGTAGAAATTGTTGACAAAACATTTTCCCAAGTGCTATGGTTAGCTGTGTAAAAACAGAAAGGAAACAAATGACATTTTATAAATTTGGCAAATTCAAAAATACTCAATTTACATTAAAAAAAAATAACAATTGATATTCAGAAATTCCAATTGAAACTATCATTTGAGAGTATCTGAATTCGAAATGTAAATTTATGAATATCAGTTGCTATATTCTGAAAAACATATGAAAATTCTGAATTACAATTGACAAATTTTGAATTACAAATTTTTATATTTATAAATTGCATTTTTTGTGTTTTGAATTCCAATTGAAAATGGCTTTGTATGAAAAAGTTTTTTCTTTATAGAATTTGATTGAAAAGTTCAACCATTAAAAATGCTCTATTGGATGATAATAAATCCGATGTGAAGAATTTTCAATGAAATCTGAATTTGTGAAATAGACCAGCCGGAACCTCGAAATTCTAATTTTGGTACTCAAATCGACAATTTCAAAATTGAATTAAAGTGATGTCTCCCAAACCAAATAAACTAAAAAAAGAGGATATACTGTCCATTTCTCGTCCATACTTGGATTTCGCTGAAAATTCTCTACATCGATTTTCATATTCAATAGGGCATTTTTTTTCGAATTTAAATCATGAAAATAACTTAGTCTAATTTCCATATAATTAATTGCCGGTGCAATAAAATCGCAGTTAGCTACTTTTTCCTCCACTACAAAACACGTCAATCTTTTTGAGTGTGTGTCTGCTTGTTGGATATAGTTCGCAAAAGTGTTTTTTTTTCTCTGCATTTGTTTGTTTGACAATAACTGAATATTGATGTGTTTGTCTTGTGCTTCAGTCACATCTGTTCGCCGGTTTTTCAATGTTTGTTACCATGTACAAGGCCAGGGAGGACAAAATATGTAGAATTCAAATTTTTGTTAGCATGTCATACTGCAGTTCTATTTATTGTTTTTAATGTCATGTTAGAAAGTTACAATCGATATTGGTAAATCGTTTAAATTGTAAAAAAATAAATATTCTTGAAATTTAAACGTGAGATAAATATTAGAATACATGGGAAATTTCAATTTTTATAGTGAATCAAATCAACGTCTCTTACGAAAACTAGCACGTTTGAAATGTTTCTATGGAAGTTTTCAATTTGAAACGTGCTAGTTTTCGTAAGAGGCATCAAAATAAATAAGATTTTTTTTATTTTGTGCTAGTAAACAAAATGAAATTACTCCTAAAGTGTTCTGGATGCCATCAGGGAGTACCAATTTTGAAAATAATTGTATACATGAAGTTGTGAGAAAATTACACTACCCAACACGATTTTTGCCATGGACATCTCATACATCAATTCTATAATTCGCTGATACTGAGTTTCATTGCATACTCAGTTTTATTCGTTAACGTAACTTTCTTGAGAAAATTGGAAAAGTATATTTAATTAGAATAAAAAAATATAGTTCTGTGGAAAAATAGTTTAACAAAAAAAACTTAAACGCAATTTATCTTTAAATTATCCAGACCAATTTTAATATACTAATGAATGCGTGTAGCCGCGGTAGCTCAGTGGTTAGTGCGTTGGACTGCGAGCCGAAAGGTCCCCGGTTCAAGCCTGGACTGGGGCTAACAACATCTTTTCATAGAAACATTTTTCTATACCGCGCTACCTCTCGTCAGTAAATGGCAAACCTACGAGAGTAAAACATTGCCTATGAAAAGCTCTCACCCGCCGTTCGGATTCGGCAATAAACTGTAGGTCCCACCACTTTGAGTACAAATATAACACGCACAGCTCAAAATGGTGAGAGAGCTCGGCCTAAGTTCTTATAGGACTGTAGTGCCAAACTATTATATTATTATTAATGAATGCGTTTTTAGATAATTGAATCTGAACTCGGAAAATTTTGATTTTTTTAACTATCAAAATTACTAACTTTTTTCTAATTTATTCACTTTTTAAAATATTCCCACACACAGAATAATCCTCTTTTGGCATGAGGTTGGAAGAATGAAAAAGTTAGTTGTACCAATTAACTTCATTCGGTTAAATTGAATGGTTTACAAATTAGCTGACAGAACTGCCATATTAGTCTATACACACTCCTCATTGTTCTAAATCTGTACTAAATTGTTCTAAAACAGTTCGAAATTGGTTTCAGTACAAACTACAATTCTTTTTATTTTGACAATAACAACCGACTAAGCGGTTGAAAGAACCGAATAAGTTGGTTCAGCAAAGAGTTGATTGGCGCAACAAATCTCTATTCTGTGTGCAGATAACTTTATGTTGGTACTTCATTTTCAACAAAAATACAAATGCCCCTAATCTTAAAATATCATTACTACATATTTAAAGTTTGCTTCTCTTTACTGAATACTTATTTTTTTCTTTTACATTGCGTTTTTGAGAAAAATTACATTAAAACGATTATTTTTCAGTAATTAGTATATAAAGCCGCGGTAGCTCAGTGGCTAGTGCGTTGGACTGCGAGCCGAAAGGTCCCCGCTTCAAGTCTGGACTGGGGCTAACAACATCTTTTCATAGAAAATTTGTCTATACCGTGCTACCTCTCGGCAGTAAATGGCAAACCTACGAGAGTAAAACATTTCCTATAAAAAGTTCTCACCCGCCGTTCGGATTCGGCAATAAACTGTAGGTCCCACCACTTTTAGTAAAAATATAACACGCACAGCTCAAAATGGTGAGAGAGCTCGGCCTAAGTTCTTATACGACTGTAGTGCCAAACTATTATTATTAGTATATAAAATATTGTAACGAAAATTCAGTCTACTGAAAAATGTTCTACAAGTTCGTATCTCTGGATTGTGTACAAAGTCAAAACACGCTTATGTTTGGTTTAAATTATAACAAATAACTTTATTAATTAACTTTAATAAACAACTTTACTAATTATAAATTCTAATACTTGCTGCATGTCCACTATGACATTGTTCTCACACGAGACGTACTCGACCACTTTACAATTACTACTGAAGTGCTGTGCCTCAGATGCTGCGCCTCTTATATACTGCATGCATCAGTTCGATACGTTTCCACAAGCTTCGACATGTGTCGAGAACCTTCTATTTGTTTCGTGAATGACGCATGCTATTGGCATTTCATTCGCACACATGTGTTTTAATGTGTTTTAATGTTAATCTGATCTTTTATCTCTTTTTCGCACATTGCTTAGTGCGCTAACTGTCTTGCGTCTCATTTATTATTGTTGATTGCTTGCACTGTGGAGCAAAGTTCACTTTTGCACGTTTTGTTTTGAAGTGCGTGGTTATTTTTTGTTACGGCTAGTTAAGTGCAGTTCAAACGAATTCTGAAGTGAAGACGTATTTTCCATCTTAAGCTCACATGTAATGTTTGGAGCTGCATACATATATGTACAGAACTGCTTTTTGCAGTCACAAACAAAATATAGCCATTTGCTAACAAATCAAAATAAATCGAAGAATCCATTTTTTGTCCAGGTTCTAATGTTACATGATTCCGCAAATTAGATCATATGCACTTTACACTTTGGAATTGAGTACTCCGAAGTGGCCTACCAATTGTTTTAAATAAAAATATCAAAATTACTAATGTTGTGTGTGCAGTGCCCCGATAATGTACAACGTTCGCATATTTTCTTTTAAAAAGCGTGGTCATTCATATTCTGTTGTGCACGACAAAGTGTAGTTTTTTCACTCCAGATCTCGCATTCAAATGTCTAACAGCACTGCATTTATATTTCCGAAAGCAAATTGTATCGTAAAGGGTTTTTCAACAGGGACGCTACAAAAGTAGAGCGACAGGGACAGCAAACGACGCCATATTTCTTGCCGTCCTTTGGCATTTCTTTTCAGTAAGGTTTGCCATTTCATGATGGAAAGATATACGTATTCGAATTTCGGTAGTAAATTTTAATAATTTTGACTCGTTGTTGGCTCGTATATCTTTCCATCATGAAATGGCAAACCTTACTGAAGAGAAATATCAAAAGAGCGGCAAGAAATATGGCGTCGTTTGCTGTCCCTGTCGCCGTACTTTTGTAGCGTCCCTGTTGAAAAAACCTTGAAAAAACTTTTGTAGCGCTCTTATTATATATATGAAATAAATCAAATTTGGGCTGAACTGCAGTTTACCGTGTACTTCAAAAAAACACAAAAAAAACCAAGCGAAAACCAACTGTCGTATGTCGGACACACTACTTGATTGCAATCGGATTTTTTGCTTGAAATAGTTGATTGAAGTTATTTTTTATACGTGTCTGGTAAAATGTAGTTCTGCCCATATTTGAATTTTTAATTTAATTTTTATGTCAATGTTACGGAATTGTCAGAAAAGTCAGATGGGCAGCAATACTACCAAGTTGTTCAAATTAGAACAGTTTCGTTCCCGTGAAACAGATCTAGTTCAACTGCCACGGGAACACAGCTAATGAGGTTTTGAATTTTTGTGAATTTAAATTATGTTCCGTAAAATAAATTTTTTATAAAATTTGAATTTCTCAAAGTAAAAATAATTGTATAGTATATATTTTCGAACTAAATGAAATCATTTTTTTTGTGTATGATATTTTATAACTTAAATCTCACAAACATTTTCGCAAATGTCCCTTCGCCACCTCCTACATAGTAGACATTGTTGTCCAAAAATATGCAATATAAATATTTATCAGCAAAAATGCTTGCAGACGAATCGTTTGCAACGATTAACTTTTCAGTTATTTCCCTCGAGGTGCAAAATGCCACTAAACAAGGGCACGTTTGAAGTACACAGCCATCATAAAGAGCGACAGGGAAGTGAGGTAGCTTTGCGTTTAATGAAGAATATTCATTGAAGAAATTTATAGCAGCAGAGGAATCAGTAGAAAAATCAGTTGTACAAATGGCATGGCTTTGCAGTTGTATGGTTTGTTAACAGTTTAAAATTGTTGTCAAAATTGCAAATAAATGCGCAGTTTATTTTTTAGCCTCGAGAGATATCACAGGCACGTGATGAATGTGATGAATAAATAAAGTACAACTTTTATTATTTTCAAAATTTAATTGCGTATTTTTTTAATTTAATTTAAATAGTTTTTTTTTCTTATTATTTTTTATATATTTTTAAAAAAATTGAATCCAAAACATTTAAATCAATTTTCATTTGAAATTATCATGTATTATCGTAATGCATTTACTAGTATTTTGTGTTTTGATATTTCAAATATGTCTATAAGAAACATTTTTATAATTAGATGAAAACATATACAAAAAATATATTTAAAAAATATGTATTTAATAAATATTGTAAAACTCTAAAAATAATATAATTTTTTCTAATATAAATAATAAAATACCAATTTGATTAATACAAAAATAAAAGAATTAAATTTTATAATTTTAAAAATATAATAAATCTATATATATAAAACTCTTGGTCGGTATATAAAACGTCTGTCAGTCTGTCGGTCTGTCTGTTTGTTCCAGCATCACGTCTAAACCGCTGAATCGATTTAACTGAAATTTCGCCACAGGATACTAAGGTCCGGAGGGTGTCATAGGCGGGATTGGACAAAGGGGCGTGGTACCTCCCATACAACCTAAACTTTCAAAACGACATAACTCAGCACATACACAATCTAAAAAGATGAAACAAAAAACTAAAATTCACCACACTAAAACTCACCACACTAAAACTCACCACACTAAAACTCACCACAATAAAACTCACCACACTAAAACTCACCACACCAAAATTCACCACACTAAAACTCACCACACTAAAACTCAAACGGGCCCCTGATATAAAAAATAATAATAATGTTTTTTTATATTAATAAAATCGCTTTATATCTATGAATTCACAAAATCTTGGCACGAGTCGTGCACGGGTCCAGCTAGTTATTTATAAAATTTGTCTATGGCCACTCTATGCATAATTTATATTTAATTCATAGGTACTAATTTGAACAGTAGGAACATTTTATATATATTTAATTTTTTTTTTTAATACGAAAATATAACTATTTGTCACTAATATATGACTTGTTTTATATAATTGCCAAAGTTCACGTACGTATAACTTTAAATTTATTTCACAAATTTGTGTTCATCAAATTCTATTTGCTGTGTCGTCGTCATTGTTGTCGTTGTTGACGTCGCAGCATGTTGCAAAAGCGTTGCATATTTTGCTTCGAAATATTTGAACTACTTGTCAAAATAACTTACAAAATGGCTGGTTATATTTTGCACATAAATTTGGTTGTTTAAAGCACAACATTGACAAAGTGTTGTGTATGGCAATGACGCAGACAGAGCACTGTAATAGTAGTTGGTAGAATTTTAGAGGGATGATTTATGTGGAGGAACATTGAATGCAATATGCATTTCATGCAAAATAAATAAACATACATGCAAAAGAAAACATATGTGTTTGATTTTTTCTTTAGCAAGTCCTTTGCATTTGCCAGCAAATATGAGAAATTATAAATAAAATGAAGCATAGTAGAATTAATTAGGAACATAGTAAATTTAAAAAGAAACGTATTTAATTGTTCAAAATTATATAAAATATATATTACTACAAGAAAACAATTATTTTATTGCATATGTTGAGTATTTTTTATTTTTAATATATTAATTTTTATATAAATTATAAAATTTATATACAACCGAATGAAATATGAACATATTCAACCAAATATTAGTAAAAAACTCATTTTATATTAACAAAGGCATACTTTGAAATAATGTTTTTGTATATATTTTTTTTGTTTGTATTTAGAAAAAACCGTATTTAGTTTTTACAGAATTTAATTTCTTTTTAATTTTTCTTTTTCTACTTGACAAAAAAAAAACAAAATGTGAAAAATTTTAAATTTATTCATATTAAACTTTAATACCAATTAAATATAAACGTATTTAATATTTAACATAAGAAACAGCAAATTGTTTATTGCTTAAATATTGTTGAGTAGTTAAATTAAATACGGTCAATTAGTCAATTTTAATATAGCTAATTTTCAATTTAGATATTGACAAAATAAATGGTAAAATAGTCAACTTATAATAAGAGTTTGGCACTATAGTTCTATAAGAACTTAGGCCGAGCTCTCTTACCATTTTGTGCTGTACGTGTTATATTTGCACTCAAAGTGTTGGGACCTGCATTTTATTGTCGAATCCGAACGGCGGGTGAGAGCTTTTCATAAGCAATGTTTTACTCTCGTAGGTTTGCCATTTACTGCCGAGAGGTAGCGCGGTATAGAAAAATGTTTTCTATGAAAAGATGTTGTTAGCCCCAGTCCACGCTTGAACCGGGGACCTTTCCGCTCGAAGTCCAACGCACTAACCACTGAGCTACCGCGATTACCAAATAGTCAAACTAATGTGAGCAAATATTCAATTTAAATATAAGCAAACAGTAAAATTACATATGGACATTTCCTGGGTTTTCGGACAGGACATTCGTACGCTTAAAACATTAATAAAGGGTTTTTCAACAGGGACGCTACAAAAGTAGAGCGACAGGGACAGCAAACGACGCCATATTTCTTGCCACTCTTTCGACACTTCTCTTCAGTAAGGTTTGCCATTTCATGGTGGAAAGATATACGAATTCGAATTTCGGTAGTAAATTTTAAAAATGTTGACTCATTGTTGGCTCGTATATCCTTCCATCATGAAATGGCAAACCTTACTGAAGAGAAATGTCAAAAGAGCGGCAAGAAATATGGCGTCGTTTGCTGTCCCTGTCGCTCTACTTTTGTAGCGTCCCTGTTGAAAAACCCTTGAAAAAAACTTTTGTTCGCTCTTATTGAAAAACCCTTTATCTCGATGAAAAATTAATGAATTTACTGGATTTTTTTTTGTTTAAGTAGTATTTAAATAGGACTAAATATCCTCAAAAAGAGAATTCTATACGGTAGATCAAAAGATATAAATTAAATGGTTAAACGAAATTAAATGTCGTGGTTCATATGGAAATTCCAAAAAGTCAGCGAATTTTGCGTAATAATTATTTTTTTTTTTGAATTATTTTAGAAAATATCTGAAATCATGTGCTTTATTTGTATATTTATATATTGTTTCCAAAGTTTATAGGTTTTTTTTTTTAATAATAAATCACAGAAAAATTCCGGACGAGACAAAAAGTTCCGTTTAGAAATTATCACTACGATTATTTTTCTAAAAATTCTTTTGGTGTACAATATATTATTTTTTGAATTATCTTAGAACATAGCTGAGACAATTTACTTTATTTGGTTCATAAACACTTTGTTCCTAAAGTTTATTGTCATTTCGTAATAATATCGGCCAATAACTTTATAACCGAAATTTCAAAAAGGGGGTACATATATTTGTAAATATCTTACGTTCCAAATAACTGACATGATCAATAACGATATTAATTAAAAAGGTATTTAAACATCCAATAAACATTTTTCACAACATTTTTAAAAACTTTTACTAGTTTAAGTGAACTGGATAGAAGAACTTGAAATATGCATTTTATCAGCAAACATTTTAATTAAAAAATTCATTTAAAAAATTGGAAAAAGTCGAGAAAGTAAGATGATACACAGTGTCTAATATTTCAAAATTAGTCTACACTCTTTCGAAGAAAATGCGCTATCAATGATAAAATAAATTATGTGAAAGCATTATAATTGATTGCTATATAAATAGGCATAAAAATAAAAAAGATAAAAATGTGGGCCAATCATGCCAATTTTTTGAGCACGTATTGATAGATGATTGTTTGTAACTAGTTTTAAATTTTATACCTTTATCTATATATATAAAACTCTTGGTCCGTCTGCCGGTCTGTCTGTTTGTTCCAGCATCACGTCTAAACCGTTAAACCGATTTTACTGAAATTTTGTAACAGGATACTATGGAGTCCGGAGAGTGTCATAGGCTATATATGGGCGATTGGACAAAGAGGTGTGGTACCTCCCATACAACCTAAACATTCCAAACGACATAACTCAGCACAAACACAAGCTAAAAAGATGAAACAAAAAACTCAAATACAAAAAAAAAATATACAAAAGCAACCACACCACATTAAAACTCACCACAATGAAACTCACCACACTAAAATTCACCACACTAAAACTCACCACACTAAAACTTACCACAATAAAATTCACCATATTGAAACTCACCACAATAAAATTCACCACACTAAAACTCACCACACTAATACTTACCACACTAAAACTCACCACACCAAAATTCATCTCACCTAAACTCACCACACTGAAACTCACCACATTAAAACTCAGCACACTAAAATTTCTACTATGAAAAACTCTACGGGGAAGAATTCTACGGGAAAGAAATCTACCGGGAACAATTCTACCGCGATGAGTTCAACGGGAAGATTTCTTCTGGGAAGAATTCTACCGGAATGAGTTCTACGGGAAGATTTCTAACGGGAAGAATTCTACGGGAAAGCGTTCTATGGGGAAGAATTTTACGGGGGTCTGAGAAAAAATTGTCTTTGAGAAAAGTTGTTTTGACGGAGAATTATTATTTGGCTACTACATTTATAAAACCAATAAAAAACTTTCACAGCCAAGCACGGGCCTCTGATATAAATAATAAAAATGTTTTTTTATATTAATAAAATCGCTCCATATCTTTTAATTCACAAAATCTTGGCACGAGTCGTGCACGGGTCCAGCTAGTAGTGAATACTTTACGTGATATGGGATCCTAAAAAGTAAACCCATATCTTGTAAGGGATGTAGTTGACTATCTTGACTCATTTTCGAACTTCAAATTACTTTTCTACTAAAAATATTTAAATTAAATTTCATCGCATTCGGAATAGTTGTATAGGCAGGCAGACAGACGGGTATGTCTAAATCGACTCGAAAAGTGATGATGATCAAAAAAAAATATATATTTTTTTATTAATATATTCAAATTCTGAGGGTCAGTCACTGTAGTGTTATTCAAATGAAATATTTTTAAATATTCAAATTAAATATATTCAATACTAAATATTGACAAGTATTTCATTTAAATTCCATTAAATATCATAGAATATTAAAAAAAAAATATCATAATCTGGTCAATTTAAAATTTATCAATTAGTAAAATTAAATATCTTGAAATAATCAAATTCGATTTAGTCAAATTCAATATTTTCATATAGTCAAATGGTTATATTAAATATGTTAAAATAGTCATATATAATATAGGTGAATAAGCAAATGAAATATTGTTAAAATATCAAATTAAATATAGCTAAAATAGTTATATTAAATATTGCCAAGTGGTAAAGTCAATATTGCGATAAAGTAAAATTCAATATAGGCAAATAGCCAAATTAAAAATTAAATATAATCAAATAGTCATATTTAATATGTTCAAATAATGAAATTTAATAGTGTCAAATAGTTAAATTCAATATTATAATATTAAATACAATGAAATGGTAAAATTAAATATAATCAAATATTCAAATTAAATATGGCCAAGTAGTCAAATTATAAATGATTAAATAGTGAAATGAGATATGGTCTAATAGTGAAATTAAATATGATCAGATAGTAAAATTAAATATTATCGAATAGTCAAATTAAATATTTAAATTATTAGTATTAATAAAAAATAGTTCTTAAATTTAAAAAATACTATTTAATTGTTGTAAAAATAAGATTTTAGTCTAATAAATTTAATAAATTTCATATTATTTTCATTATTTTTAATAACTGAAAATCAAATTTCCAATTATGACGCCAAACATAAAACATGAATATAATGACTTGTTATGCAAGTTATTCATTGCAGTTCAGCAAAAATGCCATCGGGTGCAGCCATAACTTGGATTTGTTTTCATAACCATAGTAGTCAGGGCGTCAGCCAGCCAGCCAGTCAGGCAGGCAGTAAAGCAAACTGGCAGCCACACAAGGCAACCTCATTCTACGACACGACGACATCGCATTCTATAACCGACTACTATTTTAATTGCTTTCTTCCAAGTCATTGGCGCACGTAAGTTAATTGGAAAAATATCGTATGGCATAAAGAATGTGACGTCAATTCTTTTATATGAGTTTTATGTTTTTTTTTTTTCATCTTTTTGTTTTGGTTCGTGTTCTGCAACGAGCAGCTAATTGTTGGTAACAGTGGCAAAATAACGCGGAATAATTACCAGACACAACTTGTTGTGCCAACGATAAAAAAAAGAAGAAAAAAAACATATAGTTTCAATTAATGTTGCACATACGTAACGTTAGGGCAAAATATAGCGCAAAATAAATTTATAGGAATACAGAAAACAGTCGTGGGTACGTTTATAAAAGATGAATACAGAATTCTGTTGAAAACTTTGATTGCAATTTGCATAGTCGTTTGCAAAATGATTAGAAATTCATAATTCATAGCGTTTTTTGGGTTTCCTTTTTTTCAAAATTCATTTATTTTAAAATAGTTAACGAAAAATATTGTATAAGAAACGAAATTGTTTTATTTAGTGTTCTACATACGTCAGGTAATGCTATTGATTATTAAAAGTAAAATATTATAAATTAAGAATTTAAATAAAACGATTATTTTTAGTGATATTAAAAGAATTTTAAAAATAATTATCAATATATATTTTTAAAGTACTTAATTTTTGAAATATTTAAAATTTTTATAAAATGCTTAATTATATACATTTTTTTAAAGTATAAATTTGAATTTCAGTAAAAAAAATATTTCCAGAAATAATTTGAATACAGAGATTTAATCTTTACACGACTCGTGCAAAGATTTTGTGAATGCAAGGTTATGGAGCAATTTTATTAATATAAATAACATATTTATTATTTATATCAGGGACCCGTGGACGTATTTTTTATTGGTTTTATAAATGTAGTAACCAAAACCAAACTAATTCTCCGCTAAAACAACTGTTCTCATATACAATTCTTTCTCAGACTGTTCTTCCCAGTAGAATTCTTTCCCGTAGAATTCTTCCCCGTAGAGTTTTTCCCAGTAGAAGTTTTATTGTGGTTACTTTTAATGTGGTGAGTTTTAGTTTGTTGAGTTTTAGTGTGGTGAATTTTAGTGTGGTGAGTTTAAGTGCAGGGAATTATATTGTTGTTTGCTTTAGTGTGTTCAATTTAAGTGTGGTGAATTTTAGTGTGGTCAGTTTAAGTGGGTGAATTTGAGTGTGGTGGATTTTAGTGTGGTGAGTTTTATTGTGGTGAGTTTTAGTATGGTGAATTTTAGTGTGGTGAGTTTTAACGTGGTGAATTTTAGTGTGGTAAATTTTAGTGTGGTGAATTTTAGTGTGATGAATTTTGGTGTGGTGAGTTTCAATGTGGTGAGTTTTAGTGTGGTGAGTTTTAGTGTGGTGAATTTGAGTGTTGTGAATTTTATTGTGTTGAGTTTTAGTGTGGTGAATTTGAGTGTGGTGAATTTTGGTGTTTTGAATTTGAGTGTGGTGATTTTTAGTATGGTGAGTTTTCGTGTGGTGAATTTTAGTGCGATGAGTTTTAGTGTGGTGAATTTTAGTGTGGTTGATTTTGTTTTCTATCCTTTTTTTTTTATTTTTCTGTTGTTTTTGAGTTATTGCTTAAGTTTCGTGCTTTTACTTTTGTGTTTGACTTTTGCTTTTGTTTTTGTGTTTTTGCTTTTGTATGTTTTTTTTGTATTTGATTTTTTTGTTTCATCTTCTTAGCTTGTGTATGTGCCGAGTTATGTCGTTTTGAAAGTTTAGGTTGTATGGTAGGTGCCACGACCTTTTGTCCATTCTCGCCCATATATAGTATACATAGTATCCTGATGCAAAATTTGAGTTAAATCGGTTCAGCGGTTTAGATGTGATGCTGGAACAAACAGACAGACAGACAGACAGACCGACAGACTGACAGACGGACCAAGAGTTTTATATATATATAGATATTGAGAATAATATAAATTTTGAGTGGAAATTCGCATTTTGATTGGAAATATGAATTTTAAAAAGAAATTTTAACAAAAAAAAAATTTTTAAAAAAAATAATTTTAAACAAATGAAAATAGAGCAAAAATGTAAATTTTGAGTGAATATGAATATTTGAGTGATTATATTATTTTTATATGATTTTGAGTGAAAATATGAATTTTTGAGTGACAATATGATTTTGAATCGTTATATGAATTTTTAATTTTCGAGTGAAAATATGAATTCTCAAGTGGAAATATAAATTAAGAATGAAAATATGAATTTTGAGTTGATATATGGGCATTTCCAGAAAAACGTCAACCACGACCGAAAAATTTTAAATGTTCAAATCTTTGAAACAACGATGGATTTGGAATCTTAAATATCTAAAAAGGAATTTCTATTCCGTTAACAGTAACGTAAAAAAAATACTCATAAAGTTACGTTACTATGCGATATGTCAATATACGCATTTTTCATATATTTTGAGTAACAAAATTAATTAACTTTAAAGACATACAGATACAAAATATTATTTTCTGTTTTTTCAGGTAACATTAATAAATATTTCTAAAGCTTAAAAATAATGATCCCAATTAAAATAATGGACATTTTTTGATTTTTGTTAAAGGGTTTTCGATGTGCCGTCCGGAATCAAAAAGATACATTTATTACCATAGTAAATTAAAAAGTTTTAAAGAGTTGAATCGACTGTTTCCAAAGCAGAATTTCCTCGACATTTCCAAAAATGTTAACATAATTTCTCTAGTAAGTCTAGAAAATTTTTGATATCTAATTGAAATCTGTCCCGTCAGGAAATTTGAGTACCAAAAGTGTAAAACTACAGTATAAAAAATATAAAAAAAAAAATTAAAAAACTTTAAAAACATCTGGAAATTTGAATAGTACATCATTTTTATTTCAAAATAATCATTATTATATTGTCATATACAAAATTATGTTTAGCAAAAAGTCGTAGTGTAAATTTCTATACGGAACGTCCAGAATTTCTCTGCGATTTATTACGAAATAACTGTGAACATTACACGCTGCAAAAAAAGGTCTCATAATTTTTGCAGGCAGGATGTTTGGAATTTTATGTAAACATAATATATAATTGACTAATAAATAATTTGTAAACATGGTTGTATTGAGACTTGGACAGTTTGGCAACATTTTAATGCTGCCCCTTAAAATGGAGTATGTTCTAATGGAAACATAATAATTACTACATCCAAATAAAATAAATATTTGAACCGAAACATAAATATGTTCAAAATAAAACATGATTTTGAACAACCTGAATATAAATATATTTCCAGTGAAACATATCAGTTGTTTAAGTTCAAAAAGTAGTATGTATTTAAATATTTTTGGAAAGAAATTCTGAAAATAAAATAAAAATAAAATGTTTTTAATTTTAATTTTTATTAAAAATCTTGAAACATGCACAGTAGGATTTTATAATAATTGAATTCATATACAAATTTTTAAATGCATAAATAAATAATTCGTTTAAAACTGCAAGTACAAGTGACAGCATCAATGAATGCACAATTGCACCAGCAGACGCTAAACCAGACGATCCAGGCTCGCATTATATTTAGTACAGTTACAGTTGGTCTCAGTACAGCACATAGCGTAGGCAAGGAAATCACGGAGGCTTTTGTAAAAAAAACATGCCAAATTCTGTTTGAAAATCGAAACACATATTTTTATTTGTAGTTTTTTTACTTTAGTTTCAGAAATTATATACTGCACTATATTATACTCTGTTACTATTTGTACTTTTTGTTACACAATTTATGTAATTTACAATTAACAAAATTATTACCGACGCGAACACGTTTTCTCAACGAACAACAAAAGACACGTACGCAGAAAATGCCGATCACCGAGTATCAACTTTGTATAAAAGAAGAGAGCTGCAAGAATACCTTTATTTACATTTGAATTAATTTTTTGTTTCTTTTCGAACATCAGTATGTTTAAAATGACCATATACATACTTCAAACGACGACAAAAGAGACGTACGTAGAAAATTCTGCTCAACGAGTGCCAACTTCATATACAAGAAGAATGCTGCAAGAATACACTTATTTAAATCCAATTTCTTTTTTGTTTGTTTTTAAACATCAATATGTTCAAACGATGGCAAAAGATGGCGTAGATAGAAAATGCTGCACAATGTTGCCCACTTCGTCAGTCGATAAATTATCGAATTAAGACGAGCGTTGCGAACATAAGTAGTATTTAGATTTGATTAGCATTTTCTGTGTTTCGAAACATAGTTTTAACCAAGTAAATTGCCAAAGAAATAGTTTATTCAAATGCAATTAAAATTTTATGTTGGTATTGTAACAAATTTATGTTAAATTTGACATAATCGGCTGGACAATATAATAATGTTTACACGTGAACAAAAATAAATTCAATTTCGATTATAATTTAATTACACTTTATTCCTAATACATGTATGGTAATTTCGTATTACTTTTTAATTACATTCAAACATGAAATTGAGTTAAAATATGAATGTTCGGTGTAAATATGAATTTTGAGTGAAAATTTGAAATTCAGCCAAAAATTTTATAAACAATTAAAATAATAAATTTTAATATATTTTTTAAATAAAATAAATATTTTGATTTCAAATTATTTCAAAATTATATTATAAGACTGAAGTTTTCTAAAATTAGTTTAAAATAAAAATACTCATAAATAATATATTAATTTTTTTTTTGCGATATGCCTTCTAGCATAACTCAAGCATGTGGGGCAACAAAGATTAATGCATTTTGCCATCGACGCAATCGATCTTTTGAGCGTTGTTTTGCGTTTGGCACACAGTAAAACGGCGTCTGTAAATTGCGCTGAACCGCATACAGAGAACTAAACAACAACATATGCTACTGAAAAACAAAAAAATTAAATAAAAAAAAAACCCAAAAGAACTACAGCAAAAACTGTCAAAACAACAGAACGATGTACTATCGACAGACGGACAGACAGACAAACAGACAGCTAAAGAGTCAGTCAAGTCAGTCCATGGCTGTATTATAAAATAAGATTTATCTATTTTAATGTTGCAGCACACAGTGTGGAACCCATTACATGTTCATGTAAAAATTTAAAACAGACCCCGACGAGCTACACTTGCTAAGCAACTGCGTCCGGATGTGCGCCATATTGCGTTGCTGCGTGCGGCGTTTCCGCATCCGTATCCGTTGTGCATGATTCATATGTGCGTTGATGCGTGTGTGTGTGGCGAGTGATTGATGTGATTGATGTTGGTTTTATTTTGTTAGTTGTTGTAGCTGGGTTGAATTTTTAATTCTAAAGTGGACCCGCAGGCTTTAATTTGGTTTTTGGTGTTGCTGACACGATGTGCTTTAAATTTCAAATGTGTTGAACTTAATAGTTTCAAATTTCAAAGGCTGTTTTTAGTGCAAAGTAGTAAAAACAACAAGTTAAGTGTTTTATTTTACTGATTAAATGTTGATGGAAATATTTTTAAAGTGGCAAATACAATTGTTTAAAATTTGTAAATGCTTTAAAAGTAATTTTTAATAGTTTTGCAATTAAATTAATTTATTTTACATTTTTTTCTTTTTATCATTGCAAATTATTCTTGCAACATATGTGCGTCCTTAAACCATCGTTCTATACCTCTCACAATTAATTTACAAAGTTATTAACAAAGTGTTTTGTAAGCATTAGCTAATCGTTTAAGTTGTTCCTCCTCGTTGTCAGCGTAGTCCTTGTTTATTTTGCTTCCACTTACTTTAGTTTATTATTCATTATTAATTGACTTTTCTTTTGTTGCATAATTGAAAAATTATAAAATCGCTTGGCAACTACGTTCTGTGCAGCTTGTAGCACTTGAAATTAGCTCGCAAAGTAGGTTAAGAGACGACCGCGCGCCGTTCGTTGGTTTCGATTTATTTGCTACTTGAAAAAAATAAAACGGTATGTTTTATCTAGATATTCATGAACATATAGCGGCCCAACGAACTCTTTATTAGAAGGTTATAAATGGCTGATTTAATCTCGAATATGTGCTGCACACAGAGCACAGCCTAAGTGTGGCCCTCTCGGTTGCGATTTATTTACTAAGTGCAATACAAAAAGATGCGAAGATAAAGTGTTACATTTTCATGGCATGGAAAATTGTAAATAAATGTTGATAATTATTAAAAATTTTGAGTGAACCTTTTTAATTTTGAGCAAAAATTTAAATTTTGAGTGAAATTTTCATTTTGAGTGAAAATTTAAATTTTTAGTGAAAATTTAAATTTATATTTTGAGTGAAAATTTAAATTTTGAGTGAAAATTGAAATTTTGAGTGAAAATTGAAATTTTGAGTGAAATAAATTGGAATTTTGAGTGAAAATTGAAATTTTGAGTGAAAATTTAAATTTTAAGTGAAAATTGGAATTTTGAGTGAGAATTTAATTTTGAGTGAAAATTTAAATTTTGAGTGAAAATTTAAATTTTGAGTGAAAATTTAAATTTTTAGTGAAAATTTAAATTTTGAGTCAAAATTTAAATTTTTAGTGAAAATTTAATTTTTGAGTAAAAATTTAAATTTTGAGTGAAAATTTAAATTTTGAGTAAAATTGAAATTTTGAGTGAAAATTGAAATTTTGAGTGAGAATTTAATTTTGAGTGAAAATTGAAATTTTGAGTGAAAATTGAAATTTTTAGTGAAAATTTAAATTTTGAGTCAAAATTTAAATTTTTAGTGAAAATTTAAATTTTGAGTGAAATTTTCAATTTGAGTGAAAATTTAAATTTTGAGTGAAAATAAAAATTTTGAATAAAAATTTAAATTTTGAGTGAAAATTTAAGTTTTGAGTGAAAATTTAAATTTTGAGTGAAATTTTCATTTTGAGTGAAAATTTAAATTTAAATGAAAATTTAAATTTTGAGTGAAAATTTTAATTTTTGAGAGAAAATTTCAATTTTGAGTGAAAAATTGAGTCAAAATTTTAATTTTGAGTAAAAGTTTGAATTTTTAGTGAAAATTTGAATTTTGACTGCAAGTTTGAATTTTAAATGAAAATTTGAATTATGATTAAAACATTCAATTTTGAGTAAACATTTGTATTTATGTTATGAGTTAAGTTTTGAATTTTGTGTAAACATTTGAATTTTGAGTAAAACTTTCAATTTTGAGTAAAAATTTGAATTTTAATTGAAAATTTAAAATTAGAGTGGAAGTTTTAAGTTATGTTTTGAACTTCGTGTAAAAATTTTAAGTTTGAGTGAAACTTTCAATTTTAAGTGAAAATTTGAATTTGGAGTTAAATTAGAGTTGAAATTCAAGTTTTGAATTTTGTGTAAAAATTTAAATTTTGAGTGAAACATTCTACTTTGAGTAAAAATATGAATTTTAGATAAAAATTGAATTTGGAGTGAACATTTTAATATTAAGGGTCAATTTAAAATTTCAGTGAAAAGTTGAATTTTATTTGAAAATTTGAGTTATAGATGAAAATTTGAATATTAAATAAAAATTGGGTTTTGAATAAATATTTAAATTTTGGATGACAATTTGGATGTTAAATTTGTATATTGAGTAACCATTTAAATTAGATGTAAATATTTTTTAATTTAAAGAGAATAATTTTTTTTTGCTAAATTTATGAATGTTGAGATAAAATTTGAATTTAAAATAGAAATATAAAATTTGATATAAAAGTGGGATAATTTATTTATTAGTACATATTTAAAGTTGTATAAAAAGTCTAATAAAAATAAACTATTTAATTGATAAATAAAAATTTAAATGCAATTAAAAATATTACTGCACATTTAAATTTATAGTGTCAATTTTAATTTTTACTTAAAGTTTAAGTTTCATTGAAAAATCAAAAAATTCATGAACATTTTAATAATTAACAAAATGTTAAATTTTTAATGCAAACAACAATTAAAACAATTTGTATTCGCAGCCGTGGGCTATTATTCCATTCCGTCTGTGTGGCAGCAGTTGCTGCTGTGGTTTTGAAAAGTAACCTTGAAAATTTCAAACAACTATGCGTAAAAAATGCAGCTGCTGCTCCGCATTTATGCCAACAACCGCATTTCAATGAATGAACGAGCGAACGTTTGCATGAGCAGCATATGTTGCAAGGATGTTGCAGCGATGATTGCTGAAGGCTATAGTTACACATTGCAGGAAGGTGCGTTAATATTCCGGCACTTGTGCCACACTTTTCTATGAAAAGTTACAAATGGAGAAAATTTGGCAGTAAAAAGTAACAAATAAAGCAGACAACAACAGAGTAGCGAAATTAAGTTGCAAAGTTTTGGCGAATTAATAAGATTAGCTGAAGAAAGTTTAGCAGTAATAACAGCGGCAGGAGCAGCAGCAATACATGACACAGTTAACGTCATGTGTAGCTGTAACGCACAATGGTCGACATCCGTTTCCGCTTAGGAAGTTCAGTTTAGTTAAGCAGTGAATTAACGAAATTATGTGTGAATTTGTTGCGTGTTACATGTCGAAGTACTTAATTGAAACGGTTTCAAAGTTTAATAAAGTTTTTGCAAATACTATAAAGGGAAGATAAAACACTATTCTTAACACTTTTATATAAAAATGTGTATATAATAAAAATTATATACATTTTTTATTTTCTGAAAAAAAAAGAGTTTTATTAAAACATATTAGATATAAATTGGAATTTTTAATTGAAATTAATATTAAATCAATATTTTTGTTTTAAGTGAGCATTTCAATTTAAAGTTAAAATTTGAATTTTTGATGAAAATTCGAAGTTTGTGTAGATTGTTGAATTTTATTGGTGAAATTTAGAATTTTAGAGTGAAACTTTGAATAAAATTTTCAGTAAAAACTCGAATTTTTGAGTTAACATTTTATTTTTAGGAATTTTTAAGTAAACATTTGTGAAATTTTGAGGTGTATTTTGTGTAAAAATTAGTATTTTTAATGAACATTTATTTTGAATGACATTTTTAATTTTAAGTGAAAATTTACATTTTAGTGAGAATTTTCATTTTGAGTGAAAATTTGATTTTATAGTGAAAATTTGAATTTTAAATGTAAATGTCCATTTTGAAGATGCATTTTGAGTGAAATTTTGCATTTTGAGCAAAAATTTGAATTTTAAACGATATTTGAAGTATGAGTGGAAATTTTAATTTTGAGTGAATATTTTAAGTATGAATAAAAATTTAAATGAAAATTGAAATTTTAAGTGAAATTGGAATTTTGAGTTTAAATTTGGAATTTTTTGTGAAAATTGGAATTTTGAGTGAAAATTGGAATTTTGAGTGAAATTTGAATATTGAGTTAAAATTTGGAATTTAGAGTAAAAATTGGAATTTTGAGTTAAAATTTGGAATTTTGAGTGAAAATTTGAATTTTTAGAGAAAATTTGAATTTTGAGTGAAAAGTGGTTTTTGAATGAAAAATTTAATTTTGAGTGAAAGTTTGAATTTTGAGTGCATATTTTAATTTTGAGTGAAAATTTGAATTTTGAGTCAAAATTTGAATTTTGAGTGAAAATTAGAATTTTGAATGAAAATTGTTAAAATTTGGAATTTTGAGTGAAAATTTGAATTTTTAGAGAATATTTGAACTTTAATCGAAAATTTGAATTTTTAGTGAAAATTTGAGTGAAAAGTGGATTTTGAGTGAAAAATTTAATTTTGAGTGAAAATTTGAATTTTGAATGAAAATTGGAATTTTGAGTTAATATTTGAAATTTTGAGTTAATATTTGTAATTTTGAGTGAAAATTAGAATTTTTAGTGAATATTTGAATTTTGATCGAAAATTTGAGTAAAAAGTGGATTTTGAGTGAAAAATTTAATTTTGAGTGAAAATTTTGAAATATGGAGTGAAAAATAGAATTTTTAGTGAAAATTGAAATATTGAGTGAAAATTAGAATTTGGAATTTTTAGTGAAATTTGGAATTTTGAGTAAAAATTTGAACTTTGAGTAAAAATTGAAATTTTGAGTGAAAATTGGAATTTTTAGTGAAATTTAGAATTTTGAGTAAAAATTGGAATTTTGAGTAAAAATTGGAATGCTGAGTAAAAATTGGAATTTTGAGTAAAAATTGGAATGCTGAGTAAAAATTGGAATTTTGAGTAAAAATTTGAATTTTGAGTGAAAATTGGATTTTTGAGTGAAAATTGGAATTTTGAGTGAAAATTGGAATTTTGAGTGAAAATTGGAATTTTGATTGAGGTTAGAACTTTGAGTGAATGCTGGAATTTTGAGTTAAAATTGATTTTTGAGCGAAAATTTAAATTTTGTGTTTGAATTTTAAGTCTAATTTGAGTGTTAAGTGAAAATTAGAATTTTGAGTGAACACTTTAATATTGAGTGAAAATTTGAATATTTAACAAAAGTTTATAATGAGTAACAATTTAAATTTTAACTTTAATGAAAACTTTTTTTTTTTTTTGAAAATTTAAGTTTGATTTCAATTTCTAATGAAAACATGAATTTGTATACAAAATTAGACTGCTTAATAACTCTAATAAATAACATTTAAAAATCACATTATTTATATTTGCACAATAATAAAAAACACATGTGCCACATGACGTATGCGCAACATCAATTGTTTCAATAAATTGCAAAATATTACTGTAAAATGTTGCAGCAAAGTTATAAAAATCAAAATTTATTTTTATATACTGAACACACACACCCACATGACAGTTATAAACTTAATCGAATATAAATCATTTATAAGCATTTTATGAATTGAATTCAATGAGTTGCTCTGAAGGTTGTATCGCCTCTAAAGCATCCTACACTAGGCTGCCATTCTATGCAAAATGATGACATAAAATTGTCGGTTCGTTGAGGCGACCACTGTCGACATCTCTCTGACAATGTCTGAGATGACGCCGACGACGACGACAAAGATGTTGTTTGTGACAGCGCTTTAGACTTGAGACTGACATGCGACATATTTTATGACAAGCGTGAACATTCTGACAAGCACGTCTATCATTCTGTAGGCATTTAAAATTATTTGCTAAAAATGCGCAAAACATTTATACATTTTTTTTTTCTATCGCCGGCTGATGAAAGTCACTCAAAGTAAGGGCTTCGTAATAGTGAAATAAATCAATTGAAAATCACAGGCAATGCTCACTGCGAAGATGTAATAAATTTTTCAACAAATTAATTTACAGATTTGCACAGATTTTGTTCGGAGTTCTGTCCAAGAACTCTCCGTGCTCAGATTTACATGTAGTAAATGCAGCAGATCACAGTACGCAAAATTTCGTACGAACAACGATGGCGGACTTAAGATTTATTGGAGGCGATTAATCAATATGTGCGAAACGAACGTGAACGTTAAAGATTTTTGGCCAAGTTTAAGCAGGCTGAGTTGACGCGAGAGGTAAAGGTTGAGGTGCTGCAATTCAGAGTTGAATTAAAGTAATGTGAAACTTCTGAAAAATGCGTCATCATCAAGGAGAGCCCAACCACAGCAATTTCGTGTATAATTTAATTTCGATTCATTATTTAATTTTTATGCAGTTTTTCTTTATTGATGAATATAAATTATATATAATTTAATAATAAACATTTAGTAAAGTTAAAAGTGAAATTTGAGAACAATTCCTTTTTTTGTTAATTCAAACTTTAATTTTTTTAAATCAAAATTTATTATTTTAAATAAAATTAAGTTCATAATTTGAATTAATTCAACACTGAATTAATTTAGTTTTATTATTTCAATTTAAAATTCAAGTTATCACATAATATAAAATATTGAACTCAAATTTTAACTCGAAATTTATAATTTCACTTAAAATTCAAATATTTACAGAACATTTAAATATTAATAATATTAAAATATTCTCTGAAAATTCAAAATTTCCCACAAAAATCAAATTTTTTCTCAAAATTCAAATTTTCACTAAAATGCTAATTTCCACTCAATATTTAATTTTCAATCAAAATAGAAAGTTTTATTCAAAATTCAAATTATGACACAAAATTCATAACTTGAATTTCCAATCTAATTTTAAATGTTCACTTAAAATTCTAATTTTCTCTAAAAATTCAAATTTACACTCAAATTCAAATTTTCACTCAAAATTCAAATTTTCACTCAAAATTAAAATTTTCACTCAAAATGAAAATGTCACTCAAAATGAAAATTTCACTCAAAATGAAAATTTCACTCAAAATTTAAAATTTCACTCACTCAAAATTTAAATTTTCACCAAAAATTTAAATTTTTACTCAAAATTAAAATGTTCACTCAAATATTCATTCAAAATAAAAATGTTCACTCAAAATTCAAACTTTCACAAATAAACTCAATTTAACACAAAACATTTTATTTTCACTCAAAATTTCATTAAAAATTGTATTTGCCACAAAATTTAAATTTATACTCAATATTCAAATATTCACTCAAATTTAAAATTTTACCTCAAAATTTAAACTTTCACTCAAAACTCAAGTTTACACTAAAAATTCCTTTTTTCTCTGAAAATTCAAATTTTTCACTCAAAATTTAAATTTATGCTTAAAATTAAAAAAGTTCACTCAAAAGTTCACTTTAAATTCCTACTCAGAATTCATATTTATGAGGCCAAATTCAATATTCATTAAAATTTCAAATTAAAATTTCAAATTAATCAAAATAAAATATTATTTTAAAAATTAAATTTTCATTCTAAACTCATATTAAGACTCAAAATTCAAAGCACTTAAAACTCAAATATACACTTAAAATTATTATTTTCACTCAAAATTTTTATTGTCACTCAAATTATATTTTCTTTCAAAATATTTATACTCAAAATTCAAATGTTCACTGAAAATTCAAAATTTTACTCAAAACTCAAATGTTTACTCATGATTCAAATATTCACTCAAAATTGTAATATTCACTCAAAATAAAAATTTTCAATAAAAATTCAAAATATTCAGTAAAAATTCAAATGTTCACTCTAAATTCATATTTCACTCAAAAGTTGAAACTTTCCGTCAAAACTAATATCAATATTATTATTTTCACTCAAAATTCAAAATTTGTAAATAAAATTTTTAAAATAACTAAGATGCCAGTAAAAACAATATTCGAAACTCTGCACAATATATGCCATAAAATGTTCATCATCAGAGGTCAGTCGATTAAATACTTAAAAATGTTGCACATATTTTGAGGCGCAGCCAGCCAACGCAAGATCAACAGCATAAAGTGCGAGGCGCCTAATGCATTTTGCCACTAATGAGTGCAGTTTAAAACAACAACAACAATAACAATTACAACAACAAACATTAACAACAACAAGAAAAAACATGCAGACAACAACAAGAGCGAACAACAAGCAACTGCTGCCACTTACTGCAGCAACCATGATTTGTCTGTCTATTTTTTTGATTGTTGGCCATTGTTGCTGCATCTATTTGTTGTTGGCTCGTGAGAATGCAACTGCTGTTGATGCTGTTGCTGAAATTTATGTTGTTGTTGTTGTTTCGGCTGCTGCTGTTACTCTTGTTGTTCTCCTTATGTTGACCGTGGGACGCCGCATTTGCCAAATGCGCTCGAGTACGTTGCGAAACATGTTTTCGCATTTTAAACACTTTCGCATAAATTAGCTCGAAATCGATTGCACCAGAGCAAATAACAGGCTGGCGAATGCAAGGCAACGGATACGAACGATAGAAATAAAATACAAAAATAAATTTAAGGTTCAAGAAAATTTAATGAAATACGTAAATTTTTATATAAAAAAATAAATAATTTCAAGTTCATGAAGAATAAATAAAATGAAAATTGAATTTTTAAATATTTGATAAAATGTTTATAATATGAAAAATAAATTTAGTGAAAATATTGAATTTTGTAATTAAAAATTAATTAAATTTTAAGTGAAATGGTGAATTTTAGTTTTAATTTTTAATGAATTTTGGTATTTTGAGTGATAATTTAAATTTTGAGTGATAATTTAAAGTGTGAATGAACTTTTTAATTTAATATTGAATTTTAAATATTGAATGAAAATTTGGATGAAAAGATTTGAAATTTGAGGGAAAACTTTGAGTGAAGATGTAATTATTGTGTAAAATATAAATATAGTTAAAATTTTGAGTGAAAATTATAATTTTTAGTGAAAATGAGAATTTTGAGTGAAAATGAGAATTTTGATTGAAAATGATAATTTTGAGTGAAAATGAGAATTATGAGTGAAAAGGAGAATTTTGAATGAAAATCACAATTTTGAGTGAAAATGCGAATTTTGAGTAAAAATGGAATTTTAAGTGGAAATGAGAATTTTGAGTGAAAATGAGAATTTTATGAGAAAAAGAGAATTTTGAGTGAAAATGAGAATTAAGTAGTGAAAAGGAGAATTTTTAGTGTAAATGAGAATTTTGAGTGAAAATCAGAATTTTGAGTGAAAATGAGAATTTTGAGTGAAAATGAGAATTTTGAGTGAAAATGAGAATTTTGATTGAAAAAGAGAATTTCGAATTAAAATCAGAATTTTGAATTAAAATCAGAATTTTGAGTGAATATGAGAATTTTGAGAGAAATGCGAATTTCGAGTGAAAACAAAAATTTTGAGTAAAATGGAATTTTTAGTGGAAATGAGAATTTTGAGTGAAAATGGGAATTTTATGTGAAAAGAGAATTTTGAGTGAAAATGAAAATTTGGTAGTGAAAAGGAGAATTTTGAGTGGAAATGAGAATTTTGAGTGAAAATGGGAATTTTATGTGAAAAAGAGAATTTTGAGTGAAAATGAGAATTAAGTGGTGAAAAGGAGAATTTTGAGTGAAAATCAGAATTTTGAGTGAAAATCAGAATTTTGAGTGAAAATGAGAATTTAGTAGTGAAAAAGAGAATTTTGTGTGAAAACGAGAGTTTTGAGTGAAAATGATAATTTTGAGAGAAAATGAGAATTTTGTGTGAAAATGAGAAATTAGTAGTGAAAAAGAGAATTTTGTGTGAAAACGAGAGTTTTGAGTGAAAATGAGAATTTTGAGTGAAAATGAGAATTTTGAGTGAAAATGAGAATTTCGAGTGAAAACGAGAATTTTGAATAGAAATGAATATTTTGAGAGAAATTGAGAATTTTGAGTGAAAATTTGAGTTTTAATTCAAATTTATTGTAATTAATTAAAAAAATTATTGTTATCTACAAATATCAAGTTTTACTAAAATTATAAAAAAATTACTCAAATTTATAATTTTAAAAAAATATATATTTTTACAAAGCTTTTTATTTTTTATACGAAATAAAAATGTACAAAAAATGTTAAAATTTTAATGTACTCCAAATTCGATATTTGTACAAAATTTATAAAATTTCACTAAATTGTAATTTATAAATTAATTGATATCTAATTTAAATAAATTTGTTCTTCAAATCATGCAAACTAAATACAATAAGATATAATAAAAGTTATACTAAACAAATTGTGAGTTGACTGAAAAATTATTTGTAACTTAAAAAAGATTTAAAAGTATTTTAAAACTATGATTGTCACATCTTTTGCTGCATTAAAAACTTTTACGATATTCACAGGAATTAAATTATTTTAATTAATGCAAAAAATAACAGATTTTTCAACAATATAAACATTTAAAATTTCAAGCACATTTACAGCATATTAATTTTTATGGGTTGCTCAAATAATGAATTTATGAAGTTGAAACATTAATTGCTGAGTGCTATCAAAATGCAAATGGTTTATTGCAAGGACCAACCAAAATACCATTTTAATTCAGTCAAGAGTGAGACCAATAAGTAATTTAATTAAATCATAATAATTAATATTGAACATTTATGACTTTATGAATCAAATAAATCAGTGATAACTCTTGAATGCATGAAATTATGTAGACTGTATAAAATTAAATAAAAAATCAAAAATGAAAAAAAAAACATCTGTCGGCATTGACAGTTGAAAATTTAACAAATGAGCAGACAGTAGACATTGATGAATTACATATAATCGAATAACTGTCAATGAACAAACGTAAAAACTATAAAAGAAAAAAAAAAAACTGGGAATGGAAAACTTTAGAGGCTCAATTTTGCCAACAAAAACCCAATAAATTTGTGATCATTCATCATTTTGAATTCAAAATGTTGGAGGGTTTATGTTTTTTGTTTGTGTTCAAGAAGGATTTAAATTTACTCAACATGTATTTTAAATTTTAATTTCTGTATAGACTTGGAATTCTATACCGTGGAAATTGTATGGTACTCAGAGAGAATGACATAAGCTGTATTTGAATTTGACATAAGCGCATCAAGGAAACAAACGTGTTCCGACGTTAATACCAAAATAATCGAAATCATTTAAATTACTGAAATTTAAATTAAATGACATACATTTGTCAGCTTTACTTGTTGTATTTATGCCTTAAGTAAAAAAAAAACACACAGAAACCAATCAATTGTAATAATTTATTGCGACGTAGGCTAAATTTATAAATATATATAACGTAAATGTACCAAATTCCGTCAAGCTAAGGAAAGTTTAACTTTGAACCTCTAAAAAATAAGAAAAGTTAAATTGTATAGTTATTTTTGTCAAATGCAAACGAATCATTATTCAATTAAAGGGTTTTTCAACAGGGACGCTACAAAAGTAGAGCGACAGGGACAGCAAACGACGCCATATTTTTTGCCGCTCTTTTGACATTTCTCTTCAGTAAGGTTTGCACTTCAGGCACTAGCTTTTAATTTATATTTAAAAGAAATAAAATTATGATACGTCAGAGTAATAATTCGACGAAATTTAGCGAATTTCTGGTTCTTCTATGTTAGAGCTCATGCAAAAATATACAGTGTAATTATGCGGAGAATACTGAAACACGATTTTGGCATTAAAGCCAACTAATCTTACCGACAAGTAAAACTAGTTTTGAGTTAAAAGGTCAAAAAACTTCTGAGCAGGCACTCAGAAGATAAAGTTGTAGTTTCGAATGAAAAGATGATCTTTTTACAGGATATTTATAATCAACAAAACAATCGTGTATAATCTGTGAGTCACACATACATTCTCAAGGATAATTTGGCAGTGGATTAATTTCTAAATGTCTCGAAAATAATAATTTGGAAAAAAATGTTCGGTTTTATATCAAGCTAAAAAGGTTATCTGCTTCAATCATTTGGACTTTTGAGTTGTGATGCTTCGAAAAAACCAAGCTTTTGCTTTATTCAAATCCCGGATGTTGTGTATTTGAGATGAAATGGATCAAAATATGGTACGTGTCAGTCTTTGTTTGAACGTTCACAGCAAGAATTTAAAGAAAAAGTCGCAATATTTGAACTTAATCATTACATTTACACATATATAAATGAAAATGCCAAATATCATAGATTATTTAAGTTTTTATTGCACTTTACTTTTTTATAAATCACTCTATAAACTTCAATAATTTTATTAACCGAAAAATGGGCTTTAAATTTCATTTTCAGTTGATATTTTAATAAAAAGTAGAATAAAACGAAATAGAAAAAAAACTGAGTAAGCATTCAAAATCAACGTCCGCGGATTAAATAGAAGTGAAGTATGTGGAGCCCATAGGAAGAACCGCGGTGTAGTGTTTTTTCACATTGTATTTTATTCAGGGACTAAAACACTTTAGAATATCGGTTTCGGTTCCGCTTTCAAGATTTTGAAAATAACAGTTTCTGTTCCGATTCGGATTCCAATCAATAATTGATGTGGGTTCAGATTCCGGTTCCACACATTTTTTTTAATAATGATTCCGATTCCGGTTCTAAAACTCGAAACGATATCAATTCCGGTTCTTTGTGGTATCTGACTGGGACTAAAACTCTTTGAAATATCGGTTCCGGTTGCAAGATTTTTTTAAATAGCTGTTTCGGTTCCGATTCTGGTTCCAACCAATAAAAAATTGTATGGGTGGGTTTCGATTCTGCACATTAACTTAATAACGGTTCTGATGCTGGTTCTAAAAATCGAAACGGTTTCGATTCCGGTTCTTTGCGGTCCCTGGCAGTCGCTAAAGCCCTTTCGAATATCGGTTCCGGTTCTGGTTCCAATATTGTTTATATTTCGGTTATGGTTCACCAAAAAAAAATTATATATGTAGTTTCCCGTCCGTTTCCGATTCCACATTTTTTCTAAACGGTTCAGATTCCGGTTCTTTGCGGTCCCTGACAGGAACTAAAACCCTTTGGAATATCGGTTCTGGTTCCAAGATTTTTTAAATAGCGGTTCCGTTTCTTGTGCCAACCAAAAAACAATTATAAGGGTTCGATTCCGTTTCTGGTTCCACACATTTATTTAATAACGGTTCCGATTCAGGTATTAATGGGTTCCGATTTCGGTACTGGTTTCACATTTTTTTTTTATAACGGTTCCAAGTCCAAAAATCGAAACGGTTCCGATAGGTAAAAAGCCCTTTGAAATATCGGTTCCGGTTCCAAGATTTACAAAAATAGCGGTTTCTGTTCCTATTCCCACCAAAAAAAATTATATAGTTTCCAAATTGGGTTCCAGTTCCATATTTTTTTTAATAACGGTTCCGATTCCGGTTTCTAAAATCGAATCGGTTCCGGTTCTGATTCCGATTTCGATTCTTTGCGGTTTCTTATTTTATCATATTTAAAGGACCTATATTTTTGAACAATGGTAATATCTTTTCATCATGAAATGGCAAACCTCACTGAAGAGAAATGAAAAATAGCGGCACGAAATATGGCGTCGGTTGCTGTCACTGTCGTTCTACTTATGTAGCGTCCCTGCTGAAAAACCTTTGAAAAAAACATTTGTAGCGCTCTTATTGAAAAACCCTTTAGTTGAGGAATTGAAAATATATTTTTTTTCCTTAACAATCACATAAAAATTTATTAATTTCTCATTCTCAATCTCTTAAATATTGCATTTAAAAACCTATATGGAAATTGCTTCATTTCATCAACATATGAAGTTCTTCGCGTGACTGCCTTTTTGCCCATTAGTGCGTGTCAAATACTCGGAAAATAACTGCGGGCATCTATAAAATTTATGCAAATTAGTACCAGGAATAACTGTGTTTTGTGTTTCTGTAACTATTTAAATTTGAATTTTGTGTATTTTGTGATAAATTACACAACATTCTCTATGCAAAGTTGTGGCTTTTTCTCACATTTTGTTAGGTCTTTTTAGAGTACAGATTTTTGAATACCAACACAGACGCATTCATTGTTTTTGCGCATTCATCATTGAAAATTCGAAAATTCAAAAATTCCTTTGTACGCTGTTCTAATTAAATGCTTGACTGCTTGAATTAATTTAATACTTATTATTGTGTTTTTTGTTGTTCATTCTTATTTCTAGAAGCCAAAATATGCATGTTGTTGTTTTTTGTTTTTGTAATGTTCTACAATTAGCTATGCAATTATTAATTGCTAAATTAATTTGCATTGAAATGCCATTAAATCAGTGTTTTATGTTTTCAATTAATTTTCGTTGAATTGCATTTTTTTTTTTATTATTATTTGTTACAGAGTTTACTGCGCGTTGTGTTACCAAGACGCGACGTTGTATTGTGATTTATTGTAAGATGAAAATTTTAGAAGGTGTAGGGGGAGGATTGAGGTATTTGCTGTTAGAGCCTGGTCAACGGGGCAGTAAATTAAATGCTTAATAATTTATGTTACTGTTATAAGTAGCAGCGTCTTTATGGCTTTTGAGATTTTAAAATATTTCATTGAACTTGGAAGTTTCTCAAGGCTACAGAATTAAAAAAATTCTTTATTGTTTTATTTAATTTTAAAACAAATTGTATAAGTTTTAAGTATTAATCTTAATCTTAATTTTGAATTTTTTTTATTTCTTCCGAATTTGTTATCATCCAGAATTTTCTTATTTATTATTTGTAAAACTTTTTACTTTTTTTTCTTATTTTATTAAACATTGTAAATTTTTATAACAAAATAGTAAAATGGAATAATTCATTGTTTTCTCCTTTATCTATATTTGTTGATCCCTGTCTGCATCTCAATAAAATTTCCATCTTTATTTTTCAGTTTATTATTTTGCACGCATTCTATTAAAGTCTCAAATATTTCTCCAGAGACCGCAATCGATAATCATTTTGACTGTTGTAATACAAACCGCCATCCCTCCCAGATACCCCACATTTGAACGTAGTAATATCCAGACATCTGCAGAACAATCAACCGTCCGACCAACCAATCAACCGCATAAACGTTAAACGAAAATGATTGCCGCATACTAAAAATAATAATTTATTTGAAAATAACAAAATAATATTTCAATCAACAGGAACTTGAATGGAGGGACCGAATCATATGACAGACGTCTGCCATGTAATAACTCAAAATCAATTGGGCCACAAAAATAACTACACAACGATCGATAGCAAACAATAGTAGTAATAGATGGATGGCTGCATAAAATTTCACAATAACTACAAAAAGTCATCAGAATCATTACCGGACATTACGACACAACGACGACAATGGCGACCCTTACAATGGGCGAGACAGGCAACAACAGCGACAGCAGTTATGTGCAGCAATTACACTTGATGACTAAATTTAAATTTTGATGAATTAGAAATTTATAATTTAAGAAAATTTGAATTTATGAATCAATGAATTTAATAATTTATAAATTTATGAAACTATGAATTTACGAATAAATTAACCTATGAAATTATGTATTTATGATTTTATGATTTTATGAATGTAAGAACATGTGAACTGATGTTATGATTTTATGTATTTGTGATTTTATGAATCTATGAAATTATGATTTTATGAATTTATAAGTTTATGAATTTATGAATTTACGAATTTATGAATATATGAATTTATGAACATATGAACTAAATTTATAAAGATGTGAATTAATGAATTTATCAATTTATGAATTTATGAATTTATAAAGTTATTAATTTATGATTTTATGAATGTAAGAACATGTGAACTGATGTTATGATTTTATGTATTTATGATTTTATGAATCTATGAAATTATGATTTTATGAATTTATAAGTTTATGAATTTATGAATTTACGAATTTATGAATAAATGAATTATGAACATATGAACTAAATTTATGAAGTTGTGAATTAATGAATTTATCAATTTATGAATTTATGATTTTATGAGTCTACGAATTTTAAAGTAATGAATCTATGAATTTAATAATTTACGAATCTATGAATTTATGAAACTAACTATGAATTTTTGAACCTATGAATTTATGAATTAATGAATTCATGTATTTATGATTTTATGGATCTATGAATTTATGTATTTATAATTTTATGAATTTAGAAGTTTATGAATTTACGAATTTATGAATCTGAGAATTTATGAAATTATGAATTTATCAATTTATGATTTTATGAATCTTTGGATTTAAATTTATGAATCTATGAATTTATAAATTAATGAATTTATGTATTTACGATTTTATAAATCTATGAATTTATTAAGTTATTAATTTATGAACATATGAACTATAATTATGAATTAATGAATATATGAATTTTTGTATTTATGATTTTATGAATCTATGAATTTTTGAATGCATGTATTAATGGTTTATGAATCTATGAATTTATGAATTTATTAATTAATGAATTTGTGATTTGATGAATTTATGAATATATGATTTAATGAATTTATGAACATATGAATTTATAAACATATGAATTGCTAAATTAATAATTTCTCGGTTAAATGCTGTTGCCTAGTGTTAAAGATGGCGACATGCAGGTCGGTCGAACATATTGCTCAAAACGCAAAAGTCAAATTATGATGACGAAACAGAAGAACACGACGACGAGACGTTCACGACATCGGCCGATGATCGATGGCTACGGCGAGCAGCGCAAATATGGCGGGAACAGCACACGATGTGGCAGCACTGAGCCCGTAGGCCAATCAGGCAACGCCTTCAACAGCAGAACGCAATCAACGACAGGATGTGAACATAATTTAAGGCGGCAGCAGAAAAAAAAGGAAAAAAAATCCGTTGAAGCAGCCATAACAATGGACCAAATAATACATTAGCCTACAGAGCATAATAGAGACAGAAAAACAGAAAAACATACGCTGCTATAAACAAACCGTCAAACCTATAAAAATATATCTCGCATGAGATATAAAAAAACGATGACAAAATATGGCAACCACAATACAACAACAACAATGCAATGATAAACTGCACCAACAACAATGTCCGGCAGTAAATTTGAAACGGAATCGTTAACTGATCACTGGACCATGTGATGAGTACACATTTCATTCAATGCGATTTATTTTGTTTATTTTTCCATTTTCCATAAAGCCTGGTTTGAGTTTTACTTTTACGTCAGAACAAATAAATTTGTTGAGGTTTATTTCGAGTGGCTATAAATTTAAAGAAATTTTTAAAATTTTTTTTGAAAATCGAAATTCAAAACCCGATTTCTGAGGAACCGCTCAATCGAATTATATGAAATTTGCAGTGAATTCTGCTGAAATATATTTCTATAAAATGCGCCTACTTTCGACCCTCTAGGACGCTCCGTTTAGGAGTTATAGCCATTTAAAGACATTTTTTGAAAATCGAAATTCAAAACCCGATTTCTAAGAACCGCTCAATCGATTTATATGAAATTTGCAGTGATTTCTGCTGAAATATATTTCTATAAAGTGCGCCTACTTTAGACCCTCTAGGACGCTCCGTTTAGGAGTTATAGCCATTTAAAGAAATTGTTTGAAAATCGAAATTCAAAACCCGATTTCTGAGAAATCGCTCAATCGAATTATATGAAATTTGCAATGATTTCTGCTGAAATATATTTCTATAAAACGCGCCTACTTTCGACCCTCTAGGACGCTCCGTTTAGGAGTTATAGCCATTTAAAGACATTTTTTGAAAATCGAAATTCAAAACCCGATTTCTAAGAACCGCTCAATCGATTTATATGAAATTTGCAGTGATTTCTGCTGAAATATATTTCTATAAAATGCGCCTACTTTAGACCCTCTAGGACGCTCCGTTTAGGAGTTATAGCCATTTAAAGAAATTTTTTGAACACCGAAATTCAAAACCCGATTTCTGAGGACCGCTCAATCGAATTATATGAAATTTGCAGTGATTTCTGCTGAAATATATTTCTATAAAATGCGCCTACTTTCGACCCTCTAGGACGCTCCGTTTAGGAGTTATAGCCATTTAAAGTCATTTTTTGAAAATCGAAATTCAAAACCCGATTTCTGAGGAACCGCTCAATCGAATTATATGAAATTTGCAGTGATTTCTGCTGAAATATATTTCTATAAAATGCGCCTACTTTAGACCCTCTAGGACGCTCCGTTTAGGAGTTATAGCCATTTAAAGAAATTGTTTGAAAATCGAAATTCAAAACCCGATTTCTGAGAAATCGCTCAATCGAATTATATGAAATTTGCAATGATTTCTGCTGAAATATATTTCTATAAAATGCGCCTACTTTCGACCCTCTAGGACGCTCCGTTTAGGAGTTATAGCCTTTTAAAGATATTTTTTAAAAATCGAAATTCAAAACCCGATTTCTGAGAAATCGCTCAATC
The DNA here is from genome assembly GCA_951804985.1 of Dryomyza anilis. NCBI lineage: Eukaryota > Metazoa > Arthropoda > Insecta > Diptera > Dryomyzidae > Dryomyza > Dryomyza anilis. Next base: position 98,281,904 of record OX638130.1, on the reverse strand, counting down.
GAATTATATGAAATTTGCAATGATTTCTGCTGAAATATATTTCTATAAAACGCGCCTACTTTCGACCCTCTAGGACGCTCCGTTTAGGAGTTATAGCCATTTAAAGACATTTTTTGAAAATCGAAATTCAAAACCCGATTTCTAAGAACCGCTCAATCGATTTATATGAAATTTGCAGTGATTTCTGCTGAAATATATTTCTATAAAATGCGCCTACTTTAGACCCTCTAGGACGCTCCGTTTAGGAGTTATAGCCATTTAAAGAAATTTTTTGAACACCGAAATTCAAAACCCGATTTCTGAGGACCGCTCAATCGAATTATATGAAATTTGCAGTGATTTCTGCTGAAATATATTTCTATAAAATACGCCTACTTTCGACCCTCTAGGACGCTCCGTTTATGAGTTATAGCCATTTAAAGAAATTATTACAAATTTTCAAAAATCGAAATACTCTAGGACGCTCCGTTTAGGAGTTATAGCCATTTAAAGATATTTTTTAAAAATCGAAATTCAAAACCCGATTTCTGAGAAACCGCTCAATCGAATTATATGAAATTTGCAATGATTTCTGCTGAAATATATTTCTATAAAATGCGCCTACTTTCGACCCTCTAGGACGCTCCGTTCAGGAGTTATAGCCTTTTAAAGATATTTTTTAAATATCCCTCTAGGTCCCTCTAGGACGCTCCGTTTAGGAGTTATAGCCATTTAAAGAAATTGTTTGAAAATCGAAATTCAAAACCCGATTTCTGAGAAATCGCTCAATCGAATTATATGAAATTTGCAATGATTTCTGCTGAAATATATTTCTATAAAATGCGCCTACTTTCGACCCTCTAGGACGCTCCGTTTAGGAGTTATAACCATTTAAAGATATTTTTTAAAAATCGAAATTCAAAACCCGATTTCTGAGAAATCGCTCAATCGAATTATATGAAATTTGCAATGATTTCTGCTGAAATATATTTCTATAAAACGCGCCTACTTTCGACCCTCTAGGACGCTCCGTTTAGGAGTTATAGCCATTTAAAGTCATTTTTTGAAAATCGAAATTAAAAACCCGATTTCTGAGAAACCGCTCAATCGAATTATATGAAATTTGCAGTGATTTCTGCTGAAATATATTTCTATAAAATGCGCCTACTTTCGACCCTCTAGGACGCTCCGTTTAGGAGTTATAGCCATTTAAAGAAATATTTTGAAAATCGAAATTCAAAACCCGATTTCTGAGGAACCGCTCAATCGAATTATATGAAATTTGCAGTGAATTCTGCTGAAATATATTTCCATAAAATGCGCCTACTTTCGACCCTCTAGGACGCTCCGTTTAGGAGTTATAGCCATTTGAAGAAATTGTTTAAAAATCGAAATTCAAAACCCGATTTCTGAGGAACCGCTCAATCGAATTATATGAAATTTGCAGTGAATTCTGCTGAAATATATTTCCATAAAATGCGCATACTTTCGACCCTCTAGGACGCTCCGTTTAGGAGTTATAGCCATTTGAAGAAATTGTTTGAAAATCGAAATTCAAAACCCGATTTCTGAGGAACCGCTCAATCGAATTATATGAAATTTGCAGTGAATTCTGCTGAAATATATTTCCATAAAATGCGCCTACTTTCGACCCTCTAGCACGCTCCGTTTAGGAGTTATAGCCATTTGAAGAAATTGTTTGAAAATCGAAATTCAAAACCCGATTTCTGAGGAACCGCTCAATCGAATTATATGAAATTTGCAGTGAATTCTGCTGAAATATATTTCCATAAAATGCGCCTACTTTCGACCCTCTAGGACGCTCCGTTTAGGAGTTATAGCCATTTGAAGAAATTGTTTGAAAATCGAAATTCAAAACCCGATTTCTGAGGAACCGCTCAATCGAATTATATGAAATTTGCAGTGAATTCTGCTGAAATATATTTCCATAAAATGCGCCTACTTTCGACCCTCTAGCACGCTCCGTTTAGGAGTTATAGCCATTTGAAGAAATTGTTTGAAAATCGAAATTCAAAACCCGATTTCTGAGGAACCGCTCAATCGAATTATATGAAATTTGCAGTGAATTCTGCTGAAATATTGCAGTGATTTCTGCTGCAATATATTTCTATTAAATGCGCCTACTTTCGACCCTCTAGGACGCTCCGTTTAGGAGTTATAGCCATTTAAAGAAATTGTTTGAAAATCGAAATTCAAAACCCGATTTCTGAGGAACCGCTCAATCGAATTATATGAAATTTGCAGTGATTTCTGCTGAAATATATTTCTATAAAATGCGCCTATTTTCGACCCCCTAGGACGCTCCGTTTAGGATTTATAGCCATTTAAAGAAATATTTTGAAAATCGAAATTCAAAACCCGATTTCTGAGGAACCGCTCAATCGAATTATATGAAATTTGCAGTGAATTCTGCTGAAATATATTTCCATAAAATGCGCCTACTTTCGACCCTCTAGCACGCTCCGTTTAGGAGTTATAGCCATTTGAAGAAATTGTTTGAAAATCGAAATTCAAAACCCGATTTCTGAGGAACCGCTCAATCGAATTATATGAAATTTGCAGTGAATTCTGCTGAAATATTGCAGTGATTTCTGCTGCAATATATTTCTATTAAATGCGCCTACTTTCGACCCTCTAGGACGCTCCGTTTAGGAGTTATAGCCATTTAAAGAAATTGTTTGAAAATCGAAATTCAAAACCCGATTTCTGAGGAACCGCTCAATCGAATTATATGAAATTTGCAGTGATTTCTGCTGAAATATATTTCTATAAAATGCGCCTATTTTCGACCCCCTAGGACGCTCCGTTTAGGAGTTATAGCCATTTAAAGAAATATTTTGAAAATCGAAATTCAAAACCCGATTTCTGAGGAACCGCTCAATCGAATTATATGAAATTTGCAGTGAATTCTGCTGAAATATATTTCTATAAAATGCGCCTACTTTCGACCCTCTAGGACGCTCCGTTTAGGAGTTATAGCCATTTGAAGAAATTGTTTGAAAATCGTAATTCAAAACCCGATTTCTGAGGAACTGCTCAATCGAATTATATGAAATTTGCAGTGATTTCTGCTGAAATATATTTCTATAAAATGCGCCTACTTTCGACCCTCTAGGACGCTCCGTTTAGGAGTTATAGCCATTTAAAGACATTTTTTGAAAAGCGAAATTCAAAACCCGATTTCTGAGAAATCGCTCAATCGAATTATACGAAATTTGCAATGATTTCTGCTGAAATATATTTCTATAAAATGCGCCTACTTTCGACCCTCTAGGACGCTCCGTTTAGGAGTTATAGCCATTTGAAGAAATTGTTTGAAAATCGAAATTCAAAACCCGATTTCTGAGGAACTGCTCAATCGAATTATATGAAATTTGCAGTGATTTCTGCTGAAATATATTTCTATAAAATGCGCCTACTTTCGACCCTCTAGGACGCTCCGTTTAGGAGTTATAGCCATTTAAAGAAATTGTTTGAAAATCGAAATTCAAAACCCGATTTCTGAGGAACCGCTCAATCGAATTATATGAAATTTGCAGTGATTTCTGCTGAAATATATTTCTATAAAATGCGCCTACTTTCGACCCTCTAGGACGCTCCGTTTAGGAGTTATAGCCATTTAAAGAAATATTTTGAAAATCGAATTTCAAAACCCGATTTCTGAGGAACCGCTCAATCGAATTATATGAAATTTGCAGTGAATTCTGCTGAAATATATTTCCATAAAATGTGCCTACTTTCGACCCTCTAGCACGCTCCGTTTAGGAGTTATAGCCATTTGAAGAAATTGTTTGAAAATCGAAATTCAAAACCCGATTTCTGAGGAACCGCTCAATCGAATTATATTTCTATAAAATGCGCCTACTTTCGACCCTCTAGGACGCTCCGTTTAGGAGTTATAGGCATTTAAAGAAATTGTTTGAAAATCGAAATTCAAAACCCGATTTCTGAGGAACTGCTCAATCGAATTATATGAAATTTGCAGTGAATTCTGCTGAAATATTGCAGTGATTTCTGCTGCAATATATTTCTATTAAATGCGCCTACTTTCGACCCTCTATGACGCTCCGTTTAGGAGTTATAGCCATTTAAAGACATTTTTTGAAAATCGAAATTCAAAACCCGATTTCTGAGAAATCGCTCAATCGAATTATATGAAATTTGCAGTGATTTCTGCTGAAATATATTTCTATAAAATGCGCCTACTTTCGACCCTCTAGGACGCTCCGTTTAGGAGTTATAGCCATTTAAAGAAATATTTTGAAAATCGAATTTCAAAACCCGATTTCTGAGGAACCGCTCAATCGAATTATATGAAATTTGCAGTGAATTCTGCTGAAATATATTTCCATAAAATGTGCCTACTTTCGACCCTCTAGCACGCTCCGTTTAGGAGTTATAGCCATTTGAAGAAATTGTTTGAAAATCGAAATTCAAAACCCGATTTCTGAGGAACCGCTCAATCGAATTATATTTCTATAAAATGCGCCTACTTTCGACCCTCTAGGACGCTCCGTTTAGGAGTTATAGCCATTTGAAGAAATTGTTTGAAAATCGAAATTCAAAACCCGATTTCTGAGGAACTGCTCAATCGAATTATATGAAATTTGCAGTGAATTCTGCTGAAATATTGCAGTGATTTCTGCTGCAATATATTTCTATTAAATGCGCCTACTTTCGACCCTCTATGACGCTCCGTTTAGGAGTTATAGCCATTTAAAGACATTTTTTGAAAATCGAAATTCAAAACCCGATTTCTGAGAAATCGCTCAATCGAATTATATGAAATTTGCAGTGATTTCTGCTGAAATATATTTCTATAAAATGCGCCTACTTTCGACCCTCTAGGACGCTCCGTTTAGGAGTTATAGCCATTTGAAGAAATTGTTTGAAAATCGAAATTCAAAACCCGATTTCTGAGGAACTGCTCAATCGAATTATATGAAATTTGCAGTGAATTCTGCTGAAATATTGCAGTGATTTCTGCTGCAATATATTTCTATTAAATGCGCCTACTTTCGACCCTCTATGACGCTCCGTTTAGGAGTTATAGCCATTTAAAGACATTTTTTGAAAAGCGAAATTCAAAACCCGATTTCTGAGAAATCGCTCAATCGAATTATACGAAATTTGCAATGATTTCTGCTGAAATATATTTCTATAAAATGCGCCTACTTTCGACCCCCTAGGACGCTCCGTTTAGCAGTTATAGCCATTTAAAGAAATATTTTGAAAATCGAAATTCAAAACCCGATTTCTGAGGAACTGCTCAATCGAATTATATGAAATTTGCAGTGAATTCTGCTGAAATATATTTCTATAAAATATATTTCTATTAAATGCGCCTACTTTCGACCCTCTAGGACGCTCCGTTTAGGAGTTATAGCCATTTAAAGAAATATTTTGAAAATCGAAATTCAAAACCCGATTTCTGAGAAATCGCTCAATCGAATTATACGAAATTTGCAATGATTTCTGCTGAAATATATTTCTATAAAATGCGCCTACTTTCGACCCTCTAGGACGCTCCGTTTAGGAGTTATAGCCATTTGAAGAAATTGTTTGAAAATCGAAATTCAAAACCCGATTTCTGAGGAACTGCTCAATCGAATTATATGAAATTTGCAGTGATTTCTGCTGAAATATATTTCTATAAAATGCGCCTACTTTCGACCCTCTAGGACGCTCCGTTTAGGAGTTATAGCCATTTGAAGAAATTGTTTGAAAATCGAAATTCAAAACCCGATTTCTGAGGAACCGCTCAATCGAATTATATGAAATTTGCAGTGAATTCTGCTGAAATATATTTCTATAAAATGCGCCTACTTTCGACCCTCTAGGACGCTCCGTTTAGGAGTTATAGCCATTTGAAGAAATTGTTTGAAAATCGAAATTCAAAACCCGATTTCTGAGGAACTGCTCAATCGAATTATATGAAATTTGCAGTGATTTCTGCTGAAATATATTTCTATAAAATGCGCCTACTTTCGACCCTCTAGGACGCTCCGTTTAGGAGTTATAGCCATTTAAAGACATTTTTTGAAAATCGAAATTCAAAACCCGATTTCTGAGAAATCGCTCAATCGAATTATATGAAATTTGCAGTGATTTCTGCTGAAATATATTTCTATAAAATGCGCCTACTTTCGACCCTCTAGGACGCTCCGTTTAGGAGTTATAGCCATTTGAAGAAATTGTTTGAAAATCGAAATTCAAAACCCGATTTCTGAGGAACTGCTCAATCGAATTATATGAAATTTGCAGTGATTTCTGCTGAAATATATTTCTATAAAATGCGCCTACTTTCGACCCTCTAGGACGCTCCGTTTAGGAGTTATAGCCATTTAAAGACATTTTTTGAAAATCGAAATTCAAAACCCGATTTCTGAGAAATCGCTCAATCGAATTATATGAAATTTGCAGTGATTTCTGCTGAAATATATTTCTATAAAATGCGCCTACTTTCGACCCTCTAGGACGCTCCGTTTAGGAGTTATAGCCATTTAAAGACATTTTTTGAAAAGCGAAATTCAAAACCCGATTTCTGAGAAATCGCTCAATCGAATTATACGAAATTTGCAATGATTTCTGCTGAAATATATTTCTATAAAATGCGCCTACTTTCGACCCTCTAGGACGCTCCGTTTAGGAGTTATAGCCATTTGAAGAAATTGTTTGAAAATCGAAATTCAAAACCCGATTTCTGAGGAACCGCTCAATCGAATTATATGAAATTTGCAGTGATTTCTGCTGAAATATATTTCTATAAAATGCGCCTACTTTCGACCCTCTAGGACGCTCCGTTTAGGAGTTATAGCCATTTAAAGAAATATTTTGAAAATCGAATTTCAAAACCCGATTTCTGAGGAACCGCTCAATCGAATTATATGAAATTTGCAGTGAATTCTGCTGAAATATATTTCCATAAAATGTGCCTACTTTCGACCCTCTAGCACGCTCCGTTTAGGAGTTATAGCCATTTGAAGAAATTGTTTGAAAATCGAAATTCAAAACCCGATTTCTGAGGAACCGCTCAATCGAATTATATGAAATTTGCAGTGAATTCTGCTGAAATATATTTCCATAAAATGCGCCTACTTTCGACCCTCTAGGACGCTCCGTTTAGGAGTTATAGCCATTTGAAGAAATTGTTTGAAAATCGAAATTCAAAACCCGATTTCTGAGGAACCGCTCAATCGAATTATATTTCTATAAAATGCGCCTACTTTCGACCCTCTAGGACGCTCCGTTTAGGAGTTATAGCCATTTAAAGAAATATTTTGAAAATCGAAATTCAAAACCCGATTTCTGAGAAATCGCTCAATCGAATTATATGAAATTTGCAGTGATTTCTGCTGAAATATATTTCTATAAAATGCGCCTACTTTCGACCCTCTAGGACGCTCCGTTTAGGAGTTATAGCCATTTGAAGAAATTGTTTGAAAATCGAAATTCAAAACCCGATTTCTGAGGAACTGCTCAATCGAATTATATGAAATTTGCAGTGAATTCTGCTGAAATATTGCAGTGATTTCTGCTGCAATATATTTCTATTAAATGCGCCTACTTTCGACCCTCTATGACGCTCCGTTTAGGAGTTATAGCCATTTAAAGACATTTTTTGAAAAGCGAAATTCAAAACCCGATTTCTGAGAAATCGCTCAATCGAATTATACGAAATTTGCAATGATTTCTGCTGAAATATATTTCTATAAAATGCGCCTACTTTCGACCCCCTAGGACGCTCCGTTTAGCAGTTATAGCCATTTAAAGAAATATTTTGAAAATCGAAATTCAAAACCCGATTTCTGAGGAACTGCTCAATCGAATTATATGAAATTTGCAGTGAATTCTGCTGAAATATATTTCTATAAAATATATTTCTATTAAATGCGCCTACTTTCGACCCTCTAGGACGCTCCGTTTAGGAGTTATAGCCATTTAAAGAAATATTTTGAAAATCGAATTTCAAAACCCGATTTCTGAGGAACCGCTCAATCGAATTATATGAAATTTGCAGTGAATTCTGCTGAAATATATTTCCATAAAATGTGCCTACTTTCGACCCTCTAGCTCGCTCCGTTTAGGAGTTATAGCCATTTGAAGACATTGTTTGAAAATCGAAATTCAAAACCCGATTTCTGAGGAACCGCTCAATCGAAATTCATTTTTCGAAAAAATTTTGAAAATCGAAATTCAAAACCCGATTTCTGAGGAACTGCTCAATCGAATTATATGAAATTTGCAGTGATTTCTGCTGAAATATATTTCTATAAAATGCGCCTACTTTCGACCCTCTAGGACGCTCCGTTTAGGAGTTATAGCCATTTAAAGACATTTTTTGAAAATCGAAATTCAAAACCCGATTTCTGAGAAATCGCTCAATCGAATTATATGAAATTTGCAGTGATTTCTGCTGAAATATATTTCTATAAAATGCGCCTACTTTCGACCCTCTAGGACGCTCCGTTTAGGAGTTATAGCCATTTAAAGAAATATTTTGAAAATCGAATTTCAAAACCCGATTTCTGAGGAACCGCTCAATCGAATTATATGAAATTTGCAGTGAATTCTGCTGAAATATATTTCCATAAAATGTGCCTACTTTCGACCCTCTAGCACGCTCCGTTTAGGAGTTATAGCCATTTGAAGAAATTGTTTGAAAATCGAAATTCAAAACCCGATTTCTGAGGAACCGCTCAATCGAATTATATTTCTATAAAATGCGCCTACTTTCGACCCTCTAGGACGCTCCGTTTAGGAGTTATAGGCATTTAAAGAAATTGTTTGAAAATCGAAATTCAAAAACCGATTTCTGAGGAACCGCTCAATCGAATTATATGAAATTTGCAGTGAATTCTGCTGAAATATATTTCCATAAAATGCGCCTACTTTCGACCCTCTAGGACGCTCCGTTTAGGAGTTATAGCCATTTGAAGAAATTGTTTGAAAATCGAAATTCAAAACCCGATTTCTGAGGAACTGCTCAATCGAATTATATGAAATTTGCAGTGAATTCTGCTGAAATATTGCAGTGATTTCTGCTGCAATATATTTCTATTAAATGCGCCTACTTTCGACCCTCTATGACGCTCCGTTTAGGAGTTATAGCCATTTAAAGACATTTTTTGAAAATCGAAATTCAAAACCCGATTTCTGAGAAATCGCTCAATCGAATTATATGAAATTTGCAGTGATTTCTGCTGAAATATATTTCTATAAAATGCGCCTACTTTCGACCCTCTAGGACGCTCCGTTTAGGAGTTATAGCCATTTAAAGACATTTTTTGAAAAGCGAAATTCAAAACCCGATTTCTGAGAAATCGCTCAATCGAATTATACGAAATTTGCAATGATTTCTGCTGAAATATATTTCTATAAAATGCGCCTACTTTCGACCCCCTAGGACGCTCCGTTTAGCAGTTATAGCCATTTAAAGAAATATTTTGAAAATCGAAATTCAAAACCCGATTTCTGAGGAACTGCTCAATCGAATTATATGAAATTTGCAGTGAATTCTGCTGAAATATATTTCTATAAAATATATTTCTATTAAATGCGCCTACTTTCGACCCTCTAGGACGCTCCGTTTAGGAGTTATAGCCATTTAAAGAAATATTTTGAAAATCGAATTTCAAAACCCGATTTCTGAGGAACCGCTCAATCGAATTATATGAAATTTGCAGTGAATTCTGCTGAAATATATTTCCATAAAATGTGCCTACTTTCGACCCTCTAGCTCGCTCCGTTTAGGAGTTATAGCCATTTGAAGACATTGTTTGAAAATCGAAATTCAAAACCCGATTTCTGAGGAACCGCTCAATCGAATTATATTTCTATAAAATGCGCCTACTTTCGACCCTCTAGGATGCTCCGTTTAGGAGTTATAGCCATTTAAAGAAATTTTTCGAAAAAATTTTGAAAATCGAAATTCAAAACCCGATTTCTGAGGAACCGCTCAATCGAATTATATGAAATTTGCAGTGAATTCTGCTGAAATATATTTCCATAAAATGCGCCTTCTTTCGACCCTCTAGGACGCTCCGTTTAGGAGTTATAGCCATTTAAAGAAATTGTTTGAAAATCGAAATTCAAAACCCGATTTCTGAGGAACCGCTCAATCGAATTATATGAAATTTGCAGTGATTTCTGCTGAAATATATTTCTATAAAATGCGCCTATTTTCGACCCCCTAGGACGCTCCGTTTAGGAGTTATAGCCATTTAAAGAAATATTTTGAAAATCGAAATTCAAAACCCGATTTCTGAGGAACCGCTCAATCGAATTATATGAAATTTGCAGTGAATTCTGCTGAAATATATTTCTATAAAATGCGCCTATTTTCGACCCCCTAGGACGCTCCGTTTAGGAGTTATAGCCATTTAAAGAAATGTTTTGAAAATCGAAATTCAAAACCCGATTTCTGAGGAACCGCTCAATCGAATTATATGAAATTTGCAGTGATTTCTGCTGAAATATATTTCTATTAAATGCGCCTATTTTCGACCCCCTAGGACGCTCCGTTTAGGAGTTATAGCCATTTAAAGAAATTGTTTGAAAATCGAAATTCAAAACCCGATTTCTGAGGAACCGCTCAATCGAATTATATGAAATTTGCAGTGAATTCTGCTGAAATATATTTCTATAAAATGCGCCTACTTTCGACCCTCTAGGACGCTCCGTTTAGGAGTTATAGCCATTTAAAGAAATTGTTTGAAAATCGAAATTCAAAACCCGATTTCTGAGGAACCGCTCAATCGAATTATATGAAATTTGCAGTGATTTCTGCTGAAATATATTTCTATAAAATGCGCCTATTTTCGACCCCCTAGGACGCTCCGTTTAGGAGTTATAGCCATTTAAAGAAATTGTTTGAAAATCGAAATTCAAAACCCGATTTCTGAGGAACCGCTCAATCGAATTATATGAAATTTGCAGTGATTTCTGCTGAAATATATTTCTATAAAATGCGCCTATTTTCGACCCCCTAGGACGCTCCGTTTAGGAGTTATAGCCATTTAAAGAAATTGTTTGAAAATCGAAATTCAAAACCCGATTTCTGAGGAACCGCTCAATCGAATTATATGAAATTTGCAGTGATTTCTGCTGAAATATATTTCTATAAAATGCGCCTATTTTCGACCCCCTAGGACGCTCCGTTTAGGAGTTATAGCCATTTAAAGAAATTGTTTGAAAATCGAAATTCAAAACCCGATTTCTGAGGAACCGCTCAATCGAATTATATGAAATTTGCAGTGATTTCTGCTGAAATATATTTCTATAAAATGCGCCTATTTTCGACCCCCTAGGACGCTCCGTTTAGGAGTTATAGCCATTTATGAAATTGTTTGAAAATCGAAATTCAAAACCCGATTTCTGAGGAACCGCTCAATCGAATTATATGAAATTTGCAGTGAATTCTGCTGAAATATATTTCTATAAAATGCGCCTATTTTCGACCCCCTAGGACGCTCCGTTTAGGAGTTATAGCCATTTAAAGAAATTGTTTGAAAATCGAAATTCAAAACCCGATTTCTGAGGAACCGCTCAATCGAATTATATGAAATTTGCAGTGATTTCTGCTGAAATATATTTCTATAAAATGCGCCTATTTTCGACCCCCTAGGACGCTCCGTTTAGGAGTTATAGCCATTTATGAAATTGTTTGAAAATCGAAATTGAAAACCCGATTTATGAGGAACCGCTCAATCGAATTATATGAAATTTGCAGTGAATTCTGCTGAAATATATTTCTATAAAATGCGCCTACTTTCGACCCTCTAGGACGCTCCGTTTAGGAGTTATAGCCATTTAAAGAAATTGTTTGAAAATCGAAACTCAAAACCCGATTTCTGAGGAACCGCTCAATCGAATTATATGAAATTTGCAGTGATTTCTGCTGAAATATATTTCTATAAAATGCGCCTATTTTCGACCCCCTAGGACGCTCCGTTTAGGAGTTATAGCCATTTAAAGAAATTGTTTGAAAATCGAAATTGAAAACCCGATTTATGAGGAACCGCTCAATCGAATTATATGAAATTTGCAGTGAATTCTGCTGAAATATATTTCTATAAAATGCGCCTACTTTCGACCCTCTAGGACGCTCCGTTTAGGAGTTATAGCCATTTAAAGAAATATTTTGAAAATCGAATTTCAAAACCCGATTTCTGAGGAACCGCTCAATCGAATTATATGAAATTTGCAGTGAATTCTGCTGAAATATATTTCCATAAAATGTGCCTACTTTCGACCCTCTAGCACGCTCCGTTTAGGAGTTATAGCCATTTGAAGAAATTGTTTGAAAATCGAAATTCAAAACCCGATTTCTGAGGAACCGCTCAATCGAATTATATTTCTATAAAATGCGCCTACTTTCGACCCTCTAGGATGCTCCGTTTAGGAGTTATAGCCATTTAAAGAAATTTTTCGAAAAAATTTTGAAAATCGAAATTCAAAACCCGATTTCTGAGGAACCGCTCAATCGAATTATATGAAATTTGCAGTGAATTCTGCTGAAATATATTTCTATAAAATGCGCCTATTTTCGACCCCCTAGGACGCTCCGTTTAGGAGTTATAGCCATTTAAAGAAATTGTTTGAAAATCGAAATTCAAAACCCGATTTCTGAGGAACCGCTCAATCGAATTATATGAAATTTGCAGTGATTTCTGCTGAAATATATTTCTATCTAGGACGCTCCGTTTAGGAGTTATAGCCATTTGAAGAAATTGTTTGAAAATCGAAATTCAAAACCCGATTTCTGAGGAACTGCTCAATCGAATTATATGAAATTTGCAGTGAATTCTGCTGAAATATTGCAGTGATTTCTGCTGCAATATATTTCTATTAAATGCGCCTACTTTCGACCCTCTATGACGCTCCGTTTAGGAGTTATAGCCATTTAAAGACATTTTTTGAAAATCGAAATTCAAAACCCGATTTCTGAGAAATCGCTCAATCGAATTATATGAAATTTGCAGTGATTTCTGCTGAAATATATTTCTATAAAATGCGCCTACTTTCGACCCTCTAGGACGCTCCGTTTAGGAGTTATAGCCATTTAAAGACATTTTTTGAAAAGCGAAATTCAAAACCCGATTTCTGAGAAATCGCTCAATCGAATTATACGAAATTTGCAATGATTTCTGCTGAAATATATTTCTATAAAATGCGCCTACTTTCGACCCCCTAGGACGCTCCGTTTAGCAGTTATAGCCATTTAAAGAAATATTTTGAAAATCGAAATTCAAAACCCGATTTCTGAGGAACTGCTCAATCGAATTATATGAAATTTGCAGTGAATTCTGCTGAAATATATTTCTATAAAATATATTTCTATTAAATGCGCCTACTTTCGACCCCCTAGGACGCTCCGTTTAGGAGTTATAGCCATTTAAAGAAATTGTTTGAAAATCGAAATTCAAAACCCGATTTCTGAGGAACTGCTCAATCGAATTATATGAAATTTGCAGTGATTTCTGCTGAAATATATTTCTATAAAATGCGCCTACTTTCGACCCTCTAGGACGCTCCGTTTAGGAGTTATAGCCATTTAAAGACATTTTTTGAAAATCGAAATTCAAAACCCGATTTCTGAGAAATCGCTCAATCGAATTATATGAAATTTGCAGTGATTTCTGCTGAAATATATTTCTATAAAATGCGCCTACTTTCGACCCTCTAGGACGCTCCGTTTAGGAGTTATAGCCATTTAAAGACATTTTTTGAAAAGCGAAATTCAAAACCCGATTTCTGAGAAATCGCTCAATCGAATTATACGAAATTTGCAATGATTTCTGCTGAAATATATTTCTATAAAATGCGCCTACTTTCGACCCTCTAGGACGCTCCGTTTAGGAGTTATAGCCATTTAAAGAAATATTTTGAAAATCGAATTTCAAAACCCGATTTCTGAGGAACCGCTCAATCGAATTATATGAAATTTGCAGTGAATTCTGCTGAAATATATTTCCATAAAATGTGCCTACTTTCGACCCTCTAGCACGCTCCGTTTAGGAGTTATAGCCATTTGAAGAAATTGTTTGAAAATCGAAATTCAAAACCCGATTTCTGAGGAACCGCTCAATCGAATTATATTTCTATAAAATGCGCCTACTTTCGACCCTCTAGGATGCTCCGTTTAGGAGTTATAGCCATTTAAAGAAATTTTTCGAAAAAATTTTGAAAATCGAAATTCAAAACCCGATTTCTGAGGAACCGCTCAATCGAATTATATGAAATTTGCAGTGAATTCCGCTCAATCGAATTATATGAAATTTGCAGTGAATTCTGCTGAAATATTGCAATGATTTCTGCTGAAATATATTTCTATAAAATGCGCCTACTTTCGACCCTCTAGGACGCTCCGTTTAGGAGTTATAGTCATTTGAAGAAATTGTTTGAAAATCGAAATTCAAAACCCGATTTCTGAGGAACTGCTCAATCGAATTATATGAAATTTGCAGTGAATTCTGCTGAAATATTGCAGTGATTTCTGCTGCAATATATTTCTATTAAATGCGCCTACTTTCGACCCTCTATGACGCTCCGTTTAGGAGTTATAGCCATTTAAAGACATTTTTTGAAAATCGAAATTCAAAACCCGATTTCTGAGAAATCGCTCAATCGAATTATATGAAATTTGCAGTGATTTCTGCTGAAATATATTTCTATAAAATGCGCCTACTTTCGACCCTCTAGGACGCTCCGTTTAGGAGTTATAGCCATTTAAAGACATTTTTTGAAAAGCGAAATTCAAAACCCGATTTCTGAGAAATCGCTCAATCGAATTATACGAAATTTGCAATGATTTCTGCTGAAATATATTTCTATAAAATGCGCCTACTTTCGACCCCCTAGGACGCTCCGTTTAGCAGTTATAGCCATTTAAAGAAATATTTTGAAAATCGAAATTCAAAACCCGATTTCTGAGGAACTGCTCAATCGAATTATATGAAATTTGCAGTGAATTCTGCTGAAATATATTTCTATAAAATATATTTCTATTAAATGCGCCTACTTTCGACCCTCTAGGACGCTCCGTTTAGGAGTTATAGCCATTTATGAAATTGTTTGAAAATCGAAATTGAAAACCCGATTTATGAGGAACCGCTCAATCGAATTATATGAAATTTGCAGTGAATTCTGCTGAAATATATTTCTATAAAATGCGCCTACTTTCGACCCTCTAGGACGCTCCGTTTAGGAGTTATAGCCATTTAAAGAAATTGTTTGAAAATCGAAACTCAAAACCCGATTTCTGAGGAACCGCTCAATCGAATTATATGAAATTTGCAGTGAATTCTGCTGAAATATATTTCTATAAAATGCGCCTATTTTCGACCCCCTAGGACGCTCCGTTTAGGAGTTATAGCCATTTATGAAATTGTTTGAAAATCGAAATTCAAAACCCGATTTCTGAGGAACCGCTCAATCGAATTATATGAAATTTGCAGTGAATTCTGCTGAAATATATTTCTATAAAATGCGCCTATTTTCGACCCCCTAGGACGCTCCGTTTAGGAGTTATAGCCATTTAAAGAAATTGTTTGAAAATCGAAATTCAAAACCCGATTTCTGAGGAACCGCTCAATCGAATTATATGAAATTTGCAGTGATTTCTGCTGAAATATATTTCTATAAAATGCGCCTATTTTCGACCCCCTAGGACGCTCCGTTTAGGAGTTATAGCCATTTATGAAATTGTTTGAAAATCGAAATTGAAAACCCGATTTATGAGGAACCGCTCAATCGAATTATATGAAATTTGCAGTGAATTCTGCTGAAATATATTTCTATAAAATGCGCCTACTTTCGACCCTCTAGGACGCTCCGTTTAGGAGTTATAGCCATTTAAAGAAATTGTTTGAAAATCGAAACTCAAAACCCGATTTCTGAGGAACCGCTCAATCGAATTATATGAAATTTGCAGTGATTTCTGCTGAAATATATTTCTATAAAATGCGCCTATTTTCGACCCCCTAGGACGCTCCGTTTAGGAGTTATAGCCATTTAAAGAAATATTTTGAAAATCGAAATTCAAAACCCGATTTCTGAGGAACCGCTCAATCGAATTATATGAAATTTGCAGTGAATTCTGCTGAAATATATTTCTATAAAATGCGCCTATTTTCGACCCCCTAGGACGCTCCGTTTAGGAGTTATAGCCATTTAAAGAAATGTTTTGAAAATCGAAATTCAAAACCCGATTTCTGAGGAACCGCTCAATCGAATTATATGAAATTTGCAGTGATTTCTGCTGAAATATATTTCTATTAAATGCGCCTATTTTCGACCCCCTAGGACGCTCCGTTTAGGAGTTATAGCCATTTAAAGAAATTGTTTGAAAATCGAAATTCAAAACCCGATTTCTGAGGAACCGCTCAATCGAATTATATGAAATTTGCAGTGAATTCTGCTGAAATATATTTCTATAAAATGCGCCTACTTTCGACCCCCTAGGACGCTCCGTTTAGGAGTTATAGCCATTTAAAGAAATTGTTTGAAAATCGAAATTCAAAACCCGATTTCTGAGGAACCGCTCAATCGAATTATATGAAATTTGCAGTGAATTCTGCTGAAATATATTTCTATTAAATGCGCCTATTTTCGACCCCCTAGGACGCTCCGTTTAGGAGTTATAGCCATTTAAAGAAATTGTTTGAAAATCGAAATTCAAAACCCGATTTCTGAGGAACCGCTCAATCGAATTATATGAAATTTGCAGTGATTTCTGCTGAAATATATTTCTATAAAATGCGCCTATTTTCGACCCCCTAGGACGCTCCGTTTAGGAGTTATAGCCATTTAAAGAAATTGTTTGAAAATCGAAATTCAAAACCCGATTTCTGAGGAACCGCTCAATCGAATTATATGAAATTTGCAGTGATTTCTGCTGAAATATATTTCTATAAAATGCGCCTATTTTCGACCCCCTAGGACGCTCCGTTTAGGAGTTATAGCCATTTATGAAATTGTTTGAAAATCGAAATTCAAAACCCGATTTCTGAGGAACCGCTCAATCGAATTATATGAAATTTGCAGTGAATTCTGCTGAAATATATTTCTATAAAATGCGCCTATTTTCGACCCCCTAGGACGCTCCGTTTAGGAGTTATAGCCATTTAAAGAAATTGTTTGAAAATCGAAATTCAAAACCCGATTTCTGAGGAACCGCTCAATCGAATTATATGAAATTTGCAGTGATTTCTGCTGAAATATATTTCTATAAAATGCGCCTATTTTCGACCCCCTAGGACGCTCCGTTTAGGAGTTATAGCCATTTATGAAATTGTTTGAAAATCGAAATTGAAAACCCGATTTATGAGGAACCGCTCAATCGAATTATATGAAATTTGCAGTGAATTCTGCTGAAATATATTTCTATAAAATGCGCCTACTTTCGACCCTCTAGGACGCTCCGTTTAGGAGTTATAGCCATTTAAAGAAATTGTTTGAAAATCGAAACTCAAAACCCGATTTCTGAGGAACCGCTCAATCGAATTATATGAAATTTGCAGTGATTTCTGCTGAAATATATTTCTATAAAATGCGCCTATTTTCGACCCCCTAGGACGCTCCGTTTAGGAGTTATAGCCATTTAAAGAAATATTTTGAAAATCGAAATTCAAAACCCGATTTCTGAGGAACCGCTCAATCGAATTATATGAAATTTGCAGTGAATTCTGCTGAAATATATTTCTATAAAATGCGCCTATTTTCGACCCCCTAGGACGCTCCGTTTAGGAGTTATAGCCATTTAAAGAAATGTTTTGAAAATCGAAATTCAAAACCCGATTTCTGAGGAACCGCTCAATCGAATTATATGAAATTTGCAGTGATTTCTGCTGAAATATATTTCTATTAAATGCGCCTATTTTCGACCCCCTAGGACGCTCCGTTTAGGAGTTATAGCCATTTAAAGAAATTGTTTGAAAATCGAAATTCAAAACCCGATTTCTGAGGAACCGCTCAATCGAATTATATGAAATTTGCAGTGAATTCTGCTGAAATATATTTCTATAAAATGCGCCTACTTTCGACCCTCTAGGACGCTCCGTTTAGGAGTTATAGCCATTTAAAGAAATTGTTTGAAAATCGAAATTCAAAACCCGATTTCTGAGGAACCGCTCAATCGAATTATATGAAATTTGCAGTGATTTCTGCTGAAATATATTTCTATAAAATGCGCCTATTTTCGACCCCCTAGGACGCTCCGTTTAGGAGTTATAGCCATTTAAAGAAATTGTTTGAAAATCGAAATTCAAAACCCGATTTCTGAGGAACCGCTCAATCGAATTATATGAAATTTGCAGTGATTTCTGCTGAAATATATTTCTATAAAATGCGCCTATTTTCGACCCCCTAGGACGCTCCGTTTAGGAGTTATAGCCATTTAAAGAAATTGTTTGAAAATCGAAATTCAAAACCCGATTTCTGAGGAACCGCTCAATCGAATTATATGAAATTTGCAGTGATTTCTGCTGAAATATATTTCTATAAAATGCGCCTATTTTCGACCCCCTAGGACGCTCCGTTTAGGAGTTATAGCCATTTAAAGAAATTGTTTGAAAATCGAAATTCAAAACCCGATTTCTGAGGAACCGCTCAATCGAATTATATGAAATTTGCAGTGATTTCTGCTGAAATATATTTCTATAAAATGCGCCTATTTTCGACCCCCTAGGACGCTCCGTTTAGGAGTTATAGCCATTTATGAAATTGTTTGAAAATCGAAATTCAAAACCCGATTTCTGAGGAACCGCTCAATCGAATTATATGAAATTTGCAGTGAATTCTGCTGAAATATATTTCTATAAAATGCGCCTATTTTCGACCCCCTAGGACGCTCCGTTTAGGAGTTATAGCCATTTAAAGAAATTGTTTGAAAATCGAAATTCAAAACCCGATTTCTGAGGAACCGCTCAATCGAATTATATGAAATTTGCAGTGATTTCTGCTGAAATATATTTCTATAAAATGCGCCTATTTTCGACCCCCTAGGACGCTCCGTTTAGGAGTTATAGCCATTTATGAAATTGTTTGAAAATCGAAATTGAAAACCCGATTTATGAGGAACCGCTCAATCGAATTATATGAAATTTGCAGTGAATTCTGCTGAAATATATTTCTATAAAATGCGCCTACTTTCGACCCTCTAGGACGCTCCGTTTAGGAGTTATAGCCATTTAAAGAAATTGTTTGAAAATCGAAACTCAAAACCCGATTTCTGAGGAACCGCTCAATCGAATTATATGAAATTTGCAGTGATTTCTGCTGAAATATATTTCTATAAAATGCGCCTATTTTCGACCCCCTAGGACGCTCCGTTTAGGAGTTATAGCCATTTAAAGAAATATTTTGAAAATCGAAATTCAAAACCCGATTTCTGAGGAACCGCTCAATCGAATTATATGAAATTTGCAGTGAATTCTGCTGAAATATATTTCTATAAAATGCGCCTATTTTCGACCCCCTAGGACGCTCCGTTTAGGAGTTATAGCCATTTAAAGAAATGTTTTGAAAATCGAAATTCAAAACCCGATTTCTGAGGAACCGCTCAATCGAATTATATGAAATTTGCAGTGAATTCTGCTGAAATATATTTCTATAAAATGCGCCTACTTTCGACCCTCTAGGACGCTCCGTTTAGGAGTTATAGCCATTTAAAGAAATTGTTTGAAAATCGAAACTCAAAACCCGATTTCTGAGGAACCGCTCAATCGAATTATATGAAATTTGCAGTGATTTCTGCTGAAATATATTTCTATAAAATGCGCCTATTTTCGACCCCCTAGGACGCTCCGTTTAGGAGTTATAGCCATTTAAAGAAATTGTTTGAAAATCGAAATTCAAAACCCGATTTCTGAGGAACCGCTCAATCGAATTATATGAAATTTGCAGTGATTTCTGCTGAAATATATTTCTATAAAATGCGCCTATTTTCGACCCCCTAGGACGCTCCGTTTAGGAGTTATAGCCATTTAAAGAAATTGTTTGAAAATCGAAATTCAAAACCCGATTTCTGAGGAACCGCTCAATCGAATTATATGAAATTTGCAGTGATTTCTGCTGAAATATATTTCTATAAAATGCGCCTATTTTCGACCCCCTAGGACGCTCCGTTTAGGAGTTATAGCCATTTATGAAATTGTTTGAAAATCGAAATTCAAAACCCGATTTCTGAGGAACCGCTCAATCGAATTATATGAAATTTGCAGTGAATTCTGCTGAAATATATTTCTATAAAATGCGCCTATTTTCGACCCCCTAGGACGCTCCGTTTAGGAGTTATAGCCATTTAAAGAAATTGTTTGAAAATCGAAATTCAAAACCCGATTTCTGAGGAACCGCTCAATCGAATTATATGAAATTTGCAGTGATTTCTGCTGAAATATATTTCTATAAAATGCGCCTATTTTCGACCCCCTAGGACGCTCCGTTTAGGAGTTATAGCCATTTATGAAATTGTTTGAAAATCGAAATTGAAAACCCGATTTATGAGGAACCGCTCAATCGAATTATATGAAATTTGCAGTGAATTCTGCTGAAATATATTTCTATAAAATGCGCCTACTTTCGACCCTCTAGGACGCTCCGTTTAGGAGTTATAGCCATTTAAAGAAATTGTTTGAAAATCGAAACTCAAAACCCGATTTCTGAGGAACCGCTCAATCGAATTATATGAAATTTGCAGTGATTTCTGCTGAAATATATTTCTATAAAATGCGCCTATTTTCGACCCCCTAGGACGCTCCGTTTAGGAGTTATAGCCATTTAAAGAAATTGTTTGAAAATCGAAATTGAAAACCCGATTTATGAGGAACCGCTCAATCGAATTATATGAAATTTGCAGTGAATTCTGCTGAAATATATTTCTATAAAATGCGCCTACTTTCGACCCTCTAGGACGCTCCGTTTAGGAGTTATAGCCATTTAAAGAAATATTTTGAAAATCGAATTTCAAAACCCGATTTCTGAGGAACCGCTCAATCGAATTATATGAAATTTGCAGTGAATTCTGCTGAAATATATTTCCATAAAATGTGCCTACTTTCGACCCTCTAGCACGCTCCGTTTAGGAGTTATAGCCATTTGAAGAAATTGTTTGAAAATCGAAATTCAAAACCCGATTTCTGAGGAACCGCTCAATCGAATTATATTTCTATAAAATGCGCCTACTTTCGACCCTCTAGGATGCTCCGTTTAGGAGTTATAGCCATTTAAAGAAATTTTTCGAAAAAATTTTGAAAATCGAAATTCAAAACCCGATTTCTGAGGAACCGCTCAATCGAATTATATGAAATTTGCAGTGAATTCTGCTGAAATATATTTCTATAAAATGCGCCTATTTTCGACCCCCTAGGACGCTCCGTTTAGGAGTTATAGCCATTTAAAGAAATTGTTTGAAAATCGAAATTCAAAACCCGATTTCTGAGGAACCGCTCAATCGAATTATATGAAATTTGCAGTGATTTCTGCTGAAATATATTTCTATCTAGGACGCTCCGTTTAGGAGTTATAGCCATTTGAAGAAATTGTTTGAAAATCGAAATTCAAAACCCGATTTCTGAGGAACTGCTCAATCGAATTATATGAAATTTGCAGTGAATTCTGCTGAAATATTGCAGTGATTTCTGCTGCAATATATTTCTATTAAATGCGCCTACTTTCGACCCTCTATGACGCTCCGTTTAGGAGTTATAGCCATTTAAAGACATTTTTTGAAAATCGAAATTCAAAACCCGATTTCTGAGAAATCGCTCAATCGAATTATATGAAATTTGCAGTGATTTCTGCTGAAATATATTTCTATAAAATGCGCCTACTTTCGACCCTCTAGGACGCTCCGTTTAGGAGTTATAGCCATTTAAAGACATTTTTTGAAAAGCGAAATTCAAAACCCGATTTCTGAGAAATCGCTCAATCGAATTATACGAAATTTGCAATGATTTCTGCTGAAATATATTTCTATAAAATGCGCCTACTTTCGACCCCCTAGGACGCTCCGTTTAGCAGTTATAGCCATTTAAAGAAATATTTTGAAAATCGAAATTCAAAACCCGATTTCTGAGGAACTGCTCAATCGAATTATATGAAATTTGCAGTGAATTCTGCTGAAATATATTTCTATAAAATATATTTCTATTAAATGCGCCTACTTTCGACCCCCTAGGACGCTCCGTTTAGGAGTTATAGCCATTTAAAGAAATTGTTTGAAAATCGAAATTCAAAACCCGATTTCTGAGGAACTGCTCAATCGAATTATATGAAATTTGCAGTGATTTCTGCTGAAATATATTTCTATAAAATGCGCCTACTTTCGACCCTCTAGGACGCTCCGTTTAGGAGTTATAGCCATTTAAAGAAATATTTTGAAAATCGAATGTCAAAACCCGATTTCTGAGGAACCGCTCAATCGAATTATATGAAATTTGCAGTGAATTCTGCTGAAATATATTTCCATAAAATGTGCCTACTTTCGACCCTCTAGCACGCTCCGTTTAGGAGTTATAGCCATTTGAAGAAATTGTTTGAAAATCGAAATTCAAAACCCGATTTCTGAGGAACCGCTCAATCGAATTATATTTCTATAAAATGCGCCTACTTTCGACCCTCTAGGATGCTCCGTTTAGGAGTTATAGCCATTTAAAGAAATTTTTCGAAAAAATTTTGAAAATCGAAATTCAAAACCCGATTTCTGAGGAACCGCTCAATCGAATTATATGAAATTTGCAGTGAATTCCGCTCAATCGAATTATATGAAATTTGCAGTGAATTCTGCTGAAATATTGCAATGATTTCTGCTGAAATATATTTCTATAAAATGCGCCTACTTTCGACCCTCTAGGACGCTCCGTTTAGGAGTTATAGTCATTTGAAGAAATTGTTTGAAAATCGAAATTCAAAACCCGATTTCTGAGGAACTGCTCAATCGAATTATATGAAATTTGCAGTGAATTCTGCTGAAATATTGCAGTGATTTCTGCTGCAATATATTTCTATTAAATGCGCCTACTTTCGACCCTCTATGACGCTCCGTTTAGGAGTTATAGCCATTTAAAGACATTTTTTGAAAATCGAAATTCAAAACCCGATTTCTGAGAAATCGCTCAATCGAATTATATGAAATTTGCAGTGATTTCTGCTGAAATATATTTCTATAAAATGCGCCTACTTTCGACCCTCTAGGACGCTCCGTTTAGGAGTTATAGCCATTTAAAGACATTTTTTGAAAAGCGAAATTCAAAACCCGATTTCTGAGAAATCGCTCAATCGAATTATACGAAATTTGCAATGATTTCTGCTGAAATATATTTCTATAAAATGCGCCTACTTTCGACCCCCTAGGACGCTCCGTTTAGCAGTTATAGCCATTTAAAGAAATATTTTGAAAATCGAAATTCAAAACCCGATTTCTGAGGAACTGCTCAATCGAATTATATGAAATTTGCAGTGAATTCTGCTGAAATATATTTCTATAAAATATATTTCTATTAAATGCGCCTACTTTCGACCCTCTAGGACGCTCCGTTTAGGAGTTATAGCCATTTAAAGAAATATTTTGAAAATCGAATTTCAAAACCCGATTTCTGAGGAACCGCTCAATCGAATTATATGAAATTTGCAGTGAATTCTGCTGAAATATATTTCCATAAAATGTGCCTACTTTCGACCCTCTAGCTCGCTCCGTTTAGGAGTTATAGCCATTTGAAGACATTGTTTGAAAATCGAAATTCAAAACCCGATTTCTGAGGAACCGCTCAATCGAATTATATTTCTATAAAATGCGCCTACTTTCGACCCTCTAGGATGCTCCGTTTAGGAGTTATAGCCATTTAAAGAAATTTTTCGAAAAAATTTTGAAAATCGAAATTCAAAACCCGATTTCTGAGGAACCGCTCAATCGAATTATATGAAATTTGCAGTGAATTCTGCTGAAATATATTTCCATAAAATGCGCCTTCTTTCGACCCTCTAGGACGCTCCGTTTAGGAGTTATAGCCATTTAAAGAAATTGTTTGAAAATCGAAATTCAAAACCCGATTTCTGAGGAACCGCTCAATCGAATTATACGAAATTTGCAATGATTTCTGCTGAAATATATTTCTATAAAATGCGCCTATTTTCGACCCCCTAGGACACTCCGTTTAGGAGTTATAGCCATTTAAAGAAATATTTTGAAAATCGAAATTCAAAACCCGATTTCTGAGGAACCGCTCAATCGAATTATATGAAATTTGCAGTGAATTCTGCTGAAATATATTTCTATAAAATGCGCCTACTTTCGACCCCCTAGGACGCTCCGTTTAGGAATTATAGCCATTTAAAGAAATTGTTTGAAAATCGAAATTCAAAACCCGATTTCTGAGGAACCGCTCAATCGAATTATATGAAATTTGCAGTGAATTCTGCTGAAATATATTTCTATAAAATGCGCCTACTTTCGACCCTCTAGGACGCTCCGTTTAGGAGTTATAGCCATTTAAAGAAATTGTTTGAAAATCGAAATTCAAAACCCGATTTCTGAGGAACCGCTCAATCGAATTATATGAAATTTGCAGTGATTTCTGCTGAAATATATTTCCATAAAATGCGCCTTCTTTCGACCCTCTAGGACGCTCCGTTTAGGAGTTATAGCCATTTAAAGAAATTGTTTGAAAATCGAAATTCAAAACCCGATTTCTGAGGAACCGCTCAATCGAATTATACGAAATTTGCAATGATTTCTGCTGAAATATATTTCTATAAAATGCGCCTATTTTCGACCCCCTAGGACGCTCCGTTTAGGAGTTATAGCCATTTAAAGAAATATTTTGAAAATCGAAATTCAAAACCCGATTTCTGAGGAACCGCTCAATCGAATTATATGAAATTTGCAGTGAATTCTGCTGAAATATATTTCTATAAAATGCGCCTACTTTCGACCCCCTAGGACGCTCCGTTTAGGAGTTATAGCCATTTAAAGAAATATTTTGAAAATCGAAATTCAAAACCCGATTTCTGAGGAACCGCTCAATCGAATTATATGAAATTTGCAGTGAATTCTGCTGAAATATATTTCTATAAAATGCGCCTACTTTCGACCCCCTAGGACGCTCCGTTTAGGAATTATAGCCATTTAAAGAAATTGTTTGAAAATCGAAATTATATGAAATCGAATTATATGAAATTTGCAGTGAATTCTGCTGAAATATATTTCTATAAAATGCGCCTACTTTCGACCCTCTAGGACGCTCCGTTTAGGAGTTATAGCCATTTAAAGAAATTGTTTGAAAATCGAAATTCAGAACCCGATTTCTGAGGAACCGCTCAATCGAATTATATGAAATTTGCAGTGATTTCTGCTGAAATATATTTCTATAAAATGCGCCTATTTTCGACCCCTTAGGACGCTCCGTTTAGGAGTTATAGCCATTTAAAGAAATATTTTGAAAATCGAAATTCAAAACCCGATTTCTGAGGAACCGCTCAATCGAATTATATGAAATTTGCAGTGATTTCTGCTGAAATATATTTCTATAAAATGCGCCTATTTTCGACCCTCTAGGACGCTCCGTTTAGGAGTTATAGCCATTTAAAGAAATTGTTTGAAAATCGAAATTCAAAACCCGATTTCTGAGGAACCGCTCAATCGAATTATACGAAATTTGCAATGATTTCTGCTGAAATATATTTCTATAAAATGCGCCTATTTTCGACCCCCTAGGACGCTCCGTTTAGGAGTTATAGCCATTTAAAGAAATATTTTGAAAATCGAAATTCAAAACCCGATTTCTGAGGAACCGCTCAATCGAATTATATGAAATTTGCAGTGAATTCTGCTGAAATATATTTCTATAAAATGCGCCTACTTTCGACCCCCTAGGACGCTCCGTTTAGGAATTATAGCCATTTAAAGAAATTGTTTGAAAATCGAAATTCAAAACCCGATTTCTGAGGAACCGCTCAATCGAATTATATGAAATTTGCAGTGATTTCTGCTGAAATATATTTCTATAAAATGCGCCTATTTTCGACCCCCTAGGACGCTCCGTTTAGGAGTTATAGCCATTTAAAGAAATTGTTTGAAAATCGAAATTCAAAACCCGATTTCTGAGGAACCGCTCAATCGAATTATATGAAATTTGCAGTGATTTCTGCTGAAATATATTTCTATAAAATGCGCCTATTTTCGACCCCCTAGGACGCTCCGTTTAGGAGTTATAGCCATTTAAAGAAATTGTTTGAAAATCGAAATTCAAAACCCGATTTCTGAGGAACCGCTCAATCGAATTATATGAAATTTGCAGTGAATTCTGCTGAAATATATTTCTATAAAATGCGCCTACTTTCGACCCTCTAGGACGCTCCGTTTAGGAGTTATAGCCATTTAAAGAAATTGTTTGAAAATCGAAATTCAAAACCCGATTTCTGAGGAACTGCTCAATCGAATTATATGAAATTTGCAGTGAATTCTGCTGAAATATATTTCCATAAAATGTGCCTACTTTCGACCCCCTAGGACGCTCCGTTTAGGAGTTATAGCCATTTAAAGAAATTGTTTGAAAATCGAAATTCAAAACCCGATTTCTGAGGAACCGCTCAATCGAATTATATGAAATTTGCAGTGATTTCTGCTGAAATATATTTCTATAAAATGCGCCTATTTTCGACCCCCTAGGACGCTCCGTTTAGGAGTTATAGCCATTTAAAGAAATTGTTTGAAAATCGAAATTCAAAACCCGATTTCTGAGGAACCGCTCAATCGAATTATATGAAATTTGCAGTGATTTCTGCTGAAATATATTTCTATAAAATGCGCCTATTTTCGACCCCCTAGGACGCTCCGTTTAGGAGTTATAGCCATTTAAAGAAATTGTTTGAAAATCGAAATTCAAAACCCGATTTCTGAGGAACCGCTCAATCGAATTATATGAAATTTGCAGTGAATTCTGCTGAAATATATTTCTATAAAATGCGCCTACTTTCGACCCTCTAGGACGCTCCGTTTAGGAGTTATAGCCATTTAAAGAAATTGTTTGAAAATCGAAATTCAAAACCCGATTTCTGAGGAACTGCTCAATCGAATTATATGAAATTTGCAGTGAATTCTGCTGAAATATATTTCCATAAAATGTGCCTACTTTCGACCCTCTAGCACGCTCCGTTTTTTCTGCTGAAATATATTTCTATAAAATGCGCCTATTTTCGACCCCCTAGGACGCTCCGTTTAGGAGTTATAGCCATTTATGAAATTGTTTGAAAATCTAAATTCAAAACCCGATTTCTGAGGAACCGCTCAATCGAATTATATGAAATTTGCAGTGAATTCTGCTGAAATATATTTCTATAAAATGCGCCTACTTTCGACCCTCTAGGACGCTCCGTTTAGGAGTTATAGCCATTTAAAGAAATTGTTTGAAAATCGAAACTCAAAGCCCGATTTCTGAGGAACCGCTCAATCGAATTATATGAAATTTGCAGTGATTTCTGCTGAAATATATTTCTATAAAATGCGCCTATTTTCGACCCCCTAGGACGCTCCGTTTAGGAGTTATAGCCATTTAAAGAAATTGTTTGAAAATCGAAATTCAAAACCCGATTTATGAGGAACCGCTCAATCGAATTATATGAAATTTGCAGTGATTTCTGCTGAAATATATTTCTATAAAATGCGCCTATTTTCGACCCCCTAGGACGCTCCGTTTAGGAGTTATAGCCATTTAAAGAAATTGTTTGAAAATCGAAATTCAAAACCCGATTTCTGAGGAACCGCTCAATCGAATTATATGAAATTTGCAGTGAATTCTGCTGAAATATATTTCTATAAAATGCGCCTACTTTCGACCCTCTAGGACGCTCCGTTTAGGAGTTATAGCCATTTAAAGAAATTGTTTGAAAATCGAAATTCAAAACCCGATTTCTGAGGAACTGCTCAATCGAATTATATGAAATTTGCAGTGAATTCTGCTGAAATATATTTCTATAAAATATATTTCTATAAAATGCGCCTACTTTCGACCCTCTAGGACGCTCCGTTTAGGAGTTATAGCCATTTAAAGAAATATTTTGAAAATCGAATTTCAAAACCCGATTTCTGAGGAACCGCTCAATCGAATTATATGAAATTTGCAGTGAATTCTGCTGAAATATATTTCCATAAAATGTGCCTACTTTCGACCCTCTAGCACGCTCCGTTTAGGAGTTATAGCCATTTGAAGAAATTGTTTGAAAATCGAAATTCAAAACCCGATTTCTGAGGAACCGCTCAATCGAATTATATTTCTATAAAATGCGCCTACTTTCGACCCTCTAGGATGCTCCGTTTAGGAGTTATAGCCATTTAAAGAAATTTTTCGAAAAAATTTTGAAAATCGAAATTCAAAACCCGATTTCTGAGGAACCGCTCAATCGAATTATATGAAATTTGCAGTGAATTCTGCTGAAATATATTTCCATAAAATGCGCCTTCTTTCGACCCTCTAGGACGCTCCGTTTAGGAGTTATAGCCATTTAAAGAAATTGTTTGAAAATCGAAATTCAAAACCCGATTTCTGAGGAACCGCTCAATCGAATTATATGAAATTTGCAGTGATTTCTGCTGAAATATATTTCTATAAAATGCGCCTATTTTCGACCCCCTAGGACGCTCCGTTTAGGAGTTATAGCCATTTAAAGAAATTGTTTGAAAATCGAAATTCAAAACCCGATTTCTGAGGAACCGCTCAATCGAATTATATGAAATTTGCAGTGATTTCTGCTGAAATATATTTCTATAAAATGCGCCTATTTTCGACCCCCTAGGACGCTCCGTTTAGGAGTTATAGCTATTTAAAGAAATTGTTTGAAAATCGAAATTCAAAACCCGATTTCTGAGGAACCGCTCAATCGAATTATATGAAATTTGCAGTGATTTCTGCTGAAATATATTTCTATAAAATGCGCCTATTTTCGACCCCCTAGGACGCTCCGTTTAGGAGTTATAGCCATTTAAAGAAATTGTTTGAAAATCGAAATTCAAAACCCGATTTCTGAGGAACCGCTCAATCGAATTATATGAAATTTGCAGTGATTTCTGCTGAAATATATTTCTATAAAATGCGCCTATTTTCGACCCCCTAGGACGCTCCGTTTAGGAGTTATAGCCATTTAAAGAAATGTTTTGAAAATCGAAATTCAAAACCCGATTTCTGAGGAACCGCTCAATCGAATTATATGAAATTTGCAGTGATTTCTGCTGAAATATATTTCTATAAAATGCGCCTATTTTCGACCCCCTAGGAAACTCCGTTTAGGAGTTATAGCCATTTAAAGAAATTGTTTGAAAATCGAAATTCAAAACCCGATTTCTGAGGAACCGCTCAATCGAATTATATGAAATTTGCAGTGATTTCTGCTGAAATATATTTCTATAAAATGCGCCTATTTTCGAGGAGTTATAGCCATTTAAAGAAATTGTTTGAAAATCGAAATTCAAAACCCGATTTCTGAGGAACCGCTCAATCGAATTATATGAAATTTGCAGTGATTTCTGCTGAAATATATTTCTATAAAATGCGCCTATTTTCGACCCCCTAGGACGCTCCGTTTAGGAGTTATAGCCATTTAAAGAAATTGTTTGAAAATCGAAATTCAAAACCCGATTTCTGAGGAACCGCTCAATCGAATTATATGAAATTTGCAGTGATTTCTGCTGAAATATATTTCTATAAAATGCGCCTATTTTCGACCCCCTAGGACGCTCCGTTTAGGAGTTATAGCCATTTAAAGAAATTGTTTGAAAATCGAAATTCAAAACACGATTTCTGAGGAACCGCTCAATCGAATTATATGAAATTTGCAGTGATTTCTGCTGAAATATATTTCTATAAAATGCGCCTATTTTCGACCCCCTAGGACGCTCCGTTTAGGAGTTATAGCCATTTAAAGAAATTGTTTGAAAATCGAAATTCAAAACCCGATTTCTGAGGAACCGCTCAATCGAATTATATGAAATTTGCAGTGAATTCTGCTGAAATATATTTCTATAAAATGCGCCTACTTTCGACCCTCTAGGACGCTCCGTTTAGGAGTTATAGGCATTTAAAGAAATTGTTTGAAAATCGAAATTCAAAACCCGATTTCTGAGGAACCGCTCAATCGAATTATATGAAATTTGCATTGAATTCTGCTGAAATATATTTCCATAAAATGCGCCTACTTTCGACCCTCTAGGACGCTCCGTTTAGGAGTTATAGCCATTTGAAGAAATTGTTTGAAAATCGAAATTCAAAACCCGATTTCTGAGGAACCGCTCAATCGAATTATATGAAATTTGCAGTGAATTCTGCTGAAATATATTTCTATAAAATGCGCCTACTTTCGACCCTCTAGGATGCTCCGTTTAGGAGTTATAGCCATTTAAAGAAATTTTTCGAAAAATTTTGAAAATCGAAATTCAAAACCCGATTTCTGAGGAACCGCTCAATCGAATTATATGAAATTTGCAGTGATTTCTGCTGAAATATATTTCTATAAAATGCGCCTATTTTCGACCCCTTAGGACGCTCCGTTTAGGAGTTATAGCCATTTAAAGAAATATTTTGAAAATCGAAATTCAAAACCCGATTTCTGAGGAACCGCTCAATCGAATTATATGAAATTTGCAGTGATTTCTGCTGAAATATATTTCTATAAAATGCGCCTATTTTCGACCCCCTAGGACGCTCCGTTTAGGAGTTATAGCCATTTAAAGAAATATTTTGAAAATCGAAATTCAAAACCCGATTTCTGAGGAACCGCTCAATCGAATTATATGAAATTTGCAGTGATTTCTGCTGAAATATATTTCTATAAAATGCGCCTATTTTCGACCCCCTAGGACGCTGCGTTTAGGAGTTATAGCCAATTAAAGACATTTTTTGAAAATCGAAATTCAAAACCCGATTTCTGAGAAATCGCTCAATCGAATTATATGAAATTTGCAGTGATTTCTGCTGAAATATATTTCTATAAAATGCGCCTACTTTCGACCCTCTAGGACGCTCCGTTTAGGAGTTATAGCCATTTAAAGATATTTTTTTAAAATCGAAATTCAAAACCCGATTTCTGAGGAACCGCTCAATCGAATTATATGAAATTTGCAGTGAATTCTGCTGAAATATATTTCCATAAAATGCGCCTACTTTCGACCCTCTAGCACGCTCCGTTTAGGAGTTATAGCCATTTGAAGAAATTGTTTGAAAATCGAAATTCAAAACCCGATTTCTGAGGAACCGCTCAATCGAATTATATGAAATTTGCAGTGAATTCTGCTGAAATATATTTCCATAAAATGCGCCTACTTTCGACCCTCTAGGACGCTCCGTTTAGGAGTTATAGCCATTTGAAGAAATTGTTTGAAAATCGAAATTCAAAACCCGATTTCTGAGGAACCGCTCAATCGAATTATATGAAATTTGCAGTGAATTCTGCTGAAATATATTTCTATAAAATCGACTTTCGACCCTCTAGGACGCTCCGTTTAGGAGTTATAGCCATTTAAAGAAATTGTTTGAAAATCGAAATTCAAAACCCGATTTCTGAGGAACCGCTCAATCGAATTATATGAAATTTGCAGTGAATTCTGCTGAAATATATTTCCATAAAATGCGCCTACTTTCGACCCTCTAGCACGCTCCGTTTAGGAGTTAAAGCCATTTGAAGAAATGGTTTGAAAATCGAAATTCAAAACCCGATTTCTGAGGAACCGCTCAATCGAATTATATGAAATTTGCAGTGATTTCTGCTGAAATATATTTCTATAAAATGCGCCTACTTTCGACCCTCTAGGACGCTCCGTTTAGGAGTTATAGCCATTTAAAGAAATTGTTTGAAAATCGAAATTCAAAACCCGATTTCTGAGGAACCGCTCAATCGAATTATATGAAATTTGCAGTGATTTCTGCTGAAATATATTTCTATAAAATGCGCCTATTTTCGACCCCCTAGGACGCTCCGTTTAGGAGTTATAGCCATTTAAAGAAATTGTTTGAAAATCGAAATTCAAAACCCGATTTCTAAGGAACCGCTCAATCGAATTATATGAAATTTGCAGTGATTTCTGCTGAAATATATTTCTATAAAATGCGCCTACTTTCGACCCTCTAGGACGCTCCGTTTAGGAGTTATAGCCATTTAAAGAAATTGTTTGAAAATCGAAATTCAAAACCCGATTTCTAAGGAACCGCTCAATCGAATTATATGAAATTTGCAGTGAATTCTGCTGAAATATATTTATATAAAATGCGCCTACTTTCGACCCTCTAGCACGCTCCGTTTAGGAGTTATAGCCATTTGAAGAAATTGTTTGAAAATCGAAATTCAAAACCCGATTTCTGAGGAACCGCTCAATCGAATTATATGAAATTTGCAGTGATTTCTGCTGAAATATATTTCTATAAAATGCGCCTATTTTCGACCCCCTAGGACGCTCCGTTTAGGAGTTATAGCCATTTAAAGAAATATTTTGAAAATCGAAATTCAAAACCCGATTTCTGAGGAACCGCTCAATCGAATTATATGAAATTTGCAGTGAATTCTGCTGAAATATATTTATATAAAATGCGCCTACTTTCGACCCTCTAGGACGCTCCGTTTAGGAGTTATAGCCATTTGAAGAAATTGTTTGAAAATCGAAATTCAAAACCCGATTTCTGAGGAACCGCTCAATCGAATTGTATGAAATTTGCAGTGATTTCTGCTGAAATATATTTCTATAAAATGCGCCTATTTTCGACCCCCTAGGACGCTCCGTTTAGGAGTTATAGCCATTTAAAGAAATTGTTTGAAAATCGAAATTCAAAACCCGATTTCTGAGGAACCGCTCAATCGAATTATATGAAATTTGCAGTGAATTCTGCTGAAATATATTTCTATAAAATGCGCCTATTTTCGACCCCCTAGGACGCTCCGTTTAGGAGTTATAGCCATTTAAAGAAATATTTTGAAAATCGAAATTCAAAACCCGATTTCTGAGGAACCGCTCAATCGAATTATATGAAATTTGCAGTGAATTCTGCTGAAATATATTTCTATAAAATGCGCCTACTTTCGACCCTCTAGGACGCTCCGTTTAGGAGTTATAGCCATTTAAAGAAATTGTTTGAAAATCGAAATTCAAAACCCGATTTCTGAGGAACCGCTCAATCGAATTATATGAAATTTGCAGTGAATTCTGCTGAAATATATTTCTATAAAATGCGCCTATTTTCGACCCCCTAGGACGCTCCGTTTAGGAGTTATAGCCATTTAAAGAAATTGTTTGAAAATCGAAATTCAAAACCCGATTTCTGAGGAACCGCTCAATCGAATTATATGAAATTTGCAGTGAATTCTGCTGAAATATATTTCTATAAAATGCGCCTATTTTCGACCCCCTAGGACGCTCCGTTTAGGAGTTATAGCCATTTAAAGAAATATTTTGAAAATCGAAATTCAAAACCCGATTTCTGAGGAACCGCTCAATCGAATTATATGAAATTTGCAGTGAATTCTGCTGAAATATATTTCTATAAAATGCGCCTATTTTCGACCCCCTAGGACGCTCCGTTTAGGAGTTATAGCCATTTAAAGAAATTGTTTGAAAATCGAAATTCAAAACCCGATTTCTGAGGAACCGCTCAATCGAATTATATGAAATTTGCAGTGATTTCTGCTGAAATATATTTCTATAAAATGCGCCTATTTTCGACCCCCTAGGACGCTCCGTTTAGGAGTTATAGCCATTTAAAGAAATGTTTTGAAAATCGAAATTCAAAACCCGATTTCTGAGGAACCGCTCAATCGAATTATATGAAATTTGCAGTGATTTCTGCTGAAATATATTTCTATAAAATGCGCCTATTTTCGAGGAGTTATAGCCATTTAAAGAAATTGTTTGGAAATCGAAATTCAAAACCCGATTTCTGAGGAACCGCTCAATCGAATTATATGAAATTTGCAGTGATTTCTGCTGAAATATATTTCTATAAAATGCGCCTATTTTCGACCCCCTAGGACGCTCCGTTTAGGAGTTATAGCCATTTAAAGAAATTGTTTGAAAATCGAAATTCAAAACCCGATTTCTGAGGAACCGCTCAATCGAATTATATGAAATTTGCAGTGATTTCTGCTGAAATATATTTCTATAAAATGCGCCTATTTTCGACCCCCTAGGACGCTCCGTTTAGGAGTTATAGCCATTTAAAGAAATTGTTTGAAAATCGAAATTCAAAACACGATTTCTGAGGAACCGCTCAATCGAATTATATGAAATTTGCAGTGATTTCTGCTGAAATATATTTCTATAAAATGCGCCTATTTTCGACCCCCTAGGACGCTCCGTTTAGGAGTTATAGCCATTTAAAGAAATTGTTTGAAAATCGAAATTCAACCCGATTTCTGAGGAACCGCTCAATCGAATTATATGAAATTTGCAGTGATTTCTGCTGAAATATATTTCTATAAAATGCGCCTATTTTCGACCCCCTAGGACGCTCCGTTTAGGAGTTATAGCCATTTAAAGAAATTGTTTGAAAATCGAAATTCAAAACCCGATTTCTGAGGAACCGCTCAATCGAATTATATGAAATTTGCAGTGAATTCTGCTGAAATATATTTCTATAAAATGCGCCTACTTTCGACCCTCTAGGACGCTCCGTTTAGGAGTTATAGGCATTTAAAGAAATTGTTTGAAAATCGAAATTCAACCCGATTTCTGAGGAACCGCTCAATCGAATTATATGAAATTTGCAGTGATTTCTGCTGAAATATATTTCTATAAAATGCGCCTATTTTCGACCCCCTAGGACGCTCCGTTTAGGAGTTATAGCCATTTAAAGAAATTGTTTGAAAATCGAAATTCAAAACCCGATTTCTGAGGAACCGCTCAATCGAATTATATGAAATTTGCAGTGATTTCTGCTGAAATATATTTCTATAAAATGCGCCTATTTTCGAGGAGTTATAGCCATTTAAAGAAATTGTTTGGAAATCGAAATTCAAAACCCGATTTCTGAGGAACCGCTCAATCGAATTATATGAAATTTGCAGTGATTTCTGCTGAAATATATTTCTATAAAATGCGCCTATTTTCGACCCCCTAGGACGCTCCGTTTAGGAGTTATAGCCATTTAAAGAAATTGTTTGAAAATCGAAATTCAACCCGATTTCTGAGGAACCGCTCAATCGAATTATATGAAATTTGCAGTGATTTCTGCTGAAATATATTTCTATAAAATGCGCCTATTTTCGACCCCCTAGGACGCTCCGTTTAGGAGTTATAGCCATTTAAAGAAATTGTTTGAAAATCGAAATTCAAAACCCGATTTCTGAGGAACCGCTCAATCGAATTATATGAAATTTGCAGTGATTTCTGCTGAAATATACTTCTATAAAATGCGCCTATTTTCGACCCCCTAGGACGCTCCGTTTAGGAGTTATAGCCATTTAAAGAAATGTTTTGAAAATCGAAATTCAAAACCCGATTTCTGAGGAACCGCTCAATCGAATTATATGAAATTTGCAGTGATTTCTGCTGAAATATATTTCTATAAAATGCGCCTATTTTCGAGGAGTTATAGCCATTTAAAGAAATTGTTTGGAAATCGAAATTCAAAACCCGATTTCTGAGGAACCGCTCAATCGAATTATATGAAATTTGCAGTGATTTCTGCTGAAATATATTTCTATAAAATGCGCCTATTTTCGACCCCCTAGGACGCTCCGTTTAGGAGTTATAGCCATTTAAAGAAATTGTTTGAAAATCGAAATTCAAAACCCGATTTCTGAGGAACCGCTCAATCGAATTATATGAAATTTGCAGTGATTTCTGCTGAAATATATTTCTATAAAATGCGCCTATTTTCGACCCCCTAGGACGCTCCGTTTAGGAGTTATAGCCATTTAAAGAAATTGTTTGAAAATCGAAATTCAAAACACGATTTCTGAGGAACCGCTCAATCGAATTATATGAAATTTGCAGTGATTTCTGCTGAAATATATTTCTATAAAATGCGCCTATTTTCGACCCCCTAGGACGCTCCGTTTAGGAGTTATAGCCATTTAAAGAAATTGTTTGAAAATCGAAATTCAACCCGATTTCTGAGGAACCGCTCAATCGAATTATATGAAATTTGCAGTGATTTCTGCTGAAATATATTTCTATAAAATGCGCCTATTTTCGACCCCCTAGGACGCTCCGTTTAGGAGTTATAGCCATTTAAAGAAATTGTTTGAAAATCGAAATTCAAAACCCGATTTCTGAGGAACCGCTCAATCGAATTATATGAAATTTGCAGTGAATTCTGCTGAAATATATTTCTATAAAATGCGCCTACTTTCGACCCTCTAGGACGCTCCGTTTAGGAGTTATAGGCATTTAAAGAAATTGTTTGAAAATCGAAATTCAAAACCCGATTTCTGAGGAACCGCTCAATCGAATTATATGAAATTTGCATTGAATTCTGCTGAAATATATTTCCATAAAATGCGCCTACTTTCGACCCTCTAGGACGCTCCGTTTAGGAGTTATAGCCATTTGAAGAAATTGTTTGAAAATCGAAATTCAAAACCCGATTTCTGAGGAACCGCTCAATCGAATTATATGAAATTTGCAGTGAATTCTGCTGAAATATATTTCTATAAAATGCGCCTACTTTCGACCCTCTAGGATGCTCCGTTTAGGAGTTATAGCCATTTAAAGAAATTTTTCGAAAAAATTTTGAAAATCGAAATTCAAAACCCGATTTCTGAGGAACCGCTCAATCGAATTATATGAAATTTGCAGTGATTTCTGCTGAAATATATTTCTATAAAATGCGCCTATTTTCGACCCCCTAGGACGCTGCGTTTAGGAGTTATAGCCAATTAAAGACATTTTTTGAAAATCGAAATTCAAAACCCGATTTCTGAGAAATCGCTCAATCGAATTATATGAAATTTGCAGTGATTTCTGCTGAAATATATTTTCTATAAAATGCGCCTACTTTCGACCCTCTAGGACGCTCCGTTTAGGAGTTATAGCCATTTAAAGATATTTTTTAAAAATCGAAATTCAAAACCCGATTTCTGAGAAATCGCTCAATCGAATTATATGAAATTTGCAGTGATTTCTGCTGAAATATATTTCTATAAAATGCGCCTACTTTCGACCCTCTAGGACGCTCCGTTTAGGAGTTATAGCCATTTAAAGATATTTTTTTAAAATCGAAATTCAAAACCCGATTTCTGAGGAACCGCTCAATCGAATTATATGAAATTTGCAGTGAATTCTGCTGAAATATATTTCCATAAAATGCGCCTACTTTCGACCCTCTAGCACGCTCCGTTTAGGAGTTATAGCCATTTGAAGAAATTGTTTGAAAATCGAAATTCAAAACCCGATTTCTGAGGAACCGCTCAATCGAATTATATGAAATTTGCAGTGAATTCTGCTGAAATATATTTCCATAAAATGCGCCTACTTTCGACCCTCTAGGACGCTCCGTTTAGGAGTTATAGCCATTTGAAGAAATTGTTTGAAAATCGAAATTCAAAACCCGATTTCTGAGGAACCGCTCAATCGAATTATATGAAATTTGCAGTGAATTCTGCTGAAATATATTTCTCTAAAATCGACTTTCGACCCTCTAGGACGCTCCGTTTAGGAGTTATAGCCATTTAAAGAAATTGTTTGAAAATCGAAATTCAAAACCCGATTTCTGAGGAACCGCTCAATCGAATTATATGAAATTTGCAGTGAATTCTGCTGAAATATATTTCCATAAAATGCGCCTACTTTCGACCCTCTAGCACGCTCCGTTTAGGAGTTAAAGCCATTTGAAGAAATGGTTTGAAAATCGAAATTCAAAACCCGATTTCTGAGGAACCGCTCAATCGAATTATATGAAATTTGCAGTGATTTCTGCTGAAATATATTTCTATAAAATGCGCCTACTTTCGACCCTCTAGGACGCTCCGTTTAGGAGTTATAGCCATTTAAAGAAATTGTTTGAAAATCGAAATTCAAAACCCGATTTCTGAGGAACCGCTCAATCGAATTATATGAAATTTGCAGTGATTTCTGCTGAAATATATTTCTATAAAATGCGCCTATTTTCGACCCCCTAGGACGCTCCGTTTAGGAGTTATAGCCATTTAAAGAAATTGTTTGAAAATCGAAATTCAAAACCCGATTTCTAAGGAACCGCTCAATCGAATTATATGAAATTTGCAGTGATTTCTGCTGAAATATATTTCTATAAAATGCGCCTACTTTCGACCCTCTAGGACGCTCCGTTTAGGAGTTATAGCCATTTAAAGAAATTGTTTGAAAATCGAAATTCAAAACCCGATTTCTAAGGAACCGCTCAATCGAATTATATGAAATTTGCAGTGATTTCTGCTGAAATATATTTCTATAAAATGCGCCTATTTTCGACCCCCTAGGACGCTCCGTTTAGGAGTTATAGCCATTTAAAGAAATATTTTGAAAATCGAAATTCAAAACCCGATTTCTGAGGAACCGCTCAATCGAATTATATGAAATTTGCAGTGAATTCTGCTGAAATATATTTCCATAAAATGCGCCTACTTTCGACCCTCTAGCACGCCCCGTTTAGGAGTTATAGCCATTTGAAGAAATTGTTTGAAAATCGAAATTCAAAACCCGATTTCTGAGGAACCGCTCAATCGAATTATATGAAATTTGCAGTGATTTCTGCTGAAATATATTTCTATAAAATGCGCCTACTTTCGACCCTCTAGGACGCTCCGTTTAGGAGTTATAGCCATTTAAAGAAATATTTTGAAAATCGAAATTCAAAACCCGATTTCTGAGGAACCGCTCAATCGAATTATATGAAATTTGCAGTGAATTCTGCTGAAATATATTTATATAAAATGCGCCTACTTTCGACCCTCTAGGACGCTCCGTTTAGGAGTTATAGGCATTTAAAGAAATTGTTTGAAAATCGAAATTCAAAACCCGATTTCTGAGGAACCGCTCAATCGAATTATATGAAATTTGCAGTGAATTCTGCTGAAATATATTTCCATAAAATGCGCCTACTTTCGACCCTCTAGGACGCTCCGTTTAGGAGTTATAGCCATTTGAAGAAATTGTTTGAAAATCGAAATTCAAAACCCGATTTCTGAGGAACCGCTCAATCGAATTATATGAAATTTGCAGTGAATTCTGCTGAAATATATTTCTATAAAATCGACTTTCGACCCTCTAGGACGCTCCGTTTAGGAGTTATAGCCATTTAAAGAAATTGTTTGAAAATCGAAATTCAAAACCCGATTTCTGAGGAACCGCTCAATCGAATTATATGAAATTTGCAGTGAATTCTGCTGAAATATATTTCCATAAAATGCGCCTACTTTCGACCCTCTAGCACGCCCCGTTTAGGAGTTATAGCCATTTGAAGAAATTGTTTGAAAATCGAAATTCAAAACCCGATTTCTGAGGAACCGCTCAATCGAATTATATGAAATTTGCAGTGATTTCTGCTGAAATATATTTCTATAAAATGCGCCTACTTTCGACCCTCTAGGACGCTCCGTTTAGGAGTTATAGCCATTTAAAGAAATATTTTGAAAATCGAAATTCAAAACCCGATTTCTGAGGAACCGCTCAATCGAATTATATGAAATTTGCAGTGAATTCTGCTGAAATATATTTATATAAAATGCGCCTACTTTCGACCCTCTAGGACGCTCCGTTTAGGAGTTATAGGCATTTAAAGAAATATTTTGAAAATCGAAATTCAAAACCCGATTTCTGAGGAACCGCTCAATCGAATTATATGAAATTTGCAGTGAATTCTGCTGAAATATATTTCTATAAAATGCGCCTACTTTCGACCCTCTAGGACGCTCCGTTTAGGAGTTATAGCCATTTAAAGAAATTGTTTGAAAATCGAAATTCAAAACCCGATTTCTAAGGAACCGCTCAATCGAATTATATGAAATTTGCAGTGATTTCTGCTGAAATATATTTCTATAAAATGCGCCTATTTTCGACTCCCTAGGACGCTCCGTTTAGGAGTTATAGCCATTTAAAGAAATATTTTGAAAATCGAAATTCAAAACCCGATTTCTGAGGAACCGCTCAATCGAATTATATGAAATTTGCAGTGAATTCTGCTGAAATATATTTCCATAAAATGCGCCTACTTTCGACCCTCTAGCACGCTCCGTTTAGGAGTTATAGCCATTTGAAGAAATTGTTTGAAAATCGAAATTCAAAACCCGATTTCTGAGGAACCGCTCAATCGAATTATATGAAATTTGCAGTGATTTCTGCTGAAATATATTTCTATAAAATGCGCCTACTTTCGACCCTCTAGGACGCTCCGTTTAGGAGTTATAGCCATTTAAAGAAATTGTTTGAAAATCGAAATTCAAAACCCGATTTCTAAGGAACCGCTCAATCGAATTATATGAAATTTGCAGTGATTTCTGCTGAAATATATTTCTATAAAATGCGCCTATTTTCGACCCCCTAGGACGCTCCGTTTAGGAGTTATAGCCATTTAAAGAAATATTTTGAAAATCGAAATTCAAAACCCGATTTCTGAGGAACCGCTCAATCGAATTATATGAAATTTGCAGTGAATTCTGCTGAAATATATTTATATAAAATGCGCCTACTTTCGACCCTCTAGGACGCTCCGTTTAGGAGTTATAGGCATTTAAAGAAATTGTTTGAAAATCGAAATTCAAAACCCGATTTCTGAGGAACCGCTCAATCGAATTATATGAAATTTGCAGTGAATTCTGCTGAAATATATTTCCATAAAATGCGCCTACTTTCGACCCTCTAGGACGCTCCGTTTAGGAGTTATAGCCATTTGAAGAAATTGTTTGAAAATCGAAATTCAAAACCCGATTTCTGAGGAACCGCTCAATCGAATTGTATGAAATTTGCAGTGATTTCTGCTGAAATATATTTCTATAAAATGCGCCTATTTTCGACCCCCTAGGACGCTCCGTTTAGGAGTTATAGCCATTTAAAGAAATTGTTTGAAAATCGAAATTCAAAACCCGATTTCTGAGGAACCGCTCAATCGAATTATATGAAATTTGCAGTGAATTCTGCTGAAATATATTTCTATAAAATGCGCCTATTTTCGACCCCCTAGGACGCTCCGTTTAGGAGTTATAGCCATTTAAAGAAATATTTTGAAAATCGAAATTCAAAACCCGATTTCTGAGGAACCGCTCAATCGAATTATATGAAATTTGCAGTGAATTCTGCTGAAATATATTTCTATAAAATGCGCCTATTTTCGACCCCCTAGGACGCTCCGTTTAGGAGTTATAGCCATTTAAAGAAATATTTTGAAAATCGAAATTCAAAACCCGATTTCTGAGGAACCGCTCAATCGAATTATATGAAATTTGCAGTGAATTCTGCTGAAATATATTTCTATAAAATGCGCCTACTTTCGACCCTCTAGGACGCTCCGTTTAGGAGTTATAGCCATTTGAAGAAATTGTTTGAAAATCGAAATTCAAAACCCGATTTCTGAGGAACCGCTCAATCGAATTATATGAAATTTGCAGTGAATTCTGCTGAAATATTGCAGTGATTTCTGCTGCAATATATTTCTATTAAATGCGCCTACTTTCGACCCTCTAGGACGCTCCGTTTAGGAGTTATAGGCATTTAAAGAAATTGTTTGAAAATCGAAATTCAAAACCCGATTTCTGAGGAACCGCTCAATCGAATTATATGAAATTTGCAGTGAATTCTGCTGAAATATATTTCCATAAAATGCGCCTACTTTCGACCCTCTAGGACGCTCCGTTTAGGAGTTATAGCCATTTGAAGAAATTGTTTGAAAATCGAAATTCAAAACCCGATTTCTGAGGAACCGCTCAATCGAATTGTATGAAATTTGCAGTGATTTCTGCTGAAATATATTTCTATAAAATGCGCCTATTTTCGACCCCCTAGGACGCTCCGTTTAGGAGTTATAGCCATTTAAAGAAATTGTTTGAAAATCGAAATTCAAAACCCGATTTCTGAGGAACCGCTCAATCGAATTATATGAAATTTGCAGTGAATTCTGCTGAAATATATTTCTATAAAATGCGCCTATTTTCGACCCCCTAGGACGCTCCGTTTAGGAGTTATAGCCATTTAAAGAAATATTTTGAAAATCGAAATTCAAAACCCGATTTCTGAGGAACCGCTCAATCGAATTATATGAAATTTGCAGTGAATTCTGCTGAAATATATTTCTATAAAATGCGCCTACTTTCGACCCTCTAGGACGCTCCGTTTAGGAGTTATAGCCATTTGAAGAAATTGTTTGAAAATCGAAATTCAAAACCCGATTTCTGAGGAACCGCTCAATCGAATTATATGAAATTTGCAGTGAATTCTGCTGAAATATATTTCTATAAAATGCGCCTACTTTCGACCCTCTAGGACGCTCCGTTTAGGAGTTATAGCCATTTGAAGAAATTGTTTGAAAATCGAAATTCAAAACCCGATTTCTGAGGAACTGCTCAATCGAATTATATGAAATTTGCAGTGAATTCTGCTGAAATATTGCAGTGATTTCTGCTGCAATATATTTCTATTAAATGCGCCTACTTTCGACCCTCTATGACGCTCCGTTTAGGAGTTATAGCCATTTAAAGACATTTTTTGAAAACCGAAATTCAAAACCCGATTTCTGAGAAATCGCTCAATCGAATTATATGAAATTTGCAGTGATTTCTGCTGAAATATATTTCTATAAAATGCGCCTACTTTCGACCCTCTAGGACGCTCCGTTTAGGAGTTATAGCCATTTAAAGACATTTTTTGAAAAGCGAAATTCAAAACCCGATTTCTGAGAAATCGCTCAATCGAATTATACGAAATTTGCAATGA
The DNA here is from genome assembly GCA_951804985.1 of Dryomyza anilis. NCBI lineage: Eukaryota > Metazoa > Arthropoda > Insecta > Diptera > Dryomyzidae > Dryomyza > Dryomyza anilis. The sequence continues at coordinate 98,239,051 of OX638130.1, read as the reverse complement.
TTTCTGCTGAAATATATTTCTATAAAATGCGCCTACTTTCGACCCTCTAGGACGCTCCGTTTAGCAGTTATAGCCATTTAAAGAAATATTTTGAAAATCGAAATTCAAAACCCGATTTCTGAGGAACTGCTCAATCGAATTATATGAAATTTGCAGTGAATTCTGCTGAAATATATTTCTATAAAATATATTTCTATTAAATGCGCCTACTTTCGACCCTCTAGGACGCTCCGTTTAGGAGTTATAGCCATTTAAAGAAATATTTTGAAAATCGAATTTCAAAACCCGATTTCTGAGGAACCGCTCAATCGAATTATATGAAATTTGCAGTGAATTCTGCTGAAATATATTTCCATAAAATGTGCCTACTTTCGACCCTCTAGCACGCTCCGTTTAGGAGTTATAGCCATTTGAAGAAATTGTTTGAAAATCGAAATTCAAAACCCGATTTCTGAGGAACCGCTCAATCGAATTATATGAAATTTGCAGTGATTTCTGCTGAAATATATTTCTATAAAATGCGCCTATTTTCGACCCCCTAGGACGCTCCGTTTAGGAGTTATAGCCATTTAAAGAAATATTTTGAAAATCGAAATTCAAAACCCGATTTCTGAGGAACCGCTCAATCGAATTATATGAAATTTGCAGTGAATTCTGCTGAAATATATTTCTATAAAATGCGCCTACTTTCGACCCCCTAGGACGCTCCGTTTAGGAGTTATAGCCATTTAAAGAAATTGTTTGAAAATCGAAATTCAAAACCCGATTTCTGAGGAACCGCTCAATCGAATTATATGAAATTTGCAGTGATTTCTGCTGAAATATATTTCTATAAAATGCGCCTATTTTCGACCCCCTAGGACGCTCCGTTTAGGAGTTATAGCCATTTAAAGAAATATTTTGAAAATCGAAATTCAAAACCCGATTTCTGAGGAACCGCTCAATCGAATTATATGAAATTTGCAGTGAATTCTGCTGAAATATATTTCTATAAAATGCGCCTACTTTCGACCCTCTAGGACACTCCGTTTAGGAGTTATAGCCATTTAAAGAAATTGTTTGAAAATCGAAATTCAAAACCCGATTTCTGAGGAACCGCTCAATCGAATTATATGAAATTTGCAGTGAATTCTGCTGAAATATATTTCTATAAAATGCGCCTACTTTCGACCCTCTAGGACACTCCGTTTAGGAGTTATAGCCATTTAAAGAAATTGTTTGAAAATCGAAATTCAAAACCCGATTTCTGAGGAACCGCTCAATCGAATTATATGAAATTTGCAGTGATTTCTGCTGCAATATATTTCTATTAAATGCGCCTACTTTCGACCCTCTAGGACACTCCGTTTAGGAGTTATAGCCATTTAAAGAAATTGTTTGAAAATCGAAATTCAAAACCCGATTTCTGAGGAACCGCTCAATCGAATTATATGAAATTTGCAGTGATTTCTGCTGCAATATATTTCTATTAAATGCGCCTACTTTCGACCCTCTAGGACACTCCGTTTAGGAGTTATAGCCATTTAAAGAAATTGTTTGAAAATCGAAATTCAAAACCCGATTTCTGAGGAACCGCTCAATCGAATTATATGAAATTTGCAGTGAATTCTGCTGAAATATATTTCTATAAAATGCGCCTACTTTCGACCCTCTAGGACGCTCCGTTTAGGAGTTATAGCCATTTAAAGAAATTGTTTGAAAATCGAAATTCAAAACCCGATTTCTTAGGAACCGCTCAATCGAATTATATGAAATTTGCAGTGATTTCTGCTGAAATATATTTCTATAAAATGCGCCTATTTTCGACCCCCTAGGACGCTCCGTTTAGGAGTTATAGCCATTTAAAGAAATCGAAATTCAAAACCCGATTTCTGAGGAACCGCTCAATCGAATTATATGAAATTTGCAGTGATTTCTGCTGAAATATATTTCTATAAAATGCGCCTATTTTCGACCCTCTAGGACGCTCCGTTTAGGAGTTATAGCCATTTAAAGAAATATTTTGAAAATCGAAATTCAAAACCCGATTTCTGAGGAACCGCTTAATCGAATTATATGAAATTTGCAGTGATTTCTGCTGCAATATATTTCTATTAAATGCGCCTACTTTCGACCCTCTAGGACACTCCGTTTAGGAGTTATAGCCATTTGAAGAAATTGTTTAAAAATCGAAATTCAAAACCCGATTTCTGAGGAGCCGCTCAATCGAATTATATGAAATTTGCAGTGAATTCTGCTGAAATATATTTCTATAAAATGCGCCTACTTTCGACCCTCTAGGACGCTCCGTTTAGGAGTTATAGCCATTTAAAGAAATTGTTTGAAAATCGAAATTCAAAACCCGATTTCTGAGGAACCGCTCAATCGAATTATATGAAATTTGCAGTGATTTCTGCTGAAATATATTTCTATAAAATGCGCCTATTTTCGACCCCCTAGGACGCTCCGTTTAGGAGTTATAGCCATTTAAAGAAATGTTTTGAAAATCGAAATTCAAAACCCGATTTCTGAGGAACCGCTCAATCGAATTATATGAAATTTGCAGTGATTTCTGCTGAAATATATTTCTATAAAATGCGCCTACTTTCGACCCTCTAGGACGCTCCGTTTATGAGTTATAGCCATTTAAAGAAATTGTTTGAAAATCGAAATTCAAAACCCGATTTCTGAGGAACCGCTCAATCGAATTATATGAAATTTGCAGTGAATTCTGCTGAAATATATTTCTATAAAATGCGCCTACTTTCGACCCTCTAGGACGCTCCGTTTCGGAGTTATAGTTATTTGAAGAAATTGTTTGAAAATCGAAATTCAAAACCCGATTTCTGAGGAACCGCTCAATCGAATTATATGAAATTTGCAATGATTTCTGCTGAAATATATTTCTATAAAATGCGCCTACTTTCGACCCTCTAGGATACTCCGTTTAGGAGTTATAGCCATTTAAAGAAATTTTTCGAAAAAATTTTGAAAATCGAAATTCAAAACCCGATTTCTGAGGAACCGCTCAATCGAATTATATGAAATTTGCAGTGAATTCTGCTGAAATATATTTCTATAAAATGCGCCTACTTTCGACCCTCTAGGACGCTCCGTTTAGGAGTTATAGCCATTTAAAGAAATGTTTTGAAAATCGAAATTCAAAACCCGATTTCTGAGGAACCGCTCAATCGAATTATATGAAATTTGCAGTGATTTCTGCTGAAATATATTTCTATAAAATGCGCCTATTTTCGACCCCCTAGGACGCTCCGTTTAGGAGTTATAGCCATTTAAAGAAATTGTTTGAAAATCGAAATTCAAAACCCGATTTCTGAGGAACCGCTTAATCGAATTATATGAAATTTGCAGTGATTTCTGCTGCTATATATTTCTATTAAATGCGCCTACTTTCGACCCTCTAGGACACTCCGTTTAGGAGTTATAGCCATTTAAAGAAATGTTTTGAAAATCGAAATTCAAAACCCGATTTCTGAGGAACCGCTCAATCGAATTATATGAAATTTGCAGTGATTTCTGCTGAAATATATTTCTATAAAATGCGCCTATTTTCGACCCCCTAGGACGCTCCGTTTAGGAGTTATAGCCATTTAAAGAAATTGTTTGAAAATCGAAATTCAAAACCCGATTTCTGAGGAACCGCTTAATCGAATTATATGAAATTTGCAGTGATTTCTGCTGCTATATATTTCTATTAAATGCGCCTACTTTCGACCCTCTAGGACGCTCCGTTTAGGAGTTATAGCCATTTAAAGAAATTGTTTGAAAATCGAAATTCAAAACCCGATTTCTTAGGAACCGCTCAATCGAATTATATGAAATTTGCAGTGATTTCTGCTGAAATATATTTCTATAAAATGCGCCTATTTTCGACCCCCTAGGACGCTCCGTTTAGGAGTTATAGCCATTTAAAGAAATCGAAATTCAAAACCCGATTTCTGAGGAACCGCTCAATCGAATTATATGAAATTTGCAGTGATTTCTGCTGAAATATATTTCTATAAAATGCGCCTATTTTCGACCCTCTAGGACGCTCCGTTTAGGAGTTATAGCCATTTAAAGAAATATTTTGAAAATCGAAATTCAAAACCCGATTTCTGAGGAACCGCTTAATCGAATTATATGAAATTTGCAGTGATTTCTGCTGCAATATATTTCTATTAAATGCGCCTACTTTCGACCCTCTAGGACACTCCGTTTAGGAGTTATAGCCATTTGAAGAAATTGTTTAAAAATCGAAATTCAAAACCCGATTTCTGAGGAGCCGCTCAATCGAATTATATGAAATTTGCAGTGAATTCTGCTGAAATATATTTCTATAAAATGCGCCTACTTTCGACCCTCTAGGACGCTCCGTTTAGGAGTTATAGCCATTTAAAGAAATTGTTTGAAAATCGAAATTCAAAACCCGATTTCTGAGGAACCGCTCAATCGAATTATATGAAATTTGCAGTGATTTCTGCTGAAATATATTTCTATAAAATGCGCCTATTTTCGACCCCCTAGGACGCTCCGTTTAGGAGTTATAGCCATTTAAAGAAATGTTTTGAAAATCGAAATTCAAAACCCGATTTCTGAGGAACCGCTCAATCGAATTATATGAAATTTGCAGTGATTTCTGCTGAAATATATTTCTATAAAATGCGCCTACTTTCGACCCTCTAGGACGCTCCGTTTATGAGTTATAGCCATTTAAAGAAATTGTTTGAAAATCGAAATTCAAAACCCGATTTCTGAGGAACCGCTCAATCGAATTATATGAAATTTGCAGTGAATTCTGCTGAAATATATTTCTATAAAATGCGCCTACTTTCGACCCTCTAGGACGCTCCGTTTCGGAGTTATAGTTATTTGAAGAAATTGTTTGAAAATCGAAATTCAAAACCCGATTTCTGAGGAACCGCTCAATCGAATTATATGAAATTTGCAATGATTTCTGCTGAAATATATTTCTATAAAATGCGCCTACTTTCGACCCTCTAGGATACTCCGTTTAGGAGTTATAGCCATTTAAAGAAATTTTTCGAAAAAATTTTGAAAATCGAAATTCAAAACCCGATTTCTGAGGAACCGCTCAATCGAATTATATGAAATTTGCAGTGAATTCTGCTGAAATATATTTCTATAAAATGCGCCTACTTTCGACCCTCTAGGACGCTCCGTTTAGGAGTTATAGCCATTTAAAGAAATGTTTTGAAAATCGAAATTCAAAACCCGATTTCTGAGGAACCGCTCAATCGAATTATATGAAATTTGCAGTGATTTCTGCTGAAATATATTTCTATAAAATGCGCCTATTTTCGACCCCCTAGGACGCTCCGTTTAGGAGTTATAGCCATTTAAAGAAATTGTTTGAAAATCGAAATTCAAAACCCGATTTCTGAGGAACCGCTTAATCGAATTATATGAAATTTGCAGTGATTTCTGCTGCTATATATTTCTATTAAATGCGCCTACTTTCGACCCTCTAGGACACTCCGTTTAGGAGTTATAGCCATTTAAAGAAATGTTTTGAAAATCGAAATTCAAAACCCGATTTCTGAGGAACCGCTCAATCGAATTATATGAAATTTGCAGTGATTTCTGCTGAAATATATTTCTATAAAATGCGCCTATTTTCGACCCCCTAGGACGCTCCGTTTAGGAGTTATAGCCATTTAAAGAAATTGTTTGAAAATCGAAATTCAAAACCCGATTTCTGAGGAACCGCTTAATCGAATTATATGAAATTTGCAGTGATTTCTGCTGCTATATATTTCTATTAAATGCGCCTACTTTCGACCCTCTAGGACACTCCGTTTAGGAGTTATAGCCATTTGAAGAAATTGTTTAAAAATCGAAATTCAAAACCCGATTTCTGAGGAACCGCTCAATCGAATTATATGAAATTTGCAGTGATTTCTGCTGCAATATATTTCTATTAAATGCGCCTACTTTCGACCCTCTAGGACACTCCGTTTAGGAGTTATAGCCATTTAAAGAAATTGTTTGAAAATCGAAATTCAAAACCCGATTTCTGAGGAACCGCTCAATCGAATTATATGAAATTTGCAGTGAATTCTGCTGAAATATATTTCTATAAAATGCGCCTACTTTCGACCCTCTAGGACGCTCCGTTTAGGAGTTATAGCCATTTAAAGAAATTGTTTGAAAATCGAAATTCAAAACCCGATTTCTTAGGAACCGCTCAATCGAATTATATGAAATTTGCAGTGATTTCTGCTGAAATATATTTCTATAAAATGCGCCTATTTTCGACCCCCTAGGACACTCCGTTTAGGAGTTATAGCCATTTAAAGAAATTGTTTGAAAATCGAAATTCAAAACCCGATTTCTGAGGAACCGCTCAATCGAATTATATGAAATTTGCAGTGAATTCTGCTGAAATATATTTCTATAAAATGCGCCTACTTTCGACCCTCTAGGACGCTCCGTTTAGGAGTTATAGCCATTTAAAGAAATTGTTTGAAAATCGAAATTCAAAACCCGATTTCTTAGGAACCGCTCAATCGAATTATATGAAATTTGCAGTGATTTCTGCTGAAATATATTTCTATAAAATGCGCCTATTTTCGACCCTCTAGGACGCTCCGTTTAGGAGTTATAGCCATTTAAAGAAATTGTTTGAAAATCGAAATTCAAAACCCGATTTCTGAGGAACCGCTCAATCGAATTATATGAAATTTGCAGTGAATTCTGCTGAAATATATTTCTATAAAATGCGCCTACTTTCGACCCTCTAGGACGCTCCGTTTCGGAGTTATAGCCATTTGAAGAAATTGTTTGAAAATCGAAATTCAAAACCCGATTTCTGAGGAACTGCTCAATCGAATTATATGAAATTTGCAGTGAATTCTGCTGAAATATTGCAGTGATTTCTGCTGCAATATATTTCTATTAAATGCGCCTACTTTCGACCCTCTAGGACGCTCCGTTTAGGAGTTATAGCCATTTAAAGAAATTGTTTGAAAATCGAAATTCAAAACCCGATTTCTGAGGAATCGCTCAATCGAATTATATGAAATTTGCAGTGAATTCTGCTGAAATATATTTCTATAAAATGCGCCTACTTTCGACCCTCTAGGACGCTCCGTTTAGGAGTTATAGCCATTTAAAGACATTTTTTGAAAATCGAAATTCAAAACCCGATTTCTGAGAAATCGCTCAATCGAATTATATGAAATTTGCAGTGATTTCTGCTGAAATATATTTCTATAAAATGCGCCTACTTTCGACCCTCTAGGACGCTCCGTTTAGGAGTTATAGCCATTTAAAGATATTTTTTTAAAATCGAAATTCAAAACCCGATTTCTGAGAAATCGCTCAATCGAATTATATGAAATTTGCAATGATTTCTGCTGAAATATATTTCTATAAAATGCGCCTACTTTCGACCCTCTAGGACGCTCCGTTTAGGAGTTATAGCCATTTAAAGAAATATTCTGCTGAAATATATTTCTATAAAATGCGCCTACTTTCGACCCTCTAGGACGCTCCGTTTAGGAGTTATAGCCATTTAAAGAAATTGTTTGAAAATCGAAATTCAAAACCCGATTTCTGAGGAACTGCTCAATCGAATTATATGAAATTTGCAGTGAATTCTGCTGAAATATATTTCTATAAAATGCGCCTACTTTCGACCCTCTAGGATACTCCGTTTAGGAGTTATAGCCATTTAAAGAAATTTTTCGAAAAATTTTGAAAATCGAAATTCAAAACCCGATTTCTGAGGAACCGCTCAATCGAATTATATGAAATTTGCAGTGAATTCTGCTGAAATATATTTATATAAAATGCGCCTACTTTCGACCCTCTAGGACGCTCCGTTTAGGAGTTATAGGCATTTAAAGAAATTGTTTGAAAATCGAAATTCAAAACCCGATTTCTGAGGAACCGCTCAATCGAATTATATGAAATTTGCATTGAATTCTGCTGAAATATATTTCCATAAAATGCGCCTACTTTCGACCCTCTAGGACGCTCCGTTTAGGAGTTATAGCCATTTGAAGAAATTGTTTGAAAATCGAAATTCAAAACCCGATTTCTGAGGAACCGCTCAATCGAATTATATGAAATTTGCAGTGAATTCTGCTGAAATATATTTCTATAAAATGCGCCTACTTTCGACCCTCTAGGACGCTCCGTTTAGGAGTTATAGCCATTTAAAGAAATGTTTTGAAAATCGAAATTCAAAACCCGATTTCTGAGGAACCGCTCAATCGAATTATATGAAATTTGCAGTGATTTCTGCTGAAATATATTTCTATAAAATGCGCCTACTTTCGACCCTCTAGGACGCTCCGTTTAGGAGTTATAGGCATTTAAAGAAATTGTTTGAAAATCGAAATTCAAAACCCGATTTCTGAGGAACCGCTCAATCGAATTATATGAAATTTGCATTGAATTCTGCTGAAATATATTTCCATAAAATGCGCCTACTTTCGACCCTCTAGGACGCTCCGTTTAGGAACCGCTCAATCGAATTATATGAAATTTGCAGTGAATTCTGCTGAAATATATTTCTATAAAATGCGCCTACTTTCGACCCTCTAGGATACTCCGTTTAGGAGTTATAGCCATTTAAAGAAATTTTTCGAAAAAATTTTGAAAATCGAAATTCAAAACCCGATTTCTGAGGAACCGCTCAATCGAATTATATGAAATTTGCAGTGAATTCTGCTGAAATATATTTATATAAAATGCGCCTACTTTCGACCCTCTAGGACGCTCCGTTTAGGAGTTATAGGCATTTAAAGAAATTGTTTGAAAATCGAAATTCAAAACCCGATTTCTGAGGAACCGCTCAATCGAATTATATGAAATTTGCATTGAATTCTGCTGAAATATATTTCCATAAAATGCGCCTACTTTCGACCCTCTAGGACGCTCCGTTTAGGAGTTATAGCCATTTGAAGAAATTGTTTGAAAATCGAAATTCAAAACCCGATTTCTGAGGAACCGCTCAATCGAATTATATGAAATTTGCAGTGAATTCTGCTGAAATATATTTCTATAAAATGCGCCTACTTTCGACCCTCTAGGACGCTCCGTTTAGGAGTTATAGCCATTTAAAGAAATGTTTTGAAAATCGAAATTCAAAACCCGATTTCTGAGGAACCGCTCAATCGAATTATATGAAATTTGCAGTGATTTCTGCTGAAATATATTTCTATAAAATGCGCCTATTTTCGACCCCCTAGGACGCTCCGTTTAGGAGTTATAGCCATTTAAAGAAATTGTTTGAAAATCGAAATTCAAAACCCGATTTCTGAGGAACCGCTCAATCGAATTATATGAAATTTGCAGTGAATTCTGCTGAAATATATTTCTATAAAATGCGCCTACTTTCGACCCTCTAGGACGCTCCGTTTAGGAGTTATAGCCATTTAAAGAAATTGTTTGAAAATCGAAATTCAAAACCCGATTTCTGAGGAACCGCTCAATCGAATTATATGAAATTTGCAGTGATTTCTGCTGAAATATATTTCTATAAAATGCGCCTATTTTCGACCCCCTAGGACGCTCCGTTTAGGAGTTATAGCCATTTAAAGAAATATTTTGAAAATCGAAATTCAAAACCCGATTTCTGAGGAACCGCTCAATCGAATTATATGAAATTTGCAGTGATTTCTGCTGAAATATATTTCTATAAAATGCGCCTATTTTCGACCCCCTAGGACGCTCCGTTTAGGAGTTATAGCCATTTAAAGAAATTGTTTGAAAATCGAAATTCAAAACCCGATTTCTGAGGAACCGCTCAATCGAATTATATGAAATTTGCAGTGATTTCTGCTCAATCGAATTATATGAAATTTGCAGTGATTTCTGCTGAAATATATTTCTATTAAATGCGCCTACTTTCGACCCTCTAGGACGCTCCGTTTAGGAGTTATAGCCATTTAAAGAAATTGTTTGAAAATCGAAATTCAAAACCCGATTTCTGAGGAACCGCTCAATCGAATTATATGAAATTTGCAGTGAATTCTGCTGAAATATATTTCTATAAAATGCGCCTACTTTCGACCCTCTAGGATACTCCGTTTAGGAGTTATAGCCATTTAAAGAAATTTTTCGAAAAATTTTGAAAATCGAAATTCAAAACCCGATTTCTGAGGAACCGCTCAATCGAATTATATGAAATTTGCAGTGAATTCTGCTGAAATATATTTCTATAAAATGCGCCTACTTTCGACCCTCTAGGACGCTCCGTTTAGGAGTTATAGGCATTTAAAGAAATTGTTTGAAAATCGAAATTCAAAACCCGATTTCTGAGGAACCGCTCAATCGAATTATATGAAATTTGCATTGAATTCTGCTGAAATATATTTCCATAAAATGCGCCTACTTTCGACCCTCTAGGACGCTCCGTTTAGGAGTTATAGCCATTTGAAGAAATTGTTTGAAAATCGAAATTCAAAACCCGATTTCTGAGGAACCGCTCAATCGAATTATATGAAATTTGCAGTGAATTCTGCTGAAATATATTTCTATAAAATGCGCCTACTTTCGACCCTCTAGGACGCTCCGTTTAGGAGTTATAGCCATTTAAAGAAATGTTTTGAAAATCGAAATTCAAAACCCGATTTCTGAGGAACCGCTCAATCGAATTATATGAAATTTGCAGTGATTTCTGCTGAAATATATTTCTATAAAATGCGCCTACTTTCGACCCTCTAGGACGCTCCGTTTAGGAGTTATAGGCATTTAAAGAAATTGTTTGAAAATCGAAATTCAAAACCCGATTTCTGAGGAACCGCTCAATCGAATTATATGAAATTTGCATTGAATTCTGCTGAAATATATTTCCATAAAATGCGCCTACTTTCGACCCTCTAGGACGCTCCGTTTAGGAACCGCTCAATCGAATTATATGAAATTTGCAGTGAATTCTGCTGAAATATATTTCTATAAAATTCAAAACCCGATTTCTGAGGAACCGCTCAATCGAATTATATGAAATTTGCAGTGATTTCTGCTGAAATATATTTCTATAAAATGCGCCTATTTTCGACCCCCTAGGACGCTCCGTTTAGGAGTTATAGCCATTTAAAGAAATTGTTTGAAAATCGAAATTCAAAACCCGATTTCTGAGGAACCGCTCAATCGAATTATATGAAATTTGCAGTGAATTCTGCTGAAATATATTTCTATAAAATGCGCCTACTTTCGACCCTCTAGGACGCTCCGTTTAGGAGTTATAGCCATTTAAAGAAATTGTTTGAAAATCGAAATTCAAAACCCGATTTCTGAGGAACCGCTCAATCGAATTATATGAAATTTGCAGTGATTTCTGCTGAAATATATTTCTATAAAATGCGCCTATTTTCGACCCCCTAGGACGCTCCGTTTAGGAGTTATAGCCATTTAAAGAAATATTTTGAAAATCGAAATTCAAAACCCGATTTCTGAGGAACCGCTCAATCGAATTATATGAAATTTGCAGTGATTTCTGCTGAAATATATTTCTATAAAATGCGCCTATTTTCGACCCCCTAGGACGCTCCGTTTAGGAGTTATAGCCATTTAAAGAAATTGTTTGAAAATCGAAATTCAAAACCCGATTTCTGAGGAACCGCTCAATCGAATTATATGAAATTTGCAGTGATTTCTGCTGAAATATATTTCTATAAAATGCGCCTATTTTCGACCCCCTAGGACGCTCCGTTTAGGAGTTATAGCCATTTAAAGAAATATTTTGAAAATCGAAATTCAAAACCCGATTTCTGAGGAACCGCTCAATCGAATTATATGAAATTTGCAGTGATTTCTGCTGAAATATATTTCTATAAAATGCGCCTACTTTCGACCCTCTAGGACGCTCCGTTTATGAGTTATAGCCATTTAAAGAAATTGTTTGAAAATCGAAATTCAAAACCCGATTTCTGAGGAACCGCTCAATCGAATTATATGAAATTTGCAGTGATTTCTGCTCAATCGAATTATATGAAATTTGCAGTGATTTCTGCTGAAATATATTTCTATTAAATGCGCCTACTTTCGACCCTCTAGGACGCTCCGTTTAGGAGTTATAGCCATTTAAAGAAATTGTTTGAAAATCGAAATTCAAAACCCGATTTCTGAGGAACCGCTCAATCGAATTATATGAAATTTGCAGTGAATTCTGCTGAAATATATTTCTATAAAATGCGCCTACTTTCGACCCTCTAGGACGCTCCGTTTAGGAGTTATAGCCAATTGAAGAAATTGTTTGAAAATCGAAATTCAAAACCCGATTTCTGAGGAACTGCTCAATCGAATTATATGAAATTTGCAGTGAATTCTGCTGAAATATTGCAGTGATTTCTGCTGCAATATATTTCTATTAAATGCGCCTACTTTCGACCCTCTAGGACGCTCCGTTTAGGAGTTATAGCCATTTAAAGACATTTTTTGAAAATCGAAATTCAAAACCCGATTTCTGAGAAATCGCTCAATCGAATTATATGAAATTTGCAGTGATTTCTGCTGAAATATATTTCTATAAAATGCGCCTACTTTCGACCCTCTAGGACGCTCCGTTTAGGAGTTATAGCCATTTAAAGAAATATTTTGAAAATCGAAATTCAAAACCCGATTTCTGAGGAACCGCTCAATCGAATTATATGAAATTTGCAGTGAATTCTGCTGAAATATATTTCCATAAAATGCGCCTACTTTCGACCCTCTAGGACGCTCCGTTTAGGAGTTATAGCCATTTAAAGATATTTTTTTAAAATCGAAATTCAAAACCCGATTTCTGAGAAATCGCTCAATCGAATTATATGAAATTTGCAATGATTTCTGCTGAAATATATTTCTATAAAATGCGCCTACTTTCGACCCTCTAGGACGCTCCGTTTAGGAGTTATAGCCATTTAAAGAAATATTTTGAAAATCGAAATTCAAAACCCGATTTCTGAGGAACCGCTCAATCGAATTATATGAAATTTGCAGTGAATTCTGCTGAAATATATTTCCATAAAATGCGCCTACTTTCGACCCTCTAGCACGCTCCGTTTAGGAGTTATAGCCATTTGAAGAAATTGTTTGAAAATCGAAATTCAAAACCCGATTTCTGAGGAACCGCTCAATCGAATTATATGAAATTTGCAGTGAATTCTGCTGAAATATATTTCTATAAAATGCGCCTACTTTCGACCCTCTAGGATGCTCCGTTTAGGAGTTATAGCCATTTAAAGAAATTTTTAGAAAAAATTTTGAAAATCGAAATTCAAAACCCGATTTCTGAGGAACCGCTCAATCGAATTATATGAAATTTGCAGTGATTTCTGCTGAAATATATTTCTATAAAATGCGCCTATTTTCGACCCCCTAGGACGCTCCGTTTAGGAGTTATAGCCATTTAAAGAAATATTTTGAAAATAGAAATTCAAAACCCGATTTCTGAGGAACCGCTCAATCGAATTATATGAAATTTGCAGTGATTTCTGCTGAAATATATTTCTATAAAATGCGCCTACTTTCGACCCTCTAGGACGCTCCGTTTATGAGTTATAGCCATTTAAAGAAATTGTTTGAAAATCGAAATTCAAAACCCGATTTCTGAGGAACCGCTCAATCGAATTATATGAAATTTGCAGTGATTTCTGCTCAATCGAATTATATGAAATTTGCAGTGATTTCTGCTGAAATATATTTCTATTAAATGCGCCTACTTTCGACCCTCTAGGACGCTCCGTTTAGGAGTTATAGCCATTTGAAGAAATTGTTTGAAAATCGAAATTCAAAACCCGATTTCTGAGGAACTGCTCAATCGAATTATATGAAATTTGCAGTGAATTCTGCTGAAATATTGCAGTGATTTCTGCTGCAATATATTTCTATTAAATGCGCCTACTTTCGACCCTCTAGGACGCTCCGTTTATGAGTTATAGCCATTTAAAGAAATTGTTTAAAAAACGAAATTCAAAACCCGATTTCTGAGGACCCGCTCAATCGAATTATATGAAATTTGCAGTGATTTCTGCTCAATCGAATTATATGAAATTTGCAGTGAATTCTGCTGAAATATATTTCTATAAAATGCGCCTACTTTCGACCCTCTAGGACGCTCCGTTTAGGAGTTATAGCCAATTGAAGAAATTGTTTGAAAATCGAAATTCAAAACCCGATTTCTGAGGAACTGCTCAATCGAATTATATGAAATTTGCAGTGAATTCTGCTGAAATATTGCAGTGATTTCTGCTGCAATATATTTCTATTAAATGCGCCTACTTTCGACCCTCTAGGACGCTCCGTTTAGGAGTTATAGCCATTTAAAGACATTTTTTGAAAATCGAAATTCAAAACCCGATTTCTGAGAAATCGCTCAATCGAATTATATGAAATTTGCAGTGATTTCTGCTGAAATATATTTCTATAAAATGCGCCTACTTTCGACCCTCTAGGACGCTCCGTTTAGGAGTTATAGCCATTTAAAGATATTTTTTTAAAATCGAAATTCAAAACCCGATTTCTGAGAAATCGCTCAATCGAATTATATGAAATTTGCAGTGAATTCTGCTGAAATATATTTCTATAAAATGCGCCTACTTTCGACCCTCTAGGACGCTCCGTTTAGGAGTTATACCCATTTAAAGATATTTTTTTAAAATCGAAATTCAAAACCCGATTTCTGAGAAATCGCTCAATCGAATTATATGAAATTTGCAGTGAATTCTGCTGAAATATATTTCCATAAAATGCGCCAACTTTCGACCCTCTAGCACGCTCCGTTTAGGAGTTATAGCCATTTGAAGAAATTGTTTGAAAATCGAAATTCAAAACCCGATTTCTGAGGAACCGCTCAATCGAATTATATGAAATTTGCAGTGAATTCTGCTGAAATATATTTCTATAAAATGCGCCTACCTTCGACCCTCTAGGATGCTCCGTTTAGGAGTTATAGCCATTTAAAGAAATTTTTCGAAAAATTTTTGAAAATCGAAATTCAAAACCCGATTTCTGAGGAACCGCTCAATCGAATTATATGAAATTTGCAGTGAATTCTGCTGAAATATATTTCCATAAAATGCGCCTTCTTTCGACCCTCTAGGACGCTCCGTTTAGGAGTTATAGCCATTTGAAGAAATTGTTTGAAAATCGAAATTCAAAACCCGATTTCTGAGGAACCGCTCAATCGAATTATATGAAATTTGCAGTGATTTCTGCTGAAATATATTTCTATTAAATGCGCCTACTTTCGACCCTCTAGGACGCTCCGTTTAGGAGTTATAGCCATTTAAAGAAATTGTTTGAAAATCGAAATTCAAAACCCGATTTCTGAGGAACCGCTCAATCGAATTATATGAAATTTGCAGTGATTTCTGCTGAAATATATTTCTATAAAATGCGCCTATTTTCGACCCCCTAGGACGCTCCGTTTAGGAGTTATAGCCATTTAAAGAAATATTTTGAAAATCGAAATTCAAAACCCGATTTCTGAGGAACCGCTCAATCGAATTATATGAAATTTGCAGTGATTTCTGCTCAATCGAATTATATGAAATTTGCAATGATTTCTGCTGAAATATATTTCTATTAAATGCGCCTACTTTCGACCCTCTAGGACGCTCCGTTTAGGAGTTATAGCCATTTAAAGAAATTGTTTGAAAATCGAAATTCAAAACCCGATTTCTGAGGAACCGCTCAATCGAATTATATGAAATTTGCAGTGATTTCTGCTGAAATATATTTCTGCTGAAATATTGCAGTGATTTCTGCTGCAATATATTTCTATTAAATGCGCCTACTTTCGACACTCTAGGACGCTCCGTTTATGAGTTATAGCCATTTAAAGAAATATTTTGAAAATCGAAATTCAAAATCCGATTTCTGAGGAACCGCTCAATCGAATTATATGAAATTTGCAGTGATTTCTGCTGAAATATATTTCTATAAAATGCGCCTACTTTCGACCCTCTAGGACACTCCGTTTAGGAGTTATAGCCATTTAAAGAAATTGTTTGAAAATCGAAATTCAAAACCCGATTTCTCAGGAACCGCTCAATCGAATTATATGAAATTTGCAGTGAATTCTGCTGAAATATTGCACTGATTTCTGCTGCAATATATTTCTATTAAATGCGCCTACTTTCGACCCGAATTCTGCTGAAATATATTTCTATAAAATGCGCCTACTTTCGACCCTCTAGGACGCTCCGTTTAGGAGTTATAGCCATTTAAAGAAATTGTTTGAAAATCGAAATTCAAAACCCGATTTCTGAGGAACCGCTCAATCGAATTATATGAAATTTGCAGTGAATTCTGCTGAAATATATTTCTATAAAATGCGCCTACTTTCGACCCTCTAGGACGCTCCGTTTAGGAGTCATAGCCATTTAAAGAAATTGTTTGAAAATCGAAATTCAAAACCCGATTTCTGAGGAACCGCTCAATCGAATTATATGAAATTTGCAGTGATTTCTGCTGAAATATATTTCTATAAAGTGCGCCTACTTTCGACCCTCTAGGACGCTCCGTTTAGGAGTTATAGCCATTTAAAGAAATTGTTTGAAAATCGAAATTCAAAACCCGATTTCTGAGGAACCGCTCAATCGAATTATATGAAATTTGCAGTGATTTCTGCTGAAATATATTTCTGCTGAAATATTGCAGTGATTTCTGCTGCAATATATTTCTATTAAATGCGCCTACTTTCGACACTCTAGGACGCTCCGTTTATGAGTTATAGCCATTTAAAGAAATTGTTTGAAAATCGAAATTCAAAACCCGATTTCTGAGGAACCGCTCAATCGAATTATATGAAATTTGCAGTGATTTCTGCTGAAATATATTTCTATAAAATGCGCCTACTTTCGACCCTCTAGGACACTCCGTTTAGGAGTTATAGCCATTTAAATAAATTTTTAAAAAATCTAAATTCAAAATCCGATTTCTGAGGGACCGCTCAATCGAATTATATAAACCGCTCAATGGAATTATATGAAATTTGCAGTGAATTCTGCTGAAATATATTTCTATAAAATGCGCCTACTTTCGACCCTCTAGGACGCTCCGTTTAGGAGTTATAGCCATTTAAAGAAATTGTTTGAACATCGAAATTCAAACCCCGATTTCTGAGGAACCGCTCAATCGAATTATATGAAATTTGCAGTGATTTCTGCTGAAATATATTTCTATAAAATGCGCCTACTTTCGACCCTCTACGACGCTCCGTTTAGGAGTTATAGCCATTTAAAGACATTTTTTGAAAATCGAAATTCAAAACCCGATTTCTGAGAAATCGCTCAATCGAATTATATGAAATTTGCAGTGATTTCTGCTGAAATATATTTCTATAAAATGCGCCTATTTTCGACCCCCTAGGACGCTCCGTTTAGGAGTTATAGCCATTTAAAGAAATTGTTTGAAAATCGAAATTCAAAACCCGATTTCTCAGGAACCGCTCAATCGAATTATATGAAATTTGCAGTGAATTCTGCTGAAATATTGCACTGATTTCTGCTGCAATATATTTCTATTAAATGCGCCTACTTTCGACCCGAATTCTGCTGAAATATATTTCTATAAAATGCGCCTACTTTCGACCCTCTAGGACGCTCCGTTTAGGAGTCATAGCCATTTAAAGAAATTGTTTGAAAATCGAAATTCAAAACCCGATTTCTGAGGAACCGCTCAATCGAATTATATGAAATTTGCAGTGATTTCTGCTGAAATATATTTCTATAAAGTGCGTCTACTTTCGACCCTCTAGGACGCTCCGTTTAGGAGTTATAGCCATTTAAAGAAATTGTTTGAAAATCGAAATTCAAAACCCGATTTCTGAGGAACCGCTCAATCGAATTATATGAAATTTGCAGTGATTTCTGCTGAAATATATTTCTGCTGAAATATTGCAGTGATTTCTGCTGCAATATATTTCTATTAAATGCGCCTACTTTCGACACTCTAGGACGCTCCGTTTATGAGTTATAGCCATTTAAAGAAATTTTTAAAAAATCTAAATTCAAAATCCGATTTCTGAGGGACCGCTCAATCGAATTATATGAAATTTGCAGTGATTTCTGCTGAAATATATTTCTATAAAATGCGCCTACTTTCGACCCTCTAGGACGCTCCGTTTAGGAGTTATAGCCATTTAAAGAAATATTTTGAAAATCGAAATTCAAAACCCGATTTCTGAGGAACCGCTCAATCGAATTATATGAAATTTGCAGTGAATTCTGCTGAAATATTGCACTGATTTCTGCTGCAATATATTTCTATTAAATGCGCCTACTTTCGACCCGAATTCTGCTGAAATATATTTCTATAAAATGCGCCTACTTTCGACCCTCTAGGACGCTCCGTTTAGGAGTTATAGCCATTTAAAGAAATTGTTTGAAAATCGAAATTCAAAACCCGATTTCTGAGGAACCGCTCAATCGAATTATATGAAATTTGCAGTGATTTCTGCTGAAATATATTTCTATAAAATGCGCCTACTTTCGACCCTCTAGGACGCTCCGTTTAGGAGTCATAGCCATTTAAAGAAATTGTTTGAAAATCGAAATTCAAAACCCGATTTCTGAGGAACCGCTCAATCGAATTATATGAAATTTGCAGTGATTTCTGCTGAAATATATTTCTATAAAGTGCGCCTACTTTCGACCCTCTAGGACGCTCCGTTTAGGAGTTATAGCCATTTAAAGAAATTGTTTGAAAATCGAAATTCAAAACCCGATTTCTCAGGAACCGCTCAATCGAATTATATGAAATTTGCAGTGAATTCTGCTGAAATATTGCACTGATTTCTGCTGCAATATATTTCTATTAAATGCGCCTACTTTCGACCCGAATTCTGCTGAAATATATTTCTATAAAATGCGCCTACTTTCGACCCTCTAGGACGCTCCGTTTAGGAGTTATAGCCATTTAAAGAAATTGTTTGAAAATCGGAATTCAAAACCCTCTAGGACGCTCCATTTAGGAGTTATAGCCATTTAAAGAAATTGTTTGAAAATCGAAATTCAAAACCCGTTTTCTGAGGAACCGCTCAATCGAATTATATGAAATTTGCAGTGATTTCTGCTGAAATATATTTCTATAAAATGCGCCTACTTTCGACCCTCTAGGACGCTCCGTTTAGGAGTTATAGCCATTTAAAGAAATTGTTTGAAAATCGAAATTCAAAACCCGATTTCTGAGGAACCGCTCAATCGAATTATATGAAATTTGCAGTGATTTCTGCTGAAATATATTTCTATAAAATGCGCCTATTTTCGACCCCCTAGGACGCTCCGTTTAGGAGTTATAGCCATTTAAAGAAATTGTTTGAAAATCGAAATTCAAAACCCGATTTCTGAGGAACCGCTCAATCGAATTATATGAAATTTTCAGTGAATTCTGCTGAAATATTGCACTGATTTCTGCTGCAATATATTTCTATTAAATGCGCCTACTTTCGACCCGAATTCTGCTGAAATATATTTCTATAAAATGCGCCTACTTTCGACCCTCTAGGACGCTCCGTTTAGGAGTTATAGCCATTTAAAGAAATTGTTTGAAAATCGAAATTCAAAACCCGATTTCTGAGGAACCGCTCAATCGAATTATATGAAATTTGCAGTGATTTCTGCTGAAATATATTTCTATAAAATGCGCCTACTTTCGACCCTCTAGGACGCTCCGTTTAGGAGTTATAGCCATTTAAAGAAATTGTTTGAAAATCGGAATTCAAAACCCTCTAGGACGCTCCATTTAGGAGTTATAGCCATTTAAAGAAATTGTTTGAAAATCGCAATTCAAAACCCGTTTTCTGAGGAACCGCTCAATCGAATTATATGAAATTTGCAGTGATTTCTGCTGAAATATATTTCTATAAAATGCGCCTACTTTCGACCCTCTAGGACGCTCCGTTTAGGAGTTATAGCCATTTAAAGAAATTGTTTGAAAATCGAAATTCAAAACCCGATTTCTGAGGAACCGCTCAATCGAATTATATGAAATTTGCAGTGATTTCTGCTGAAATATATTTCTATAAAATGCGCCTATTTTCGACCCCCTAGGACGCTCCGTTTAGGAGTTATAGCCATTTAAAGAAATTGTTTGAAAATCGAAATTCAAAACCCGATTTCTGAGGAACCGCTCAATCGAATTATATGAAATTTTCAGTGAATTCTGCTGAAATATATTTCTATAAAATGCGCCTACTTTCGATCTAGGACGCTCCGTTTAGGAGTTATAGCCATTTAAAGAAATATTTTGAAAATCGAAAATATGAAATTTGCAGTGAATTCTGCTGAAATATTGCACTGATTTCTGCTGCAATATATTTCTATTAAATGCGCCTACTTTCGACCCTCTAGGACGCTCCGTTTAGGAGTTATAGCCATTTAAAGAAATTGTTTGAAAATCGAAATTCAAAACCCGATTTCTGAGGAACCGCTCAATCGAATTATATGAAATTTGCAGTGAATTCTGCTGAAATATATTTCTATAAAATGCGCCTACTTTCGACCCTCTAGGACGCTCCGTTTAGGAGTTATAGCCATTTAAAGAAATTGTTTGAAAATCAAAATTCAAAACCCGATTTCTGAGGAACCGCTCAGTCGAATTATATGAAATTTGCAGTGAATTCTGCTGAAATATAATTCTATAAAATGCGCCTACTTTCGACCCTCTAGGACGCTCCGTTTAGGAGTTATAGCCATTTAAAGAAATATTTTGAAAATCGAAATTCAAAACCCGATTTCTGAGGAACTGCTCAATCAAATTATATGAAATTTGCAGTGAATTATGCTGAAATATATTTCTATAAAATATATTTCTATTAAATGCGCCTACTTTCGACCCTCTAGGACGCTCCGTTTAGGAGTTATAGCCATTTAAAGAAATATTTTGAAAATCGAAATTCAAACCCCGATTTCTGAGGAACCGCTCAATCGAATTATATGAAATTTGCAGTGAATTCTGCTGAAATATATTTCTATAAAATGCGCCTACTTTCGACCCTCTAGGACGCTCCGTTTAGGAGTTATAGCCATTTAAAGAAATTGTTTGAAAATCAAAATTCAAAACCCGATTTCTGAGGAACCGCTCAGTCGAATTATATGAAATTTGCAGTGAATTCTGCTGAAATATATTTCTATAAAATGCGCCTACTTTCGACCCTCTAGGTCGCTCCGTTTAGGTGTTATAGCCATTTGAAGAAATTGTTTGAAAATCGAAATTCAAAACCCGATTTCTGAGGAACCGCTCAATCGAATTATATGAAATTTTCAGTGAATTCTGCTGAAATATATTTCTATAAAATGCGCCTACTTTCGATCTAGGACGCTCCGTTTAGGAGTTATAGCCATTTAAAGAAATATTTTGAAAATCGAAAATATGAAATTTGCAGTGAATTCTGCTGAAATATTGCACTGATTTCTGCTGCAATATATTTCTATTAAATGCGCCCACTTTCGACCCTCTAGGACGCTCCGTTTAGGAGTTATAGCCATTTAAAGAAATTGTTTGAAAATCGAAATTCAAAACCCGATTTCTGAGGAACCGCTCAATCGAATTATATGAAATTTGCAGTGAATTCTGCTGAAATATATTTCTATAAAATGCGCCTACTTTCGACCCTCTAGGACGCTCCGTTTAGGAGTTATAGCCATTTAAAGAAATTGTTTGAAAATCAAAATTCAAAACCCGATTTCTGAGGAACCGCTCAGTCGAATTATATGAAATTTGCAGTGAATTCTGCTGAAATATAATTCTATAAAATGCGCCTACTTTCGACCCTCTAGGACGCTCCGTTTAGGAGTTATAGCCATTTAAAGAAATATTTTGAAAATCGAAATTCAAAACCCGATTTCTGAGGAACTGCTCAATCGAATTATATGAAATTTGCAGTGAATTATGCTGAAATATATTTCTATAAAATATATTTCTATTAAATGCGCCTACTTTCGACCCTCTAGGACGCTCCGTTTAGGAGTTATAGCCATTTAAAGAAATATTTTGAAAATCGAAATTCAAACCCCGATTTCTGAGGAACCGCTCAATCGAATTATATGAAATTTGCAGTGAATTCTGCTGAAATATATTTCTATAAAATGCGCCTACTTTCGACCCTCTAGGACGCTCCGTTTAGGAGTTATAGCCATTTGAAGAAATTGTTTGAAAATCGAAATTCAAAACCCTCTAGGACGCTCCGTTTAGGAGTTATAGCCATTTAAAGAAATTGTTTGAAAATCGAAATTCAAAACCCGATTTCTGAGGAACCTCTCAATCGAATTATATGAAATTTGCAGTGAATTCTGCTGAAATATATTTCTATAAAATGCGCCTACTTTCGACCCTCTAGGTCGCTCCGTTTAGATGTTATAGCCATTTGAAGAAATTGTTTGAAAATCGAAATTCAAAACCCGATTTCTGAGGAACCGCTCAATCGAATTATATGAAATTTGCAGTGATTTCTGCTGAAATATATTTCTATAAAATGCGCCTACTTTCGACCCTCTAGGACGCTCCGTTTAGGAGTTATAGCCATTTAAAGAAATATTTTGAAAATCGAAATTCAAAACCCGATTTCTGAGGAACCGCTCAATCGAATTATATGAAATTTGCAGTGATTTCTGCTGAAATATATTTCTATAAAATGCGCCTACTTTCGACCCTCTAGGACGCTCCGTTTAGGAGTTATAGCCATTTAAAGAAATTGTTTGAACATCGAAATTCAAAACCCGATTTCTGAGGAACAGCTCAAACGAATTATATGAAATTTGCAGTGATTTCTGCTGAAATATATTTCTAGGACGCTCCGTTTAGGAGTTATAGCCATTTGAAGAAATTGTTTGAAAATCGAAATTCAAAACCCTCTAGGACGCTCCGTTTAGGAGTTATAGCCATTTAAAGAAATTGTTTGAACATCGAAATTCAAAACCCGATTTCTGAGGAACCGCTCAAACGAATTATATGAAATTTGCAGTGATTTCTGCTGAAATATATTTCTATAAAATGCGCCTACTTTCGGCCCTCTAGGACGCTCCGTTTAGGAGTTATAGCCATTTAAAGAAATTGTTTGAAAATTGAAATTCAAAACCCGATTTCTGAGGTACCGCTCAATCGAAATTTATGCAATTTCTGAAATTTGCAGTGATTTCTGCTGAAATATATTTCTATAAAATGCGCCTACTTTCGACCCTCTAGGACGCTCCGTTTAGGAGTTATAGCCATTTAAAGACATTTTTTGAAAATCGAAATTCAAAACCCGATTTCTGAGAAATCGCTCAATCGAATTATATGAAATTTGCAGTGAATTCTGCTGAAATATATTTCTATAAAATGCGCCTACTTTCGACCCTCTAGGACGCTCCGTTTAGGAGTTATAGCCATTTAAAGAAAATGTTTGAACATCGAAATTCAAAACCCGATTTCTGAGGAACCGCTCAATCGAATTATATGAAATTTGCAGTGATTTCTGCTGAAATATATTTCTATAAAATGCGCCTACTTTCGACCCTCTACGACGCTCCGTTTAGGAGTTATAGCCATTTAAAGACATTTTTTGAAAATCGAAATTCAAAACCCGATTTCTGAGAAATCGCTCAATCGAATTATATGAAATTTGCAGTGATTTCTGCTGAAATATATTTCTATAAAATGCGCCTATTTTCGACCCCCTAGGACGCTCCGTTTAGGAGTTATAGCCATTTAAAGAAATTGTTTGAAAATCGAAATTCAAAACCCGATTTCTCAGGAACCGCTCAATCGAATTATATGAAATTTGCAGTGAATTCTGCTGAAATATTGCACTGATTTCTGCTGCAATATATTTCTATTAAATGCGCCTACTTTCGACCCGAATTCTGCTGAAATATATTTCTATAAAATGCGCCTACTTTCGACCCTCTAGGACGCTCCGTTTAGGAGTTATAGCCATTTAAAGAAATTGTTTGAAAATCGAAATTCAAAACCCGATTTCTGAGGAACCGCTCAATCGAATTATATGAAATTTGCAGTGATTTCTGCTGAAATATATTTCTATAAAATGCGCCTACTTTCGACCCTCTAGGACGCTCCGTTTAGGAGTCATAGCCATTTAAAGAAATTGTTTGAAAATCGAAATTCAAAACCCGATTTCTGAGGAACCGCTCAATCGAATTATATGAAATTTGCAGTGATTTCTGCTGAAATATATTTCTATAAAGTGCGCCTACTTTCGACCCTCTAGGACGCTCCGTTTAGGAGTTATAGCCATTTAAAGAAATTGTTTGAAAATCGAAATTCAAAACCCGATTTCTCAGGAACCGCTCAATCGAATTATATGAAATTTGCAGTGATTTCTGCTGAAATATATTTCTATAAAATGAGAAATTGTTTGAAAATCGGAATTCAAAACCCTCTAGGACGCTCCATTTAGGAGTTATAGCCATTTAAAGAAATTGTTTGAAAATCGAAATTCAAAACCCGTTTTCTGAGGAACCGCTCAATCGAATTATATGAAATTTGCAGTGATTTCTGCTGAAATATATTTCTATAAAATGCGCCTATTTTCGACCCCCTAGGACGCTCCGTTTAGGAGTTATAGCCATTTAAAGAAATTGTTTGAAAATCGAAATTCAAAACCCGATTTCTGAGGAACCGCTCAATCGAATTATATGAAATTTGCAGTGATTTCTGCTGAAATATATTTCTATAAAATGCGCCTACTTTCGACCCTCTAGGACGCTCCGTTTAGGAGTTATAGCCATTTAAAGAAATTGTTTGAAAATCGGAATTCAAAACCCTCTAGGACGCTCCATTTAGGAGTTATAGCCATTTAAAGAAATTGTTTGAAAATCGCAATTCAAAACCCGTTTTCTGAGGAACCGCTCAATCGAATTATATGAAATTTGCAGTGATTTCTGCTGAAATATATTTCTATAAAATGCGCCTACTTTCGACCCTCTAGGACGCTCCGTTTAGGAGTTATAGCCATTTAAAGAAAATGTTTGAACATCGAAATTCAAAACCCGATTTCTGAGGAACCGCTCAATCGAATTATATGAAATTTGCAGTGATTTCTGCTGAAATATATTTCTATAAAATGCGCCTACTTTCGACCCTCTACGACGCTCCGTTTAGGAGTTATAGCCATTTAAAGACATTTTTTGAAAATCGAAATTCAAAACCCGATTTCTGAGAAATCGCTCAATCGAATTATATGAAATTTGCAGTGATTTCTGCACTGATTTCTGCTGCAATATATTTCTATTAAATGCGCCCACTTTCGACCCTCTAGGACGCTCCGTTTAGGAGTTATAGCCATTTAAAGAAATTGTTTGAAAATCGAAATTCAAAACCCGATTTCTGAGGAACCGCTCAATCGAATTATATGAAATTTGCAGTGAATTCTGCTGAAATATAATTCTATAAAATGCGCCTACTTTCGACCCTCTAGGACGCTCCGTTTAGGAGTTATAGCCATTTAAAGAAATATTTTGAAAATCGAAATTCAAAACCCGATTTCTGAGGAACTGCTCAATCGAATTATATGAAATTTGCAGTGAATTATGCTGAAATATATTTCTATAAAATATATTTCTATTAAATGCGCCTACTTTCGACCCTCTAGGACGCTCCGTTTAGGAGTTATAGCCATTTAAAGAAATATTTTGAAAATCGAAATTCAAACCCCGATTTCTGAGGAACCGCTCAATCGAATTATATGAAATTTGCAGTGAATTCTGCTGAAATATATTTCTATAAAATGCGCCTACTTTCGACCCTCTAGGACGCTCCGTTTAGGAGTTATAGCCATTTGAAGAAATTGTTTGAAAATCGAAATTCAAAACCCTCTAGGACGCTCCGTTTAGGAGTTATAGCCATTTAAAGAAATTGTTTGAAAATCGAAATTCAAAACCCGATTTCTGAGGAACCTCTCAATCGAATTATATGAAATTTGCAGTGAATTCTGCTGAAATATATTTCTATAAAATGCGCCTACTTTCGACCCTCTAGGTCGCTCCGTTTAGGAGTTATAGCCATTTAAAGAAATATTTTGAAAATCGAAATTCAAAACCCGATTTCTGAGGAACCGCTCAATCGAATTATATGAAATTTGCAGTGATTTCTGCTGAAATATATTTCTATAAAATGCGCCTACTTTCGACCCTCTAGGACGCTCCGTTTAGGAGTTATAGCCATTTAAAGAAATTGTTTGAACATCGAAATTCAAAACCCGATTTCTGAGGAACAGCTCAAACGAATTATATGAAATTTGCAGTGATTTCTGCTGAAATATATTTCTATAAAATGCGCCTACTTTCGACCCTCTAGGACGCTCCGTTTAGGAGTTATAGCCATTTGAAGAAATTGTTTGAAAATCGAAATTCAAAACCCTCTAGGACGCTCCGTTTAGGAGTTATAGCCATTTAAAGAAATTGTTTGAACATCGAAATTCAAAACCCGATTTCTGAGGAACCGCTCAAACGAATTATATGAAATTTGCAGTGATTTCTGCTGAAATATATTTCTATAAAATGCGCCTACTTTCGGCCCTCTAGGACGCTCCGTTTAGGAGTTATAGCCATTTAAAGAAATTGTTTGAAAATTGAAATTCAAAACCCGATTTCTGAGGTACCGCTCAATCGAAATTTATGCAATTTCTGAAATTTGCAGTGATTTCTGCTGAAATATATTTCTATAAAATGCGCCTACTTTCGACCCTCTAGGACGCTCCGTTTAGGAGTTATAGCCATTTAAAGACATTTTTTGAAAATCGAAATTCAAAACCCGATTTCTGAGAAATCGCTCAATCGAATTATATGAAATTTGCAGTGAATTCTGCTGAAATATATTTCTATAAAATGCGCCTACTTTCGACCCTCTAGGACGCTCCGTTTAGGAGTTATAGCCATTTAAAGAAAATGTTTGAACATCGAAATTCAAAACCCGATTTCTGAGGAACCGCTCAATCGAATTATATGAAATTTGCAGTGATTTCTGCTGAAATATATTTCTATAAAATGCGCCTACTTTCGACCCTCTACGACGCTCCGTTTAGGAGTTATAGCCATTTAAAGACATTTTTTGAAAATCGAAATTCAAAACCCGATTTCTGAGAAATCGCTCAATCGAATTATATGAAATTTGCAGTGATTTCTGCTGAAATATATTTCTATAAAATGCGCCTATTTTCGACCCCCTAGGACGCTCCGTTTAGGAGTTATAGCCATTTAAAGAAATTGTTTGAAAATCGAAATTCAAAACCCGATTTCTCAGGAACCGCTCAATCGAATTATATGAAATTTGCAGTGAATTCTGCTGAAATATTGCACTGATTTCTGCTGCAATATATTTCTATTAAATGCGCCTACTTTCGACCCGAATTCTGCTGAAATATATTTCTATAAAATGCGCCTACTTTCGACCCTCTAGGACGCTCCGTTTAGGAGTTATAGCCATTTAAAGAAATTGTTTGAAAATCGAAATTCAAAACCCGATTTCTGAGGAACCGCTCAATCGAATTATATGAAATTTGCAGTGATTTCTGCTGAAATATATTTCTATAAAATGCGCCTACTTTCGACCCTCTAGGACGCTCCGTTTAGGAGTTATAGCCATTTAAAGAAATTGTTTGAAAATCGGAATTCAAAACCCTCTAGGACGCTCCATTTAGGAGTTATAGCCATTTAAAGAAATTGTTTGAAAATCGAAATTCAAAACCCGTTTTCTGAGGAACCGCTCAATCGAATTATATGAAATTTGCAGTGATTTCTGCTGAAATATATTTCTATAAAATGCGCCTACTTTCGACCCTCTAGGACGCTCCGTTTAGGAGTTATAGCCATTTAAAGAAATTGTTTGAAAATCGAAATTCAAAACCCGATTTCTGAGGAACCGCTCAATCGAATTATATGAAATTTGCAGTGATTTCTGCTGAAATATATTTCTATAAAATGCGCCTATTTTCGACCCCCTAGGACGCTCCGTTTAGGAGTTATAGCCATTTAAAGAAATTGTTTGAAAATCGAAATTCAAAACCCGATTTCTGAGGAACCGCTCAATCGAATTATATGAAATTTTCAGTGAATTCTGCTGAAATATTGCACTGATTTCTGCTGCAATATATTTCTATTAAATGCGCCTACTTTCGACCCGAATTCTGCTGAAATATATTTCTATAAAATGCGCCTACTTTCGACCCTCTAGGACGCTCCGTTTAGGAGTTATAGCCATTTAAAGAAATTGTTTGAAAATCGAAATTCAAAACCCGATTTCTGAGGAACCGCTCAATCGAATTATATGAAATTTGCAGTGATTTCTGCTGAAATATATTTCTATAAAATGCGCCTACTTTCGACCCTCTAGGACGCTCCGTTTAGGAGTTATAGCCATTTAAAGAAATTGTTTGAAAATCGGAATTCAAAACCCTCTAGGACGCTCCATTTAGGAGTTATAGCCATTTAAAGAAATTGTTTGAAAATCGCAATTCAAAACCCGTTTTCTGAGGAACCGCTCAATCGAATTATATGAAATTTGCAGTGATTTCTGCTGAAATATATTTCTATAAAATGCGCCTACTTTCGACCCTCTAGGACGCTCCGTTTAGGAGTTATAGCCATTTAAAGAAATTGTTTGAAAATCGAAATTCAAAACCCGATTTCTGAGGAACCGCTCAATCGAATTATATGAAATTTGCAGTGATTTCTGCTGAAATATATTTCTATAAAATGCGCCTATTTTCGACCCCCTAGGACGCTCCGTTTAGGAGTTATAGCCATTTAAAGAAATTGTTTGAAAATCGAAATTCAAAACCCGATTTCTGAGGAACCGCTCAATCGAATTATATGAAATTTTCAGTGAATTCTGCTGAAATATATTTCTATAAAATGCGCCTACTTTCGATCTAGGACGCTCCGTTTAGGAGTTATAGCCATTTAAAGAAATATTTTGAAAATCGAAAATATGAAATTTGCAGTGAATTCTGCTGAAATATTGCACTGATTTCTGCTGCAATATATTTCTATTAAATGCGCCTACTTTCGACCCTCTAGGACGCTCCGTTTAGGAGTTATAGCCATTTAAAGAAATTGTTTGAAAATCGAAATTCAAAACCCGATTTCTGAGGAACCGCTCAATCGAATTATATGAAATTTGCAGTGAATTCTGCTGAAATATATTTCTATAAAATGCGCCTACTTTCGACCCTCTAGGACGCTCCGTTTAGGAGTTATAGCCATTTAAAGAAATTGTTTGAAAATCAAAATTCAAAACCCGATTTCTGAGGAACCGCTCAGTCGAATTATATGAAATTTGCAGTGAATTCTGCTGAAATATAATTCTATAAAATGCGCCTACTTTCGACCCTCTAGGACGCTCCGTTTAGGAGTTATAGCCATTTAAAGAAATATTTTGAAAATCGAAATTCAAAACCCGATTTCTGAGGAACTGCTCAATCGAATTATATGAAATTTGCAGTGAATTATGCTGAAATATATTTCTATAAAATATATTTCTATTAAATGCGCCTACTTTCGACCCTCTAGGACGCTCCGTTTAGGAGTTATAGCCATTTAAAGAAATATTTTGAAAATCGAAATTCAAACCCCGATTTCTGAGGAACCGCTCAATCGAATTATATGAAATTTGCAGTGAATTCTGCTGAAATATATTTCTATAAAATGCGCCTACTTTCGACCCTCTAGGACGCTCCGTTTAGGAGTTATAGCCATTTAAAGAAATTGTTTGAAAATCAAAATTCAAAACCCGATTTCTGAGGAACCGCTCAGTCGAATTATATGAAATTTGCAGTGAATTCTGCTGAAATATATTTCTATAAAATGCGCCTACTTTCGACCCTCTAGGTCGCTCCGTTTAGGTGTTATAGCCATTTGAAGAAATTGTTTGAAAATCGAAATTCAAAACCCGATTTCTGAGGAACCGCTCAATCGAATTATATGAAATTTTCAGTGAATTCTGCTGAAATATATTTCTATAAAATGCGCCTACTTTCGATCTAGGACGCTCCGTTTAGGAGTTATAGCCATTTAAAGAAATATTTTGAAAATCGAAAATATGAAATTTGCAGTGAATTCTGCTGAAATATTGCACTGATTTCTGCTGCAATATATTTCTATTAAATGCGCCCACTTTCGACCCTCTAGGACGCTCCGTTTAGGAGTTATAGCCATTTAAAGAAATTGTTTGAAAATCGAAATTCAAAACCCGATTTCTGAGGAACCGCTCAATCGAATTATATGAAATTTGCAGTGAATTCTGCTGAAATATATTTCTATAAAATGCGCCTACTTTCGACCCTCTAGGACGCTCCGTTTAGGAGTTATAGCCATTTAAAGAAATTGTTTGAAAATCAAAATTCAAAACCCGATTTCTGAGGAACCGCTCAGTCGAATTATATGAAATTTGCAGTGAATTCTGCTGAAATATAATTCTATAAAATGCGCCTACTTTCGACCCTCTAGGACGCTCCGTTTAGGAGTTATAGCCATTTAAAGAAATATTTTGAAAATCGAAATTCAAAACCCGATTTCTGAGGAACTGCTCAATCGAATTATATGAAATTTGCAGTGAATTATGCTGAAATATATTTCTATAAAATATATTTCTATTAAATGCGCCTACTTTCGACCCTCTAGGACGCTCCGTTTAGGAGTTATAGCCATTTAAAGAAATATTTTGAAAATCGAAATTCAAACCCCGATTTCTGAGGAACCGCTCAATCGAATTATATGAAATTTGCAGTGATTTCTGCTGAAATATATTTCTATAAAATGCGCCTACTTTCGACCCTCTAGGACGCTCCGTTTAGGAGTTATAGCCATTTAAAGAAATTGTTTGAACATCGAAATTCAAAACCCGATTTCTGAGGAACAGCTCAAACGAATTATATGAAATTTGCAGTGATTTCTGCTGAAATATATTTCTATAAAATGCGCCTACTTTCGACCCTCTAGGACGCTCCGTTTAGGAGTTATAGCCATTTGAAGAAATTGTTTGAAAATCGAAATTCAAAACCCTCTAGGACGCTCCGTTTAGGAGTTATAGCCATTTAAAGAAATTGTTTGAACATCGAAATTCAAAACCCGATTTCTGAGGAACCGCTCAAACGAATTATATGAAATTTGCAGTGATTTCTGCTGAAATATATTTCTATAAAATGCGCCTACTTTCGACCCTCTAGGACGCTCCGTTTAGGAGTTATAGCCATTTAAAGACATTTTTTGAAAATCGAAATTCAAAACCCGATTTCTGAGAAATCGCTCAATCGAATTATATGAAATTTGCAGTGAATTCTGCTGAAATATATTTCTATAAAATGCGCCTACTTTCGACCCTCTAGGACGCTCCGTTTAGGAGTTATAGCCATTTAAAGAAAATGTTTGAACATCGAAATTCAAAACCCGATTTCTGAGGAACCGCTCAATCGAATTATATGAAATTTGCAGTGATTTCTGCTGAAATATATTTCTATAAAATGCACCTACTTTCGACCTTCTAGGACGCTCCGTTTAGGAGTTATAGCCATTTAAAGAAATTGTTTGAAAATCGAAATTCAAAACCCGATTTCTGAGGAATCGCTCAATCGAATTATATGAAATTTGCAGTGAATTCTGCTGAAATATATTTCTATAAAATGCGCCTACTTTCAACCCTCTAGAACGCTCCGTTTAGGAGTTATAGCCATTTAAAGAAATATTTTTAAAATCGAAATTCAAAACCCGATTTCTGAGAAACCGCTCAATCGAATTATATGAAATTTGCAGTGAATTCTGCTGAAATATATTTCTATAAAATGCGCCTACTTTCGACCCTCTAGGACGCTCCGTTTAGGAGTTATAGCCATTAAAAGACATTTTTTGAAAATCGAAATTCAAAACCCGATTTCTGAGAAATCGCTCAATCGAATTATATGAAATTTGCAGTGATTTCTGCTGAAATATATTTCTATAAAATGCGCCTACTTTCGACCCTCTAGGACGCTCCGTTTAGGAGTTATAGCCATTTAAAGAAATTTGCAGTGAATTCTGCTGAAATATATTTCTATAAAATGCGCCTACTTTCGACCCTCTAGGACGCTCCGTTTAGGAGTTATAGCCATTTAAAGAAAATGTTTGAACATCGAAATTCAAAACCCGATTTCTGAGGAACCGCTCAATCGAATTATATGAAATTTGCAGTGATTTCTGCTGAAATATATTTCTATACAATGCGCCTACTTTCGACCTTCTAGGACGCTCCGTTTAGGAGTTATAGCCATTTAAAGAAATTGTTTGAAAATCGAAATTCAAAACCCGATTTCTGAGGAACCGCTCAATCGAATTATATGAAATTTGCAGTGAATTCTGCTGAAATATATTTCTATAAAATGCGCCTACTTTCGACCCTCTAGAACGCTCCGTTTAGGAGTTATAGCCATTTAAAGAAATATTTTGAAAATCGAAATTCAAAACCCGATTTCTGAGGAACCGCTCAATCGAATTATATGAAATTTGCAGTGATTTCTGCTGAAATATATTTCTATAAAATGCGCCTATTTTCGACCCTCTAGGACGCTCCGTTTAGGAGTTATAGCCATTTAAAGAAATTGTTTGAAAATCGAAATTCAAAACCCGATTTCTGAGGAACCGCTCAATCGAATTATATGAAATTTGCAGTGAATTCTGCTGAAATATATTTCTATAAAATGCGCCTACTTTCGACCCTCTAGGACGCTCCGTTTAGGAGTTATAGCCATTTAAAGAAATATTTTGAAAATCGAAATTCAAAACCCGTTTTCTGAGGAACCGCTCAATCGAATTATATGAAATTTGCAGTGAATTCTGCTGAAATATATTTCTATAAAATGCGCCTACTTTCGACCCTCTAGGACGCTCCGTTTAGGAGTTATAGCCATTTAAAGAAATTGTTTGAAAATCGAAATTCAAAACCCGATTTCTGAGGAACCGCTCAATCGAATTATATGCAATTTGCAGTGAATTCTGCTGAAATATATTTCTATAAAATGCGCCTACTTTCGACCCTCTAGGACGCTCCGTTTAGGAGTTATAGCCATTTAAAGAAATATTTTGAAAATCGAAATTCAAAACCCGATTTCTGAGGAACTGCTCAATCGAATTATATGAAATTTGCAGTGAATTCTGCTGATTAAATGCGCCTACTTTCGACCCTCTAGGACGCTCCGTTTAGGAGTTATAGCCATTTAAAGAAATATTTTGAAAATCGAAATTCAAAACCCGATTTCTGAGGAACTGCTCAATCGAATTATATGAAATTTGCAGTGAATTCTGCTGAAATATATTTCTATAAAATATATTTCTATTAAATGCGCCTACTTTCGACCCTCTAGGACGCTCCGTTTAGGAGTTATAGGCATTTAAAGAAATATTTTGAAAATCGAAATTCAAAACCCGATTTCTGAGGAACCGCTCAATCGAATTATATGAAATTTGCAGTGAATTCTGCTGAAATATATTTCTGTAAAATGCGCCTACTTTCGACCCTCTAGGACGCTCCGTTTAGGAGTTATAGCCATTTAAAGAAATTGTTTGAAAATCGAAATTCAAAACCCGATTTCTGCGGAACTGCTCAATCGAATTATATGAAATTTGCAGTGATTTCTGCTGAAATATATTTCTAAAAAATGCGCCTATTTTCGACCCCCTAGGACGCTCCGTTTAGGAGTTATAGCCATTTAAAGAAATTGTTTGAAAATCGAAATTCAAAACCCGATTTCTGAGGAACCGCTCAATCGAATTATATGAAATATGCAGTGATTTCTGCTGAAATATATTTCTATAAAATGCGCCTACTTTCGACCCTCTAGGACGCTCCGTTTAGGAGTTATAGCCATTTAAAGAAATATTTTGAAAATCGAAATTCAAAACCCGATTTCTGAGGAACTGCTCAATCGAATTATATGAAATTTGCAGTGAATTCTGCTGAAATATATTTCTATAAAATGCGCCTACTTTCGACCCTCTAGGACGCTCCGTTTAGGAGTTATAGCCATTTAAAGAAATTGTTTGAAAATCGAAATTCAAAACCCGATTTCTGAGGAACCGCTCAATCGAATTATATGAAATTTGCAGTGAATTCTGCTGAAATATATTTCTATAAAATGCGCCTACTTTCGACCCTCTAGGACGCTCCGTTTAGGAGTTATAGCCATTTAAAGAAATATTTTGAAAATCGAAATTCAAAACCCGATTTCTGAGGAACTGCTCAATCGAATTATATGAAATTTGCAGTGAATTCTGCTGAAATATATTTCTATAAAATGCGCCTACTTTCGACCCTCTAGGACGCTCCGTTTAGGAGTTATAGCCATTTAAAGAAATTGTTTGAAAATCGAAATTCAAAACCCGATTTCTGAGGAACCGCTCAATCGAATTATATGAAATTTGCAGTGAATTCTGCTGAAATATATTTCTATAAAATGCGCCTACTTTCGACCCTCTAGGACGCTCCGTTTAGGAGTTATACTCATTTAAAGAAATTTTTAAAAAATCGAAATTCAAAACCCGATTTCTGAGGAACCGCTCAATCGAATTATATGAAATATGCAGTGATTTCTGCTGAAATATATTTCTATAAAATGCGCCTACTTTCGACCCTCTAGGACGCTCCGTTTAGGAGTTGTAGCCATTTAAAGAAATTGTTTGAAAATCGAAATTCAAAACCCGATTTCTGAGGAACCGCTCAATCGAATTATATGAAATTTGCAGTGAATTCTGCTGAAATATATTTCTATAAAATGCGCCTACTTTCGACCCTCTAGGACGCTCCGTTTAGGAGTTATAGCCATTTGAAGAAATTGTTTGAAAATCGAAATTCAAAACCCGATTTCTGAGGAACCGCTCAATCGAAATTTATGCAATTTGCAGTGAATTCTGCTGAAATATATTTCTATAAAATGCGCCTACTTTCGACCCTCTAGGACGCTCCGTTTAGGAGTTATAGCCATTTAAAGAAATATTTTGAAAATCGAAATTCAAAACCCGATTTCTGAGGAACTTTTCAGTGAATTCTGCTGAAATATATTTCTATAAAATGCGCCTACTTTCGACCCTCTAGGAGGCTTCGTTTAGGAGTTATAACCATTTAAAGAAATTGTTTGAAAATCGAAATTCAAAACCCGATTTCTGAGGAACCGCTCAATCGAATTATATGAAATTTTCAGTGAATTCTGCTGAAATATATTTCTATAAAATGCGCCTACTTTCGACCCTCTACGACGCTCCATTTAAAGAAATATTTTGAAAATCGAAATTCAAAACCCGATTTCTGAGGAACTGCTCAATCGAATTATATGAAATTTGCAGTGAATTCTGCTGAAATATATTTCTATAAAATGCGCCTACTTTCGACCCTCTAGGACGCTCCGTTTAGGAGTTATAGCCATTTAAAGAAAATGTTTGAACATCGAATTTCAAAACCCGATTTCTGAGGAACCGCTCAATCGAATTATATGAAATTTGCAGTGATTTCTGCTGAAATATATTTCTATAAAATGCACCTACTTTCGACCTTCTAGGACGCTCTGTTTAGGAGTTATAGCCATTTAAAGAAATTGTTTGAAAATCGAAATTCAAAACCCGATTTCTGAGGAACCGCTCAATCGAATTATATGAAATTTGCAGTGAATTCTGCTGAAATATATTTCTATAAAATGCGCCTACTTTCGACCCTCTAGGACGCTCCGTTTAGGAGTTATAGCCATTTGAAGAAATTGTTTGAAAATCGAAATTCAAAACCCGATTTCTGAGGAACCGCTCAATCGAAATTTATGCAATTTGCAGTGAATTCTGCTGAAATATATTTCTATAAAATGCGCCTACTTTCGACCCTCTAGGACGCTCCGTTTAGGAGTTATAGCCATTTGAAGAAATTGTTTGAAAATCGAAATTCAAAACCCGATTTCTGAGGAACCGCTCAATCGAATTATATGAAATTTGCAGTGATTTCTGCTGAAATATATTTCTATAAAATGCGCCTATTTTCGACCCTCTAGGACGCTCCGTTTAGGAGTTATAGCCATTTAAAGAAATTGTTTGAAAATTGAAATTCAAAACCCGATTTCTGAGGAACCGCTCAATCGAATTATATGAAATTTGCAGTGAATTCTGCTGAAATATATTTCTATAAAATGCGCCTACTTTCGACCCTCTAGGACGCTCCGTTTAGGAGTTATAGCCATTTAAAGAAATATTTTGAAAATCGAAATTCAAAACCCGATTTCTGAGGAACTGCTCAATCGAATTATATGAAATTTTCAGTGAATTCTGCTGAAATATATTTCTATAAAATGCGCCTACTTTCGACCCTCTAGGAGGCTCCGTTTAGGAGTTATAACCATTTAAAGAAATTGTTTGAAAATCGAAATTCAAAACCCGATTTCTGAGGAACCGCTCAATCGAATTATATGAAATTTTCAGTGAATTCTGCTGAAATATATTTCTATAAAATGCGCCTACTTTCGACCCTCTACGACGCTCCATTTAAAGAAATATTTTGAAAATCGAAATTCAAAACCCGATTTCTGAGGAACTGCTCAATCGAATTATATGAAATTTGCAGTGAATTCTGCTGAAATATATTTCTATAAAATGCGCCTACTTTCGACCCTCTAGGACGCTCCGTTTAGGAGTTATAGCCATTTAAAGAAATATTTTGAAAATCGAAATTCAAAACCCGATTTCTGAGAAATCGCTCAATCGAATTATATGAAATTTGCAGTGATTTCTGCTGAAATATATTTCTATAAAATGCGCCTACTTTCGACCCTCTAGGACGCTCCGTTTAGGAGTTATAGCCTTTTAAAGACATTTTTTGAAAATCGAAATTCAAAACCCGATTTCTGAGAAATCGCTCAATCGAATTATATGAAATTTGCAGTGAATTCTGCTGAAATATATTTCTATAAAATGCGCCTACTTTCGACCCTCTAGGACGCTCCGTTTAGGAGTTATAGCCATTTAAAGAAAATGTTTGAACATCGAAATTCAAAACCCGATTTCTGAGGAACCGCTCAATCGAATTATATGAAATTTGCAGTGATTTCTGCTGAAATATATTTCTATAAAATGCACCTACTTTCGACCTTCTAGGACGCTCCGTTTAGGAGTTATAGCCATTTAAAGAAATTGTTTGAAAATCGAAATTCAAAACCCGATTTCTGAGGAATCGCTCAATCGAATTATATGAAATTTGCAGTGAATTCTGCTGAAATATATTTCTATAAAATGCGCCTACTTTCGACCCTCTAGAACGCTCCGTTTAGGAGTTATAGCCATTTAAAGAAATATTTTGAAAATCGAAATTCAAAACCCGATTTCTGAGGAACCGCTCAATCGAATTATATGAAATTTGCAGTGATTTCTGCTGAAATATATTTCTATAAAATGCTTTCGACCCTCTAGGACGCTCCGTTTAGGAGTTATAGCCATTTAAAGAAATTTGCAGTGAATTCTGCTGAAATATATTTCTATAAAATGCGCCTACTTTCGACCCTCTAGGACGCTCCGTTTAGGAGTTATAGCCATTTAAAGAAATTTGCAGTGAATTCTGCTGAAATATATTTCTATAAAATGCGCCTACTTTCGACCCTCTAGGACGCTCCGTTTAGGAGTTATAGCCATTTAAAGAAAATGTTTGAACATCGAAATTCAAAACCCGATTTCTGAGGAACCGCTCAATCGAATTATATGAAATTTGCAGTGAATTCTGCTGAAATATATTTCTATAAAATGCGCCTACTTTCTACCCTCTAGAACGCTCCGTTTAGGAGTTATAGCCATTTAAAGAAATATTTTGAAAATCGAAATTCAAAACCCGATTTCTGAGGAACCGCTCAATCGAATTATATGAAATTTGCAGTGATTTCTGCTGAAATATATTTCTATAAAATGCGCCTACTTTCGACCCTCTAGGACGCTCCGTTTAGGAGTTATAGCCATTTAAAGAAATATTTTGAAAATCGAAATTCAAAACCCGATTTCTGAGGAACTGCTCAATCGAATTATATGAAATTTGCAGTGAATTCTGCTGAAATATATTTCTATTAAATGCGCCTACTTTCGACCCTCTAGGACGCTCCGTTTAGGAGTTATAGCCATTTAAAGAAATTGTTTGAAAATCGAAATTCAAAACCCGATTTCTGAGGAACCGCTCAATCGAATTATATGCAATTTGCAGTGAATTCTGCTGAAATATATTTCTATAAAATGCGCCTACTTTCGACCCTCTAGGACGCTCCGTTTAGGAGTTATAGCCATTTAAAGAAATATTTTGAAAATCGAAATTCAAAACCCGATTTCTGAGGAACTGCTCAATCGAATTATATGAAATTTGCAGTGAATTCTGCTGAAATATATTTCTATAAAATATATTTCTATTAAATGCGCCTACTTTCGACCCTCTAGGACGCTCCGTTTAGGAGTTATAGCCATTTAAAGAAATATTTTGAAAATCGAAATTCAAAACCCGATTTCTGAGGAACTGCTCAATCGAATTATATGAAATTTGCAGTGAATTCTGCTGAAATATATTTCTATAAAATATATTTCTATTAAATGCGCCTACTTTCGACCCTCTAGGACGCTCCGTTTAGGAGTTATAGCCATTTAAAGAAATTGTTTGAAAATCGAAATTCAAAACCCGATTTCTGAGGAACCGCTCAATCGAATTATATGAAATTTGCAGTGAATTCTGCTGAAATATATTTCTATAAAATGCGCCTACTTTCGACCCTCTAGGACGCTCCGTTTAGGAGTTATAGCCATTTAAAGAAAATGTTTGAACATCGAAATTCAAAACCCGATTTCTGAGGAACCGCTCAATCGAATTATATGAAATTTGCAGTGAATTCTGCTGAAATATATTTCTATAAAATGCGCCTACTTTCGACCCTCTAGGACGCTCCGTTTAGGAGTTATAGCCATTTGAAGAAATTGTTTGAAAATCGAAATTCAAAACCCGATTTCTGAGGAACCGCTCAATCGAAATTTATGCAATTTGCAGTGAATTCTGCTGAAATATATTTCTATAAAATGCGCCTACTTTCGACCCTCTAGGACGCTCCGTTTAGGAGTTATAGCCATTTGAAGAAATTGTTTGAAAATCGAAATTCAAAACCCGATTTCTGAGGAACCGCTCAATCGAATTATATGAAATTTGCAGTGATTTCTGCTGAAATATATTTCTATAAAATGCGCCTATTTTCGACCCTCTAGGACGCTCCGTTTAGGAGTTATAGCCATTTAAAGAAATTGTTTGAAAATTGAAATTCAAAACCCGATTTCTGAGGAACCGCTCAATCGAATTATATGAAATTTGCAGTGAATTCTGCTGAAATATATTTCTATAAAATGCGCCTACTTTCGACCCTCTAGGACGCTCCGTTTAGGAGTTATAGCCATTTAAAGAAAATGTTTGAACATCGAAATTCAAAACCCGATTTCTGAGGAACCGCTCAATCGAATTATATGAAATTTGCAGTGATTTCTGCTGAAATATATTTCTATAAAATGCACCTACTTTCGACCTTCTAGGACGCTCCGTTTAGGAGTTATAGCCATTTAAAGAAATTGTTTGAAAATCGAAATTCAAAACCCGATTTCTGAGGAATCGCTCAATCGAATTATATGAAATTTGCAGTGAATTCTGCTGAAATATATTTCTATAAAATGCTTTCGACCCTCTAGGACGCTCCGTTTAGGAGTTATAGCCATTTAAAGAAATTTGCAGTGAATTCTGCTGAAATATATTTCTATAAAATGCGCCTACTTTCGACCCTCTAGGACGCTCCGTTTAGGAGTTATAGCCATTTAAAGAAAATGTTTGAACATCGAAATTCAAAACCCGATTTCTGAGGAACCGCTCAATCGAATTATATGAAATTTGCAGTGAATTCTGCTGAAATATATTTCTATAAAATGCGCCTACTTTCTACCCTCTAGAACGCTCCGTTTAGGAGTTATAGCCATTTAAAGAAATATTTTGAAAATCGAAATTCAAAACCCGATTTCTGAGGAACCGCTCAATCGAATTATATGAAATTTGCAGTGATTTCTGCTGAAATATATTTCTATAAAATGCTTTCGACCCTCTAGGACGCTCCGTTTAGGAGTTATAGCCATTTAAAGAAATTGTTTGAAAATCGAAATTCAAAACCCGATTTCTGAGGAACCGCTCAATCGAATTATATGAAATTTGCAGTGAATTCTGCTGAAATATATTTCTATAAAATGCGCCTACTTTCTACCCTCTAGAACGCTCCGTTTAGGAGTTATAGCCATTTAAAGAAATATTTTGAAAATCGAAATTCAAAACCCGATTTCTGAGGAACCGCTCAATCGAATTATATGAAATTTGCAGTGATTTCTGCTGAAATATATTTCTATAAAATGCTTTCGACCCTCTAGGACGCTCCGTTTATGAGTTATAGCCATTTAAAGAAATTGTTTGAAAATCGAAATTCAAAACCCGATTTCTGAGGAACCGCTCAATCGAATTATATGAAATTTGCAGTGAATTCTGCTGAAATATATTTCTATAAAATGCGCCTACTTTCGACCCTCTAGGACGCTCCGTTTAGGAGTTATAGCCATTTAAAGAAATATTTTGAAAATCGAAATTCAAAACCCGATTTCTGAGGAACTGCTCAATCGAATTATATGAAATTTGCAGTGAATTCTGCTGAAATATATTTCTATAAAATATATTTCTATTAAATGCGCCTACTTTCGACCCTCTAGGACGCTCCGTTTAGGAGTTATAGCCATTTAAAGAAATATTTTGAAAATCGAAATTCAAAACCCGATTTCTGAGGAACTGCTCAATCGAATTATATGAAATTTGCAGTGAATTCTGCTGAAATATATTTCTATAAAATATATTTCTATTAAATGCGCCTACTTTCGACCCTCTAGGACGCTCCGTTTAGGAGTTATAGCCATTTAAAGAAATATTTTGAAAATCGAAATTCAAAACCCGATTTCTGAGGAACCGCTCAATCGAATTATATGAAATTTGCAGTAAATTCTGCTGAAATATATTTCTGTAAAATGCGCCTACTTTCGACCCTCTAGGAGGCTCCGTTTAGGAGTTATAGCCATTTAAAGAAATATTTTGAAAATCGAAATTCAAAACCCGATTTCTGAGGAACTGCTCAATCGAATTATATGAAATTTGCAGTGAATTCTGCTGAAATATATTTCTATAAAATATATTTCTATTAAATGCGCCTACTTTCGACCCTCTAGGACGCTCCGTTTAGGAGTTATAGCCATTTAAAGAAATATTTTGAAAATCGAAATTCAAAACCCGATTTCTGAGGAACCGCTCAATCGAATTATATGAAATTTGCAGTGAATTCTGCTGAAATATATTTCTATAAAATGCGCCTACTTTCGACCCTCTAGGACGCTCCGTTTAGGAGTTATAGCCATTTAAAGAAAATGTTTGAACATCGAAATTCAGAACCGCTCAATCGAATTATATGAAATTTGCAGTGATTTCTGCTGAAATATATTTCTATAAAATGCGCCTACTTTCGACCCTCTAGGACGCTCCGTTTAGGAGTTATAGCCATTTAAAGAAATTGTTTGAAAATCGAAATTCAAAACCCGATTTTCAAGACCCTCTAGGACGCTCCGTTTAGGAGTTATAGCCATTTAAAGAAAATGTTTGAACATCGAAATTCAGAACCGCTCAATCGAATTATATGAAATTTGCAGTGATTTCTGCTGAAATATATTTCTATAAAATGCGCCTACTTTCGACCCTCTAGGACGCTCCGTTTAGGAGTTATAGCCATTTAAAGAAATTGTTTGAAAATCGAAATTCAAAACCCGATTTCTGAGGAACCGCTCAATCGAATTATATGAAATTTGCAGTGAATTCTGCTGAAATATTGCACTGATTTCCGCTGCAATATATTTCTACTTTCGACCCTCGACCCTCTAGGACGCTCCGTTTAGGAGTTATAGCCATTTAAAAAAATATTTTGAAAATCGAAATTCAAAACCCGATTTCTGAGGAACTGCTCAATCGAATTATATGAAATTTGCAGTGAATTCTGCTGAAATATATTTCTATAAAATGCGCCTACTTTCGACCCTCTAGGACGCTCCGTTTAGGATTTATAGCCATTTAAAGAAATTGTTTGAAAATCGAAATTCAAAACCCGATTTTCAAGACCCTCTAGGACGCTCCGTTTAGGAGTTATAGCCATCTAAAGAAAATGTTTGAACATCGAAATTCAGAACCGCTCAATCGAATTATATGAAATTTGCAGTGATTTCTGCTGAAATATATTTCTATAAAATGCGCCTACTTTCGACCCTCTAGGACGCTCCGTTTAGGAGTTATAGGCATTTAAAGAAATTGTTTGAAAATC
Organism: Dryomyza anilis; assembly: GCA_951804985.1. Lineage (NCBI taxonomy): Eukaryota > Metazoa > Arthropoda > Insecta > Diptera > Dryomyzidae > Dryomyza > Dryomyza anilis. The sequence goes on along the minus strand of OX638130.1, from coordinate 98,196,735 downwards.
GAAATTCAAAACCCGATTTCTGAGGAACCGCTCAATCGAATTATATGAAATTTGCAGTGATTTCTGCTGCAATTTATTTCTATGAAATGCCCACTTTCGACCCTCTAGGACGCTCCGTTTAGGAGTTATAGCCATTTGAAGAAATTGTTTGAAAATCGAAATTCAAAACCCGATTTCTGAGGAACCGCTCAATCGAATTATATGAAATTTGCAGTGAATTCTGCTGAAATATATTTCTATAAAATATATTTCTATTAAATGCGCCTACTTTCGACCCTCTAGGACGCTCCGTTTAGGAGTTATAGCCATTTAAAGAAATATTTTGAAAATCGAAATTCAAAACCCGATTTCTGAGGAACCGCTCAATCGAATTATATGAAATTTGCAGTGATTTCTGCTGAAATATATTTCTATAAAATGCGCCTACTTTCGACCCTCTAGGACGCTCCGTTTAGGAGTTATAGCCATTTAAAGAAATTGTTTGAAAATCGAAATTCAAAACCCGATTTCTGAGGAACCGCTCAATCAAATTATATGAAATTTGCAGTGAATTCTGCTGAAATATATTTCTATAAAATGCGCCTACTTTCGACCCTCTAGGACGCTCCGTTTAGGAGTTATAGGCATTTAAAGAAATTGTTTGAAAATCGAAATTCAAAACCCGATTTCTGAGGAACCGCTCAATCGAATTATATGAAATTTGCAGTGATTTCTGCTGCAATTTATTTCTATGAAATGCGCCCACTTTCGACCCTCTAGGACGCTCCGTTTAGGAGTTATAGCCATTTGAAGAAATTGTTTGAAAATCGAAATTCAAAACCCGATTTCTGAGGAACCGCTCAATCGAATTATATGAAATTTGCAGTGAATTCTGCTGAAATATATTTCTATAAAATATATTTCTATTAAATGCGCCTACTTTCGACCCTCTAGGACGCTCCGTTTAGGAGTTATAGCCATTTAAAGAAATATTTTGAAAATCGAAATTCAAAACCCGATTTCTGAGGAACCGCTCAATCGAATTATATGAAATTTGCAGTGATTTCTGCTGAAATATATTTCTATAAAATGCGCCTACTTTCGACCTTCTAGGACGCTCCGTTTAGGAGTTATAGCCATTTAAAGAAATTGTTTGAAAATCGAAATTCAAAACGCGATTTCTGAGGAACCGCTCAATCGAATTATATGAAATTTGCAGTGATTTCTGCTGAAATATATTTCTATAAAATGCGCCTACTTTCGACCCTCTAGGACGCTCCGTTTAGGAGTTATAGCCATTTAAAGAAATATTTTGAAAATCGAAATTCAAAACCCGATTTCTGAGGAACTGCTCAATCGAATTATATGAAATTTGCAGTGAATTCTGCTGAAATATATTTCTATAAAATCGTAATTCAAAACCCGATTTCTGAGGAACCGCTCAATCGAATTATATGAAATTTGCAGTGAATTCTGCTGAAATATATTTCTATAAAATGCGCCTACTTTCGACTCTCTAGGACGCTCCGTTTAGGAGTTATACTCATTTAAAGAAATTTTTAAAAAATCGAAATTCAAAACCCGATTTCTGAGAAACCGCTCAATCGAATTATATGAAATTTGCAGTGATTTCTGCTGCAATATATTTCTATTAAATGCGCCTACTTTCTATAAAATATATTTCTATAAAATGCGCCTACTTTCGACCCTCTAGGACGCTCCGTTTAGGAGTTATAGCCATTTAAAGAAATATTTTGAAAATCGAAATTCAAAACCCGATTTCTGAGGAACCGCTCAATCGAATTATATGAAATTTGCAGTGAATTCTGCTGAAATATATTTCTATAAAATGCGCCTACTTTCGACCCTCTAGGACGCTCCGTTTAGGAGTTATAGCCATTTAAAGAAATTGTTTGAAAATCGAAATTCAAAACCCGATTTCTGAGGAACCGCTCAATCGAATTATATGAAATTTGCAGTGAATTCTGCTGAAATATATTTCTATAAAATCGTAATTCAAAACCCGATTTCTGAGGAACCGCTCAATCGAATTATATGAAATTTGCAGTGATTTCTGCTGAAATATATTTCTATAAAATGCGCCTATTTTCGACCCCCTAGGACGCTCCGTTTAGGAGTTATAGGCATTTAAAGAAATTGTTTGAAAATCGAAATTCAAAACCCGATTTCTGAGGAACCGCTCAATCGAATTATATGAAATTTGCAGTGATTTCTGCTGCAATTTATTTCTATGAAATGCGCCCACTTTCGACCCTCTAGGACGCTCCGTTTAGGAGTTATAGCCATTTAAAGAAATATTTTGAAAATCGAAATTCAAAACCCGATTTCTGAGGAACCGCTCAATCGAATTATATGAAATTTGCAGTGATTTCTGCTGAAATATATTTCTATAAAATGCGCCTACTTTCGACCTTCTAGGACGCTCCGTTTAGGAGTTATAGCCATTTAAAGAAATTGTTTGAAAATCGAAATTCAAAACCCGATTTCTGAGGAACCGCTCAATCGAATTATATGAAATTTGCAGTGATTTCTCCTGAAATATATTTCTATAAAATGCGCCTACTTTCGACCCTCTAGGACGCTCCGTTTAGGAGTTATAGCCATTTAAAGAAATTGTTTGAAAATCGAAATTCAAAACGCGATTTCTGAGGAACCGCTCAATCGAATTATATGAAATTTGCAGTGATTTCTGCTGAAATATATTTCTATAAAATGCGCCTACTTTCGACCCTCTAGGACGCTCCGTTTAGGAGTTATAGCCATTTAAAGAAATTGTTTGAAAATCGAAATTCAAAACCCGATTTCTGAGGAACCGCTCAATCGAATTATATGAAATTTGCAGTGATTTCTGCTGCAATTTATTTCTATGAAATGCGCCCACTTTCGACCCTCTAGGACGCTCCGTTTAGGAGTTATAGCCATTTGAAGAAATTGTTTGAAAATCGAAATTCAAAACCCGATTTCTGAGGAACCGCTCAATCGAATTATATGAAATTTGCAGTGATTTCTGCTGCAATTTATTTCTATGAAATGCGCCTACTTTCGACCCTCTAGGACGCTCCGTTTAGGAGCCTAGAGTCCTAGAGTTATAGCCATTTAAAGAAATATTTTGAAAATCGAAATTCAAAACCCGATTTCTGAGGAACTGCTCAATCGAATTATATGAAATTTGCAGTGAATTCTGCTGAAATATATTTCTATAAAATCGTAATTCAAAACCCGATTTCTGAGGAACCGCTCAATCGAATTATATGAAATTTGCAGTGAATTCTGCTGAAATATATTTCTATAAAATGCGCCTACTTTCGACCCTCTAGGACGCTCCGTTTAGGAGTTATAGCCATTTAAAGAAATTGTTTGAAAATCGAAATTCAAAACCCGATTTCTGAGGAACCGCTCAATCGAATTATATGAAATTTGCAGTGAATTCTGCTGAAATATATTTCTATAAAATGCGCCTACTTTCGACCCTCTAGGACGCTCCGTTTAGGAGTTATAGCCATTTAAAGAAATTGTTTGAAAATCGAAATTCAAAACGCGATTTCTGAGGAACCGCTCAATCGAATTATATGAAATTTGCAGTGATTTCTGCTGAAATATATTTCTATAAAATGCGCCTACTTTCGACCCTCTAGGACGCTCCGTTTAGGAGTTATAGCCATTTAAAGAAATATTTTGAAAATCGAAATTCAAAACCCGATTTCTGAGGAACTGCTCAATCGAATTATATGAAATTTGCAGTGAATTCTGCTGAAATATATTTCTATAAAATGCGCCTATTTTCGACCCCCTAGGACGCTCCGTTTAGGAGTTATAGCCATTTAAAGAAATTGTTTGAAAATCGAAATTCAAAACCCGATTTCTGAGGAACCGCTCAATCGAATTATATGAAATTTGCAGTGAATTCTGCTGAAATATATTTCTATAAAATCGTAATTCAAAACCCGATTTCTGAGGAACCGCTCAATCGAATTATATGAAATTTGCAGTGAATTCTGCTGATATTTCTATAAAATGCGCCTACTTTCGACTCTCTAGGACGCTCCGTTTAGGAGTTATACTCATTTAAAGAAATTTTTAAAAAATCGAAATTCAAAACCCGATTTCTGAGAAACCGCTCAATCGAATTATATGAAATTTGCAGTGATTTCTGCTGCAATATATTTCTATTAAATGCGCCTACTTTCTATAAAATATATTTCTATAAAATGCGCCTACTTTCGACCCTCTAGGACGCTCCGTTTAGGAGTTATAGCCATTTAAAGAAATATTTTGAAAATCGAAATTCAAAACCCGATTTCTGAGGAACCGCTCAATCGAATTATATGAAATTTGCAGTGAATTCTGCTGAAATATATTTCTATAAAATGCGCCTACTTTCGACCCTCTAGGACGCTCCGTTTAGGAGTTATAGCCATTTAAAGAAATTGTTTGAAAATCGAAATTCAAAACCCGATTTCTGAGGAACCGCTCAATCGAATTATATGAAATTTGCAGTGAATTCTGCTGAAATATATTTCTATAAAATCGTAATTCAAAACCCGATTTCTGAGGAACCGCTCAATCGAATTATATGAAATTTGCAGTGATTTCTGCTGAAATATATTTCTATAAAATGCGCCTATTTTCGACCCCCTAGGACGCTCCGTTTAGGAGTTATAGCCATTTAAAGAAATTGTTTGAAAATCGAAATTCAAAACCCGATTTCTGAGGAACCGCTCAATCGAATTATATGAAATTTGCAGTGAATTCTGCTGAAATATATTTCTATAAAATCGTAATTCAAAACCCGATTTCTGAGGAACCGCTCAATCGAATTATATGAAATTTGCAGTGAATTCTGCTGAAATATATTTCTATAAAATGCGCCTACTTTCGACCCTCTAGGACGCTCCGTTTAGGAGTTATAGCCATTTAAAGAAATTGTTTGAAAATCGAAATTCAAAACCCGATTTCTGAGGAACCGCTCAATCGAATTATATGAAATTTGCAGTGAATTCTGCTGAAATATATTTCTATAAAATATATTTCTATTAAATGCGCCTACTTTCGACCCTCTAGGACGCTCCGTTTAGGAGTTATAGCCATTTAAAGAAATATTTTGAAAATCGAAATTCAAAACCCGATTTCTGAGGAACCGCTCAATCGAATTATATGAAATTTGCAGTGAATTCTGCTGAAATATATTTCTATAAAATGCGCCTACTTTCGACCCTCTAGGACGCTCCGTTTAGGAGTTATAGCCATTTGAAGAAATTGTTTGAAAATCGAAATTCAAAACCCTCTAGGACGCTCCGTTTAGGAGTTATAGCCATTTAAAGAAATTGTTTGAAAATCCTAATTCAAAACCCGATTTCTGAGGAACCTCTCAATCGAATTATATGAAATTTGCAGTGATTTCTGCTGAAATATATTTCTATAAAATGCGCCTACTTTCGACCCTCTAGGACGCTCCGTTTAGGAGTTATAGCCATTTAAAGAAATTGTTTGAAAATCGAAATTCAAAACCCGATTTCTGAGGAACCGCTCAATCGAATTATATGAAATTTGCAGTGATTTCTGCTGAAATATATTTCTATAAAATGCGCCTACTTTCGACCCTCTAGGACGCTCCGTTTAGGAGTTATAGCCATTTAAAGAAATTGTTTGAAAATCGAAATTCAAAACCCGATTTCTGAGGAACCGCTCAATCGAATTATATGAAATTTGCAGTGAATTCTGCTGAAATATATTTCTATAAAATGCGCCTACTTTCGACCCTCTAGGACGCTCCGTTTAGGAGTTATAGCCATTTAAAGAAATTGTTTGAAAATCGAAATTCAAAACGCGATTTCTGAGGAACCGCTCAATCGAATTATATGAAATTTGCAGTGAATTCTGCTGAAATATATTTCTATAAAATGCGCCTACTTTCGACCCTCTAGGACGCTCCGTTTAGGAGTTATAGCCATTTAAAGAAATATTTTGAAAATCGAAATTCAAAACCCGATTTCTGAGGAACTGCTCAATCGAATTATATGAAATTTGCAGTGAATTCTGCTGAAATATATTTCTATAAAATGCGCCTACTTTCGACCCTCTAGGACGCTCCGTTTAGGAGTTATAGTCATTTAAAGAAATTGTTTGAAAATCGAAATTCAAAACCCGATTTCTGAGGAACCGCTCAATCGAATTATATGAAATTTGCAGTGAATTCTGCTGAAATATATTTCTATAAAATCGTAATTCAAAACCCGATTTCTGAGGAACCGCTCAATCGAATTATATGAAATTTGCAGTGATTTCTGCTGAAATATATTTCTATAAAATGCGCCTATTTTCGACCCCCTAGGACGCTCCGTTTAGGAGTTATAGCCATTTAAAGAAATTGTTTGAAAATCGAAATTCAAAACCCGATTTCTGAGGAACCGCTCAATCGAATTATATGAAATTTGCAGTGAATTCTGCTGAAATATATTTCTATAAAATGCGCCTACTTTCGACCCTCTAGGACGCTCCGTTTAGGAGTTATAGCCATTTAAAGCAATATTTTGAAAATCGAAATTCAAAACCCGATTTCTGAGGATTTCTGTTTGAAAATCGAAATTCAAAACCCGATTTCTGAGGAACCGCTCAATCGAATTATATGAAATTTGCAGTGAATTCTGCTGAAATATATTTCTATAAAATGCGCCTACTTTCGACCCTCTAGGACGCTCCGTTTAGGAGTTATAGCCATTTGAAGAAATTGTTTGAAAATCGAAATTCAAAACCCTCTAGGACGCTCCGTTTAGGAGTTATAGCCATTTAAAGAAATTGTTTGAAAATCCTAATTCAAAACCCGATTTCTGAGGAACCTCTCAATCGAATTATATGAAATTTGCAGTGAATTCTGCTGAAATATATTTCTATAAAATGCGCCTACTTTCGACCCTCTAGGACGCTCCGTTTAGGAGTTATACTCATTTAAAGAAATTTTTAAAAAATCGAAATTCAAAACCCGATTTCTGAGGAACCGCTCAATCGAATTATATGAAATTTGCAGTGAATTCTGCTGAAATATATTTCTATAAAATGCGCCTACTTTCGACCATCTAGGACGCTCCGTTTAGGAGTTATAGCCATTTAAAGAAATTTTTTGTAAATCTAAATTCAAAACCCGATTTCTGAGGAACCGCTCAATCGAATTATATGAAATTTGCAGTGAATTCTGCTGAAATATATTTCTATAAAATGCGCCTACTTTCGACCCTCTAGGACGCTCCGTTTAGGAGTTATAGCCATTTAAAGGTTTTTTTTTTAAATGTTCGAAAATCGAAATACAAAACACGATTTCTGAGGAACCGCTCAATCGAATTATATGAAATTTGCAGTGAATTCTGCTGAAATATATTTCTATAAAATCCGCCTACTTTCGACCCTTCGACCCTGAAATATATTTCTATAAAATGCGCCTACTTTCGACCCTCTAGGACGCTCCGTTTAGGAGTTATAGCCATTTAAAGACATTTTTTGAAAATCGTAATTCAAAACCCGATTTCTGAGAAACCGCTCAATCGAATTATATGAAATTTGCAGTGATTTCTTCTGAAATATATTTCTATAAAATGCGCCTACTTTCGACCCTTCGACCCTGAAATATATTTCTATAAAATGCGCCTACTTTCGACCCTCTAGGACGCTCCGTTTAGGAGTTATAGCCATTTAAAGAAATTTTTTGAAAATCGAAATTCAAAACCCGATTTCTGAGGAATCGCTTAATCGAATTATATGAAATTTGCAGTGATTTCTGCTGAAATATATTTCTATAAAATGCGCCAACTTTCGACCCTCTAGGACGCTCCGTTTAGGAGTTATAGCCATTTAAAGAAATTTTTTGAAAATCGAAATTCAAAACCCGATTTCTGAGGAATCGCTCAATCGAATTATATGAAATTTGCAGTGATTTCTGCGGAAATATATTTCTATAAAATGCGCCTACTTTCGACCCTATAGGACGCTCCGTTCAGGAGTTATAGCTTTATATCTTTATATCTTTATATCTTTATATCTTTATATCTTTATATCTTTATATCTTTATATCTTTAGATCTTTATATCTTTATATCTTTATATCTTTATATCTTTATATCTTTATATCTTTATATCTTTATATCTTTATATCTTTATATCTTTATATCTTTATATCTTTATATCTTTATATCTTTATATCTTTATATCTTTATATCTTTATATCTTTATATCTTTATATCTTTATATCTTTATATCTTTATATCTTTATATCTTTATATCTTTATATCTTTATATCTTTATATCTTTATATCTTTATATCTTTATATCTTTATATCTTTATATCTTTATATCTTTATATCTTTATATCTTTATATCTTTATATCTTTATATCTTTATATCTTTATATCTTTATATCTTTATATCTTTATATCTTTATATCTTTATATCTTTATATCTTTATATCTTTATATCTTTATATCTTTATATCTTTATATCTTTATATCTTTATATCTTTATATCTTTATATCTTTATATCTTTATATCTTTATATCTTTATATCTTTATATCTTTATATCTTTATATCTTTATATCTTTATATCTTTATATCTTTATATCTTTATATCTTTATATCTTTATATCTTTATATCTTTATATCTTTATATCTTTATATCTTTATATCTTTATATCTTTATATCTTTATATCTTTATATCTTTATATCTTTATATCTTTATATCTTTATATCTTTATATCTTTATATCTTTATATCTTTATATCTTTATATCTTTATATCTTTATATCTTTATATCTTTATATCTTTATATCTTTATATCTTTATATCTTTATATCTTTATATCTTTATATCTTTATATCTTCATATCTTCATATCTTTATATCTTTATATCTTTATATCTTTATATCTTTATATCTTTATATCTTTATATCTTTATATCTTTATATCTTTATATCTTTATATCTTTATATCTTTATATCTTTATATCTTTATATCTTTATATCTTTATATCTTTATATCTTTATATCTTTATATCTTTATATCTTTATATCTTTATATCTTTATATCTTTATATCTTTATATCTTTATATCTTTATATCTTTATATCTTTATATCTTTATATCTTTATATCTTTATATCTTTATATCTTTATATCTTTATATCTTTATATCTTTATATCTTTATATCTTTATATCTTTATATCTTTATATCTTTATATCTTTATATCTTTATATCTTTATATCATTATATCTTTATATCTTTATATCTTTATATCTTTATATCTTTATATCTTTATATCTTTATATCTTTATATCTTTATATCTTTATATCTTTATATCTTTATATCTTTATATCTTTATATCTTTATATCTTTATATCTTTATATCTTTATATCTTTATATCTTTATATCTTTATATCTTTATATCTTTATATCTTTATATCTTTATATCTTTATATCTTTATATCTTTATATCTTTATATCTTTATATCTTTATATCTTTATATCTTTATATCTTTATATCTTTATATCTTTATATCTTTATATCTTTATATCTTTATATCTTTATATCTTTATATCTTTATATCTTTATATCTTTATATCTTTATATCTTTATATCTTTATATCTTTATATCTTTATATCTTTATATCTTTATATCTTTATATCTTTATATCTTTATATCTTTATATCTTTATATCTTTATATCTTTATATCTTTATATCTTTATATCTTTATATCTTTATATCTTTATATCTTTATATCTTTATATCTTTATATCTTTATATCTTTATATCTTTATATCTTTATATCTTTATATCTTTATATCTTTATATCTTTATATCTTTATATCTTTATATCTTTATATCTTTATATCTTTATATCTTTATATCTTTATATCTTTATATCTTTATATCTTTATATCTTTATATCTTTATATCTTTATATCTTTATATCTTTATATCTTTATATCTTTATATCTTTATATCTTTATATCTTTATATCTTTATATCTTTATATCTTTATATCTTTATATCTTTATATCTTTATATCTTTATATCTTTATATCTTTATATCTTTATATCTTTATATCTTTATATCTTTATATCTTTATATCTTTATATCTTTATATCTTTATATCTTTATATCTTTATATCTTTATATCTTTATATCTTCATATCTTTATTTATGTGATATAAATATTTATTTTAAATTAAATTATATTAAAGTTTAATTATTTATTTAAACTCAAACTACAGCAAATTCTTTATAATGGTTAACTGTGTTTAAATGATCCCTGAGCGCAATTTACAATAAATCCTTGCCGTCGAGCACTCTGTGTAATGAGATCCTGTTATTGCAAATTAACAAAATTTCGAAAACTCACGTGTAGCATCCATGTTATGCAGAAGTACTTTATATGTAAAACACACAGACACAAATAACTTTCAACAAGATCTCAATGTATTTGGAACTCGATAGTTTATGCATCCGTCTGGTTGGCTCAAAGGACATCATCGTCGTCTAGCAGCTGCTGCTACTGCAAAAACAATAAATTCAAATATGATACTCGTCGCATGTAAATGGATGACTGGATGATGTTCTGTCGCATGATGCACTTGAGGCTAATCTCACACACACATCCACACATAAATGAAACACACCAACACACTCACACACCTGTATATTCTGTGCATGTATTAGCAGTATTAGAAAGGTATGGGAGTGAAGAGAACTCTGCGTGTGTGTGTGTGCGAAAGAGCAAGACACAGGATATTGTTTTGTTTTGCAAATTGAAATTTGTCCTGTGGGAAATTTTATTTTGCTTTAATGGAATTTAATGGACTCATCAAGTCGATGACGTTGATTGAACGACGAGTGTCCAGCCGTCCTTCTGTTCGTCAACTGAACTGACCATCTGTCCGTCTGTCCGTTGAGTGTATATCCTACCGAAATTCACTACTTCCGTCGCATAACTGCATTTGTGCCGCAGGCGTTTTAGTCCTTTTTTGACACACATTATGCATGCAAAACGTGTACAAAATTCTATTAATTGAATTATTTCGAGAACATGCAAAGGATTCAAATATAATATGATAGTTTGTTTTTGAGTGAGATTATATTCAAATTATAATTGTTATGTTTGTCTATATTTAGTTTTGTCATTAGTATCAAATCAACATAATTTTGTTATTCATAACATTTGACGACAATTTCAAATGTATATTTTAAATATTTAATTATGAACATTAAAAATGAGGCTATGAAAATAAAATAGAGAATCTTTTAATTAGTGGAACATGTTTTATATTTTCACTTAACTTTTTTATTTTTATTTAAATTTTATGAAAATAGTTCACAAAAATTAAAAAATCAATATTTTTATTTTCGAAATTCGTAAAATTCAAATTTTCATTAATAATCCAATTATTCACTAAGATTTTAATTTTCAATTAAATTTTAATTGATCACAAAAAATTAAATTTTAAGTTTTCATTAAAATATAAATTTTAACTATAAAAATTATATTTTCAAATTTATTTTTTTAATAAAAATTAAATTTTAACTTAAAATTAAATATTAACTCAAAATAAAATTTTTCAATTGAAATTCAATTTTTCACTAAAAATTAAATTTTTCACTAAGAATTCAATTTTTTACTAAGAATTCAAATTTTTCACTTAAGTTAAATTTTAATTAAAAATAAAATTATCACTAAAAATAATAAAAAAATGTTCACATAAATTAAATTTTCACTTGAAATTTATTTTTTTTTTACAAAATTCACTAAAATTCAAATGTTTGCTAATAATTCAATTTAATAATTTTCACTATAAAAATTATATTAACAAATTAAAATTAAATTTTAACTTAAAATTAAATTTTAACTTAAAATTAAAATTTAACTAAAAATATTAACTAGAATTTAAATTTTAGAATTAAGTTTTTTACTTTTTCAGTATATTTTCAATTTTTCACTAAAAATTAAATTTTACAGTAATAATCCAATTTTGCACTAAGATGCGAATTTTAAATTTAAATTAAATTGAACACTAAAAATTTCTAATTTTACCAAAAATTGAATTCTTAACTAAAAATTTATATTTTCACTAAAAATTTAAATTTTTTATTAAAAATTAAATTTTCCCTTAAATTCAAATTTTCAAAAAAAAAAAAAATTAAAATTAGCATTCATCGAACGTCATTCGATTCTGTTTAAAATGTGATGGCTTTTCCGTAACCGCTCGATCCATCTAAAATCCAACAAAAGCGGAATTCTTGCTGATTGTTGCCAACAAAGGCAAATGTTGAATGCACACATGAGGCAAGGCAAGTGTAAAGAACGTCATCGTTTACCTGCCGCCCTGTCACATTTTGCTCATTCGCATTGCTAGTCGTACTCGTTGATTTCGACATCCTTGGGGAAGAATTTTGCTCGTCAATCCGGTGGCCAACAGTTGTAGCATTGCTTTGCTGCAGTTGCCTCTACTGCATTTGCAATATTCCAATGTCACCGTCACCAACATCAATTTGCAATAAATTGCATTGCTGTGTCTACTAAGTCTGGGTATTTGTGGCACTTACAGCATTTTCTATCTGCGAATGCAAAAAGTTTCACTGCAGCCATTAATTCCCCACAGGAACGTTTGTAAGTTGGCACAAAACTCAATGCAACTCAACTCAAAAGTACAACGCATGGGCTTCGCAGGGTAGGGCTTGAGTAGGACCCATGGGTATTACTTGTTTATGGTGCGGTCAGGGAGATGTGTGAAAGAATGTTTTTGGTTGAAATTCTCTTTGCTCACAAAAAAAAAATGCATTTATGTAATAGAAAAATGCAGATGAGAAAGTGGAGAAAAATGCGAGTAAAGTCTCGACGAATTTTAGTTTATTTTTAATTCAGCGTTTTTTTATAATTTAAAAAATGTAATTGTTTAAAATGAAATATCTTTTTTTTTAGAAATATATAACGCATTTTAAAGTTTAATATTATTTGTGCTAGTACTTACCAATTGTAGAACTCTTCGTGTAATTTTTAAAAATCCTGTAACAAAACAAAAATATTTTAAAATATGCAACACACTATTTTATATATTTACAATATTTAAATAATTCTTATAATGAACTAAATATCTAATTTATCACCACAAAATTTGAATTTTCAATCAAAAATTAAATTTTACTCAAAAAACAAACATTGACTCAACATTTAAATTTTCACTCAAAATTAACAACTTTCACTCAAAATTTAAATTTTCACTCAGAATTTAAATTTTCACTCAAAATTTCAATTTTCACTCAAAATTTCAATTTTCACTCAAAATTTAAAGTTTTACTCAGAATATAAATTTTCACTCAAAATTTAACTTTTCACTCAAAATATATATTTTAACTCAACATATACATTTTCACTCAAAATTTAAATTCTCACTGAAAATTTAAATTTCCACTCAAAATTTAAATGTCCACTCAAAATTTAAATTTTAAATCAAAATTTAAATTTTCACTCAGAATTTAAATTTTCACTCAGAATTTAAATTTTCACTCAGAATTTAAATTTTAACTCAAAATTTAAATTTTCACTCAAAATTTAAATTTTTACTCAAAATATATATTTTAACTCAACATATACATTTTCACTCTAAATTTACATTTTCAATCAAAATTTAAATATCACTCAAAATTTAAATTTTCACTCAAAATTCAAATTTTCACTTAAAATTTAAAATTTCTCTCAAAATTTAAATTTTAATCAAAAAACAAACATTCACTCAACATATAAATTTTGACTCAAAATTTACATTTTTACTCAAAATATATATTTTAACTCAACATATACATTTTCACTCAAAATTTACATTTTCACTCAAAATTTAAATATCACTCAAAATTTAAATTTTAACTCAAAATTTAAATTTTCACTCAAAATTTAAATTTTCACTCAAAATATAATTTTTCACTCAAAATTTAAATTTTACTCAAAAAACAAACATTCACACAAAATTTAAAATTTCACTCAAAATTTACAACTTTCACTCAAAATTTAAATTTTCACTAAAAATTTACATTTTCACTCAAAATTTAAATTTTCACTCAAAATTTAAATTTAATAACAATTAAAAAAATAAAATTAAATAAAACTTGCCAATATTTTTGTAGCGTCGGTAGCTCGTTTGGTTAGTGCGTTGGACTACGAGCGAAAAGTCGCTGGTGAGTTCGACTACGAGCCGAAAGGTCCGCGGTTCAATCCCCAGCGAATGCCAACATCTTTTTCATAGAAAACATTTTTCTATGCGACGCTACCTCTTGGCAGTAAATTGCAAACCTACGAGAGTAAAACATTGCCTATGAAAAGCTCTCACCCGCCGTTCGGATTCGGCAATAAACTGTAGGTCCCACCAATTTGAGTAGAAATATAACACGCACAGCTCAAATGGTGAGAGAGCTCGGCCGAAGTTCTATACAGGACTGTAGCGCCAAACAATTATTATTATTATATTTTTAATACTGACTATCAGAGAATATTCGAAATTTAGTTGCATAAAATTCACTTTATTCCTTTGTAAATCTGTTGCATGCCAGCGTCCATGCTATGTGGTGTGGTGCATCACAAGAATTTCAACTACGACGAGGACATTTTGCGTTCGAAGCTAATAAGATATACTTGAAATTCTTTAGAACATTTCCAGAGACTTGCTGGTAGTTTCAAAGACAGAAGGATTCGCAGAATACAGTACAGATATAGGAAAAATATTCAAAATTTCGCTCTTTTTAAATTTGTACTTTATTTATAATAATATTTTGCAATTTTTTTATTACATATCTAATGTACTTCGAAATTTAATATGTTCTGAACAAATTATATTTAAATAAATAAGTTTTTACTAACACAGAATGGCTGAAAATCAATAAGACTTTTTGAATAAAGATTTCAAAACTTATGCTAGATATATTTATTTTAAAGCAAACATATTTCTGTTTTATATACCTACATATTTTATATCTGTCAACTTTGAAAAATGTGTTACCATTTATACTTTGTTGACTGTAGCCTTTCTCTGAAACGTTTCTTATAATTGTTGCTGCCAACAGTCCAACGCATGTTGCTGACATTTAGCAAAAAATGTTACCTTTTTCAAGAGTAACACACAGCAAAACTATTAACTACGACTACCTCAAAATGTCAAAAGTGTCAAAAGTGTCAAAAATGAAATTGAAAAATAGAACATAACGTAAATGTACCACAACAGAGACTTGATTCAAATTGCGATATTTTAGAATTTTTTAAAATTTTAAATTACGGCCTTAATTTAATTCAGCAGTATATAAATAAAGAATGCCTAATTTATTTTGAATGTGTTATTTTTAAAACAAGCAAATTGTAAAGTGTCGGCAATTAGATGCTTGCAAATTTGTATGGTACGTAATTCCGACATGGAAACCAATTCGTTTTAATTGGTTTAATTTTGTTACAGAATGGGCTATATTTAGACAGTCGGAATTCGGTGCTAATACTTTATTATTTTTTTTTTAATAAAAGCAAAGTATAGCAAAATATTTAACATTATTAGAAAAATGTCAAAATATAGTAAAAACTGTCAACAACAAGTGTCTCGATGACTACTTTATTAACTGCTACTGCTAACTGTTGGAATTGATAGAGATGGTAAAAAGAATTGGAGAACCAAAAAATTAAAACAATATCTAAAAAACAAAGTCTGATATTTACACGAAAATTATCTAATAATAAATATTTGATTGCACATGAAATTGGCAGCAATTCGAAAATAGAATTTAGTAATAAATATTTTATTTTTATTTTGTTGATAATTTACTGCTTGTGCTCTCAATTACAATGGGCACCACGTGCGCCGCCACAATCGAATTTCGAACAGCATTTTCTAAACAAAACATGCAAAATAATGGCATAATTTGATGTTATTTTATGCATTAATTTTTAATATATGCATTATTACGGCATGTTAAATAAATTTGGTTAGAATTATATTAAATTCGATTAGTTGTTTGTTGTTTTCAAATCCAATGCTTTAAGTAACAAATGAGGTCAAATAAATTATAAATTTGCAATACTAAATTTAATTTTTTACAAAAAATTCAAATTTTTAATAAGAATTAAAATTTTAACTAATAATTCAATTTTTCACTAAACTTAAAATTTTAGTTTTTCAATACAAATTAAAATTTAACTAAAAATTTAAATTTTCACAAAATTCCATTTTCACTAAAAATTCAATTTTTCACTAAATATTCAATTTTTCACTAGAAATTAATATTTTCACTAAAAATTCAATTTTTCACTAAAACTTAAATTTTTCACTAAAATTTAAATTTTTCACTAAAAATTAAATTTTTCACTAAAACTTAAATTTTTCACTAGAAATTTAATTTACCACTAAAAATAACATTTTTCACTAAAATTTAATTTTCCACTAAAAATTACATTTTTCACTAAAATTTAATTTTATTCACTAAAAATTCAATTATTCACTAAAAATAAAATTTTTCACTAAAAATTCAATTTTTCACTAAATATTCAATTTTTCTCTAAAACTTATATTTATCAATTAAAAAAATAATTTTTCACAAGAAAACAATTTTTTACTATAAATTAAAATGTTCACTAAAAATTCAATTTTTAACTAAAATTTTAAATTTTATTTAATTTTTTTAATTAAAAAAAAAATTATTTAAATAATAATTAAATCAATTTTTCACTAAAAAATAAAATGTTCACTAAAAATTCAATTTTCATTCAAATTATTTTTTAACTATTTAAATTCAGTTTTTCACTAAAAATTCAATTTATCACTAAAACTAAATTTTTCACTAAAAATTCAATTTTTCACAAAATCAATTTTTCACTAAAATTCAATTTTTCACTAAAATTCAAATTTTCACTAAAAAATTTAATTTTTCCCTAAAAATTCAATTTTTCACTAAAAGTTCAATTTTTCACTAGAAAATAAATTTTTTAACTTAAATTTTTCACTAAAAATTAAAATTTTTCACTAGAAATTAAATTTTTCTCTAAAACTTAAATTTTTCACTAAAACTTAAATTTTTCACTAACATTTTTTTTTTCACTAAAACTTAAATTAAATTTTCCCTAAAAATTCAAATGTTCACTAAAATTTCAATTTTTCACTAAAAATTCAATTTTTCACTAAAAATTAAATTTTTCACTAAAAATTCAATTTTTCACTAAAAATTCAATTTTTCACTAAAACTTAAATTTTTCACTAAAAATTAAATTTTTGTCTAAAAATTAAATTTTTGTCTAAAAATTAAATTTTTGTCTAAAAATTAAATTTTTGTCTAAAAATTCAATTTTTGTCTAAAAATTCAATTTTTTCACTATAAATTCAATTTTTCACTAAAAATTCAATTTTTCACAAACATTCATTCAATTTTTAGTGAAAATTCAATTTTTCATTAAAAATTCAATTTTTCATTATAAATTCAATTTTTCATTAACAATTCAATTTTCCACTAAAAATTAAATTTATCATTAAATTTCCATTTTTCACTAGAAATTCCAACTTTTTTGAAATCTGTATTTATTCACTTTTAGTTTTTTTTTTTTTTACTTAAAATCAATTCAATTTTTTACTATAAAATTCAAAAATTTATTTTTTAATAAAAAAAAATAAAATATTTCAATCAGAGTTGATTTGTGCACTCTAAATTGCGATGAAAGTCAATTAAAGTATTTTATGTTTTTCTAATTGCCTACGATCTTCGACGTCATCCATCATTCATCTATCAACCAACCACAAGGTCTTTAAGTTCCCTAACAACCCCTTAATAAAATGTTTATTTTTGCTCTCAATGCTCAATTTAGCCACTAAGCAATCATAAAATTGGTTTATAATTCAGCGTATGTTTCATCTCCAAATTTATTAATAAATCAACAAACAAGAGACGTGCGCTCTTCGCCAACGCATTCGTGGCGACACGACGATGCAGCACAAGGCGACGATTTCTCTAAATTGGAAAATCCAAAAAAATAAATAAAACAAAACTGAGAACTAATTTATAGATCTCATACCGTTTGGCAATTGCTCTCCCGCATGGAATTTGATTTTTTTTTTTTTATTTAATTTTTGTTTTATTTTCTCAAATTTAAAGAGCCGCCGAAAAACAATATACGCTTCATTAGTGTTCAGTGGTTGTGCGGTGTTTAGTTTGTTTTAGTTTTGGATTATTAAATATTTTTCCTTTTGTTATTTTACATTTTTTTTCTACACATTCACATCAAGTTTTCCAATTGAAAAATGACTGAATGAAGACGAAAAGCAGAAGGAGATTCAAAAATATATTTTTTTTAACTTTTAGTATGTAGTATTAAAAATGAGAAATTTTTATAAATAATGAGATTAAAATATATTTATAAAAAAAAAAATGTTAATCTGTTTCGTAGATTGAGTAGATTTGAATTCTTTTTGCTTTGAATATGACTGAGAATTTATTAGAATATTAGTCTGCGTTATTCTTTTAAAATCTTTTCCAAATCATTTTTGTTTCTATATTGCTTTGGCTCTGTGGCGGCGAATAAGAAAAATTTGTTTTTTTCGTCGGTTTGCGTTTTGCTCGATATGAGTTGTTCATTTAGTATCGCTTGAGCTGAAAAAACGTCAACGTGTTTTTTTTTCTTGTATACTACGCGGTGTTTTCAAAATGTCGGTTGCGCGGTTTAATTAAAAAAATATTAAAAATAAAAAATTAAATTAAAAACGTGATTTTTCATATAATTGGTATAGTAAATAAATTTTATTGATGTTTAAAAAATTTTGAACAATTTATGAGTGTTTTTTTATTTAATGTTTAAATGCAGTGAAGTGTTTTGTGTTGCGGCGAAATTTTATGGAAATCATTTTTAATTAATGATTTTCAATGTTTATTGCCAATTTTGAGAAGCAACAAAGTGAAATATACGGTATGTATTTTCTCATTAATAATTGTTAAATTAAAATTATGTAAAATTGAATTATTAAAATATGAAATTTTTATTTTTGTCATATACCGAGAGATATATTGAAAATTTCAATCGAATACGACTACTTCCTGTATGTTAATTCATATAGTAAACAAGTTTGGAATATGTCCGTTTATATAGATTTTTTTATATTTAATATTACTATTTATATTTCAAATGCACTTAAACTATCTATAAATCTTTAACTATCGTTTATAAAATGAACCCACCATCGCCAAATATTTATCAATGCCTTATGATGTCTATAAAAATGCATAAAGTAATTTTTAGCCATTAATATACCCCATGGTTCACAACGACACAAACAAATAAACTTGAACTTGAGGCCACTGTCCAACAAAAATCAAAAAAAGTATAGAAATAAGAAATAAAGAACCAAATGATTTATTTTGTAAAATTTGGTGATTTTTGTATATTCATGATCATCACTGCCTGCGGCGCTACAGGCCCACAAAATAAATATATAAAGTTGACGTACACCTAAAACATTTATGAAAAATTGTGAATAAAAAAATGTGAAGAGATTCTTAGAGTGATATAGTACGAAATAGAACAATATTGATGCTCATGAAAAAACAATGTTTGGAATATTTTGGGTATGAAACTAAAATAGGCAGCAACCCAATATAGATATCAATAAAAAGACTAGTATCGGTAGTACAATGGAGACCAATATAGAAACCAATTTAGAGATCAGTATAGAAAGCAATGTAAAGGCCAAACTGAGACCAATATGGAAATCATTATAGAGATGAATTAGAGATCAATATACAGTATAATGTAAACTCTAATAGAGAGATCACTATAGATAACAAAATAGAGCCAAATATAAAGACAAATAAAGAGACTAATAGGAAACAATATAGCTACCCTTATAGAGATCAATATAAAGACCAAAAAAAGACAATATAGAGGCCATTATAGAGATTAATATAGAGACGACTATAGAGATCAATATAGATACCAATAGAGAGACCAATATAGAGACCAATATAGAGACCAATATAGAGACCAATATAGAGACCAATATAGAGACCAATATAGAGACCAATATAGAGACCAATATAGAGACCAATATAGAGACCAATATAGAGACCAATATAGCCACCATTATAGAGATCAATATAGAGACCAATATAGAGATCAATATAGAGATCCATTTAGAGACAAATATAGAGATCAATATAGATACCAATATAGAGACCAATATAGAGATCAATATAGAGATCAATTTAGAGACAAATATATAGATCAATATAGATACCAATATAGAGACCAATATAGAGACCAATATGGAGACAATATAGCCACCATTATAGAGATCAATATAGAGACCAATATAGAGATCAATATAGAGATCCATTTAGAGACAAATATAGAGATCAATATAGATACCAATATAGAGACCAATATAGAGACCAATACAGATAAAAATATAAAGAAAAATAAGGAAACTAATATGGAGACAATATACCCACCATTATAGAGACAATATAGAGACCAAAAAAAAGACAATATAGATGCCATTACAGAGATCAATATAGAGACGAATATAGAGATCAATATAGATATGAATATAGAGACCAAATAGAGACCAATATAGAAATCAATATTGAGATTAATATAGAGACCAATATGGATACAATATACCCACCATTATAAAGATCAATATATAGGCCATTATAGAGATAAATATAGAGTCAAATATAGAGACTAATATAGAGATCAATATAGAGATTAATATAAAGACTAATATAGAGACCAATATAGAGTGTAATATAGAGATTAATATAGAGATTAATATAGAGATTAATATAGAGACAAATATAAAGTCAAATAAAGAAAACAATATGGAGACAAAATACCCACCATTATATAGATCAATATAGAGCCCAAAAATGACAATATAGAGGCCATTATAAAGATCATTTTTGTTTTGTTTACTACTAAAATATTCAGAGTATTATATCGAAAAAATTTAAATATTTTATTAAAATTATCGTCGAATCGTTTGTATCTTCACTATCATTTTTAAAAATGTTGGAAAATCAAATTAAAAGTTTGTAATGCTGTATAAATTAATAAAAATAATATTTTTTATATTACTTTGGTTTATTAATCAAATATTATTACGCATATAAAATATCTTTTGGACAAGTTACACAAAAATGAATCCGGATTTTGTATGCCTATATTCTGACTAAAAGGCTAATATTTTAGTGTTTTGTCCAAGCAATTTTATGAAATAGTACTGTAAAATTATTAATTGTTTAATTTTAAAGTTTGGAAAAAAAAGATTTATCATTTTTCGAAATCATTTTTTAAAAAATAATGCTTATCGATAGGGGCTTTAATAATATACAATTAATGCCTTTACAATACTATTTTATCTTGTACCCCTGAAAATTTATGGCAAAAAACAAAAAGATTCGTCCCCAATTGACATGATTGAAATTAGTAACAAACCATATTCGCCTTTTTGGTTTTGACTGTTCTTTTTTGGCTAGAAATATCATCCTCAACCTCGCACGATTTTGTCACAGTATACTCAATGAAAAACTAAATTCAAAAATGTTAAAAAAACTCAAATGAGAAATAATTCACATTCCCACCTTGGGCATTACCGTGACGCTATATATAAATTATTTTACTAATTGCTGTATACTTTTTTGTTAATTATTGAAAAAAAAATTACTTTGGCATATGATTTGAAGAATAAAATATAGGAATATATAACCAAATTCAATTGGTTGAAACAAAAAAATTTTAACTGGTTGATGAAACTGCTATATTTAGTTGCCAACGCCAATATACATTATACACATTAAATTGACTTTAGTCCAAAGTATCAACCCATTAATTTTGGTTATTAGAATCGACTTATCGTTTGATATAACCAAATAAGTGATTGGTGAGTTGGATGGGGTAACTACTTTGTCTTCGGTGTGTAGACGACAAACTGATTTCAAACTATTTACGTTAGATTTATTTCCGATTAAAATAAGTCTAATAGTGGAAGAGAAAAAAATAAATTAAATTAATTTAATTTTATTTTATCCCAATTTTACCAAGAAAAATATTCGAAATTTTATGAATAGAAAAATTCTCTTTTGACACGTGTTTAAATGAACGAAAAAAATAGTTGTGACAACAAACACCATTGGGATAAAACGAGATTTCGAAATTGGTTGATGCTGCCATATTCGGTTCTTGAAATATGCTATATAATCACTGCAAATTGTTCTAAAACTGTACTAAATTGATTGTACTTCAAATTATATTTTGTTGGCTATAAGAACCGAATTACATAGCAATGGGGAGAACCGAATGAGATGGTTAGACAAATTTGTATTGTAAAGTTCAAAATGCGACAACTCGTGTACGAAACAATACAAAAAACGAAACAACACCATAAGAAAAAAGATTAATAAAATATGTACTTAATACAAACACAATTATTTCTTTAAGTGTAAGCAATACCAAATTGCGAAAAGCCGCCTGTTAAACAGGGTGTTTCCTGGCATGCATCCAAAATAATGACTATAATAATTATAGTCATTGACTGTAATTAAGTTAGGACAGCAAAACACGCAAGCAAGCAAGTGGTCCAGAGAAGGCCACACCACATCACAATGATAATAAAATTATTTTACATCATTTTCTGTCATACGACTTAGAAAATGTGTAGCTACACTTTGAAGAGATTTGGTTAAATTAGGTCATAAAAATGTAAAATTCAAGCACTAACAATAGGCGTTTTTATTCCTTACACCATTGAGGTACAGGGTATATTAATTTTTTAAATAGCATACTTTTCTGAAATACATCGGATATTTTATGTTACCTTTTAAATCTTTAAATACATTAATGCTGCATATTTTTCACACTCATTTAAATGCAATAAATTCCAGCTTTTTAGCTCTGATGTTTTAACACATCACAGCCCATAAAAAAAAACACTGCTGCTGCATTAAAATGCTCTATCCAAGCATTTTCACTTTGTTTGCATCTTTTATGCATTTTTTTGTTAAATACAAAATAATTTCTAAAAAAAGAATAATCTTTTGTTTTTAAATATAAATTGTATTTTACGTGGTATTTGTTATTTTTCGTAGTTTTTTGACCCCTTTACAAAAATGCATTGCATTTGAATTGTGTTCGAGAAATTGGCAGCTACCGTTTGTCTGCATTCTGGAAAAATCATGTTGCAAAACATTCAATAAATAAACAGTTTACGCATTCACTACAAACTATAATAAATACTAAACAAAAATAAAATAGAAAAAAAAAATTCAAATTCACAGAAACAACGTTCTTCCGTATTGTCGGTGAGGCTATTTTTGACACTCCAACCAAATAATTGAGAATCTATTTTTAACAGCACGCCACAAAATGTTAGAAGTGTTAACAGTGAAATGTTATTATTTAGCAGGCTCTGTTAAGAGTAGAATTCCAAACAGTGATGTGTTATACATTATTTTTGGCATACATATAGAAAGCGTAGAGTTCGTAGATAATGTCAATAATGAGTTTTCAGGCGTAGAGATGTAGACTCGTCAATCTTTTGATGAACGCTTGGTAACTGTCGAAAAAGTGTCCAAAAAGTGTTCTTCAATAACATTACCTGTATGTGATGAATAAGTTTCATCATATTAATAATAATAATAATAATAGTTTGGCGCTACAGTCCTGTATAGAACTTCGGCCGAGCTCTCTCAACATTTTGAGCTGTGCGTGTTATATTTGTACTCAAAGTGGTGGGACCTACAGTTTATTGCCGAATCCGAACGGCGGGTGAGAGCTTTTTTCATAGGCAATGGTTTTTACTCTCGTATGTTTGCCATTTACTGACGAGAGGTAGCGCGGTATAGAAAATGTTTCTATGAAAAGATGTTGTTAGCCCCAGTCCAGGCTTGAACCGGGGACCTTTCGGCTCGCAGTCCAACGCACTAACCACTGAGCTACCGCGGCTATTAATAAACATATACATAAAATACAACATATATGTACATCATATTGAAGAATGCTGTTCATCAAACCAAATTTGATAAAAAATTCCAAAAAACAAAAATGTATATTCATGAATCTGGTAGTTGGAGAAAAAATTCATTATATTTATGAACAAATTCATCATATTGCTGAATTTTTTTTCTTCTGTGAAATAAAATTCCATGATGGAAAACATTAGCTATGTGGTAATGGAATTTTACATATAGAAGTAACAGAAAAAAACAGTTAACAAAACTGCGGGTATAATTTTCAACAAAACTTAATAAGGTATATCAAATAAATGGTCAGAAGTACGAAAAGAAATACGAAAACGAATGACGTAAATTATGAATAATGATCAAAGACTGTAGACTATCGATGCTGAGAAATACGAACCAATAGATGTCGAAAGAGATTCCTATAAAAAAATGAAGTTAAATGAATTTATTGTCCAGGAGTAGCTTTCGAAGCAGGGAAGAATTTTGTCGAGGAGTATGTTCGATATCGAGGACGAATTTCTATGTCGAGGGGTAATGTTTAATGTCGAGTAAGAATTTTTATGTCGAGAAGTAGTGTTTGATGTCGAGCCTTAAAGTATAATTTAGAGTATATTACAGTATCGAGAAGATTTAAATTTCGAGTAGTAAAATTTGAAAACGAGGTTTAGATGTTCAGTTTTCTATTTCGATGTCGTGAAGTAGATTTGAATGTCGAGGAGAAAAGTTCTATGACGAAAGGTATATGTGGAAGAGTATAGTTTAATGTAAAGAAGTAAAGTTTGATCTCAAAGAATATAGTTCAACGTCCAGAAATAGAATAAGATGTTGAAAAATAGAATTTTGTGTAGATGAGTAGATATCCTTCTCGCGAGGTATCTTTATTGTAGAGAATGTATTTTATGTCTATGAGTAGAATTCGAAGAAGATTTATATTCCAAGTACTAAAGTTTGAAAGCAACATTTCGTATTCCAGTTCTAAATGTTGCTGTCAAGTAGAGGAGTTATATGACGTGAAGTATATATATCAATGTGGAACAGTTAGGTCTAATGTAAAAAAATAAAGCTTGATCTCAAAGATTATAGTTCGATGTTCAGGAATAGAGTTAGTTATTGAAAACTAGAATTTGATGTAGAGAGAATTAGACTTCGTGGTCGAGTTTTAAATGTCGATGTCGAGGAGAGAAATTTAATCATGAGGAACATATTTCAATGTGGCAGAGTAAAATATGATATGAGGACTAAAGTTTTTTCACGAAGAGTATAGTTTAATGTCTCGAAATAGATTTTAATATCGTGAAGTAGAGTTCGATATGAAGAGTAGAGTTCGATGTGTTAAAGTAGATAAGTCAAGAAGTAGATTTCTATTTCGAGGAGAAAATTAAGTTCTAAATCGAGATAATAGATATGAAATATTTCATTTCGAGGAGTAGTTATTTCGAAGTGGAAGAGTGAAGTTTGATGTACAGTTCGAATTCGATGTCTTCAAATAGATTTGAAATTGGAGAAGTAGAGTTCAATGTGGAGGTGTAGATTTCGATGTCGATTAATGTCTTCAATGGGGTCATGTAGAGTTCAAGGACTATCCTCAGAATTTTATGTGAAGAAGTAGAATACAATGTCGATGTGGACACGGTGTGAACTAAACTTCTAAAACTGGAGAGAAATTCGGCTCAAATGAGAAAGAGCATGATTTCACTAATGCCACTAATATTCTAGAATTTATTATTTGAAGTAATTAAGAGCTATTTTTCATGATATGCAGATACTATGTTCTTAGAAATGAAAAAAGGAAGCATAAAATGTATATAATTCCGTTTTTTTGATACCAAAAGGAAAAATACGATAAAAGCAACTGTTGTTGCTTTTATCGTTTTTGCTTTGTAACTAAGTGCAATTATTCTTAATATGCAGAGATTATATTCTTAGGTATAAAAAAAAAAACAAAGTGAGTTAGGAATAAGAAAAGCGGAGGTATTTTTCCTTTGGTATCAAAAAAAACGAAATTATATACATACATTGTATGCTTCCTTTTTCATTCCTAAGTAAATAATATCTGCATATCATGAAAAATAGCTCTTAATTACTTTCAACAGACTGGCACATCGGACAACGCAAAACAAAGTACAATAAGAAATATTATTGACAAAGCAAGATTGAACAAAAATGATATCTAAGAAATAAAGCACTGCATTATCAAGAATAATTGCTCTTAGTTATTTTTTTGATAACTAAGTGGATATGTTTCTTAAAATCCAGAATGTTTCCGTTTAGCTGTATATCACTACGTGCACTTTTTGATTCCGTCTGGATTTTAAAAGTTTTCTCCTACCGTGTAGACTTCTATATAGAGTAGTAAAGTAAGAAATAAAGGTTTCGATGTCAAAGATTACACTTCGATGTCGAGAACTAGATATTAATGAAGTAGCTTTCAATTATATCGAGATTTCAATGTCAAAGATTATATTTTGATGTCAAGAAATAGATATCATAGAGTAGATTTTGCTATATTTAAAAATATATTTCTATATCCGGTAGCACAAGTACAAATTGTGCTATGTTTTTCAGGTAAGAATTGTTTCGAATAAATCAAAGTCTAACGAAAAATAAAAAGCGAGAATTGTTAATAATTGCAACCTCCACCTTGTAAAAATTATTTTATGTCCATTTTTATGACAAGGTTTATGACAAGCCAGGTTTATGACAATCAAAGAATTCAATGATCAGTTCACGGGATCAGTGACTCATTTGATTGTCATAACCAACATGAACAGGATATAATCATGTCTACCCTTAGTAGGGTAAATTTCCACTAAGACTTAAAACTAGACATCAAAACTCATATCAAATCTTGCCTCATAACAAACTAGATCTCGATGTGAATTCGATAAACATTCGAAATACGACTTATATTTAGAGAGTAGGAATAATGTCCAGAAATGAAAATGTTTAAGAGTAAATTAAAAAAAAATCTACAGAATAGTATCAACAAATAAAGAGCAATCTTCGAAAGTATTCAAAATAAAGTTTCTCTTCTTTTTGTTTCCCAATAACACAAGCGTCAAATCTCTTAAAATAAATTTTCGAATTTTGTTCAAAATATCTCTCTTCGGGACGCCAACAAAATGTAAACAACTCTCTAAAAAAATTTTAGTCTCAATTTTTAGTTCTCCGGCCAAAGAAAATTATTTTCAAAATTCGAAAATACATTCGTTCGTTTGCGTTGCTTGGAATTAGATGAAGCGCGTACGGTTGCTCGAAAAAAAAATATTCAAATGAAATAAAATTATAATAATTCGGTTGGAAATTTTTAAATTGTAATAAAGAAAGAAAATTATAATCATGCCACTTGTTATTAAACATGTTTTTCTTGACGATGATGATGATGGCTGCATAAAACATGTTGCCTTGAGTTTGTGATTGATTTGTGGATGCGAAATATTACATTAATTTTGAGGAAAAAAGTGTAAAAAAATGTTAAACGAAATACAAAAAAAGTTAAAAGGAAATGAATTGATTTTTTACCAATTCAAAATGTATCTATTGTGATTGTGGCATCGTTTTGTTTAGTGTACTCGTGTGTTTTGTGTTTATAAGGAATAATGTGCGGGTGTAAATTTAAATAAAGCAGAAGTATACGAAAAATTGGTCATGTTTATCTTTAATATTAAAATAGTAAAAAAGTTTGATGAAAATTAAGTTTCGATTTTTATGTGGTGCAAATGTAATGGTGAAAAATGCGAAAAAGTTAAATAAATGTTTTTTTTTTTAATTTTTTTTAATAAAATAAAAAAATAATTTGAAAAAAAAAATCAAAATTTTTCAAAATAAAAAAAAAGTTCTGTGAATTTGGAGAAATTAATATATTTTGGCTTTTTTTATTTATAATAAAAATTCAATTAGTTACAAGTATTTAAAACAACGTAGACAAAATGGATACCATACATGAATTAAGTGAACGTAAGTGTGGCACATACATTAAATAAAAAAACTAAAAAAAAAAATTATCAAACAAAATTTTATCAAACAAAAAAAAAAAATATATAACAAAAAATTTAAAAATAATTAAACATTTTTTTTACTGTTTTTTTTTGTTAATTATTTTTTTATTATTAATTACACAATGCGACACTAAATGGAGATTTGACATTTTTTTAGAATCCTTGAGTAACCTGACGAAATTTAACCCAACAAACTTATGTCCTATCACGTCAGGTTTACGAGATATATGACCATAAAAGTCATAAAGTCAACGCAATATTAACGATGATTTATTGAGAAAACTGTAGTAGTTAGACCCAGAAAACATACTATATAAATGATAGTTTTTTACTATTAAAAATACTCAATAGGATAAATTATTATTTTAATCGGAAAATACTATTAAATACTAGAAAATACCATGACATTGCCTTTGAGTTTATATGAAAAGATTTATTTTTTGTATACTATTAAATCAATAATTGAGGGAATTTTTTCTGGGTGTATGGATTTATTGTCTGAGAGCCAAATGTAGACACTATCCAAGGCTTCATATCTGTTGTACATATTAAATTTTTATCTCGTCTATTTAATGCCAATATTATTGATATTCAAAGGATCAATCTACATAATCGATTAATTTCACATTAAGGAGTTGCAAATGTATCATATTGTCCATGGAAAAAATATTCAGCATAAAAAAACATAAAAAGTGACCAAATATGTGAAAACCGTACGAGCTATAGTTTCTCTAATACTTGCCATAGAAGTCAAAGCCATTCGGGTTATGGTTTCTTTTATATTAAGCACTGAATGTATTTTTTCAAATTTTCATAAGTACAAAAACTAAAACGATTCGAAATAAAGGTTTTAAGAAAATTTTGACTCATTACGTGATTTAGAAGATATTAAAGTTTTAAGAAAATCTAGCCTCATTTGAATCATCTGCCGATTACGCCGGGACCACTGGACCAAATTTAATGTATTTTGCAGTAAATAATCTACTTTGAAATCAGAATAAAATGCGTCCACTTTAACCCACCTACGACGAGTTTAGGAATTTTGCAGTAAATAATCTACTTTGAAATCAATATAAAATGCGCCTACTTCACAATGAATTTAGGCATTTACGATTTCAGAAATAAAATTAAAACCACACTAGTTTTTAATACTGGCATGATTGGAGTAACTAGTTGCATTTGTAATAATGATCATATCGTCACTGTCATGCCAAAGGGGCGAATGTGCATTTTTAAAAATGTTGGGAAATCAAATTTTAAAGTTTGAAGTGCTTTAAAAATTAGAAAAATTTAGTTTTTTTCAATTTTTTTTGTTATTTTGGTTTATTCATGAATTATTATAACGTATATAAAATATCTTTGGATTCGGACAATTTACTGAATAATAAATACGAATTTTGTGAGGCTATATCCTGACCAAAACGCAAAAATTTTTGTTTTTTTACGCTATAACTTTTTATTAGCTCAAAATAAAATAGTGATGTAAAGGAATTAATTGTTTGTTTTTAAAGCACCTATCTATTGGCATCATTATTTAAACATATTTTTCCAAACATTAATTTGCCATTTGTTATTTGAAGGGACATTTTTTTGGCAAATTTAAATAATGATGCCAATCGATAGGTGCTTTAAAAACAGACAACTAATACCTTTAATCTACTATTTCATCTTGCACGAACAAAAAGCTATAGCAAAAAAACGAAGAAATTGGAAAAATTGAAAATCTTGTCATGCCAAAAGTGCGAATCTTTCCTTTTTCGCCATAACTATTTATTGGTACGAGATAAAATAGTAGTGTGAAGGCATTTATTGTTTGTTTTTAAAGCACCTATCGAACTGCATCATTATTTATATTTTTTTTTTCCTGCAAATAACAAATGGCATATTAATGTTTGACAAAATATTTTTAATTAATGATGCAGATCGATAGGTACTTTAAAAACAAACAATAAATGCCTTCACTCTACTATTTTATCTTGTACCAATAAATAGTTATGGCGAAAAAGGAAAGATTCGCCCTTTTGGCATGACAAGATTTTTAATTTTTCAAATTCGCCCTTTTGGTTTTGACTTTTGTGGCTAGATATATCCAACAAAACGACACGCGATTTTAGCACAGTATACTTGAGGAAAAACTACATTAAAAAATGTAAAAAAACGCAAATGTCAAAAATTGCACATTCGCCCCTTTGGAATGATAGTGACGATATGATTATAAATTACTTTTAAATTTAAATTACATAAATTACTTGTGGTAGTCATATATTTTCAGTGCATTTTAGAATTTTTCTATTTATAAAAAGTAAATTTTTAAAATTTATTATAATTTAAATACCTCAGTTTTCAATTTAATAGTAACAAACAAAAATTGATGATTGACTATTTGTAAAACCATACAACTTTTAGACAAGAATTTCAATAATTTAATGCTCGTAAAATTCTTTAAAATTACTGAGTGCTATAAAAATTGAATTTTATCAAAACCAAAAATCTTTATTTTTTATTTTTTGCATATTTGAGTTATGGTGCTAATGAAATTATTTAAGCTGCCATCAGCAATACTTTAAATGCTCAAAAATGCTGCTTATACGCTGAAGATTAATGAATTATGTTGGAATAAATTTGAAAAATCCATTAAGAACTCAACACAATAGCTGCTGACGTGACCGAATTCTATCAATAAAATTCATAATCATTGAGCAGCTGGCAGCAAAAGAAAAATAACATAAAATAACTTGAAGAGATTTAAAAAATAAAATTCTTTGTGTTTTTTTCTTTTCAATTTTCAAACTACAAAAAACAGCATATTTGACTAGACAATTGATTTTTAAAAAAGAATTTTCATCTAATGACTGCTATATTTTCTGTTGTTACCAATTATAAAAAGAAGCAGAAAAATAGTTCCCAAAATAAAACACATTCCAGAGTTCTTTGCCCCAAATATGTTTCACACCAAATCAAATGAAGTCAAGTCAAATCAAAATCAAATTGAAATCGAAAATAATTCGAAGGCATATTTACTTTAGAGACTTCACTTCATTCGTTGCACATTAACATAGACCAGATACTATTGTTTGGTATCTCGTTTTTCACACAAACAAATTTAATTTTTGCATTTCAATATTTCAAGCAATATTTATACGCTGTACGTTGAAATATAAATCATTTTGATTTTTCTTTTTGTCTGCACCATCAATCATAGCTGAATACGTAGCTACTACGAATTCAAAGAAATGCATATAAACTGTTATTTGATTTAATATAAACAATGGCAGCGCAATAATACTGATGAGTTGTCGAGCAGTTGATAAAGAACCAAATAGCAGCAGCAGCCAGCAACTTTTGCTGCCAAAAACAGTTTTTCCATCAGCATTGGCAATAAATCTGTTGCATGCAATTCTTATATCTTGAATATTCAGACAATCGATATGTCGGTGTTGTGCCAAGTGTTCAAGGAAATAAAAAAAATGTTTTTTTCTTACTTATTGACTTGGTTGTTATTGCAATGATTGCTGCATTGTCATAACAATATGTTTATTTACAGTGTTTTTTTACTTTTTGGAGATGCACTATTTCTAATAAAGTAAATATTAAAATTGTAAAAGATAAAATGAATAGTTTAAGTAGAAAATTAAAGTTATTTGAACTAGTAGTAAAAAATATGTTTACGACAAATAAATTATGTTTACAATAAACATATTATATTTGTGAAGTAGATAGGATGTTTGATAGTAACTCTTTAAGGTTTTTGAAGATTTGAGAAATCAAATAATATAATTCAAAAGAATTAATAAAACGTTTTCATAAATGAGTTAAAAAATGATTACGACAAATAAATTATGCTTACTACAAATATATGTAGTTTGTTACGAATACAGTTATGAGGTCAATCATGCCAATTTTTATTTTTTAATAATTGCGTGTGCTCTAATGTAATTTTTAAAATCATTATAAGAAACTCATTAAAAAAAAAATAACAATAAAAAAAAGCATTGAAATATATGGTTATCACAAATAAATTATGTTTACGTTAATGATATGTTGATTGTAAAGAATATAGTGGGTGACGACAACCATGCAATAGTTTGGTATTAACCAATTGTGGCTATTATTATAAAAATCAATCAGTATAAACAAGATTTTATTTGTGACGTACATAAATGATTGCGCTAAACATGTCCTCAATTAGTTGATTATTAGTTTTTGATGATTTTTTATATAATAATAATTGTTTGGCGCTACAGTCCTGTATAGAACTTCGGCCGAGCTCTCTCACCATTTTGAGCTGTGCGTGTTATATTTGTACTCAAAGTGGTGGGACCTACAGTTTATTGCCGAATCCGAATGGTTTTACTCTCGTAAGTTTGCCATTTACTGACGAGAGGTAGCTATGAAAAGTCCACGCTTGAACCGGGGACCGTTCGGCTCGCAGTCCAACGCACTAACCACTGAGCTATCGCGGCTACAATGATGATTTTTAATCAAATATAATAAAAAACACGATACAATCAATAAAACGATTTTATAAATCAGTAAAAAAAAAATGGTTCTGACAAATAAATTATGCTCACTACAATCATATGAAGTTTATGGCACTTTGAAAAATTTGAAACAAAACAATTAGCATTGAAAATACTGGTTATCCCAAAATAAAATGTTTACGTTAAAGATATGCTGATTATAATGAATATAGTGGGACGACAACCATGCAATAGTTTGGTATTAACTAATTGTTGCTGTTATTATAACAAACAATCAACCTAGCCAAATAATGAATAAACATCTATTTAAAAAGAGTATCAACTTTCTAACCAAATCAAAATTGTTCAAAAAAATTGATACTATTCTTAAAGTGAATTTTATTTCGTTTAAAGGTCAGTGAAAAAATATGATTACGACAAATAAATAATGTTTACAGCAAAAATAAAGTGATTGCTACTAACATATTTCATTACGGCAATTATGCATTTATTTATTACTATGCAGTAGTTATAATATGATTTCTGAAATCATTTTAAATAAAAATTATTAAACTTTCTGAAATCATTTTATATAAAAATTATTAAACTTTTAAAGACATAGAACAATTTGAAATTACAGT
Source organism: Dryomyza anilis (assembly GCA_951804985.1). Lineage (NCBI taxonomy): Eukaryota > Metazoa > Arthropoda > Insecta > Diptera > Dryomyzidae > Dryomyza > Dryomyza anilis. The sequence goes on along the minus strand of OX638130.1, from coordinate 98,163,629 downwards.
TAAAAAATATACTAATGACAAATACATTTTACTTATAATAATCACTTTTATAAACATAGATGCTCCAATAGTTTTCATTTAATAATTAAAGACATTATAATATGATTTCAGCAATATTATTACAAAAGTATATATTACAGAATAAAGAATTTTAAATAATCAAAAAATATGATATGTTTGCATTAACGATATGATAATTGATGCGAATATAGTTTTGTGCTTGTTATAAAATTTCAAAAAATATTCAAAAAATCATAAATTTATTTCAATTAAGAGAAATAAATTATAATGCAATAAAAGTAGCATAATGTTTATAATCTTTGTTAGTGACGCCAATCATATCTTTGTATTTAAATCAAATATTGTGGTTAGTATAACATGATTGCAGTAATTATATTATTTCAAATGTAGATTCAATATTTAGGTATTTAAAGAAATAACATTTTTATTTGTTATTATATTATTGGTGCATTATCATAATAAAACAAATTAATTATATTCAATGTCTAAGTAATATGTAGTTATAAATATGCTAATAACAAATATATTGTGGTAATAATATGTTGATAGTTATGCAGATATTGTATGAGTGTCATCATATAATAGCAAAAATGTATATATTTCTTATTAAAAATTGCGATAGAGATAACATTTAGTCAGTTTTAGTTTTTGGACAATATAAATTATAACAATTATTAGTTGTTTCAACCAAACATGTATTTGTTTAACAAGATATATAAAAAATGCTTCAAAAACATTTTTCAACATGAGCTAATTTTTAAATAGTTTAAACTTTTTGGTATGGACAGAAATTAAATAACTCAGAATAGATAATTGAATTTATGATTTTTTATAGCAATTACTTGCTTTATTTTCATATAGGTACATTATAAATAAAATAACGCAAAATAAAATAAATTCGAACCAGTTGGGAAGGTATTGTGATATTTGGTATGATGAAATTAGCAAGAATTATGAAAATTATAGTCGGTCTAAGCCGACTATAAATACCCTACACATATGTGATAATGTGTGCGGTTACCATTCAAAGTGGTACATAGGTCACTGTGTTATATGAATCTTGAAAATAACTACAAACTTGCGATCGCTGAAGAATTTCCATTCATTTGGTACCCATATTTACAAATGGGTATGTGTACCGAATTTCGATTTTTTTTTTTTTTTGGAACCGCAAGTCGTTTCGCGGGAAAACATCATTTTCAGTCAATGTATATATATGTATCAATGTATATATCACCAACAAAGTTCACTTATGCCCGTATAAAGTAAAATTGATCTATAGATGTAAATTTGATATGAGGTACTTGAATATAAGTGGTCGGATCACAGGTCACAATAGAACGATTACGTCAATTCGTTCGCACATACAGCGTAGGTATATAAGTAATCCAAATTTGCAGCTTCATTGATCTAACTCTTCAATTTTTTAAGTAGTAGAGATTACAACAGACAGACGGACATCGCTAAATCGACTCAGGAGGTCATGCTGATCAAGAATATATATACTTTTCCATACCGGATATGCTTCTTTCTGAGTGTTACAAACGGCGTACCAAACTGAATATACCCTTTCACTCTTAGTGTAGGGTATGAAAACGAAAAAAACTTTAAAAAGCCGTTTTTTTTATCTCGTTTAACTATCTCGTTTGATCTCTTCAGCAGTCGTTATTATTTTGAATTTTTATTATAATTAGAAATTTTTTAATTTCTTTCTATAGCGCTAAATAATTCGGAAAACCACTATAACAATTATTATTTGGTTTTTATTTTTTATTTCTATCGTTAAATTAAAAAAACAAACAAAAAAAAACTTAATTTCGATTATTTCTGTTTAATGTTATTATTTGAAATCGGAAAAAGCTAAAACAAGAGGTTATTTGAAGAAAATCGAATAAATAAAATGCGCATAATACAAACCGAAACGAAATCGAATTTTGTTTATACGAAGAAGAAGAAACGAAAAATACATTTGATTTTGCATTAATGGGCAACTGAATTATGCCACATATAGTTAGTGAATATATAAAAAAAAATATATATATATATACCAGACACCCACATTGAGCCAAGTTGTGAACGTTGCACCGCCCGCAGTGGTTCATATACCCTGAGATTTTATTTTGAATATGTTTTATATGTAAAGTTTAATTTGTAAAAACTATATATAGAATTTCCAAAAATGTTTTCAACTGCAATTAATAGATTTTAAATAAATTGATGTTCATTTGTCTATATTTGATTAAGTGTGCTTTTTTAATTTTTTTTTTTTTTTTGTTAATTTGTTTATATAAATCAATAAAATGACGGCGAGTAATCAATTTGATGTATAATTTTTAGTGGCCATTGAGGGCGTTTATTTGCGTTTTCCAATTAATGTTAATAATTTAATGGCCTTAATGAAATTAGTTTTATGTGCGCAAATTACACAAATTGCGGCAATAAAATTAATTGGTAAAAACAGCAAATGATTTTTTTGCTTGCCGCAATGCAAATTTAGAAAAACATGAAATCAATCAGTTAAAAATAAAATATATATAAATGATATACTGGCTGTAATTGTAATTTTGAATTTAGGTACCAAATTAACAAACATATATATATATAGTCGCAGCAAAGCATTTGGTATATTTAAAAAGTAGTATTTTGAAATTATATTAAAAAAATTATTTGGAACAAGTTTAAAGAAAATTTTAATATTTATAATTACAGTGATTGCCACAAGTGCTTGAATATTTAACAAGTGGCATAATGCAAATATTGAAAAAAAGTATAAAATTTATTTCAATTCAAACATTTTTATTTCAAGTATTGTGTTAATGATTAAAATAAATTATATGCAATTACAAAAAAAATGCTTATTTAAAACCGTGGGTAAATGATTGAAATAAGTTTGCTGCAATTATTTAAAAAATTTTAATTGTCCATTTAAAATATTAAGTAAATGATTGAAAAATGTTTGCTGTAATTAAAATAAAATTAATTTCGAAAATGGTTTCTTCAATTATGCTTATTTCCAATCATTAAAATATTGTTGTTGGAATTATTATAAAATTATTAAAAAATTATAGCGTAAATGTTTCTACCATGTTTGCTGCAAGTAGTACAAAAATCATTTCAGAAATATTTATTTCAAAGTTTAGTAAAAGTTTAAAATATTTTTGAAGCAACAATAAAAAAAAAAATGTATAAAAAGTTTGTTAAATGTTTTGCAAAGTATTGAAATATGTTTGCTGCAACTATAATAAAATATTTCTAGAATGTTTAAAATATGTTTGCTGCAATTATAAAAAACATTTCTAAAATGTTTGAACTACCTTTGCTACAATTTGTTGGAATTATTATAAAATTATTAAAATAATATAGCGTAAATGATTCAATGATGTTTGCTGCAAGTATTACAAAATAATTTCAGAAATGTTTATTTCAAAGTATAGTAAATGAATGTATAGAATATTTTTGAAGCAACAATAAAGAAAAATATTTCTAAAAAGTTTATTTAAAATGTTTTGCAGAGTATTGAAATATGTTTGCTGCAATTATAAAAACAGATATTTCTAGAATGTTTAAACTACGTTTGCTGTAATTTGTTGGAATTATTAAAAAATTATTAAAAAAATATAGCGTAATGATTCAACAACTATGTTTGCTGCAAGTATTACTAAATTCATTTCAGAAATGTTTATTTCAAAGTTTAGTAAATGATTAAATTATTTTTGGAGCAACAATAAAGAAAAAGAATTCTAAATAGTTTATTAAAAATGTTTTGCAAAGTATTGAAATATGTTTGCTTCAATTATAAAAAATGTTTCTAAAATGTTTAAACTACGTTTGCCTGCAATTTGTTGCAATTATTATAAAATTATTAAAAAAGTATAGCGTAAATGATTCAACTATGTTTGCTGCAAGTATTACTAAATTCATTTCAGAAATGTTTATTTCATAGTTTAGTAAATGATTAAAAAATGTTTCGAGCAACAATAAAGACAAATATTTCTAAAAAGTTTATTTAAAATGTTTTGAAGAGTATTGAAATATGTTTGCTGCAATAATAAAAAAAAAATATTTCTAGAATGTTTGAAATATGTTTGCTGCATAAAAATATTTCTAGAAATTAAATTTTTGTTTAAAATAATACATAAATGATTGAAATAAGTTTGCAACAATCATTTAAAAAATCCTTTTTTTTCATTGTTCATTTGTTTATCGTAAATGATTAAAAATATGTGTGCTGCAAGTATTAAAAAATATATTTCAAAAATGTGTATTTCAAGTATTGCGTAAAAAATAAAAAATATGTTTGCTGCAATTATAAAAAAATGCTTGTTTAAAATCGTGTGTAAATGATTGAAATAAATTTGCAGCAGTTATTAAAAAAAATTAATTGTTTATTTAAAATATTAAGCAAATGGTTAAAATATGTTTGCTGTAATTAATATAAAATTTATTTCGGAAATATTTTTTCAGATATTTTTTTTGGAATTATTAAAAAAAGTTAATTTCAAATATTTTTAATGATTAAAATATTTTTGGTGCAATAATAAAAAAAACAATAGTTCTAAATTTTTTACCTAGTATATTGCGTAAATTATTAAAATTTGTTTGCTGTCATTATTTAAAGAATGTGTTTTCATATTCTTCGTTAAATGTATTGCGTAAATAGTTTGCTGCAATTATGTTTGCTGCAATTATTATAAAATTTATTTCAGAAATGGTATTATTAAAAAAATGTATTTCTAGAAAGTTCATTTTTAAAAATATATGTTTGATGCAATAACAAATAATATAAAATATTTCTAAATTTTTATTTAAAATGTTGCGTAAATGATTAAAATATGCAAATGAAAACAAATATTTCTAGAATGTTTGCTGCAATTATTATAAATTGTATTTTTGAAATGATTATTTCAATTATTGCCACAATAATTAAATATATTTTCTGTAACCATTTAAAACGTATTTTTAAAATGTAAAAGGTTTGGTTATTTTTTAAAAAACTTCAAAAACGTTTTGAAAATACAATAATGTGATTAAAAAACAATAATAAAGACTAAGTTTATAGTTTTTTGAGTCGAAGAAATAGCATTGCATTTTGTATTTGTACTAAAATAGTTTAACTACGAATCCCCCCACTGCGGAGTGACAGACCTTTTCAAGGTAATGCATTTACTCGCTGTGGTTTGTCTGTCATTGTCTAAAAAAACATTTTAATGACGTCTTCGTTGCGTTGGTTCGAACCAGCGACCTTTCGACTCGTATGCCAGCCAACGCACTAAACATCAGCACCAACGACGTCACAATATATTTTTTTTATTATTTTTAAACCACAACTATGAATATTCAAACTACACCTTGACCAACGTCAACAAACTTTACTATAATAAAGACCAATAACAAAAAATACAATAAAGACCTATTAAATTTTGGCATAAATAAATGAACGAGTTTGCCGCAAAAATGTAGTGCCAGCTCATGGTTAAATCGACCAAAAAGCCACCTACCGTGAAAAGTGTTTTTTTTTTTTAATCGACAACATATTTTCCTATTTAAATTCTTTCCTTTTTTTTTTTTTTTTGTTCTAAATATAATTTTATTTATATTATGAAAATAAAAACTATTTGTTAATGAAATTAATTTCATAATAATAATTTTGTTGGGCTGCAGCCAAAATAAATAAAAATCTAAGCTGCACATAAAACGACGATGTTATGGAACGAGTTAAGAGACAAACACAGCGCATGATACGTATAGTGCCTAAATAGGATGATGATGATGAACCAGAAAAATGATTGAGAGAGAGTGACGGGTTCTACGGGCCCCAGACAGAAGAACCATAAATGCTGTCTGGCGTAACGAAAACCGCTAAATGACATGGAGGATAAAAATAACAAAAAAAAAATATTGTTAAGCAAACAAATAAAAACCAAAATTTTTAATATTTATGCAAATATTTCTAAACAAATTTTTAATGTGGCGTAAAGTATACAACGAAGAAAAAAAATAAAAAGAAAAAAAATTAAAAAAAAAATTAAAATAATATTTAAATTAAAATTAAAAATGATAATAATATACATATGTATAATAAAATATTAAATATGTTGGTTGATTAAAAAATAAAAATTATTAAAAATTGGAAATTTTGAATTGCTGCATGAATTGGGACATGTAACTCACAGATCATAGGTCTTCCGATCAGAACCATTTTGAATAGCAAATAACGTAGTTATACAAGTAATCTAAGTTCAATGTTTCATTGAGCTATTTCATCATCTTTTTCTATAAACGTGATTTTAATAGAAATACAGACAGACTGTCAGATATCAATTCAGCAGTGTGACGTTGATCATTAGTTTACATTTAGTGTAGAATATACAATTTAAAAATATAGAAAAAAGTTTTATTAGAGAAAAGAAAATACGACAAAAACATAATAAAGAAAACAACAACTAAAAACAATACTAAACAACAATTTGTTGTTTTTAAAATTTGAAAACAAATCAAAAGCGGCTAAAAATCAAAAAAATTTAACCAGCTAAAATATAAACATACATTGTGCATAAATCATTTCGAGTAAAATGAACAGGTCGCAACAATTCATTGAGTGTATATTTTGGATGCTGATGAATCATGGCGGGATTTAGTTGCCACCATGAATAAATTGTGCGAAACGATTGTGATTTGGTTGCTGTTTTCGTTTTTGCTATTAGAGCGGAAATGTTTTTGATCAATATTTAGAAGTTTTTCAATATTTAGATTTTTTTTTTGTGTATTTAAGAAATAATGTAAAAAATAAAAATTGAATAAAAATAGAAAATAATTATTTATATTTATCATATTCATTTTTTATATAGGCATCATATTTTATTAAATTCGTAAAAAAAGAACAGAAACAAAACATTAAAAAAAAAATGGTTACGTTAAAAAAATATGTTTACATTAAACATTTGATGATTGTGACGTTAACTATAATCATATTATGTTAACAATGTTAATAGAATTAAATGTTGTATATCATATTAATTTTTATTATATTTTTCAGTTCATTTTTCTCGTATAATTTATATTTCCGTCTTTTTTTAGTTTTTTCCCTATTGATGTTTTCTTTATAGTTATTATTAATTTGTTTATTTTATGTAATTTCATATTTTTAAATAAAATTTTATATCATTTATATTTTTTATTATTTTTTTCAAATTTTAATTTTTACTCATTTTATTTTATTTAATTGCTTGATTTTATATTTTCAGTTCTTCCATTTTATTTAATTTTTTTATATTTTTATATTTCTAAATTTATAAAATTATTTATGTTAATTATATTTTTTATGTTATGTTATTTTATTGCTCTATTATTTTATGTTTTTTTTATCAGTTTCTATTTTTATCTATTATTATCAATTTTTTCTATGTTTTCTATTAATTTCTTTTATTTTTAATTATTTTTTTTAATTTCTTTATTATTTTCCTTAACTTGCTATTAGTTGCTATTCATTAGTTTAGTATTTTTTTTATTGTTTATTCCTTTCATTAATATTCTTTTACTTTTTATTATTTTCTGTTATTTTTTTATTATTTTCTATTATTTTCTGTTATTTTCTGTTATTTTTTTATTATTTTCTATTATTTTCTGTTATTTTTTATTATTTTCTATTATTTTCTATTATTTTCTATTATTTTCTATTATTTTCTATTATTTTCTATTATTTTCTATTATTTTCTATTATTTTCTATTATTTTCTATTATTTTCTATTATTTTCTATTATTATCTATTATTTTCTATTATTTTCTATTATTTTCTATTATTTTTTATTACTTTCAATTATTTTCTATTATTTTCTATTATTTTCTATTATTTTCTGTTATTTTCTATTTTTTTTCTACTATTTTTTATTATTTTCTATTATTTTCTATTATTTTTCTATTATTTTCTATTATTTTCTATTATTTTCTATTACTTTCTATTATTTTCTATTATTTTCTATTATTTTCTAATATTTTCGATTATTTTCATTAATTTTCTATTATTTTCTATAATTTTCTATTATTTTCTATAATTTTCTATTATTTTCTAATAATTTCTATTATTTTCTATTATTTTCTATTATTTTCTATTATATTCTATTATTTTCTATTATTTTCTATTATTTTCTATTATTTTCTATTATTTTTTTGAATTTCTTTATTATTTTCCTTAACTTGCTATTAGTTGCTATTCATTAGTTTAGTATTTTTTTTATTTTTTATTCCTTTCATTAATATTCTTTTACTTTTTATTATTTTCTGTTATTTTTTTATTATTTTCTATTATTTTCTGTTATTTTCTGTTATTTTTTTATTATTTTCTATTATTTTCTGTTATTTTTTATAATTTTCTATTATTTTCTATTATTTTCTATTATTTTCTATTATTTTCTATTATTTTCTATTATTTTCTATTATTTTCTATTATTTTCTAATAATTTCTATTATTTTCTATTATTTTCTATTATATTCTATTATTTTCTATTATTTTCTATTATTTTCTATTATTTTCTATTATTTTCTATTATTTTCTATTATTTTCTATTATTTTCTATTATTTTCTATTATTTTCTATTACTTTCTATTATTTTCTATTATTTTCTATTATTTTCTATTATTTTCTATTAATTTCTATTATTTTCTATTATTTTCTATTATTTTCTATTATTTTCTATTATTTTCTATAATTTTCTCTTATTTTCTATTATTTTTTATTATTTTCTATTATTTTCTATTATTTTCTATTATTTTCTATTATTTTCTATTATTTTCTATTATTTTCTATTATTTTCTATTATTTTCTATTATTTTCTATTATTTTCTATTATTTTCAATTATTTTCTATTATTTTCTATTATTTTCTATTATTTTCTATTATTTTCTATTATTTTCTATTATTTTCTATTATTTTCTATTACTTTCTATTATTTTCTATTATTTTCTATTATTTTCTATTATTTTCTATTAATTTCTATTATTTTCTATTATTTTCTATTATTTTCTATTATTTTCTATTATTTTCTATAATTTTCTCTTATTTTCTATTATTTTCTATTATTTTCGATTATTTTCTATTATTTTCTATTATTTTCTATTATATACTATTATTTTCTATTATTTTTAATTATTTTCTATTATTTTCTATTATTTTCTATTATTTTCTTTTATTTTCTAATATTTTCTATTATTTTCTATTATTTTCGATTATTTTCTATTATATTCTATTATTTTCTATTATTTTCTATTATTTTCTATTATTTTCTGTTATTTTCTATTATTTTCTTTTATTTTCTATTATTTTCTATTATTATATATTATTTTCTATTATTTTCTTTTATTTTCTATTATTTTCTTTTATTTTCTATTATTTTCTATTATTTTCTATTATTTTCTAATATTTTCTAATATTTTCTATTATTTTCTATTATTTTCTATTATTTTCCTTTATTTTACTATTATTTTCTATTATTTTCTTTTATTTTCTATTATTTTCTATTATTTTATATTATTTTCTATTATTTTCTATTATTTTCTATTATTTTCTATTATTTTCTATTATTTTCTTTTATTTTCTAATATTTTCTATTATTTTCTATTATTTTCGATTATTTTCTATTATTTTCTATTATTTTCTATTATATTCTATTATTTTCTATTATTTTCTATTATTTTCTATTATTTTCTATTATTTTCTGTTATTTTCTATTATTTTCTATTATTATATATTATTTTCTATTATTTTCTTTTATTTTCTATTATTTTCTTTTATTTTCTATTATTTTCTTTTATTTTCTATTATTTTCTATTATTTTCTATTATTTTCTATTATTTTCTAATATTTTCTAATATTTTCTATTATTTTCTATTATTTTCTATTATTTTCTATTATTTTCTGTTATTTTCTATTGTTTTCTTTTATTTTCTATTATTTTCTATTATTATATATTATTTTCTATTATTTTCTTTTATTTTCTTTTATTTTCTATTATTTTCTATTATTTTCTATTATTTTCCTTTATTTTCTATTATTTTCTATTATTTTCTTTTATTTTCTATTATTTTCTATTATTTTCTATTATTTTCTATTATTTTCTATTATTTTCTATTATTTTCTATTATTTTCTATTATTTTCTATTATTTTCCTTTATTTTCTATTATTTTCTATTATTTTCTATTATTTTCTATTATTTTCTATTATTTTCTATTATTTTTTATTATTTTCTATTATTTTTTATTATTTTCTATTATTTTCTATTATTTTCTATTATTTTCCTTTATTTTCTATTATTTTCTATCATTTTTTATTATTTTCTATTATTTTCCATTATTTTCTATTATTTTCTTAAAGTTGTTATTATTTTCTACTATATTCTTTTATTTAATATTATTTTTTGCTTTACTTTTTATTTCAATTTACTTTTAATTTATTTTCTGGTATTTTTTTTTTTATTTTTTTCTATCTTATTTAATATTTTTTATTTCTTTTATTTTCCTTTATTTTTCCTTGTTTCATTTTTATTTTTTCTTCTTCTTTAATTTCATTTGTTTTATTTGTTTCTTTTGTTTTCTATTGTTTATTATCTATTTCCCTACCTTTCCTTTTTTTAATTTTTTTAACATATAAAACATATTTTAAAACTTTTTTTTTTATTTGATTTTTTTATTTGATTTTTTTTATTTTCATTTTTAAAGTTTATTTCCCTTTATTTTATTGTCGCATATTTTAAAACTTTTTTTTTATTAGATTTTTTTTTATTTTCATTTTATTTATTATTTTTTAACTTATTTCATTTTCTTTCTCTTTTTTGTTTTATTTTTCTTCAATACATTTTATTTTTTTTTTTGTTTTTATCTCTTTTATATTTTTATTTGTTTGCTTTATTTCATTTTTTCTATTTTTTTATTTTATAATTTTTGCTTTTATTGTACTCATTTTTATTTTATTTTATTTAATTTTTTTTTTTTTTTAATTTAATTTTCTTTTACTTTATTTTTATTAATTTTAAAATAATAAAATCAATCTGTCAATTAATGAATTATCATATTTTTTTTATATTTGTCTTTCAGCGCCCTCCGCTCGCTGCTCCTCCATTCGTAATTCGAACGGCAACAGCTCCTCGGTTACCGTTACCGCCACCTCCACCCTCACACGCGTGAATAGTGCAACGTCGTCGAGTTTCGACGATATTTCTTTGACCGCTACACCTGCCCATATTGTTGACCTGCACCACGCCGACTCACATCCGGCGGATCTGACGCAAATACCAAAGCGCGGCAGTTCGTGTTTTGTGCGTTTTCGTGAGGGTTTTGTTAAGTGTAGGTATTTGAAATGGTTGTCCGTCTGTGTGCAGACAGTTTTGTTAATTATAAAAATTTTCAATCAACAGTTTTTGGCAAAATCATGGGCAGCAATGCACCGAGCGAGGCGGACTCATACAATTACTATGACTGTAAGTATTTCGAATTAAGTTATTTTCATTTTATTTTGCATTATATTATGTAATATAAATAGGTTTTATCAACAAACTCTAAAAAACCTGTTTTAAAATATTATAATTCATATGAAAATAAACAAATAGTCCGACCGAATCGATTTGATTGATTATTTTATTTTGGGTAGTATTTTTATTTGTGCAATTTTTTTTTTAGATGGATTAGTGTTTATATTCGCTTTTCATGAAAGTTTTTTTATTAAAATAATATTTATGTCTTTTTATATTGATCGATATTTTATTGATTTAAATGCCATAGTTACGGATAGTTATGGTTATTACAATTATAAGAACAGTTATAATTATAATTGAATTAATATTTACAATGAAAATCGCCATCAAAAACGCCACTATAATAACAATCAAAATCAGAATCACAATAATAATAATAATCAAAATCACATTTACAATAATAAACAAAATCATATTCACAGTGATCATAATAATCATAAACAAAAACTTATGATAGTCGATATCATAATCGCAATAATATTTACAATCTTAATCACAATCATTATAAATATAATAATCATAATTATAAACATAAACATAAATAAAATGCATATTTATTCACTGTGAAAAATATTTACTTATCATTTATGATCATATATTACTGATTATATATGTTTTTCGAAATATATTATTTATGAAATATATTCATGAATTATGTATAATATTAAAAAATGCAAAATTCATGGATACAAAATTATAAATAACCATGTATTTATTATGAATAGGATTCATAAATTTTACAAAGTTTATTCTTAATCACTAACATCAAAATTATTATATTTATTCATACATTTATTCATGTTAATTATTGCATATTAATTTTTACGTCAGTTTGAAAAACCACAGTGTAGCTCCAGTCAGAAATCTATTTAAGTGAGTGAATAAAATGAAAAATGTGTCGTTTGATAAGAAAACTTATAAGTTAAACATATAAGTTTTTCCTTTTTTTTATGATCTTCTTCTGACTTATATTCTGGCGATATTTTCATTTTTTTTCTACATAATTTGGATTTGTTTTTCCATCTGGATGCTACAAATATTTGGCACAAAGTATGAAATTTTAATCCTGAATTATGAATACATAAAACATGAGTAAAAATACGAATAATTTTATAGAATTAATCATAATAATAACATTTTTACTAAAATCATATATTATGAATAAAGATCAAATTATTATGATTACTTATTCTTGGCTCTATATTATGATTATTTTTTGCAAAATTTATGCGAATAATATATAATGTATAACAGCGTTTCTCTCCGTGTTCTCATAATAAAATATTAAACACAAGAAAATATTGTCTTTGTAGAACGTAAAGTCATCAAATATATTTTTATGAAAAATTTAAATTTCGAGTTTGTTGATTATTATAAAATATAATTGATGCATTTTTAAAGTTGAAATATCATTTGATAGATTTACATTTTCTTATCATGTGACAAATTAAGATCATCGATTAAAAATTGACAGATATATTAAGATTTTTGTAAATGAATATTTGGCATTTTGATAATATAGTTGGTGACTTTTCGTTCAACAACGACAATATGATAGTTTTTAATTTAAACGTATTCAATTTCATAATCACAGTCATAATCACAATCATAATCACATTCAGTTGTAATCAAATCATAGCTAGAGGTATTATTACAATAATATTTAAAATCAGAATCACACTTATTCAGAATCATCATATTTATTGTTAGAATCACTATTATAATCACAATCAGAATAATAATTATAAAAACAATTTAAATCACAGTCTTGGCAATAATAGTCACAAGGTGTTATAATTATAGTTAAAATCATAATCATAAAAAAAAATCATATTTAAAGTCATAATAAAATAATGAACACAATAATTATCACAGTTTCTAAAAAAAATTCAGTATTTTTTTTATATTAAAATATAACAAAAAAAATTGCGGTGTTGTTAAATTTTTTTTTTATTTTCCCATATGCACATCATTTTTATTATGTTTGCAGGAAAGAGAAAACTAAAGAAGCCATGAAATGTAGAATCTGTACACACAGAAAAATACTCTTTTAGTATGAGGTTAATCGAACCAACATTTCATTGTTGCAACCGAAATACATTTGTTGTAAGCTAACCTTATTTTACTATAACCGAAATATTAGTCGCGTAACTGCACATTCGGTTGCCGTAACCTCATTATTGCAGTTTTATTTATATTACAAATAGGTAAAAGTTTTAAATATATAAAAAACTTTCTAAAATAAAATTTTAATTGGCGGTTTCGACATCCTCATCCCATCACCGACTCATCCCAACAACCTCATGCGTACTAACTTGAAGATAGAAACAACCTCATGTTTCATTGTTGCAACCGAGATACATTTGTTGTAAGCTAACCTTATTTTACTATAACCGAAATATTAGTCGCGTTACTGCACATTCGGTTGTCGTAACCTCATTATTGCAGTTTTATTTACATTACAAATAGGTAAAAGTTTTAAATATATAAAAAACTTTCTAAAATAAAATTTTAATTGGAGTTTTCGACATCCTCATTCCATCACCGACTTGAAGGTTGCAACAACCTCATGCGTACTGACTTGGAGATAGAAACAACCTCATGCTAGCTGAAAATTTAATTCTCACAGAATATGATGTTGCCATAACCGCATTAAGATGATGTTGCAAATACTTTATCAGTTGTCGCAATCATTTAATTCGGTAGGGAAATTTAGTTGGTATTTAAAAAAAATAAAAAAAAATTTAAATTAATAATAAATAATTAACATTTTACACCAATATAAATAAAAATGACAATTTAAATAGTTTTTATAAAAAAAAAAAATTTAATCATCCTTACTGATTTGGAGATTGAAACAACCTCATGCTTGCTGACTAGGAAGTTGACACAACCTCATGCTCATAGAATAGGAGGTTTATACAATCGAATTAAGAGGTTTTTGCATATACTTTATCTTTTGTCGCAATCGTATAATTCGGTAGGGCAATTAAGTTGGTAGTAAAAAAAAATTAGAAAATATTTAAAATTAATAATAAATAGTTAATAGTTATATTATTATTATTATTATTATAAATAAAAAGAAAAATTTTTAAAATTCAATAATTTACAAAAAAAAAAAAAACAAATTCAACTAATTTAAAATATTAAACAAAGATTTTTAAAAATATACGGGCCATTCCACACCAAATCGACCAAAAAAAGTCAAATTTGAGATTTTACCTTTTCGATCTTAATGAACTTTTGGCAACTGATAAAGGGTATCGAGACATGCACTAAACAATTTTATTTATTTTTTCCGACCACTACTTCCAGAGATACAGTGGCTCAAAGTTGAAAAAAAAGTGCCATAAATCACTTTTGTACAGTTGTTCATATTTAAATATCTCTTGAACTAGAAATGCTAGAAACTCCGTTAATGGCTCGTTTTAAAGCTAATAAAACAAGCTTTTAGAAAAATTAAGTTGTAATTTCCAAACGGTAACATGTGGCCCGTGATATTGATAAAATTTAAAAAATTATTTTTTAAAATATGATGCAATCAAAATACCATCTTGAAATTTTGCATGAACATTAACAATAAATTGACGAAAATTTAGGATTTTTTTCAGAATTTTAAAAAGGGTCCTTTTAAAGGACCACAATTTTGAATTGCAAGGATAATGACCACGGGCCACATGTCACCGTTCATTGAAATCGAAGAAGGTGAGTTCCAACCGCTGGTCGATTTGGTGTGGAATGGCCCTTATAAAATTACTAAATTGTATGGGAAAATATTTCAAAAATATTCAAAAATAATAATAACGTAATAATAAAAATAAATATATAAAAAAATATATGAAAACAAAAATAAATATAAAATTAAAAGCATGGTTGAAGTATATACAGGTTAAGTCATCTTTAAAATTCAGGCGCCATTTACTTCTTTTTGAACACTGTTTGAAAGTTTCAACATTTGTTTACGAAAATTTAAAACAGAACATCAATGCTTTGTTTACAATTTCACAAAATTAACAAAAACTCAAAATTTTAGCATGAACAAAACACAACATTTAAAACAGTTTTTAGATCTCCAGGACTTCAAAATGAACCATCGTTGTATTTAGAATGTAAAATAGTTAATTTGTGAAGTAAAATTTTAATAAAATAGTGAAAATTAAGTGCAAAAAACATAACCTTTAAATAAATTTTAAAATGACAATTAATTGTTTTATTTTCAATATTTTTTTCTTGACAATCTCAACATTCTGTATGCCAACTATCTGTCTAGATGAACTAACCTGTATATACTTCACAAAATTTATTTTCAATGTCATTTTCTTTAAAATTTCAAAAATTTATAAAATACAAAATAGTCAAAAATATAAAAAGAAAAAACAAAACATTTGAAACCTTGAAATGTCAACTAAAATCCCTTCCCTGTTAATCAATATTCATACTATGTGCAAACATCTCTAATCGCAAATGTATGCCAAACAATAGCATAGGAACAACAAACAACTAAACAAACAACCGAAAATTGTTGCATAGAGCTCAACACATAAAGGCTCTAATTTGCGCCAGACACAGCTCGTTTTAATGTGTGCCACAGCCAACTGATTATTGCCAACATCCAGCCAACACACGAGGCTTGCTAGCTGGCTGTCATTAAATCCCAATGATACGCAACACCATCAACTGCAGCTATTCGCGTGGAAAAATACACAACACCGTCGCAGGCATCGCTAAACCAGTCAAAAAGAGCCCTGCGTTAAAGTGTACCCAGCAACAATAAACAAACCGCCTGACTGATAAACAGAAAGACAGACAGTCGAACAAACGACATAAAATCAATAAACACTAAATACATAGAATGTTATGTTCACTGCAAATAAACGACTCAAGTCTCAGTTAATACGTTTTGCGTATTTTTACGCGTTCTTTTTGGCGGTAGCGTTACCATCAAAGAGACAACAAATGTTTGCTGTTATTTGAGACTGCGCTGCAATCGATTGATAATAATCCGCGCAGTGTCTCACTGGAGGGAAGTGATAAAACAGGTGGTAGATGTGGAGGTAGAGAAGATGCCATAGTAGGTGGTAAGGCATGATGTGTGATATGAGCTAAGGGCGAAAGGTTCCGAAGGTACAAAAAAATCGAAACTAAGTATTGTTTGTATTGATGCTGTTATTCTTGTTCGTGTGTGTGTACGCTAACTGTCAGAACAATACAAAAGTAAAATAAAACAATACCTGGGCTCAGTGAAAATGTTGTTGTCACAAATATACACGTCAAAAATTGTTGAAATTAAAATATTTAACATTTTTATTTGCTAAATTGAAAAAAATATCAATTATGTTAACAAGACACATTTGCTCTGTTTAAAAACAAAAATTAATAATAAAACCAAAATTATCTGGTTTATGTGAAAATAATTTTTTGTTTAATTTTATTAATGAAATCTTTTGCTATATCTATAAAAATTATTACAGTGTCACAGCAACAATTATAGCAATGTTTCAATTAATAATTAGTGTTATACAACGATATAATTTGTTAAAATAACATTATGTATTCATTGAATTAACTAATTCGTTTCTTATATTTATAAATTTAATTGATTAGTATTCGTTTAATGTATATAATTAATACGTTTGTTATATTTATAAAATCTGAAAAGAAACCATTTCATTAATTCATGATAATAGTATAAATAAAAATAAACGATGATTCTAATTACACAATAAAATGATTTACTAAAATGACAGAACGATTTTGTTGTATTAATTAACACATTTGCTAACTACACGAATAGAAAAGATTTGTTTGAATATGTTTGAATGTAATTATAAGGTAATTGAAAATCACCATATATATATTAGCAGTAAAATCTAATACATTATAATTGAATTGTATAATTTTTTTGTTCACATTGAAATATTATTCGATATTTAAACATAAATTACTTTAATCGCGGATTTACATGAATTTACTATATTAATGTTTCTGTAGAAATATATATTTTTCATCAGATATTAATATATGTATGTTTGATATTTCCGCTATTTAACACACCCAACTTCAATAAAAGGTTCTTTGAATTATATGTATTTGGCTATTCGTGATTGTTACTGGGTGAACACGAATTTAAAAATAATAGCATTATTTTAATTATATGTATGTTTGGCATTACGATATCACAATTAAATAATAACGCTGTCTATTTTTAGCACTCAGTAACACTCACATTAATACTTTTCATATAGTTCAAAAGTACTTTTTGGTGAAAGAATTTGTTTAAGTACCACCAATTACTATTAATACCAGATAGTGCTGTTTGTGAAATTTCCAATTCATCCGTAATTCACTTAACTCATAATAGAAACAGTAGATGAAAATAAAATTATTAAGTAACAAAAGATGTGTAATAAAAAAAATAATAAAAGTTTAAGTTTATAATTATATAATATAAATAAATAAATGTAAAGAAGATATTAGCACTAAATTTACATTTTTTACAATAAAATAAAATGTAAACATAAATATGTTTACATGTAAATAAAATGTTTTTACATCAAAACGTATATATGTTTGCAAGAACGCCGAAAATTGTTCATTCTGAACATAAATATGTTTGAACGAAAACAAAAATATGTTTGGCAATGAAATAATACTTTTGTTTATATAAAAATCCAAAGATATATGTAATGCCTGCAAAATTATGTTTGGAAGATCCATTTTTTTTCAGCGTGTAGTACTACAAAATAATTTGCTAATATAAAAAAAGCTTTTCGTTGTATTAATCAATCCTTTTGTTAAATTTATAAACATTTATTTAAATTACAAAATGAACAAACAAAAATAATAATCATTTGGATTTATATTTAAATGTTTTTATTGAAGTTCATAATTATTTTAGTTGAGTTCAGGAGATTGAGTTTAATTGATTTAATAATTAATTGAGTTTAATTGCGAACAGGGTGTTCAGTTCATCAATATTTAAAAAAAATGTCAATTTTTGCATCCACTTTAAGATACAGGGTGTTTGTTTAAGAAATGCATATTACTGACGTAACCTAGTCAACAAAATTGGTTATAAAGTATAATCTTTTTGATAAATTAATATCAATTTTCACTCGTGATTTAGGTAATTAAATTATCTTTCCAATGGTATATCACATATTCGAACCGCATGATTTCTTCCTTTTCTAAAATGTCCGTAAATTTGAGATTTACAAAAATAAAAAGTATAAATTTTGACATTGTCATGTTTTAAAATTATAATGATAGACCTTTTCATTCCCAGTATTTTCTGACTCATCACTGTGATTTTAAACTGGTAAGAAATGCTGCAGAAATAATTAAACAGTGGTGGGTCTTGTTATTTGGTGGTTTAAATAAAACAAACAATGTTTGTTTGATCGGAAGATATATCCTGTAAAGTAATATGATAATGATTACAATATTATTAAATGTTTAAAAATTTTTCTCGATTATTTTGATTTTTTTTTTTAATTTAACCACCAAATCACAAGACACGTCATTGTTTAATTATTTTTGAAGTTTAAAATCACTGTAATTGGTTGGATAGTACTGGGAATGAACTGAATTATCATTAAAAATTGGAAAAAATGGGGTCATCCGTAACGAAATTTTGAGAAAATCAATGACAAAGTCAAAACTTGTATTTTTTAATTTTGTAAATTTTGAACTTTATGTATATTTTAAAAAGGTGGAAAAGGTGGTTATTGTAAATGCAATTATATTGTGGTTCAGTTTAACTTTGTTCTAAATTAGCAAAACTATTTGTGATATTAGCAAAACAATTATTTACAAAAATAATCTGTTAAAACAAAAACATGAATGTCAATTTTATTTATACGTTTAACAAAACATTTTGTTGAAATAATAAATACATTCAAATTGTAAAAGTTTTTACTATACATATAAATATTTTTTTAGCTGTGTAGTAGTTGGTTTTAATGTATCAAAAATCGAAAAACAGGCCACAAAATACAAGGCACAGAAAACAATCCGGGCCAGCAAATGTGTGACCACAAAATGTATAAATGTGTTTGTATTTTATGTATATGTGTGTGTGTATTTTGTGTGTATGTGTATGTGTCTGTGTTGTATTTGTGTATTTATCATAAAATAACAATAAAGCTGAAGCAGTCTCAGAACTCTAATTTAGTATTGAATTGATAACAAATATTGACGTAAGAAAATGATAAGCTGATGGACTAGATATATGTTAAACTTATCAAATACATGTTGAAATTTGTTTAAGTAGTAAAGAAATATTTTTAAAAATTATAACAGATGACAAAAAAATTTGTAGAATTTGTCATTAGTTTTGACAAGAGTTCGTAAAATATAAATTTCAAAAATATTTATCAATTTAAAAACTTCACAAAAAAAGTCATTGATGATGAACAAAAACAAAATGCCAACCGAAGCGCGATTTTTATTTTCATCATTAATGTGATTAAATATATCGCTCAATAATTGAAATTTATTCTCATCTTAAAAGTATTCATCACTGATGATTTTTATTTTTTGTAAGTACACTTGAGATTAAATGCCCCATATATGAAATTGGTGTGGTTAGGATTTGAACTCATGTCAGCAGAAACGATGGCAGTTGATAGGCAAGCACACTAGGTGCTTAGCTACTGAACCACACAATCATCACTCGTTTAATAATTAGTTTTTCTGTTCTATTTTTAAAATTAAAATTAAAATTAAAAAAAATTTTTCAAATATTTTTAGAACATAAATCGAAAACTGATTTTTAAACATTTAATATGCAATATTTAATATTTTTAAAATAAATTTAATTTCTTTAATTTAATTTTACAAATCTTTAAAAACTCTTGAAAAAAATATGTATTCGTTAAATTTTATCTGTATAACAATCCAGGCCCCCGAAAAAAAACATCCACAAAGCATCTTTTGACTGTGGCAGCTGTTTGCCAAATCAACCGCAATTATTAAAGACAGGACTCACAGGACTCGTTCGGTTATTGATATTCGTATTTAATATGGCGGCACAGAGCACACACAAATACTACAAAACGCACACAGTCACACACACACCTACTCCATACATATATAGAGACTCAAACACATATACACTGTCAAAACGGAAGAGCAGCTGGCTCTCGCATGGTTGCCAACCATTTGTATGCTGCCCTTGCCAAGAGTTGCTAAGCAACAGGTAGGCTGATGACTGTCTCTCGGCTGTCGACTGTCGGCGCACGTCCCAATAACGACTTTGTTGCCAGCAAAGCATAGGCAACAAGAAGAACAGCCGACGATGCCTAAAGTTTAGACATTCGTTTATCCAGGCTAAAAGTGACACGAAGCACACAAAGCTTTCTTTGTGTGTGACAGCAAAAGTGCGTGAGCACCAAACACACGCACACACATAAATTGATGAGAAATACGAATGTTATTTTACGCATCGCCTTTTTCTACTTCAGAGAGTAAGTGGGAAATTTGTGAGTAACGCATTGTTGTGGGAAATTTTTGAATAGCCAACAAGGCAAAAAATTCGCGAATACGTTGCAGTTATTTTTGTTTTATGGTTTTTTTTTATCTATCACTGTATTACGCTCTGACTAACTGCTCTCGCAGGTGCAGTGTGGAAAACAGAGCTTTTTGAACAAAATTTCCAATTTTAAATATAAATTTACTTCAAAAAAAGTTTTACATTATAACAATTTTACTGTAAACCAGTTTTACTGTATAGCAGTTTTACTGTTTAATGTACAGCAGTTTTACTGTATATCAGTTTTTCTGTTTTAATGTATGGCAGTTTTACTGTATAGCAGTTTTACTGCATAACAGTTTTACTGTACAGCAGTTTTGCCTTATAACAGTTTTACTGTATAATAGTTTTACTGTATAACAGTTTTACTGTATACCAGTTTTACTGTATTACAGTTTTACCGTATTACAGTTTTATTGTATTACAGTTTTAGTGTATTAAAATTTTATTATATAACTGGTCAGTTTTACTGTCTAACACTTTTACTGTATATCAATTGTTCTGTATTACAGTTTTACTATATTTCAATTTTACTGTATAACAGTTGAACTGTATTACAGTTTTACAGTATTTCAGTTTTACTGTATAACAGTTTTACTGTGTTACACTTTTACAGTATTGTAGTTTTACTGTATTACAGTTTTACTGTGTTAAAGTTTTACTTTATAACAGTTTTACTGTATAACAGTTTTACTGTATAACAGTTTTACTTATAAACAGTTTAACTGTATAACAAGTTACAATTTTATTTTATAACAGTTTTATGTATGACAGTTTTTTGTGTAACAATTTTTCGAATAAGAGTTTTTGTATAAAGTTGTATTGTATACCAGATTTTCTGTATAACAGTATTTTCGTATCACAGTATTACTGAATAACCGTTGTTCTATAATTCATAAAAAAATATTTATAAAAAAATTAATTAATAAATAAATAAATAAATAAATAAATAAATAAATAAATAAATAAATAAATTAATGAATTAATAAATAAATATATATATAAATAAATATATAAATAAATAAATATAAAATAAATAAAACTAAAATATAAAACATAACTTTAATATAAAAACAGCAAATTAAAAATAAAATCATAAATATAAAAAAAATGTTGTTATATTTCTACCATATAAAAATTTCCAAAAGCTTTTATCGCATGCTAGAAATTTAATGCAACTCATACGCTCAATTTAATGGGCTGCGCTCTTGCGATGAAAATAACAATGCGCTCTCACGCAATACACAAAAATCAACAACCGCATCAATAGTACTACGTACGAAGCAAGGAGCAGCACTTTGGCACTTCGTTCGCATTGCAAGCCGAAAGCTCACGAACATTGCTAATGCAGGCTGCGAAAATTTCCCAGCAGTTTTCGCGTAGCTTTTGCAATGAGATGACGTGTTGCGGATGAACAAATTAATTTATAAAAAAATACACAAACAAATTTTAAACTAAATACAATTTTAATTGGGCACAAAAATTTAAGAAATTTAAAAATATGATTTAAAATAATAAAAAAAGTGAACAAAATGTGAAAAAGTAAAAATAAAAAATAGAAAAATATACATCAAAGTGAGTGAAAAGTGTGAAAGGAGTATAAAAAATTCGCAACATATTGCATAGTTAATTAATTCGCTCGCACCCCACTAAAAAGCACAAGCAGGAGGAGGAGCCACAAGTTAATTTTGCCAATGAGGCTTAAATAGTTAATGCGTCGTTGGCTTAGACCATGGCATATGGCACGGTTGAAATAGGGTCAACTGTTAGCTGGGTAGATTTGGGATAAAGTTATTGTTATGCCAAAGTAAATTTATTAAATACAAGGTGCTGTCAGCTGCCTTCATACTCAGCTAATACGGTGCGTAAATGAAACCTTTGCGGCGGCCGCCAACCGCATTTTCACACGGTGTCCGTAAATTGGTCCTCGTTTTGTTACGATTTGGGGGACAACCTGTGCGGCGTGACGTTACCCTGACTTTGGCCGCTAAAATCATAAATATTTAATTCGTTCGGACTGCCTTTTATTTTGATAGCATTTTTGTGTTTTTAGTTTTTATGTTTTTTTTTTTTTGTTTTTGTTGTATATTAAAGTAAATCATGTGCTTCGTAGTCTGTTAATGGCGGCTGACAACAATAAGAAAATCCCAACAACAATGAACAATACAACAACAAGAACAACGAAAATATTACACAAAACGTAATAAAACAATTATTTTAATTCAACGTATAAAATATGCATGTTCATGTACAGCAAAATATTTGTCTGCCTTAAAGCAAAGAAAAAAAAAACAACAATAAAATTATAAATTTAAAAAAAAATAATAAAAACACACAGAAAATCTCAAAACAATACAAATTTTCTTATTGTTCTTGGGCCGGCCTCAGATTGCGCCGCAGAGACTGTTTATAAATTTAGAAATATTTTATATCGCAGAAATTGAGTTCGGATATGTTTAACATGTTGTAGTATAGTGGCTGCAATTTGTAGGCAACACGATTTACATTGTTTTGCTTTAGTAATGCAAGTGCTCGTGTAATGCATACATTTATCAAAATAATCAAAAAAAAAAATATTAATTAATAATTTTAATCAATTATTTCAAATTCATAGAAATATTGTTTAAAGTGGCAGTAAAATTATTAAAAAAGAACAATAACAAATATAAATATACGTGCCACAAATATAAATATATTACTCACAATCATACAAATTATTTTTTTAAATAAGCGTATATAATTGTATTACCAGAGTGTAATAAATATTACAAGAAATAAATTTTACATAATTATATAATTAATCTATGCCAGAAATGCTAATTAGAATTTCGGTTTATGTTTGTGAGAATTATAAAACAATTAATATTTAGTTTTCATTATTATCACAATTTTAATCGACATTTTTGAAATATGTTTGTGAAAAGTATATATGAAATATTTTACTTTATATTTATCATAAATATAATTGAGATTTTTAACATATGTTTGAGATAATTATTAATTTTAAAATTTTATTAAAATTAAAGAAATTGAATTATTAATTTTAATAATAACAATTTTAACATTTATTTCAAATATTTAAATAAAATTCAAACAAATATTATTGTTATTAGCGGTAAATATTAAAACAATATATAAAAGTATTAATATATTTGCCACAAATATAAATACATTTCTCAAACATACAAATGATAATTAAATAAATATGAATTTAATAATATTTTCAAACGGATTTTAATACAACAAATAATTTTTACATATACAAATAATCAGTTTATATGTGCTACAACATTTTTGTTTCTATGTTTGTGAGTATTATAAAAAAAAAAATACATTTATTGTTCATAAATATCACAAGTTTTATCGGCATTTTTGGTATATGGAATATAAACGAAATGTTTATCGTTAATATAATTTATTATTATTATTATAATTATATTTATCGTTAATATAATTGAAAAGTTTAAATATGTTTTAGCAAATCATAAATTGTGAATAAACATTTGTTTTTAATGTTTTTGAAAACTATAAATAAAATAGATTATTTTTTATTTCCCATGATTATAATTAGTATTTTAAATATATGTTTGAGTACTATATATTTTTGTCATGTTATGTACATGTTATACGTTAGTATAAACTTGTTAGACATTTTATTAAACTGCGCAGCTTATGTTTGTGAGCATTTGCTATTAAACAATTAACTCTGGAATACATAATTATCATAAATATGTTTGTTAGAAGTTTATTATATTGTTATTTTAATGTTTATCGTAAATATAATTGAAAATTTTTAAAATATGTTTGAGAGTGATATTTATAAATAATATGTAATTTTAATATATGTCAGAAATTTAAGTCAGAAAGGTTTTCAGCTCATGTTTGATATACTATAAAAGAAATTCTTTTTTCTTAATTATTGGAATTTTAAACGATATTTTTTAAATATGTTTGAGAGTAGCATAAATTAATATATTTTTTTTTTTGTTTATTTGTTAAAATTTTAATTAAAATTTTCAATATAAGAAATTTTTTTGTGAGAATTTTAAAACAAGTTTTATTAATTATCAAAGTTTAATCGACATTTTTGTGATATGTTTGTAAGAATCATATATGAATTATATGATATTTTGTATTTATTATAAATATATTTCAAATATTCCATAAATATAAATAACTTTTTTTATATTTAAATGTGGTGAATATTTAATGTTAATGATTATTTTAAAACAAAAAATAGTTTTTAATAATTAAAAGAATATAATTTGAATTATGTTTGTGGGAAATATAAATAAAATAT
Organism: Dryomyza anilis; assembly: GCA_951804985.1. Classification (NCBI taxonomy): domain Eukaryota; kingdom Metazoa; phylum Arthropoda; class Insecta; order Diptera; family Dryomyzidae; genus Dryomyza; species Dryomyza anilis. The sequence goes on along the minus strand of OX638130.1, from coordinate 98,138,253 downwards.
ATAAATATATTTTTTTTAATTTGCTTTTTTAATATTATTTTGTAATGTAAATTTATAAATTTGAATAAGGGTTTTGTATCATCTTTTATTTCAACCACCAAATCAGAAATTGCCCGCCACTGTTTAATTATTTCTGCAGCATTACTTACTGGTTGAAAATCATTGTGATTTTTTTAGCAAGTACTGAACTGAATTGGTCTGTCATTATAAATTATAAAATAAGGGATGATCCATAACGAAATTTTATGAAAATCGATGACAAAGTCAAAATTTTTATTTTTATTTTTGTTAATTTTCACTTTACGTACATTTTTAAAAAGGAAAAAATCATTTGTTTCAAAGATGTAATACATCATTGGAAAGGTAATTTAATTATTTAAAATACCAGTACTAAGTCAAAATTGCAGCCGGCCTCAGCAGTCCAGAGGTAGCGCGCTGGACTTGCATTCTGAAGGTCTCGGGTTCGAATCCCGGCTTGGGCATGGGCGCTTGTGGTGATATTAACCACAAAATTGTAGGGAATAGATTTCACAGTACAATGGATATAGTCTGTCTGAGTGCTGTGGATCTTAGTAGATATTCAAAAAAAAAAAAAAAAAAAAAAGTCAAAATTGCTCGCAATGGAATATACTGTATAACCAATATTCCTTGATAATGGGTAATGTTAGTTAAATGCATTTTTTTATTTTCTAAAGGAACAGCAGTAGCATAACTCTTTTTTATTTCTGACGAATAAAAACACATAACTATATATTATCTCTACAAACAAATCAACAATTTTAATTTTGAATTTAAATTTTAATTAGTCGTCATGTGAAATTTAAAACCTGCTACTTGGTTTCCAAAAAATATGAGTATTAACACATTTACACATCACACAGTAAACTGAACATTTTAAGGAATATTCCCCACAATATGCCATATCATTCACAAACTCATCTACAATTCATTACCACAACCATTCTTCAAGAAAACAAATTCCATAAACCTTGAGCTGAATAATTTTAGTCTTTATTCAAATTTAATGAGAAATTTACGCATTTTTATGGCTGAATATTGTGGCTCGTGCACCTGGTGAATAATATATATATATAATATTTTATTTTTAACAAAATATTTATGCTACTCACACTTATTGTTAATCAAAATATTTAGAATTTTAGTGGTTTGGCGGGACGTACAGCGCGTTTCATATAAATTTTTAAAACATATGTTTTCTAGTTTTTGGGCAAAAATAAATCATTATTTAAAGAAAAACGAATGTTTTGATATTAATTAATTGTGTGCAGTGCATCAAGCAAGACAACAGCTGGAAAAGTATTGTGCGAAAATTTTTAAATAGTTTCCTAGTAATATAAATAAAAAAATAAAGTTAAAAAAAAAAATAACAAAAACTAAAAAAAAAATATTATAGATAAAAAAAAATTAAATTAAAATAAAAAATAAGTTTGGAAAAACAAAATATTTAAAATTCATAGAAATTAGTAAAATTTTAAAAATCAACAAACTAAATCAAAAATATTTATATTGATGTGCAGTGTAATTTTAATTGTAATAAAATTGTTAAATAAAATGTATAGTTATTTTTTTGAAAGTGGAGCTAAAAAATATTTGAAGTGCAACGACTTCCAGTAACTGCTACTGTGTGGTAAGTTTATCATTTACACTATTTAAAATAATTCTATTTTTATTTTGTCAATGGAATGAATTGGTGAATGAAAGCGAATGACCACAAAACTTTCAATTATGGGTATTTAAAAAAAAACTGTTTGGGAATATTAAAACAAAAACATAATAAAAATAGAGGTTTCAATTAAAAAATTATTAAATAAAGTACTTATCAAAACTGAAAATAAAATGTATGCAATATATGATTGAAGTGAAAAATTTATATTTTTTGTGAAAAATTTAAATTTGAGCGAAAAATTTAATTTTTAGCGAAAAATTTAATTTTTAGTGAACAATTGAATATTTAGAGAATATTTTAATATTTACTTAAAAATTCCATTTTTAGTGAACAATTTAATTTATTGTGAAAAATTGAAATTTTTTGTGAAAAATTGAAATTTTTTGTGAAAAATTGAAATTTTAGAGAAATATTTAGTTTTTAGTGAAAATTTGAATTTTTAGTGAAAATTTGAATTTTTAGTGAAAAATTGAAATTTTATTGAAAAATTGAATTTTAAGTTGAAAATTGAATATTTACGGAATATTTTATTTTACACTTAAAAATTCAATTTTTAGTGAAAAATTAAATTTTTAGTGGAGAATTAAATTTTTAGTGATAAATTAAATTTTCAGTGAAAAATTCAATTTTCAGTGAAAAATTAAATTTTTAGTGAAAATTTAATTTTTTGATAAAAATTTAATTTTAGTCAAAAGTTGAATTTTTAGTCAAAAATTAAATTTTTAGTAAAAAATAATAAAAATTTTAGTGAAGATTTGAAATTTTTGGGGACAATTTAATATGTATTAAAATTTGAATTTTAAGTGAAAAATAGAATTTTTATTGAATTTTTAATGAATAATTGAATTTTCAGTAAAATATTGAATTTTTATTGAAATTGGTGTTTTGCTGAAAATTAGTATTTTTAGTGTAAATTTAAAATTGTTATTGAATTATTTAATTTTTAGTGAATATTTAAAGTTTAAATGATAATATTTTTGGAACCCGTACCCAAAATATGCCGTGGTTCTGTCAATAACAATTCTACAAAATTTGACAACCTGCTATACACTTACACCCGGAAAAAAATTCCCCCAAATCCCATTAAATTGGTCAATAGGACAATTATTGATTTAATAGTATACAAAAACTAAAAATGTTCATATAAACTCAATGGCAATGTCATGGTATTTTCTAGTATTTAATGGTATTTTCCGATTAAAATAATAATTTATCCTATTGAATATTTTTAATAGTAAAAAACTATTATTTATATAGTATTTTTTTCTGGGTGTTCGAAAATATTCCATTTTTCTGTGTGTATGCCGGAAGTCCTAAATATTCCTAAAAATGTCGAACATTTTCAGCGTTAACAATAATCAAAATATTATGTACAGCTTTAACAATTGGTCGGCTTTTTGACAAATGTTCCATAAAAATTTATGTCAAAAGTCGACTACTATCATAAGTTGGATATTATTTTTTGATTATTGGCAACGCTTTTTGGCTCGGGTTCCTTGTTAAAAATGACACTTTGTACTTCAATTTTAAAGAACTCTGCAGTACTTATTAAAATTTCGTTTAGAATTTTATTTTCGGAAGATTTTAAGCAGACAAAAACGAAGTTTTTATAATCTGCTGACTATTGTTTTATCTTCTCTAAAATATGACGTAAATCTGCCTATCCATTTCATAATATCTTATAACTATACTTAGAAGAAACGTCCCATTATGTAAATTTGCTTCTATTAATCGACCATTGATTTTATTAACCGTTTGATTCAAAAGTTTTCTAATGAATTTGATAGTATTTGAAGAATTCAGTACCATTAATTTAATAATTTCAATATTATTGAATATAACGGTATAAATACTATTGATTTCATGTTTCTGCTCCTATAATAATGAACATCTCCCTATGTGACATATAAAAACTTAAACACGAATAGAAACATGCTCTGTGCGTCATTTTGCGGATTTTCAAATAATTTTGTGATAATCCACATTATTAAACACGTCATAGGTTAGAACTAAATGGGTCATATTAATAAAATCGACTTTGCTCAAAAATTGAAACAAATGCTTCGAATTGTCAAAATGTTTCGCATTTTCTTCAATTTCTATGTTGAAAACCATTTGTTTATGTTCGAAAATATAAAATTTGAAGTTGGCAGGTATTAGTAAAAATTTTGGGCTAACCAATTACTTTGAAAACTGTGAAATAAAATAAAAGATTTGCTCAGAAAATGAAGGCTTGCTCAAAAGAAAATACTTTTTTTTGTATTTTAAATTTATTATATTTAACCCTTTTTTATTATTGCAGAAAATTCAATTTTAAAGATTTAATGCAAACAGATTCAATATGAAAAAATTAGCATAATTATTTGCCAGATTTCCAGGAGAAAAGGCAGAGTTTTTACACAATTTTGCCTATTTGGGAAATGTAGAAATATGATTCTTACAAACATCCATTTATCTTTGTATTTGTCTCGAATTGAGAGATATAAAGGGTTTCTCAATAAGAGCGCTACAAACGTTTTTTAAATAAAACAAAAACGGTTTTGGATATCAATGAAATTCTTTATTCCTGTAAAAGTACGTTCGATGCTATTATGTATGGAACTCGATTTTTTTTTGCATGGCCACCACGCGCACGCTTGCAGAAGTCCAGACGCTGAACCCAATTTTTGACGGTTTTCAAGCATAAATCGGCTGATACTGTTGCAATTTCACGTTCGATATTCGTATTAAGTTCATCAATCGTCGCTGGCTTGTTGGCATAAACCATAGACTTGACGTAGCCCCACAGGAAATAGTCTAACGGCGTCAAATCGCACAACCGAGGCGGCCAATCGATCCGGACCATTTCGTGAGATAACACGTTCTCCAAACTTGGTTTCTAATAAATTGATTGTGGCATTCGCTGTGTGGCTTGTGGCGTCGTCCTGTTGGAACCACATGTCCTCCAAGTCCATATCATCCAATTGGGGCCAAAAATATTCGGTTATCATTGAACGGTAGCGATACCCATTCACAGTAACGTGCCGGTCTTGATCATCACGGAAGAAGTACGGCCCAATGACGCCGCCGGACCATAAACCGCACCAAACCGTAATTTGCAATGAGGGTTGCAATGATGACTCATGGAGTACGTGTGGATTGCTGTCTGACCAGTAACGCATATTTTGTTTATTGGCGAAGCCATTCAGCCAGAAATGAGCATCATCGCTGAAGATGATTTTTCGATGAAAATCCGAATCATTTTCAAGTTGTTGCTCAGCCCAATTCACGAACATACGACGCTTCTGGTGGTCAAGCGGCTTCAGTTCTTGCGTCAATTTGATTTTGTACGGATGTAGGCCAAGATTTTTTTGGCAAAATTCGTCACAAGGACGTCACAGAGATGCCCAACGCTTGAGAACGACGTGTGAGGGACACATTTGGGCTTTCTTCAACTGAAGCCTCAGCGGTAGCAATATTCTCGACACTACGGGCACTTCTTTGTCTCACTGGCACGGGAACATTTTGTACTGTGCCTGTGGATTCAAATTTTTCCACTAGACGCTCAATTGTTGATCTGCTAGGACGATTATGACGACCATAAATTTGATGTAGCGTTCCTAACGTTGAGGCCACTGACTCCGTATTTCGGTAGTAAATTTTAATAATTTCGACCATCATTAAATGGCAAACCTTACTGAAGAGAAATGTCAAAAGAGCGGCAAGGAATATGGCGTCGTTTGCTGTCCTTGTCGCTCTACTTTTGTAGCGTCCCATTTGAAAAACCCTTTAATTGTTAACCGAGACAATTCTTTCAAAAACTAGCTGTTTCGAGAATTATTTTTCGAGACATTGCCTACGTGATATGAACCAAATTCTTAACCAAGGCTAATTTTTCCCGAGACAATTCATTGGGAAGGAATAATCCATGACAATTCATGCAAAGGAATTGTTTAGTGGACAAGGTTTTCCCGAGATAATTTAAATTTCGAAATATAATACTTCTCAAAGACTAATTTTCATTTTGAAGACTGGAACGTGATATTGTACTTCTAATTTAAAAAAAAAAAAAAATAACTATAATCATTCCAAAGATATAGTTTTCAGATAATCTATCCTGTAGAACTTTCACAAACTAATTCCCTTACGAAACAATTCCTTTATAAATATTTATTTTGGAAATTACCATTTGTATTTCATATTCTAAAGATAAATAATAATAATAGTTTGGCGCTACAGTCCTGTACAGAACTTCGGCCGAGCTCTCTCATCATTTTGAGCTGTGCGTGTTATATTTGTACTCAAAGTGGTGGGACCTACAGTTTATTGCCGAATCCGAACGGCGGGTGAGAGCTTTTCATAGGCAATGGTTTTACTCTCGTAGGTTTGCCATTTACTGACGAGAGGTAGCGCGGTATAGAAAAATGTTTCTATGAAAAGATGTTGTTAGCCACAGTCCAGACTTGAAGCGGGGACCTTTCGGCACGCAGTCCAACGAAGATACAAATATTAAATAAACTGTAGAATAAACTTCAGAATAAACTACAAATTTTAAGATATATTTTTCAAATTACTGCTTATGAACTTCATGAGCAAGTTATATATAAAAAAAAAAACACTATAGAAAATATACAAATACTTGTGATTATTAGGAAAATAAAATTCGCTTTTTCTGGTAACTGCAAAATAAAATGTGTTATATGAAAAATATGATAAAGATGAAGTGGTAGATGGCAATACAATGAAGCAACGCATAACGTAAATCCATTTTATTTTTATATCCAACATAATACTGAATACGTTGGAGAATTTGCGCACGCAGACAAAAATATGAAAGGATCGGGAGGTAGTACGGTGACTGCGTGAGTAGATTTTTATTGTTTTCTTGACAGAGTAAGAGGCAGAGTGAGAGTCACAGTCACAGTGATGTCAATTTTCGCCAGTATGAGTGTTGTGTTGCATGTGTGCGTTTGTATGCCATATGGTTTATGTGTTGAGTAAAGTTAAAAGGTTGTAAAAGGGAAAATTTCAAAGCCTGTTGAATGTCAAAAGTGAATACCGCAACAACAACAATAACAACAACATGCAAACACAGGCACAGACACAGAAACACACACACACACACACGCACAGATATAAAAGGCACGCTTACTAAGACATTTTGTGTCATAAATGTGCGTGCGTAAAATGCGAGAATGTCATTTTGACATTTGCCACATAATGAAATAACATACAAAGGGAATAAAACGAAAAAAAAAAATAATAAAAAAAATATATAATAATAAAAAAAAGAAAAATAATAATAAAAAAATAGAAATGAAAAAAAAACGAAAAAGTGAAAAAATCATAAAAACAATAAAAATAAAGATAAAAGTACGTACGCATCTCAAATGTCGAAAATCTCAAAATTAAAACAGCTGAGATTTTCCGACGCATACATACGGAATACCACTACAAAAGACATGTTAACACAGTGTCACGCATACAGCTAGTTTCACATAAATGCGAAACGTTTGAAGAATAAAATATTTGACATTGAGGAGGAAAATATAAAAAATTACTTTTACTTTTGAGCATAATTTTCTTTTTTTTATTTTTAATTTTTTTTTTTATTATTATTTTTTATGCATTATTTAATATATTGGAAAATTATGTTTATTTTTTTTGAAAATTTAAAAACAATATTTTTTTAAATAATTTTTAACAAAAAAAAAAAACAATAAAAAAAACAAATAAAATTTCTTATTGATATAAAAATATATATTTTATTATTTTTTCAAAAAATAAACCTTAATTTTACAAAAAATAAATTTTATATGCAATTCTAAAAAATACTTCCATAAAATTTTGTTGGAGAATAATTGTTATGAAGCAACATTTTACATTAATACAAATTTTTCAAAAAAAAAAAAAAATAATAATAATAAAAGAGATCACCAGAACAACCCAAAGATTTAGCATATCTCTTCATTACTAAACAGAACATTTTTAGCTAATTTCATATATTAACAAATAATAAAATTTTGGGACTGAGTCAGGGCAGTTTTGAAACATACCAAGCTTACCGAATGATTTCAAACCGACAAATAGTGGGGGGATCTGTATCAAAAGCTGCACATTACCATGCCATACCCAAAACATGTGGGGAATCTGTTTTCAAAAATCCAAAAAAATTAGTAATCTTCTTACGATTTTCAAAATCCTCTAATTACACTACACAACAGCCATTCTGCGCAGCAGTCAAGGTTATTTTTGTATTATGTAAAATGACGCCCTTATTTCGAAAATATTGTTTAATAATGTTTCTTTGGGTAGATTTACAAAATATGGGCCAATAACTTTTGGACCGAGCTTTCATAAAGGTGGTCACATATATTTGCAAATATCTCACGTTTTAAATAACACATATGATCGAATGTTATATCGAATGAAAGTTAATTGAATATCGAATAAACATGTCTTAGAACTTAAATTAAATCATTAGTTTAAGAGAACTCGAAAGGAGAACTTGAAAAAACATTTTTTTTCAACAAAAATTTAAGAAAAAATTTATTTAAAAAAATGGAAAAAATTCGAGAAATTTTAATTTTTCAAAATTAGTTCACACTTTTTCGAAGAAATTGAGCTATAAATGATTAAAATATATGGGTAACATTTGAGGATAAAAAAAGTTTTGTGAAAGCAATATAATTGAGTGCTATACAAATAGGCATAAAAATAAAAAATAAAAAATGTGAGCGGATCACTATTATTTTTTGAGCACCTATTGATAGATGATTGCTTGTAATTAATTTTAAATTTTATAACTTTATCTTTAATACTTAACGAGATATGTGATCCTTAAAAGTAAACCCATATTTCGAAGTGGTTGTAGTAGATTACGTTGACTAAATCGACTCATTTTTGAACTTTGAATTACTATTATACTAAAATATATTGAAAATAAATTTCATCATTCGGAATAGCAGTTTTAAAGTTATCGTGTATAGGCGGACAGACAGACGGTCATATCTAAATCGACTCGGAAAGTGATGTTGACCAAGAAAATATATACTTTTTCATACCAGTCACGCCAACTAAGAGGCGCTAAAATATCCTCACATATATTTTATAACTTTTAACCCATGGGTATAGGGTATAAACATATTATGCAATTTTTTTTAGTTAATACCAAATTGTAATACTTTCACATGATTTTTTCTTTTCTCAAAAAGTATCCATATAGATTTCTTTTATTTTCACATCATTTTCTTTAAAAATGTACAGGCTAATTTTGCAATATTACAAACTGTGCATCATCTTGCGTTTTTAATTATTCGCTATTTTTTAAATGCATTTTTTAATAAAATTTTGGTCGACAAAATTTACATTTTTCGAGTTCTTCTATAGAGTTTTCTTAAACCAGTAAACCAATTCCAAACGATTGTAAGAAATGTTTATTGAATATTTAATTATCTTTAATTCGGTTTTATTAAACGCGAGATATTTACAAATATATGTGACCACCTTTTTGAAAGCTCCGTAGAAAATTTTGTAATTCATATATTCAAATTCTGCGAGTCATTTCCAATAATACAAAAAATAATGGAATTTACTGATCAAACATCTTTTTCATTTTGTTGTGTAGTGTTACCTGTGTATTTACCGAAAATATGCCCCCAAAATGACATAAATTTTATCTAGAATGCGAATGTAAAAACCTACATATTTCCTCCTATAGTGCGAGATAAAAATGGTAAAGAAATTGCTGTTGAGAGCAAAACCGTGGACAAAGGTGGGGCATGATGCCGGTAACAATGAAAGTACACACATCTTCGCAAAAACGGATGTTTTTTTGTAATTCACTATCACCACTTGGTGTAGCCACTACATAAGACATCAACATTACAAATCACATTTGATTTGATTTTTCCAAAAATATTTTTTTGCCTATTCAAAAATTTCCTCAGAGTTGCCTGCCTATTAGTTGTTTTCAAAAGGTTGGTGCAGGCAGAATATCTACTATTTTTCTTCTTTTTTTTTGATCTATAAATTACATTTTGGTTTGCTAAACACAGTTTATCGTTTCCCCTTCCATTGCTCTACTTTAAAAATCATTAAAACAAAATTTAAAAAAACTATGTTTTTGCCCGCTAAAGGCAGGACTTCTTCTATTTGCCTGAAATGAGAATATTTTACAAGATGTTCAAAGCAAAATACTTTAAATAACGTATCAAATACATTCAAATGCATATCTATTATATATTTTTTTAATATAAATATCTTTTTATACAATTTTTTATATTTTATAGGACAACTTGGGTAATGTGGGAAATTGTAATTGTTGTACTTAGAAAAACCAAAACAAGTGTCAACTGCTTCTTAATATAACATCAATTTTATCTTCCATAGTTATATTCGGATTTATACTTTTTTATTTCATTTTGAGAAGAAGGGAAAAAATTTTTTTTGATACTTTTTTTTTAGAGTGCTGGTGTTTGCTATCAAAAAGTGAGAATTTTATCATTTCTCATTAAGACGGTATGTTTAAAATGATCGCATTTTGGATAACCATTGAAATACAAACGGGTTTTTAAAATAAAGTAGAAAGCATTTTCTCGGGTAAAGTGGGAAACGTAATTTAAGTAATGTTTTTTGTAATTTTAGAGAAAATATTATGTTATATGAATTATTTAATTAGTTTGGCAAAGACAAAACTTTAAACGTGGCCACAACCAAATAAAAAGTAAAATTTTGAGTTGATCTGAGATACTTATGATCTGAAGTGCAGAAGAAAGCCGAGAATCGAACATTTGAGAAGAGCAAAACGAATACATCGGTAATGATTCTTTGCACAATTTGCATCCGCAAAAGCCAAAGAAATTAGATTTCAACAATTCAGTTAACTTGAAATATGCGAACTTGACGACCAGCAAATACACTTGTCTCCATTGTCACTCAAAATATTCTTACTAGGAGTAAATGCACAATTTTGTGTTCGTATTTTCTTATCATAACTACTGATATGTTTATGAATTTGCACTCTTTTTTCTTCATAATTTTTTTGCATTACCATTCTTATTTGATCACCTTATTACAGCTTATTTATCTTTAATATATTTGACTTTGAACAAAAAAAATAAACAAAATATGAAAATAAAAAATTTAATGAGCATTTTTGTAAATATTTAGAAGTTTCCCACTTTACCCCAAAAGCATTTTGGTAAACATTTAGAAGTTTCCCACTTTACCCCAAAATTTTTTAACAAGTCCGAAATTGAGCTGTTTTGATTTCTTTTTTTCTTTACATAATTTTTTTATTATTTTTAATAGTGACCACTTTATAGAACACTTTTTAGCAACAATTCCGAATGAAAATTTTGTAAAATAAATACATAAAAAAGAATTATTTAAAAACTACCTATTGTTTTTTATAATAAAATGGTATTATAAGAAATTTCAGAATTTCGCGAGCACTACAAGGAGTGCTCCGCAAGAAAACGGTAAGTGCGAGATAAAAATAGTGTATGAAGAAATTGTTTATTACACTATAATACATTCAAATATTAAAAAAATAAAAATAAAATTTTAGATAAAAATTTCGAGAAAAACGGTGTTTTATAAAAAAAAAAGTTGTAATAAAATATTTTTTTAATTTGATGATAAAAATCTCATAGCGCACTACATAAAATGCCGAATTTAAAATTTTACTAGAAACTATAATCGATTATCTTTAAAATGAATGTAATATTTTTACCATGGGCTATACATTGTAGTAGTTATAATTAAGTTAAGTTGTATCAATATTTTTAAAGTAAATTTTGAAAACACACTGTATATCATTGGGTGTTCCAAATAGACCCAAACGCTAGAAATTTTTTTTTCATGAAATGAACCAAGGAATCAATCTCTAAAATATATATATATTTAATAATATTAATATATTTAATTTTTTTATTTATTTATATTTTTTTATTAAATATTTTTAATTTTTTTATATTATTATTTTTTTTAATATATTATTTATTTCTTTTTATATTTTTCATATTTTTATACTTTATTTAATTTTTTTATTATATTCTAATATTTTTTATTATTTTTTTATTTTTTTTTCTTTCCTTTTTTTTACATTTGACTCCCATTTCAATAACAACTGACATGACAGCCTTGGAATCCTTTTTGCAGAGCTAGGTGATACCAAGACAACCAACTTCCTATGTTCCCCGATTAAGCTCGAGCTCAAGTTATTTTCATCAATTTTGTTTATTTTCATAACCCAACCCGAAACGTGTTGCCGCCGCCGTTCATGATTATGTGCGAGAAGATTCTAACGAACCCTTTTACAGACTACATACACAGCTGGGTTTTTTTTAACTTTTTTCTTTCATTTTTTATATATTTTCTTTTGCAATATCTTCACCCATTTCTGGCAACCTTTGTCGTAACAGTTACATATTTGCTTTTGTTACATTTTGATTCTATTCAGTATCAATCTATTTTTTCTATTATTATTTTTTATTATATAAAAAAAAACACATCTATTTCATCAGTAGATTTTTGTTTTTTTTTTTGTTTGCTTATGAAATAAGATATTTTTATAGGCAGCAGCTACATTGATTTTGATTTTTAGCTACTTCATTTTTATTATATCAAAGAATTATGCAAACGTTTTGAAAAAAAAAAATCTCAAATATCAACAATATTTACTTTTTTCTATTATAACCTATAACTTTTGAGTTTTAGTGTGAAATCAATGCTTTTTTTATTCTATTCAATAAATAACAAAAAAACATGGTAGAACGTTTGACAAACACACCGAGGTATGGCATAAAATATTAGAAATGCCAATCAAGATTTTACCAAGGGATTTGTGCTGAAATTGATAGTTTTACTCAACTTTATAAATAGTTAAATACTATTGTGTGAATTTTTTTTGTTTTTTTTTTTATAGAAAATTATTCATTTTACTTAATAGTAGTTTGTAAAGTTTTTCTCTTAAAAAAAAACAAATCTAAAAACATATAGCTTAATTCAAAGAAGTGACACTGGTTTCAAGTTGTCCGCAACTTATGAAAAAAACCATAAATATTAATATTCGCTATAGAAAGTTGAATAATATTTGTAAATTAATGGCTTAAACAACTGTTTTTCAAATTTTTTAAGTGTACCAAAAAATCCCATGAAATTAATTGCCTTGAACTATTTGTAAAGTAATATTTTATAGATTTTTTTCTATTAACGGCCTTGACTCTTATCAGTTTTTGTGCTGTACAAAAATGAAAGAAAAAATACTACTGCTGGTCATAACATTTTTTTACTATTCTGTTTCACCTGCAATAAAAATGTAGAATCGTCCACATTTAGGTTTTTATATGAGCAGCACATTAGTTGACTTTCAGTCATCATCATAATCATCATCATCATCATTATCGTCATCATCTGTAGGTGGGTCTCTTAATTAAGGTCAAAAGCAATACGGAAGCAGCTCGGGCAAATTAGTTGCACTCCATGACATCTTAAGGTTAACCTTCAACGTATTACGTTTTTACACTCATGATGATTTTTTATATTATACGTTCTTTATTTTACTTTTGACAACACAGTGGCAGCACTTAAAGTACATACGTACCACACACACATACAGACAGACTTACAAAAAACACATACACAGTGACACAAATAACACAAACACACACAGATACAACGTAGAGCTCCTTCGCGACATCGTTGTTGTTGTCGCGTAGTGAATCATATAAAATTGCAAAATAAATCCAAGTTATCTGTAGCAATAAATCAGTTTAATGCTGCTACTCACAAAAAAAACCTACATACATAAAGTAAAACAATAAAAATTACAACCAAAAATACGAAAATTTAAAAATGTGAAAAATGTTAAAAAAATATGAAAAATAAAAATTATTAAAAATATATATAAAATAGCGAAATTATAAAAATTAGAAAAATTCAAAAATCGTAAAAAGTATACAAAAAAAGAAAAAAAATAAAAATTATAAAATGTATAAAAAAAATTAAAAGTATAAAAAGTATAAAAAGTATAAAAAGTATAAAAAGTATAAAAAGTATAAAAAGTATAAAAAGTATAAAAAGTATAAAAAGTATAAAAAGTATAAAAAGTATAAAAAGTATAAAAAGTATAAAAAGTATAAAAAGTATAAAAAGTATAAAAAGTATAAAAAGTATAAAAAGTATAAAAAGTATAAAAAGTATAAAATAAAAAAGTATGAAATGAATAAAAAGTATACCATGTATAAAAAATAAAATAAATGAAAAAATAATAGTAAGAAAAACAATAAAGCCCAACATGACTTTTCACAGCATTTACAGAATTCTTCGAAAATCTCACAACTCACAATTGTCAGCAAAAAAAAGCAAAACTACAGAAAAATATATAATAGTAAAAATACAAAGTAATAAAATGCCAGTAAAAATAAAACTAAAACAAAATATAACTAAAATGCGAGTAATGTTGCTGCAACAGAGCACCAGCAGCAGTTGTCATCGTCGTCGTCGTCATTCCTACTACCACTACTAGTTGTCTTTTAACTGTGCGGCAGCCAAGCAGTTACTATTGTTTGCTAAAAAATATACAGAAAAATATACTGTATCTGTATCTAAACGCTGTATCTGTGTGATAGCGCCCGCATACAGACAACACTTTTTCTGTATTTTCTTTTTTGCAATTTTCTTTTTGCCACATATTGTTTTTGCAGTTGTCGTAGTGTTAATGTTTTGTATCTCGTTGCGAGTATTTATTGTCACAAGCTTTAGTTGGCAAAATGGTTTTAATAGCTTTTGCAGTGCAAGGTTCAAAGGAAAAAGAACCTTGTATGGTGGTATGTAACATGTTACAATAATTGTTTCTAGTTTTGTTTTACAAGCTCAAATAAAACTTGTAAAAAGTGTATAAAAATAATAAATTCAATTTAACAAAAGTTTCATTCAAAAGATGTTGTAAACAATTTTAGTGCTTAATAGTAACTAATGGTAGAATTATCTAGTTCGGAGCACTTGTAATTTATTGTTATATTTTATTATATATCAGATGAAAGTTTATTATTTGTTGTATTAATTAAAAAGGACTTTAGGACTTCTAATAAATTAAAAATGACTTTATTTATTTACAAGTTATTTAGTTTTGAAAATTTTTAAAGTGAATGCTACTCATACGACCAGTACGTTGAAATATATTAAACATATAAATTGTCTGTAATATATTACATGGTAGCTATAAAACAAATGTATGACTGATAAAAAAATTGTTTTATATAATGTTACTCATACGTCACATGGAGTTAAATTGAAAATATTTGTTTTTTTCCATTTTAATTGGTCATTTAATTGACCAGTTATTTGCAACATATTAAATTGACATATATTAAATAAATAGTTTTACAAAATCTAAATCTAATTCCGACATTTTATTATTATTATTATCTATATATATATAAATGAAATGTCCTGTGTGTGCCAGAGCATCACGAGAGAACGAACAGACGGATTTGCCTAATTCTTTTTGTATTTTATTCGTATCAATGCAAGAGTGAATTAGGAAAAAAGAAAAGTCGGAAAAACCCAAAGGAAAAGCCTGAAAATCGAAAATATCTAAATTTGACCCTAAGCCTATGAAATTTGGGTAGGGTGTTCATCTCTTGACGGATGTGTGCACTACGAAGGGATTTTCTGAAATTCGCCTCCTAAGGTACACAAATAGGCGTGGCAAAATTGAAATTTTAATTATAAATATCGGTGTAATTAAGATAAGAACAGTCAGGAAATTTGGCTCAGTGACGTATATTTTAGTTCTTTATCTGTTTTACAATTGTGGGCGGAATTAGACAAAAGGGCGTGTCCCTTTCCATATGACTAAAACTTTAAAAATGTTGTAACTCCTGACTTACTAAAATTTGAGTTATATAAATCGAAACTAAGGTTTATATTACAACCTCTAATCGTCACGTAGAATGTGAGCGGTATTGGATAAAAGGGCGTGGCACCTCCCATATAGCCAAAACTTTAAAATTACTATAACTCTTGACATACTAAGAGTTGAGTTATAATAATAAAAACAAATGTTCATATTTAAAACTCACGTAGAATATGGGCGGCATTGCACAACGGGGCGTGGCATCTCTCATATAACCAAAACTTTAAAATTTCTATAACTCTTTCCTTACTAAGAGCAGAGTTATAAACATCGAAACAAAAGATTATATTAAACATTGTAATAGTCACTTAGAATGTGGACGGAATGGGACAATGGGGCGTGGCACCTCCCACATTACTAAAATTTAAAAATGATAACTCCTGACTTACTAAGAGCAGAATTGTACAAATCGATACGAAGGATCATTTTAAAATGTTAAATAGTAAAGTAGAATGTAAGCGGGATTGGAAAAATGGGCATGGCACTACGTTCCATGTGGGCGGTAAAAATAGTGACTAGGCTGGCACTAAAAATGGAAAAAGGGGCGTAAATGTATCCACACTTTATAAACAATATAGTTTTGCAATTACAAAAACTTAGCACGGGCGCAGCTGTGCACGGGTCCAGCTAACTGTATTATTGTTTTATTTTTTATTTTATTTAAATTGTTTGAAATTCGTGTCAACACACCACGAATATATTACGAATGGTCGTTCGTCATGTAGGTATAAACGAATTCGTTTGCTACATATTGGAGTAACTGGTGTTTCACACACACGACCGACGACTGCGAAAGTGATAAGGTAAAAAATTAAAACCCAAGCAGCCCTAGCATCTGACAGAAACGAAAACTAGTGATGCCAACTAATTGAACCAACTGATTGAACCTACTGAATCTTTTTGGTTTTTAAATTAAATACGTAAACATGAAGGTTGTGAAACATCGTTTTCTGACTGTTTGCTAGGCATGCATATTATTCACATGTGTTTTAACTGAAAAGCCTCACTTAAGTGCTTGTCATTCCTCTGAGTCTTTAGAACTGTTGATGCTTAATGGTGATTCCGTCTCAGCAACAGGAAATTTTTTTTATTATGTATTTTTTTAGTTATTTATTTATTTATTAATTTATTAATGTATTAATTTTTTATTTATTTATTAATTTATTAATATTATATCACAAAAAATTAAAATTAAAACGGAAAGTAGTAAAATTAAAAGCATATGTAGTAATTTTTCTACATATTTCAGGACGTATAAATAAATACAGGCAAAGTTTAGGTTTTTTAATACAAATTATTCCAAAATGAACTTTGTCTTATTTTATACGACGATGCAGTCAAATTATGTAGTAATTTCCCATACAAAAACAACTACATCAATTTAATAAAAAGAAATACATAAACTTTTGGACGCAGATTAAATACATAAATATTTGTTTTTAAGACATTTTTATTTATTTTTAATACAGTATTATACGATCTAAAACGCAGTCAAATTTTGTAGTTATTTCCCATACAAAAACAACTACATCAAATTAGTGGAAATAATATACATATGCTTTTGGACTTAAATCAAATACAAAAATATTTATTTTATTAAGATATTTTTATTTATTTTTAATACAGTATTTTTTTCTTATATGATCTAATTACTTCAAATTAAAAAAAAATATGAATTAAATATTTAAAATGAAATAGAGTTTAAAAAATAAATTAAAATAATGAAAATGTAAATATAAAAGCAAGTCTCCAAAGCAAAAGAAAAAAAAACAATTTAAAATAAAAATAAATATAATGAATTAAAAGTTGCAAATAAATTCACACAACATATGCTTGTCATGTCTAACACAAGGCGTTTCAAGTGTGTTTGTGCTACTTAAAATACAATTTATTTTAATTTTATATATGATAATATTAATAGTATAATATGGCACTAATAGGGTCGCTATCATGTTTATGGTCCCTAGAGATATCATAAACTCGCTGTTGCGATGTGACTATGTGTTCAAGGTGAAGGTCAGTCGACAGTAGTGGATAGTTAACCCACAATTAACAAGGGTTGCGTAAATATCAGCAATATTTCGTTAAAAATACAAGAGTTTAGAATGTCAGCAGTTTTTCGAAGATGTTTTATAAATAGAAAAAAAATATTACAGCATGAAAAATCACAATAGTTGGGGAGTCTGAGGTAAAGTGGGACACGTTTTTTTTAGGGTCTATTCCATAAACTGGTTCTTGATATAACTTTTTGCATGAACAGAATACCATTTATATTTTTTTTATTGATTTTTAAAGGATGTTTCGAAACAACTTAATTTCAGACTTTTTGAAAAATCTTACCCCAAGTGGGAAACTTCAAAATATTTAACAAAATGCTATTTTAGTCTTTCTTTTTCATGACTTGTTTTGTTTTTTCATACCAAATCAAATATATTAATGATAAAAATAGAATGATAATGTAAGGAAAAATAGAAAGAAAAAGTTTAAATTCATAAACAGCTCAGTAGTTATATTAAGAAAATATGAATAATTTAATCATAGTCAGTATATTATAAGTGACAATTGAGAGAGGTATAGTTGTTGGTCGTCAGGTTTTCACATTTCAATTATACAAAGCCGTTCACAGATATTGCAGTTTTCTGAATTGTTGATATATAATTTCTTCGTCATTTTATTCAAGCTAATTGTACAAAATTCTTGTTCTGATGAAGTTGAATAATATATTTACCGATACATTGTTTTTGGTACGCTTTTCGGCCTTTCTCGTCAATTTATATTTTATCTCAGGTGAAGTCAAAATATTGCTTTTCATTGGTTTGTGGTCACAATTAAAGTTCTCTTCTTGATTAAAGCACTAAAATAATTGATTTAACACGATATTTGCACTAAAATTATAACAAACATTACTTAAATTACGTTTCCCACTTTACCCCAGAAAATGTTTTCTACCTTACGCCAATATCGCAGCTTGAACATAACTTAACACCATTTAAGCAATGTCAAATTATTTCAAAACCCCGTTTGTATTTAAAAAAATATAGAATATGCGTTCATTTTAAACATACCATTTTAGTTCAAAACGTTAAAATTCTCACTTTTGTTAGCAAACATCAAAACTTTAAAAATATTCAAAAACCTTTTTGTTCACTTCTTCTCTAAATGGTATTAATTTGATTATAACCATGGGTGAAAAAGTTGAGGCCATATTAAGAAGCACTTGATAATTGTTTTTGGTTTTTTTACGTACAAAAATATGTCAGGAAATAGCAATTTCCTACATTACCCCATGTCCCACTTTACCACAGGTTCCTCTAATAAATTCAATATTAAATAAAAAAGTAAATTGTGTGATATCTGTTTTATTTAATTAAAAATAGTCGTTAAAAGTAAAAAATATTTGAATCTATTTGTGCAATCTCACAGGGTATTTTTTTTTATATGTTAAGTTTTGTTCTTACGATAAGAGGTCCTATTTTTAGAAAGTGGACGTTAAGTGAAAGAAAAATAGTTATACATTTTTTATTGAATGAGTTTAGTGTACAGCGTATTTTTAATAATCTTTAGTATTTAAAATTATATAAATTCTTTACAAAATAAAATAGTTTTTCTGTATGAGATATCACCTTGAAAAACGGATCAAAAAAGGAACTTCAAGAGTTGCCAACTTGTCCATATTTTCACATCTTAGCCCCTAAAGGTTGCTGAATCTTGTCGTGTAATCTGTTTCTCTGTGAAAAATCACGTTCGTGAATTATCGTGAAAAACGCACAAACGTGACTCATTTATCAAAATTATGACATATCACCTTGAAAAACGAATCAAAAAAGGAACTTCCAGAGTTGCCAACTTGTCCATATTTTCACATCTTAACCCTTAAAGGTGCTGAATCTTGTCGTGTAATCGGTTTCTTTGTGAAAAATCACGTTCGTGAAGACACCACAAAATTGTATTAAAAAAAACATATATATAATTTTGTTCAGACTTCTCTGTCCATGTATTTTTTTGTGTTGTGCTGAATTCTCGCGAAAATTGAATTCGAACATTATGCATTATGCTACATATTTTAAAAAATAAAAACCTAAAACTATGCAACGTTTTAATATATCTATATTTCACGGAATATATACCATTACTTAATTTCGGAAAAAATTGCATATATTTATAAAGCGTATAAAGAGTTACTAATATAAGTTAAAATATACAATTAAATTCTAATACTTGCAGATTTTCACTAAAAAAAAGTTTTTTTTTTAACTAAAACTTTTTCACTGTTTTTAGGACACATACGATTGAATTTATTTTAAATTATATATTAATTAGTCAATTAAGACAATTTAAAATAAAGCATAAAAAGAAATATATAAATAACCAATAGAGGTTTAGCAATTCCAATTCATAGAGATAACATTTTATATAGTGATGCTTTTTGAGATTATGAAAATTTAAGTAGGCGCGTAAAATCTAGAATTTTTCAAAAACATTAAAAACATCTCACTAAAACCTAGACCTAACTTACGAATGTTGAATATTTTGACCTTTTTCGTGCAGTACTGTGTATGTGCCTTAATGAAATATGTATTGACAAAAATGTCGCGATTTCACCATATAAGGACTTCAGATAGAAATTTTTGATTGCAATCAATTATTTCAATCGAAACCATTCTACGCAGATGCTTAAAATGTCCTTTAAAACATTATTTATCATAAAAAATAACAAAAACAAAATATCAAAATTTTGCACAATTTTCAAAAAGTCCATAAAATTTTTGCATTTGATTTTGTGATAGCACTTAATAAATAAAACTCAGTTCACGCAATACACTAGGCTATTTCAAATAATAATGGGAATGTGCCACGCGAAAAACTGGTGTTTGGAACAAATTCACGCTCATTTTTTTTCGACATTTGTAGTGATCGTACTCCTTTGATCTTGATGACACATTAACGATATATAGGCCATACGATGCAAATTTATAACAGCTTTCAAATAATATTTTCAAATTAAAATTTCATTGAAGGGCGTACGTGCTCTGGCCAAAAAACACAAATATTTGGAAAACGGGGGAAAAATGGTTTCAATTTTTCACCACCATATATGAATCTATCAAATTATGCTATACAAATTAAACATATACTAAACGGATCTTCCATGTGTACCGAGCACTTCTTTCTCAGCAAGTTTGATCCTAAAGTGAAGATCTTGGTACCAAAACGGAGAAGAAGCAAAAAAACCTAGAGTATTTCAATGCATTTTTTTTTTTAAATTTTTAACTTTAAATTACTATAACCAATAGAGGTAAAGAATTCTGGCCCTAAAATTTGCATTCTTATAATTTTAGGTATACTTGATCCAAATCTATTAATCATTATCATTAAATCGAAAAACTACGAAAGTTATTGATAAAATTAAAGTCAGTTTCAATGACTTTAAAAAATTTCTGTTTTTGCCCATATAACTATAATGCTTTTTAGTTTAATTTATGCCAAAAACTATGCAATGTTTTTTGAAAACACACAAAATACAGTATTCTGTATAGATAATTCTTTTTATTTTTATTATTTCAAATTATTAAAAAAAACTGTACAAATAAAATATAATTTTTTGAATTATACTACGTGCTCTTATAAAAAAAAAACCTAAAAATATGCAAATTTTTTTAGTATATAAACTTTAAAAAGAGGATTTAAAGCCTAAAAAAATATAAATATTAACAAAATTGCTGGAAAATATATATTAATATAATGAATTTTATATATTAAAAAGTATGCTAGAAGTATGCAATGTTTTTTTTTAACACATATTCTTTAGCATATTAAAATTATATAAATTCTATATAAAATAAAATAGTTTTTCAATACCTTTTGGTTACTTTTAATATGTATCGCTAACATATGCAATATAAATAATATTAAATAGCGTAAGCCAATAAGTATGCAAAGTTTGAGTTTTTGTCATTTCTATTTTATTTCATGCTAAAAGTTATCTACCTACTTCAAAACTATTTCCATATGATACATGTTAATGCGCATTCTTTTCGACAGCAATAAAAAAATAACTCTCTACCAAGAGTAACGTGTTGTCCTGCATATTTTGAACTATTTCTTCTCATTCTCTTTTCATTTCGCTTGTGCTTTTTCAACATATAATGCGTGCATGTGACTCTGTCCTTTGTGTCGTTGTTGTTACCAACATTAAATGTTGTCACATTTTATGTCACAAGCAGCCACATCAGCAGCATCACAAGAGTTGCTCTCTCTCTCTCCTTACTCTAGCGACTCAAGTTTGTTTTCCCTTGTTTTTGTTGCTGCTGTTGATTTCTATTTTTTGTCTTTCTTTATTATTTTTGTTGCTACTGCCGCTGAGTTGAAAAAGTTTTTTAATTAAGCCCGTAAGTATCCCTTGTGTAAAATATATATAAAAAATAATACACATTTTAAATGTGTTTAAAAATAAACTTTTCCCAAGAAATGAAAACTTTTGTTTTAAACACACAAATTGTGTTTTTTATTACAAATATTGTTATTTTAATTTTTTGTTTTTTCATTGTAAATTTTTAATTAATACGCCCGCGGGCATATTTGTTGTGCTGAAGTCATCAAATATGTTAATTTTGTGTTCAAAGTGTCGGAGGCAAACAAAAAATAAAAAAAGAAACAGTTTAATTAATAGGAATTTGGTAAAGCTGTGGTATTTAGCATACTATTAGGTGGAATTTGTTTATTTCTATTTCTATATTCTATGTAATTTTCCAAGAAAATTTTAATTAAGTTAACAAAAAGTGTAAATTTAAAAAAATCTAATATAATAGATTTACTTGTTATACTTTTGGTTATTCATTTTTATTGTGTTACAAAAAATAATTGCATACATTTAGGTATTTTTTTTTATATTATTAATATTATTTTAATCGTCAAAAAATAGATGCAAATTAAAAAATATATATATTAATTATAACTGCATGATTTTAGGTGGTTTAGGTGCAATTTAAAATTTAACAGTTTTGCTTAAAACGGAAACTGCATTGATAGGTATTATTTCAAAATTAGAACTGCTGCAAAAAAGTTAGTAATTTTCGTTGTAAGTTTGAACTATGCTCTACACAAACATAAATAATTTCCTAATTTATCATTAGATTTACAATGCTAAAAAAATCATCCAAAAATAGTCTAAAAAAATCAATAATTTTCGAGTTTAGATTCAAATACCTTATTAATCAAACGGAATAATAATATTTGTCGGTATATCATAATTAGTCTAGACAATTGAAAGAAAAATTGCGTTAATAGATTTTTAGAAATCTAGATGTGTCAGGGACTGTATTTTTTTAATGTAAAAAGTGGCTGAAAAGGGCCTAAAATAACGATAGCAATTTTCTTAAAAATATTACGTAGTTAAAAAAAAACTGAGTATGTAGTAAAATAAAAATAGCTCCGGTGACAAAAACATAACGTAGCATAGATTTAGGCATTATAGAGGGAAAAAAAACCTCATAAAATATCTACTTATTTAAGTATAATGCATACTTTTAGGCTGCAAATATTTTAAGTGATTTAAAGAACTTTGGAGTTTTTTTGCACAACTGTTTCTTTACAAATCCCCCCGGAAAACATAAGCTGCTCTCCGTCACATAGCATCTAATTAAATGTCACTTGGTCTAAACATCAACGCCACTTACACGGTTATTTACGCACAAAGTTAAAATGCTCAAAGACTGACAGACAGAGAGGCTTTTGAAGGGTTTATATTGAAAGAGATTAAAATGCTGTCTAAAAAGACCTAAGGCAGGAAGAATTTAGAGGAATTTGCAATTTTAATTTAACAAATTTTAATGAAATTCAAAATAATTTAAATAAAGTTCGCTTTTGTTGTAATGAAATGTGTCAAGAGTTAATTAAAAACGTTTGAAAGGCTTGAAAGAATTTTTAAATTAATTTAAAATTTATTTTAAACAAAGAATATTTGGTTTATTTCAAATTTTGTTCAATTAAAATTGTGTGTTGATAAAAATTTTGTTTGATACAAATTTTGTTTAATAAAAACTTTGTGCAATTAAAAATCCATTGTATTAAAATTTCGTTGAATTAAAATTAATTAAAATCACTAAAATATTGAATTTTAGTTCATTCAATTTAATTTGTGTAATTTAAGAAATACCTACTATTTAAATGAATATCCTCTGACAGCGCAAACAAACCGCAAACCAATGCAAAAATACTTGAAACAGTGTAAATTTCACGCAACTGCTGTTGTTGTCGCCAAGACCACCCACGGTCATTACCTGCAGCAGTCATCATTCTCTCGGTTGGCACTAAAGCCACCAACCATCGAAAGCCACAAAACCCGCAGAAATTCATATGAATTGTGTCAGCAACAGAGAGCCGTATGTTGCTGATGAAAATGTCCCGCAGCAAAGCGTGTCTCGCGTATATTTTGCTGCTATTGCTGCTGCTGCTCAGATGCAATTGCAACAGATTTTACTTGCTGCTGCTGCTGCTGTCTGTCAGTAACAGCAGAAGCAGCAGTGACTTTATTTAAAATACCGCACCACAAAATATTCACTATTTTATTTATATTTTATTTTATTATTTCCCATTTTATTTCTCATGTTTTTATGTGTGATGTGTGATGTGTGCTGTGTAAAGTCGCATTATGATCTGCTGATGCCTCGCCAGAGGGTGCTTAAAATGTATACAACATAAATACGTTGTTTGCTGCCAACAAATGCAATAAACAAACGTTAACGCGCGCATTCTTTATATTCAAAATTCATTGTGGGAATAATAATGATTTGGACAATAATTCAAACCGCTTCAATAAAACGTTGCATAAAAGGTTTGTAAATGTTTTATTAATGGCACAAAAATTTATTTCAAGACATATTAAAAAATCACTTTATCACTACAAAATTAAAATTTAGACTAAAAATTATATTTTACATAAAAACGTCAAAGATTCACTTAAGTTAAACACAAAATTTATTTTTAACTACAAATGCAATTTTTAATAATTTTAAACTAAAAATTCACATTTTATATATAAAATCAATTTTTAATTAAAAACAAATTTAAATTTTCACTAAAAATTCAATTTTTCACTAAAAATTCAATTTTTCACTAAAAATTCAATTTTTCACTAAAAATTCAATTTTTTACTAAAAATTCAATTTTTCACTAAAAATTCAATTTTTTACTAAAAATTCAATTTTTCACTAAAAATTCAATTTTTCACTAAAAATTCAATTTTTCACTAAAAATTCAATTTTTCACTAAAAATTCAATTTTTCACTAAAAATTCAATTTTTCACTAAAAATTCAATTTTTCACTAAAAATTCAATTTTTCACTAAAAATTCAATTTTTCACTAAAAATTCAATTTTTCACTAAAAATTCAATTTTTCACTAAAAATTCAATTTTTCACTAAAAATTATTTTTTTAAATAAAAATTCAATTTTTCACTAAAAATTCAATTTTTCACTAGAGAATTATTTTTTTGCTAAAAATTGAATTTTCACCAAAAATTTATTTAAAAAAAAAATAAAAATTAAAAAACACAAATTTCGTAAAAATATTGTTAAAAATTCGTAGTTTATTCGGGAAAAGGCCGTAATAAATTTTAATAAAATTTTGTATAATTTAATGTTTTAAACTTTCGTACGATTTTCGTAAAATAGTTTAAAAAATCATAAAACGTTCGTAAACATCCAATTTTTTGTAAAATATTTGTCAAAAATTCGTAATAAATTTTAATAAAGTTTGTAAAAGTTTCGTAAACGTTCGTAAAAAAATGTATTAGACTCTATGTAATACATTCTAAAAAATATCGTATAATTTCATAGAAAATGTTAGTAATATTTACATATTACGTTCGTACAAAATTTGTAAAAGGTTTTTAAACAATTTGCAATATTTTCGGGAAATTCTCGTAACATTTTTGTAAAACGTACGTAACATTTTCGTAAAAAGTTTGTACAATCTTCGTTAAAAATATGTAAAGATTTCGTAATACATTCGAAAAAAAATAATTCTAAGAATTTCAAGAAAGTATTTTTAAATTTAAAATTTATCAAAGCAATAGGCATTCGAAAATGTTTTGTTAAAATGTTACTTAAAATGTATCAATATTTTTGAAATTATATTGAAAAGGTTAAGGCTTGAATGGCATTGTTCATCATTTATATTAAAAAAATTTTATTTAAAATGTAATAGATTAAAAAAATGTTTTTAAACAGTACAAGTTTTACGAAACATTACATTTCTAATAGTGAATTTCTTTTTATCAAATATGATTTTCTTTAATTTACAAATTCCACAAAAATAGAATGAACTCGTTGATGTTAAAAAAAATATTAAGCAAATATTTTAAACAGTCTTCGCATATTTTATTTGCTCTGTACCTACAGCATAGGTAACATCATTTAACTGGTGATAAATTTATGAAAAAAAAAATGAAAAATTCCAAAAAACTACAACCCCAACCAACAACAAATCAATAATTCAACCAACTCCGGTGCACAACCGCAATGCGCTGAATTCTTTATGAAGCGAAACGTGCCGGCAAATAATTTCATTTAGTCGTGAGGGAAACTGTTGAATTTATTATTATTTTTATTACTATTTGATAAAATAAAAACAAAACCCTTAACAGCAAAAGTAAATGAAAAATTTTTGTCAGAAAATCAATTGAGTTTAAATTCAAAACACGAAATATTAATAGCAGCATCATCATGATTTCTACTTCAAGTCATAATCAACATTTTACCCTATTGCACAGAAATCAGCAAACAATTGGCACCCTACAGGCACTCGTTGGGTTGCTGTCTGCCATTTTTAATTTAAATAGTTTTCATACAAAAAGCGCTTTAAGCAAAAAAAAAAAAACTTCAACACTTTGCAGTAGTTTGTGGCAAATAAGCTGAAAATTATTGATGTATTTGATACGATAAACTACACACATGTTTCAGAGTTTGTGTGCAATTTCTATAAAGCATCCGTAGTAGTTATCCGTATGTAACGATATAACGAGGTACCATGCATATTAACCTTAATTGATTAAAACTCTGTCGAGTGGAAATTATTTCACTTGAATTGCAGCATTGCCGTTCGTTCAGTGCTAGAAAGTGGAGGAAGGCATTACACTAGGTAATGCGATTTAGTCAAAAGTCGACTTATACAATGTGAGTTAATTTGTAATTCTTACGAAGTTAATCATACTATGTGGGTTGTTTAGCGAACTCTGACAAAGACTAAAATGATTTTAATATTAAATTTTATTTCGTTGTAATTACGTTTTGAAAGTTTAGTTGCCTTGAGCACCAAACAATAAATCAATTGAACAGCAATCAATAAAAGAAATTCTAGAAATTCAAATTTCTACTAAAACTAAAAACAAGATAAGTCATTAAAAAAGACATTTAAAAAAAAAAAAAAAATGTTCACTAATAATTCAAATTTTCACTAAAAATGCAAATTTTTCACTAAAAATGCAAATTTTCACAAAAAATTCAAATTTTCACTAAAAATTCCAATTTTCACGAAAAATTCAAATATTCACTTAAAATTCAACTTTTCACTAAAAATTAAAATTTTCACTAAAAATTCAAATATTCACTTAAAATTCACATTTTCACTAAAAATTCAAATTTTCACTAAAAATTCAAATTTTCACTAAAAATTCAAATTTTCACTAAAAATTTATATTTTCACTAAAAATTCCAATTTTCACTAAAAATTCAAATATTCACTTAAAATTCAAATTTTCACTAAAAATTCAAATGTTCACTAAAAATTAAATTTTTCACTAAAAATTCAAATTTTCACTAAAAATTTAAATTTTCACTAAAAATTCAAATTTTCACTAAAAATTCAAATTTTCACTAAAAATTCAAATTTTCACTAAAAATTCAAATTTTCACTAAAAATTCAAATTTTCACTTAAAATTCAACTTTTCACTAAAAATTACAATTTTCACTAAAAATTCCAATTTTCACTAAAAATTCCAATTTTCACTAAAAATTCAAATTTTCACTAAAAATTCCAATTTTCACTAAAAATTCCATTTATCACTAAAAATTAAATTGTTTACTAAAATTAATTTTTTCACTAAAAATTCAATTTTTCATAAAAAAATCAATTTTCAATAAATTTTCAATTTTCATTTAAAATTTAATTTACACTAAAAATTTAATTTTCACTAAAAATTAAATTGTTCACTAAAAATTCAATTTGTAGAATAATTTTTCATTAAAATTTCAATTTTTCACTATAAATTCAAATTTTCACTAAAAACTTAATTTTCGCTATAAATTCAATTTTTACTACGAATTCTATTTAAAAAAAAAATGTTCAATATAAAAATAAATCAAGAATAAATATATGGCATGTATTTTGCAGTATTTCGGCAGATTTCTGGTAAATAGCAGTATTTTGGTAGAATTTACAGAGAACACAGCATGTAGTTTTTTATCGATAAAAAACAACAGCTTCCTACAGCCGGTTTTAAGCAGATAAACTGCATGTTCAAAAATGTGTACGTGCCAGGACATATTTATGAAATTCTATTGGAAATACGCTGTCTGTCTTGTAGCAAGTTTTCTGTAGAATGTCGGCAGATAGTTGTCGACAGACAATTGAAATATTTAAAATATTAAGAATAGCTACACGAATGATTTTTTAAATAATAAATAGCTGTCTTTACATTCCATAAACTTCCTTTATATTGTCGATTGGCCGTCTTCTACATATGGCAAACTCTACCATTGTTTGCCGAAAATCTGCTTTTAAACAGCTGTGTTTTCCTGCCTGTTAACCGCATGCTCCAAAACAAAGCTGAAGGCTGTATGCTTTTTACACGATTGTTGCCTGCCTGTTTCTTGCCTGTTTTCCGCCTGTCTCTCGCATCTTATTTTCTACCTTTTTCGTGTCAGTTTCACGGCTTTTACCTGAGGATTTTTTCGTGTTGTTTCTATGAAAATAAAGAAACTTATTACACAGTGTTAATTGTTATAAGTTTTCTCGGTTAGTGGGTAACGTGAACTATATATCAGTGTATGTACTTGTGCCAATATCTGTATGTATTTGTGTTTGTTTTGGTGTTGATGCTGAGTGTTGTTTGCTTGTTTTAAAGCATCAAATATTAATTACTGTGAGTTTTTGCGGTTGGTTCCTGGCAGTCAAGGAGCACCGGAGCAAGTAACACAAACAAAGCCACATAAAATAATGCAAAATAAATAAAATTTTATATTATTAAAAGGCACAAAGGGCGCAAAAAGAAGGTAGATTAAAATATACAACCAAGCAGGCATAAAGAAGGCAGAACAAAGGATGTTGTAATGATAAATCAAAAAGTACTCATTATGAGTACATAATTTTTAATATAGTTCATATCAATATTTTTTTATAAATACAGTAATAATAATATTAAAAAAAATTAATAATTATTAATTTAATCATTTTGTGAAGGTTTACATTTTTAAATAAAAATTCATTGCAACTGCAGCTGGCAGAACATTTATATTGTTAATATCCTGTATGCGTGTTTTTTATGCCTCTATTAATGCAGCACAATTTGCAGTTAATATTAATATTTGTCGAACATTCAAGCAAGTGCTGCAAATGTTGCCACATTTTATGAGCAACATGCGTGTTTTACGACCAGGCCAATGCTATAAATTGGCAACAGCAGCAGGCTAAAGAAAAATACGAATAAAAGGACCAAAAAGCAAAACAAAAAAAAAACCAAAACCAACTCAGGTTAAAACTACGCAACACCAGCCACGACATCATTTGTCATTGGCTGACACAGGATGTGCGAGGACATGCGAAATAATAAATTATTAAATAAAAATATTATGTTTTCGATCATAGTTTTTGTGTTTCGTTTAATTTTGCTATTTTATTGTTTTGTCATTCGAAAAAAAAAATTGTTGTACATTTTAGTACTTTTTGTGCAAGGCTTAAATATTGCTGCGGTTTTAATGGCGGCCGGTTTTTATAAATGAGATGTCGGACAGAATTTTACGATGCGGATATAAAAACGGATACAGGAAAATGAAATTGAAATGCTAATTATAGGCTTAAAGTATTAACACATAAAATAAAAAAAAATATAAATATCACAAAAATGTCAAAGCTATAAAAAGTACAAACATTATAAAAATATAAGAATTAAAAAATATAAAAAACGAACAGGCCAAAAAGTATAAAAAGTATAAAAAGTATAAAAAGTATAAAAAGTATAAAAAGTATAAAAAGTATAAAAAGTATAAAAAGTATAAAAAGTATAAAAAGTATAAAAAGTATAAAAAGTATAAAAAGTATAAAAAGTATAAAAAGTATAAAAAGTATAAAAAGTATAAAAAGTATAAAAAGTATAAAAAGTATAAAAAGTATAAAAAGTATAAAAAGTATAAAAAGTATAAAAAGTATAAAAAGTATAAAAAGTATAAAAAGTATAAAAAGTATAAAAAGTATAAAAAGTATAAAAAGTATAAAAAGTATAAAAAGTATAAAAAGTATAAAAAGTATAAAAAGTATAAAAAGTATAAAAAGTATAAAAAGTATAAAAAGTATAAAAAGTATAAAAAGTATAAAAAGTATAAAAAGTATAAAAAGTATAAAAAGTATAAAAAGCATAAAAAGTATAAAATGTATAAAAAGTATAAAATGTATAAAATGTATAAAAAGTATAAAAAGTATAAAAAGTATAAAAAGTATAAAAAGTATAAAAAGTATAAAAAGTATAAAAAGTATAAAAAGTATAAAAAGTATAAAAAGTATAAAAAGTATAAAATGTATAAAAAGTATAAAAAGTATAAAAAGTATAAAAAGTATAAAAAGTATAAAAAGTATAAAAAGTATAAAAAGTATAAAAAGTATAAAAAGTATAAAAAGTATAAAAAGTATAAAAAGTATAAAAAGTATAAAAAGTATAAAAAGTATAAAAAGTATAAAAAGTATAAAAAGTATTAAAAGTATAAAAAGTATAAAAAGTATAAAAAGTATAAAAAGTATAAAAAGTATAAAAAGAATAAAAAATTTTAAAAGTATATAAATTAATATAAAGAAAATTCAATATTTATTTAAATTTTGGTTTAATTTCTCGGTACCAAGGGTTCACCATGCATCATTAGGAGCACCTCATATAGTTACCACCTACGCATACAAGCAAATGCTATCAGTGGCAACATATTTGACTCAACACACGACCCAGTTGTGTCCGTACGTCCGTCTGTCCGACTGTTGCCCTGAGACAAATAAGCAGCATTTTAAAATGGAATTCTCATGTTTACAAAACTTTTTACTCAAACACACTGACACAGAAACCTACAACGCCAACGCCATGTGTGAGGCTCCTCTCACACATGGCAGCAACATGATCTTGACTCGCAGCTCTCCTTCGCACAGGGTGTTGCAGAGTATTGTTTTTAGTCAATTAAACGATTTAAATTAAATGTAAAAATTGTGAAAAATATACATATTATAATTTTAGTATAATAAAACAACAAAACTTAAAATAAAGATTAAATTATATCAAGTTGAATATAATGCAAATAAAAATAAAATAGAACTGAATAATAAAAATATACTATTATAAAAATTATAAGAAAAAAAATCCTCAATATATAACAACAAGCATCAAACGACTTGCTGTGGTTAACACAATATCAGGAGTAGATGGTTTTTTGTAGTCATACCGTTCTTGAAGAGTCCCACCTCGTAAAAACATTGTTTACCATTAGTTGTCGCCTTCTTCTTTTGTGCTTCTTATTCTTCTTCTTTTGTGCTTCTTCTTCTTTTGTGCTTCTTCTTATACGAATTCATTTTTATATTCCAGTGCTCCTTTGCACCCTATTCCAAGTGGGTGGTCAATCAAGTAAAGACTCTTTGGCGCCTTTTCCCCGTAGGGCATTATTACAATTTAACATTTGTTTTATTAGGGCAACTGCACTATGTGCCTTTTATTCTTTGTACGTTTCTCGTAGTTGACCCGCTGTCAAGCATAAAAAGGCATCAAGTAAAATTCAATTTCTCATTCAGAATTCAATTTAAAAAAAAAAAATCAAATTTTCACAAAAAATTCCATTTTTACTACAAAAAAAACGGAAAACTATTTTCACCTAAAATTAAAATTTTAACTAAAAATTAAAATTTTGACGAAAAACAAACTTTTAACTAAAAAAAAAAAATAACAAAAAATTACTTTTTTTTTTTAAAATTACGTTTTTAATAAAAAAAATAAATTTTTTACTTAAATTTAAATTTTTAACTTATTGCATTTTTAACTAAAAATTATATTTTTAACTAAAAATTACATTTTTAACTAAAAATTAAATTTTTAACTAAAAATTACATTTTTAACTAAAAATTATATTTATAACTAAAAATTGAATTTTAAACTATATATAACTACAAATATATTTTTAACTAAATTTTACATTTTTAACTAAAATTTATATTTTTAACTTAAATTTAAATTTTTAACTTATTACATTTTTAACTAAAAATTACATTTTTAACTAAACATTACATTTTTAACTAAAAATTAACTTTTAACTAAAAATTACATTTTTAACTAAAAATTATATTTTTAACTAAAAAATAAAAATTTTAACTAAAAATTACATTTTTAGCTAAAAATTAAATTTTTAGCTAAAAATTACATTCTTAACTAAAATTTACATTTTTAGCTATAAATTACATTTTTAACTAAAAATTGAATTTTTAACTAAAAATTACATTTTTAACTAAAAATTGAATTTTTAACTAAAAATTACATTTTTAACTAAAAATTACATTTTTAACTAAAAATTACATTTTTAACTAAAAATTATATTTTTAACTAAAAAATAAAATTTTTAACTAAAAAGTACATTTTTAACTAAAAATTTAATTTTTTACTAAGAATTTAATTTTTAACTAAAAATTACATTTCAATTAAAATTTACATTATTATTTAAAAATCATATTTTAAACTTAAAATTAAATTTTAACTAAAAATTCAGTTTTAAAATAAAAAATAAATTTTTAACTAAAAATTCAAATTTTAACTAAAAATTAAATTTTTAACTAAAATTTAAATTTTTAACTAAAAATTAAATTTTTAACTAAAAATTACCGTTAAACTTTAAGTTAAACTTTTAACTAAAAATTGAATGTTTAACTAAAATTTCAATTTCTAACCCTAAAATAAATTTTTAACTAAAAATCAAATCTTTAACTAAAAATCAAATTTTTAACTAAAAATTAAATTTTTAACTAAAGTTTTTAACTTAAAATTAAATTTTTAACTAAAATTTTTAACTAAAAATTAAATATTTAACTAAAATTTTTAACTAAAAATTAAATTTTTAACAAAAAATTAAACTTTTAACTAAAAATTAAATTTTAACTAAAAATTAAATTTTTAACTAAAAATTAAATTTTTAACTAAAAATTTAATTTTTAACTAAAAATTACATTTTTAGCTAAAAATTACATTTTTAACTAAAAATTACATTTTTAACTAAAAATTACATTTTTAGCTAAAAATTATATTTTTAACTAAAAATTGAATTTTTAACTAAAAATTACATTTTTAACTAAAAATTACATTTTTAACTAAAAATTACATTTTTAACTAAAAATTATATTTTTAACTAAATTTTACATTTTTAACTAAAAATTACATTTTTAACTAAAAATTACATTTTTAACAAAAAAATTACAATTTTAACTAAAAATTACATTTTTAACTATAAATTATATTTTTAACTCTAAAATAAAATTTTTAACTAAAAATTACATTTTTAACTAAAAATTACATTTTTAACTAAAAATTTAATTTTTAACTAAGAATTTAATTTTTAACTAAAAATTTAATATTTAACTAAAAATTACATTTCAATTAAAATTAATTAAAAATTATATTTTTAACTTAAAATTAAATTTTACTAAAAATTCAGTTTTAAGTCAAAAATAAATTTTTAACTAAAAAATTCAAATTTTAACTAAAATTTTACTAAAATTTAAAATTTTATCATGAAACATTTTTTTGTATAGAGTCCACTTATAGCTTTTCTGTATGTCTTTTAAGTTTAGTTACTTTGAATGACTTATACCCAGAGGGCGCTTTTAAAATATTCATATGTTAAAATATGTTTCTCTTTTACTATCGTTGTACATTTCTTTTGTCATTTTATTGCATTGTTTTTGTTGTTGCTTGACTCATAACATGCTAAGTGCTGCGTGGTTAGCATAAAAGGTCAAAAACGGAATTTTTGAAGAGGCCTCAAAATGCAATTTAATAAATTCTGTTGTTGGTTATTATTTGTATTTTGCACAATTTATTTGGGCTCTTTGGCATTTTTCAAATAAGAAAAACAGCTTTAAAAAAAAACTAAATACAACATAAAAAAAAACAAAAACATTCGCATTTAATGAAGTGCTTAGCTACACCATCAATATTCGTTATTTTTCATTAATTACAAAAGAACTCTCACACAAAAAGGACAATAATTAATTAGCTGCCAGCCAGCCAGCTAGCCAAACAAATGCCAATGCTAAATATTGTTAGTGGATCGCAGAGTCGCAGTCGGTATCGGGGAGTTGGGGAAAGAATAACGAATAATAAACTGAGCTTAATTAAAGCCAACAAAATAAACAAAAGCAACGCCTTGCAGTTTAGTGCAAAGGCCTAAAAGGACGACAAAGCACGACGATGAGAACGACGACTACGACAAGTGCTAAATAAACATTTAAATAACAAGGCAGACGCGACACGTAAACAAGTGCTTAATAAGGACAATAAAGACAACAAAATACTCAACCAAACAACAACAATTATAAAGTGAACTATAATAAAAAAAGCACTACGAGATAAACCCCAAATGAAATTATTAAAAAATAAATAAAATCTTAATAGCTAAAATTATATATAGTTAAAGAAATAATAATAATATTCCAAAAAAAATAAAGAATAGTACCCAAAAATTTAATTAAAACCCATACAAATAAAATCATACCAAAATTAAAATGTATTAAGCTTCAAATTTTATAGATTATTTAAAAATTAATGAAGCACAAATTAAAAATAAGTATATCCCAATGAAACAACGTCCAAAATAAATTAAAGAATTGCAATTGAACACCCAATTTGATCTCTTTTTTATATAAAAATATTTTCTTAAAACTCCCCCGCTCACCCTCACAAAAATTAAAAACGAAAGGATGTGAAAATACGTTTTCAAGTGTGTTCGTGTGTTGAATCGTTAAAAATAAAAATTATATTTGCACCAAAAAGGCAAATATTATTATCAGGGACTCATACTACTTGAAGCGAAACCGGAACCGTTTCGTTTTTTAGAACTGGAACCGAAATCGGAACCGTTATTTAAAAAAAATGTGTGGAACCGGAATTGTAATCCATAACCAAAGGGGCGAATATGCCTTTTTAAAAATGTTGGGAAATCAAATTTTAAAGTTTGAAAAGCTTTAAATATTAGCCAAATTTTTATTTTTTCAATTTTTTCTGTTATTTTGGTTTATTCGTCAGTTATTATAACGTATATAAAATATCTTTAGATTTGGACAAACTACTGAATTATAAATACGGATTTTGTGAGGCTATATCTTGATTAAAACGCAAACATTTTTGTTTTTTATGCTATGCCTTTTTATTGGCGCTGGATAAAATAGTAATGTAAAGGCATTAATTGTTTGCCTTTAAAGCACCTATCTATTGGCATAATAAATTAAAAATATTTTGTCAAACATTAATTTGTCATTTGTTATTTGCAGGAAAAATGTTTGGCAAAATATTTTTAAATAATGATGCCAATCGATAGGTGCTTTAAAAACAAACAATTAATACCTTTACACCACTATTTTATCTTGCACCAATAAAAAATTATAGCAAAACAACGAAGAAATTAGAAAAAATGAAAATCTTGTCATGCCAAATGGGCGAATCTTTTCGTTTTTTCGCCATAACTTTTTATTGATACGAGATAAATGTGTAAATGTATTAAATGTTTGTTTTTAAAGCACCTATCGATGTGCATCATTAATTAAAAATATTTTGTCAAACATTATTTTGTCATTTGTTATATGCAGGAAACAAATGTTCGACAAAATATTTTTAAATAATGATGCCAATCGATAGGTGCTTTAAAAACAAACATTTAATACATTTACACCACTATTTTATCTTGCATCAATAATTATTTTTTTAATTTTTAAAATTCGCCCTATTGGTTTTGTCTTTTGTGGATAGAAATATTCAACAAAATGCCACACGATTTTGGCACAGCATACTTGAGAATAAACTACATTCAAAAATGTAAAAAAAACACAAATGTCAAAAATTGCACATTCACACCTTTGGCATGATAGTGACGATATATATTTTTTTGTTGGTTGCGACGGAATCGGAACCGAAATGCGAAAGGGTTTTAGGCCCCGGCAGGGATTGCAAAGAACCGTTTCTATTTTTGGAACCGGAACCAGAATTGAAACTATTAAAAAATGTGTGAAACCGGAATCATGGAACTGATATTCGGGTTTTGGTTTTCGATTATTATACATTTCATCCACGTCTTCATAAAAATGAAAAACTGACGTTGTTTACGCCAAACCGCATGCAGTGTAAACACTGTATTATTAATTTAGTACATTTCGTGACATGTCAAACGTCAAGAGGTGAATTTCATCACTTCCTTTCAACCCTCCTTCTTTGAGGTTCTCGGGGCTGCAATAGCGCAGTGCTCGGTCTCTTTGCTGCCACCCACCGAAGGAAGAACATCAAAGTAAGAACTACGTTCCCGCATAATAAATTAATACTATATCTTATTAGATATATTGGATTTCCTTTCTTTGATTTCCAATCATATTTTGTATTATTATACATTTCCTAAATTTATATGGCAAACACTTTGGTTTGTCCCTAAGTAGAAAATATATTTGCTCAAATAAATAGATAAGAAAAACCATAAATTTCTGCATTTTTAATTAATGTTGAATTTTGGAAAATACGCCTTTTTGCGTAAACAGACGTTTTAAAAAATCTAGATCATTCAATATGAGTAACGGCGATGGATGATGTTCTTTCAGAACAACACTCCATCAAATCTAGAATTCCTCAGGGTTCCGTTTTATTCCCGTCCATATTTCTGGTATTTATCAATAATCATCTCTCATTGACCCATAACTCAATCCATTCTTTTGCAATCCATTGCTTTGCAGCCATTTGGCATCCATATTCGTGCAACAAGCGTCCAAACTATTTGGAGATTAACTTAAAGACGTTCCATAAAAATGACACATTCATGAATGATCTTAAAACAATCTCCGAGTGGGGTTTTGAGGAAATAGAGTGGATTTTAATGCTACCAATTTTG
Source organism: Dryomyza anilis (assembly GCA_951804985.1). Taxonomy (NCBI): domain Eukaryota; kingdom Metazoa; phylum Arthropoda; class Insecta; order Diptera; family Dryomyzidae; genus Dryomyza; species Dryomyza anilis. The sequence continues at coordinate 98,101,290 of OX638130.1, read as the reverse complement.
TCTGTTATCGTACAAAATAATGAATATATACCTGTCTTCCATCAATATTGGCGCTGGAGTAAGCTGCTTTTGCCACTCTGGGCATATCAATTCAATGGGACCTCCGTTGGAACGATTGATCATAAATTTGATGTGGCTAAAGAAGCGACAAAGTCTCTCCGTTTTTTTTAAACGGTCTAAGACATACTTCATTCCTGTTGATTAACGCACTGTCTACACTAAATATATTCGACATAAGAAGGGGTACAATTCACACATATGGGCAAGGGTTTCAAAATATCTTTGAAATTCCTTATTCCCATCAACGTGCATTTCATTTAGTAAGAAATGAAAAAAAATCCATTCTCCATTGAATCTCTTGTGTAATAGATCAGATGTTAAAAAGTTAGTAATTTTGTTGGTTAGTTTGAATTGTATTCTAGATAAACATAAATCATTTTCTGATTTATCATTATATTCTAAATGTTCAAAATAATTCAATAATAGTCAAAAATTTTTAATTTTTGAAGTTTAGTATTAAATGTCATGAAATATTTTTAGATTGTTGGCATTCATTTGTTTATTAAAATTAATCTTGACAATTTAAAATAAAATTGCATTTCTATTTTTCGAAAAACTAGTTTTGTAAAGTACTGTATTTTATTTATGATAAGAAGTGGTTAAAAAGTACTGAAAATTTAAAATGAAATTTCTTAAAAACATAACGTATTTGCAAAGAAAACTAAGCTAAGAGACAAAATCAGCACTCGATGTATATGCTGAATGGAATATACATAGGAAACTATTTGTTTCTCCACTTTTATAATACCGAATAAAAAATTCTGGCATTTTTCAGTAATATTTCGGGCATATTTCCGGCAAACACACAGATAAATGGAATATTTTGGAAAGTTTATAGCATGTTGTAAAATTCTGTGTTATTTGAATGGCTGTTTCTCGGCATATTTTAGGAATGGGCAGAAAACAGACAGCTTGTGATACAAGCTCCGCCTTTGGCTGTTTAAAATATGTTGACTAAATGTTTCTAAGCTGACTCGACCCTGCCAAAATTTTTGTCTGGGTGTTGCCCGAGACAAAATTTTTGGTATTTTTTAGGAATATTTCCGGCATATTTCCGCAAACACAAAAATGGAATATTTTCTGTATGGTTAATACATAGGAAACTATTTGTTTCTACATTTTTAGAGCACCGAAAAAAAATGTCTGGCATTTTTCAGTAATATTTCAGGCATATTTCCGGCAAACACACAGATAAATGGAATGTTTTTGGAAGTGCATAGCAAATTGTAAATTTTAGTGGAATTTTAATGGCAGATTCACGGCATATTTGGGGAACGGGCAAAAAAAGAGGCAGCTGTTCATACAAACTCCTACTTTGTCTGTTTAAAATATGTCGAAAATACGTTTCTATGGGTGTTATAGGGTTCACTTAAAAAAAACACATAATTTACGTATAAACAGATAAGTCAATCAGTTGTGGAATGTTTTTTTTATAGATGGAAATTATTTTTTTTTTTCACTAAACTTTAAGCTTATTTCATTTTTCTTTTGAGATCTAATTAATGCTTAGGGTATTATTTGTTTTTATATTATTTTGAAAAAAAAAAATGTTGTGTTTATTTTATTTGGTGTTTTTTATGGTTTTATATAATTGTTGTCTTTTTTGTGGTATTTAATAAATCGAGCTCTTATTTTTTTTACGCGTGCAACAAATTTAATAAAGTTGGCTGGTGCGCGCTTATCTTGCGTGATTTAAAAAATAATAAAAAAATTATAAAAGAAAAAACTAAATAAAGAACAACAAAAAAAAGTTGCTAACAAATATGCAAAAGTTTATTATTTGCTAGTAAAACAAGTTGGTTGGCTGCGATGTTGGCGGCAACAGCAACGGCAGCAGACATATAAGACACTAAAAGCAACAACAATATGCAACAACAACAATATGCAACAACAACAATATGCAACAATGCAAGCGACAAACAATAAACGTGCCGATCAAAAGCCGCAGATAAGCCAAACACACAAATGGCGCTGAACAAATGGACGAACCAACGAATGGCCGCCCTCTGGTGTTAAGTTTAACATGTTTCTCTTTTTGTCATTTTTTCGCATACAACACAGTTTTATCTTTTGCAATTTAATACTGCGGCATTATTTCGCTGGTTTTTTCTTGATTATTGTTCCCGCATTGTACGGACGCTGACTTAACTTACAAAAGATGTTTTATGGAATGTTTTTGCGACGCGATTTAAACGATGATGTGCCCTATTATTGCAGACTTTCTAAAGCTTCTATAGATTTTATTCATATTTTAATTCATTTTTCTGAAAAAAAAATAATGTAATTTTTAAAATAAAATTTTATTTTTCATTAAAATATTTTATTTTACATTAAAAGTTCAATTATGATTAAAAATTCAATTTTTCATTTTCCAATAGAAAATGCAATTTTTCACTAAAAAATCTAGTTTTCACTAAAAAAAAAATATCAAGTTAACTCTAAAAATTCAAATTTTCACTGAAAAATCAATTTTCAACAAAAAATTCTATTTTTAACTAAAAATTAAAATTTTCACTAAATATTCAATTTCTAAAAATTTTAATTTTTACTAAAAATTGTATTTTTGCCTAAAAATTTTTCACTAAAAATTCAATTTTTAACTAAAAATTCAATTTTTAACTCTCACTAAAAATTCAATTTTTTACTACAAATTCCATTTTTCACTAAAAATTAAAACTTTCACTAAAAATTCAATTTTTATCTAAAAATTCAATTATTAACTAAAAGTTTAATTTTCAACTATAAATTCAATTTTTAAATAAAAAAAATCAATTTTTCACTAAAAATTAATTTCTTCTTAAAATTTCAATTTTTAACTAAAAATTCAAATTTTCACTAAATATTCAAATTTTCACTAAAAATTCAAATTTTCTAAAAACTAAATTTTTCACTAAAAACCCAATTTTTCACTAAATATTCGAATTTCCACTAAAAATTAAATTTTTCACTAAAAAATCAATTTTTTACTAAAAATCAATTTTTCACTGAAACTAAATTTTTCACTAAAAATTTAAATTTTCATTAAAAAATCAAATATTCACAAAAAATTCAATTTTTTACTATAATTCAATTTTTCACTAAAAATGCAATTTTCCATTAAAAATTCAAATTTCCACTAAAAATACAATTTTTCATTAAAAATTACATTTTTCTTTAAAAATTCAAATTTTTTTCTAAAAACTCAATTTACACTACAATTAAATTTTTCACTACAAATTAAATTTTTCATTAAAATTAAATTTTTCATTCAAATTAAATTTTTTACTACAAATTAAATTTTTTACTACAAATTAAATTTTTCATTAAAATTAAATTTTTCACTAACATTAATTTGATTTTAAATATTAAAATCCAATTTTTACAATAATTCCTTATTTAAACCTCATCTAATCTAATTCTTCCTAAGTCTTAAAATAGGCTACAAATCTTAACGAAAGCGCAAATTCCTAGCGCGCACGCATGACATCCAAAACACATTTCACACCTGCACTCAAAATTTATTACGCGACAACGTGGTGTCAAACGTTTTAATTACAGTCGAGTTAATTAAATGCGAAAAAAAGAATTTAAACAAGGCTGATAAACTGCGTTAAACACATCGTTAAAAATTTAAAATATGCGCAGGGAAAAAATAAAATTGCTGCGACATGCAAAGCATCTTAAATGCGAGCGAGCAATACGAAAAGTGCTGCATACTTTGAGGCGCTTCTGCTGCGTGCGCTATAAATGAAACGCAGAGGTTACGCAAAGGTGATGTTTAACCTACTATGTACTCTATATATAGTTAATATATAATGTATTCATTACACACACACACACAAGTACAGAGACACTTAAGACTTGTTTTAGTTGCATGTGTGTCAACGACTTTGTCAACATTAAAGGATTTTCTTCAACTCCTTTTGGTGCTACTTGGTACTTGGTAGTGCGACGAACAAGAAGTGGCTGCAGCAAAAGTATAAAAGGAAGAATACGAAGCAGCAAATGAATAAGAAGTAGAGAAAGTAGCGAAGAAACCAGTAGCAGCAGAAATGGAGAGAAATTAGTAGTTGAAGAATTGTAGAACAGTAGTTGAAAATCTGGTGGCTGTTGTTCAAATTGTTGGCTTAAGCAACCTTGTTGCCATGGCCAGGTGATGCTATGTTTAACTTTTAAGTTCAACATTTGGCTAGAAAACAGACACAAACACAGACACAGGTTGCTTTAAGCCTTTGGTGCGCCTAAATGTATGCAACGAAATTATGTGAAGAAGTGGCGCGCGGTATTTGAGGACTATTAAAGGGGATTTTTGGGACAACTGGATTGTGTATTCTAAATTCTTAACCTACTCTAAAAATATATTAAAATTTAAAATGCTTTAAAAATAATTTTTCAATTTTCTTTGATATTTTGGTTTATTTATTAAATAGCATAACGTATATATAAAATATCTTTTGATTTTGAATTATAAATTCCGATTTTGTGTGGCTATATCCTGACCAAAACGCAAATATTTATTTTTTTGCTATAACTTTTTATTTGCGCAAGATAAAATAGTTATGTAAAAATATTAATTGTTTATTTTTAACGCACCTACCGATTGGCATCATTATTTAAAAATAATTTGTTAAACATTTTTCATGCAAATTATATAAATTCAAAAAAATATATTTTAAAATAATGACGCCATTCGATAGGTGCTTTAAAAATAAACAATTAATGCCTTTACACCACTACTTTATCTTGTACAAATAAAAAGTTATGGCCCTTTTGGCATGACATGATTTTCAACTTTTTGAATTTGCCTTTTAGTTTTGTCTTTTGTGGCTTGAAATATCCAACAACACCACACACCAATTTGGCACAGTATACTCGAAGAAAAACTACATTCAAAAATCTAAAAAAAAACGCAAATGTCCAAAATTACGCATTCGTCCTTTTGGCATGATATTGACGATATAATAGTAATTTTATTAAATTACATTGAATAATATTTATTTTTCGATTGTACTAACTACGGCTCATTAACCGGCTGTCCGCATTGCAAAGCAAAGTGTGAACCTTGCGTTTTCCATATCATCACCTCAACCGCGTCCAGTTCGTGTTCAACGAATTTGTAATTTACACTGCCGCTGTCAAAAACACACCGACACAAACAACAATACACAAATATACATTCAGAGAAACGCTGAACATTGGTTTGTTTGTTTTTTTAGCTGTAGAATCAGAATGAATTGTGTCTGTGCTGTTGGCGCCGCTGCCAATGCCGCCGCCTCCAACATTTGTGCGCACAATGCAAACGCACTGCCAAGAGTCAACACTCACAAACACATAGTTGGCATAAAACAAATGGACAGAAATACACATAAACATGTTGTTTTATTATTAAAAATAATAATAATGTTCCAAGTTTAACAGAGGATTGTCACACAGCGACAGAAACACAAATGCACATGCACAAATACTGCTGCAACTATGGGCGACAACGACTGCAGTAGATGCAACCAGTTGGAAAATTTTTAATTTGACCAATTTAGATTTCTTGTATTTTTCACTTAAACATTTTGCAGAATAAGCAAAAAGAAAATTAAAAATAAGAGCAGAAACCCAAAATGAAAAAAAAAAACAAAACATACTAATAAACACAAAATCAGAAACAAAAAAAAAATTAAAAAAAAAAAATTCAAAATAAAAACAAAACAAAAATACAAAGTTCAACGCAAAAACAGAACTTTGTGTCTCTCAAATCAAAAGAAAAACAGAATAACAAAAATAAAACGACAAAGTTAAATGCAAAAAAAAAAAAAAAAATAACAAGAGCAAAAACATAAAACAATTTAAAAATCCAAAACAACAACAAAAAACACAAAATCAGAAACAAAAACAAAAGTTAAAATCAAAAGAAAAGAAAAGCAAAATAAAACAAAAAAAATAGACAAATACAAAGTCAAACGCAAAAACAGATACACAAATTCAAAGCCAAACACAAAATCTAACGCACAAACTCCAAATCAAAAGAAAAACAAAATAACAAAAAGAAAAACAAAACCAAATGAAAAAACTTAAAAAAGAAACAAAAGATAAGAAAATTTTAAAATCTAAAACCACGACAAAATAACAATAAAAAAAACACAATTAAAAAAACAATAAAAAAAAACAATAAAAACATATTAAGAAAAAACAAAACAATTAGTTGAAAATCACAATAGTACAAATTATTGCGAAAATACAAAATATGAACGAAAAAACATAATCAAAAGAAAAATAAACTATCAAAAACAAACTCATAAACAATAAATAAAAAATAATAGCACAAATAAAAGCTGTAGCAAATTAAAAACACACAAAATTACAAGAAAAGTCAGAAAAGAAAAACAAAAACAAAGTCAAAATACAAAAACAAAATTAAAAATAATAAAAATCAATGGAAAAGAATAGCAAAATAAAACAAAACAAATAGACAAATACAAAGTCAAACGCAAAAAGTAGAACGCAAAGTCAAAGCCAAACACAAAATCCAAAGAAAATCAGAATAACAAATAAAAAAACAAAACCACAAAATTAAATGAAAAAACCAAAAAAAAAGAAACAAAAAGTAAGAAAATTTAAAAATCTAAAACAACAACAAAAAAAACAAAAAAAAAATATAATTAACAAAAACAAAACAATTAGTAGAAAATCACAATAGTACAAATAATGGCGAAAATACAAAATCAAAAGCAAAAACACATAATCAACAGAAAAATAAACTATCAAAAACAAACTCATAAACAATAAATAAAAAATAATAGCACAAAAAAAACTGTAGCAATTTAAAAACACACAGAAAAGAAAAACAAAAACAAAGTCAAAATACAAAATCAAAAACAAAATTTAAAAAAATAAAAATCAATGGAAAAGAAGAGCAAAATAAAACAAAACAAATAGACAAATACAAAGTCAAACGCAAAAACTGGAATGCAAAGTCAAAGCCAAACACAAAATCCAAAGAAAATTAGAATAACAAATAAAAAAACAAAACCACAAAATTGAAAAATCCAAAAATGAAAAAACCAAAAAAAAAAGAAACAAAGGTAAGAAAATTTAAAAATCTAAAACAACAACAAAAAAACTAAAAAAATAATTAACAAAAACAAAACAATTTGTAAAAAATCACAATAGTACAAATAATGGCGAAAATACAAAATCAAAAGAAAAAACACATAATCAAAAGCAAAATACACTATCAAAAACAAACTCATAAACAAAAAATAAAAATATAATAGCACAAATAAAAGCTCTAGCAAATAAAAAATACACAAAATTACTAGAAAAATAAGAAAATAAAAGCAAAAACAAAATCAAAATTCAAAGTCAAACGCAAAAACTGGAACGCAAAGTCAAAGCCAAACACAAAATCAAAAGAAAATCAGAATAACAAATAGAAAAACAAAACCACAAAATTAAATGAAAAAACCAAAAAAAAAAGAAACAAAAAGTAAGAAAATTTAAAAATTTAAAACAACAACAAAAAAAGCAAAAAAAATAATTAACAAAAACAAAACAATTAGTAGAAAATCACAATAGTACAAAAAATGGCGAAAATACAAAATCAAAAGCAAAAACACATAAATAAAAGAAAAATAAACTATCAAAAACAAACGCATAAACAATAAATAAAAATATAATAGCACATAAAAATGCTCTAGCAAATAACAAATACACAAAATTACAAGAAAAATCAGAAAAGAAAAACAAAGTCAAAATACAAAATCAAAAACAAAACAGAATCCAAAAATTATTAGCACAAAAAAAACAAATTAAACCCAAAATAAAAGCAAAAACCAACAAATTAAATGAAGAAGCACCAAAGCCAAAAAAAAAATGTAAGCGATAAGAAAAATTAAAGCTAAATCTTAATGAAAAATCGAAATAACATAAACCAAAAGAAAATATGAAATGTAAATACAAAAAAACAAAATCAAAAAAAAAACACTAATCAAAAGCATAACATCAACGCTGAAAACAAACAGTGAAAATAAAAACTTTAAATTATTGTAGCATGCGAGAAAATGTTTAACAGTCTGTTGCACTGGCAGTTTCGCATGCTACGAAAAACATTAGTTTCGCGACTTCAAACATATGTAGACCATTCAATACTAATTTCGTTTTTACATATTTAAAAAAAAAAAAATCCAAATAAATAAATAAATAAAAAAAAAGGCGATTATTTTTCAAAAAAACGCAAATACGTTGATAAAATTTAAAAAATTCCGTTTAAAATTGTTTTTTTTTTTAATAAATATATTTATGTCAAAGCTTATGAAATTTCATTCAAATAGGATTTTTTTTGATGCCGGTGCACTTGACAAGTTTTCACCCATATACAACGACAAATATTATAGTAAAAAGCTATATAATCATTTTTTTGTTATTTGTTACTCACTATTTTGATGACCTTCGCTTGTTTTAGACTATATTTTTGTGATTTTAAATCATTTTAAGCCTTTTGAGTGTTTTTTTTTTTGTATAAATTTATATATCTGAAATAGAAAAAATATAAAATTAATAAAAAATATAACACAAAAGATTTTAAATATTTTATGAATTGTCTTTGTTTTACACTGAGGTAAAAATATATTTTTATATATATATTCTAAATTATTCTGTTTATTATCCTATTCTCATTTGGAATGGTACGTATACTTCCTAACGCCAATAACACTCCCAATAACACCCCTCAGTAGGCCCCTCAGATTGGGCCTACACCCAGAAAAAAATTCCCTCAAATCCCATTAAAATTGGTCAATAGGACAATTATTGATCTAATAGTATACAAAAGATATATCTTTTCATATTAACTCAATGGCAATGTCACGGGGTTTTCTAGTATTTAATGGTATTTTACGATTAAAATAAAAATTGACTATTTTTAATAGTAAAAAACTATTATTTACATAGTATTTTTTCTGAGTGTATGAATAATATGGCAGAGTGACATCGAACACAAAATTTCATTTTTAACGCGTAAATGGTACCCCTAAATGTATGTTGTATGCATTTCACACCGAAAAAGGTGCATAACTTCAGGGGCATGTCACGAAATCTCGATTTTAAAACAAAACAAATGATAAAATTTAAAACAATATATTTTAATTTGAAAACAATATTGTTTAATTTTAAAACATTATGTTTAATTACAGTTTTAAACATTTGTTGTTACTTTTAATGTATGTTTTTTACTGTGTAGAATTTTGTGAAATTCTGATGAAATATATATATATATATTTTTAAAATAAAAACAAAAAACAAATAAGTAAAAATTGCATATAGAAGCTAAACCTCTAAGGCCCAGTTTTTCAGTGCAACTTTAAACTTAGTTTAAACATTTCAAAATTTTTAAAACGTCTAAACTCATAATCAAAATGGCCGAATGTTTTTAAATTTTACAGATTGATATACAATCAGTAATCAGTTAATTTGACATTTTAAATATTTGTGATATATAGACTATATATGAAATAAGGTCTAGTTTAAACTACGTTTAATTTGAAAATGTGACTTAAAAACTAAGCCTAAGAGGTATTATTTCATTTTATTTAAGTGTGAATGAATTTGTCTATCAGTATATGACACTGATATGTACCATTCATTAATGCATTTTTTAAATAATTTTACCACTGGGTACAATATTTCTATGAGCAGAGACTAGTTTTTACACAGCCTGACATGTACCAAGTTATTCACATAGATACTATGCATATTTTGCAGTTGTACCTACTATTGTACCTACACAACTCTGCAGTGTATTTGAGAATGTTATTTTTAGAAATAGAATACATTATGAGCTTCACGTAAAATAACTATAGCTTGAGCTAGTTTAGAGAACTATTAGATAGTTGTGTTGTGGGTTGAATAAAATATTATAAAATATTCTATTTGTTAGTTTTTTTAAATCATGTCTATCATGTCAATAATTCAGAAGTCATTCTATGACACAAAAAAATAAGAAATATGATATAAAACATTTCTAATTTTGCACACAGTTTAAGGTGTGAAAAAATGCATATTACTGACATAACCTTGTCAAGAAAATTGGCTATAAAATATAATCTCTTGACAAATGAATATTTTCTATCATGTTTAAGACAATTAAATTATCTTTTCAATGGTATATCACATCTTCAAAACGCATGATCTCTTCCGTGCTTAATGTACGTACAGGTGAAATTTACAAAAATAAAAATACAAATTTTGACTTTGTCATTGATTTTCTCAAAACTTCGTTGCCATTTTTTTTCTAATCTATATATATAAAACTCTTGGTCCGTCTGTCAGTCTGTCGGTCTGTTTGTCTGTTTGTTCCAGCATCACGTCTAAACCGCTGAACCGATTTAACTGAAATACTAAGGAGTCCGGAGGGTGTCATAGGCTATATATAGGCGGGATTGGACAAAGGAGCGTGGTACCTCCCATACAACCTAAACTTTCAAAACGACATAACTCAGCACATACACAATCTAAAAAGATGAAACAAAAAACTAAAATTCACCACACTAAAACTCACCACACTAAAACTCACCACAATAAAACTCACCACGCTAAAACTCACCACACTAAAAATTCACCATACTAAAACTCACCACACTAAAACTCACCACACCAAAACTCACCACACAAAAACTCACCACACTAAAACTCAACACAATAAAGCTCACCACACTAAAACTCACCACACTATAACTCACTACACTAAAACTCACCATGCTAAAAACTCACCACACCGAAACTCACCATACTAAAAACTCACCACACCGAAACTCAGCACACTAAAACTCACCACACTAAAACACACCACACTAAAACTCACCACACTAAAAATTCAACAGACTAAAACACACCACATTAAAACTAACTACACTAAAACTTCTACTGGGAAAAACTCTACGGGGAAGAATTCTACCGGGAAGAATTCTACGGTAAAGCGTTCTATGGGGAATAATTTTACGGCGAAGATTTCTACTGGAAAGAATTCTACGGCGATATTTCGCCTGGAAAGAATTCTACGGCGATATTTCGCCGTAGAATTCTTTCCAGTAGAAATCTTCGCCGTAAAATTATTCCCCATAGAACGCTTTACCGTTGTCTTTGAATTGTCTTTGAGAAAAGTTGTTTTGGCGGAGAATTATTATTTGGTTACTACATTTATAAAACCAAATAAAACTACCACAGCGAAGCACGGGCCCCTGATATAAAAAATAATAATAATAATGTTTTTTTATATTAATAAAATCGCTTTATATCTATGAATTCACATAATATTGGCACGAGTCGTGCACGGGTCCAGCTAGTTTATAATAATAGAACATTTCATTCACAGTATTTTCTTACCAATCAAAGTTATTTTTTATCTGATAAGTAATGTTGCAGAAATAATGAAACAGTGGCGGATCTAAGCCTTCAAAGTTTTTTGTAAATATCTTGGGTTTTTAAAAAAGATAAAAAACTGTTTTTATCTATTTTTATCCCACAATCAAGATATCCATTAAATTCAAAACAAAAGTCTACGTAGAATTTTACAAAATTTAAAAACTTGCAAACAATATTTTGTCAAGTATACTTAAATCAGCAGTAGCCGCGGTAGCTCAGTGGTTAGTGCGTTGGACTGCGAGCCGAAAGGTCCCCGGTTCAAGCCTGGACTGGAGCTAACAACATCGCTTCATAGAAAACATTTTTCTATACTGCGCTACCTCTCAGCAGTAAATGGTACACCTACGAGAGTAAAACATTGCCTATGAAAAGCACTCACCCGCCGTTCAGATTCGGCAATAAACTGTAGGTCCCACCACTTTGAGTACAGTTCTTATAGGACTGCAGTCTTATAGGACTGTAGTGCCAAACTATTATTATTATTATTATTATTATACTTAAATCAAAAGCAATTGTAAGTTTTTAAAATAGTTTAATTTGACTTCGTTATACTAAAACATTTTATGTTATAACTTTGGATGCAATCGACCGATCTGTATTCAAATTTGAGCAAAAAATAAATTCTGATACAGAATTAAATAATAAAATTACATATAAAAGATGCTAAGTCAACTTAGCATGTTATGGAATGACATGGTCGTTAAGTCCAATAAATACAATATATGTCGAAGAGCCGCCCAGCCAAACATTGTTTCAAAGCATCAACTAAAATTTTTAAATAATTTTGCATAACTTATTCACCAAAAAGTATGATTAGTTGTGAACGCATTAAATGCATTTATAATTAAAACATACAAAATGCATATAATGCGTCTGAGTTATTTGTAAAAACATGAAACATATTTGCAATTTTAAAACAAATACTTCCGTAATGAATATGCAATGTCAAAAGTTGAGTTGAACTGCACTAAAAAAAAAACAACAACAAAAAAAGTAAAGAAACATAAAATCTCAACTTTGAGCCCACGGCACAATGTAGCCTGTGACACCGCAGGCCAAAGTCTAGTGGAGGCTATGGCACCGGCAATATTGAGGCTGTCTTGCCGGCTGCGCTATGTGCTGCCACAGGCAACAGCACTGAATATTCATAAGAAGCAGCAGTAGCAGCTGTAACAACGAGTAGCAGCAGCACCAACGAGTAGCAGCGGCAGCTGCAGAGGCCGTAAGTGCGGCACAGTGTTGCCAACCGTAAGTTAGGTTTGGGTCACATGCATTAGTTATGAGCAGCACTACGACCTGTGTAGGCGAAGTGAGGTTGGTTACTTACGTTGCACGACGGCATCATCATCATCATCATCGTCGTCATCATTATTATCATTCTCATTTCCTTACAATTTGTTCGCTCACTCGCACGTAGTGTTTGTCACACGTAGCGCAAACAACAAGTCACTCTAATATAATAAAGAACAAGAAAGAAGGCACATCATGTCCCTTACATACTACATGCTGCATGTACCATGAAGTGGTTATAAATAAATAAAAAACAAATGTTTAAAAATAGATATATTTCTTTTCCTTTTTTTTTTTTGGTTTTTATTGATTTGTGTGATCAATGACTAGTGTCAAGCAAAGTCATTGGTTAGGCAGTGGCGCAAATATTTTTTGCGAAATCGAGAAATAGATAAAATATTTAATTGAACACTAAAAATGCAATTTTTCATTAAAAACTCAAATATTAAAAAAATTAATTAAAATTTTCATTAAAAATTCATTTTCACTCAATATGCAAATTTTCACTGAAAATTCCATTCTTCACGTCAAAATGAAACTTTCTAAGCAAAATTAAAATTTTAATTTTAAATTTAAATTATCACTAAAAATGCTCCCAATTCCAATTTTTCACTCAATATGTAACTTTTCACTCAAAATACCCATTTTTACAAAAAATCCATTTTTCAGTCAAAATGCAAATTTTCAATCAAAATTCAAATTTACAGCTTAAATTTAAATTTTCACTAGAAAATTAAATTTTCACTAGAAATTTAAATTGTTTCTCAAAATGCCAATTTTGTTCTTAAAAATTAAAATTTTCATTTAACATGCAAATTTTGACTCTAAATTCCAATTTTTTCTCAAAATACCATTTTGTTTACACAAAATTCAAATATTCAGCTAAAATTCAAATTTTCAGATAAAATAAAATTTTTCATTCAACATGCAAATTTTCAATCTTTCATTTTCACTCAATATGCAAATTTTCAAGCAATATTCAAATTTTTACCTTAAATTTAAATTTTCACTAAAAATTCAAATTTTCACTAAAAATTTAATATTTCACTCGAAATTCAATTTATCACTCAAAATTCTATTTATCGTTCAAAATTCCAATTTTTACTCAAAATTATATTTTTTTTACTCAAAATACCAATATTTATTCAAATTTACATTTTTCACTCAAAATGCAAAAGTTCAAACAAAGTACAAATTTTCCGCTAAAATTCAAATTTTCACTCAAAATTAAATTTTTCACTCAAAATACAATTTATCACTCAATATTCCTATATTCACTTAAAATTCCATTTTTCACTCATTATGCAAATTTTTATAGAAATTAAATTTTTCACTCAAAATGCAATTTGTCACTTAAAATACTAATTTTTACTCCAAATTACATTTTGCATTAAAATTTCATTTTGCACTCAAAATTCAAAGTTTTACTCAAATTTAAGTTTTTACTCAAAATTCCAATTTTTACTCAAAATTTCAATTTTCACTCAATATTAAAATTTTTACTCAAAATTCAAATTTTCACTCAAAAATTAAATTTTCACTCTAAATTCAAATTTTCACTCAATAAGCAAATTTTCACTCAAAATTCAAATTTTCACTAAAAATTTAATTTTTCATTCAACATGGAATTTTTCACTCAAAATGCAAAAATTTACTCAAAATTCAAATTTTTGCTAAAAAGTGTTATTTTTTTCACTCAAAATGCAAATATTCATAAATAAACAAAATGATCACTCAAAATTTAAATTTTCACTGAATTTCCAATTTTTACTCACGTAAAATACAAACTTTCCGCGTAAAATATTGAAAATAAAAATATTTTTTTTTACCGCTATTAAATATTTTTTAATTAAAAAAATATGAAAAAAAAAAATTACTTAAAAAATTGTGTATTATAAAAAGCTGGACTCATTCTCTATTTTGAAAAATAAAAACAAAAATAACAAAATAAAACCAAACCAAACCAAACGAGCCGCCAAACAAACAATACGCCGGAAATGAAAGAAAATCAAATAAATTAAATAAATAATATCAAAAATAAAGCGATAAAAACGCAGATAAAAAACTTCAAAATGAAACATTAAAATTAAATCAACAATAATTTCATGATACCAAACAAAGAATTAAAAAATAAATAAAATTGTAAATAAAAAATAAACAATTACAGAAAATACACGCAATGCTGTAAATAATGAAATTTTATTTTTAAAAAATTGCGCTTTTTATGTTTGAGAAAAAAATAATAATTTTTCTGTTGTCTTTACAAAAGATTCTTTTATGTGTTGTGTGTTGTGTCTATAAAAAGCTCAACATTAATTGACGCATAGCAGATAAAAATAGACTGATAAAAAAATAAAAGAGAAAAATACAAAAGTAGGTTTGTTAAGGTTGCCAAGGGTTGTTTTCGATATGGGTAGATTTTTTTTTTGTATATTTTGTTCAATTTTATTTCTGTGTGAGATATATTTAGGATATGAAACTCATTAATATACGCATATTATTTATGTGTATAAATAATAAATAATGCTTGTTTAATGCCTCTCCAATGCTTATCGCATTTGTCATGGTTATAGAAGAGAATAATTTGATATAGGTCTTTATGATGTGCCATATTTGTGGAATTCGTTTGAAGTAAAAAGTTGAAATGAATTTTGGAAAAAATAACTTTTGATTTTTAATGAAAATTTTTCATTTTTTTTTAGAGAAATTTTGTAAACTTAGTGATCATTTTTATTCATAGCGCTTATTAATAAATTACGTAATAATTTGAATGTTCAAGTTAAAATTTGAGCAACATCTTGAATTAAAATTTAAATCTTGAGTTAAATTATAAATTTTGAGTGAAATAAAAATTTCGAATATTTGCATTATGAGTGGATATTTGTATTTTGATTAAAAATTTTAATTATATATATATTTTTTTTTTAAATGTAATTAAAATTTTTAAACTTTAAGAAATATATAAAACTTAAATTTTCATCGATTTTTGTATTTCCGTAATTAAATTTAGCTTAAAATTTAAATCTTTTAAATCCTAACAATGATCACAGAATCACTAATAATCTCAGACTCAAATAATAAATTGTTTTAATACAGTTTTCAACACCATACTCTTTCAATGCCTCGCAATTGCATGAAATATCATTTCGAAAATTTCCCTATAAAATTTTACCAAATAACTGCACACTGATCCCTGCCTCATGACATGTGAATCGACCGAAGTGTCATCGCATTTAAGAGTAGGAGAGCTCAATGGAAAAACCACCATCAGCAACATATCGTCCTACATTAGCAGCAACGCCATCTGCAACACTTAAACGATTGTCGCAATAATCGTTAACATCAACAGCAGAATTATCATCATCATTATTATCAGCAGCAGCAACATGAGCCAACCAACGACATGCAGACAAACAGACAGACAGACAATCAATGCAATCATTGAAATCGTCTTCACAATTGGCAGCAGCTTTGGTTTTAGGTATTAATGGATATTGTTACTGCTCAAGACTCTGAAGATGTTGCTGCTGTTCGTTAGTCCTATGTCCGACGACTGTGTGTTTTATGCACGGGATTATAGCATTTATGCTGCCATTAGTGTAGATAAAATTAATTGATTTTAGGCAGACATTTGCAGATATTTATTTCGTCGATGTTTTTCTGCATTTCCCTATGTCTACCGCAGTCTGTCTTTATTTTCTTCGATTTGTGTTTATTTTTTTTGTACATTTGTCTTTATTTCCTGCTGCTGTTTGTAAGCAGCGCCTACGGTGTCAGAGTGTCAATTCATTATGGCTTAACTTTAATGAAAATTTGTGACCTAATTCAGTTTTTGCCCCCAAGTGTCTTAGTTGACAGTTTTATTAAGTGTTTGTTGCAGCGACAATACAAAGAGTCTCCAGTTGACAATGCAAAATAATTCGAGTATGGAGATGAAATATGTCATGTTCTAAAATGTATTTGATTGATTTTAAATGCGCAGCATATTAAAATTTTTTTAATGAGAATTTTCATTTAAATATGTTGTAGTTTTTATTATTTATTTTTAAATGAAAATTAATTTTTTGCAAAATTTTATATCTAGAATGAAAATTGAAATTTGATAAGGAAATTTAATTTTTTAGTGAAAATAAAATTTTGAGTGAAATTGAAAATTTTTAATTTCGAGTTAAAATTTTTAATGATAATTATATTTTGAGTGAAAATTTAAATTTTGAGTAAAAGTTTAAATTTTGAGAGAAAAATACAATTTTGAGTGAAATTAGAAATTTTGAGTAAAATTAAAAATTTTGATTGAAATTTAAAATTTTGAGTGAAATTTAAAATTTTGAGTGAAATTTAAAATTTTGAGTGAAAAATAAAATTTTGAGTGAAAAATTAAATTATGAGTAAAATTAAAATTTTTGAGTGAAATTTAAAATTTTGAGTGAAATATAAAATTTGGAGTGAAATTTAAAATTTTGAGTGAAAAATGAAATTTTGAGTGAAATTAAAATTTTGAGTGAAATTAGAAATTTTGAGTGAAAATAAAATTTTGAGTGATATTAAAATTTTTGAGTGAAATTTAAAATTTTGAGTGAAATTTAAAATTTTGAGTGAAATTAGAAATTTTGAGTGAAAAATAAACTTTTGAGTGAAATTAAAATTTTTGAGTGAAATTTAAAATTTTGAGTGAAATTAAATTTTTTAAGTAAAATAAAATTTTGAGTGAAATTGAAAATTTTTAATTTCGAGTTAAATTTTTTAATGATAATTATATTTTGAGTGAAAATTTAAATTTTGAGTAAAAGTTTAAATTTTGAGAGAAAAATACAATTTTGATTGAAATTTAAAATTTTGACTGAAATTTAAAATTTTGAGTGAAATTTAAAATTTTGAGTGATATTAAAATTTTTGAGTGAAATTTAAAATTTTGAGTGAAATTTAAAATTTCGAGTGAAATTTAAAATTTTGCGTGAAATTTAAAATTTTTAGTGAAATTTAAAATTTGGAGTGAAATTTAAATTAAAAAATATTTTTTTTTGTGAAATTTTAAATTTTGAGTAACATTTTAAAATTTTCAATTAAAATTTAATTTTTTATTGAAATTTGAAATATCGAGAGTTATTTAAACTTTTGATTAAAATTTAAAGTTTAAATGAAAAAACATTTATATTTTTCAAATAACTAAAAAATTAAATGGAGAATATAAATCACAAAAAAACAGAAATAAAAGTTTCTTCGACACATTCTGCATTTAACATTTTAAACGAATTTCGGCAGGATATAAAATCTCGCTCTGCTGCTCGTCATGCTGCATCAGATTAGCGTCAACTTAGCAGCAGCAATAGCACCAGGGGCAACATCAGCGAAAAAGCAACGTCAAAAAAGTTTCTTTGCCATGAATTTGATTTGAATTTGATTTTTTCCATTTTATTTTTTATAATTTTTTTAAAGCAAACAAAAAACAAAAGCTTAGCTGCTGTTGCTTAAGTCAAAGCCAAACTTGAAGTCGATGCTGCCGAAGAAGAAAAGCGATTTTGCAAACAGCTGCAGCGCAATATCCTTGACTGCAGGCACAACGCAGGATTGCAGGATATGCACGATGGTATAGTCGTTGGTGTGAGTGTCACGTTGTGCTGCTGTGTTTCGTTTGTTGGTTTGGTGCGCTTCAACTTTTGCGCCGTTTTTCTCGCATGCATGATGCACACTGACTGCCAAAACTAAAAACCCAATCAAACAAAAAAAAAAAAAAAAAGACGAAAACAAGTCAAATAAAATGTGTGACAAGAAAATACAAAATAAATCGCTTTAAGGTTTCCGGCGCTTACTTAAAATTGCAATTTTAGTGCTGTTGTTTGGCAGAGCGCCGCATAGTTGGAGCGCATAGCATAAAAAGCAAATTTGCTAAAACGTCAACATATGGCGTGGTAAAAGTTTTTGGAATAAATTGACAGAGTTTAGCAAATACTTTGCAACTATTTAAACGAAAACGTTTTAGTGGCAAGTGGCAATAATTATAAAATTTGCGAAAATTTAGTTAAGTATTTAACGTAGTGATTAAAATAATTGATACTTATACGACATGATTTTGCTGCAATTCAGAAAATTCATTTCTTTTAAAAATAGTTTATATTTTTTTATTAAATATTTAATTTGTATTAAATAAATATTTTTCGCTATAAATGTAAATTTTCATTCCAAGTTGAATATTTTACCTTCAAATTAAAAATGAAATTTGATGCACAGTTTAAATTTCAACTCAAAATTAATGTTCGCTCAAAATTTTAATGTTGACTCAAAATTTCAAATATAAAATTCAAAAAAATATAAATTTCAAATATAAAATTAGTCTCTAAACTTTAATTTTTACACAAAATTTAAAATTTTACTAAAAATTTAAGTTTTCACTCAGAATTTTAAAGTTCAAGTAATTTTCACTCACATTTTTAATTTTCACTCAAAATTTAAATTTTCACTCAAAATTAAAATTTTCACTCATAATTTTAATTGATGTACAAAATTTTAATTGTTGTTCAAAATTTGAATTTTCACTCAAAATTTTTAGAATTACTCATAATTTACATGTTCACTCAAAATTAAAAATATCACTGAAAATTTTAAAATCACCAAATTAAAATTTTAATTAAAAATTAAAAACAACACTCAAAATTTAAATTTTCACTCAAAATTTAAATTTTCACTCAAAATTTAATTTTCACTCAAAATTTAAATTTGCACTCAAAATTTAAATTTTCAAATTAAATTTTCAAAATTAAAATTTTTACTAAATTTTTACTAAAAATTTAAATTTTCATTAAAAATTTAAATTTTTATTCGAAATTTAAATTTTTAACTCAAATAACAATATTTTATTTAATTTTTAGTAACATTATAAAATTTAGTTAAATTTTATTATGTGAAATTTTATAATATATTAAATACTATGTTATTTTAAATATTTCTCTTTTTACATTTTGAAAAATAACTTTTCTAAATTTAAAAGTATCAATTTGTTTTAAATTTTCGTAAAATTCATTGTTTCGTCGCTAGCTCACACGCTGACACTCAACCTTCTCGACCTTGAAGACTTGGGACTCGTATCACTTGCATATTCAGTCGACGCACCCTTTTGGTAAGGCATTATCTTGTGGCAACCCTATGCAAATATTATCCTTAACCTATGTAAAGAGCAGCAACAGCAGTAGCAAGAGCCGTAGCAACAGCAACAAACAGCAGCTTTAGCAAAAAGTGCGAACGTGTTTCTTTTAGCATATTCTGGATTCATCATTTTGAAGTGCAAATTATCAGCATATTTTTGCATTGTTGACATTTTAAATTGTACACAATTTTCTAGTTTAATAAAAATAAAATAAATTTATTTAATTTTTATTTAGCTAAATCCCTTTTATCGCCCACACTGGCTTCACCTGCTTCAATTTCGCAAAACCATATTTACGACTGCAATGATTTCTCATTATGTGATCTCTCATCACGCCTGCTATACGTTTTAATTTTGTTTTCTCTTTATTTCGTTTGTTTCTTCTGCTTCTCGGGAACCACATTTTAACCACCTCCAGCACTGCTCTTCCGACAAGTCTGCTATGTCCTTCATGGTCGCCGTTTTGTTGCCGTCGCATTCGGTCTCACCGCCTTCGCTGTCCCATTGTTTTAAATTTTTGCTGCATTTTTTCTGCGCATTTTTGTTTCCTTTTTATGTTGCCGTGACTCCCGCTGCCTCTGCAGCTGACATTGCCAATGCCACATCTTGCAGTGTCATGAAATTTCATTTCAATTTACTGCTGAACCACTTAAAATAATTATGTGCGCTACTTTGGGCCACTTTTCACAAGTTAATTGTTTGGCGCAGATGTGTGCGCGAATTTATTTGTGCTAAATATTATATTTATAATAATGATAATAATTATGCTTAGTAGAATTAGTGCAAAAAAAAAATAAGACATTGAAAATGGACATGGACAAGAACTTTTATAAATAAGACGTATGAGAGATGCATTTCAAAGAAGGATTAGTAAAGGATATGAAAATGGAAAAAGGAAAAGTAAACGTAAAACATAGGAAAAGGATAAAGGATAAGGATAAGGATAAGGATAAGGAGAATGATATGAATTAGAATAAGGATAAGGATAAGGATAAGAAGAAGGTGAAGGATAAGGATAAGGAGAATGATATGAATTAGAATAAGGATAAGGATAAGGATAAGGATAAGGATAAGGATAAGGATAAGGATAAGGATAAGGATAAGGATAAGGATAAGGATAAGGATAAGGATAAGGATAAGGATAAGGATAAGGATAAGGATAAGGATAAGGATAAGGATAAGGATAAGGATAAGGATAAGGATAAGGATAAGGATAAGGATAAGGATAAGGATAAGGATAAGGATAAGGATAAGGATAAGGATAAGGATAAGGATAAGGATAAGGATAAGGATAAGGATAAGGATAAGGATAAGGATAAGGATAAGGATAAGGATAAGGATAAGGATAAGGATAAGGATAAGGATAAGGATAAGGATAAGGATAAGGATAAGGATAAGGATAAGGATAAGGATAAGGATAAGGATAAGGATAAGGATAAGGATAAGGATAAGGATAAGGATAAGGATAAGGATAAGGATAAGGATAAGGATAAGGATAAGGATAAGGATAAGGATAAGGATAAGGATAAGGATAAGGATAAGGATAAGGATAAGGATAAGGATAAGGATAAGGATAAGGATAAGGATAAGGATAAGGATAAGGATAAGGATAAGGATAAGGATAAGGATAAGGATAAGGATAAGGATAAGGATAAGGATAAGGATAAGGATAAGGATAAGGATAAGGATAAGGATAAGGATAAGGATAAGGATAAGGATAAGGATAAGGATAAGGATAAGGATAAGGATAAGGATAAGGATAAGGATAAGGATAAGGATAAGGATAAGGATAAGGATAAGGATAAGGATAAGGATAAGGATAAGGATAAGGATAAGGATAAGGATAAGGATAAGGATAAGGATAAGGATAAGGATAAGGATAAGGATAAGGATAAGGATAAGGATAAGGATAAGGATAAGGATAAGGATAAGGAACTTTCAAACTGAAGAAGGAGACACTGTTTCCGTCAATGGTCCTCGAAATAGGGTGTTGTTAAACGAATTTCTGTAGCCAGAGTTCGACAACATCGATATATCCGAGCAAAGGTGCTATGTCATACATGAATATCTGGCATGAATGTAGCTTCAAAATAAACAGCATCAATTTGATATTTCAAACCGTTGGTAGTTTGTTTAAATTTATTTTTTTTGTATCGTTCTTATCTGCGCACCCTTCATATTGATACTCTGACGTATAAGTTATTGTATAAAATAGTCCGTTGACAACAGTGCTACAGATTTAAATATATTGCATATTTTTCTGCTTTATATTTAACAAAAAAATGTTTTTGTTTTTCATTTTATATTGTAATGCATAACGTGTTACCATACAATGGACCATAGCGCCGTCGTCAAGGTCTTCAAGGCCACGTACGCAAGTAGAAACTAAAAACGCGCCTTTCACAGACTCTTTCAGAGGCCCACAATTAGCGAATGAAGAAAAAACAAAAAAAATACAAAATGAAACAAATGCAAAATAAAAAGTTTAAAAAATATAAGAAATAAAACATAAAATGCAAAGAATGAAAACACTACACATTACAAAATACAGAATTTACATTTGCATGTGTGTCAGTCAGTCATTGTTGGTTGCCAGAGCTGCCAACATTTTAACAAATATTTATGCAAGTGTCTGTTTGTATTTGCATGTGTGTATTTGTGTAAGAGAGAGAGAAAGAGACTGTTGTATGTAGACACGTTTCTGTGTGTTTGTGTTTAAAGTAATTAACAGAGCGCAAAGGCAGCCAACGCAGCGCTGCCAGGATATGAAAGCATATGTAACAAGGATATGCTACAAACAAGACGCATACGCATAAAGTAGTGCACACTCACACACGTGCTTCTTGCTTGAGTACATTAAAGAGAGAAAAAAATATGTTAAATTTTGTGAAATAAAATAAAATTGAAAATTTATATTTTTTCTGAAAATTTATAAAGTTGTTTTAAAATATGTAATTTAAAAAATATTAAAAAAAAAAACCTAACAAAAAAATAAATAAACAAAAAATACAAACAAATTTATAAATTTTCCAGTCAAAAATACAAAATAAAAATTAATTGTTCAGATGAAAAATAAACTTTTGTTTATAACTAGGTAAATTAGCGTTCGTTTTTTTATTATAAAAAAAAAGTCACCATCAGTTATTTTTTTTAAAATATGTCCAGTTTTTATCAAAAAAAAAATATCTATTAAAATTTAATGAAGTTTTTGACTTTTTATCAATGCGAATTATCTGTATTCCAAAGAGAATATGTTAAATAATATTTTGAACTAAACACAATAAAATTCGTAAGGGTCTGACCATCGTTAAGACTCGATCAATATTACAAGATATGCCAATCCGTTATATATTGATTTTTTTTAATAACATATTTTTTTTAAAGATTTTTGAAATTACTTATTAAGTTTATTTTAATGAATTTCGAACCCATCACTGTACCCGAAATATGTCGAAGAACGTACCAGAATGAAAAACAACCAAACCACACCAACAGGAAATGGAAATGGAAACCAAGAGAAACTGTAAGGATTACAGATGGCAGCGCTTAAGGCAATTCCATTTAATTAACATTATAATTAAGCCAGCGAAAATGTAACGCATGGCAACACTTTCACATTCACACATATATGATACTGTTTGTGTGTGTGTGTGTATTGTGCGTATTTAAGTGGTGGTTGGGTCATAATTACTTTTTTGATATGCGTAAACATCAACAACATCCAACAACTTTATTACATCTCATGTCGTTGTAGCCTTTGTCAGCTCTGGCTATACTCCACTTCCACTTTTTTTTTTAAATATAAATTTCTTAATTTTTTGCTTTTTACTATTATTCATCGTCTGAAGCTGGTTTTGTTATTTATTTTATTTACTTTGTTAATGATGGAATTGCCAACAAAAATAATTACAACCTCAAGGTTAATGAGCTGCCTGCCGCTCGAGCCATGCAAATGTTGCATATTTCGCGGCGTTGTTGGTGTTGCCATATTTTACATATTTTATACAAGTGCAAAAGGTTTTACCGCAGACAGCAGTATTCAATTTTTTCGGACTTGTTTTTAATTGGCGAAAATAAGTAAAATTGTTTCAATAATAGCAGCACTCATGCGTCAGACTACTAGGACAGTTTTTGAATATCAATTATTTTATGAAATTTATATAATTTAAATTGTTATATTTTATTAAATTTTATTTTGCTATTTAGTTGTTTAGTTAATATTTTAATTATTTAATTATCTAATTATTTAATTATTTAATTATTTAATTATTTAATTATTTAATTATTTAATTATTTAATTATTTAATTATTTAATTATTTAATTATTTAATTATTTAATTATTTAATTATTTAATTATTTAATTATTTAATTATTTAATTATTTAATTATTTAATTATTTAATTATTTAATTATTTAATTATTTAATTATTTAATTATTTAATTATTTAATTATTTAATTATTTAATTATTTAATTATTTAATTATTTAATTATTTAATTATTTAATTATTTAATTATTTAATTATTTAATTATTTAATTATTTAATTATTTAATTATTTAATTATT
Source organism: Dryomyza anilis (assembly GCA_951804985.1). Taxonomy (NCBI): domain Eukaryota; kingdom Metazoa; phylum Arthropoda; class Insecta; order Diptera; family Dryomyzidae; genus Dryomyza; species Dryomyza anilis. Next base: position 98,076,844 of record OX638130.1, on the reverse strand, counting down.
TAATTATTTAATTATTTAATTATTTAATTATTTAATTATTTAATTATTTAATTATTTAATTATTTAATTATTTAATTATTTAATTATTTAATTATTTAATTATTTAATTATTTAATTATTTAATTATTTAATTATTTAATTATTTAATTATTTAATTATTTAATTATTTAATTATTTAATTATTTAATTATTTAATTATTTAATTATTTAATTATTTAATTATTTAATTATTTAATTATTTAATTATTTAATTATTTAATTATTTAATTATTTAATTATTTAATTATTTAATTATTTAATTATTTAATTATTTAATTATTTAATTATTTAATTATTTAATTATTTAATTATTTAATTATTTAATTATTTAATTATTTAATTATTTAATTATTTAATTATTTAATTATTTAATTATTTAATTATTTAATTATTTAATTATTTAATTATTTAATTATTTAATTATTTAATTATTTAATTATTTAATTATTTAATTATTTAATTATTTAATTATTTAATTATTTAATTATTTAATTATTTAATTATTTAATTATTTAATTATTTAATTATTTAATTATTTAATTATTTAATTATTTAATTATTTAATTATTTAATTATTTAATTATTTAATTATTTAATTATTTAATTATTTAATTATTTAATTATTTAAATGTTACTCATACGTTACGTGCAACATTATTAATTATTTAATTAAACAGTTAACTGCAATCGCATAAAATCTAATGTTTTTGCGTATAACTTTCACAAACGAGCAACACTAATTGAAATTTATTTTGTTAGATGCAATTAGTTGGTATTTTTAATTAGCCACAAGGTGTCGGTCGACTGCTTAGCATGTTCACCGTTCGCATGCAATCAGGCACTAACAAGGCAAATGGCACGTCAAACTCTAATTACGCGATGGGGTTTTCCTATTTTGGTGTTTTGGTTCAATATTTATAGCATTTAATGAATCTACTCAAATTACACAAAGCATTTATTTACATAATTAAAAGATAAAGATTTTTTATAATTATTTTCTAAAATATTATAGCATTTAAAAAACATTATCGCAACAGCGCTTAATTGTTAAATAAAGCGGTAGCCATTTATTGTCGGCTCATAAAAATTATTAACACTAAAACATACGAGTCACACACACCCACCTAGTCAATTAAATGCATTTGCTTGTTGCACTAAACAACTTGGCAACATTATTTATAAACATGAAGCAACCCCTTTTGTTCATGTAACATCTACCACGAGGACTATGAGTTGGTTTTTGTTGTGTTTAATTTTTTATATCTGACATATTTTGTGGTCGTTTTTTTTTATTTTAACAACACCACATAATTATAGTTGTTGCTGTTTTTGTTGCTGACTTTTATATTGTTGCTGCTGCTGTCTTTCTGTTGCTGTTTTTGTTGGTGTCCTCATGGCACGTCCTTTTCTTGTTGATCCTTAACAAATACTTTTACCACCACATCAATTATAATGTTAGCAACTAACTATCGCACCTGATGTTAACATGGTGCTGGCAGCTAAAAAACCATAGTGTGCTCTTTCGTTGAGCATACACGGCAAGAAATGTTTACTTATGATGTTTACTTATTGAAAATTTATCAATTCTTTAATTTTCTACGATGTATTTTTGAGCGTAATTTATTCTTCAAGTTTAGGTATGGAATCCTATACACTAAAGTCAACTAAATTCAGCATACTAAATTCACCAATACATAATTTACCCAACGAAAATTCATCCAACTACCCAAAATGCATCTGTATTACATTCAACTGCAAAAAATCCACCCTGCGATGAATTTAGTTTAAATATAAATTTCATAGAAGTAATTTCAATATTCATCACCCTCCATAAGTTAACTTAGGATTTTTTTAATAATATTTCATTTGTACTCTGTATTTCATAAATTGTTTCCGCTCAAATTTTAGTTCGGAACGGTCGACACATTCCAAATCAAAAAAAGTATTTTGTTATAAATTTGAAAAGTTAACAATCATAATTGAACTGAATATATTTGGCGAATTTTTACATGGACATTTTGAGACAAAAATAAATACGAATTTGAAAATATTATTACACATTTTTTTCTTCAATTACTTGAATATATACATAACCAATTTTAATTTATTAAAAAATTAATTCTTTCTGTTTTACGATCTATGTTTGCACAAATGCATTTGAAACCTACTTCAATACATTCACTTTATATCAAGACATTTACTGTCGCCGACTCTATGCTTTAAAATCAAATGAATGTGTTGATCACAACTACAAAGCACAATCAGTGTCAAAACATAATACAAACAAGACGTAGTTGTAGTGAAGAGGTGTGCAATAAAATTTCAAATACTGAAATGAACTGCTTAAGACACTGAGTACATTTTATTTTTTCTCATTCTTACTCTTATGAATTTTCATTAATATCGAAATATCGTAAAAATTTAAAATCTATAAGAAAATCATATAATATTTAATATTACGTTTTAAATTTGTTTAACAACCTTTTTTCATTATTACATTTTTTCAAATAAGTTTCTATGCTTTTCCATGAGTTGTTTTTGTGGTATAATTTTTTGAATAATGTTTGTTTTATTTTTATAAACACATAAATACCTACAACAACGTTGACCGTTGAACGCCGAGTGGCAGTTTTCAATGTTTGCCTTTTCACTCATTACTCGTTGGGCTCACTCACTGCACTCACTATATTTGCAGCGACAGTAGTGTCATTTGTTTTTGTTTTTAAAACATTGATTGTCTTGAAAAAAAAATGTCTAGACATTACTTGACACCAATGAAGCAAATACTGCAGTGAATAGAAGTAGCTGGAGAGATTTCACTATAATACTGTAGACTGCCATTGCAAATACTGCATATTTGGCAGAGGGAATACATTTAGACAAATGTCTAATTAACACTTCAAAACAGCCATTTTGCGCAGCAGTCAAGACAATTTGTGCATTATGTAAAATGATTCGATGATTCCGACAATGAGTTTAAACAATTTTATGTGGATAGGTTTTTCGAGATATCGCCCAATGAATACCTTGCATTTTGTATTACTGAAATAGATAATTAAACATACAGCAAACATTTCTCTCAACATTTTTAAATTAAAAAAAAAGAAAGCCCGATAGAAGAATTTCAAAAAGTAATTTTTTTCGACAAAATTTAAATCAAAAATGCATTTTAAAATGAAAAAAATATAAATAAAAACAAGTATATGTATACTTTGTAATATTCCAAAATTAGACCACACTTTTTCAATTAATTTGAGGTATCAATGACAATATGTGCGTAAAATTTTATGATTAAAAAAAATATGTGATAATTAAAGACAAAATAAATAGGAATAAAAAAATAAAGGGCGGATCACGTTAAGGATATATTGATAGATGGTTGTTAATAACTAATTTTAAATTTTATAACTTTATATTGAATAACTTAAATTTAAATTTGTTTTGAAAAAATTAGGTTTTTTCGAGTCTCCCACAAATCAATCTTAAACCAGTAAACCAATTTCAAAATTTGTGTTATCAAACGGCCATATTTAAATTGTAAAATATATTATTTAGATTTAACAAAATAGTCAAATTCAATATGTAATATAATATGAAATATTTTCAAATTGTCAAATTAAATATGGTCAATTATTAGAATTTAGTAAAATGAATTTAGTAAAATGATATTTCATAATTTAGTAAAATGAAATATCAGTAAATAGCCAAATTAAATATTGTCTAATAGTCACATTAAAATAGTCAAATATTCAATTTTAATTTAACAAAATTGATCTTTTTAAAAATGTTCTTTATTACAATATGTTAGGAAAAGATTTTATTTGGCATATTGTGACATTACTACTGATTATAATGATAAATGAAAAATAAAAAAATACGTATTAATTAATCAATAAATAAATAAATCCATAAATAAATAAGTTCTGTATATCATCTTTTAGAAAAAAGGCTAAAATTTCGACATCATTTTTTGTATTTTTTTTATATTGTGAATTATATACTATGCCTCTAAACATATATGTTTTTCTGTGTACTCTAACACAAAGTCAAAACTTCTAAATCCAAAACCTTAACCTATTCGTCTTTTTAACGGTGCAGGTTCTAACAGGTTGTTACCTCGTTTGTGTGGTCTTTTTAACCATGTTAATAGTTGCACATACGACACATGATGGTCTATTTTTGTTGCTTTTTTGTACTTGTAATTTTATTTGCCATGTTCGCTACAGATGTTGTGTGGTCTGACATGGCATTAGTACCTATGCCCAGTAGCGAAAATATAGTGTTTTTTAAACACGAGTTTAAATGCAATTATGAGGGTTATTTATAGTGTCAGAAAATTGTCTGTTTTTATTTTTGTAACATAATTAGAGCGGATTATTTGGTTTAAAATAAAAAATGATTTAAGGTTTTTGTGAAAATCGAAAATGCGAAATAAAAAAAATAGAAAAATAGCCAAAAGATATAAAAAGATATAAAATATAAAAAATATTCAAAAATATGCAAAATATGCAAAAATATGAAAAATAAGCAAACACTTTTAAAATATACAAAATATGCAAAAATATACAAATACTGAAAAAAATGCAAAAATATAACATATTTACAAACATTTTCCTAATATGCATAAATATGCTACATATGCACAAAATGTGATATTATTTGCAATATATGCAAAAAATTCAAATTATGCTAAAATATTCGAAATATGCTAGATAAACAATAATATTTCAAATATACAAAAAATATGAAAATTCAACAAAAATATGCAATAATAAACAAAATAAGAAATAAATGCCATTTATGCAAAAATATGCCTAATATACGATAAATATTTAAAAAACAAAATTACAAATATATGCGAATCAGCAAAAATAAGCAAGATAAGAAAAAATGTAATTTATGCAAAAATGTGCCTTTATATGCACAAATATGCCTAATATGTGATAAATTTGATAATATGTGCAAAATATGCAAAATATTCAAAAATATGCAAAATAAACAAATATATTTTTAATATGCAAAAATATGCAAAAACATGAAAAGTAATAAATATATATATAGAAAATGAGCAACTATACAATAATAATAGTTTGGCGCTACAGTCCTGTATAGAACTTCGGCCGAGCTCTCTCACCATTTGAGCTGTGCGTGTTATATTTGTACTCCAATTGGTGGGACCTACAGTTTATTGCCGAATCTGAGAGCTTTTCATAGGCAATATTTTACTCTCGTAGCTTTGCGATTTACTGACGAGAGGTAGCGTCGCATAGATAAATGTTTTCTATGAAAAAGATGTTGGCAGTCGCTGAGGATCGAACCGCGGATCTTTCGGCGCATAGTCGAATGCACCAGCGACTTTTCGCTCGTACTCCAAAGCACTAACCAGACGAGCTACCGACGCTACTATATGCCACACATGTAAAAATATTCAAAATTACACAAAATACGCAAAAATATAATATAAAAAATTATGTCAAATTGGAAAAAATACACAAAAATTTACAAAAAAATGCAAAATAAAATGTAAAACAAATAAGCATATATATATATATATATATATATAAAAAAATTACAAAAAATATGCACATTATTTAATTTAAAATATGTTATGATATAAAAAAAACACACAAAACCAATATATTTTTAAATTTAATTTTTTGATTTAATTTTGATTACGGTTGATTTTATAAGAGATAAAAATTTATTAATATAAATTACATAAATTTAAACATTTTTTCATTTTAAAGAAAATAGATGATCGAACGTATCTTTTAATTAATACTAATTTTGATATATTAGAAATACAATTATTTGTTAACACCTCTTTAAGTTTTGAAAAAATAACATTCATATAAAGAATTTTAAATAAAAAAAATATATATATATTATAATAAATAAATGTTTATAAAAGAGTATATTAAAATTTTCAATATATAAATTTTTTTTCTTTATTCAAAAAAAATTAAAATTTCTATTGCAAAATTATAAAATATAATTTTTATTGTTATGCTTGCAAATTGCTGTGTTTTATTTAATGCCCAATGGCAACACTTTGCCGCCATCAATTTCGCATTTCATTTGCGCCAAGACTAACCGACAAATTCAACCAACACAGCAGAACACAAACCAACCAAACCCAACCAAACCAAAGTAGGGCCAATTAGTCAGCCGGCGTGACCTACATTTGAGGGCAATTTCCAAGGAATTCAATTAAATAATGGATTTTTGAAGCAAACTTTGCGAAGAACGTGCTGCGGCGCCGCTGTTTCGCCGTGTTGTCAGGGATGGCAAAGCAAAAGTAATTTCATATAATTTGTAGAATTTGGCAAAAGGTATTTACTGTTAGTCAAAGAGAGCAAGGTATAATTACAAAAATATGCGTTCTTCCAAAACACATGCTTAATTATAGAAAATACTAAGACAAAAAGAAGATACAATTTTGAAAATGACATAAATAAATTAATTCTTATTAATGTGGCGCATATGTTGCGAAAGGGTGAAGAATGCTGTTAAGACTAGGCAATGACAATATTGTTGACAACATCATAATTATCAACGTCATCTTTAACTCAACTTCATACTCATACTCACTTCAGCAGCGCTTCGTCATGAATTTTCAATTCCGTCACTCTGTTATGTTGGCCTCGTTACGCGTCAGGCTCTAGGCAAATTTTGTTGCCTACGCAACCTTTTCATCAGCGGCTACATCATTGGTACAACATCATAGGCAACAACATCATAGGCAACAACAACAACATAATGTTGTCAACAACAGCGCCGTTGTCGACGTCAGCGAAATATTTGTCCTCTTGCGCGCATCTACACGATCGCATCTTGCCAGTCATTCGTGCGATATGCACGCGTATGTCCTGTCGTTATTGTCATCGTCGTTCGCTGTTGTCGTTGCCATCATCATTGGCAACAAGCAGCCGCCCGCCGCCTAGTTGTCGTTGTTGCTACAATCAAAAATTATGCAGTGTCTAATTTAATGTTGCTGCATAGTTGATGTGTGTTTTAAGGATTTAAATCTTTAAAACTTTATCAAATACATGTTTATTGCAAACATTAAATAATATTTTAAAATATTATAAAACTTAATTTGTAATTAATTAAATCCTTTAAATCTTATGCAAAATACATTTATTGTAATATTAGAACATGTTACTCATACGTCATGTTGCCATTTTATAATTTAATAATATTAAAACAGTTGAAAATATATTTCCATAATTATTGTACTAAATTCGTTTCAATTCAGTCCGCATTTAGTTACACAAATAAATAGCATAATTCTTGTTTTACAGTTTTCTTAAATATCAATCAAAATATTTATTGATTAAAATTGTTTGTATAAACATTTTGGATGAATAAATATTACTCAACACTACTTTGTTGTCACATTTTACTGTAATGTTTTCCAAATTAATTAGAGAATTTAAGATTTTTTTTTTTTTTGGTTTTTTAATTTCTAAAATAATGAATAATTTTCGTAGTGACATCTGCACTTAATAAATTCTCACAAATACCTTTCTCACATCAAGTCTCAGGTGCATGTGTAGGACATCAGTATAAATATTAAATGAAGCTTATCGAAATAAGTATGACAAGTTCAAGGATATCGTTTGAGTGTGCTTGTTATATTTTGCGCATGAAAAGAAAATTCTCAAAAGCGCACACTGAAAACTAATTTTCAATATAGAAAAATGTGCAATGCAATGGCAAGAACGCATAAAAAGAATAATATAAAATAAAAATATTAAAAATTGTGAAAGGTATGAAAAATATGCAAAAATAAGCAAAATATGCAAATATATACAAAATAAGCTAATTCTGAAAAACATGCAGATATATGTGAAATAAGCCAAAATAACCAAAATATGCAAATATATGCAAAATAAGCTTTTATCCAAACTGTGTGTATGCAAAGGTATCAAAAATTAAAAAACATTAGCAAAATATGCAAATATATGACCAATATGCAAAATAAGCTAATTAATGTAAGAAAAAGCCAAAATATGCATATAATGTAAATATATTCTAAATAATCATATTATACAAACTGAATGAAATACAAAGGTATGAAAAATATGCAAATATATGCAAAATAAGGAAATTATGCATAACATGCTAATATACTTCAAATAAGCATATTATGCAAACTGTCACAATGTAATAAATATGCAAAATTGGAAAAATATGCAAAATATGCAATATATATAAAAATATGCAAAATGTGTAATATACTAAAAATATGCAAAATAGGCCAAATTAGTAAAATATGCAGTATAAGCAATATATGAAATATATGCAATGTATGAAATATATGCAATATATGAAATATATGCAGTATATGCAATAAATGAATTATTTGAAACATATGCAAAATATGCAATATATGAAATATATACAATATATGAAATACATGCAATATATGAAATATATGCAAAATATGCAATATATGCAATATATGCAATATATGCAATATATGCAATATATGCAATATATGCAATATATGCAATATATGCAATATATGCAATATATGCAATATATGTAATATATGCAATATATGCAATATATGCAATATATGTAATATATGCAATATATGCAATATATGCAATATATGCAATATATTATGCAATATATATGCAATATATATGCAATATATATGCATATATAAAATATGCAATATATGAAATATAAACAATATATGAAATACATGCAATATATGCAATATATGAAATATATGCAAAAAAAAAAACCCAAATAATAATTCATAAAAATATTCATAAGCTATAATAGTTTGGCGCTACATCTTTGAAGAGATTATGCCGAGCTCTCTCACTATGCAAAATATGCAAATATGCAATATGCAAAATATGCAAAAAATTGCCAAATAAGTAAAATATTCATAAATTATGAAAGTTTGGTGCTACGTCTTTGAAGAAATTACGTAGTTCGGCCATTATATTCATAGTCAATGTGGTGGGGCGTACAGTTTAATTCCGAATCCAAACGGAATAGTGAGAGCTTTTCCATAAGCAATGTTTTCCTTCTTAGGTTTGCCATTGACTATATAGAAAAATGTTTTTCTATTAAAACTTGTTGACAGTCGTTGGGATTGAACCCGGGAACTTTCGTCACGTAGTTCGACCAATCGAGGCATCGACGCTAAAATATGCAATATATGGAAACTATACAAAATATAAACAATATAAAAATATGCAAAATATGATAAAAAGCTAAATATATAAAATATGCATAATATGCTAAATATGCAATATATACAAAAAGGCAAAGATTTGAAAATATGAATAATATAAAAAAAAAATTTTTAAAATATGCTAAATATGCAAACCATGTTAAAAAGCTAAATATGCAAAACATGATATGCCAAGATACGATATGTCAAGATATGGTAAATGTACAATATTTGCGAAAATATGTAAAAGACGTATTATATTTTTGCAATTTTCATTATGCAAAAATTAAATTATACATGTTGAAGAACAAACAACCACTACAACATCTAAACTCTACTCTTTTTAAATGCGTGACATTTAAACTATGAAAATTTCTTCGACAATTTATTTTACCAGTTAAACTTAGCAGTTTGTCTACAATTAAAGACCTAAACAAATGTAGCAACATTAAAAGAAAAGTTTTTGCGCACAGGTGCTAAGAAATAAGACGCGCTCGACTCTCATAACTTTTATTGTCATAAATAATTGGAATTTATGTGTTTTCCCAATACCGTTTCGTATTTCCAACAAAGCATATAAATGAAATTTAATTAATAAAAATTATATTATGCCATTAATTTGTAAATTTATTATTTGCGTAAATTTATTGATTTTCATATTTATTGAGATATTTTTATGTAATTTTTACAAGTTTAATTAAAAACGAAAATTATGCGAAAACAATAAATGACAAAAGCTACACTAAATCATTCTCAGATTGCAGATATTTGCATGAAACTCTATGAAAAACTTTAGAAAATACTTATAATTATTATTTTTATTATTTTGTGTTTTCTTTTAAAAAGTTCTTCAAAATTATATAAATTTCTTTTATTCTAAAATATATATATATATATATATTAATTGCAATGTGGCCAAATGAAAATATTTTGCAGCATTTCAATTTAAGTGCAATAAAAACTGTCTTAAAATTGTCGTTGTAACAATAAGAACAGCAGCTGCTGTTGCTATTCAGCGAAATGTAAAGTAAATAAATAAATGATTTTCTATGAATTGTTTGCAACGAAGGATATGCAGTGCAACCAATGCAGCGGAAATACATTGAAAACCCCCATTCGAACAGTGGAACCACAAAACGAGCACAAAACAGCAGCAACTAAATGAAAAATGGTATTACAAAAAAAAATAAATAAAAAGGAACTAACTACTGCAGGGCCATAAGATTGCAAACACTGATGAACAGGAAAAACAATTTTCTTCGAAAGCAATCTAAATGAAGAAGAAACCACGAAAACAGTTATGAATATTAACAAATAATAAAAAAAAATTAACAAAGCAAAAACTATGAATAGAAAAGGGCAGGATAGGGTAGGAAATTAAAGACTCGCAAAAAATATAAGAAATTAAAAATATATTGAAAATATAAAAATAATAAATAAGGTTAAATATAGGGAATTATATTAGAGCTTTTAACATAAAAATTACATAAATTAGGATAGGATAGAATAAGCTACTTAATGAGGAAAAGAAGCATTTAATGACAGTGATACAAAAAAAAAAAGAACAGAATGGGTTCAGAACAGGCATATGGGTTAGGGGATTCATGATATAAGAAAGATACGAGAATAAAAGTAAAAATTAAAGTATGAATAAAAGTAAGAATTAAAGTATGAATTAATGTAAAAATTAAAGTAAGAATTAAAGTAATAAAAAATTCAATGAAGTTTAAAACTAAAGAAAATATTTTTATGTTTTTAATAGGGTAAATCAAATGAAGTACTAAATTTACGTGAGTCACCGAATAGACGAATTACGGAAGCATACAGAATGACTTATACTAGCAAATAAGAATAAGTTATTGAATAAGTAAAATACGCATGATATAAATGGTATAAGACAAGAACTGAATTATGGCTCACTGAATCAATATGGTAAACGGTATGAAAAAAAATTAAGAAAGGAATTAAGTAAATCAACATGTTGATTATTATTATAAAATTTTGGAAAGAGAAGTACAGCGAACAGTTTAAAAGATGAACCAGAGAATGTAAAATAAAAATAAAGAAAGAAAGAATATAAAAATAAAATAAGATTGACAAATAATCTATATATATAAAACTCATGGTCCGTCTGTCAGTCTGTCGGTCTGTCGGTCTGTCCGTCTGCCAGTCTGTCTGTCTGTCTGTCTGTCTGTTTGTTCCAGCATCACGTCTAAACCGCTGAACCGATTTAACTGTAATTTTGCCACAGGATACTAAGGAATCCAGAGGGTGTCATCGGCTATATATGGGTGGGATTGGACAAAGGGGCGACATAACTCAGCACATACACAATCTAAAAAGATGAAACAAAAAACTAAAATTCACCACACTAAAACTCACTACAATAAAACTCACCACACTAAAACTCACCACACTAAAAAATCACCACACTAAAACTCACCACACTAAAACTCACCATACTAAAAACTCGCCACACTAAAACTCACCACACTAAAACTCACCGCACTTAAACTCACCACACTAAAACTCACCACACTAAAACACACCACACTAAAACTCACTACACTAAAAAATCACTAAACTAAAAATTCAATACACTAAAACTCACCACATTAAAACTAACTACACTAAAACTTCTACTGGGAAAACTCTACGGGGAAGAATTCTACGGGGAAGAATTCTACCGGGAAGAGTTCTACCGGGAAGAATTCTACGGTAAAGCGTTCTAAGTATGGGGAAGAATTTTACGGCGAAATTTCTACTGGGAAGAATTCTACGGCGAAATATTCTACTGTCTGAATTGTCTTTGAGAAGAGTTGTTTTGGCGGAGAATTATTATTTGGTTACTACATTTATAAAACCAATAAAAACTTCCACAGCGAAGCACGGGCCCCTGATATAAAAAATAATAATAATGTTTTTTTATATTAATAAAATCGCTTTATATCTATGAATTCACAAAATTTTGGCACGAGTCGTGCACGGGTCCAGCTAGTAATGATATAAAGTTGGAATGTACTAAAGGAATCAGGTTAGAAATCATAAATGAAATTAAAGAATGTAGTAAGGAAAAATACAGAACAAAGAAGGAAAAGATCTAAAAATCAGGAAATCAGGAATGTGCTCAAAATGGTTAAAAAATGGTTAACTGTAAAGTGTTTTCTTCAGAATGAGAAAAAAAATATGATAGAAAATAGCGAAGACTGAGTTAAGGAAAAAAAAATTAAGAAAATTACGAAAGGAATAAAGAAACAGATTCAAAATGATCAGAATTTTTAAAAATCTTTAAATAAGTAATAAATCAGTGTTCCGAAAATAAGGTTTAAAAGAAAAATAAAAATTAGGGGAAATTAAAATTACGATTTGAAATATGATTATAAATAATACATGGTGTGTTGATGATAACACTAGTCAACAAATTGATGTCATTTTTATTTATCCACGATCTCACTGTGATTTTTCGATGTACTTCCAGATTTTAATCACAAACTCATACACAGTTATTTCTGATTGCCTAAATTTTTTGAGTTATTACGTTATACAAATAAGTGTAAATTCTCGTTATTTTCTACATATTTTGCATTTTAACTTTTTACAGAAATACACTGATAAATAGAAATTTCTATGAAAAGTCCCTAGACAACAAATTTTTGCTGAGTCAAGGCAGTTTAGAAAAATATTTTCAAAAAATTTTAATTAGCCAATGGCGCAGTTTTCTTGAAAAGCTGTCTGTTTTCTGCACGGAAAAATTTCATAAAATCTGATAGCCCTTTCGACAAAGTTTCATTAATCTGTGTGTATGCTGCAAATATGCCGAAAAGATTCATGAACAATGCCAGACATTTTTCTCAATAATTTTTATTTTTAGGCATGCTCAAGGTAGTTTTAAAATATTTTTTCAAAACATTTAAAGCAGATAAAGGCAGAATTTATATCAAAAACTGCATATTTTATTTTCGTACCCAAAGTATACTGAAAAACTACCCATCACACAATTTCTGTCATTTTTCTGGAATATGTGGGAGATATTTTCGACAAACACACAGGTAATTGGACGATTATGAGACCTATATGGCAGATTATAAAATTTTGAAGAATTTAAAGACAGATTCCCGGCACATGTTGGGTATCGGAAAAAAAGATAGCTTTTGATACAAACTGTCTACTCGAAATCGTTCGACAACATTATTATAAACACCACTGAGTCTACCAAAATTAAGTAGAGCTGAATTGCTATAGTTTAAAAATAAATAAATCCAAACTGCCCTGAGTGTGCAACAAATTTTGTCTACGGTTGTCATACTTTTTTTTCACACTTTCATACTTTGCCAGAAATATGTCAAAAATACTCAGAAACATATCAGAAAATTTGTCTAGGATAGTTAAGCAGATGACAGGCATATTTTGGGTATGGGCAGCATTTAAGACAAACATTTACTTTTGTCTGCTTAAAATCTGTCACAAATATGCCGATAACATTCCAGAAACATATCAGAAATTTTGTTCTCGGGCAGTTTGTACAAATTTTTTCGAATTTAAAAGACATATTCCAGTAATATTTTGGATTTTAAGATAAAAATGTACTTTTGTCTGCTTAATATCTATAAAAAAGAAGTTTTGAAACTGTTGGGAACCTGCCAAAAATGTTATCTATGGTTATGTCAAAGAAAAATAACTAGAAAAAAATGCAAAAAACGATTTCGAAAAAAAAAATACTTAAAAACTAAAAGATTTAATATATATTATTTAAAATAATTAAAACTGAGTGATAAATTTAAAACCATATTGTATATCATAAGAAAAGAATAAACGTAACAAAGACTAAATGTGACAGACACACAGACAGTAAATTCACCTGTCAACCGCGTGGAAGGAAGGAAAACGGACAGACGGAAGTACAGTAAAATGCGTTGAAGTGCAGCAAATTGTGAAAGTGAAGTAAAGAGTCGGAAAGTGATGTGAAGTGTAGCAGTGAAATAGCGTTTGTGCGCCTTATGCAACGCAGTGTAAAGAAGGAAATTGGATTTTTGTCAACAATATTTTTAAGAATATCCGGCAGCAAGTGTTTAAAATGTTTAGCTATCGTAGGGAAAAAGTAGAGATTTACAAAAGCACAAAGTAATGAGACGACGATGATGATAAACGATAAAGTTGCATTTGATAAAAAATAATCAAAGCTTATATGACATCGTGCTATAGAATGGGTTCTCACTTTAAAACATTAACTTTATTAATATTTTTAACCCATTAACGGCAATTAGGCAGAATAATAGAGTGATCTTATAAAATATAAATAGGTAAGGCCAGGTGAGAGATATCACGAATTGGTTTTTATCAACAGCTAGAGGAAGTCTAGAACGCCTCCGAGCTAATTCAGAGGTTCTGTAGTTAGATGGTCAAAAACAGTGAAATTTTTAAAATATCGAATTTATTGCATGGAAATGTTTTTGAAAAACTGGGGGAATGGAAAATCGACAGGTTAAAAAAATTTAATGCAACAAATGCAAACAATAGAAATGGGGTAAAATGTATCCTAAAGGGTTAAATCAGGTATGGATGGCTTGTATTGCAATCAAAAAATACGCTTCAATGCATAACGCAAATAAATACGCAAATATACTTGAGTGTATTTTTTTTCAGTAATAATGTGAATTTCACTTCAATCGCAACACACTTCGTTTCACTTACTTTTACTTCAGTGCATATGATTCTGATGGATGGAAGGCAAATGCAATTTTTATGCATTTGCAAAATGTTTATGATTGAGTTGCTCGTAAAGCACCCGTTTTTTTTCATATTTTCTTTTATAAGACTTTATGATGAGAAAATGTTTTGTAATTTCTTTGGCAAATTTTTGCGCAATTTTTATCATGTAATCAAAATAGAATTTTTATGAATTTTTGCAACAACTTGCGCCATTTGGCAAAACATCTAAAAATGTTGCAGTTTTTATGCGTTTTTTTTTTTTTTTTTGTTTTGTTATTTATAAAAAGAGCTACATTTATTTATAGCTATGCGTCTGCAATTTTTTGTTTGACTTGGTTCAGTTACACTTAATTTCGTGGTTGGCTGCGTATTTCACGCACTATAATTAGTTCACACTTGGTGTCGTCGCAAAAGATAGATGGATATTTGTTGGTG
This sequence comes from Dryomyza anilis, assembly GCA_951804985.1. NCBI lineage: Eukaryota > Metazoa > Arthropoda > Insecta > Diptera > Dryomyzidae > Dryomyza > Dryomyza anilis. The sequence continues at coordinate 98,061,462 of OX638130.1, read as the reverse complement.
TACCATGTGTGTTGTATTAAATAATGATGAAAATGTTTGTGCAAAGACATATGGAGCAGACAGACGTCCGCATAGTTAGAATTTAAGTGTCGCACAATTTGATTTTTCAAAAATTAATATCAAAAACAGTAATTTGTAGTACAAAAAATGCATGGAATTTATTTAAATTAAAAAAAATTATTTAATTTTTAGTGAAAAAGAATATTTATGAAATTTCAATTTCAGTGAAAACTTGAATTTTTAGTGAAAAATTTAATTTTTAGTTAAAATTGAATTTTTAATGAAAAATTTAATTTTCAGTGAATATTTAATTTTTTAGTGACAAATTGATTTTTTAGTGAAAATTTGATTATTTAGTGATAAATTGATTTTTTTGTGATAAATTGAGTTTTTAGTGAAAATTGAATTTAATTAAATTTTAATTGAAAACTTTAAATTATACTTTTTTAATGAATTTTTTTAATACATTCAATTTTCATAGAATTTTCAACAAATTCTAATTTTAATTTTTAACAATAAGAATTTTATAAATTTATTACTTTTTATCCAGATTGCTGTGTGTGTAATTGTATGAATGCATTTGGTTTAATATATATTTTATTTTTCACAATAATAATAATAATAATAATAATAATAATAATAACAAAAAACTAACAAAAAAATATTTTATTTTTGCCTAACCACAACTCACAATGTTTGTAACGCTTCTCTTTGTTTTGTTTCTTTTTTTGCAGATTTCGTAACGAAAATTAAGCAAAAAACCAATTTAATACAAAATAAGAAACGGGTCACAATGTGTGTGAGCGCCCGGCGCAAGAGTTCAAATGACCGCTTCCTGCGGGAGCTGCCAATGCTAACAACTGCAAATTGCTACTAAAACTACTACCAACCAAATTTATTGCTGCATAATTGTAACTAAAAGTATAAAATATTAAAAATAAATTTTAGAGAAAAGGTACAAAAGTGTAAAAAAGTGGAGCAAAAAAAAATGTATCAAAAATAGTACAAAATTTATAAATTAGTTAAAAGTGAAAATATTATAACGAGCAACGTTACTCCGCTTGTGCCAAATTCATTTCGTAGTAAATACACTATTATAGTACTAAATATAATGCTGCTGTTCGAAGGAGTTGCACAAAATGTTACCATTAGTCAACGTGTATTTTTGGCAGAAGAAAGAAAATTTTCAGCCTTCCATTAAAACGCGCTAAAAGTTTCGTTATTAAAAATGTAAAAGACACGAGATATCAAAATTAGTAGTATTAATAGTACTAATAGTAATAGTACTAAAAAAGTACCTAATAATAGTATTTAAAAAAAATACTAAAAATAGTACTAAAAATAGTACTATAAATAGTACTAAAAAATAGTACTAAAAATAGTACTAAAAATATTACTAAAAATAGTACTAAAAATAGTACTAAAAATAGTACTCAAAAATAGTACTAAAAATAGTACTCAAAAATAGTACTAAAAATTGTAAAAAATTTAAAACAATTGTGTTCCATTAAATTAAGTAATTAAAAACTAACAAAACAACAACGCGCATCATGGCTGGTCCACAGGTGCAGCACCCGCAGCGCCCCACCAGCGCCTATTACAGCGGCCTGAATGGCGCCGGCGCCAACAGCACCGCTGGTCTTAGCAGCAGCGCCTCAACACATACGGGGCTGCATGCGTTGCGTCAGTCGAACAACGACAGTGAGCTCATATATCGCGGTGGTAGTGGTGGTGCTACCGGAAATGCACAGCAGCCGCCACACTACACAAGCAACGGCAACACTGTCAGCGCCGTCGTCGACAACGGCTGTAAGCCGAGTACCAGTCGCAACGGTGGCACCGGTTCCATCCAACAACAACCATTGTCACGTGATTTGGCGGCGGCGGCAGCAGCAGCAGCAGCCACAACGTCGCGCACACATCCCAGCGACGCATTGCTTGCGCGTCCGCCGACGTTGTCCAAAGCGGCATCACAACGTAGTATCGAAATTATGATCGATGCTGCGACATCACGTAATCGACGCACTTCGGCCGGTGAAGCGCCCGAACTCGAAATCGACGACGACGAAGACGTGGAGCAGGGCGGCGATGGCGAAGCACATGCACGGCGAACGCGACGACGGCAACGACCGCTGCATCGGCGGCTTATAACCTACGTGCGCAGTCTATTTCAGAGCAGCACCACGCAAAATGGTAAGCATATCAAAAATATACAATTTTGATAACAAAAATATATACACATTTCAACAAGAAAATGAGAATAAATAAAAGTGTTAAATACACATTGAAAACTAATTTGTTGTTGCAACCAATAAAGTTGTCCTACCGAATTATGCGGTTGCGGCAACAACTGATAAAATAGTTGCAACAACCTCTTAATTCGATTGTGGCAAACTCCAAGTTGCTGAGCATGAGATTTTCGCAACTTTCAAATGGGTGTCGCACCACTCAATTGAAATTTTATTTTAAGAAAGCTTTTTTTATATATATTACACTTATTTATGTACAGTTTTCTATATAATCCATATAATAATAGAGTCGTGATACATATTTACGTAAATATGTCACGCACACAATTTCAAAGAGTATATAAACTAATTCCTGTTCCCAGAAAGAAAAAAACTGTATGAAAATATACATGTATTATTTTATTTCAACAACTTATTTTGTTGATACAACAACATAACTTAGTTGTCGGAACAAATGCATGAAGTTACGGTAACCGAATATGCAGTTGCGCAGTAAAACATTTCCATAATAGTAAAGTATGGTACATTCATTTTAATGACATGAGGTTACAATAAATGTATTTCGGATGCAACATTGAAATATTGCTTCGATTAACTTCATGCCAAAAGGGAATTTTCTGTGTGAAGGCAACTTGAAGTATAACCGATAATTATATCGTATCTTATTGTATCGTATTGTATCATATTGTATCGTATTGTTTGTATTGTATTGTATTGTATCGTATTGTATAGTATTGCATTGTATTGTATCGTATTGTATCGTATTGTATCGTATTGTATCGTATTGTATCGTATTGTATCGTATCGTATTGTATCGTATTGTATCGTATTGTATCGTATTGTATCGTATTGTATCGTATTGTATCGTATTGTATCGTATTGTATCGTATTGTATCGTATCGTATTGTATTGTATCGTATTGTATCGTATTGTATCGTATTGTATCGTATTGTATCGTATTGTATCGTATTTTATCGTATTGTATCGTATTGTATCGTACTGTATCGTATTTTATCATATTGTATTGTATCGTATAGTATCGTATTGCATTGTATTGTATCGTATTGTATCGTATCGTATTGTATCGTATTGTATCGTATTGTATCGTATTGTATCGTATTGTATCGTATTGTATCGTATCGTATCGTATCGTATTGTATCGTATTGTATCGTATTGTATCGTATTGTATCGTATTGTATCGTATTGTATCGTATTGTATCGTATTGTATCGTATTGTATTGTATCGTATTGTATCGTATTGTATCGTATTGTATCGTATTGTATCGTATTGTATCGTATTGTATCGTATTGTATCGTATTGTGTCGTACTGTATTGTATCGTATCGCATCGCATTAACACATATTGTAACGTATTGTATCGTTTGAAACTGAATGAAATAATTCTGTCTCTCAAAAATTGTTTACAAATTATCTCTTGAATTCCACCTTTTCATTGGCGGTCATTATAATTTAAATTTTATGACTATTTACAGCAAAATTTGTAATTTCTATGATTAGTATTCGGTATTTGTTATGGTTTTCGTCGAACTAATAAGTTAAAATGCAAACTAGAATGATGTTTATGTCCGGTGGGCGTTCACATAATTCACTCAATTTGATGATGATGAGGTTAGTTGCATGTGGTGTTTTGTTTTCGTTGGAGCTAAATTTACAGCCACGTAATTTTTCAATATTTAAAAACAAATTGTTTCCATTTTTAAATAGTTAATGGAAAAATTTAAATTTTTCCTTATAATACAAATAAAATCTAAAGTAAATAATCAAAAAGAACTTACATTGTTCGTCGACATATTTGTAATACAAACAAAAGATCTGATAATTATAAAAAATATAAAATTAAAACCCAATTTTTGTAAAATTTGTTTAATTAATAAAATGATCTGAAATATGTCAACATTGTAGAAACAAATTACCAAAACATAAAGCAGACATCAAAGCATGTAGTCTCAAAAATCGTTAAAATGTTACTAACAAAAATATATTAGAAAGAAGTACGTCAGTTTGATAGGCTGACAGATATACTTTAAACAATTAAATATATTAAAGCATCAGTGTTATTTCATATAAATATTTCAACGGTTAACAAGAATCAAAATTTGTATAATGTATTTGATTCAAAAATGTAATTTTGTTATTTTTTATTATGTCTTTCTGTTCTGTATAAATCTCCCTCAGATTAGATGTGAAATAAACGCAAAATTTTCACTCACACACTCGCGCGTTAAATCAGCGTCAGCATCAGGATAAAATCCAAGCACAATGCGCCTTAATTGCTCATAAATCATAAATCATTTTGGCCAACGTAGTCTGATTAAAGATAAATGGGTGACAGCGTACAACGTACCGTTGCTTAGTTATCGGAGGATGGCAGGAACAAAAAGGCACTACATAGGCAACAAACATAAGCACATCATCATGATAATGATGATGATCATCCTCATAGATAATTCAGCATGCTAATTTAATGCGTAAACCCCCAGACTTTTAGCTGAATTCGTTGTTTGCAAATTTCGCACAGTTTGGACCTATTGTAACCTTTAATTTCAAACAACACAGAAAAAAATATATTTTAAAATTATGTATATAACATTTAAACAAATATAATATAACAAATTATAATACGAAGCAATACAATACTAAACTATACGATACAATACGATACAATACAATACGATACAGTACGATACAATACGATACAATACGATACAATACGATACAATACGATACAATACAATATACAATACGATACAATACGATACAATACGATACAATACGATACAATACGATACAATACGATACGATACAATACGATACAATACGATACAATACGATACAATACGATACAATACGATACAATACGATACAATACGATACAATACGATACAATACGATACAATACGATACAATACGATACAATACGATACAATACGATACAATACGATACAATACGATACAATACGATACAATACGATACAATACGATACAATACGATACAATACGATACAATACGATACAATACGATACAATACGATACAATACGATACAATACGATACAATACGATACAATACGATACAATACGATACAATACGATACAATACGATACAATACGATACAATACGATACAATACGATACAATACGATACAATACGATACAATACGATACAATACGATACAATACGATACAATCGATACAATACGATACAATACGATACAATACGATACAATACGATACAATACGATACAATACGATACAATACGATACAATACGATACAATACGATACAATACTTGGGTTGGATTTGAGGTATAAAAAAAATAATAATCTATGGATTATGCTTCTGGACTAACATCGGTTATTCCATAAACACTTATTTAGAACCAACAGCTGCGTTGTTTTCGGGTCGTGTAGCTCTGTCGCATATTGGTTTCGTCATTATGCAAAGCAGCTTATACATGTGGTTATCTGCTTTTGCATTTATAGATTAGCTCCATGCATGAAAATGCATGCATAATTTATGACAGAGTCATTTTGCTAACAGCGACGTCATAAACAATTTTTATTGGTCTAATGACAAAGTGTAAAAACCTGGCTGCATGCAACAGACAATGTATTTAGGGGTTTTAAGTGCCCAAATTTTAGGGTTATCTTTTATGTGGACCTTTGGGGTGAAATATTTTATGGACTGATTCATTGGTTCATTTAATGAAAAAAATTGTTATACCGTTATGGTATATTTTAACACCCCATGATATACAAGGTGTTTTCAAAAATGTACTTTAGAAAAATTGATACAACCGTATATTTAATTATAACTTCTGCAATATATAACACAGATCAAAAATATTACATTCATTTTACAAATAATCGATCATAGTTTCAGGTAAAATTTTAATATTGGTATTTTGTGGAGATTTTTCTCATCAAAGTAAAAATATTAATATTTTATTACAACTTTTTTTTTCATAAAACTCAGTTTTACTAGAAATTTTTATCTATTATTTTGTTTATCTTTTTTAATTTTTGAATGTATCATAGTGAAGTAAACAATTTTTACATACACTCATTTTATCTCGCTACAATTTTTATATAAAAAAAAAAATAGTATTTAGTTTTTATAGAATTCTATTATATTTTTAATATTTTCCATTTGTTCATTTATTTCGTTACAACTCATTCACAATTTCTTCATACACTAAATATACTAAATACACAAAATACAATTTTTATAAAAAAACAGTATTTAGTTTTTTTAGAATTCTATTCTATTTTTAATATATTCCATTTGTTCTTTTATTTCGTTACAACTCATCCATTCCATTCATTTTAGTTAATTTAATTTTAATTCATTTAAATTAATTTCAAGTCCATTTCATTCAATTTTAGTTCATTTCACATTATTTAATTTAATTTAGATAATTTATTTGAATTCTTGTGAACTCAATTTATTTCATTTTAGTTTAGTTTATTTTAATTCATAACGTTTCATTTCAATTCAATTCATTTGAACTCGTTTCGTTTAATTCATTGCGATTTATTTCATTGTATTTCAATTGATATCCATTCCTTTCAATTAAAATCCATTCATTTCCATTTCATTTGAATTCATTTCATTTACTTCATTTCAACTCATTTTAATTAATTTCAAATTATTTTCAATTCATTTTAATTCATATAAATTAATTTCAATTCATTTCAAATCTTTTCAATTCATTTAAATTCAATAAAATCCTTTTAAATTTATTAAAATTCATTTCAATTCAAATCAATTCATTTCAATTCACTTCAATTCATTTCAATTCATTTCAATTCATTTCAATTCATTTCAATTCATTTCAATTCATATCAATTAATTTCAATTCATTTCAATTCATTTCAATTCATTTCAATTCATTTCAATTCATTTCAATTCATTTCAATTCATTTCATTTCAATTCATTTCAATTCATTTCATTTTAATTCATTTCAATTCATTTCAATTTATTTCAATTAATTTCAATTAATTTCATTTCAATTCATTTCAATTCTTTTCAATTCATTTCAATTCTTTTCAATTCATTTCAATTCTTTTCAATTCATTTAAATTCAATAAAATTCTTTTAAATTTTTTAAAATTAATTTCAATTCACTTCAATTCAAATCAATTCATTTCAATTCATTTAATTTAATTTATTTCAGTTCATTTCAATTCAATTCATTTCATTTCAATTCATTTCAATTGATTTCAATTCATTTCAATTCTTTTCAATTCATTTCAATTCATTTCAATTCATTTCAATTCATTTCAATTCATTTCAATTCATTTCAATTCAATTAATTTTAATTCATTTCAATTCATTTCAATTATTTTTTTATAGAATAACTTTATTTTGAATTATTGTAAAATTAAAATAAATTTGTCGCAAGGTGGATTGTTGCAGGAGAATTTTTGTGAGGGTGGATTTTGTTATAGTGGTTTTCATAAATTACCTATTCAATTATTTTCGTAACATTTAAATTTATTTCCATTATTTTATTTAATTTAGAATTATTTAAATTTGACCAATTTTATTTGTTAATTTTTTTTGGTTACACTGTTTTGATCGATGTTTTCAACAATGTTAATAAAATATCTCATTTATTTTAATTTATTTTCTAACAATTAATTTTTATTTCTAAATTAAAAATATATTTTTTTTTTCCTCATTTAATTTGTTTGTTCTTTTAATTTAAATTAAATATCTGTTTTTCCAATTAATCTTTATTGTTTGCATTGACAGACCTTGCTAAATACATGAATTGTAATACTGAAGCTTTACCAAATTTATTTAGTTTGTAAAATTGTTTTAGTCGGAGTCTGTTTTTGTAACCTATATATAAAACACACATTGTACAGCACTCGGTACTCTGTAGACAAACAATACGTCACACAATATACAACAACACCAACAAACAACAACATTTATTACCAAAAATGCAGCGCCTAATAACAACAGTATTTGCACACACAAGAGCTACATATATGGGGATTGTTCTTGGATATTACTGTAAAATATCGGCCCACCCAATGTGTCTGTTTTTTTTTTTTGTTAGTTTGTTTAACCTTTGTGCTGCATGCTGTACAGGAAATGCGTCAGCACGCATTAATTGTGGCGTTTGGCTCGATGCGTTTTATCTCACATAATATGGAAAACGTTACCTAAACAAGCACCTATTTCTATTTTTGACTCTTTCCCACTTTGTGTCTGTCTCTAGCGCACAATGCATGCGTTTTATTATTAGGCTTCATATTTTCAACGTTTGTTGCCAGATTTCATTGGTCTATAACTCTGGTCACCTTGACCCATCTGACGGCATACGCAAATTGTCTGAATTTATGACAATAATGACTACTAACAGTTGAGAGTCTACAGCTGCTGTTAAAAATAATATATGCTCCATGTCGCTGCAGAGTTATGGAAGTGTTGCAAATATTATGGTGGCAGTAAATTTATTTTATTTATGTCACATATGCAGGGCGAAATTTAGGTATTATAGAATACACCATAAAAAAACTCTACATTAAAACCAATGGTAAAAACACCATTCAAACAAAATTCAACTATGCAAAATCCATATTTTTATTTCAATGGTGACGATATCAAATTTCAATTATTTATTTAACCTACGATTTCGAAAAAAAATCATACACCCAGAAAAAAATACTATATAAATAATAGTTTTTTACTATTAAAAATATTCAATAGGATAAATTATTATTTTAATCGGAAAATACTATTAAATACTAGAAAATAACATGACATTGACATTGAGTTTATATGAACATTTTTATTTTTTGTATACTATTAAATCAATAATTGTCCTATTGACCAATTTTAATGGGATTTGAGGTAATTTTTTTCTGGGTGTACATAAAGTTAAGCGTCATATATTTAACTTAAAAACGGCTGAACCGAATCAAATAAAATTTGAAACAATTTATAATGTGCAGTGTATTGGGTATATCTTAGTGGGATTCGAAGATTTCTTTAAAACGCTATAAGTGCAAAATATTTATATTCATTACACCGTTACTCAACACATCTGAACTCACCACTCCAAAATTCACCACACTAAAACTAACTATACTAAAACTCACCACTCCACAATTCACCACACTAAATCTCACCACACTAAAACTAACCACAAATAAACTTACCACTAAGGTGGAACCAATTAAAATAATTATTCTGGGAAATTGTATGGCAAGAATTGATCGAGAAAGAATTGTCTCTGAAAAAATTCTCTCCGGAAAGAATAATCCGGGAAATAATAGTCCAGTGAAGAGTCTATTATTTCTCATTTATGGGTCAACAAAAAGAGAAATTTGAAAACAAAACCGAAACTTCATTCAAAAGTTCAAAACAAAAATATGTCAAACCAAAATCGTCGCCGATAATCCATTTAAATTTTTTTTGCTGTTATTTTACAAAGTTAGCAAAAATATATTTTTTTTTTTTTTTGAGTCGGGAGTGTCGGTATCCTATGTTCTATATATATAATAAATCTCTTTGTTGGATTGTCCGTTTGTTGGTTTATTTGTTCAGCTTCTCCGTCTAAACGACTGATCCGATTTTATTGAAATTTTTACCACAAATGCGGTATGGTCTGGAAGGAATGATAGGCTATATATGGGGGGGATCGGACCAAGAAACGTGGTACTTCCCATACAACCTAAACTTTCCATACGATACAACTCGACACTTTCACCAGCTACGAACATGAAACAAAAAAATTCAAAAACAAAAAAAATCAAAAGCAAAAGCACAAAACAAAACAAAAGCAAAAATACAAAAACAAAAGCAATAAATTAAAACTAAAATCCAAACTTAACGAAAAACAAAAAAAGGAAAGATAAAGAAAAACAAACTCACCACACTAAAACTCACCGCACTAAAACTCACCACCATAAAATTCGCCACACTAAAACTAAACTCACCACACTAAAACCCACCATAAATAATTCACCACACTATAACTCTCCACACTGAAATTCACTGCACTAAAACTCACCACAATAAAATTCTCTACATTAAAATTCACCACACTAAAACTCAACACAATAAAATTCATCACACTGAAAATCACTACACTAAAACTCACCACAATAAAATTCACCACATAATAAGTATAATAATAGTTTGGCACCATAGTCCTATAAGAACTTAGGCCGAGCTCTCCCACCATTTTGAGCTGTGCGTGTTATATTTGTACTCAAAGTGGTGGGACCTAAAGTTTATTGCCGAATCCGAACGGCGGGTAAGAGCATTTTATAGGCAATGTTTTACTGTCGTAGGTTTGCCATTTACTGCCGAGAGGTAGCGCGGTATAGAAAAATGTTTCTATGAAAAGATGTTGTTAGTCTCAGCCCAGGCTTGAACCGGGAACCTTTCGGCTCGCAGTTCAACGCACTAACCACTGAGCTACCGCGGCTACACATAAGAATTCACTACACTAAAATTCACCACACTAAAACTCACCACACTAAAACTCACCACACTAAAACTCACCACACTAAAACCACTAAAAAGAAATATAAAGAAAATAAAAATTTGTGAAGCAAGATGAAAAATATCAGTGAATAGACGGCCGCCTTTTGCACTTTTTCGGCTACAACTCAGTTACTGTGACCGAGTTGTAAGCGAATAATGACTGAAATTGGTCACATATCGTAGCTTCTGGTTACTTAGGTAGAGTAGACTGCTGTACAGTAAACTATTTCCAGTTAACGGCTATACAGTAAATTATATTATATTAACTGTTATACTGTAAACTTTTATACAGTAAACTGTTATACAAGAAACTGTTATACAGTGAAGTGTTGTACAAAAAACTGTTATAAACCTGTTTAATAGATAAACTGTTATGAAATAACAGTTATGCAGTAAACAGTTATACAGTAAACTTTTATACAATAAACTGTTATACATCAAACAGTAGAATTGTTACATATTAAAAATTGTCATACAGTAAACTGTCACACACTTAACTGTTTCACAGTACTCTGTTATATAGATAAACTATTATACCGCAACATGAATGATTTTATTTTGTTTTTGTTTTATGTATTTTGCGATATATAAAGTTTTTTGAAAAATATATAATTTACGTAACTTTTATTTTTATCGATATTTTTTTTAAATAAAAAATACTTTAATATATAAATTTTTAAATTATATTTGTATAAACTATTGAATAAATAACACAAGAATCATGCACCGAAGAGAAAAATGCATAAAATAAACTACCATAAAAATGTGCGCAATAGCGCAGTACAAAAAACATATATCAAACTGCAAAAAAAAAAAATTGCTCTATAAATCACAGCAACTAATCACTTAAAATTGCACTTGAAAGCAAACGAAAAAATAAACGCGACGTAGCAAAAATAAATACAACAAAAAAAACCTTAGACACACAAACAATAAAATTGTCAACATTGCATGCAACGCTTAAGTCACAGCATCAACTGCAGTTGCTGCTGCTGTTGCTCTGCTGATGCCGTAACCAAGGTGACAACAAGCCATTAGCCTTAATACAGTCAACACAGTTTTAGCCACATGCAGCGGAGCCAGCAACCAACAAAGCAACTAACCGACCGACCAACAATCCAACAAACAACCAACAACCACGAACAGCAGCAGCAACAATCAGCAACAACAACCAGTGCTGATCGTAATGACAAAAGCAGCGCCGGAAACAAATCATGGACGCGCGCGACAGCATCTCGTGTTGTTGATGCTACTGCTGATAGTGTTGCTGCTAAATCTTAATTTCCGCTTCGTGTCACATAAATTGCAGTCGACTTACATACACACTGCATATTTTTATTCTTCTTCAAATTCATTTTCATTCTTCAGCGAACTCATTCTTCACAACTTGCACACATTTCTACATTTCCACTTATTGTGTATGCAATATGTAAAAGTGGGTGAGTGTGAGTGAGCCTTGAAGCCTGGCTAAGTTCAAGTCCAACATATTTTTCTAAGGTTTTTTTTTATTTTTTTTAGAATAACAGCCACTTGCCACAGGCGCATATTTAGTGCAGTTATTGTTCAGCAAAAAAATGTGTGAATAAATGCATGAAAGAATTAAGAAATAAATGTGTGAATGAATGGAAAAGAAAGAATACAGAATTTGGTGAAGAATGTAATGAAGATTTCAATGACGAATTTAATGAAAATTGAATGAAAAATTTAGTGTTGAATTTAATGAAGAATTTAGTAAAGAATTGAATTAAGAATTTAATGTTAAATTTAATGAAGTATTTATTGACAAATTGAATGAAGAATTTAATGAAGAATTCAATTAAATATTTAATTAAGAATTTAACGAAGAATTTAATGAGGAATTTATAGACGAATTTGCAGAAAAATTGAATGAAGAATTTATTGAATAATTGAATAAAGAAATTTATGGAGAAATGAATGAAGAATTTAATGAAACTTTTCTAGGAGAATTTAATGAAAAATTCAATAAAGAATTTAATGAAGAATTAAACATAGAATTGAATGAAGAATTTAATGAAGAATTGTACAGGAATTTAAAGACGATTTGGAATAAATATGTAATGAAGAATTTATTGAAAAATTGAATAAAGAAATTTATCAAGAATGTAATGAAAAATTTATTAAAACTTTTCTTGGAAAATTTAATGAAGAATTTAATGATTAATTTAATGAAGAATTTAATAAAGAATTCAATAAAGAATTAAATGATTAATTTAATGAAGAATTTAATAAAGAATTTAATAAAGAATTTAATGAAGAATTTAATGAAGAATAGAATGAAACATTTTGTAAACAATTTAATGAAAAAATTATTGCAGAATTTAATAAAGAATTTAATGAACAATTTGATGAAGAATTTAATCAAGAATTTAATGAACAATTTATTGAAAAATTTAATACAGAATTTAATGAAGAAGTTAATAAAATATTTAGTAAAGAATTTAATGTAGAATTAATTAAGTTTTTAATGAAGAATAGAATGAAGAATTTAATGAAGAACTCAATGATGAATTGAATGAAAAACAATAAAAAATACTAAATAATTACTAAAGAATTAATGACGAATTGAATATAGAATTGAATGAAGTATTAAATAAATAATGTAGTGGCGAAATTATCCAATAATTAAATGAGGCATTAAATAAAGAATTCTATCATAAATTCAATGCAGAATTCAATATATAATTGAAAATTATATTAAGAAATGAATGACAAATTATGAAATATAATTAAGGAAGAATGAATTATATGGACATAATGAAGTAAATAAAAAAAAACGAATAAAACTTGAATAGAGCATAGATTATACCAATGTATGGTGATTGCCTGAATAAATGACGACTGTATAAATGATTGTGTGCATGAAATGAATGCCACAGAAATAAATGACAAATGACTGAATGTGCAAAATGAGTCAAGAACAAAAGCCCCACCACCACGTCAACGACGACGACGATGCCGCATAAATTGTCACGCTTTTAGCAAATTTTTGAAAGAGCGCCCGCACAAAACATGTATGACGTGTGAATTTTCATTTATTTAAATTGCACATGTTTCGCACAAAATGATATATGTGACAAAATAATTTGTGTGGAATGTATTTCCACAAAAAAAAAAATTGTAGTAGCACAAAAAATATATAAAGCATAAAATAAAAAAAAAAAAATAGTATATTAAAATGTGTTTTTCTTATTTTAAGCAATGCTAATTTAAAGAATTTAATAAAGAATTAAATGAAGAACTATATAAAGAAATAAATGAATAATTATATGCAGTATTATATGAAGTATTAAGTAAGGAAATACAATAAGAATTAATGAGGAAATAAATAAAGAATTAATGAGTAATTAAATTAAAGAATTTAATGGAGCAATGTAAGAAGAATTAAAGAAAGAGTTGAATGAAGAATTAAATAAAGAATGTAATGAATAATTTAACGTAGAATTTAATTAATTAAGAATTCAACGAAGAATTAAACAAAAATTTAAATAAAGAATTAATGAATAAATTAATTAAGAATTTAATAAAGAATTAAATGCAGCAATAAAGGAAGCAGTAAAGGCAAGAGATGAATGAAGAATGTAATGTAGATTTAAATAATTCTTCATTTAAACCTTCAAATAAAGAATTAAATGAAGAATTAAACTAAGAACTAAAAAAGAAGTAAATAAAAATTTAATCAAAGAATTAATTAAAGAATTATTTAAAGAATTAATTAGAGAACTGATAAAGAATTTAATTAAGAGTTTAATGAAGAAATGAAAAGTAAAATTAAAGGAATATATAAATGAAGAATTTAATGCAGAATTTAATTTAATGAAAGAATAAAATAAAAAAAAAGTGAATTAAATAATATTTAATGTGGAATAAAGTAAAGAATTCAATGAAGATTTAAATGAGGACTTCAAGGAAGAAATGCATGAAGTTGTTAATGGAAAATATATTAAAGAATTAGATGTAGAATTAAATAATAAAAAATAAAGAATTTAGAAAAGAATTTAATGAAGAATTAAAAAATGAATTTAATCAATAATTATATTATATTTAAAATTTGGTACAAGGTGGCGTATGCGCAACTTACAATTCATTGCTCTATTACTTCTCTATTCTTCCCGCCTTTTCAATTATAATTTCCTCAAAGATACACACACACGCACACATGCACCTATACATCCAAACACACATACACACATAATATGTGTGTTTGCCTTAATGTTGGCTGGTAACGAATTGCAGAGCTAAGCATCACTCATGTTAATCTTAAAACTTAATGCTGACGCAGGTGCCACGTACCACAGCTTAAGATGATATCTGCTCAGGTATTCAGAATGTGTCAAGAGCTCTACCTACACATGTATCTAGACACATATACATAAGTGAGTGTGTATGTATGTGAGTGTGTCTATGGGTAATAAGTATTTTGCAAGTGACACATTTTTCTATTCTCCATTTGCAGTAGTCGCAGCCGCCGCAGCAGCATTTGTAATAACACGTAGCTGATTAAGATTAATTTAAAAAATAACAGCTATAAAATATTATTGCACAAATTTATCAAAATTAAAATCTGAAGAATATAGAGCGATATGTATAGCAGATTAATTGCAGTAGATTGTGATGGATGTTTTGGATTTTAGGTTTTTTCTATTATGAAGTATTTGATAATAAAATATTATGGTATAACATACTATAACATTAATAGTTGATATACTATGATACTATAATTTGTTTTAAATTTTGCTTTATAGTGAAGAATTGAAAAAGAATTTATTTAGTTCGATTTCTTTGAAGAATTTTATGAAATACTAAACGGAGAATTGTAAGAGGTTTGAGCAAACAATTGAATAAAGTATGTAATGGAGTTTGTTGAGAAGAATGAAACGATGAATTTAATAAAGAATTTGGAAAAGAATCAAAAAGTATAACTAATACAAAGAATGGAAAGTATAGAAAGTATTAAAAAATTTGAAGTATATAAAGTAATGATAAAATTAATAATATTCAAAATAATTTAAAGAATTTATAAAATTTTAATGAATTTAAAGGTTTCAAAGATAATTAAAGAACTGATAGAATTTAAACAAAAAAAATTTAAATCTCTCATAAATGAACAAATGCCACTCGAATTTTATTATAAAAATTTAATATTTTTATAAAATAATGAATATTTATATTGTAAATAATAATTGTTTGCAAAAAAACTAAATTGAAATGAAACATTTAATTCTTAGAAATATTTAGTTTTAATTGAAAATTTGAATTTTGAGTCAAATATTTAATTTTGAGTGAAGAATTGAATTTGAGTACAAAAAAAATAATTTTGAGTGAAAAATTTAATTTTGTGTAATATATATAAAATTGTGAGTAAGTATACAAAAAAATCATTTTTAGTTATAAATTTAATTTTTAGTAATCAATTGAATTTTAAGTGAAATATTAAATTTTGAGTAAATATTTCATTCTGAGTAAAATATTTATTTTTGTGTGAAGTATTTTGTTTTGAGTGAAAATTAGTTTTGAGAGAAAAATATAAAGTTGAGTGAAAATTTTATATTTGAATGAAAAATACAATTTTAAGTCATATAAATTTAATTTTGAATAAAATACTCAATTTTTAGTGAATCATTGAATTTTGAGTGAACAATTGAATTAAGAGAAAAACATTAATTTTTTGAATGAAATATTGTTTTGAGTGAAATATTGAATTTTGAGTAAAAAAATTAATTTTTAGTAATAAATTGATTTTTGAGTGAAATATTAACTGTTGAATGAAAAATTTTGTTTTGAGTGAAATATTGAATTTTGTGTGAAATATTTAATTTTGAGTGAAATATTTAATTTGGAGTGAAATATTTAATTTGCAGTGAAATATTTAATTTTGAGTAGAAAAATTAATTTTAAGTAAAAAATGTAATTTTAAGTTAAAAATTTAATTTTTAATGAAAAATTGAATAAAGCAAATTTAATTTTGAGTAAAATGTTGAATTTTGAGTAAAATATTTTATTTTGAGTGAAAAATGGAATTTTGAGTAATATATTTTATTTTGTGTAAAAATTTTGTTTTGAGTGAAATATTAAATTTAGAGTGAAACATTGAATTTTGATTAAAAGAAATAAATTTTAGTAATAAATTGAATTTTGAGTGAAATATTAAATTTTGAGTAAAATATTAAACTTTGAGTCAAATTTTTTTGTGTGAAATTGAGTGATTTTATTTTGAGTGAACAATTTAATTTAGAGTTAAAAAAAAATAATTTCGAGTAAAGAAATGAATTTTAAGTGAAATATTGATTTTTGAGTGAAAAATTTAATTTAGGGTGAAAAATTGAATTTTGGGTGAAAAATTGAATTTTGGTTGAAAATTTTAATTTTGAGTGAACAAATAAATTTTTAGTAGAAAAAGAATATTTGAATTAAACAAATTTAGTTTTAAGTAAAATATTCTATTTTGAGTGAAAAATGTTTTCTGGATCTTAAAATTATAAGAAATGCAAGACTATTAAAGAAAAAATTATTGATCGATGCAAGAATATGAACCAGATTATGTAATCTTGTTCTTGCCATGGTAGGTCGATCTAGTTCTTGCAGGATATTTCTATGTCGTAATTGTACTTGCACCTGAATGTCGTTACTGTGGCAATGATATAAAGAAATTCTAAACAAAAATACGTTACTTTCATTCATGTTCTGTACTAATAAAAAATTTAATATTTATATAACAATTGAGTTACGAAAAACTAAACAAGTATTTGTAAGCACATTATACACGACATTTTGCTCTACACATTAAATGCATAAAATTTATATAAATTCTGCAAAATATAAAAATATAATATTTTGTTAGCTCAAAACAATATTTTTGTAATATGTATTTCCATTCATTTCATGCAACTTAAATTAAGTTTAGTTTTGTAAAATACAAATTTTACAAAGAAATACTTAATTTCAGCATGGAAATAACAAAAAGTTGTTGCAACATTTATTCATTTCTTTTTTGCATATTTTGTAGCAGATTTAATTGTAATTTTTTGTAGCTGCTCGCAGTTAATTAAAATATAAAGCAATAAAAAAAATATTTAAAAAATAAAATAAGCAGAGACATGCATCACTCATACGCACCGCTGCACTGCATGGCAATTAAATGTTGCGCATACTTTAGAGTAGCCAAAAGCAATATTATATATACTTTTTTAAATAAAGAAAAAAATATATATTTATTTTTTATGCAGAATTTTTTGTTTGCATAGTTTTGCGTCCAATAATAATTGCCGGAAGTTGCTGGAAATTCGAAATTAAGTACGCTGCAGCGCGCTGTGCTGCTTGTGGCAACTTTGGCGAAAGACAAACAAACTGTCAGTCAGTCGAATTGAGTCGAGTTGAGTTGAGTTCACTATTTAAATTAATAAATGCCAACTTTTATTTACTCAGCTGAATTAAATTAAAACTGGCAGCAATTTTAAATTTAGTTAGTCGCAAAAACTTTGTGAACATCAATTTTTTAGATTTTTATTTTGTGCAAAATTGGCAGCTACAACAACAACAATAACACTTGAGAAAAGCACAAAAAGTTTTATTGAAAAACTTTGATGTATACGACGCAAAGTGACAGCCATGTCAAGTTTAAAAAATAAAATCTAAAATCAATAAATAGCTACTTTATGTAAAATTTCTGCTTTTCGTATTATTTTCTAAATTTTTGCATTTTTATTGCTTATCGCGCATATTTGTTGTCTGCGAAAACTTGTCGCTGCTGTTGCTCTTAAGTTTTATGACAATCTTCAAGTAATTTTCAGTGACATCAAATATTTTATGTCATCTGCAGCTGCTGCTGTTGATCTTTGTAGGCAAATAACAATAGAAAATTATGCGCGAAATATTTCGCAAATTGCAAAACGATTCTCAATTAAATAGCTGCATTTTTAAACGAAAATTTTTAGCTATTTAATTAAAAATTTTAAATCAAGTATTTTTAAAATATCAGAAATAGTAGTAGAAAAATAAGTAGGAAAATAGTAGTAGAAAAAGTAGTAGAAAAATAAAATAAAAAAATTGTAAAAATAATATATTAACATAAAAATGAAAAAAGTTTGCGGAATAGAAAAAGTAGTCAAAAATAGTAGTGAAAAATATAATAAAAAAATATAATATAAAAATAATGTATTAATATAAAAGTGAAAAAAAAATCGTGGAAAATTAAAATAAGTAATAGAAAAACAAATTAAATCAAGCAGTACAAAACGTACAAAAGAAAAACAAATAAAAAAAGTAGTACAAAACGTACAAAAGGTAAAGAAAAATGTAAAAATAAAAGTAGCAGAAAAAATAAAAGTAGTAGAAAAAAGTAGCGAAAAATGTAATATAAGAAAAAGTATTTGAAAAAAGCATTGCAAAAGGGGATAAAAACAAGTAGTACAAAATGTACTTGAAAATGTAGTACAATAAAGGTGGTCCATAAAGTTAGAGAAAAATTGAAGTAGTAATTGGAATTGTTGTAAAAAAACGTAGTAGAAAAAGAGGTAAATACAAGTAGTACAAAATGTACTAGAGTAAAGGTAATAAAAATAGTAGTAAATATTAAAAAAGTAGTAATTTTTTTTTTTAAATAAGTAGTAATTAAAAATGCTATATAGGAACGTTATTAAAATTAAATAAAAAACAATAAGTATAAAAGAAAATAATTGATGAACACTAAACTAGCAAATCATAAAATTTATTCATTAAAAAAATTCATATACAAATTTTTATTTGGACTTCAAAAAGTTAATAGAACAAAAAAAAAAAAAAGAAATCTCAAAAGTAACACGAAATGTAGTTAAAAAAAAGAGTAGTTAAAAATATAAAATATTTTCTTGTTGTACTCAACATTAAAAACTTTAAAAATTAGTAGCAGAAAACATTATAAATGAAAAACGTATGAAACAAAAAAATATAGCAAAAGAATAAAATGCTAAGTAGTAGAAATAAAAATATAAAAACATTTCCAAGAGAATGCCAAACTTTTAACGCATTTCACACACACACACAGAGAAATACACTTCATCTATAACAAGGACATTCAAACAATGAGAATGTGTTTTCTCGAATGCGTGCGCAAAGGACACAGCACACCAGAGTACAGCATAACAGAAGCATAAAATTACTTTCGGCAATAAACCGAAAATGCTTATGACGTTGCAAAGCGATAACGCAAAGTAAGAAATTCGGCACAAAAATACTTTTGGTAAGAAAAAACAAATCATTGTCTAATAAAAAACAAAATACGTACATCATGCAGAGACTCAGGCAACAAAAAAAAAAAAATATAAAAAAAAAAATATAAAAAAAAAAATATGCCACAAAGTTGCTGCAAAGTTTGCAATAAAAACAACGCATATAATTTGTGATGACGATAGACACAGAACAGCAGAGGCAACGCAATTTCAAAATGCATTCTTCAGAGAGTTCAAAGTTTTTATGACATATTGTGTTGAATATATTATTTTATTTTTTTAATATGCATTTTATATGCACTTTTATGACCTAACAGAATATTCAGTTTTTTAAATGCATTATAGCATTTTAGCTGTATCTAAATTAATATAAAAAATATGAAAAACATATTTAAAAATAAATAAATTGCAATATTACAAATATGCACAAAAATTGTTTAATTTACAAAAAATTACAATATACGCAAAAAAAAAAGTTGGCAAATATATCAAAAATATGCAAAATATACAATATATGCAAAATGTGCTAAAATAAACAATATATTCAAAATATGCAAAATATAACATATATGCAATAATATGCATATGTATAAAAAGTAGCCGCGGTAGCTCAGTGGTTAGTGCGTTGGACTGTGAGCCGAAAGGTCCCCGGTTCAAGCCTGGACTGGGGCAAACAACATCTTTTCCTAGAAACATTTTTCTACACCGCGCTACCTCTCGTCAGTAAATGGCAAACCTACGAGAGTAAAACCATTGTATATGAAAAGCTCTCACCCGCCGTTCGGATTCGGCAATAAACTGTAGGTCCCACCACTTTGAGTACAAATATAACAGGCACAGCTCAAAACGGTGAGAGAGCTCGGCCGAAGTTCTATACAGGACTGTAGCGCCAAACTGTTATTATTGTTATGAAAAGTATTCACAAATATGCAAAAATATGCAAGAAATATGAAAAAATATGCAGACCTATGCAAAAATGCAATACGTGCAATATATGCAATATATGCAATATATGCAATATATGCAATATATGCAATATATGCAATATATGCAATATATGCAATATATGCAATATATGCAATATATGCAATATATGCAATATATGCAATATATGCAATATATGCAATAAATGCAATATATGCAATATATGCAATAAATGCAATATATGCAATATATGCAATATATGCAATATATGCAATATATGCAATATATGCAATTTATGCAATATATGCAATATATGCAATATATGCAATATATGCAATATATGCAATATATGCAATATATGCAATATATGCAATATATGAAATAAATGCAATTAAGCCATATATGCAATATATGTAATATAAGCAAAATGTGTAAAACATAAAATATATGCAAACTATACAAAAATATGCTATATATACAAGATATGAAAAATATGCAAAAATAAGCAGTATATGCAAAATATGAAAAAATATGCAAAATAGACAAATGATATGTAAATGTATGATAGATATGCAAAATATATAAAATATGTAAACAAAAAATACAATAAATGCTAATTATTGAAAAATATATTTTAAAATATACAATTTTTCAATCAAATAAGGATAAACTAAATAAGAAAAATTGAGCATATATTTGCATGATTTTAATTCGACTGAGTACATGTTCAATTTTTTTTTTTTTGAAAAATCTAATTTTGAAATAGCAATAACCCAATTCGTTGAAATTAAAATTTAAATTCTATGGCGCATAATCATAGAAAATTTAAAGTCGACTTTAAAAATAAATTCGACTTTTTTGACATATTTTGTATAGAATAAATTGTCAAAAAGCTGATTTTAAATTTAAAGTTGATTTTATATTGTCTATGATTATGCGCCTATTTCATTTGAAAGCTGAAACATACCAGTAAATTTATATTAAGAATACTTTAATTACATTATATTTGAATTTTTACTTAAATTTTTAAACTCTTCGTAAAATTTTTATTTGGCATAATTTTTAAGAAATTCGATTACCTTAATTTTGTTTTATTTTATTTTTATTTTAAACAGAGTATATTATTTGTTTGAGTATTTTGTTGTATGAAGTAGTAAAAAAAAACTTAAAATTTTTAATATATACATTTTTTAATTGAATTTCACGCCTCTAGCTCTAACGCTAAACGTTGAGTTTATAATTCTAAAAGACAATTAAGTGTTAAGCTCTATCTCACTTGTAAGTGTTTCGCCTTTGTTGGCTGTAAAATGTTTTCATTGTGCAAAACATTTCATTTAGAAAAATTGAGTGCTGCTGGTGTTGCTGCTATGTACTGCACTGCATCTGCTGTTATAACTCGGGATGCTTCATATGCGTCACAAAGGCACTTGTGCCGCCACAATACAGACAGCTTGTTACTCATATTGTTACTCATATCACAGCAACGCAGGCATCAGCAACAGCAGCAGGAGCATCCTTGCAACACCAACATTGTCGTCATCATAGACATCAACATCATCATCATCGTCAATGTTACACAGAGCGATGCAAACGCATTGCAACTCGGGTGGAAATTGCAAAAAAAAAGAAATAATAATTTTTGCAACTCAACTAAAATAATATGTTTAAAACAAAGTCATTGCAATTTGGTCTAAAGGATGCTGCTGCAAAAAATTTTATAACAAAACAAACGCTTGTTCATGCAGCAGCAGTAGAAGGTCGTAAGGATCACAGGCACATACAAAGGCAACAGCGACAAACAGGCAGCGGTTACACGGAGAGAAAGTTTTATAAAAAAAATGCGTAAAATTCAAATGATGAATTGACTGGTATATAGTAAAACTGTTTTGCGCTGTAACTGTTATAAAGTGAAACTGTTATAAAGTAAAACTTTACTGTATAAAAGTTGTACTTTATAATAGTATACTTTATAACAGTATAAAATGTTATACAGTAAAACTGTTATACTGCGAAACGGCTATACTATAAAACTGTTAAAGTAGAACTGTTATACATTAAGACTGTTATACAGGAGAGAAATATGCATAAGTTATGCATAAATTAGTCATTCTAATGATGAATTGACCGGTATATAGTAAAACTGTTTTACACTGAACTGTTATAATGTGAAACTGTTATAAAGTAAAATTTGTACACAGTAAAACTGTTATACAGTAAAACTGTAATACAGTAAAATTGTTATACTGTAAAATTTGTATACATTTAAACAGTTATACTATAAAACAGTTACAGTAAAACTGTTATACATTAAAACTGTTATACAGTAAAACTGTTATGTAGTATAACTATTATTCAGTAAAACTGTTATACAGTAAAATTATTACACAGTAGAGTGGTTATACAATAAAACTTGTATACAGTAAAACTGTAATACAGTAAAACTGTTATACAGTAAAACTGTGTTCACTTATCCAATTAAACTTTTATACAATAAAAATCGTAATTCAGTAAAACTGTTATACAGTAAAAATTGTATACTGTATAAACGGTAATAAAATAAAATGACGCATAATTCTTGGATATCGATGCGATGTTTAATTTGCATTGCAGAAAATAATATATAACTTGTCAAAAACCTGATGAAAATCTATTTATTTTCTGCTTTCAAACTATTGATTTCCAGGCTGTTACTGTATTGCTCGTCTTTGCGCGTTTTACCCGTCTTTTGTCCGTTTTTTTACCGTTTTTTACCGTTATACCCGTCTATTACATTTTTTTTCTCATATGCTTTCCAACCATTTCCCGTCTTTTGTTCGTCTCTTGTTCAACTGTTTTCGCCTGTTGCTCACTGTTACCTGTCTGTGTTCCATCTTTTGTCAGTCTGTTGATCGCTTGTTTCCCGTCTCTTGTGCTTCTTTTTAGCGCGTGTTGCTCGTGTGTTGCCCATTTCAGGCATATTTCTAGCAAGCACTAGATAAATGGCATATTCTGGGAAGTGTGTAGCAGATTGTAGTTTTTTATGGAATTTTAATGGCAGAATCACGGCAGATTTTGGGAACAGGCAAAAAACAGATAGTTTGTTATATATACTCCGCCTTTGTCTGTTTGAAATATGCCGAAAAAAATTTTCTAAACTGCCTCGACCCTGTCAAAAATTTTGCCTGGGGGTAATAATTACAACCCCATACAAAACTTTTGACAGGGTCGAGGCAGTTTACAAAAATATTTTCGACATATTTCAAACAGATAAAGTCGGAGTTTGTATTAACAGCTACCTAATATCTGCTCTTTTCCAAAATCTGCAGTGAATCTGCCATTAAAATTCCACAATTGACAACCTGATATACACTTCCCAAAATGTACCAATTATTTGTTTGTTTGTCGGAAATATGCCCCCAAATTCCTGAAAAATGCCAGAAATATTGTCTCGGGAAAAAAACAAAATTTTTGGCAGGGTCGAGGCAGTTTAGAAACATTTTTGCGATGTATTTCAAACAGACAAAGGCAATGTTTGTAACACAAGCTGTATGTTTTCTGCCCATTTCCAAAATATTTCGTGAATCTGCCATTCACATTCTACAAAATTTTACAACCTGCTACACACTTCCCAAAATACTCCAATTATCTGTGTATTTGCAGAAAATGCCTGAAATATTTCTGAAATATGCCAGAAATTTTGTCTTGGAGTATTTTATATTTTGCTCTGTGTAGTCGCCTCAAATTTACTGCAATGTTTAATTAAAGCTGACCAAATGACCGCGCCCCATGGTTCGACATGCACCTCAAAGTATGCAACAAAGATATTTAATTAGCCTGCAATTTGAGTCCTTTTTACTAGCAAGGATATTCACCGCCACCACCGAAAGTAACACCAACGTACAACCAACCAACCAACAACACGTTTTTCGTCTTTGTGCAGCGCAATTTGAATTCCATTCGTTCAGAGCTCAGCGCTCAGCTCATTTGTGAAGCATTCAAGGATAAAATGCAAAGCAAAGAATACAAAAAATACTAAAGCATAAAACCAGGCGCACAGCGAACGAAGGCATTTAATTAATTATAAAGACAAACATATTTTCTTTTTGTGTTGGCTGGTAACGCATTTGCATTTGGATTTTTTTTTATATTTTTTTTTTATTTAATTTTTAAAGAATGTTTGCGATGCAATGTGATGCGCTGCGTGTCCTTGTTGTGAGAGTGGGTTGATGCAGAAGAAGAAGAGAAAGACACAAAAATGAGGACTAAAACAAGTTGAGAGCGCGGTACATGATGTCGTAATAAAATGCAACGAATTAAAAGCCAACATGACTTGCGTCAGCTTCAAACAAACTGATGCAGGAACTGAATGACTGACTGATAGTTTGACTGACTGATGGCTGGACAGACTGAAGAACTGCAGCAGCGCAAGTTCATGTCATGGCTGACTGACTGACAGAGTGCTTCATTTTTTACGACTTTTTTGCGTTTCTTCTTTTATTTTGTATGTTGTCCATCAACTGCAGCGCAATTTTGTTTTTCATCTGATTTTTATTTTATTTAATTTTCTTTTTCTTTTAAATTTTCACTGCTCAATCAAATTATTTTGTGCATTTTTTTGCCACTCAGTTCGCAGCAGCACTGCTGTTTTTATTAACGTTGCACTGGTTTTGTGCTGCCACGTGCTATTACTCCCCTCCTCCTCGTTATCACATTGAAGACGATGATGCTCATTATTCTTACTCTTAATTTAATTTTATTAGCCTCGTTCAAAGTGGCGGCTACGGTGATGGCGGTAGCAGCCCCCCGCCCCAATGTGGTGGCAGCTAATGCGCAAAAACAACAGCAGCTACTGCTTTCATGTTGCTGGCATTGATGAACCGAGTGACGAGTGGCGTTTATGTTGTCTAGCTGTTGTTGTTGTTGCAGTGGATGTTTCGTGATGCCAAGTTGCGCTAATGATGTTGCTGCTTTTATCAGGTGCAACATAAAAATCAGCGTTGTGTTTTTTATGCTGGAATTCGATTTGTATTAAATTAATTTGTTGAATTTTTAAAAGAATTTCAATTTTAAATTTAATTTCTACGTTTTTCATATAGCTCTTTTTATCCTTT
This sequence comes from Dryomyza anilis, assembly GCA_951804985.1. Classification (NCBI taxonomy): domain Eukaryota; kingdom Metazoa; phylum Arthropoda; class Insecta; order Diptera; family Dryomyzidae; genus Dryomyza; species Dryomyza anilis. Next base: position 98,035,445 of record OX638130.1, on the reverse strand, counting down.
AATGCCAACGGACATTGAATTGAACAAAAGTGATAATTTCGACATATTTCCAATAAAAACGCACAGAATAAATGGATGTTTTTGGGAAATGTAATGCAGTTTGTTAAAATTTGTAAAAATGCACATTTTCTATCTATTTTGAATATGGTTAAAAAATAGACAGCTTTTATGTAACCCCCATCTTTGTCTGTCTCTTCTTCTTTGCAAAAAATTTGTCTACGGACCCAAGACAAAATTTTTGACATTTTTCAGCAATATTAAATGTCTTCTTCAAAACTTTGTATTCTTCAAAACTTTCGAAAAATGTTTTAAGCTACTAAATTTTGTCTATGTGGTAGTCGATTTACTTGTAACTGTTTCTGGCATATCAGAGAACAAATTTTATGTATAAAACTGGAATATTTGAGAAATGTTTTTGGCAGACATAAAGATAAATAGTAGTTTGTGGAAAGCGTATAGCTGACTATCAAATTTAAGGAATTTCTAGAGACAGATTTCCGGCATATTTTAAGAAGGGGCCTAAAAACGGAGAGCTTTGATACACACTCCGTCTTTGTCTATTTTAAATACTTTGAAAATGTTTCAAAACAGCTTTAACCCTGCCAAAATCTTTTAATTACCACTGTGTGGCCGAAAATATTCCCCAAATATTCCACAAAAAATTCCCTAAATTTTGTCTAGGGATTTTAATAATATCCCAGACAAAATTTTTGACAGGGTCGAGGCAGTTCAGAAAGATTTCTTCCTTGACATATTTCAAACAGACAAAGGCGGAGTTTGTATCAAAAGCCCGTTCCCCAAATATGGCGTAAATCTTCCATAAAAATTTTACAAAAGTTTACAACCTGCTATACACATCCCAAAATATTCAACTTATCTGTGCGTTTGTCGGAAATATGCCCGAAATATTCCAGAAAAATGCCAAAAATTTTGTCTCGGTAATTTATGGAAATTTTAATGTAGATTTTCGACATATTCTGAGTATGAGCAGATAATTGGCAGCTTTTGATACAAACTCCGGCTTTGTCTGCACAAAATATTTCAAGTTATTTTTTCAACTTGCCACGAACATTATCTCGTAATTTTTATGTTTGTCACATTTATTTTCGTTTCCAATCAAAACTTAAATTCGTCAATAAATCTATAAACTTTAAATATTTTTGCTCAGTTTCAGCGAAATATTTTTGTGCGGTTGGACAATTCATTTTTAGACCAAATTTATATTTATTTTTATTTAAAAAAATTAACAAAAAAACTAACGCTCAGTAGAAAATATGTCACAAAAAAAAACATTAATTTGATGGCCATGAAACAATGACCAATGAAATTAAATGTTTTCTACATTTTTACACTTACTAAAATTTTAAGTACTTTTTAAAGATTTTTCACTACTATTTTAACTACAAATTTTGCGACTTTCTATAAACTACTATTTTACAGTACTTTTTTTTAACAACTATTTTTACTAATTTTCTGCTATTTTAGTCTTTTTCCGTTATTTTTTTTAAATCTCATAAACTATTTTATTAATACTTTTTTTACTACTACTTTTCATACCTTTTTACATCATTTCCCGTTAATTTTTCTCCTATTTTTTGTCTACTTCTTTTTGTCTACCAAAATTTGTGTACTACTTTTTTCTACTACTTTTTAGCTACTTTTTTTCTTAAAGTTTTTTTAAGGACTTTTTCAACTATTTTACAACATTTACCTTCTATAAACTATTTTTAATACTTTTTTTACTACTACTTTTCATTAACTATTATTCATACCTTTTTAAATCTTTTTCTTGTTAATTTTTCTCCTATTTTTTTGTCTACTTCTTTTTGTCTACTACAACTTGTGTACTACTTTTTTCTACTACTTTTTTTCTAAAAGTTTTTTTAATGACTTTTCCAACTATTTTACAACATTTACCTTCTATAAACTATTTTTAATACTTTTTTTACTACTATTTTTTATTAACAATTATTCATACCTTTTTAAATATTTTTCTTGTTAATTTTCTCCTATTTTTTGTCTACTACTATTTGTCTACTACAATTTGTGTACTACTTTTTGTCTACTACTTTTTAGCTCCTTTGTTTTCTAACAGTTTTTTTTAGAGACTTTTTTAACGAATATGACTTTATAATTTATATAAATTTTTTTCGAATACTACTTTTTTCGTGATCAACTATTTTACAACATTTATATTCTATAAAATAATACAATATTTGATAAATTTTGTACGAGTTTAAATAATTCACATATCATATTTTATTATTATTATTTTGTATATTAATTATATTTTAAAATATTTTCAAAATCTTGTGCCAATAATATTTCTTTAGTGCAGTGTTTTTGTGAATTTATTTTGCTCTTGGCAACTTAAAACATTCGTGCATCCTTTTGTGCAAATCACTCGCATGTTTCTTTGGAACATGCTTAATGAAAAAAGTTTTTCTCTGTGGTTTTTCCCCAAGTGTTTCTTTCATTTTATGTTACTTGTTCACGCGTAAATGTTACAACATATTTTTCGCTGTTTTTTGCACTTACAGTTCGTGTAATAAAATTTGCTATGTGTTTTTTTGCAAAGCTCAAGCTTGAGTTTTATTTCGGTCATGTTGTCGTCTTGCTGATGGATACGAGATGGCTAGCAAAGGACACGGGTTATTTTTTTGTCCTTTTCTTTGCTTCGACAAAAATAATTTGCAACGGATTTGTTTTAGTTGTTGTTTTTCTTTTTTGCTAGCTGTCCAGCTATTATGTGCGAACCATTTGCATGACAGCCGCAATTATTGTTAATGCAACAGCAGCAGTTGGTAGTTTTTGTTGTCAACATTTAACATTTTAAGCGTCAACATTTTATGTTACTTGAAGGGAATGTTTTACAAAACATTTGAAGTTTAGGTAAAAATTATTTAAAATTATCAAGCAACAAGAAGTAGGAATATGGAAAATTGAAGTGACAGTTTAAAATTAATTTTTATTGATGTTTGCATTTTCAATTTTTCTACATTTTCTATAATCTTTTTTAGTATATTTTTTTTTAAAATACAAGGTTTGACAATTTTAAATTTAATTATCCTACTATATTCTTACATTTTCAATTTTTATATTTATGACATATTTAAACATTGTATTTTTCTACTACTATTTTCTACTACTTTTTCTACTACTTTTTCTACTACTATTTTCTCCTACTATTTTCTACTACTTGTTTCTACTACTTGTTTCTACTACTTATTTCTACTACTATTTTACTACGGTTTTTCTGTACTTTTATTTTTTATGTACTTGCAAAATTGTAGGGGCAATTTTAAATTTAATTTTATTTGCTCTAACAATTTTAGCATTTTATACTACTTTGTACAATTACCTTTTTAAAAAATCTTTTACACTACATATTTAATGAATTGCAAGATATAAAATGTAGTAAGAGACATAAACATAATTTTAATGTTTGAAACATTTTAAGATGCTCTATTATTATTTTTTTTACTACTACTATTATTCTTCTTTTCATTTGTATTATTTTTATTACTACTTCTTGTGCTACCTTTTGTAGTACTTAAAACTAGATATTTAGTTATTGTTTATAAATAAATGTTATTTAAAGCAAAAATTTTAGCATTTTCAACTAAGTATTATACCGTCGTTGTAGAACTAAAATTCACCAACTACATTTTCAAAATAACAATTATTCATTTACAAAATTATTTATATATCTTTCAATATCTGATCGATGAGCTCAAAAGTTGTACCAAATTATAAGAAAATGTGAATCTATCAATTGGTATTTTAATTTTAAAAAATGTATCAATTACATTTCGTAATAATTACTAACAAAGTTGAAATTTCAGATTTTCATAAAAATGTAGTTGGTGACTTTTAGTTCTACAACGACGATGTCTACTAATTTTTTAAATATTTTTCTAATTATTTTTCTTACTACATTTTTACCACAGAAATTGTTATACCTACATTTAGGAATACCGTTTGTAGTACTTGAAAGTAGAATTGTTTGAAATTAAATTTTATTGAAGGAAAATTGAAGCATCTTTCACCTCAATAAATTTTTATTACTTATTTTAAATTTTGTCTACTACTTTTTTAAATACTTTTTTAGTACCTTTTTTAAATATTTTTCTTTTGTCTCACAAAATACGACCAGTGATAAAAATCGACAAACCTATGAATTTAAAGGCACCTGCATTTTGAATTACTATTTCCGACACATTTACACTTATATCCTTAGAACCATAGAGCCACACACATGGCTCTATTCATAGAAAATGTAACTAAAAAGCAACGATTCCCTGAAGCTACTACACTTACCGTCAGACACTCTCCTCTTCCTACTTTAAGAGGGGGGCGAAGGTGGGGTTCAGGACAAAAGTATCTACTCAAGTGTGCACTCAAGCAAAGTGAGGCAATGGACGAAAAATATAAAAATAAAGATGCTTGGTGGTATAAGAAAAAGAAAAAACGGTAAAAAAAGTAGTATAAAATTGAAAAAATTAAAAAAAAAAATTAAAAAGATAAGAAAACGTTCAAAACTCAAAATAAGAAATGAAAAAATACAAAAAATTAAGTATATGAATAAAGCATATATTTGAGTAATAGCTACAGAATTTGAAGTATGGAAGAAAGCTTGATTTTTTTCGCAACCCTCTAAGTATAACACAGAATATAACCAATTCGGAGAAATATGAAATTAAATAAATCAAAATAAAATAAATGCTATAACATCAAATTAAGAAGAAAATATGCCATTAATTAAGTAGTACGACCATTGATTTTCATTGTTTAATCGATTTTTTTATATTAATTCAACAGTTTTCCAACGAATTTAATAGTATTTGAAAAATTCGGTACTATTAATTTAATAATTTTAATATTATTATTTTTAATAGTATAAATGCTATATTTTAAATAATAAATAATTACTTATGTTGCATATACAAACTCTAAGTATAACACAGAATATGACCAATTCGCAGAAATATGAAATTATATAAATCAAAATAAAATAAATGCTATAACATCAAATTAAGAAGAAAATATGCCATTAATTAAGTAGTACGGCCATTGATTTTCAATATTTAATCGATTTTTTTATATTAATTCAACAGTTTTCCAACGAATTTAATAGTATTTGAAAAATTCGGTACCATTAATTTAATAAGTTTAATATTATTATTTTTAATAGTATAAATACTATATTTTAAATGTGTTTCTTCGTATAATTCCTCCTATAATAAATAAATAATTATGTTGCATATACAAACTAAAACACGAACAGAAACATGTTCAGTTATGTGCGTTATTCTGTGAGTTTATTACAAATTAAACAATACTCTCAAAAATAATCAGAATTTCTTAAAAATATAAAAACAAAGTAAGTGTAACATTGCAAATATCCAATTTCGACACCCAACGTCGAATTAAATATAAGAAAAATATCGATTTGATTGAATTGAAATTTTTATATAGTGTTATTCTTCAAGCCTTCTTGATTAATGTTTTTTTCATATTTGAATTTATTTTAATTAAAAATATTTTTATTAATTAATTTCTTTTTTTCACTTTTTGCAGATTCCGAACTCGAAGAATTTGAGACGCCCGCACGTTATCGTCCCGATTCACTAAGTGCCCTCAGTCGTTCAACACGCTTCACCGAGGACGAAATCAAACGAATTTATCGCGGTTTTAAGGCTGAATGTCCGACGGGCGTTGTCAAGGAGGACACCTTCAAAATAATCTACTCACAATTTTTTCCACAGGGAGGTGCGTGCGGTAGAGTATATACAAAAATAAATGTTATAGGGTTAACGTAGAAAAAAACATTTTGTTTAATTACATTATAAATTCAGCATATTTTATGCATATCTTATGCATATTTTATGCATAGCCACAAAGTACTAGACAACTACTAATTTCAAATTGATTTATTTTATACTATGTAATTTACTAAATTACTTTTTATTGCATAAACCTTTATTTGAAGGCGTTTTATGAATGTAAGGCTCTTAAAATAATTGCTTTAAATTGCTAAAACTTCGAATAGCAGCATATTTGCCACAAGCAGCATTTTAATACAAATTAAATATCTATTCATCTCTGCAAAATAAACAATGAAATTATTGCAAATAACGAGCATTTACAAATAAAATCCACACATACACAAAATACAAAAACAATATAAACTTAACCTTAGCAATCGACGACGACGAGTTGTAAGGTTGCGAAAATTTTGTTATTTGGCTCTGTAGCCAAAACAACTTTGTCAGCGTTTGTGAAAATCTATTTTTAGCATTTAATCTGTTAACAACTACCACAACAACATCCGCAAAAACAATACCAACAACAACAATATGTATGGCACAAAATTACAAAAACAAAAATAACTTAAACTCTATAACCAAACAGACTCACTAGCGAAGGAACTTAAGACAAATAAATTGAAAAAACAGAACATGACATAAAATGAAATTTAAATACATAGCAACAACGTTGTAGTCCTCTCGTCCAGTAGTGTAGTTTTATGTAGTAAAATGTATTGATTGTGGAATACATACAAAACAGAAGACATATCCCCTGATACAGCATCACAGTGGGGAAAAGTTGTATACAGCATCTGTATTACATGCACATAACAAAAAAAATTCGTAAATATAACAAATAATTTCTGACAAAAGTTATAGATGCAACAAAAGTAATTTGCTATGGTTACGATCAAAAATTTCAATTGTATTAATTTTTATTCGGAGTTTTCGTAAATATATCGTAAATGCTTTTGTAAATATAGTAAATATATTTGCAGAATCAATTAAATTTTTCTCTTTAGTGTAATAATAATTCTTTTAGTAAATTTTTTAATTGAATAAATACTATTCGTAAGAAGACAAATTTTAATTTATTCCTAATAACATTCGATTATTTGTTTCATATTTATAAATATTTTTGCTATAATAATTTAACCTTTACTAGAAAAATAAAATAATGGCAGACTTTCTTTGTCATATAGAAAAATATTAATTGTCTGCATGTACAAAGATCCTTTTGAAGAATCAAATATGAACATAACTTCATACATTTGCTGTTACAATTAAATTTTACGTAAACATAACAAAAGTATGTGCTGTAACAATTATTATTTGTTATAAATATAAATATAATTGGGTGAACTATATATATATTTCTTATATATTAGAAAAATTGTTGACAGTATTTGAAAATACGGTAATTGAAATTTTGCAATATCTTTCGCAAAATTATGCATTATATTAATTAAATTATTTTTTATATTAATCATATTTATAAAAATATTTAAGTATACTACATTTTAACTGTGTACCACGATATTCAAACTGATTTTGTGTATGAGTCAAATACAAACTTAGAGCGAATAGTCAAACCACAAGAGAAATCACAGAAAACTTTTGCACCACACATATCGTATATAGCAGTAGAATCAAAGTTTATGTCACATCATACATTTACGCAGTTTGTTTCAGACACACACACACACAAAATACGCACAAACTATAAAACTTTACCCCAGACTGTGCTATATACTTTTTGTGATTTAGTTTACAAAAAGGGACTTGTACAGAATTTATACAGGAACCGCTTGTTTGCAGGAAAAACAAATTTATAATCACTAAGGATAGAATATGAACTAACATAGAAAATTAAAACTAAGAAAACACTAATAATTTATTTAAAATAAAATCATTCGAATTATCACAAAAAATTCTAATTTTCACCAAAAATTCAAATATTCACTAAAAAGTTAATTTTTTTACTCAAAATTCCATTTTCACTAAAAATTCCATTTTTCATTAAAAAAAAATTCAATTTTCCACTAAAAAATTCAATTTTTCACTAAAAATTCAATTTTTCACTAAAAATTCAATTTTTCACTAAAATTCAAATTTTCACTAAAAATTCAATAAAAATTAAATTTTTCACTAAAAATTTATTTTTTCACTAAAATTTAATTTTTTAATATAAACTAAATTTTCAACTAAAAATTCCAATTTTCACTAAAAATTAAATTTTTCACTAAACATTAAATTTTCACTAAAAATTCAAATTTTCACAAAAATTCAAATATTCTCTAAAAAGTAAATCAATTTTTTACTCAAAATTCCATTTTTCACTATTCAATTTTCCACTAAAAAATTCAATTTTTCACTAAAAATTCAATTTTTCACTAAAAATTCAATTTTTCACTAAAATTCAAATTTTCACTAAAAATTCAATAAAAATTAAATTTTTCACTAAAAATTTATTTTTTCACTAAAATTTAATTTTTTAATATAAACTAAATTTTCAACTAAAAATTCCAATTTTCACTAAAAATTAAATTTTTCACTAAACATTAAATTTTCACTAAAAATTCAAATTTTCACAAAAATTCAAATATTCTCTAAAAAGTAAATCAATTTTTTACTCAAAATTCCATTTTTCACTAAAAATTCCATTTATCATTCAAAAAATTCAATTTTTCACTAAAAAATTAAATTTTTCTTTAAAAATTCAATTTTTCACTAAAAATTTAATTTTTCACTAAAAAATTCAATTTTTCACTAAAAATTCAAATTTTCACTAAAAATTCAAATTTTCACTAAAAATTCAAATTTTCACTAAAAATTCAAATTTTCACTAAAAATTCAAATTTTCACTAAAAATTCAAATTTTCACTAAAAATTCAAATTTTCACTAAAAATTAAAATTTTCACTAAAAATTAAAATTTTCACTAAAAATTCAAATATTCACTAAAAATTCAAATATTCACTAAAAATTCAAATTTTCACTAAAAATTCAAATTTTCACTAAAAATTCAATTTTTCACTAAAAATTCAATTTTTCACTAAAAATTCAATTTTTCACTAAAAATTCAATTTTTCACTAAAAATTCAATTTTTCACTAAAAATTCAATTTTTCACTAAAAATTCAATTTTTCACTAAAAATTCAATTTTTCACTAAAAATTCAATTTTTCACTAAAAATTCAATTTTTCACTAAAAATTCAATTTTTCACTAAAAATTCAATTTTTCACTAAAAATTCAATTTTTCACTAAAAATTTAATTTTTCTCTATAAATTCAATTTTTCATTAAAAATTCAATTTTTCACTAAAAATTCAATTTTTCACTAAAAATTCAATTTTTCACTAAAAATTCAATTTTTCACTAAAAATTCAATTTTTCACTATAAATTCAATTATTCACTAAAAATTCAATTATTCATTAAAAATTCAATTTTTCACTAAAAATTCAATTTTTCACTAAAAATTAAATTTTTCACTAAAAATTCAATTTTTCACTAAAAATTCAATTTTTCACTAAAAATTCAATTTTTCACTAAAAATTCAATTTTTCCCTAAAAATTAAATTTTTCACTAAAAATTCAATTTTTCACTAAAAATTCAATTTTTCACTAAAAATTCAATTTTTCACTAAAAATTCAATTTTTCACTAAAAATTAAATTTTTCACTAAAAATTCAATTTTTCACTAAAAATTACATTTTTCTCACTTAAAATAAATATGTTCACTTAAAATTCAAATTTTCACTATATATTCAGTTTTTTTACTAAAAATTATATTTTTCATTAGTTATACAATTTTGCACCAATAATTCAAAATTTAGCTAAGAAATAATTGTTTCACTAAAAATTCAATTTAACAAAAATTAATATTCAACTTGTATTTTTATTATTAAATTTTGAAATCTAATTATTTAGTATAAATAATGATCTAATAATGCGCCTTTCATACGCTGATTATGTCAAGTAAAAGATAAATAAATAAATGTCCATGTAAATCATAATTTCTATTGTAATTTGCAATGTAAGCTGCTTTGAAGCAAAGTTATATTGTAGGACTTAAGGCAAAACCGAGGCAAAACTCAAAGATGTAACACATAAAAAATATACTTCTCATGTGTTACATGGGAGTATAACATTTTTGCACATACGACCGAGACAAACAAATTGTATTTTTTGTTCCGCACTTATTTAAATATGTCGTTGGATAAAAATGGAAAAATAGAAAAAGTACGTGTTGTCATTTGACTCTGTGCTCTAAAGATGGGGAGGGTTAAAGAATGCCGTCTACGTCCAGTGTCTTCTATGCCTGACACTCAGCATGATTTATATGAAATTGAGTTGCTGCCTCGTTGCCCTTACTATGTACGCATATTAAATTTATGTTTAATGCAATGATTATTTATCTAGGACTTAACATGTTCTATTATAGGGACCCACACCCATCTAAAGACAGACCAAAACAAAAAAAAACGCCTAAGTGTATGCAACATTTTTCTAGTTTTTACATCCAAGAACCACTAGATAAAAACACAATTTTTTGTGCGTGTTCTGTATAAACTGAACATGTTTATTCAGCAAACATTAGATAGCATTATAATGGTTCATTTTTGCTTTTTATGCACAGTTCCAACGTGATTAAGGACATCATCCTCAGTGTCATTATCATCGTTCGGAGCATCTATGGCACATAGTATCTGCCAAAACATGACTTCACAAAATGTTTCGTAGGTGGTATTACAGCAAAAATGATTTAAAAAATAAACGAAATGCACATAATCACTTAATTTAAGTAGAATTTATTGCATAAATGTAACAAGAATAGCACAGCAATAATGGTAGCTATAGATACTACGCAGCAGAGATACAGATTCTATGTGTTTTTTGTACTTGTACCATATAATTGTCTCTCTATGTGTTTAACAAGTTCTTGCCAAATCCACAACAAATTCATCTAGAGCCCCCCCATTTATAGTGTTAGGTGTTTCGCTTGTCTTGTTATCGAATTCAATTTCATGTTAAGACCACGTTAAGACTCAGTTAATGGATTCGAACATGTAATAGAAATGCAGCAAAGAAAATTAATTTGCACAATTGGCTTTGGTCAACGGTCCGAAGAAATCATTTCAATACAATGTGAAACCTGTCTTTTTGTGTTAGTTAAATCATCTCTGAATTTAGAAAGTTAAAGACAAAAGCAGAAATTCGAATTAAATGTAATTGACGAAGGATGTTATGTTTACAGTTGAATAATATTTGATTTTTGAAAAAAGGAAATTTAATTACATAATTTTCATTAAAGTTTTGTAAATATTAAGAAAAATTTAATTTAAAAAAAAAATGTTTTTTTTTTTAGTGAAAATTTGATTTTTTAGTGCAAATTTTAATTTCTAGTGAAAATTTAAATTTTTTGTAAAAATAAGAATTTTTAGGGCAAAATTGAATATTTAGTTGAAAATTTAATTTTTTTTAGTGAAAATTTGAATTTTTAGTGGAAAATTTAATTTTTAATGATAATTTGAATTTTAAGTGAAAATTTGAATTTTTAGTGGAAAATTGAATTTTTAGTGAAAAATTGAATTTTTAGTGAAAAATTGAATTTTTAGTGAAAAATTGAATTTTTAGTGAAAAATTTAATTTTTAGTGAAAAATTGAATTTTTAGTGAAAATTTGAATTTTTAGTGAAAAATTTAATTTTTAGTGAAAAATTTAATTTTTAGTGAAAATTTTAATTTTTAGTGAAAAAATGAATTTTCAATGAAAAATTGAATTTTTAGTGAAAAATTGAATTTTTAGTAAAATTTTAATTTTTAGTGAAAAATTAAATTTTTAATGAAAAATTGAATTTTTAGTGAAAAATTGAATTTTTAGTGAAAAATTTAATTTTTAGTGAAAAATTTAATTTTTAGTGAAAAATTTAATTTTTAGTGAAAAATTTAATTTTTAGTGAAAAATTTAATTTTTAGTGAAAAATTTAATTTTTAGTGAAAAATTGAATTTTTAGTGAAAAATTGAATTTTTAGTGAACATTTAAATTTTTAATGAAAAATTGAATTTTTAGTGAAAAATTGAATTTTTAGTGAAAAATTTAATTTTTAGTGAAAAATTTAATTTTTAGTGAAAAATTTAATTTTTAGTGAAAAATTGAATTTTTAGTGAAAAATTGAATTTTTAGTGAACATTTAAATTTTTAGTGGAAAATTGATTTTTTTAGTGAAAACTTTAATTTGTAGTGAAAATTTAAATTTTTTGTGAAAATTTGAATTTTAAGTGAACATTTGGATTCTCAGTGAAAAATTTAATTTTTATTGAAAATTTTAATTTTTAGTTAAATTTTTAATTTTTGGTGAAAATTGGAATTTTTAGAGAAAATGTGAATTTTTATTGATAAATTGAATTTTTAATGAATTGAATTTTGAGTGGAAAATTGAATTTGTACACGCTGCAAAAAAAGGGCTCTCTCCCAAACATTATGTTGCATTAACATGTTTGTTTGGAATTTTATGTAAACATAATAATAATTGCCTGATAAATCATTTGTAAACAGGGTTGTATTGAGACTTGAACAGTGTTGTAATGAGCTCTGATTTACATTATGATATCACGGAAACATTTTGATGTTGCCCATTAAAATGGTATATGTTCTAATAGAAACATAATAATTACTACATCCAAATAAAATAAATATTTGAATCAAAACATAAATATGTTCAAAATAAAACATGACTTTGAACGACCTGAATATAAATATGTTTCCAGTGAAACATATCAGTTGCTTCAATTCAAAAAGTTGTATGTTTGCATAGAAACATATTTAAATATTTTTGGAAAGAAATCCTGAAAATATAATAAAAATATAATGTTGTTTTTTTATTAATTTTTATTAAAAATCTTTAAACATGCACAGTGGGAATTTATATTAATTAAATTCGTATACAATTTTTAAATGCATAAATAAATAATTTGTTTAAAACTCCAAGTACAAGTGACAGCATCAATGAATGCACAATTGCACCAGCAGACGCTAAACCAGACGATCCAGGCTCGCTTTATATTTGGTACAGTTACAGTTGGTCTCAGTACAGCACATAGCGTAGGCAAGGAATTCACGGAGGCTTTTGTAAAAAAACATGCGAAATTCTGTTTGAAAATCTAAACACAGATTTTTATTTGTGGTTTTCACTCTGTTACTATTTGCATTTTTTGTAACACAATTTATATATTTATTTAATTTACAAATAATTAAATTATTACCGACGCGAACACGTTTTCTCAACGAACAACAAAAGACACGTACGCAGAAAATGCCGATCACCGAGTGTCAACTTTGTGTAAAAGAAAAGAGCTGCAAGAATACCTTTACTTACATTTGAATTAATTTTTTGTTTGTTTTCAAACATCAGTATGTTTAAAATGACACTATACATACTTTAAACGACGACAAAAGAGACGTAGGTAGAAAATTCTGCTCAACGAGTGACAACTTCGTATACAAGAAGAATGTTGCAAGTATACACTTATTTAAATCCCATTACTTTTTTGTTTGTTTTTAAACATCAATATATTCAAACGATGGCAAAATATGGCGTAGGTAAAAAATGCTGAACAACGTTGCCAACTTCGTCTGTCGATAAATTATCGAATTAAGACGAGCGTTGCGAACATACGTTGTATTTAGATTTGATTAGCATTTTCTGTGCTTCGAAACATAGTTTTAACCAAGTAAATTGCCAAGAAATAGTTTATTCAAATGCAATTAAAATTTTATGTTGGTATTGAACATATTTATTTGAAAGATTCTGCTGGACAATATAATAATGTTTACACGTGAACAAAAATAAATTCAATTTCGATTACAATTTAATTACACTTTATTCCTAATACATGTATGGTAATTTCGTATTACTTTTTAATTACATTCAAACATATTCAAACAAATCTTTTTCTATACGTGTAGTGAAAATTATATTTTTAGTGAAAACCCCAATTTTTGAAAAAATTGAAAATTTGAATTTTTAGTGAAAAATTGAATTCATAGTAAAAATTTTAAATTTTAGTAAAAATAAAATTAAAGGTTTTAGTGAAATTTGAATGTTTCAATTACAAATTATTTTGTGCCTCAAATACTTCAGAATCCCTGTTTCTTTTAAGCTAATTCAAGCATTACAAGGACTTTATATGTAATCCCTTTTTTTCTACACACATTTACCATCTAATCTACTAATGTTGTTGTTCTTTCTTTTAAGCTTATGTCTAACATATTTATTGCATCTATCTTTAACTAAATAACTACATAGTACCTATCTGTATGTGCCATGTCCACTTGCATATTTCCATCTACATTAATATATATTGCACTATGACATATACAAATATCCTACATACAACAAAGATGACCAACGAAGTTCGTCTTCGACCAAGAGCGAAAACCAAAAAAAAAATCTAGTTTGTCTTTTGTAATAAAATATTCGTTATTTTATTTTGATGAAGTACAGAACCCAATAAAATGAAAAAAATAAAATAAAAAGTAACAAAAAAAAATAAAAAAAGGAAAAATACCTTAACGTCCTTACTCCTATTTCTAATATGCTATATGCTTATGTTATATGTTGTGTTTGTTGGACATATGTACTACATACAATTTATATTATACATGAAAAATGTTTTTGCTTTTGTCAATGCTACCACTTCTTCTAATCCTGTTAGGTTTCTTATTTTTAAACATATATAGTAACTCTTCTATGCATTGAAATAAAGCATTGGAAAATATGCTCAGAGCTCAGGTTTTATGCAGATTAGCATTTAAATTGACATATGTTTTATGAACAGTTGTATAAATCTTACTTAAACACTTTGACACTGATATACATTTGAGTTCTTGAGGTAATAGTGCATGATTAAAACAAAAAATTCAAAATAGAGACATACTACGGATAAAGGTAAAATGTGGTATAACTACATTTTGTAGTATAGTACAAAAATGTAGTATAATTTACTCCATTTAATTTTACACTTATTGGTTAAAATTGAATTTTTAGCGAAAAATTGAAAATTTGTCTATTTAGCTAAAAATTAAGTTTTTAGTGAAATATTTAATTTTCAGCGTTATTTTGAATGTTTAGTGAAAAATTGAATTTTTAGTGAAAAATTTAATTTTTAGTGAAAAATTGAATTTTTAGTGAAAAATTGAATTTTAAGTAAAAAAATTGAATTTTTAGTGAAAAATTGAATTTTAAGTGGTCACATTTTAAACTTTAGTGAACATTTTTTTTATCGAAATTTTATATTTCTATTAAATATTTTGTTTATGAAAAATGGAAAATATTTAAAATAAGCTTTATTTAAAATATACTTTATGCTTTGCACTAAAAACTAATTTCAAAAATACTTTCTTTATTTTCATATTCGAATGTCTGCTGGCAACATGTTTGATTGATATCGAAAAACAAACAACTTTCCAATTCAATTCAATCGAACAACAGCGAATCCCACACTCTATGCACACTATGTATTCAACACACTGGACCAGGATCACAGCGGTCTGGTTAGTTTCGAGGTAAGTAATGCAAAAAATAAAAAATCTTAAAAAGTTTCACCAAAAAACTTCATCTACAAAAGTACTTAAAAATCAAAGCAACAAAAAAAAAAAAAACATTTACCTGCACTGCACAAAAAGCAAAAAAAAAAACTTTTCAAAGGCCTCCGCTGTTTTTATGTGCCATGACCCATGCGCCAAAAACAACACAATCCAGTTGACAGCTAATTAAAACTCATGCAACTCTATTTTTGCTTTACCATTCTATTTAAAATCTTCTTCTTTTTTTTCCTCTTTTTGTACGACTTCTTTACATTATTGTCCCATCATTCGAGCAACATCCGCTGCGCCATTTTCGCACGTAGCTCGCGACAAGCAACACCTCGTCGCTCGCGCATTTGACGGTAACCCCCAAAAGACCCTATAAAAAAAAGTTTAAGCTGTTCCATACAAAACAAAAAAAAAATAGCCTAGCAATTGTGAAGTCAACGGCGTGTTAGTGAAAACAAAAACAAAAATATAAAAATAAATTTAAAACACAAACAACAATAGGTATTACAGGCATCTCTTTTCAGGAACCAACACGACCCAATGTAGCGCTTGCACACCCACAGTAATTTGAATTTTATTTCCTGTAAAATTTTACGGTCTCGTTTTTTTTTATACTATTTTTTTAATTTTTGCACTAGGTCTTTATATTTTTGTTTGACTTTTTTTTATATTTTTTTGAGAATTTTCATTTCCGCTTTACTTGAAGTGGCTCTAAATTTAAGCCGACAGCAACGAATTAAGTGTAAAATTACGGAAATGTTTGTATTTTTCGTGCGCACTGTTGTCAAGGTATTTGAATCGTATGGTAAAATAATTTATTGTGATTAACATGGGAAATTAAAAAGATTTATAGCTAATGAAAAGTTGAAATTGATGATGGTGCTTATGAGGTTTCATAAACAAATGTTAATTAGATATAATGGTCACTGAGTCGGCCGACGTTGGCTGATTATTATACGAACATGAAATGGTATTTTGAAAATTCATAAAACAAAGGTATAGATGACAACTCAATGTAGTATAATAATAATCACGGTCATAATATTCGAAAAAATTACCAATTTAGACAGTTTTTATTGAATTCCATGCAAAGTTTGAATTATACTATATCGCACTTAAACCATATCGTCACTGTCATGCAAACAGAGGCGAATGTGCATTTTTAAAAATGTTGGGAAATCAAATTTTAAAATTTGAAGTACTTTAAAAATTAGCAAAATTTATATTTTTTTTTCAAATTTTTCTCTTCTTTTGGTTTATTTTTATAACATATGTAAAATATCTTTAGATTTGGAAACCTACAGAATTATAAATACGGATTTTGTGAGACTATATCCTGATCAAAACGCAAACATTTTTGTTTTTTATGCTATAACTTTCTATTTGCGAAGGTAAAATAGTAATGTAAAGGCATTCATTGTTTAATTTTAAGGCACCTATCTATTGGCATCATTAATTAAAAATATTTTGTCAAACATTAATTTGCCATTTGTTATTTGCAGGACAAAATGTTTGGAAACATATTTTTAAATAATGATGCCAATCGATAGGTGCTTTAAAAATAATAATTAATAGTGGTGTAAAGACCACTATTTTATCTTGCACCAATAAAAAATTATAGCAAAACAACGAAGAAATTAGAAAAATTGAAAATCTTTTCATGCCAAATGAGCGAATCTTTTCGTTTTTTTTGCTATATCTCTTTAATGGTACCAGATAAAATAAAGATGTAAAGACAATTATTGTTTGTTTTCAAAGCACCTATCGATCTGCATTTTTAATTACAAATGTTTTGCCAAACAAAAATTCCCTGCAAATAACAAATGGCAAATTAATGTTTGGCAAAATATTTTTAATTAATGATGCAGATCGATAAGTGCTTTGAAAACAAACAATAAATGCCTTTTCACTACTATTTTATCTTATACCAATAAAAAGTTAACGCGAAAAAAAGAAATGTTTCGCCCTTTTGGCATGACAAGATTTTCAATTTTTCAAATTCGTCCTTTTGGTTTTGTCTTTTGTGGCTAGAAATATCCAACAAAAGGACACGCGACTTTGGCACAGCATACTTGAGGATAAACTACATTCAAAAATGTAAAAAAAACGCAAATGTCAAAAATTGCACATTCACCCCTTTGGCATGATAGTGACGAACTAAATTTTGATAAACTAAAAATTGATATCTTCAATAAGAATTCATAAATTCAGTATTACGGTAGATATGATCATGAACTGATAATATTGGTCTTGTAAATAGCCGCGGTAGCTCAGTGGTTAGTGCGTTGGACTGCGAGCCGAAAGGTCCCCGGTTCAAGCCTGGACTGGGGCTAACAACATCTTTTCATAGAAACATTTTGCTATACCGCGCTACCTCTCGGCAGTAAATGGCAAACCTACGAGAGTAAAACATTGCCTATGAAAAGCTCTCACCCGCCGTTCGGATTCGGCAATAAATTGTAGGTCCCACCAATTTCAGTACAAATATAACACGCACAGCTCAAAATGGTGCGAGAGCTCGGCCGAAGTTCTAAACAGGACTGTAGCGCCAAACTATTATATTATTAAATATTCGAATTATGACAAGAAACAAATTCAATGATCAGTTTCATTCCCCTAGTCTAAAATCTACTAAGGTATCTACATATTAAAAACTAGAAGTACGTCAAAAATTGAAGTATGTACAGATCATGAAGTGAGTGCAGAATCAGAGTTAAGCCGAGAAATTGCTCTAAAAAACTGGAAGTCATTTGATAAATAAGTTCATAATATTTAAATATCTAAAACTGTAAGTAATTCAAGAACCCAGAATTTAGTCCAGAACTTGAAGTAATTCGAGAACTTAAAGTAAGTTTTATATGCCCAGAAATTGATGTAAGTTTATAACTAAAATAAATTCGAGAGGTACAATAGCTTAAACAAGGTCGGTACAAATCTATAACTGAAAGCAATTCGAGAACAGAGGTTAGTCCATAACTAGACATAATTCGGAAAGCCCAGAAACCATTTCTAGAACAAAGAGTAGGTCCAAAACTGGAAGTAATACGAGAAATACAAGTAAGCTGATAAGTAAAAGTTATTCCAGAATCATAAGTAAGCCTATAATAACTTGAACTAAATCATGAATTAAAAGTAATACTTAATGTAAGTCCAGAATTTGAAATATGTCTAGAACAATATAAATGTCCAAAACTGGAAGTAATTCACGAACTGAAAGTATGTCCAGAACTAGAAGTAAGTCTAGAACCACATGTAAATCCAGAAATGGAAGTAATTTGAGAAGTTCAAAAACAATATCTCGAACAAGGAGAAAGTGCAAAACTAGAAATATTTCGAGAACTAGAAATAAATCCAGATCTAGAATTAGGTCCAAAATCATATGTGATGTCTTGTTATGAGTTGTCTTGGTATGAAATGTCGTGGTATGAGTTGTCTTGGTGTGAGTTGTCTTGGTATGAAATGTTCGTTGAGATGAGGTGTATGCGGTATATTGGAATGAGATGTCTCGAGATGTCTTAAAGTCCGAGAGATGTCCGTTGTCCGAGAGATGTCCGTTGGTATGAGATGTACGTTGGTATGAGGTGTCGATTGGTACAAGATGTCTTGGTATGAGTTGTCTTGGTATGAAATGTTCGTTGATATGAGATGTTCATTGGTATGAGTTGTGGTGGAATGAGGTGTCTTGGTGTAAGGTGTAAATTAGTATGAGGTATTTTTGTATGAGTTGTCGCTGGTATAAGATGTCTTGGTATGAGTTGTACATTGGTATTAAGTATCTTAGTATGTGCTCGTTGATATGAGATGTCCTTTGGTATGAGATGTCCATTGGTATGAGGTGTGTCGGAATGAGGTGTCTTGGTATGAAGTGTCAATTTGCATGAAATGTCTTGGTATGAGTAGTCGATTATTGGTATGAGATGTCTTGGTATGATATGTTCATTGGTATGAGATAAGCGTTGGTATGAGATGTCTCTGTATGAGTTGTCGATTGGTCAGATATGTCTTAGTATGAGATGACTTGGTGGTGTTCGTTGATATGAGGTATCTTTGCATGAGTTTTCTTGGTATGGCTCGTTTTGATATGAGCTGTACCCGACTCACATTTTGTTTTTATTTAAACGTTGAGCAATGTATGTGTACATTACAACAACTGCATTTATTCGTATTAAAATCTGTATTTATTTAACATCACGAAAAATTTTAAAAATATTAGGTACATATGCATTTTATTACTACATCTGAATATTTTGACGACATTTTTAATTTCTCTCAATTTTGCTATTTTATTGTTTTTCAACCTAAAATAATAATAAAATTATCTTCTCGGTATTAGCACATATAACCTTGGGCTATAATACAAAAATTTGATTTCGAGATATAGGCAAAAAATACAAACGTTTACAAAAAATTAATATACAAAATGTTATTATATTGTCATAAAAATATTATAATATTAAAAACTTATGACTTTTGGTTAAAAATTTAACAATAATTATTTAAAAAAATCAAATTTTTTATACTTGTTTATTTAAAATCTTCAACTGATATTCTGTTGTAATTTATATTATGTATAATATTTAAAATCTGTTATGAAAGTCTAAAAAATATAATAAAAAGAAAACTATAAATTTTCCAAATTTTCCACAAATCCATTGTCAATTTCTATCAATCTCAAATACGTCAATTCATTTGACTTTTTAATTTTTCAACAATTCATAATAGCGATTTAAAAATACCAAATTTTTCATATCACAATTTCTTATATATTTTTCACATTCCTTTATTTTTCATTGCTTTAGCATCATATTATTCGTCACACGATTACATTCGGCATGAATGGCTCAACGCCTTTTGCGTTTTATTACAGCGCGCTGTAAAATGTGCCATTTAACTTGCTGATACCGCCAGCTACCAGCAGCAGCACCACCTGCATTTTTTTCTCTTAAATATTTTCACATTTCTTATTTTTAATTATACGCGAAAATTCAATTAAATTTCACTCAAAACACGAAACTCAATGTCGCAGCGACGACTTCAATTGCCTTCAAATTGCCGCACACGATTACATTTCAGCCTATAGTACGCGGACCTGTTTTAACAACCAGTACCACCCAGTTACACCCATTATGATTCCAACCCTCCCATTCCCAGCTCAGTCATCAGTCTGCCAACGAGCCATGCGAGCGTACATCCGTTTCCGTTGTCGTCGTCATCATCATCCTCGTCTCATCCTATGTCCTTCTGTGCCTGTACTGCGCTGTCATCGTCTACATTCACAATTTTTGTACAACAAATTGAAATGAACATTTTTACGAGTCAAAAGGTTGCTTCCTACTTTGCGGCCCCCACAACCATTGACAGCCTCATATTTTTTACACAGTAGCCTTCATTTTTATTTGGCGCCTGCATGCAAAACGGATATTGACACCCACTATAGCGCAAGAGAAAATTAGAATAAAAATAAATTGAAGAACTACAATTGGTCGAGAACGATTATGGGAATTTTAAGTTAAATTTTTAGTGAGAAATTAAATTTTACGTGAAAAAATGTATTTTTAATCAAAACTTTATTTTAAAAAGAGATTGAATTTTTAGTTATAAATTTATTTTTTAGACAACATTTTATTTTTTTGAATTTTGAATAAAAAATTTCATTTTTTGTGAAAAATTCAATTTATAGTGAATAATTGAATTTTTAGTGAAAAATTGAATTTTTAGTGAAAAATTGAATTTTTAGTGAAAAATTGAATTTTTAGTGAAAAATTGAATTTTTAGTGAAAAATTGAATTTTTAGTGAAAAATTGAATTTTTAGTGAAAAATTGAATTTTTAGTGAAAAATTGAATTTTTAGTGAAAAATTGAATTTTTAGTGAAAAATTGAATTTTTAGTGAAAAATTGAATTTTTAGTGAAAAATTGAATTTTTAGTGAAAAATTGAATTTATAGTGAAAAATTGAATTTTTAGTGAAAAATTGAATTTATAGTGAAAAATTGAATTTTTAGTGAAAAATTGAATTTTTAGTGAAAAATTGAATTTTTAGTGAAAAATTGAATTTTTATTAAAAATTGAATTTTTAGTGAAAAATTCAATTTTTAGTGAAAAATTCAATTTTTAGTGAAAAATTCATTATTAGTGAAAATTTTAATTTTTAGTGATAAATGGAATTTTTAGTAAAATATTCCAATTTTTATGAAACATTAATTTTTTGTGAAAATGTCAAACATTTTGATTTCCAAAATAATTTATAGCCACATAGGATATTAGTCGTACCCAGTAGAGTGTAGCGCAAAAATACAGTTACAGATATAATGAAATGTTCCAACAAAAAATAAAGAAAACGCCGAAAACTACACAAAAAAACACATTAAAACATAAAAATGTTTTTTTCTTTTATCCAGCTAGTTGCCTCCAGTCATCAGCCCCTCCACAATATTCCATATTCGACTCTAATCTCGATGCCTTATTTTTGGTTTTTGTTCTTTTTATTTGCTCTATTTTGCAATAACTTCATTTAGATTCTTTTTTTTATTTTTTATTTTATTTTTCGCGTATTCATTTTCATTTTTATATTCGTTTATATTTTCGCTTTCATTTTGCTAGTTGTAATCTTTGCATTTGTCGATGCCCTGCAAGCATTGGTCGTTGGCACAGTGGGCCAAAAGCTGCGTTTAATTGCAATATTCACTTAAATTTTTCAACACTGTTCGATGCTGAGATTCTCGAGTGGTAGTCGGATGGCTTCATTTACAATTTAAGCCATCATCTTTATCATCATTATGATGATGATGGGTCATGTTGATGTGCATATTGTCGTTTTTGTTGTTGAAATTATAATTTTTTTTCTGATGAGCTATCAGAGCTGACATTTGATGAGGTGTTTACCGTTAGTAGGCCAAAACATCGCAGTCATTTGGCACATGACCGCAGGACAAAGATTGATGAAAATGAGGCGTACCGTGCCGTCTGGGATGGGATGGAATGGAATAAAACTTAGAATGGTGTAATACACTTGAATGGAAGTATACTATGGGTGGGAAGTATACTTTTGGGGAGATGAAAGGACGTTGGAAAAATACTTTTGGGTGGGCATAGCATTTTTGCAGGAGAGTATACTATGGGTAGTCAAAATACAGTTTGAAGGGAGCATACTACAAATTATTTTGTTTGGGATAATTTAGTGAAAGCGAAAATACTACTGATAGTAGGTCACTTTGGGTGGCAAGACCGATATTTTTTTTTCAGGGTAGAGCACTACATTTGGATGGGAGGATACTATAGCTGGAAAGTTTACTTTGGTATAAAAGAACACATTGGGTGGCTGCATAATCTGCACGCTATAATTCTATGGCTGAGATGATGCTATACGTTGGCAAGTTTTTTTTTTTGTTAGTTTAGATTCCATTGCATGACAGGATGCCATCCGTCGTCGACTGACTTCTGAGTGTGGTGTCTCATTAAAACGTTTTTTTTTTTTTTTGTTTTCTTTTTTTGTGTTATCTGTGGCAAATGTTTTCACCACTCAGCGTCATAAGCTAATGAGATGCGCTACACTAAATGGTAATTTATTTAAGCCCTCTTTGTATTAACAAGAACACGAAGAAGAAGAAGAAGAGCAGTACTAAAGTGATGTTGCCAGCAGCAGTAAAAAACATCAACAACAATATAAAAAAAATCTAAAGAGCCGCTTTTAGTTTTATGTTTGTTTATTTTGTTGTAGCATTTTTTCTGATGTTTTAATTTTGTGTTTCATTTTATGTTATTCTCTTTTTTTACTTATTTGATATATATATTTTTTTTTGAGCATTATGTTGATGTTGCTGTAGTTGTTGCGTCGGCTGCTGTGCAATGAGCATTAATGCTTTTAAGGCTTCGTTACGTTTCAATTTGTGCCCAGTTTATTGAGGTCTTTGATCTTTAATAATGTGCTGCCATTTTTGTGCGTCGTATATTTTGCAGACTTTATGCAATTGAAACGGAGGGAGGAGGATCTTGGGGTCAGACGTTAATTTAGTGTTAAGGGTTTGGAGATTTATTGAGGCAGAGTTTAGGCCGAAAGTTATTTAACGGCAGACACTATTAATCAAAAAATTTTAAACATTTTGACAGTTCATTAGGTAAATGGCGGTTAATATAGTTGAGAAATTAAAAAATATATATATTAAGTACCATTTTAAATAATTTAAGCAAAAATGCGAAAATATTATTATATTATTTACTTTTAATTTTAAGCAAACCTATTTTTCTGAGTAAATATATTATTTTAAATATTTGTAAATATTTGTTTTATAAATGTTTTCGAAAAAAAGCAAATGATGTTGAGCATATAAATTGTAACAAATGCAGATTACTTTGACAATTTGGAACACTTTCTTCAATTTTGAGCAATTTCGATTTTTTAATATGACCCAATAAAACATAAAATAAAATAATAAAATATAAAAATTAAAAATAAACAAAAAAATTACAAAAATAAAAAAAAAATGTAAAAGTAAAGTAACGAAAATTTAAGATTTGAAAAACAATGAAAAACAAATGCAATCAAAAAAATTAAAGACAAAGAAAATATAAAACAAAAGAACAAGAAAAACGCAAAAATGAATTGCAAATTAATTCAATGGAAAGAAACGAAAAAGCAGCTACTTTTACGATTGTGGTGAAAAATAATATAGTAAGGAAGCTCTTGTGAATCTATTCTACCTGTTATTAATTGATATATGAAAGTTATCTTAAGAAACTTTAAATTTAGTAGTTTCAGACGATCTTCGTATCGAAGAAGATAAAAGTTATCTACTCAAAAAATAAAAACAGTATGTAGTAAAATTGAAAAAAATGTAGTAATTTATCTATATTTTTGAGGACGTCAAAAAGAAAATAAAATGTAGATTTTAAATACAAATGTATTTCAATTTTACAGTAATGCAGTAAAATTATGTAGTTAATTTCCATAAAAAATGTTTATCAAATATTGATGTATTTGTAGTTAAAACAAATAGATATAATTTGAACATAAATTAAACGCAAATGTTTTTATTTTAAATACATTTTTCTTTATTTTTAATGCATGATGACACTGACAAGAGACGCATATTTTTGAAGGAATTTTATTGTTTTTTTTACGAAAAACTACTTTAAATTTAATTTGAAAAAAAAATAATTTTGTTCAAATTAATATTTTATAAATCAAGCAAGCAATATATTTAACAATTAAATAACATAAATGAACACTCATTTTTTGTGTAAATTATATGAATATTATATTGATCATTAAATTTCAATTCAATGAATAAAATCTTCAATATGATTAATCCGGTAGATGGTTAAAATTTTCATAAAATTTATGAATAAAATCATCATAGTAATTTTCAGTGTAACGTTTATGTTTGAGAACACTAACAGAAAGAAGATAACACAACAATAACGAATTATGATATGTACGCATACTCCTCTCAAAAAAAAATTTTTCGTTGTTACCCTTTATCCACGGATGACAACAAGCAGACCCATAACAACAGACAGTCGACACCACACTATTACAGTATTCTCGTACAACCATCCAGTTGACAACAACATCCATTAGTTTCGTTTGTTGAAAAAAAAAATAAAATGTTCATATATTAAAAATATATTTTTGGTTTTATAAATTAAATAAAATAAAAAAAATAGAACTTAACATAAGAAATACATCATAATTTTAGTATTAACAAAAAAAATTATGCATAAAAAGTAAAAAAAAAATAATGTTAAATTTCAGTGCACATGCACAATCGACGAACGACACTAGCGTAGCGAAGAAAAGAAAAGAGACACAACATTGTTTTGTCTATTTTATCTATGGAGTCGTGCTTTTGTATTTGTTTTCTATTTACCGCTTCAAAAGTGACTGCCAGTCCTTATTTTAAAGATGCTTATATTCTGTAGCGTTGAACAACAAGAAAGCTAAATAAAAACACACATCTTCATTATGTTCACGTTCATAAATATTTGAATTGAACTTGTTGTTAATTTTTTCTTTCAATATTTAGTAATATCAATTTTTTTGAATTCCATTATTACATTAGAAATATAATAAAGGCTTAAAAATTATTAAAAAATTGCAAGAGTCTTGCTTTTCTCGCATTTCTTGCAGTTTTAGTCTTGCACTTGTTCTTGCACATCTAATCTTGCTTTTTTACTTGAAAGAAACATCTCGTTCTGGCTCTTGCTCTTTCAAAAAATGCCGGATGCAAGAACAAGAACAACAAACTTTTGATCATCACTAGCCCGGTTTGATGTGGAATGACCGGTATACAAAATAAGAATTGACAATAACATAACCGATATATCACTTAGAAAAAAAATCCGACATTTTGGTCAATAAGACAGTTCTTCACCTGAGAATTAGTTTGCTCCATGCACTCGGTTACGAAAAAGAATGTTTACATTAATTTCTCTCAAACACAATAATGTTTGCGGCATATATTAAAAAAAATATATATAAATTGTCATACATCCACGTGATCAGGCAAAACGGATAACAGATTCGAATACATCGGTAACATCGAATTACGCTAAAACCATTAAGGAAAGAAGCAAAACTTGTTGTTAATTTTTTCTTTCAATATTTAGTAATATCATTTCTTTTGAATTCCATTATTACATTAGAAATATAATAAAGACATTAAAATGTTTAAAAAATTGCAAGAGTCTTGCTTTTCTCGCATTTCTTGCAGTTTTAGTCTTGCACATCTAATCTTGCTTTTTTACTTGAAAGAAACATCTCGTTCTGGCTCTTGCTCTTTCAAAAAATGCCGGATGCAAGAACAAAAACAACAAACTTTTGATCATCACTAGCCCGGTTTGATGTGGAATGACCGGTATACAAAATAAGAATTG
Source organism: Dryomyza anilis (assembly GCA_951804985.1). Classification (NCBI taxonomy): domain Eukaryota; kingdom Metazoa; phylum Arthropoda; class Insecta; order Diptera; family Dryomyzidae; genus Dryomyza; species Dryomyza anilis. Next base: position 98,009,164 of record OX638130.1, on the reverse strand, counting down.
ACATTAACATAACCGATATCTCACTTAGAAAAAAAATCCGACAAGTTGGTCAATAAGACAGTTCTTCACCTGAGAATTAGTTTGCTCCATGCACTCGGTTACGAAAAAGAATGTTTACATTAATTTCTCTCAAACACAATAATGTTTGCGGCATATATTAAAAAAAATATATATAAATTGTCATACATCCACGTGATCAGGCAAATGGAATAACAGATTCGAATACAGCGGTAACATCGAATTACGCTAAAACCATTAAGGAAAGAGCAAAATCGATGAAAAACCCAATACATCGCACGATTGTAAATAGAGTTATCGAAAAATTAAATAACAAAATAACAAATGTATATAAACTTAATAAATTAAATGAAATAAAACTTTGTAATAATATTAAAACTCCAGCTACCATAAAATCCGCTGCCACAAAGTAACATCTGCTGCCTCAGGCAATCAATTCGAAATTCAATTATTTATTTCAACTGCAAAAGTCATCTGTGTATTTTGTGGCAATTTATGGAATTGTAGGCGCCACCACATGAGACAACTGCATATGAGTCCAATTACTATACAGAACAGACAGATAGTCCTTCCTACAACCAAAAACATACAACACAACCTACCCAACACACTTACTTAGCCGCTTGGTTTGGCAATAAACTTTAAGTGGCACGTAGGTCTGACTGTCTTGGCCAAGACGACGTTATTCTTGTTGCTGCTCTTGGCCTTTTGAGCCAAAAAAAAAATATAAATACCGCAAAGAGCGCGCCCAACTAACTACTAAGTGCTGGATGTCGTATATTATGCAAGTCCGTAGCATATTTTTCTTGTCTTATTTATTATTTCTAAGCTTATTTTTCTTTGCTTTAAACCAAATTAAAATTGAGTTATTTGTAAAGTACTTAAGCACATTAGAAAGGGACGGGGGTTAGGGGGGTTGCTGATGGCTAAAGTGCGTTGCAGGCGAAAAGCCGTTGAGAAGAAAATAAAAATGGCTTTTAATAGAAAAATTCACTGAAAACAATTTAATATTTTATTACATTAGACATGATGGAAATTTAGCGTTTCTTACATTTTCAGCTTTAATTTGCGGAAAAACAGCTTTATTGCGAAAATAAAGAATACAAAATCTGTTTTTATTTGAGAAAAACATGTTTATTATTAAAAATGTATCAAACAATTTTTATTCTTCTGCGTAGAAACAACAAAATGTCGTTAAAATTCAATTAGGTATTTTTCCGAATTTTCTTGACCATAATTTTTTAATGCCTAAAGAAACAAACAAACAACAATTCGAACGAAGAGCCGATGCGAGTATCTGTAAAAGGCATTTGGTGTATTTGAAAAGAGTGTGGTGGTGTGTGATGGTGCGGAGGATGGCATAGATGCCCGATTTGTAAATCTTTAGTACTTTGTGCGCACTTTCATTGTGCGCCATTATCGTAAATAGTGCATGGTAGCAGACAAAATTATAAACAATACTCAAAACTTAATAAGGCGTAACTAAAGTGGTACCACTGGTGTGGTGGGGCGTTATAAGTGCAGAACGATATTTATTGGCAGAGTATTTAACGGGGGTAGTTTGGATGCGTGTCGTGCTAGAAAGGCTGGTTGGCAAATGGCAAAAGTTCTACACGATTGACACTTTGCTAAACAGCAATTTAAAGTACTTTGAACTAAAAACTTTTGCTATTTAGTTACTTGAGCAACAAAATCATTTGCTATGCATGAGAAACTTTTTCAATTTAGTGCGCTGTGCCTACGACGTTTATTCTGACTATGTTGAGTTGCCATATTAACTAATTTGTGAAATTTCATTTAATTTCAATCATTTAATCATTTAATTATTATGTTAATTTATAAAAGTATTTTTAAATAAACGTTATGGTGCGAGTCGTCGTTTACTGAGTAAAGGTATGATGAATTGATTTTTTCTTAATTTTAGTTTAGTGAGTTGAAGTTCGGTTAGTTGGAGTGTGATGAGTTTAAGTGTGGTAAGTTTGAATATGGTGAGTTTAAATGTGGTGAGTTTACGTGAAGTTTAATAGGGGGATTCTAAGTGTAGTGAGTTTAAGTGTGGTGAGTTTAAGTGTGGTGAGTTTATGTGTGGTGAGTTTGGGGGTGCTGAGTTTAGGTGTGGTGAGTTTAGGTGTGGTGAGTTTAGGTGTGGTGAGTTTAAGTGTGGTAAGTTAAAGTGTGGTGATTATAAGTGTTGTAAGTTTAATTGTGGTGAGCTTAAGTGTGCTGATTTCAAGTGTGGTGATTTGAAGTGTTCTGAGTTGAAGTATGGTAAATTGTATTTAGGGAGTTGTAGTGTTTTTTTTTTGTAGTGTTTTTTTTTTGTAGTGTGGCAAGTTCAATGTGAGGAAATGTAATTTGTTCTAGTTCTAGTGTTCTTGAGTTTTAGTTTGTTGAGTTTAATTGTAGTGCTGCCTTTAGAGTGAGTGTGATGAGTTGAAATCTATTAAAGTGTACTTAGAGTGTGGTAAGTTGTAATGCAGTTTTTGTAATCAATCGCAGTTGACTGGATATGTGGTGAAAATATATTTTGGTGAATTGTATGTGGTGCGTTCAGTGTAGTGAGATGTGGATTAGTGAGTCGGATAAATTCGTAATAAATTCGTATAAATTCGTAATAAATTTAGATTAGTTCTGATGTGTTTAGTTGAGATCTATGACAGAGTAGAGTTGAAGTATAATGTGGTAGCTTCATCTTAGTGTGGTGAGTATGGCGTTGTCAATCAATAAAAACGCATAAGAAACAAAATTTGTGTAGACATCGTCAAAAATTGAATTATGTTGAATTATATTTAGATCATGTTATAACAAATATGTTGCGTATTTCATAACAAATTAATTATAATACCTTGAAGGTGCTAATTTGTTTATAACATAAATCAAAGTCGAGACAAAAAGAAAAATGCATCAAATTTCATACGCAACGATAAACGTGAAAGGTTTATTCACATTGATCATACTTTTGTAACAATCAATAGTAGCGATGAGCAAAAAATGCAAGATTATTGTGCAAGAACACGAAAATCGATCGATCAACCCTGCAGAAACAAAACCAAAAATAATCCAAAATATTGAAATTTCAAAGTGTTTTAAAATAAAAAAAATGTGTTCTTGTGCTTTATAAAAATATACTATTAAGTAGAATTAAACTGTGTTGTTCCGGACGAAGAGATTTACACGTCAAGAACATGACTGACCCTGTAAGTAAGAAAACAAGATAGACTTGTCGATGCAAGAACAAGTATGGACTGCAAGAACAAGAACTGTCTGCAAAAATGAGAAGGAGCTGCAAGAATATATGCGGTCTGCAAGAACAAAAACTGTCTGTTCGAACAAGACTACCATGTATTGTTATTTTTCTGTATTTGCTCATCATTCAAAATTTATTTTACCAATTATAATGTCTCACACAAAATTTACCAAGTAACCTAACCTTTAAAACTGGCTGTATATAGAGTTGTTATAATTCTAGATATTAGTTATTTAAAAAATTATGTTTAATAATTTTGGTAGAAACGTATTTTATATCATGCGATGATATACATTTTTAGAATATAGTTCCATTCGAAAATAGTACTATTCTTCCAATAGTTCTATTCTTCCAAATTCTTTGTTTTTAATCAGGAAATTAAATTTAATATAATCTGTCTTATCACAGCTAATTCATGATCCTTTCTATAATAACACTAAATATATTTAAACCCAACGCAAGCATTCCGAATTAAAGAACCTTAATTTATTTCACAAAACCATAAATTTCAACGATCGCTCTTAATTTGCACAACTCAACAAAATGTTTTTCATACATGCACATTTGTCAAACACCTCTTTTTTCGTTCCCATGATATTTCTTTCGCTTTATTGGCCACAACTGCCTTGACTTTCTTGAATCACCTTTCCTCTACCACCTTCCACAATCTTGTTCAATTATGCCCTGTAGCCCATCGAGTAGAGTCAGGTGCTCAACTAATGACATGCAAATCGCCCATCAAATCCATATACGAAGCAAATTGAAACCGGAAGTGCTGCTTATTGAGGATGTCCGTGTTCGGTGTGCCGTTGACTACGTGGACTCCTTGAGACGAGTTGGTGTCTGTGTTCGGTGTTCGGTGTACAGTGTTCTGTTCGGGTAACGTGTACTGTGTTCGTTATTCGTAGCATGCAACCATTATGTAAAGTCATTACTCAAAAGGCGCGCAAAATGGCGCTAAAACGGTTGCAATGTGGTTGTTGTTCGTGCTGTTGATGTTGTGGTGGTGTTGGTGGTGGTGCTATTATTATTATTATTCCTGTTCTTGTGGCTCCATACACAACTGAAGCGTTAAAATCACAATAATTCATGACGCTGATAGAACACGCTTGACTTACAATTGCTTTGACAGCCCGCAGTCACAACGTGATTTCAGCAGGTCCTACCTAGCGGTCCTAGAGTTATGTTGTGGTGTATAGTGTTGAGTTGGGACAAAGTAGCGTACATTTTATGTGTTACTTCGTCCTTGTCATAAAATATGGCAGGCATATGGTTCGTGCTGAGTTCGGTCGCTGAGTACGCCTAATAGAAACAGCAAAATGGAAAATTGAAATTTGCATACATCGACATTTAATCACAAGCTACACGCACAAAAATCTATTTATAGTAAATAATATTAAAATATACAAAATCCTAGATGTTTTATATATTGAAGTGTTTATGCCATTTCGCTAAAGCCACAAAATCGATTTGCAAAAATGTAATGCCATTTTTTTTTTGTACACTTCAAAGGATGCCACCATAGTCACCATTGTCTGTCAGTAGAATTCTTTGAAATTGTCAATCCCATCACTCGAAAGTTGTCAATGCTTTTATTAGCTGTCAGCAAGCTCTCGATAGATTTTTGCCATTGGCATTAGGTGGACTTTTTTTACATTACCACATTTACTTCTTTACTTTACAAATCCCAAGTGGAAGAAGTATTTGCTGTTTGTGAAAGGAAACTTATTCTTTCACCATATTACCATAAACAAAACTGGTAATGAGCTAAAACACTAAATTCTTGATCTTACAGTTTTTGCAAGAACAAGTTCCAACTTCCGATACAAGAACAAAACTAAAACCTACCATGCATGAACAAGAATAAAAGTCACCTTTCAAGAACAAAAACAAAATCGAACATCCAATGCAAAAATAAGAACGACTCTTCAAGAACAAGAACGAATCTGCAAGAACAAGAACGACGCTGTAAGAACAAGAACGACGATGCAAGAACAAGAACGAGTTTGCCAGAACAATAACGACGCCGTAAGAACATTAACGAATCTGCAAGAACGTCTCTGCCAGAACAATAACGACGCCGCAAGAACATTAACGACTCTGCAAGAACAAGTACGAATCTGCAAGAACAACAACGACGCCGCAAGAACATTAACGACTCTGCAAGAACAAGTACGAATCTGCAAGAACAAGAACGACACTGCAAGAACAAAAACGACGATGCAAGAACAAGAACGACTCACCAAAAACCAGAAACAGACTACCCTATCTTATTCTTGATCTTGCATTTGGCTCTTCACTTGTGCCATCACCATGGTTCAGTCACAACAATAAAAAACAAATGGCTTAAACCTTCAATATCACTTAGGAGGAATCTCAATTATTCCTGCTCTAGCCGCAGCTAGATTTGGCGCCTTTCGAAATTACTTCCTCAACGATCTGTGTTTCTGGAATCAAAATAGAAATATTAGTTATCGGAAAGATGTTGTATCATAATTAATTCCGACATGTGCATCTAAAGATCGGGTTATATGAAGATCAGATTACTTGAAGATCGGATTACCTGATATTTGGGTAACCCGAGTAGTGAATTTAGCCCTAATTTGGATCGACTGTATGGTGCTTCGTGCAACCACTTCAGTGCAATCAACTTGCCTAAGGATCTAAGTAGCCCAAAGGTTGCTGGTTCGTATAACCACTGCGCCAACTTACGGCAGACAATGGCATACCTCCATTTTTTTCTTCCCTATTATCTTCCTACTGCAAGTACCAAAAGAGATACTTTCAAATATCAATTTCCGAACATTCCAATCCTAGCATTCCCGACATAATAAATACTATTTAGGCGCTATAGTACTGACGAACTTAGGCAAAGTTTTTTCAACATTTGAGACGTATGTGTAATATTTGTACTCAAAGTGGTGGGACCCTACAGTTTAATGCCGAATCCGAACGGTGGGAACTGAAGAACTTACGTTAAGCTTTTTCACCATTTGAGATGTGCGTGTTATATTTGTACTCAACGTGGTGGGACCTACAGTTGAATGCCGAATCCGAAGTGGGAAGAGAGCTTAGGTGTGGTAAGGTTTGCATTGTCTGCCGAGAGGTTGCGCGGTATAGAAAAACGTTTCTATGAAAATATGGTAGCCCTAGCCCATATTTGAACATGGGACAATTCGGACAACGCACTACCTCTGAGTTACCGACGCTATAATCCCGACATTAACTTATTACAAATACTTTTATCCGTTTCGTCTGACCTAATATTGATAAACTTTTACTCAGAGCCACTTTTTTCCAAAGCCAAACCTACCATTTCACTAACTGTACTCAATGCTTTCAATTTTGTTACCTCAAAAAAAATGTCTCATCTTTTTTCCCTCAATTTTTCATTATATCCTCCTCTAGCATTTCAGACGTTAACTTGTAACAATTTCTATAATCTGTTTATCTGTTTACTCTTAAAAAATATTTCCCTTAAACACAGATTCTTTTATTTACAATATGCTTCAGTTGTTCCCAAAATCTACTGAAAATTACAAATCTTTGTCTAGCTTTCTATAAATTCCTCTACTATTTCTTATCATTTCAATAACTGCAATCTTTTCAGTTTCGTCTTATGTTTTCCCTCTTCATAGATTTCTACTCATCTGAATATTATTCGTGTGGTTTTCCTAATTCTAGATTCCTAGATCCTTTATAACCACGTGTACCATTATTCTTTTCATTACTACTCTTTTCTGTATTTCCATTACCATCCAATGGGGCTAAAATGGCTCATTTTACCAAATAATTTTTCTTTTGCTTTTCATTCAAGTCCAGATGCAAAGTCTTTAAGCTTCTTACCTTCATAATATTCTCCACTATTTATCAATATATAAATCTTCACTCGAACATATTTCCTGATAATCTTTTTAAGCTATTGCTGCTTCTTCGATTCCTTTTCACTCTACCACTTAAGTAAGACCTTTGTGGTTTTCCGCTCTCTACCAAATTCTTATATAAATATTTATCTAGGAATTTATTAAATTTAATTTCAATTCATTCATACAATTCAATTTCATGTAATTCATTTCAATTGAATATAATTTGTGCTCTTCATTGCAGGATTTTGTTCAGGGACTCTCGATACTGTCGCGTGGTACCGTAGAGGAGAAATTACGATGGACCTTCTCCTTGTACGACATCAACGGTGATGGCTTCATTACAAGGGAGGAAATGACTGACATTGTGACTGCCATTTATGAGCTGATGGGCCGCCAGCCGGACGAATACCCCGAGGAGGAGAGAATCAAAGTCAAAGTCGAGCATATATTTCAGGTATGACAACAACACACAACACAACGCATTTCCCGTCAGTATGTCCCGTCACTCTACATCATGTCCTATATACAAAGATATATCTTTCCCAATGTCACTCAGTAGAAGACGAAACATTGTTACAATAAAATTTATAGAACTGAACAAAAAAAAAACGAAAAAGAAAAGAACGAACATTTATTTGCGTCTGACAGCCGGATGTCAGCTAAATTTATGATTTGCGACATTTGCGGCAATTTTTCTTATTTTTTATGGGTTCTTCCTAGTTTTTCTTGTCTTTTTTTATCCTTATCTTGCATTTTGTTATGCGTTACCTTAAGCGGATTTTTATTTTAATTGACGGATTTTGTTTATAAGTCGGAAGCAATTTTTTTTATCTGCGGATGTAGCATAATTCAAGATGAAAATTATGCAGCAACAGCAGAGTTTTTTTTGTGTGTTACTCTCTTCAGAAAAATACTCAACATAATAAATGCCTTTTTTTTTAGTTGCCTTGAGTTATTATGGTCCAATTGCCTAAAATGTGGCTTATAATCTTTAACCTTGTAATAAATTTTAGATGCAAATAGCTCAGTTTATAAATTGTTTTATGAATTTTTGTTTTTGCGCACGTTTTGCCGAGCACATTAGAGGGGGATTAAATTTGAAGTACCGTGATATTAAGTAAATTTTGGCTTTTTCCAATTTCAGAGTCTTTTGATAATTGCATCATTAAATACTAAAATCCATATAGTTTTCTATTTTAAAATAGCTTTAATTGAATTCATTTAACCTATAACGATATCTTAAGATGGCCTAACTAATTTATAATTAATACAACTTTTTTTGAAATCTGTTAATTCCGGATACTCGGGCGCGACAGCTCTAAAAAATATAGGACAAGGGGGAATTAGTACACGAAAAAAATGTCAATGATTTAAACAAATTAAAAAAGCTAGTATTAAATAAAATATTCATATACTATATACTGTTTGGAAATGAGTCTTTTTCCATCAAGGTATTCATTTGTGGGAAAGGTCAACATCGCGAAAAATATGAATCCGGCACTTTTTTGAAATATCCAGAAGTCTCCGTTGAAGAGTTCTATATTCAGAGTTCTGAACCTTGGTTTTTTGAAATGTGTTAATTAGCAATGAGCGCGTTGAATTGGTGTTCGAAAATGAGTCCATGGAACGGAAAAATTTAGAAAAGTATTTATAAGAATAATGCTCACATATTAGGTGGTCTGTTCGGGAATCTGTCATTTACCGCGAAGGATTTATTTGTGGAAAAATACAACATGGCGCAAATTATTAAACATGTACATTTTCAAATTTGTTAATTCCGAAAGTCTCCGTTAATGAGTCCTTTATTCGAAGAAATTAGTGCTCGGAAAATAGACCATTGTTGGGAAAAATTAAGAAAATGGTTATGCTAACACAGAAAATTGCATATTTTGATATGTTTTTATACCTTGATTTACACGCAGAGAAAACAAATGGTTGTGGTGATAATATTTGAAGGGCATCATACTATGATTGGGGGTTATGGTTGTAGGAAATCATATAATTTGTCTAATATGATCCTCAGTGACAATATTGCGTACCATAATATGATCCTCAGTGACAATAGTACGATTTTCTACAACCATACCATGGTCCTCAGTGACCATACGCCGAATTCACACAACCATACTGTGGTTGTCAGTGACCATACTATAGTTGGCAGTGACCATAGTATGGTTGTCTGTGACCATAGTATGGTTGGCAGTGACCATAGTATGGTTGGCAGTGACCTTACTATGGTTGTCAGTGACCATACTATGGTTGGCAGTGACCATACTATGGTTGTAGTGACCATACTATGGTTGTCAGTGACCATAGCATGGTTGTTAGTGACCATACTGTGGTTGTTAGTGACCATAATATGGTTGTCAGTGACCCTAGTATGGTTGTTAGTGACCATACTATGGTTGTTAGTGACCATAATATGGTTGTCAGTGACCCTAGTATGGTTGTAGTGACCATAGTATGGTTGTCATTGACCATAGTATGGTTGTCAGTGACCATAGTATGGTTGACAGTGACCATACTATGGTTGTCAGTGACCATAGTATGATTCCACACAACCATACTAAGGTTGTCAGTAATCGAATTTCGATTTTATACAACCATACTATGGTCCTACGTGACCAGTAATCATATTATTATATTATGATTGTCCTAAATTCCTGAAAAAGCGGATTGAAAAGAAGTTATAAATAAGACACAAGTTTAATTAATGATTATTTTATCTACATTTTTTATTATATAAGTATATTTAAATAAAATACACAATTTTGCAAACTCCGTGAAGCTGTACACAGTACGAAGCTTTACTAGCAATTGTCGGACAGCAACGTTCGAGTTTTATCGTGCACAAGAACTTTCGTATAAAGTACAGCGTCACCGTCATGAAGTTGACAACGCGAGCACACGATTAATCACTTTAATTTGTTGTACACATTTGTATTAAACACGAGCAGTTAATGTTATTTATAGAAATTTGTTTGAACTATATTGTCTTCATATTAAGCATTTACAATTAACGTTTTAACTTTCGGATATATGTTTATTTCTAATAATGATGTTTTAAACATTAAAAGATACTTTGTCACGACAAAAAAAACTGGACTGCACACCGCCAACACCAAGTGAGAGAGTAAAAAATGCCACTTATTGGTTGTAAATATGGTCGTAAATAATAATTATATGGTTGTAAATAATAAATTACTATATTATGATCAGTCTATATTATGGTATTATTGGTATTGACCATGGTTCTTATCAACCATATTTTGGTACAATCATATTATAATAATTTGTCTACTATAATATGATATTAGCCACCTTATTATTGTTGAAATAAAATTGAAAATACTATACTTTGATTGTGACAACCATGTAGGATTGTAAAGACCATAGCATGGTTGTCGCGATCATATCGCAACCACATTATTTTTCTGCGTGTATGGGAAAGGTAAATATCGGGAAAATTATAAATTCTTTGAAATGTGTTAATTCCGAAAATCTCTGTTGAAGAGTTATGTATTCCGGCAAATTAGTATTTGGAAGAGAGTTCTTGGTAAGGGTAATGCTAACATATAAAATAGCCTCCAATATCAAGGAGGGATTTTATCGTGAAAGAAAATGTCCCGTGTGGGAAAGGTCAATATCGGGATAAATCCAAATTCTAAACTTGTTTTTTTTGAAATTACAAATGTGTCTATTGAATTGGTGTTTAGAAATGAGTCCATGGAACTACAAAATTTAGAAAAGTAGTTATAAGGATAATGCTCACATATTAGGTGACCTGTTTGGAACTGTTTCTTTAAAGTTCCAAAAAAAAAAGATTTTAATAATCCGGAACATTTTTGAAATTTCCTAACTCCGTAAGTGTCCGTTAAAGTCTCCTATATTCTGCAGAATTTAAGTGTTAGGAAATTGGTCTTCGGAAAACAGTCTATGTGAATGGACAAATTTAGATAAAAACTATTTTATGGGTTAAGCATATAATAAATATTTTAGAGAAAGTTTAGGGATATTGTACCACCAGGAAAAATGGTCAGGCAATTCTGAAGTTGGAAAAAGGACATATTCAGATAAAATCCTAGGCACATTTTCAGCAAACACACAGTTAAATGGAAGGTTATTGAAGCAGATATGATATTTTTTTATTGCACCGTCGAGGTAATTTAGAAAGATTTTAAACGCAATGTCGGAGTATGTAGCTGCCTCTATTCTATTGTATGCAAAATATGCTGGGAATTCGGCGTTTAATTCCACAAAATATGATAGCCTGCCCAAAGAAACATATCTAAAGTAAATGGCGACTATTTCCGAAAAATAAATAGAAGATATTTGCAGATTATCAAAGTTTGTGGATTCCCGACATATTTTAGGACGACCAGCTGCATAGCTCTACTGATTTTTATTACAACTCGTATTGAAAAATTGTTTCCCAAACCTTTACCATACAACACCTTCAAGCCCAACAGAATTATTCAAAATATTTAAATTTTTAATTCTAACAGTCCCCTGGACAAATATGTAAAAATTAATTTTATTACCTTTTTTTAAGGTTTCTTCTTCGGTTTTTCAGAAAATGGACATCAATGGCGATGGCGTCGTTACACTCGACGAGTTCCTGGAGGTGTGTCGTAGCGACGATGCCATTTCGAGATCGATGTCCGTTTTCGATACATCGTTCTGACCATATCCGCGGGATCAAGGCGAAGATTTTAGAAATAAGCAAAGCAGACAGCAACACAGAAACTATCAGCGGCAAAATAAGCAAGCAACACAGCAAAAACATCAAAAAGAGCAGCAACCACCACAAGAGCAACATCAAGAGCATCAGCAGCAGCAGCAACATGTAGAAGAACAGCAGCGTGAACGACAAACGCGCAAGGACAAAAGCAAAAATCGTGAAAAACGTAAGTCAAACAAAAAACAACAGCAGCAAAAACAACAACAACCACCACCACAACAACCACAACAGCAACAACAACAACTGCTAGCAAACACAAATAATAGATTAGCAAATAGTAGTGAAAAAAGTAGTAGTAAAAAATGTAGTAGAATTGTTGGCGACGGCGGTTGCAGCAGCAAAAACAACAGCAGTTGTAGCAGCAGCAACAGTAGCAACAGCAGCGATGGCAACACAACGGATTCGGAAACGGAAGACGATGTCAACGTCTGTCGGCATTGTTTGCGCTCACAGGCAGAACTGCAGCTGCGCTACAGACTGACGCCGCGACAGCGCAACAAACAGCGGCAATATCAGCAGCAACAACAAAACCAAATGAAACCAAAGGAGCAGCAACAAGGACAACAGCAGCAGCAACATCGCAAACGTAGCAAACATCGACGCAGTAAAAACCGGAAGAAAAAAACGGCGGCAGCGACAGCAGCGGCATCCTTGTCCTCGACATCGGTTGGTCGGCTCCGCGATTTAAATGCAGCCAACGAGGAAGCGATTCGGTTCCGTTGTCCGCAAGTGGGACCACAGGGCAGTCGCCGTTTGCAGCAGCATCAGCAACAACATCAGCCGATGCATTTTCATCATCCGCTGGAACAGCAGCAACAAATATCATATCAGCAACAACATTATCAATATCCTTGGCATTTGGCGCCAACGACGTTGCATACAACGTTGCAGGAAACTACTACAACAACAACAGAAACGTATCACCAACAACAGCAACAACATTACTGCTGCAACAACAACAACAATAGCACCTCGATTACCATCGAATACGAAGCGCAGCAACATAAACAAAAACGTAATCAAAAGCAACAATATCAGCAGCAGCAACAACAATATCACCAGCAACATCAGCTACAGCATCATTTGCAACAGCAACATCATCATATACAACAACAACATCAGCAGCAACATCATCATTTGCAACATCATCATCTACAGCATCCGTCACAACATCTACAACAGCAATATCATCATCATCATCTACAGCCTCCACTGCAACAACAGCCGCACTGCATTTGTATCTGCTCCTACCAGCCGCCACTACGACACTCGCCAACTGTTGCTGCTGATGCTGCTGCTACCAACGCCGCATCAGTAGCAGCAGCAACAACAATAACAACATTGTCAACACTAGATCCACTTCACCACCAGCAACCGTTGCCACAACAACTGCCACTGTCGCGTCCCAGTTCCTCAAATGCTGCCAACGATACGCTGCAACCGCAGCCGCCTGCCACGACACCAGATTCACCGTCACTGGTGAAGGTGCGCACTTGGTACACGGTCGCAAAACAGGGTGTTTCATGCTAATATTGTGTGTAACGTATACAAATTCAAAAATACTAAGTACACCAGATTTCGATGTAACAGATCCTGTTTTAGGAAATTATTTTGATAACTAATTTGAAAATTTACTTTACGCAACTACTATTTCATAATATTGATGAATTTAATCATTAAAAGCTAGTAAACTTCATAGATTCGATGAACAGCTCATAATATTAATGAATTCAACACAATATTGATTAAAAGTGCACAATACATTGAATTGATGAATAGTAAAAGCCAGTAATTAACAATTTATAATAATAATGTAAAGTTCATAATATTGATGAACAGTTCATCAATAATTTATTCAGTGCATAATACATAACATTGATGAATAGTCAAACCCAGTAATAAACAATTCTATGAATTGTTTATTACTGATGAACTGAAAATATAAAAACACAGTTCATCAATGATGGACATTCATTAATAAACAGTTTAAATTTCTAAACAGTTCATATATTCTTATATTGATTAACATTACATACATTTAATGAACACTACAAACCATTGATGAACAGTGTACAATAATAAAGAGCAGTTCATTATAATTACGTAGGTTTACAATAATAATGAATAGTTCACATTAATGATGAAGAGTTAACAATAAATATCAGAAATATGGATAAAGAGTACATTAATTCATATTATTAAACAGATATTATATTGATGAACCGTACATACAATTAATGAAAACTATATACAATTGATGAACAGTTAACAATAGTGTTGAACAGTGTACATTAATTATGAACAGTTCACTCAAAGGATAAATAGCACACAATTAAGATTCACAATAATAATGAACAGTTCACAATAATGATGAACACTGAAAAAAAAAATGATGAATAGTTTAAAATATTGACGAACACTACATAATTGGTTACTTAAATAATCAGCTCATCATATAGAAAAACTAATTAAAAATAAAACAATGAAGTATTCATTAATGTTATGACAATTTTATAATTATTACAATTTTGGTAGGTTCTAATTTTTTTGATGGACTATTTCATCAATTCTCGTCAGTCTGAAAATTAATTCACTATAATGGAAAATAGAATCCATAAACTCAAAATAAATTAAATAATATATACTGTCAAAACTACATTCGAAATATTTTAAAAATGTTTTAACAACAAATAATATCATTCAAAATAGAAGCATATTATTTAAAAAGAGTTTCGTCAGAAATCTGTCAGAATTTGAACAGAATTATGTCAGAATTAGATCAGAATTAGATCAGAATTTTATAAAAATTATGTCAGAACACTTTACATTATCAGAAGAAACAATTTAATAGGAATTCTGTCGGAAATCTGACAGAATTTATTGAATATTATGTCAGAATTATGTCAGAATTTGCTCATAATGCTGTGAGACTTAAGAAAAATTATGTCAGAACTTTAAAAAATATCAGTCAGACAAAAATACGTTTTCTAGTGACAGTATGGAGAAACATATGATTTAAATTGAGTTTTGTCAGAAATCTGTCAGAGTCCATCAAAATTATGTCTGACATATGTCAGAATTCGACAAAAAATTATATCAGAACTATTTAAAATATCAGACAAACCAAAATACTACTGCTTGTGTTAATATGAAGAAACACATAATTTGTTATAATTTGGTCAGAATTGTGTCAGAATTTGATCAGCATTTTGTCAGAATTATTTAAAATATCACACAAATTAAAATACTACTGCTTGTGACAATATAGAGACCATATAGATTAATAGGGTAAATAAACAGTCAAATTATAATGATTTACATTCATTTTAATACAGTTTAAACGGGATCTGTTAGTTTAATAGCAAAAACTGTAAATCAAATTTTAAAATAATACCACTGCGACACACACAATATTTTATTGAAACAAATTTTAGAAAAGGTAGATGAAATAAAAATTGTATAGCCAAAAAAAAAATTAAAGTGAAAAATGAACCAAAACAAACTACAAACTAAGCGAATTGTATTGCAATATTATTTAAAAATGTTTAATATTAAGTAATAATGGAGAAACTAAAATTTATTTTAATTTAAAATAATAGTCTAAAATTGTAAAACTAAAACTATAAATATTGAATAAAAACCTACAAATTGCATAAAACTGAAAATAAAAATTTTAAATATTTTTATGCTGTCTTAAAATAAATGTTTGTGTCTGTAAATGTATTCAAAAAATATACTAGTTTTAATAGTAAATGTATTTAAAAAAAATAAAATAATAACATATAATATTTTTATAGATAAAACCAACAACGACATTTAATTTTGAGTGTTTAATAATTTACTTTAATTCATTTTTTGTTTTTCAAGAGTTTGTTCAATTGTTTCAAGCCACGTTTCTGCCACGGTTTAGAAGTTCCTTTCTGCGCATCACTAATGAAAGTAAAAAATTCATTAAATCTAGAAATAGCAAATGTTATACAGTAAGTAAGTCATCGATAGCCAAAAAGAAACCGTTTCCTAAATGATTTTATTAATGTTTTTCATGTTAATCATTGTAACAGCTGAATTAAAAAATCAAATTGTTACAATATAGTTGAGCTGTATGCAATGTTTTCGGCAGCACTAATTGTCTACATATATGTATATAATATAAATAAGTAAATATGTTTAAAAAAAAGTATATATAAATGTTATGTAATTCTATTTGTTAGTCAGCTAGTCAGTCAGTCAGTCCGACGAAAGTCAGTTGTCGAGACCTGTGTAAATTCAGTGTTGTGTTTTAAATACTTTTTTCTAAGAAAAATAGTTATAATTGTTGTTGTTTCTGTGATGAAAATATTGAAAAAAATAAATAATTGCTCATTTTTTATTATTATTATCTAAATAAATCATAAATAAGTTAATTTGTATAGAAATCTGTTATAATAATTATATTGAAATATATGCTCTACAAATTTAAGTTATTCTAATAAATATACATTTTTTTATTTTTTTTATTAATATGGTGCACCCTTTTTTTGTTAAAGTAATAAAATAAATTGAAATAAATTTTGTTGTTTAATTATATTTTATTTTTGCATTGTGATACAAACCGAGACAAAATTTTCGGCAGGAAAATGGAAAGAAGCAAGCAGGCAGAGTGGCATTTTTTTTAAAACGAAAATCACATTATTTAGTAAAATTTCAGGTGGGCATTTTGACAAAACCTGCCAAATTGGCAGAGAAATGGCAGGCACAAGTAGGTTGTGGAAAGCAGCACGAATGGTATATAATGTAGATCTAGGATACATATAATCTTGATGCCACAATGCAATGCCACATCCAACTAAAACTATTTGTTGTACAGAAATAACGACGAATTTAGCTTTTTGTAAATGGTAGGTTGTGGGTGGTAGCAAAATGGCAGAGATAGGCAGGTTATTGTAGGTAATATTGTGAAAGCAAAGTGGCAGGCAAAGGTAGGATATGCTGATATGCTCAAGGAAAATTTTTGTTGTACAGAAACAACGACGAATTATGTTTGTTGTAAGCGAGCTTCGATGATGTGTTGTTGGATTCCATTGTGTTTGTTGTTACGCTTCATTGAATTAAACTCTGCAGTTGTTTGTTCTGCTGTTTGTTGTTATGTTCGATTTAGCGCTACACAATTAATCGAAGAAAGTAATAACAAAACACATGCACAGTTCGTAGCAAAGAAATGTGAGACTGCAGCTCTGCGGTAAAAATAAAAACATCTTCTGATTATTTTTGTACAACACGAAGATTTTGTTGTGGGCGGAAAAAACTCGAAATACTGGCTCGAAATACTTGCTCAAAATACATGCACGAAACACAAAAAGACGCGTGGCACATTATTTGTCGGCATAACAAAAACAAAGCCAATAGTTTTTAATACAGAAAAATATTGAAATAAAATTTAACATTTGTCAAACAATAATAAAAAAAATGTGTTTACCAACTAGAGGCAGGCTTCTATTTGGTTGAGATAAAGATGCTTTTTAAATTAAAAAAAAACAAACTTCCCAAATTAAGCTTTTATCTACTAGAATATAAGAAGATTCCTGCGAAAAATCAGCCGTCTGCCTTTTTTTAATTCAAAATGCCTGCTGCAAAAACTGCTCAGTTTCCTTGCAAAAATTTGGTCTCGGGAAGTACTTTTTTTGGAGTTGAAATCGTTTTCAAAAATATTTTAAATTCTATGTTTTGTGTACACCGTATTTCATGACTTAGAAGCACATTTTATTTAAAAAAAAAAGCATGTCTTGATTTATTAAAAATATAACTAGCATGGGGCATAAAGCTTTTTAACACAAAATCGTAAAAATTGAGTTCAGAAATAATTAGAAGAATTGTTAAAGTGACTTCTTAAAAAAGGCAACATTCAGACATATTTTCATATAACTTCCCGATAACTTTCAGACATCTAAATATATGTTATAAAGGCAATGAATATCTTTAAATTTATAAAATATGTTATTTATTTGGGATCTAGGTCTTCAATAAAAAACTCTTTTTAAATGTTTCTTTTGTTTTAAAATTGTTTTAAAATTGAGTGATTACTTTCAAAAGACAACATTTAGACATATTTTCGCATAACTTTCAGATGACTTTTAGACATCATTAAATTATTTATATAGATATTAGGAAAAAAGTGGTTTATATTAACTTTTTTTTACAAAATCTAAAAATTGAAAAACACGAGTATTAAACATATCTAAAGAACAAAAAAGTGTTTTCAATTTTAGCTAGTTTTGCGTTTCTGTTAAAATTGTTAAAATGATTACTTTCAAAAGATAACATTAAGTTATATTTTAAGATGACTTTCAGACATCACAAAGGCATTAGTTTAGAGATATTAGTAAATATTATATCAATTTTAACAAAATCTGTAAATGAAAAAAAAAAAAACAAAGAAAAACTCAAAATTTAAAAATTTTAATTTTAATTTTACAACCCTTTTTTTTGTAAAACAAAATGAAAAGACATTCGTCAAAAATTCCAGTAACAGCATTTGTTTACTTTTTTATTTCGTCGTTGTTTTTTTTTTTTTTTTCATTTAATATAAAAATCTGTAACTGGATTTTTTGCATTTTTTTGACAAATATCTTTTCGTTTCATTTTACAAAATAAGGAGGATAGTTTAAAACATGTCAATATGGCTTACTTTCCGAAGAAAACATTCAGACATATTTGTGTATAGTTTTCAGATAACTTTCAGACACAAAACAAAAGCCAACATTAAGACATACTATTTTCGTATAAATCTCATATGACATTTAGACATTTTAAAACTCTAATTTGGTAATAATTTTAAAATTATAATATAAGTAATTTTATTGGAACTTAGCAAATTTAAATTTAACAAGTCAAAAAAAAAAGAAATTAGAATTATAAAATGTTTTATATAATACTCAATTCAATGTTATTTGTGTGTCTGAAAGTTATACGAAAATATGTCTTAATGTTGACTTTTGATTGCAATCCGTTTAACAACTAAAATGTTGTCTTAATCTTAATTAAAGTGTTGTATTTCAAAACTAAACATAAACTAGAACATAAATAAAATCTGTTTTTTTTTTTACTTATATCCACCGTATATTTATTAAATAAAAAAATAAAAAATTAAAACAAACAAAAACTAAATATTTAAAAATTTACAATAATATTTAATTTAAAATATATCAATACTGATTACTTTCAGTCAAAAAAAAACATACACATCTCAGATGACTTTCAGACACAAAAACAAATAAATATACGGTGGATATAAGTTAAAAAAAAACAAATTTTATTTATGTTCTAGTTTATGTTTAGCTATATCTCCAAAGAAGAGACAATTGGACAAAAGTGATGCCATTTTCGGAAACAGCGCACAAATGTATACAATATTTGCTGCAACTTTTACTGCAGCATATTGAAATTAAAATTGTGTCACTATATTTTAATTTAAAGCCTTTGCAACATTCAGAAATATTTTTGGATAAATTTCAGATGAATTTCGGACATCAACAAAACATTAATACGGATACAAATGCATAATTTTTAATTTCAAAATTTAGTTTGGAAATCATACTATTTGGTTAAGAACAAAAAAATTAGTAATTTTTAGCTTATCGTTTTTTTTCGGACAAAAGTCAACATTTAGACATATTTTAGTATAATTTTCAGATGACACTAACAGACAGCATAAAAGCATTATATCTGCGATATAGGTGTAAATTTTATTTATAATTTTGCATTTAAAATAACTAAGTTAACTTTCAGACATATTTCCGTATAAGTAACAGACAGTCATCCGTTACTTATACGGAAAAACATTTACGTAAGAAAAAAAATACTGTTCAATCTAATTTAAGGCATTTATATTTTTTTTTTTTTAAACATAATTTCTTCCATAATATTTATATTTGCACAAAACTAGTTAAACACTTTTTTTAGATATGAAACGCAATTCAAACTGAATTTTATTATAGAACTTATTATTATTTTTATTCGTAGATATTGCAAAAATCACATCAAAATTTGCATGTTGTTCATGCAAAATCAATTTCACAATTTATTTAAAGCAATATTTACTACTAGTTCATAAAAAAAAAAACATTTGCAATCATTTAATAATTTCCATGAAATATTCATTATATTTATGCATATTTTTCAAAATAAAAAAAAATGAAATGTAAACAAAAAAATCATCAACTCATTTTCAATATTATTGCTATATAAATATTGTGTATTTTTCTTCTCTTTTTTCTTTCTTTTCATTCTTGCGCTCTTTACGTTATATGCTTTTCGCAACATTTGCTAACCAACAATACCAACAACAACAACTACTTCTTCTACTACAACAACAACTACTACTTCTACCACCATCATCATCATCACCACTACCCCCACCAACATAACTTGGTTGCCGCAATTTTGCTGGTGAATATATTTCTGGTGAAATGCACATAAACAACAACAAAAAAAATTCCAACATTCATTTTAAAATACATTAACATAAAATGCACAAAAACATACACAAAAAAAAACACAATACGTAGTGTAAAAACATTTGCCAAAAACGCACAATAAATGTGTCGAAAAACTAAAATTAAAGAAAAACATTGAAATTTCCAAGAAAAACAAACAAAAAGCAGTGGAACGAACAATAGTAGGAAATATTATTATACTTTTTAAAATTATTAATTTATTTATTAATTGAATTAAAATTAAAATTTTAATATAATATGTTGATTTTTAATCGATCACATTATTGACATTTTTTTTTTTTTATTTAAAGATTTAAAATGTGTTTAAAGGTGGAAAATTCTCTTCGGAAAATTTATTCTCGGACCGTTCTTCCTCACAATTTTTTTGACCTATAGTCAATTCTAGCCCTAGACAACTGCTATCTGATACAGTGGATCTTATTAATAAAAATCGACTTTGCACCGAATTGTCAAAATTTTCCGCATTCGGCATAAATTTCTATGCTGAAACACAATTTCTTATTTTCGAAAATTGAAATTTGTAGACATTTAAATACATTGGACTTTAAATTTTTTAAAACACAATAAAAAATATGATTAGAAAATGTAGGCTTGCTTCAAAGTAAATACTTTTTTTTATTAATATGGCCCAATATTTGTCCGACACAATTCCTTCAATTCTTCCACGAAACAATTATTCTCCATGCGAATTCTTGTTCTTGACAATCACTGCCCTTGATAATTCTTCCCATAGTTTATTCTTGCATTAGACATTTCCTTCACAATACAATTTTAATCCTAGACTATTTTTGCCCTTGACAATTCCACCCCAATACAATTTCTCCTCGATACAATTATTCCCCTAGCCATTTCATACCAGAGATAATTCTTCTCCGAGACAATAATACATTGTGGCATTTTTCACGATACAATTTTTTCCAGACATTTCTTTCTTGCGAAACTTATTTTCAAGACATTTCATTCAAACAAATATTATATTTATAATAAAGGGTTTTTTAACAGGAACCCTACAAAAGTAGAGCGACAGGGACAGCAAACGACGCCACTCTTTTCCGCTCTTTTTGCATTTCTCTTCAGTAAGGTTTGCCATTTCATCATGGAAAGATATACGAATTCGAATTTGGGGAGTAAATTTTAATAATTTCGACTCGTTGTTGGCTCGTATATCTTTCCATCATGAAATGGCAAACTTTACTGAAGAGAAATGTCAAAAGAGCGGCAAGAAATATGGCGTCGTTTGCTGTCCCTGTCGCTCTACTTTTGTAGCGTCCCTGTTGAAAAACCCTTGTTGAAAAACCCTTGTAGCGCTCTTATTGGAAAACCCTTTAGTACACAACTTTTGACTACAAAAAAAAAACTTTTGTTTACTCTTTAAATTATTAAATTAAAATAATATTATTACATAATTTTATTACAAATGTATATAAATTATTGTCCGGAAGAGTTGTCTGAGAAAAAATTATCTAGGGAAATAAGTTTTGCACTGATTACTTTCAAAAGTCAACATTAAGTCATATTTAGGTATAACTTTCAGACACCACAAAAGTATTATTTCCCCATTCGTATGACTACGTGTAATTATAATTTTATAATAACTTAAATAGATACATTTCAGACATTACACTTTATATAAAACGATGTCTTTTACATATTTAAGCAATAAAATAAATCCTTGTAATTTGCTTAAATAAATTTATTCGCAAATAATTGTACACACAGAATAGAGATTTGTTGCGCCAACCAACTCTTTGCCCAGCCAACTTATTCGGTTCTCTCAAGCGCTTAGTCGGGTGTTATTGTCAAAATGAAAAGATCAATTTCGAACTGTTTTAGAACAATTTAGTACAAATTTAAAATCATTAGGAGTGTGTATAGACTAATATTTCAAGTGTATTGGCTAATATGGCAGTTCCCTCAGCAAATTTGTAAACCATTCGACTTAATCAAATGAAGTTAGTTGGTACAACTAACTTTTTCATTCTTCCAACCTCATGCCAAAAGAGGATTTTTCTGTGTGTATAGATGTAGAATTGTACCGGTAAAAAAACTTCTGGAGAAAAATTATATATCAACGAATTATTCGGGAGGATTTGTCGGGGGGATTGAGGTCCGATTTATACATATCTCGAAAGCATAGTGATGCAAAACTATATACACTATAATTGGTACATTACAATATAGTGTGTACTTACCATTAAGTTGCACTTATTCGACGCACATCTGAAAAATAAAAAAGGGTTTCATTATTTTCAATATTTCTACTCAGTTAAGTTTTGTTATTAAGATAATACTTCATTCTTTAAAAGCAAAATATTTCCTATTTCCATATGATCTTAATGATGTATCATATTTTTATCTTCTTTGCGATATATATACGAAATATTTTACAAGTATTAAACAAATGTGGTCTGACTGATGTTTCATTTTTTCAACATAAAATCGAAAGAATTGGAGAGATAAGAAATAACGTTAAATTGCTTTTGCCGACTCTAGACGTGACATTTTTGTTCCTCTAATAAAAAATATATATACGGTTACAATAAGGCTCTGCCTTTTGCGCATTTTCGCTTACAACTAACCGATGTGACCGATTTGTAAGTGAAAAAAGCTGAAATTGGTACCATATCGTTACTTCTGCTTACTTGGGAATTTGAAAACGATAACATGGGGAAAATAGATTCTGGAAATTAACATAGGAAAGATCACAACAGTAAGACAAAGAAAAGTTATTTTTTTTTTATTTTTTGCAATATTATCTTCAAAAATATGGGCCATTCCAAAAAAAAGTCAAATTTGTGATTTTACTTTTTCGATTTCAATTTCAATAAGATAAAGGATCAAGGATACTCAGATATGTACTGATCATTCGTTCACTACTTCCAGAGATATAGTGGCTCAAAGTTCTCAAAAATCACTTTAAAATGGGTCCTTTTTAAGGACATCAATTTTGAACTGCAAGAATAATTACCACGGGCGACATGTGCAAGTTTAGAATTTAATTGGTATAAAAGCTTGTTCTATTAACTTTAAAACGAGCCGACAAAGGAGTTCCTTGCATTTCTACTTTAAAAGATATTGAAATATGAACAACCATAAAAAAGTGATTTTTGGCCCATTTTTTGTAACTTTGAACCACTGTAACTCTGAAAGTAGTGGGCGAAAAAATTAAAATAAATTAATCAATGTATATCTCGATACCTTTTATCAGTTGCCCAAATTTCATTGAAATCGAAGAACGTGAGTTCCAACCGCTGGTCGATTTGGTGTGGAATGGCCCATGTATAACGTTAGAAATATTTTCAGCTGATATATTTTCAGAATATTTGTAGAAAAATGTTCATTGCAAAGATATTTTTAATTGCAACAAAAATGAAATCGTATTCATTTAAGAAGAATAATACCAATAATACCTGTCGTGATATTTCGGTATATTTGAATTAATGTTATTTTATTACCCAAAAACGGGTTTGAAATGTTTAAAACCTATTAATATTATTTGTGATTTTTGTAATGGTTTTTAATTTCATTTTTTGTTCTCAAAATTCAATGGTTTAAAATAGTTATGGATTTTGCGTACATTTTCAAATCACTGTTTTCAAAATTTTATTTTTTCTGTTTGTTTTTTTTTTTTTTTGTAGTAGTTTTTCAATTTATCAAATGGTTTAAATTGTTTTACATTTTACATAATATAATTTTTGTGTATATCTACATTGCTGTGTAAACAGGCGCCAACATAAAACAAGTAACAGTACTACAAAGACAACAAAAAGTCCACTTTCAAAAAAAACACACAAAATATACCCAGCGGTAAAAAACTATTGTCAGGACAATACGCTTCCAGTAAAATTTGCAGCAAAAATTGGATACATTTGTGGCGTTGAATCCGAAAAAGGCATCAGTTTTGTCAAACTGTCTCAATTTTTTATATAATTTTTTATTTTTTAATTTTTAATATTCTTACAAAAGAAAAGAATGACATAATGGTTAAAAGTAATACATTATTACAATTAGTTTGTTGAGTTTAATCAGAAAAAGTTGAATATATCATGAGAAAATTTAAATTAATTATACATTGTGTTTGGTTCATCGATCTCTATAATTAAGGGTTTCATTCTATGACTCAAAAAAATCATAAAATGTCAAATAAAAATATGTCTAATTTGGCACCCAGTTTTAGATATACCCAGTATGCCATTCGTATCGATATCGTTACGAGATCATTGCGATTAGATGAAGAAATCACACGTTATCGGACTCGTTCTCGTAACGATATCGATCGTTAAATTGGACCTAGATGGTAGGTAGATATCGGAACGTTCTGTCGGAGTTTTCTCGATACGAGAAATTTTTCGAAATCGGAATGATATCGAAGAAAAAAATGTTCCAAGTTCGAAATTGCTGCGAAAAATATTGCGATATCGATTTGATAAATGTTCAAAATATCGTATCATGTCGAAGAATTTGAATGTACGAACATTTTTAAAATTAGAATCGAGAAAGCAACGATATCGAACTTTTTTTATCGAAGTTATTCGAGAAATCTTCGAGGTATCTAAGGTCTCCGAGACATGGCAGACTGGGTAGGGTGTTTAAGAAATGCATATTAATGTCAGTAATATGCATTTCTTAAACACCTAGTCAAGAAAATTATTTATAAAGTATAATTTGTTGATAAATGAATATCAATTTTACACTTATGTCTTAGACAATTAAATTATCTTTCCAATGGTATATCACAATTTCGAATCCCATGATTTCCACCTTTTTTGAAAGGTACGTAAAATTGAAATATACAAAAATAAAAATAAAAATTTTTACTTTGTCATTGATTTTTTCAAAATTTCGTGACAGAGTAGTAATTTATTTTCTTAAATAAGGTATCCACTAAATATTTCATTATTTTTTTTTTTGTTGGAATTTTAAAAATATAAGAACAAAACTGTTGCCATTTTCGGAATCAGCGCCACAAATGTATCAAATATTTTCCACAATTTTTACTGCACCACGTCAAACTCAGAACTATGTTCGGTGTAATTCATACCTTTTTACTTATTGGTTACTTCCCAATGGGTCGCCAACTAAGTGCTCTGTAAATTTAAAACATTTTGGAAGTCTTCTGGGGAAAAAGAGGACAAATATATAAAAAATGTATAAGGGTTTTAAAAGCTCTTTTTTTCCCGTTGGGATAAGTAACACACACAGGCAATACACGAGATGTATGTAAAAACAGCAAAAAATTCAATTAAATAAATTATTTTATATGTAAAACAAGCTAAAAGCCAGGTTTTTGTTTGTTAACTAAACTAATTGTATTAAAAACAACATAACAAAAACAAAAAAGATTTTTTCAAACAGAACAAAGTTGTAAAAAAAAAACTACAAAGGCAGAGCAAAATTACTTTATTAATGCTGAAAATTTTTAAATTTTAAAAGAACACAAAAAAAATGTTAAAATTTAATAAAAATACAAAATAATATTAAAATCAACCAAAAGCTTTACTTATAAACTATAGAGAAATATATATAAAACTAGTTAATAATGAAAATAAAATAATTTAAAAACAAAAAATTGTTGAACATAAATAATGAAATAAATAATAACATAAATAATTAAAAAAAAAAAAAAATAATTTATAAAATTCCAAACTACTACTATTGTTGTTTCTTGTTGTTGCCGCTCTATCTAAAGAAAAATTGAGGGTTTGAAAACAAATTCAAAGAAGTTTTATTTTTCTAAGTTTTTGCTAAAAACTACTTCAAAGTCCAAAATCTAACTAGAACTTTGTAAAACTTCTTAACATTGTAGCATATATTTTTGTCTCTTAGTAAAATATGAAAAAAAAAAAAACAAAAATAACTCTACTAAAATCTCTAAGATCTGTTGACTAATTGTATATTTTTGCTATAGCATAGAAGAAACCAACTGTTATGAAATAAATATTGAAAAAATAAGTGTAGTGAAATGTTTGTCGAATAACAAAAAATTAACTGAATTTAAATAAAAATTGGACCAGCAACATGTTGTTTATTAAATTAGCTGACTGTGTATATGAAATACTGTGTATGTTTGTTTGTTGTTACTAAGTATGTCTAAAAGTAAGTGGATGTTTTAATTTAACTAAGTAATGCTGTGTAACAGACAGTTTTTATTCTTTGCGGAACACACATAATTGGCTAAAAGTCTTTGAAGTAGATTTTTTTTATATCTACATTTAAAACATTCGTTTATTATAAAAATTTGAGTCGTAATAGCATGAATGGGACATGATCTTTTTATTTTATCAGTGTTCTGAATACTTAAGGTAATTAAATTACTTAAAACATCTTATGATTAATTTAAGCTACTTTAAATTAAATATAAATTAAAAAATGCATTAGTATTTGATGGTACCGTAAGTACTTGAAAGTGGATCTTGAAATTTATTGATATTCGAATGTAAATCTAATTACCTTGTATGTACTGGTACTGATATTGGTACTTCAAATAACTTAAAATATATAAAATTTGCTAATATTTAAATGTAATTAAAGCATTCTAAACTTAATTGGTACTCTACTCTAGTGTCACTTTGAAATATATAAAAATAAAGTTACATGTACTGATATTTTAAGTACTTAAACACAAGTACTTGCAGTACTTAAAATGATTTGAGTTGTCCTTGCCGTAAAATGTACTTGAAGTACTTCAAAAACTTGCACTGGTATTTAAGAGTGCTTTTAAACATTTAAAATGTTATGAAAATAGTATTTAAATAGTAATTATACATTAAAATACGAATACTTTAACAACTCGAATTATAGAATTACCCGAAATTATACATTACTTGAAATGTTCTAAAGTTTAAAAATAAACTAATTTAAATGTATTGATTCTTTGTTTTGTAATAATACTCAAAATTTGCTAATACTTAAAAATTTCGAATACGTTGCATGTACTGATACCTGATATGTACTAATAATTCAAATGTACTCCATCATTTTTCAAAAATACGAATACTTGAATTGTATTGGTCTTTAAAGTGGTGGGACCTACAGTTTATTGCCGAATCCAAACGGCGGGTGAGAGCTTTTCATAGGCAATGTTTTACTCTCGTAGGTTTGCCATTTACTGCCGAGAGGTAGCGCGGTATAGAAAAATGTTTCTATGAAAAGATGTTGTTAGCCCCAGTATAGGCTTGAACCGGGGACCTTTCGGCTCGCAGTCCAATGCACTAACCACTGAGCTACCGCGACAACAATGCTATATTTGTACATGATTTGTACTTAATTGGCAATTGATTGGTACTTGATTGGTATTTTATTGATACTTGATTAATACTTGAGTGGTACTTAATAAGTACTTGATTGCTACTTGATTTGTACTTAATTGGTCATGATTGGTATTTTATTGGTATTCGATTGATACCTGATTGGTACTTAATTTGTACTTAATAAATTTGTACATGATTTGTACATAATTGGTAAATGATTGGTACTTGATTAGTATTTGATTGATACTTGATGGGTAC
The DNA here is from genome assembly GCA_951804985.1 of Dryomyza anilis. Taxonomy (NCBI): domain Eukaryota; kingdom Metazoa; phylum Arthropoda; class Insecta; order Diptera; family Dryomyzidae; genus Dryomyza; species Dryomyza anilis. Next base: position 97,981,292 of record OX638130.1, on the reverse strand, counting down.
TTAGTATTTAATTGATACTTGTTTGGTACTTGATTAATATATGATTGATATTTGATTTATTGGTACTGAATTAGTACGTGATTAGTACTTAATAGGTACTTGACTGGTACTTGAATGATACTTGATTGATACTTGATTGGTATTTAAATGATGCTTGATAGTACTAGATTTGTACTTAATTGGTATTTGATTAATACTTGATCGATACTAGATAGGTACTAGTTTTGTACTAAATTTGTACCTAATTGGTACTTGATTCCTACTTGATTGCTACTTGATTGTTACTTGATTGGTACTTCATTGGTATTTAACAGCGGCCTGATTGGTAGTTAATTGGTACTTAATTAGTGCTTTATTGGTACTTGATTGGTACTTAATTGGTGCTTTATTGGTACTTGATTTGTACTTAATTGATACATGATGGGTACTTGACTGTTACTTGATTAGTATTTGATTGATACTTGTTTTGTACATAATTCGTAGTTGATTGGTACTTGATTAGTACTTATTTCGTACTTGATTAATATTTGATTGATATTTGATTTATTGGTACTGAATTAGTACGTGATTAGTACTTAATAGGTACTTGACTGGTACTTGACTGGTACTTGAATGTTACTTTATTGATACTTGATTGGTATTTAAATGATGCATGATAGTACTAGATTTGTAGTTAATTAGTATTTGATTAATACTTGATCGATACTAGATAGGTACTTGTTTTATACTTAATTTGTACATAATTGGTACTTGATTGCTACTTGATTGTTACTTGATTGGTACTTCATAGGTATTTAATTGATACCTGTTTGGTAGTTAATTGGTACTTAATTGGTGCTTTATTGGTACTTGATTGGTACTTAATTGGTGCTTTATTGATACTAGATTTGTACTTAATTGGTACATGATGGGTACTTGACTGTTACTTGATTAGTATTTGATTGATACTTGTTTTGTACATAATTCGTAGTTGATTGGTACTTGATTAGTACTTATTTCGTACTTGATTAGTACTTAATTGGTATTTCATTGATATTTCATTAATTGTAACTTGATTGGCGCTTGATAAGTATATGGCTGGTGCTTTATTGGGACTTAATTTGTACATAATTGGTACTTGTTTCTTATTTGATTAATACTTGATGGGTACTTGACTGGTACTTGATTTGTACTTAATAGGAACTTGATTGGTACTTGATTGATACTTGATGAGTACTTGATTAGAATTAATTAATACTTGATTGGTATTTGATTTGTACTGGATTTGTACTTGATTGGCACTTGATTGGTATTTGATTGATACTTGATTGGTATTTGATTTATACCTGATTGGTACTTGATTGGTACCTGATTGGTACTTTATTGGTACTTGTTTGATACTTGATGGAAACTTGACTGCGACTTGTTTGGTACGTGATTGATATTTGATTGATACTTGAGCAGTACTTCATTAGTACTTCATGGGTACTTACTGGGTACTTGTTCGGTACTAGATTGGTACTTGATTGATACCTTTTAGTACTTGATTGGTACAAATGCAAATGAAGATAATATTTGAAATATACAGGTACTGCCCAGTAGGAATTGTCATTAATCAATCCGCAGTGGTTTCTTTACGTCGTGTCAAAATTACCAAAGTTAAATAAATGTTTCAAAAATGACTACCACACAATCTAAAAACATTTTGACGCCTCTTACGAAAACAAGCACGTTTAAAATTTTTGTATGAACATTTTCATACGTCGATTTATTTTATTTGTAAACTACAACAATTTCACTCATATTAGTTGCATTGAGATGTCTGTTACACAGTGTAAATTGTCGACTATCTAAATAAAATATATAGTATTTTACGAAAACTTCATTTATTTTTTTGTTATATAAAAATTGCATTTCATTTAATATTTTTAAATTTGTTTGCCTCGACTTGCAAACTAAAATGACGAACTCAAATTTTAAAACAAAATGCATAAAAAAGAAATTAGAAAATTGTCTGTACCTAACAAAAAAACAAAAAAAAACAACAATACTTTAAAAACCACACAATTTTTGTAAAACTAAATAAAACTAAAAACATTAAACAAACTTTAAAAAAAAATTTTAAACTAAAAAATCAAATCTTTGTAAACAAGAAAAAAAGCTTTTTAAACTCAAATAAACCAGAAAGTGTCCAATTTCAAGTATTCTAAATAATACAAAACACAAAAAGTCCAAAACTAAAATAAATAAAAAAACATATTTTTCTAGAAAAGTTGCAAATTTAGCTGGAATTCAACAAAAATTATTCTATAAATATAAATTATTTTTAACTTAAAATAAAAACAAAAAATCAATATATTATTGGATACTTAAAGAAAAACCAAAATAAAAACTCCACTGTCAATGTTGGTTTCCAATTGAAAATGAAAACAATATCTAAACATTATTTACAAATAACTAAATCTTTTTCAGTCAGATTTAAAAAGAATTATAAACATTATTTGCAAAATGTAATTTTCACGCTCTGCTCTATAATAAATTGCGACAAAAGAAAATGTTAGAAAAATAAAAAAAAATAGTTATGTTAACAAAAAATAGAAAAATTAATAAAAGAGCAACCGTAAATATCCGTCAACCCACCCTAGAACAATAAATAGTACGCGTACCTTTCCAACTATTTCAAAAGAAACAAAAATATATAAACGAATCCTAGAAATATCAAACTCTGTATATATTATAAATACTCTCTAGATTATTATTTAATGCGAAAAAGTAAAGAGGTCTTTAAACTAATAATAGAGCTGCTGTAGGCACAACTTTAAACAAAAACATGTTTTATTTTTATTTAGAAATTTCGAATTGTTTAAATATTACAAAATATACTACTGAACTTAAATTTTTCAATGCTTATTCGATACATCATTTCAATATAATTCGAAGCTGTTGATTTTAACTGCATACTCAGTTTTTTTTTTTCTATAACGTAACGTTTTTGAAGAAAATTTTCAATAGAATTTTAGGCTATTTTCGGCAACTCTTTAGAATAAAAAAATTGTAAAACTCTACAACATAAAGTTTCTAAAAATCTGTAAATGCAATTTAAATTCAAATTAGCAAGTGCAATTTTAATATAAAAAGTAATGCTAATATTTTTATTAAGTTTGAAGATATTAGAATCTAAACAAGAAAGAAGTATTTGAATTTTTTAGACCATTTTTAAATATTTTTTTATTATTTAAAATTAAATGAGAAAAAAGAAAATTGCCCACAGTTATTTAGAACATAGTAAAGATTAACGTTCAAAATTACTAACTTTTTGCTATCGGTTCTAGTCTTTTAAAAAAGGCAATTTCAATATAATATTTGTTGTTTTAACTTTTATGAATTTCGTTTTGCTTTAAACACGATACGTGCTGTCAAAATCAGTATTTCGAAATTATTAAAAACAATTGAATTTTATTCGAATTATTGTCATATTTTCCATTCATCGGACACTTGAAGCAGAACAAATCAAAAGCGACATAAACCAAAGAATACAAAAATCAAAATATCGCATTTTAGAATTTTCTTTTTTTTATATTTTTAGATAAAAATAAAATAAATTTATGAAATTAATATCACGTACGATGACAAACAAAAAGTACTAAAAACAATAGCAACAAAATAATAGTTAAAAAAAGGATAGCAAAATGAATAGCAAACGATTTGTCAAAACAACCAAAATTAAACCAATAATTTTTAGCAAATTAACAAATTTCCCAATTCGTAATTACTACAAATTTCTCGAAAACATACTTGTATCAAGGTGAATTTTTAAATTATTAATAAAAAAATAAAATACCTAAAAAAATTTATTGAAAGTCTTAAAATTTGCAAAATGCAGACACATTAAGTAAATAAAAAAAAATCGAATTCTAAACTAAAATTAAAATTGATTAAAAAAACTGTTCAATGAACAACTTTAACTAAATTAATTAATTGTTATTAGTAAAAATAAAAATGTATAGATGTCGAGGATAGTGAAAAATTCAATATTTATTGATAGCTGAAAATTTATTGTAAATGTTTCTAATTTTAAAATGGAGAATACAAAACAAAAACCAAACCAAACCAAATAATGTAAAACTTTAAACGAATAATTAAGTTTAAATAGATTATTATCATTATACGAAAACTAGCTAAATATAATAAATAGAGAAAAAACTGTAAGTAATTTAAATGATGTTATAAGTAACAGATACAAAAATTATATATATACTAAATATAGACTATATATATATAGAGAAACTATAAAAAATATCTTTGTGTAAATGATGGCATTACAACAGAATACAAAAATTATAAAAAAATATACTTAGTAAATGCAAACAATAACAAAAAAAACAGCATTTACAAAGCCGCATTGTCAGAAATAATTAATTATGGAGAAAAGAACAAATTAAATGAAACAATTATAAAAAAAAAACAAACGATTTATGAAAACAATGTTGAATGCAACAAATAAAAAGTATATATTTGAGAAATGAAAATTCTAAGCTGTTTATTTATTTCATAGGAAAATTTATTTCATAGGAAAATTTATTTCATAGGAAAATTTATTTCATAGGAAAATTAAAATGAACTTATTGAGTTTTTGGAAACACAGTAAGTAGACAAAGACTTTAATTAATTATTGCATATCTATTATATTTTTTTTTAATTTTAGTGAAAATAATAAAAAAATAATTTTTAGTAAAAAAAATTAAATTTTTAGTGAAAAACTTTATTTTCTGTGACAAATTGATTTTTAGTAAAAATCTAGTGAAAAATTTTATTTCAGTGTAATATTTATTTTTAGTGAAATATTTAATTTTCAATTACAAATTCAGTTTTAGTCACAAAATTAATTTTTAGTGAAAATTGAATTTTTAGTCAAAACATAAATTTTACTGAAAAATTAAATTTGTAGTGAATTCATTTTTAGCAATAAATGGAACTTTTAGTGAAAAATTGATTTTTTGATGAAAAATTTATTTCAAGTATAAAATATAATTTTCAGTCACAAAATTGAATTCTATGGAAAAATTGAATTTTTAGTGACAAATTGAATTTTAAGTGAAAATTTGATTTTTTTAAATTTAATTTTTAGTGAACATTTGAATTTTTAGTGTAAATTTTAATTTTATGTTGAAAAATTTAATTTTTAGTGATAAGTTGAATGTTAAGTGAATAATTTCTAGTAACAATGAAATTTTTAGTGATAAATTTAATTGTAGTGTAAAATCAAAAATTTAATTTTTAGTGAAAAATTTAATTTTTAGTGAAAAATTTAATTTTTAGTGAAAAATTTGAATGTAGTGAAAAATCGAGTTTTAAGGAAAAATTAAATTTTTAGTGAAAAATTGAATTTTTAGTGAAAAATAGAATTTTTAATGAAAAATAAAATTTTTAGTGAAAAATGGAATTTTTAGTGAAAAATGGAATTTTTAGCGAAAAATGGAATTTTTAGTGAAAAATGGAATTTTTAGCGAAAAATGGAATTTTTAGTGAAAAATGGAATTTTTAGTGAAAAATGGAATTTTTAATGAAAAATTGAATTTTTAATGAAAAATTGAATTTTTAGAGAAAAATTGAATTTTTAGTGAAAAATTGAATTTTTAGTGAAAAATTGAATTTTTAGTGAAAAATTGAATTTTTAGTGAAAAATTGAATTTTTAGTGAAAAATTGAATTTTTAGTGAAAAATTGAATTTTTAGTGAAAAATTGAATTTTTAGTGAAAAATTGAATTTTTAGTGAAAAATTGAATTTTTAGTGAAAAATTGAATTTTTAGTGAAAAATTGAATTTTTAGTGAAAAATTGAATTTTTAGTGAAAAATTGAATTTTTAGTGAAAAATTGAATTTTTAGTGAAAAATTGAATTTTTAGTGAAAAATTGAATTTTTAGTGAAAAATTGAATTTTTAGTGAAAAATTGAATTTATAGTGAAAAATTGAATTTTTAGTGAAAAATTGAATTTTTAGTGAAAAATTGAATTTTTAGTGAAAATTTGAATTTTTAGTGAAAATTTGAATTTTTAGTGAAAAATTGAATTTTTAGTGAAAATTTGAATTTTTAGTGAAAATTTGAATTTTTATTGAAAAATTGAATTTTTAGTGAAAAATTGAATTTTTAGTGAAAAATTGAATTTTTAGTGAAAAATTGAATTTTTAGTGAAAAATTGAATTTTTAGTGAAAAATTGAATTTTTAGTGAAAAATTGAATTTTTAGTGAAAAATGGAATTTTTAGTGAAAAATGGTATTTTTAGTGAAAAATGGAATTTTTAGTGAAAAATAGAATTTTTAGTGAAAAATAGAATTTTTAGTGAAAAATTGAATTTTTAGTGAAAAATTGAATTTTTAGTGAAAAATTGAATTTTTAGTGAAAAATTGAATTTTTAGTGAAAAATTGAATTTTTAGTGAAAAATGGAATTTTTAGTGAAAAATGGAATTTTTAGTGAAAAATTGAATTTTTAGTGAAAAATGGAATTTTTAGTGAAAAATGGAATTTTTAGTGAAAAATGGAATTTTTAGTGAAAAATGGAATTTTTAGTGAAAAATGGAATTTTTAGTGAAAAATGGAATTTTTAGTGAAAAATGGAATTTTTAGTGAAAAATGGAATTTTTAGTGAAAAATTGAAATGTTTGTGAAAAATTGAAATGTTTGTGCAAATTAAATTTTTAGTGAAAAATTGAATTTCTAGTGAAAAATATAATTGTAGTGAAAAATCGAGTTTTAAGGAAAAATTAAATTTTTAGTGAAAAATGGAATTTTTAGTGAAAAATTGAATTTTTAGTGAAAAATGGAATTTTTAGTGAAAAATGGAATTTTTAATGAAAAGTTGACTTTTTAGTTAAAAATTGAATTTTTATTGAACATTTTTATAATTTCAAAATCACATTAGTGCCACTGAACACAACTACAACGACCTTGTTCTATGCCACAAAACTTCTCATAATTATTAACGCCTACACTACACAATATACCCAGAAACAACGAACGAATTTCGCGAATTACACCGCAAAACCACATTTTGAATCATGTTGTTATTATGATTATTTTCATTATTGGCATATGCATGAATTTGGTTATTACGATTATGGCCAACAACAATTTCAAAATTATAATCGGCAACAACAAAACGTTAGTCAGACAGCAACAATACAAGGCGACAGCAACAATACAAAGCAAACAGCAACAGAAACGAGCCAGATAATTCAAAAGTACTGCTGCAAGGACATTTTGCTAAATTAAATGCATTTCTCGCGCACCGCGCTCGCATTGTTCGAAATTAATCGGCAGCAGCAGCAACAACATGAAACAGTTGCTGACCACTAGACACTTGAGCAACAGACCACAATAGCAACAATAACAACATCACTAATGCAAATAGCAACTAATTAACACAATCAAATGACCGCCGACCGCTGCCACACCCACAAACATTGCATCAGCCGCCGCCACAGGCACTTGGGAGCCAACGTAGTATCATCGTCGTCGCCGTCATCGTTAAGTGCAAAACCACCGCGAATCACCAGCAACTTAAATGAATTTTGTATTTTGTATTTGCATTGGCCCAATCCAATGTTGTTGAAATTATTGCTATTACTGCTGGTACTGTTGAGGGTCAGCGTGTGTGTTACTAGTTGCTGCAACATGTAGGTGACATGCGCAATAAATACTGCATTGCTAGTTATTTTTCGCTTGATTAGTTTTTCACTATGGTCGCTAATAACCCAGGGAACTATTTATTTAACTATTTACTCATCAAATTAAGAGTTATAAAATAGATATACAACAAGTTGAATCTTTGTTGTTCTAATTACACAACATGTTTTATTCCATGGACATCCCATACATCAATTCTATTTCTATATAATTCGCTGCTAAATCAGCAACTCCGTTGTTAATATGAATATTTTGTACGCCAATTCAGCAAATTAATTAGCGCCGACTAAATTATTTGCTGCATTGACGTACAAATATTCATATTAGCAAACAAAGTTGCTGGTTTAACAAAGAATAGCACATTTTTACATTGGATTAGTGAATTTTATTGCAGGATTTATTAATAAATGCAATTAATATCGTTTGCTATATTTACCTCGATTATTTTTCTGTGTACGTAACGATTTAGATAAAATTGCTCTCGCATTTTCAGGCATTTTTTTGTATTAGTTTTCATTTTTAAAATATGCTCTATCAACATAGTTTCCATCAAAACTGTTAAAATTTAAAATGCCTGTATATTACTGAAAAATAGACGTTTTTACGCCATTTTTTCTCAAAAAAGCTACGTAATAGTAAAAAACTGAGTATGCAATAAGAATAAACATACTTTATACATGAAGTAATGATATTTTCAGATTAAGGGCATTAGTATCATATATTGAAAATAGATTATATAAAGAAGTACCAAATAATATAAACGTTGGTAATTTTGATAGTTTGTTCGGACTATGCTCTAGATAATTATACGTCATTTTTTTGTAAGACATAATAGAAAAGACCAGAGTATACTGTTAAAATCAGCAACCACGATTTAAATAGAATTAATGTTGAATATCAAATAGAGCGAGGTTTTTGTATTATATTCCTGAATATTTCATTTATTTTGATATTTTTTTACAATTTTTTTAGTTGTTTTCAAAATAATTAAAATACTGAATGAACAGTTATTGTTTATTGGGTATTTTGTTGACTGACTAGGTTGAACTGTGTGCTTTTGCGAATTTATCAACTAATGCAAAATACATTACTTAGCATGTAATGCGACGAGAGAAGATTATGCAATGTTGGCCCAATTTCAGGCACACACATACACATCGAAATTTGCATTGATATCACTTGTCTGCCATTATAGGGCATTTACATATACAAATACAAAGCAACAACACACACACTCACATACATAGTTACATCGGCATGTTAGTCACTTAATGTAATTAATTCTTAATGCGACGGAAATCGTGTTGCCAGTGTCACGGAAGTTCGTATAATGTAACGTGATAGATTTAGTTAATAGCCTGACATTTGTATGAGTGAAACCCAATTTTTTTATAAACCAATTTGAAATTTCAAATGCAAAAATTTACTATAAAACTTAAATTTTCACTTTTCACTAGAAATTCCATTTTCCACTAAAAATTCAATTTTTCAGTAAAACTTCAAATATTCATTAAAAATTCAATTTTTAACTAAAAATGCAATTTTTTACTAAAAATTCAAGTTTTCACTTAAATTATATTTTTCACTACAAATTTAATTTTCCTAAAAATTCAATTTTTCATTTTTAAAAATGCAATTTTTTACTATAAATTCAAGTTTTCACTAAAAATTATATTTTTCACTACAAATTTAATTTTCCTAAAAATTCAATTTTTCACTAAAAACTCAATTTTCAAGTTTTCACTAAAAATTCAATTATCACTAAAAATTCAATTTTTCAAAAAAAAAAAACAAATTTTCACTAGAAATTCAATTTTTCACATGAAATTAAATTTTTCACTAAAAATTTTAATTTTTACTAAATATTTCATTTTTTAATAAAAATTTAATTCTTCACTAAAAATTCGACTTTTTTTCTAAAATTTTTCACTAAAATTAAATTTTTTACTAAATATTCAATTTTTCACTAAAATTAAATTTTTCACTAAAAATTCAATTTTTCACTAAAAATTCAAATTTTCATTTAGAATTCAATTTTTCAGTAAAAATTAAATTTTTCACTAGAAATTCAATTCTTCACATGAAATTAAATTTTTCACTAAAAATTGAATTTTTACTAAATATTTCATTTTTTAATAAAAATTTAATTCTTCACTAAAAATTAAATTTTTCATTAAAAATACAAATTTTCACTAAAAATTCAATTTTCCACTAAAAATTAAATTTTTCACTCAAAAATTTAATTTTTCACTAAAAATTCAATTTTTCACTAAAAATTCAATTTTTTCACTAAAAATTCAAATTTTCACTAAAAATTCAATTTTTTCACTAAAAATTCAAATTTTCACTAAAAATTCAATTTTTCACTAAAAATTCAATTTTCACTAAGACTTCAATTTTTCACTAAAAATTCAATTTTCACATAAAAAAAATATATATTTTTTTTAATTCAATTTTTCATTGAAAATTAAATTTTTTAAATTTGTACCTTAATTTTTGAATATTAAAATACAAGAATTATGATAATTAAAAAAAATTAAAATCAAATTATCGGTTTTTATTTGCATAAGTACATACTTTGCATAAGTACATAGTTTTTCTAAATTGTAAAAAATACATTTTAAAAATTACAAACATTTTAACTTCGCTTAGCTTATTTTTACATTTGCCTCAATTATGCAAAAGTCCTTGCAAAAACAAAGCATTCGTTGAAAAAATAATAATATAAAAACGTAAAAAAAAGGCTGCAATGTGCGCCTTACCTGCGTTTTCTATAACATTTTGTTTAATCCCGACAAAAATCCTTTTTGCAATTTTATCATCGCATCTGCAGCAGCAAATCCAACAGCAGATTGAATAAATATTTTGTGGATTATGATGTGCTTTGCAAACATTTGTGAGATAAGCCTGCATTTGAAAGCCGTCTGACTGCAGACGGAGACGAAAGCAAAAGAGATACAAAATACGAAGGACATTTTTGCACAAGAAGCTTTGCAGGTATGTTGTGCGACTGCAGGACCATATTTTCTAATATTACTTAGCAAATTGTGTTTTACGATAAAATAAAAAAAGAATTAATAATAAACAATTGCGAAAATTATAATATAAAAAAATAAAATTTTAATTTTCAGTGAAAAACTAAATTTTTAGTGAAAATTGAATTTTGAGAAAAAATTGATTTTTAGTGAAAAATAAAATTTTGGATTGGAATTTTTTATTGAAAAATTGAATTTTTAGTGAAAAAAATAATTTTTAGTTAAAATTTGAATTTTTAGTGAAAATTTGAATTTTTAATGAAAAATTGAATTTTTAGTTAAAATTTGAATTTTTAGTGAAAGATTGAATTTTTAGTGAAAAAATGAATTTAAGGTGAAAATTTGAATTTTTAGTGAAAAATTGAATTTTTAGTGAAAAATTGAATTTTTAGTGAAAAATTGAATTTTTAGTGAAAAATTGAATTTTTAGTGAAAAATTGAATTTTTAGTGAAAAATTGAATTTTTAGTGAAAAATTGAATTTTTAGTGAAAAATTGAATTTTTTGTGAAAAATTGAATTTTTTGTGAAAAATTGAATTTTTTGTGAAAAATTGAATTTTTAGTGAAAAATTGAATTTTTAGTGAAAAATTGAATTTTTAGTGAAAAATTAAATTTTTAGTGAAAAATTGAATTTTTAGTGAAAAATTGAATTTTTAGTGAAAAATTGAATTTTTAGTGAAAATTTGAATTTTTAGTGAAAATTTGAATTTTTAGTGAAAATTTGAATTTTTAGTAAAAAATTGAATTTTGAGTGAAAATTAGAATTTTTAGTGAAAATTTGAATTTTTAGTGAAAATTTGAATTTTTAGTGAAAATTTGAATTTTTAGTGAAAATTTGAATTTTTAGTGAAAATTTGAGTTTTTAGTAAACATTTTAATTTTCAGTGATAATTTTAGTGAAAAATTGAATTTTGTAAAAAATTGAATTTTGTAAAAAATTTAACATTTAGTAATTTTTATGATTTTTTTTAATTTTAAGAGGAAATTGGAACTTTTAGTAAAAAAAATAAATAATTTTTAGTGAAAATTTAATTGTAATAAAAATTTGCAAAGTTCATGTGAAAATTTCAGTATTAACTAAAATCTAAATCTAAAAAAATTTTATAAAACTTCAAATATTTATTATTGAAATAATTGCTGAAAATACAATTTCAATTTGTGCTGCCTTTTATGATGTCCTTCAACATTACATCAAAGCAAACTGTCAAAGTAAAATTCTTTGTAATTGTCTGCATTTAATTGCATGCAAAATCATAATAAAACTTTGCATTTGCAATAAGACAACGAAACGCATCACATATGCATTTTATTAACTGTACAAAATGCAATTGAAAACTTATCGCCAGATGCCACTGCACAGAACTCTGCCGAACGCAGAAACTCTGGTTGATCAAAAAGATGTATTCAATTCATAACCAAACTTTCGAATATTCATTCTAGGTAGAGTAAAAGTTTTCATTTGCTCTCTGCAGGAATATGTAATGAAATTAGCTGCATTCGCATGATTCTGCATCCTGTAAGGACTTTGTTTGTCTGTCTTTCTGCCTGTCTTTGTGTTCGTCCTAATGACCGTCTCTACACCCATGTTAGACCACGTAAAACAAACATATTTTCCGGATTACAGTAGTTAGAGAGGAGCAGACAAATGCAAAGTAATGCTTTGTGGAAAAGTTTTTGTCAAGTTACGAAGTTCAGCAGAAACGGAAATTTTCTTTACACTGTTTTCACGACACGAACATAGTTCATTTGTTCAATTGTTTCAAGTGTTTTTTCGTGTTCTTGTTCGGTAGTGCTTATCGTTCGTGTACGATCCAAATTAATTGCTTAATTATCGCACATGCACTCAAGGATATTATGATGTAAAAAGATTTATTAGTACGAAAAATGGCATAATATAAAATTACGAAAATATGTATTTTAAAGTAATTTGCAATATTTTATTTATTATAAATAGTTTTTTTTTAGTTAAATTCTTACATCTTAATTCATTATTAAAAACAAGTATATGAGATACTTAGCAAATAAAATTAAATAGAAATAAAACTGGTTTCATTAATATAGCAAATAATGTTGCTGTACCAAGTATTGTATATCGCTAACGTCATTAAATTAGTTCTTAAGTTAACGAATTTAATCATTAGAATAATTGAGAAATCAGTGGTAATAACAAAAAATAATACAACTGTTTTCCAAAATAATAAAATAGTTTGTTGAAATAATAAAACGTTTCGCTAAACTAATAAAACTTTTTATTGGAATAATTAAATTGTTTGCCAAAATAGCAAATGAGTTGCAATTTACAACAAATTAGTTGCAATTTAGATTAATTTATAATTAATTTGATTACTAAATATTTTTTTTTTGATAAAGTAATACAAATCTTTGTTGGGATAGTAAAACTGTTTGTTGAAATAACAAAATTGTTTGCTAAAATAACAAATTATTTCCAGTTAAGACTAATTTTATACAATTTAATATAATAAAAACAAATAATGTTATATTATATTTAAAAATTTTACAATAAAAGCCATTTTTCATACACTGTAAATTAATGACATTAAATGATGAAATAACAAAGCTTTATGCTGGCGTACAAAAAAGAAATCAAATAATTTGCATTAGGAGTAGTTTTTTTTTTAAATACAACATTATTTTTATATCACAATGTTTTTTTTTTTCAATTAACAGTGCATTATGAAAAGTTTAATGTAAAACCGTCATTAAATAATAATTTATTTCGTAGTTCTTATCAAACACAATGCAGTCACATACAACAACTTGTGAATTATTGCTTATTGATGAAGCAACTAAATGGAATAACATAGTTTAATTTAACGTGTTGCCAAAATAACAAAACAGTTTGTTGAAATAACAAAACTATTAAAACAATTGTTTGCTAACTTAACATATGTTTTGCTGTTTCAATTAATTGTCATTTTTTTGAAAATCAAAAAGATTACAAACAATTATTAAACAAGTTTGCAGTAAAATCCAATATGTATCATAAATAAAGATTTATTGATAACAAAATGATCTTTGATTAAGCAATAACAAAACTGTTTGTTGAAATAACAAAACTATGAAAACAATTGTTTGCTAACTTAACATATGCTTTGCTGTTTAAATGAATGACATTTTTTTTCTAAAATCAAAAAGATTACAAATAATGTTTAAACAATTTTGCAGTAAAATCCAATATGTATCATAAATAATAATTTTTGATAACAAAATGTATATCTAATATTCATTGATTATGCAATAAAATTGAGTAAATTATTTTAATTAATCGAAATAATAAAATATTTTGCAGAAATAACAGGATTTCACGCTCATATAATAAATTGTTTTGTTCTTTTAGATTAATTGAGATCAATTGAAATGTCAAAAAGTTTTCAGTACATTAAAATTTCAATTAAACGTTTTGCCAAAATAAGAAAACATTTTGCAGAAATAATAAAATGGTTTGTTTATACAGCAAGGGTTTTGCTTTTTAGATTATTTGAGGTAAATTTGACAATCACAAAGTTTTCATATATATATTTTTATTATTTCAGCAAAAAGTTTCGTTATTTCATATTTTTATAATAAAAAAACAATTATTAAAAAATCCGTTTTTCTTAACAGAGACTTTATGTTGTACAATACAGACTTATTTCGGATAAAGACAAATTCAGTAACATTTAAAAACAAAAATAACGTTTTAAAATAAAAAAACATTTTGCTGAATTAATAAATGTTTTGCTGAAATAATAAAGCTATTTATTAAAATAACAAATGTTTTGCTATAATAACAAAATTTGTTGAAAAATGAGCAGCTTGATGCATATTTACATTTTTTATGATAGTTTTGCCTATTGTAATTTTAAATATTTTTAAAAGTATTCTATGTTTTCGTGTTTATTATTACACAAAAACAAAAAATAATCGACGTAAATATAGCAACCGATATTAATTGTATTCAATAATCAATTCAGCAATGAAATTTAGGAATTAAATGAAAATGTTTACTATTCTTCATTATATCAGCAATTAATTTGGTATATTGACGTTCATATTAGCAAACGGAATTGCTGATTTAATGAAGCATAGCATAAGATTATTTTTGAGAACAAATGTGTAAAAATAAATTATGAGATCGTCAGTTTTAAAATGCTTTTAAAATGAGCATAACATAATTTTTAATTAATAAATTCAAAATTAATTTGAAGGTTTTTCAGCAATATTTTGCGTCACTTAGATTCTACTGTGTTCTGTGCTCTAGTAAAATTTCTAAAACTATACACAGTCTCTCCTACCCCCCATTCCATATCCCCAATTTATTGGTTACTCAACAACGCATTAAGTTTACCTTGCAGCACACGAATTTCTGACGAGTTTTTCATTCATCGCTGACATGTTTTTCATTGATGACACAGGTGCGCACCAATGTGAGCGAATATTTGTTTTTCTTTGTGTAACTGCTTCGTCCTTTGGCATGTTAGTTTTATTTTTAAAGGAATTTGTGTTTGTTATTTTCATTTCATCTTTTTTTTTACTTTTTCATTTTCAATTTATTCCATTCGAATTTATTCCATTCGATGCGTGTTCGATTGTAGCAATTTTGAATGTTGTTTTTAACATTTCACACGCAGCTGCAATTTGATTTTTCATCCTGAGTGGCTGCTGTGACACTGCGCAGCTTAACGCAATTTGTTTTCAATCTGTGCCTGAATTTCAGATATATTTTTGTATTTCAATTTTAATTCTGCCAGTTATACAATTGGTTGACACTCATAATAATAACTGCAATGCAATGTAATAATGGCAGCAGACGATTGTTGTTCGGCCATTTGTGCATTCGTTCGTTCGTTCTTATTGTAACAACAATTGCTGTAACGACAGCAATGCAATCAACTGCAACGGCAACATAATCGTCGCCATCAGCTACATCAGCTTCACGGTCATCATTATTATCATCAACAATAGCAACAGCAGCAGCTGTATCAACGCTTTACCGTTTCGAAACACAATGGGGCAGTCTGTCGGTACTTGCATTTCCGGCATACGATTCTGATTGAAAATATCATTCCATTCAATTTCGTTTTAATAGTAGTACGCAGTATTGTTGATGAGTAGCCATTATGTTGCCATAGTATGAGATAAGTCTGAGTAGGATTTTGCTACTCTTTGAGATATTTGATGGCCAAAAGTATACATTAAATAAAAAATTAGAAAATTCTATTTTTAAAACTTGTTCTTACTTGTATAAGTAAATATTTATTGAACATTTTTTGTTAGATATTCCATTCAGTTGACAAATTATACTTGAATACATAATTTTCTTTATTGCATATTATTTTTTAATTATTTTCTTGTAACTTTTAATTATAAACTAGTAAAAATCAATTATACTATATATGTATTTGTTTATTTCTTTATTTTAATATAATACGGTTTTTAATTAATTAACACAAATAAGTTAAAATAATGGACAAAATAGCAAATTACGATTTAATGTACAACTGACGAATTATGTATATTTCATGATTATCTAATTATATTCTTTATAAATGTGGGATTGCAGCCAGACAGACGGACTAAGAACGGAATGACAACTAGAAGCAGACAGAAATAGTAGTAGAAATTGCAACCATGCACAATGATATAGAAACAGACAGGACAAAAGAATGACAGACGAGCTAAGACAAAACGAAACAAACGAACTCTGAAAGAGTTGAGTGCGAGCCATAGACAAGACAAGTTGTGCCAAAAGATGTAAATAAAATATGTACAAACTATTTAAAACTAGATCTAAAATGAAACACTTAATATTCTAACTTAATTAATAAAACTTATTATTCTACTTAAACTAAACAAAGGAGAGTGTTTTAATAAAGTGGAAGTAAATAGGTGAATTGAAGATAGTGAAGATTCTGAGAGGTATAGAGAAAAATACCTACAATTGGGGACTCGTCCGGGAATGATTTCGGTGCAGTTGGTGCAAAAGCACAGTGAAGAAACAATTTTCTTAGTGGAAAAAGTTTATTATTTTGCAAGTTGTAACAAATTGTAACAAGACATGTTTTAACAAATGATTTTAAAATTATTAACAGTGAATTTAATAATTGATAAATTGCAACAATAAACAGTGAGAACAGTTGATTCAAAAGTGCTTTAAAAATTGAAAAATTGTAACGAACAAATTAAAACAATTGACTAGAAGTTATAAAATGAAATTGTAACAACAAAGGCAATAACAGTGATCGTAAAAAAAAAACTAAGAATTACAACGAGTGAACTTCTAGAAATTTGCAAGCAACAACTTGAAATTTCGAAAATTCTCGAAGCGTCATAGAAGCGACGCCAATAGCAAAGGGTTGTTGCTAACACATCAGCGAGGACGCGGCAGAAGCAGCATCATCTACGACGCCGACGTACACGTTGTGATGTCAGCATAGGAACATACATCTGAGAGACGCCTTCGAAAGTGACGGTTGCAGAGAAGCAACGAGAGTGACGGCTGCTAAGGAAAAGCAGCAGAAGTGAGAAACGTTTGGGCAATAAGAAGCAGCAGCAGAGGGTAGTTGCTAACGCATCAGCGAGGACGCGGCAGAAGCAGCATCATCTACGACGCCGACGTCACAGCAACGGACAACTGAGAGACGCCTTCGAAAGTGATGGTTGCAGAGAAGCAACGAGAGTGACGGCTGCTAGGGAAAAGCAGCAGAAGTGAGAAAAGTTTGGGCAGTAAGAAGCGCAGACGCAGATGAGTTTAAGGGTAAAACGTAATGAGTAAATTGCGAAGCAGAGGTTGTCGCAAATAAATGAAGCAACAGTAGCGGACGGCTACTACAAAAAGGAAATATTGTGTGAGCGGAGGCGAGCACATATTTTCTGCAGAATACAGCGTGCGCAGAGGCAATCGCGTATTGATGAGAAGAGTAGCGGACGGCTACTAGTTGCAACAGAATACAGCGTGCGCAGGGGCAATCGCGTATTAGTGAAAAGCAGCGGACGGCTGCTAGTTGTAGAATATTGCGTAAGCGGGGGCGAGCGCACATATTGATAGTGTTTTAGTATAAAGTACCCGAGTACCGAATACTTGATATAATATTTTGGGTAACGATATTTAAAGACGTATACAATATTTTAAGCTGTTTTCAATTAAAAATAAATAATTTTGAGATTATTTTAATAGATAAAATAATATTTTGTAGTTGATATTTATATTGATAATTAAATATTTTTATAAACATTGTTAATATTTGGCTCTGACAAAATGGACGCTACATCAATTTTAGCAATGACTGCCGACAGGTTGAGAAGGGAATTGGGGGATTTGGGGTTAGCTTCGACCGGACTAAAACGTGTTTTACAGGACAGGCTGCTCCAGCATTTCGAATTATCCAGAGAAGAAGATGATCCATCCGAATATGACGACGTGGCATCCAATCACAACACACCGAGACCAGTTGAGCGATCGACATTCACTCTTCGCGATATCGAAGATTCGTTGTCGCATTTCTCTGGAACCGGGTACCCAGATGTCGACAGCTGGGTAGAGAATTTTGAAGATTGCGCTGTGACAGTGCAATGGAATGAATTGCAAAAATTCATTTATGCGAAGCAGTTGCTCAGAGGCGGAGCAAAGATTTTTGTGCGAAGTCAGCACATAAATAGCTGGAACTCTCTTAAGGCTTCACTGATTAAGGAGTTTGGTGAGAAATTGTCATCAGTGGAAGTTCATCGCTGTTTGAGAAATAGACGCAAAAAACCAACTGAGAGTTTTCGGGAGTATCTCTACAATCTTATGGAAATTGGCCGCCAAATAAATTTAGACGAGGCGAGTTTGTTAGAGTACTTCATCGATGGCATTCCAGATTCGAAGTTCAACAAAGGCATGCTTTATCAAGCAAAATCTGTGTCGCAGTTGAAGGAGCAGGTGAAAGTTTACGAAAAAATTATAGGTGGTCCTCAACAGTCGTCAAACTCGAGGAACCAACCGACAACGATTTCAAAGAACGATTTTCAGCAGACAGATCGAAAAGAGCTGGACAGAAAATGTTTTAAGTGCGGAAACATAGGTCACATGGCGAAAGATTGCAGCATGACTCTGTATACTTGCTTCAAATGTCACAAGCAGGGGCATAGGTCATTTGAGTGCAAAGAAATCGCCAAAAAAGATAACATGAAGCATGAAGAGGAAAACATGCATACACTGACAAAATATTCTGGGAGTTTTAAACCGAATAACCGAATTTTGAAGGACATAAAAATAGGAGGATTTATATTTTCTGCGTTGGTGGATACCGGCAGTGACATTTGTGCCATCAGGTACGATAAATTCACTATGCTAGATGATACAGAGTTAATACCGACAAAAAAGAGTTTTTTCGAAATCGGCAAAAAAGAGGTCACAAGTATGGGATACTTCAACGTTCCTGTAATAATTGATGGAATTACCATACACATCGAATTTCATGTACTGAGAGAACGAGATCTGATTCACTCAGTGGTGCTTGGTAATGACGTGTTAAAAGCAGTTGACGTTATTATTAGTGCTGAAGGCGCTACTTTTAAAGAAAAGAGAACGACCGTGGATATTGAATCGAGCGTAAAGGAACTAAGAGTAAGCAGGAGCGAACGTGATGTTAAAGCAGATAACTACACAAATATTGATTTACTGTCGCGTGAATATGACCAGATCTACTCGTCTACATCAATGGATGAAACGGTCTGTGATTTATCTCACCTTCAACCAAGAGATGCGAATTCAGATGCAAATTTAATCGATAATAACAAGCAGATTCACGAGATGTCGTCACCAGTAGAAATGAAAATGACAATTACTGACGAAGTTCAAGTTTTACAGAAAACGATTCGATCGTCAAACATGAATCAACATGTAGTCGAACAACGCGTAAACCATGAAACTTCGCCGATGGTTGTAGAAGAGGACCAAAGTAAGCGACGCTTTGTGCAAAAGTTTGCCTCGGCGGCAAAAACGCTTACAAATATGCTAACGAAGAACGCTAAGTTCAAATTTGAAAATGATGAGATGTCGTCATTACAACAATTGAAAGCAGCGTTGGCGAGTGCGCCATTACTCAAGCTTTACGATTCTTCAGCGTTAACTGGGAATCATAAGGACGTGAGCATTGAGGGATGCAGCGTATTGCATTTGCAGAACGATCGCGATGATCAACAGCTTCGACTAAAAGAGTGCACGAGCAGAAAAAGTAAAACAGAACGAAAAGATACAAGATATAACCCGGAAGAAAACGTATTAAAGATGACATACAAACACGTATCGACAGACAGAAAGGGAAAGAAGAAGATAACAAAGAATCCGAAAACGTACAACAGAAAGAGATCACCGGATATTCAGTACGAAACTAACAATTTAGTGAAGATTCAACGTACGCACAATGGAACGAGTGTAAAACTTAAACCTAAGTTTCTCGGACAAAACAGAGTGGTTGAGAAGTTTTCACATGGACGCTATTCTGTGGAGAAAATGAGGGATTTCGAAGGACCACGTAAAACATCGAAAGAAGCTACGTTCGCGAAAAGGCAGCACATAACATTCGAGGCGAATGCGTTATCAGAATGGCCGAATGTGGGATTGCAGCCAGACAGACGGACTAAGAACGGAATGACAACTAGAAGCAGACAGAAATAGTAGTAGAAATTGCAACCATGCACAATGATATAGAAACAGACAGGACAAAAGAATGACAGACGAGCTAAGACAAAACGAAACAAACGAACTCTGAAAGAGTTGAGTGCGAGCCATAGACAAGACAAGTTGTGCCAAAAGATGTAAATAAAATATGTACAAACTATTTAAAACTAGATCTAAAATGAAACACTTAATATTCTAACTTAATTAATAAAACTTATTATTCTACTTAAACTAAACAAAGGAGAGTGTTTTAATAAAGTGGAAGTAAATAGGTGAATTGAAGATAGTGAAGATTCTGAGAGGTATAGAGAAAAATACCTACATAAAATAAAGACAATTAATGACAAAAATCATTAAATTTCAATACAAATTTCCATTTGACAAAATATATATAAACTAGCTGGACCGACCAAGATTTTGAAATGCAAGGATAATAATAATAATAGTTAGCAATAATAATAATAATAGCAATGATATGGAGTGATTTTATTAATATAAAGACCATTTTTATTATTTATATCTTCCCTGTTAAATTCTTCCCAGTAGAACGCTTTCCCGTAGAATTCCTCCCGGTAGAATTATTTCCCGTAGAATTCTTCCTCGTAGAGTTTTTCCAAGTAGAAATTTTAGTGTGATGAGTTTTAGTGTGGTGAATTTTGGTGTGATTAGACTTAGTGTGGTGAGTTTTAGTGTGGTGAGTTTTAGTGTGGTGAGTTTTAGTGTGGTGATTTTTAGTGTGGTGAATTTTAGTGTGGTAAATTTTTGTGTGATAAGTTTCGTTGTGGTGAATTTTGGTGTTGTGAATTTCGGTGTGGTGAGTTTAAAAAAATTGTGGTGGTTGATACCTTGGTGTGAAATATCTTGATATCACTGTTGACGTACACCATCTGGAAAATGTATGTTCTATGGGGGTGCCACGCCCAGTGGTCCAATCCCATCGATATATAGCCTATACTCTATACTCAACATACATATTATGTCAACATTTTATTCAGCCTATTCGGAACATACATACGGAAATTAGGGTGATGAATTTGAAACATTTCCGTACGACTTTATGTCTTTTCTTTTAAAGAGTAAATTTTATGAATTCTCAAAATATCATTAACAAAATATTTTGAAATCAACATGAACTAATATCAGACGATTCTTTGGAATGTATATATTTTTTTAAATTTTAAAGTTTTAAAATATTTTTTTTTATACTATCTTTATTTTGATCCGTGTACAGAGAAGAATCCTTCCTATTTTCTCATTAATGCTATGCACAGCTTGTGACAATGGCATCAAATCTTTAGTAGCCTATAGCAATTATGTCGTCTGTCCGTAATTGTCACGTAATTATTGTTAACCACTCAAAATAGATACGAACTGTTTCAATAATTACAATGTAGACAACAATTATGATATAAGCCAAACAATGGAAATTATTTTCGCGCATGGAAAACTTGGGACAAGTAAACTTGAAATTTCATTTTTGTTTTTATTCAAATCTCCTTGAATTATAATGTGGTTTATTGATAGGATTTATGCATTATAAAAACTAAAATGTCATTAAATAATAACTAGTAAAGAAGATTAGGTCACAAGGGTAATTTTGAACTATGAAAATTTTGATAGTTGATGTTAGTAAGATTTATGAATGTTATAGTTGGAGTAGGCCAACTATAAATATTTGATAATGTGTGTGGTTACCTTTTAAAGTGATCCAGAGGACACCAGGCTTTACGAATGCTAAAAGTAATTGCAAACTTATTAATCTTGAAAGAATTTCCTTTCATTTGAGTACCATATGTACGAATGGGTAAGTGTACCGAATTTTGATTTTTTTTTTTATTCGGCAAAAATGTTCTTTTCGTGGAAAAAATATTTTTTTTATATTTAAGCATATATCAAATATATATTTGAGCAAAAAAAAAAGTTACTTCGCGGTGTTATATGAGGTATTTGAATAAAAATTGTCGGTTCACCGGTCACAATCGACCGATCATGTCCATTTTCTATATCAGGTAACGTAGCTATATATGTAAACTAAATTTTAAGTTTCATTGATCTAGTTCTTTTAGTTTTTCAGTAATCGTGATTTCAACAGACAGACGGACATCGCTAATTCGACTCAGGAGTTCATGACAATCAAGAATATTGTTACGAAAAGATGTAATTTGCCCTATAGTGCAAGCATTCAGCAATAATAAATGAGACGCAAGACAATTCAGCGCACTAAGCAATGTGTTAGAAAGAGACGTAATCATTCAGCGCACTGAGGCAGTGTGCGAGAAAGAGATGGAAGATCAGCGCATTAAAACACATGAGTGCGAATGAGATGCCAATAGCATTCACGAAACGAGTAGAAAGTTCTCGAAACAATTCGAAGCTTGTCGAAACGTGTCGAACTGATGCATGCAGTATATAAAGGAGCTGCATCTGAGGTATAGCACTTCAGTAGTGATTGGAAAGTGGTCGAGTGCATCTCGTGTAAGAACAATGTCAAGTTAAATTGTGGACATGCAGCAGATGTTAGAATTTGTTATTAGGTAAGTTGTTTATTAAAGTGAATTAATAAAGTCAATTGTTATAATTTAAACCAAACATAAGAGTGTTTTTATTTTGTACACAATCCAGAGATACAAACTTGTAGAACAGTTTTCCGTAGAGTGAATTTTCGTAACAATATATATACATACTTTCCAATAACGCATATGCTTTCTTTTGGGTCTAACATAAAGTATAAAAAGAAGAAACTTTGAACAGAAATGAAATTGAAAAAAAAACATACCCTTGAAGACATTTTAATTTGCATTTTCAACCACATTAATACATAACGAACCGCATTTAAATAGAAAAACCTTTGTCAACCATAATCAAACTTCGCCGGCTTCATAATCAAGCCGGCCTCAGCAGTCCAGAGGTAGCGCGCTGGACTTGCATTCTGAAGGTCTCGGGTTCGAATCCCGGCTTGGGCATGGGCGCTCGTGGTGATATTAACTACAAAATTGTAGGACAATTGTGTGGATCTTAGTAGATATTCCAAAAAAAAAAAAAAAATAATCAAACTTTAAAATAGTTTATTGTTCAAAAATAAGCATTATCATTCCATTTATATGTAACAAACATCAAACATTCAACAAATGAGCTAATTATTAATACGTTGTACAACAGCATTAAATCAAAATTATTTTTTCTACAAACAAAATCTGTCTATAGACGAAAGAACAAAACAACATGGGTTAGGATTGACATGGAAACATTTGTCTCTGTCGTAATTTCAGTATTACTAATTGTATTACCCAGAGAAATGTTCGCATACTATAATAAAAAAAAATAAAATAACTATTACAATAGAGTTGGAACATCAAAGAGATGACACTCGTAATTGGGTTATGTAGATAAGAGTGATTAGCTAGATGAAGAGTGCGATATACCATATATGTTCTGATATTTCAATTTCGTTTGATAGTTGAAAACATCTATGAAAATTGTATACTTTTATGTTTAATATTGTAATTGGGTTTTATATAGATACGCATAAAAATAAATTTAATACAGAATATTAATTTCTAAGACAAATGTAAAAATACTTTATGTAAGAAAAACTTTTAAAATGTATATTCTCTTTTTTCTATAATACTGAATCGCATAGAAAATGTGTAGATATTAACAACTGATTTGCATAGACTACAACAATCCATAATTATATTAAAGTGAAAATGTGTCATAATTTATTTAATGACACCATATGTTTTGACAAAACTAAATACTACTGTTGACAAATGCGTATTCGCACGAGGCCGTCACTACAGTTAGTGATGTTGAAACTAAAACCGGTTATTAAGAAAAATAAAATAATTATAAATAAAATAATTTAACGAAGAATAGCGATTGTTTTCATTAAATCAATGAATTTCATTGCTTGATTGGTTAATGAATGCAATTAATATCGGTCGATTAATACGTCGATTATTTTTTCTGTGTATAAGAACTTAGGCTGAGCTCTCTCACCTATTTGTTCTGAAAGTGGTGGGACCTACAGTTTAATGCCGAGTCCGAATGGTGGGTGAAATCTATTTCATAGGCAATGTTTTACACTCGTAGGTTTGCTACATTTACTGCCGAGAGGTAGCGAAAAATGTTTTTCTATGTAAAGATGTTGTTAGCCCCAGTCCTGGCTTGAGCAATTGACCTTCCGGTTCGCAGTCCAACGCACTAATCTCTGAGCTACCGACGTTACCGGTTTTAAGATTACTTTACATAAAATCTATCTGTACTTCGAACGTACGGAAAAAATAGAACGAAAAAGTGAACATTACTTTAATAATCTTGATTTTTTTTAAAATCACAAACCAAAATATTTTTTTGGGAATATTCATTTCTAAAAAAGTACACAATTGCAAAAATCAAAAATCCTGAGATTTATGAAAATGCTCTCGTATTAATATTGTTTGTATTTCGAAGGAAACTTAGAAAAGAGAATGATAAGAAATTCAAAAATATATACTACGCGAGAAAAAATGTCTGTGAATTTTCTGAAATTTCATACATATTTCTGGAAAACCTTCATATAAATGGAAGTTTATGAAATAAGTTTATTAAAAAAAAAACACTAGAGAGATTTTAAACATATAGAACCCAACAGAAGTCTGTCTTTTTTAAGGAATACTTCGTCTGACAATAACAGAGACGAATGAAAGCATTTAGCAGTCCCAGACAAAATGTTTGCAATGCCTAGGTAGTTTAGAAACATTTAATCGGAAGATTTTTAGCACAGAAAGGTGGAGGTATAAATATGACCCCAAAATACGTGATTGCACAGAACTAAAAAAATACATCATATTGATGAATTCCGTTCTTCCAACCATCATTGTATTGAAGAACCGTTCATAATATTAATGACTAACGACATCAATGTTATGAATGCTATCATAAATATGTTTAACGCTTGGTAACTGTGAAAAAAGTGTCCTTCAATATGATGAACTGTATGTGAAGATTACGTTTCATCATATTAATGAACAAATACATAAAATACAACATAAATGTACATCATATTGAAGAATGCTGTTCACTAAAGCAAATTTCAATCAAAATATATTTTTTATTCGTTCATTTTCAAGAAGTTAATAATAATAGTTTGGCGCTACAGTCCTTAATAGAACTTCGGCCGAGCTCTCTCACCATTTTGAGCTGTGCGTGTTATATTTACACTCAAAGTGGTGGGACCTACAGTTTATTGCCGAATCCGAACGGCGGTTGAGAGCTTTTCATAGGCAATGGTTTTACTCTCGTAGGTTTGCCATTTACTGCCGAGAGGTAGCGCGGTAAAGAAAAATGTTTCTATGAAAAGATGTTGTTAGCCCCAGTCCAGACTTGAACCGGGGACCTTTCGGCTCGCAGTCCAACGCACTAACCACTGAGCTACCGCGGCTACTCAAGAAGTTATTGTATGTTATTTCCAATATAAGGACTGCGTCGAATAAAATTGTCCGTTACATATCTTCCCATAATATGCTATTGCAGGATTCAAATTAAAAAAATTTGATCATAGTAGCTCTGAATTAAATGACAGAAAATAATTTGTGTCAGTTATAGTCAATACAAAATTTATTAACGCGAAAATGGCAAACGAAGTGGAAGTGCGAGAAAATATAATTAAAATTTTTCAAAAACAACCTAGTTGATCTTTTAAAAAAATTGCCAAGGAGGTAGGGGCTAACCCTAAGATCATTTCTCGCGTTATCAACCGCTTTAAGGAAAACCTAGGTATTGATCGGAAGAAAGGTTCTGGTAAAAAAAGGCCCACATGATCGTGAAAAGTCGAAGAAGGTTGTGAATATTTTAAAGAAAGATCCAAACATATCCGGAAGGAAATTGGCGAGAAATGCGGATTGCTCAGAATCTTTCGTGCGCAGGACTAAGAAAGAAGCTGGGCTAAAGACGTACAAGGTCCACAAAGTTCCGGATAGAAATGCCGTCAAGAATGAAACCGCAAAACAACGCGCTAAAAAGCTGAACCAAGATTTTTTCAAAAAATTCGATTGCTGCATAATGGACGACGATACTTATGTTTTAGCGGACTTTTCTCAGCTACCTGAGCAGGAATTTTATACAGCCGATTCTCGAGGAAATGCCGCTGAAAAATTCAAATAAAAAAAAATGACAAAATTCCCAAAGAAATTCCTTGTTTGGCAGGCAATTTGCAGTTGTGGAAAAAGGAGCAGCTCATTCGTGACATCGGGTACAATTAATAGTGAAGGAATGTGTGATGGAATGCTTGCAAAAGAGATTGCTTCCATTTTTACGCCAACATTAAGTGTCCACATTTTTTTGGCCTGACCCCGCTTCATGTCACTAAATCAAAATGGCCTTAGAGTGGATCCAACAAAATGCAGTGATTTTGGTATCTAGAGATGCCAATCCACCAAACTGTCCAGAACTCAGGCCGATTGAGAGATACTGGGCTTTAGTAAAAAGGGAGATGAAGACAACAAAAGAAGTGGACAAAGACCTTCAAGACTTTTCTAATATATTTATGAATAAATGTTAGGAAAAAAAAATGTTATACCCCAGGATACCAAACGATATCGAAACGAATTCGAAACGATATCGGTAGTTGGTAGAAAAAATCATAACATTTATGAATAAATTCATTAAACATTTTCAACTTTTAAATGCGGTTATTTTACAATAAACTTTTTTTGTGATAGCACCTTATTGTTCTGAGACTTTTGATTATAAAACCACATGATTTGCTCTTTGTCCGGAATATAAAAAAGTATCCATATATTATTATTTTATAAATTGGTGTTAAACATTTTTCGCAATCGGTTTTTGGAAATTTCTAGTTGTGTAAGAACCCAAATAAGAATATAATTTACAACACAACAAAATATATTTCACATAAATACATTAATTTATTTTTTGCATCGACTCTTAAATAGTACTGACAACTAATTTGCACCTACAACCGAGACGAGGATGACGACGACATAAACCAAAAACAATACAAACAAGAACCAAAATTAAGAGGCCCACAGTAGAAGCGGGTCTAAATTGATGGCATGTCAGTTATAAACAGTTGATGTTGTTGTCATCAAGCATATATTTTATACATATATTGTATAGTAAATGTTTGTATCTTTTTCGATAGGCATAGTGCTGACAAAGTATTTCAGTTTTGTGGAAAGTGTGTGGCGGTCTCTGTGAGTATTAAGCTATATATATGAGTGCTTTTACACGCAGTTGACATTAATTTTGACAACACAAATAAATTTAATTACAAGAAGATGTCAGAATGTTGTGTGACTGAACAATGAATTGAATTTGTGACAAAAAGTGTGATAAAACTTGATATAAATATTGTGATTTCTGTAGTGAAAATAAGGAGTGGCAGTGAAGTGAATAGCATTAATGGATTTGCTAGTACAGCTTTTCTTGCGTTGGAATATTTAATTATAGTACTATAATATCAATACATTGAGCAAATTAATGTTGTAAAATATACTACATTTATGTATTTGTTTTTAAAAATGCAGTACTGTGAAATTGCAGTAACGAAACACAAAGAGAACACACAACAACTAAGCAGCTGTAAGAAATATATTGAAGGCAGAATTAAATTCAAAATTTCTCCAAGAACGAGTTGAATTAATAAATACAGAATGCAGTAAAAATAAATTCAGTTGAATCTTTTCTTCTTATTAATAAATACAAATGTAGTAATTTTTAAATTTTTCATGCATACGATTTAATAAATTTTCTACATATTAATATAATTTAAATTAATAACTACAGAGTGTAGTTAAAATAAATACAAATGTGGTATTTTTTTTTTTTAATTAATTTTTTTTTACCATCAATTTTATTATTTTCCAATATTTTTTCAAATTTTCAATATATTCATAAAAAAATACACAATGTAGTTATTTTCAATACAACTGTACATTTTTTTATAGAAATGCAGTAGATTTATGTAGTTGGTTTCTAAACAAAAGCAACTACAAAAACATATGTATTTATTTTAAAGACATTTTTGTTTGTTTTTAATATAGTATTCCCCCAGACAAAATTTTAAGCAGGCAAGTGGTTCGAAACACGCAGGCAAACAAGCTACCTGTACGCATTGAAATCACATTTTATATGAAGCTTTGAGGTAGGCAAAGGTGGGAATGTGGACAAAAGCTGCTAGTTCCCGGCTATAGCATGAATACAAAATTGGTAGGGAACTGACAGGCATAGATATGGATATGGTAGCCAAACAGGTGTAAGCAAAATGGTAGGCACAAGCAGGGTAAAGTAGGCAATGTGCTGGAAGCAAAATGGTAGGGAAAGGTAGGGAGCATAAACATATAACATAAATCATCAGTTCCCATCCATCCCACAGTACCAAACACTACTTGTTGTACAATAACACCGACGAATTTTGTTTGTTAAATTTTCGCGAAAAACTCAAACGCTTCGATTCTCTATTGCTGGATTCGCATATGTTTTCTGAACTAACTCCGAATTCTTTGTTATTGTGTTTGCAATTTTGCTAAAAAAAGTGATTGCAGAAAGCAATAACAAAACACGTGTGTATTAAAAACAATATGTGTTTGTTTTTGTACAGCAAGAAGTTTTTGTTTCGGGCGTCATGACGGTTAAAACTATTTGCTGTGCACTTTTGATGATTATGTTGATATCAGCAATACGCAAATCCGCGTCAATACGGCACATTTTCACGTTTTAATTAAAACAATTCGCGTTGCAAATTGACAAAAGTAAAGGCCGATGTTTACAAATGACATAAATTTTCAATACTGAAAAATTTGAAAGGAAAAATTGATATTTGTAAACAAAAATTTTAGTCGACAACTTGTTGATCAATCATTTAAAACTTCAAAATAAAAACTTTTTATAAACAAAATTTTCTGTCGACAACTTGTTGATCAAGCTTTAAAATTTTCAAAACAGAAATTCCTACACAATGTGTTTGCCTGCTACTCGCAGGCTACTTTTCCCTTTCAGATTCCTACTATGAAGAAGCTTTTTAAAATTTCAAAACAGAAATTCCTATACAATGTGTTTGCCTGCTACTCGCAGGCTACTTTCTTTCCCTTTCAGTTTCCTACTATGAAGAGCTTTTTAAAATTTCAAATAAAAATTCCTATACAATGTGTTTGCCTGCTACTCGCAGGCTACCTTTCCCTTCCATATTCTAGCTATAAAGTTACCTTTCAAAACTTCAAAACCAAAACTTACAGAAAATGCTTTTGCCTGATAGGGGTAGGCTTGAGCATACCAGTTTGCGGCGTAAAAGCTGCTATAGGTAGCCTGCTTATTTTCAAAAATTCAAAATGCCTGCTATGCAATGTGTATTTCCTACTATATTCCTGTGAGTTTTCCTCAAAACTACTACTATAATACCAGTTTCCTTGTATATTTTTTGTCTGGGGTTTTATTCGGTGTATAATTTAGTGTGTATGATAAACCGTATTTGAATACAAGTGTATTTTGATTTATGAATTTTGTTTCGATATTTATGCTTTGCTGAAATAAAATATTATTATGCAAATTTTATGACAACCAATTTGTCTATGATAAAAAAAAACTAAGAAAACAAAACACACACGCAAAGCAAAAATTTTAATTTATCACAAGTTAAAATATTTCCTCGAATTAATGGCACACCTATTAAAATGCGGGACACTTAAATATGAGACAGTCAACAAAAAAAAAAACTTATTTCCTTTGTGTAAAAGAAGAATTTTTGAACCAAAATTTGTCGCGCGTTTAACGTTAATGTGCTTGATACTGATGTTGGTTGGTCCAGCCACCGTTAAACTTGAAAACTCCATTAAAACTGATTTGCTGGCATTGCGTTATTATCTGCGCAGAGATCCCAAACAAAGCAAACTTTCTTATCCAAACCTTTAACCTGTGAAAAATATACTTTCTTTGGTGCTACCTTTTAAAATGTTCAACTTAGTCTTGGACTATAAGTATTGCGTTAACTTTATGCGGGTCTTTGGCTATTGTTGTCTTTGAGTTTTTAGATATTTCCATTTTTTAACATTTTCGTTTTATTAAATTCACCATTGGCATTGCTTCATAGTTCGCTAGATCGCAGCAACCAACATTATTTTTAAATCTCATATAGTCGTTCTATAGTTTCTATAAGAATCCTTTTTGCCTTAATATCTAGTACTACTTCTATCTGCACAGTTATTCCTTTCTCTGTGTGCGTGTCTCTTCAGTACATCTTTCAACCAGCAGCCGCAGCAACTCTAAAACCAGTCGGACACAAAATCCATTCGAAATCGTTCAAGTGAAAATCTGTAGCCCACATTTATACTACGTTAATAAAACTGAAATCGACTCGCATTCAATCGATTCGACGTCTTTGGGTACGTTTTTGTTTTTCCACTTCTGGTACACAGAATGTTGCCTGCCAGATGGTGTGCCGAAAGGTTTATCCATGTTTAGATATGTGTGCGTGTCTAGTATTATTTTGGGTGTGTAGCCAAGGTTTAAGAGGCAGGTAAGAGGCACTTTGCTTTCGTTGATGTGTTTATAAATTATTTTTGAGTATTTGCTTTAGTAAAAACCAACATAATGATGATTGTTTAAATGCAATCAGTGCGGAATATAAATTGTTAATGTGGCTGATTGGGAATGGGTTTCGCAAATTACTTGTTGATAGCAGCTTTTTATAGTTTTAACTGATTGACATATAAAACATTAGTTTTACATCAATTTGAATTGTTAAGGACCAGTTTTTCAGTGCTAGTTGAACTTTGTTTTTGGTTTAAAATCAAAATCGATTTTTTCAGTGAACTTCATCCGTCGTTTAAACTTAGTTTAAACGAACGATGCTGATGGTTTAAACTACGTTTAAACTTTCAAAGTTTTTGACATGCATTTTTTTCACAACACTATTCACTATTTTCTGTCGCTGCACTGTTTCACAAATTATTATTAATTTTTGTATATTTGCACACTATGCATTAAAAAAAAGTCTCACGTACACTTTAGTTGCTCGATCTCTTGTTTAAATTTAAAAATACATTAATTTTATTTTTCTGAAACAATTTTTTTATTTATTTAATTTTAAATGACATTTATCAGAAGTCAAAATCGAAAGAATTATTTGTCATTTGCCTGTTGTGCCATATGTATTGTCTTGGTCTGTATATACCGCTGAATCAATTTGACTGAAATTTAATTTGAGGATACTATGGAGTTCGGAGGGTGAATTAGAATATATATATGGGTGGGATTGGACAACGGGGTGGGTCAGCTCCCATACAGCCTACACATTCAATACGATATAATTCGGTATTCAAATTTAAAAAAATTGCAAAAACACGAAAACCAATTTAAAACACAAAAATAAGAGAAAAATCAAAAGCAAAAACAAAAATCAAAAGGCAAAACAAAAACAAGAGCAAAAACTAATACATATACACAAAAACAATAAAAGCCTAAACAATAGCAAACGCACCAAAACACAACAGCAAAAACACAAACGCAAAACTTAAAAAAAAAAAACAAAAACAAAATCTCAAAAGCAAAACCATAAAAAAATTGAAGCAAAAATACAAAACGAAAGTAAAAGAATTGGCAAAAACAGGAATTCGAAAAACACAAAATCAAAAACAGAAATAAAAGTAAAAACACAAAACATATACAAAAGCAAAATCACAACAAAAGTAAAAACACATCACAAAAGCAATTACATAAAAAAAATCAAAATACAAAAAAAAACCAAAGATAAAAAATGAAAAAAGCAAAAACAAAAAAACACAAAAGCAAAGGAAAAAACAAAAACGAAAAACAAAAGAATAATCAAAAATACAAAAACAAATGAAAAAGATTAAGCAAAAACAAGAAATTAAAAAATACAAAATCAAAAACAGAAAAAGAAAAAGAAAAGTAAATACACAAAAACAAATATACAAAAGTACGGAAAAACACAAACACAAAAGCAATTGCATAAAAAAAAATCAAAATACAAAAAAAAACCAGATAAAAGATATAAAATAAAAAAAGCAAAAACAAAAAAACACAAAATCAAAAGCAAAGCACAAAAACGAAAAACAAAAGAAAAATCAAAAATACAAAAACAAATGAAAAAGATTAAGCAAAAACAGGAAATTAAAAAATACAAAATCAAAAACAGAAACAGAAAAGTAAATACTCAAAAACAAACGTACAAAAGTACGGAAAAACACAAAAGCAAAACACAAAAGCAACAGTAAAATCTAAAATGCAAAAACAAAAGCAAAAAAAAATGAAAACACAAAATCAAAACCAAAAATTAAAACAAACAAAATCAAACAAAAACGGAAAAAACAAGAAAGGTTACAACATAAATTGAAATAAAAGCAAAACAAAAGCAAAAGATAAATATAAAAATAAAACAAACTAAGCAAAAACAAAATGAGCAAAAACACTATTTCATAAATATGAAACAAAAGTAAAAAAACAAAAATATAAAAAAAAAACAGAAATTAAATTTTAACAATATTCAACTAAAAACCAAAACCAAGCCTGATTTCGATTAAGAACAGCATACATTTTTTTTAAACTCACAAAATATTTTGTGATTACACTTTTCTTTAGTATATTGTATAAATGCACACCTATGCTTAAAAATTTGTTTAAAGAAACATAAAAAAAAGTTGGATAAAAAGAAAATAAAGAGGTTATTTAAAATAAATATATTTGATTGAAGTAGAAAAGCAAATGCATATGTTTTTACTATATTTATGTAGTTGTTTTTGTATATAAAACAACTAAATAAATTTATTGCGTTTTTAACTTAATTTTACTAAATTAATAGTTTTCAGTAGCCGCGGTAGCTCAGTGGTAAGTGCGTTGGACTGCGAGCCGAAAGGTCCCCGGTTCAAGCCTGGACTGGGGCTAACAACATCATTTCATAGAAACATTTTTCTATACCGCGCTACCTCTCGGCAGTAAATGGCAAACCTACGAAAGTAAAACATTGCCTATGAAAAGCTTTCGCCGTTCAGATTCGGCAATAAACTGTAGGTCCCACCACTTTGAGTACAAATATAACACACACAGCTCAAAATGGTGAGAGAGCTCGGCCTAAGTTCTTATAGGCCTGTAGTGCCAAACTATTATTATTATTAATAGTTTTCATATTAATTTTTACGTCCCAAAATATTTAGTTAAATTACTACATTTGCAATTGTTTTTAGTACATTTTGTATTTATTTAATTTCTAGTTATTTTTCAGAACAAATACATAAAGTAGTAAAATTTTACACATTAGTTTTTTTAAGATTTGTCGATATTAAATGTATTAGAGAAAGCATGTTCATGGCCAGCTCTTTTTTTATTCTCTCTATAAAAAAATTTCGATAATCTTTTTGTACAGGATGTTTATACTAGGTAATACTTTAGTTAAATTCTGGAAGTTATAGTCGAACTAATGCCCTACAGTATATAACCTACATGGGCTTGTGGTTAAAATGTTCTATAAAAAATAATCTTCGTGAAATCATTGTAAAATTTTACATTCAATCAATAAAAATAAAAGAATTTTTACGAATCTGTACGAGATAAAACTATAAAAAACCGTCCACTTTAATTAAATTATATCATGAAAATAATATTAAATACTATTTTGCACAGGTTTTTGTTAATTATTTTCGCGAGTATACTAAGTGAATAAAGTAATTATAATTTAAAATATAACATGAATAGCTCTAACGTAACTATATCAATATAATAAGTAAAAAAAGCACATTTAAATACACTAAAGGTGTGTGTCACATATAAAAGGACAATTTGTCAAGTTTCAAAAAAAAACAGCTGCCAATATACTATGGTTTGCTGCATTCACATAATTCAGACAAATTGTAAATATCTAGCTATTTTTTTCCGTATTTATACCATAAAACATCTAACCATAGATACATATGTAAATATTTATGTAGATAGTTGTGAATGTGGTTAGTATCAACAGCCTACATACAGGGCTTTTTATTTTCCCTTTCATGTTTTTTTTTTAGAATAGACTTAATGACCGCAAACATTACAATATATACGAAAATATGAGTCTAATAAAAAAAGCATTAAGTGCAGTTTTGATGAAAACTGAAAGATATAATTTCATCCAGAAATAATATTACAACTAAAATTAAATTCAATGCAATATACAAATGTTCGAATAAATAAATTTCGATAGTGCTAAATTTTAAAATATTTCTGCCGTATTACGAATTACTTCTTTTGAACAAAAATTTGGCATGGACAAAATTAGAAAAAAAAATGTCTATGAAAAGATATTGTTAGTCCCAATGGAGATTTGAACTGTTATACAGTAAAACTGTTATACAGTAAAACTGTTGTACAGTAAAACTGTTATACAGTAAAACTGTTATACAGTAAAACTGTTATACAGTAACACTGTTATACAGTAAAACTGTTATACAGTAAAACTGTTATACAGTAAAACTGTTATACAGTAAAACTGTTATACAGTAAAACTATTATACAGTAAAACTGTTAAACAATAAAACTGGTATACAGTAAAACTATTATACGTTAAACTGTTAAACAGTAAAACTGTTACAGTAGAACTGTTACAGTAGAACTCTTATATATGAAAAGTCTTATGTAGTAAAACTGTTATACAATAAAACTGTTATACAGATAATCTGTTATAAAGTAAAACTATTATTCAGTAAAGCTACTATACAATTAAACTGTAATGCAGTAAACGGTTCTACAGGAAAACTGTCATACAGTAAAACTGTTATACAGTAGAACTGATATACATTAAATGTCTTATGTAGTAAAGCTGTTATATACTACAGTAAAACTGTTGTACAGTAATACTGTTATACTAAAAACTGATATATACAGAAAATAATTAAATTGATTGACACAATTTTTAATTTTTTTTTTTTTTTTCAAAATTTTCACATAACTACTTTGTCCTTGGAAAGCAGCTGCTGCCGTATCTGTGCGTGTGTTTGTTTTTATTGACACATACGCATATTTATGACCGGACATTAATTACTAACACACACAAATTTCCTATTATTTTTTTTTAGTTTTTTGCACACAACTTTTTGCCTAGAACTTGTAGCAGCTTGGAAAAAATAGATTTTGGCGTGGCAAAAAGTTGTGTCAGTGTTTTTCCACAAATTCACATGTTGTCAAGTTCTTTTTTTTATTATTTTTAATTTTTGTTTTGCCTTTTGTCGCACAAAACACACATC
Source organism: Dryomyza anilis (assembly GCA_951804985.1). Classification (NCBI taxonomy): domain Eukaryota; kingdom Metazoa; phylum Arthropoda; class Insecta; order Diptera; family Dryomyzidae; genus Dryomyza; species Dryomyza anilis. The sequence goes on along the minus strand of OX638130.1, from coordinate 97,945,696 downwards.
ACACAAACTACACAACTGACATGGTTTAGTACTGGGTGGATGCTAGGGTTGATAGATAATATTTAAAGTTAAAGTGAATTTTCCAAAAATATAATTTTGAGTGCGTTTGTGGTGTGTGGGTGGTGACAAAAACACTGCAAGGACAACAGCAAAACGATGACCGGCAGCTGTGCATATTTGGAAGTTAAATGAATAAAGTGAACAATGTGTCCTTGAACTTATTTTTATGTTTTTGGCAGTTTTTTTATTTTTTATTTTCAATTTATTATATTTTATTTTTTTATCTCTCAACTAATTTTAGTTTGGCTCTGTGTGCGTTCTCGCGTTTAACACATCACCCGCAATTTATTGAAATTGTGAAAAATTTAACAATATATAAAAAAAAAATACTTTTTATTATTGTCGTTGTTAAAATTATCAACTGCGCTGCAGTGATAACGTTTGAGCGCAGCAACTTCCGCTTTCGACAACAGTCAGCTGCATTTCCGCTTAAACACAGCCATGGCCAACAGACAGTTTGGGCCAACACGTTAAAAACAACAATTAAACTTTAATTAGTTTTTGAGTTGACTGCTGGCTATTGGCTGCTTTATGCTATATGCAATTTATGTTTTTGTGTGAACTTTTGGCTCGAATTCCTTTGTTATTTTTTTTCCTCCTGAGTTACGTTTCCCGAATGAGTTACGGTAGCTCTGATGAATTTCATTGTTTGCTAACGCTTTTAAACTTTTTACGTTAAAACATTTTTTTTTTGCAAATAATAGAAATTAGCTGTGTATAAGCGATAAATAAAATTGCAAACTTTTTATTTCTTAAGGCTTTATATATCTTTTTTGAAGGCACACTTGATTTTAAATTGAGTATTAAAACTTTCGAATATGAAACCGTAAAAGAATCAATAAAACAATTAATCATTAAATCATTAAATCATTAAATCATTAAATCATTAAATCATTAAATCATTAAATCATTAAATCATTAAATCATTAAATCATTAAATCATTAAATCATTAAATCATTAAATCATTAAATCATTAAATCATTAAATCATTAAATCATTAAATCATTAAATCATTAAATCATTAAATCATTAAATCATTAAATCATTAAATCATTAAATCATTAAATCATTAAATCATTAAATCATTAAATCATTAAATCATTAAATCATTAAATCATTAAATCATTAAATCATTAAATCATTAAATCATTCAATCATTAAATCATTAAATCATTAAATCATTAAATCATTAAATCATTAAATCATTAAATCATTAAATCATTAAATCATTAAATCATTAAATCATTAAATCATTAAATCATTAAATCATTAAATCATTAAATCATTAAATCATTAAATCATTAAATCATTAAATCATTAAATCATTAAATCATTAAATCATTAAATCATTAAATCATTAAATCATTAAATCATTAAATCATTAAATCATTAAATCATTAAATCATTAAATCATTAAATCATTAAATCATTAAATCATTAAATCATTAAATCATTAAATCATTAAATCATTAAATCATTAAATCATTAAATCATTAAATCATTAAATCATTAAATCATTAAATCATTAAATCATTAAATCATTAAATCATTAAATCATTAAATCATTAAATCATTAAATCATTAAATCATTAAATCATTAAATCATTAAATCATTAAATCATTAAATCATTAAATTATTAAATCATTAAATCATTAAATCATTAAATCATCGATAAAATGATGTTACTCATACGACACGAGTACTTTTTATTATAGTCAAAACAATTTTGACATATGTGAAATGAGAAATATGAAAATTACTTTGCAATTTTTGTGCATTCCATGAATAGACTATATGTTTAAGCCCATTAAAATTACAAATTCAATGCATTAATGTAAAATACGATTTTAATGCATTCTCTGACTCTTTCGACAAAAACACTTAGACAACTATAAAACACATTGAAGCTGTTGTTGTTTTAGATAACATGACCATTAAATTCATTACATTAAAATTGTCCTTACGCTAGAGAAAAGCAATAAAACTACAGGCAGCAGACGACGATTGTAGAAAGATATTGTCTTTTATTATTCACTACAAATTAAAATTTTCACTAAATATTCAATTTTTCACTAAAAGATCAACTTTTCATTATATATTAAATTTTTACTAAAAACTTTCACTACAATGAATTTTTCACAAATTTTTTTTTTACTAAAGATTCAATTTTAACTAAAAAAAATAAAAAATTGCACTACAAATTAAAATGTTCACTAAAAACACTACACAACAGCCATTCTGCGCAGCAGTCAAGGTTATTTTTGTATTTTGTAAAATGACGCCCTTATTCCGAAAAAATGGTTTAATAATTCTTTGGATAGGTTTACAAAATATGGGCCAATAACTTTTGGACCGAGCTTTCATAAAGGTAGTCACATATATTTGCAAATATCTCGCGTTCTAAATAACACATATGATCAAATGTTATATCGTATGAAAGTTAATTAAATATCGAATAAACATTTCTTAGAACATTTTTAAATTGGTTTATTAGTTTAAGAGAACTCAAAAGGAGAACTTGAAAAATATGTTTTTTTTAACAAAAATTTAAGAAAAAATTAATTTCAAAAAATGGAAAAAAATCGAGAAAGTAAGATGATACACAAATTTTAATTTTTCAAAATTAGTTCACACTCTTTCAAATAAATTGAGCTATAAATGACAAAATTATATGGGTAACATTTGAAGATAAAAAAATGTGAAAGCAATATAATTGAGTGCTATACAAATAGGCATAAAAATAAAAAATAAAAAATGTGAGCAGATCACGATTTTTTTTTTGAGCACCTGTTGATAGATGATTGCTTGTAATTAATTTTAAATTTTATAACTTTATTTTTAATACTTGACGAGATATGTGATCCTAAAAAGTAAACCCATATTTCGTAGTGGATGTAGTAGATTACGTTGATTAAATCGACTAATTTTCGAACTTTGCATTACTATTCTACTGAAATATATTGAAAATAAATTTCACATCATTCGGAATAGCAGTTTTAAAGTTATCGTGGCGGACAGACATATGCTCATATCTAAATCGACTCGGAAAGTGATGTTGACAAAGAAAATATATACTTTTTCATACCAGTCACGCCTACTAAGAGGCGCTAAAATATCTTCACATATATTTTATAACTTGTAACCCATGGGTATTGGGTATAAACATATTATGAGATTTGTTTTTTAGTTAAAACCCAATTGTAATGCTTTCACATAATTTTTTCTGTTCTCAAAATGTATCTATGGATTTCTTTTATTTTTACATCAATTTCTTTAAAAATGTACAGGCTAATTTTGCAATATTACAAACTGTGCATCATCTTGCGTTTTCAATTATTCGCCATTTTTTAAATGCATTTTTAAATAAAATTTTGGTGGACAAAATTTACATTTTTCGAGTTCTTCTGTAGAGTTTTCTTAAACCAATTCCAAACTATTGCAAAAAATGTTTATTGAATATTTAATTATCTTTCATTCGATATAACAATTGCGTTTATGGGTTTTATTAAACGCAAAATATTTACAAATATATGTGACCACCTTTTTGAAAGCTCAGTGCAAAAGTTATTGCCCGAAATATCGTAAACCTATCCGTAGAAAATTTTTTAATTCATATATTCAAATTCTGCGAGTCATTTTTAATAATACTAAAATAATGGAATTTACTTGCTCATTTTGTTGTGTAGTGAAATTAAATGTTTCACTAATAAATCAAATATTCACTAAAAAATTCATTTTCCACTAAAAATTAATTTTTCACTAAAACTTCATTTTGCACTAAAAATTTATTTTTCACTATAAAATAAAATTTTTAATTGAAATTCAATTTTTCACTAAAAATTCAATTATCATTAAAAAAAAATATATTATATGTTCAATTTTTTCTAACAAAAAAATCAATTTTTAACTAAATATTTTCTTTACAAAAAAATTCAATTTTTTACTAAAAAATTACATTTTTCACAAAAAATTCAATTTTTAATTTAAAAAAAAAATATTCACCCAAAATTCAATTTTTCACTAAAAATTCAATTTTTAACTAAAAAAAAAAAAAAAAAGGATTTTTTATCTAAATAAAAAATTTCACTGCAATATAAATTTCTACTTTAAGTTCAGTTTTTCTCTCAAAATAAAAATATCTATTAAAAAAAACTACTTTTACTACCTTTCTCGAAAACTATTCTTACTCTTCACACTATACATTACAAGCAGCAGTCATTAGTTTTCTTTGATGTGAAGTCAACCACGCCGCACACAACCACGCACGCACACAACGTCACACACACACATATAGTGTAATACAAACACAGATAAAGAAAAGCCATTAAGCACACTCAGTCTCATTAGTAGTAGTTGTTGTATATTTTAATAAAGACATTTTAAATACAAATAAAACCGAAACTTTTGCCATCATTGCAAAAACTTTCAATTGCAAGAAAATTTTAATTTTATGTAGCATACTTTGAGGCGGCTGTACACCAGAGGCAACTTTATCAATTTGTTGTAAATTTTGTTATAGTTGATTATTACACGATTTTCTACAAAATACTCTTAAAAGCACCACAAAATTGTGGCTTAATAAGCATCAAAGCTAAATTAATTCCGAGAGTTTGGGCATAATTTGAAGAGTCTCTGTCTCTGTTGGCAACTCTACGCTAAAGTACTGTGTTGTCAACATCTACTATGCGTGGCTTAGGTTTTAAGTAATTTTGCAAATATTTTGCGGCAGCAATTCATTAAAATATATACTTCAACTTTAAGCTGTCGCTGTTCTTTTTTTATTTTGTTTTCCTTCTATGTTTTCTTTACAAAATAAAACGTCTAAGCCACTGCACACTGTCTATGCGAAAATTTGTATTTTTTAATATTTACTTTGCATTCTGCTGTACGATTTAACTGCAGAGTGTAGTAAATAAAGAGCTGCTCGCGCCAAAGCCGCAGCCCAAACAGCGGAAGGAAGTGAGTTACGTGCGCACCGGATGTTGCCGCTGTTTGCTTGATAAACACCAAACAATTACAAAAATAGCAACAACCACAACTAACGAATGGGACGCCATCATATTGTGTGTCACTCAAACTGTCTCTGTTTGTCTAGTGTTTAGTGGGAGAAATACGCGGAAATTACATGCGACAATTTTTCAGTTTGGAAAATTTCAAACTATATTTAATCCCTGAAATTGCATTTATAGCACACTTGCCTAACTAAACAACAACAAAAATTAAAAAAATTTTATTGAATTTTCAACATTTTGTACAATTTTAAACAGCCACAATATAATTTATGCACAATATAAATTTTGTGTAATGCAATCGCAAGTTTCGAGCTCATTAGGCAATTATTATCATTTATTAAATTATTTATGTTTAGAGGGAGAAGCATTTTGTGGCGGAAAGAAATTGAAATATTTTTGGATTTTTTATTTAAATTAATTTTTAGAGAAAATTTGAATTTTTAGTGAAAATTTGTTTTTTTTTTGAAAAATTGAATTTTTAGTGAGTAATTGAAATTTTAGTTAAAAATTGTATTTTTTTAGTTGAAAATTTAGTAAACATTAATTTTTAGTGAAAATTAAATTTTTAGTGATAAATTTAATTTTTAGTGAACATTTTAATTTTGAGTGAAAATTTTAATTTTAAGTGAATATTTTTATTTTCAGTGAAAAAATAAAATTTTGAAATTTTAGTGAAAAATCGTTTTTTAGAGAAAATTTTATTTTTTATTGAAAAATGTAATTTTTGTGAACAATTTAATTTTTAATGAAAAATTAAATTTTAGTGCAAAATTTGATGTTGAGTGAAAAATTTAATTTTAATTAATATTTTTATTTTTAGTGAAAAAATTAAATTTTGAAATTTTAGTGAAAAATCGTTTTTTATTGAAAATTTTATTTTTTAGTGAAAAATGTAATTTTTAGTAAAAAAATTGAATTTTTAGTGAAAAATTGAATTTTTAGTGAATATTGAATTTTTAGTGAAAATTTGAATTTTAAAGAAAAAATTTGAATTTTTAGAGAAAATTTGAATTTTTAGTGAAAATTTGAATTTTGAGTTAAATATTTAATTTTTAGTAAAAATTGAATTTTTAGTTAAGATTTCAATTTTTAGTGAGAAATTGAATTTAAGTGAAAAATTGAATTTGTAGTGAAAAATTGAATTTTTAGTGAAAAATTTAATTTTTAGTGAAAAATTTAATTTTTAGTGAATATTTTTATTTTCAGTGAAAAAATTACATTTTGAAATTTTAGTGAAAAATCGTTTTTTAGAGAAAATTTAATTTTTTAGCGAAAAATGTAGCTTTTAGTGAACAATTTAATTTTTAGTGAAAAATTTAATTTTTAGTGAAAAATTTAATTTTTATTGAAAAATTTAAAATTTTAAAATTTAATTTTTAGTGAAAAATTTAATTTTTAGTGAAAAATTTAATTTTTAGTGAAAAATTTAATTTTTAGTGAAAAATTTAATTTTTAGTGAAAAATTTAATTTTTAGTGAAAAATTTAATTTTTAGTGAAAAATTTAACTTTTAGTGAAAAATTTAATTTTTAGTGAAAAATTTAATTTTTAGTGAAAAATTTAATTTGTAGTGAAAAATTCAATTTGTAGTGAAAAATTGAATTTTTAGTGAAAAATTGAATTTTTAGTGAAAAATTGAATTTTTAGTGAAAAATTGAATTTTTAGTGAAAAATTGAATTTTTAGTGAAAAATTGAATTTTTAGTGAAAAATTGAATTTTTAGTGAAAAATTGAATTTTTAGTGAAAAATTGAATTTTTAGTGAAAAATTGAATTTTTAGTGAAAAATTGAATTTTTAGTGAAAAATTGAATTTTTAGTGAAAAATTGAATTTTTAGTGAAAAATTGAATTTTTAGTGAAAAATTGAATTTTTAGTGAAATATTGAATTTTTAGTGAAAAATTGAATTTTTAGTGAAAAATTGAATTTTAGTTAAAAATTGAATTTTTAGTGAAAAAATAAATTTTTATTGAAAAATTTAATTTTTAGTGAAAAATTTAATTTTTAGTGAAAACTTTAATTTTTAGTGAGAAATTGAATTTAAGTGAAAATTGAATTTTTAGTGGAAAATTGAAGTTTTAATGAAAAATTGATTTTTAAAGAAAAAATTGAATTTTTGGTGAAGATTGAATTTTTAGTCAAAAATTGATAAGTTTTTTAGTAAATTTTTTTTAGTAAAAATAAAAGTAATTTATGAGAAAATTTAATTTTTTTTAAATACTTCAATTTATATTTTGCTATTTTTAAAATGTTTTACTCCAAAATTCGCTGGCACAGCACCCGGCCATAACTATTCAAGTTCGCATCTAATAAAGACGTGCTTCAATGTTTGCACTTGAAGCGTCCTCTATTGTGTTTGGGGGGGCGTTGAGCATGAAATTGCAGTGAGCAATTTCTAAATCAATGGTTCATGTTCATGCTGCAGTATAAAGCAGTATAAAAAGCAGTCTGCATCAAGCAGAAATATTGCGCAGACATTTCGCAAAGTTTCAAGCATAATGTTTGGATTGACATACTTGAAATTGGCAGTGGTGGCGGTGTCGCGGCGGCGGCGGCGGTGGCGGCGGTGGTGCTGCACCAAATGCAGTAGAATATGACGTGACTTTGCAAAATAAATACCTGGTCTAAGCAGCAAAACATGCAGCTGCATAAATTATTGGAGGTGTTTGTTGCGTGTTACAAAAAGACAATAGAAATAGTCGTTATTGTCAAGGTAAATCGTACAAAATTATTTAAACAAAGAATATAATTTAAAGTTTTGTTTAGAAAAAGAAATAAATATATCAAAATAAATTTGAAATTAGTCCTTTTTTTTGCATTATATTAAATAAAATAATATTAAAACCAAAAAAATCATTAATTTAAAAAAATACTCTACTCTTCAAAACTAGAACAACATTTCCAATGGATGAGCCATAAAATTTATAAAAAGTTCAAGTGTTGGAAAAAAGTTAGTAATTTTGATAGTTAATTTGGACTATAATCTGAATAACTAAAGGGTTTTTCAATAGGAGCGCTACAATTTTTTTTTTCAAGGGTTTTTCAACAGGGACGCTACAAAAGTAGAGCGACAGGGACAGCAAACGACGTCATATTTCTTGCCGCTCTTTTGACATTTCCTTCCAGTAAGGTTTGCCATTTCATAATGGAAATATATACGAGCCAACAATGAGTCGAAATTATTAATATTTATCTTCGTATAATTTTCCATCATTCGTATATCTTTCCATCATGAAATGGCAAACCTTACTGAAGAGAAATGTCAAAAAAGCGGCAAGAAAGCTGGCGTCGTTTGCTGTCCCTGTCGCTCTACTTTTGTAGCGTGCCTGTTGAAAAACCCTTTATAAATCATTTTCTTGTTTAACATTAGCACCCAAATGCCGAAAACTCATTCAAAAATAGTCTAAGAAAATGTAGGAATTTCTAAGTTTAAATTCATAGAGAAATATTAACATTTATTATTATATTAAAATTAGTCTTGAAAATTTAAAGAAAGATTGCATTTAAAGTTTTTTAGAAAACTAAACTTAGTTGTTTGTTTTTTTTTTATATTCTAAAAAGTGACAAAAAAAAGGGGTCTAAATTTTCGATTTGCCATTTACTTAAAAACGTTAAGCAATTGGAAAAAGTAAGTCAGCAGTTAATATTAGCATCCGATAATTATATAGAAAAGATGTTTGTGATGTCCATAGGACACATTTAATTTTGATAATTGATAGATATTAATAGAACTAAATTGATATTAATAGAACATCATTTAAGTATTTTAAAAATTAGAACCAATGAAAAAAAATTAGTAATTTTTATTGTTAGTTGACACTATGCTCTTGATAATCATACATCATGTTCTTATTTAACGTTAGATCCGAAATGCAAAAAAAATGATTCAAAAATAGTCTTAAAAAAATAAAATTTTTTGAGTTTAGAATCAAAAACCTTAAAAACATATGGAAATATAGCATTTATTCATATATTGTAATTAGTCTTGGCTATTAAAAGAAAATTTGTGTTTAAAGTTTTTTTTAAAAACTAGTTGTGTAAGGCACTGTATTTTGTTTTATTCTATAACGTGTTTGAGAAGAGCCCAACATTTCGATAGCAATTTTCTTGAAAACGTTATGTGATAGAAAAAAACAGAGTATGCAGTAAAAATCAGCAGCCGCGATTTATATAGAATTGATGTATGGCATGTCCATCGAAAAAATTTCACATTTTGTTGAGTATTGAAATTTTTTATAGTTTTGAACAAAAAAAATCATTTAGTGCTAATGCGCTTTCACTATAAAAAGTTAAAAAGAGTTCTAAAAGTGCAAACAAAAAAAACAAAAAAAAATGTTATCATTATTATTATTATCATCATCTGGCAGCCATGCGAAATTCTGATTGTGCATTCATCCAACTATCCATCCATTCAACGCAATCCAACTCAGTGCAATAACTGAAAAAAAAAAACAGCATTCAGCTAAATGCAGTAGCAACACGAAATCCGGATTTACTCACCGACCATAAAATGGCACGCGGATAAAAATTTAAATCGGTTGGCATCCAACTACTCAATGCAATGGCAAAATTGCATTTCGACGTTATTTTTGCATGAAAGACTTGACATAAAACAACACAGCAACGCAACGCGAAGGTTAATAATATTAAGTAAATTGCTATGGTAGAATTTTGAGGGTTGGCATTGGACTTTGGGGGGGGGGGGCATTTTCAGTGAATTGAAGTGCAAAACAGCAAAGAATTTCATTATTTGCAGCAAGCGATTTATATTTGCATGCGATCAACTGAAATCACTTAGATGATAACGAGTGAAAGACTTATGGAAGAACTTAAATTTTTTAATATATTTTTTATAACAACACAAAAAGCAATATCATTTACCAGATGTGTTATAGTAGATTGTTGAAAATTTTAATATTCAAAAGTTTGATTGTGTTGAGTATATTTGATTGTTAGATTTGATTGTTAGATTTGATATTCAGAATATATTTTTTTGTTTATGATAATTTTAAATGTTTATGAATAATAAAGTACTAGAATAGATATTGACTAAATTACTACATGATTACTACAATTACATTATTTTGTTTTATCACTCAAAGAGATTATATTTGCCACTAGCTGAACCCGTGCACGACTCGTGCCTAGATTTTGTAAATGCAAGGATATGGAGTGATTTTATTAATATAAAGATCATTTTTATTAATTATATATTCACCGTAAAACGCTTTCCCGGTAGAATTCTTTCCCGTACAGTTTTTCCCAGTAGAATTTTTAGTGTGATGAATTTTATTGTGGTGTGTATTAGTGTGGTGAGTTTTAGTGTGGTGAGTTTCATTGTGGTGAGTTTTAATGTGTTGTGGTTGCTTTTGTATATTTTTTTTGTATTTCAGTTTTTTGTTTCATCTTTTTAGCTGATGCTGAGTTATGTCTTTTGGAATGTTTAGTATGTATGGGAGTTACCACGCCCCTTTGTCCAATCGCGCCCATATATAGCCTATGACACCCTCCGGACTCCATAGTATTCTGTTACAAAACTTCAGTTAAATCGGTTCAGCGGTTTAGACGTCATGCTGTAGCAAACAGACCGACATACCGACAGAGGGACCAAGAGTTTTATATATATAGATTCTTCAATTGTTCATTGACAAATCTTCCTGGATAATTCTATCATTGCATTCAACCATTCTTGCAGGAGTGAATTCTTCATTGGATAATACTAACCTGTACAATTCTTCGCCGCAACGATTCTACCCGATACATTAATTTCTCGACACAAATCATCTCTGAGACAATTGGTCTCCAAGGGAATTGTTTCCTGTACAATTCCCTGTTCGCACAATTTTTTTTCGCGACAAATAATCTCCGAAACAAGTTCTCCCTCAAATAGTTTTTCGCGAACAATGCTACCTTAAGGCAATACTAGTTTTCCAAAAAATGTAAACAAAATGTTTCTTTTAAAATTAAATAAATTATTTCCTGCCTTTCATCAGTTCATATGGAACAAAAAAGAATCAAATCAAATTTCAAAAAATCAAATTTGTGAATTTCAATTTAATCTTAGGACTTAATGAGCGATTTACAAAAATAAAGTAATAGGAAGCATAGCCTTATAGACCAAGTCTTATATAAAATATATGCTCTTATTTGATTATGAAAATCATAGATGTTATGCAATAAATAATACACCCAGAAAAAAAATCCCTCAAATTCCATTAAAATTGGTCAATAGGACAATTATTGATTTAATAGTATACACACATTAAATCTTTTCATATAAACTCAATGGCAATGTTATGGTATTTTCTAGTAATTAATGATATTTTCCGATTAAAATAATAATTTATCCTATTGACTATTTTTAATAGTAAAAAACGATTATTTATATAGTATCTTAACATTTTTATTTTTTGCGTTTGACTGATCATAACATTGGTCAGATCATTCCGAATTTCATGTTGTTTATTTCAAAATATTAGCTGAAGTATTCTCAATGGAATACAAAAGAAATCCGATCGAAAACACAAATCTGTAAAAACTTAAAGTAAAAAATATGTAGAAAAACACGAGTATTGTCATGCATTTGTTTTACGTAAGAACACATAAACTTGATGCATTTTGAAAAACTGAGTATGAGGTCGTGATTAAAATTTTGGCATCCATCGAAAAATCATACTTAGATCGCGTATAATTTTTATCTTGTACTGTGTTATCATAACGTATTAGAAATATCTGTGGATTTGGACAACTTACTGAATTATAAACACGTATTTTGTGTGGCTATATCCTAACCAAAGCGCAAATATTTTTGTTTTTTAGCCATAAGATTTTGTGGGCAAATATAAAGTAGAGGTGTAAAGACATTAATTGTTTGTTTTTAATGTACCATAGTTTTAAGGTACGTTTGGTTGGCATCATTATTATAAACAAAAGATTCACCCATTTGGCATGACAAGATTTAAAATTCTTGGAATTTTTGTTATTTGCAAGAAAAATATTTGGTAAATTATGAGACTAAGTTCTTCAGTGCTGTAGCGCCAAACTAATAAAGGGTTTTACAAAAGTTTTTTTCAAGGGTTCTTCAGGGACGCTACAAAAGTAGAGCGACAGGGACAGCAAACGATGCCATATTTCTTGCCGCTCTTTTGACATTTCTCTTTAGTAAGGTTTGCCATTTCATGATGGAAAGATATACGAGCCAACAACGAGTCGAAATTATTAAAATTTACTACCGAAATTCGAATTCGTATATCTTTCCATCATGAAATGGCAAACCTTACTGAAGAGAAATGTCAAAAGAGCGGCATCGTTTGCTGTCCCTGTCGCTCTACTTTTGTAGCGTCCCTGTTGAAAAACCCTTTATCATTATTAAAATGAATAGTGCAATGAATAATCTAACCAATTCAGAATTATTTGTAAAATTTTCAAATTTAAAAACATACAAAAAACCGAAACACTTACCTTATTAAGAGCATGAAATGTAATTCCAAAGCACAGTTTTCCAATTCTTTCTAGAGTTGCCAACTACGCGATGAAAAATATACCGCCGTATATATTTACCGAAAAACGCACACTCCCGATTTATAAATGACGTTAATACACACAAAATTTTATTAAAAATATTAATAACGATTTAATTCGCGAAAACAAAGCACTTACGACACGACGACGGATGTAAAAAAAAACTTTGCCACCGAAACACGCGCACTTGATATGCTAAAACGGATTTATTTCCCGAAAAAAATTAATACACGAAATGACGACTAATAATAAACGAAAACCTAATGGTTGGCAACTCTGTTTAGACGCACATTGCTCTTGGAATTTTTCACTTTTTATTTGAACCACATAATTTCACTTTGATATTTGATATTTTAATATTACAAAGAAATTGAATTTTTAATTACGAGCACGATATATTATTTATATTAGAGAAAACTAAAGGAATCGCGAAAACTCACACTAGAAACATTTGCAACACTTTATTAATTAATATTTTTCCATTTAAATATCGAACGCGAATTTAGCGAACGCATTTTTCATAATAGTCATAATAAACAAACTCACTATTGAAATCACAGATAGAAACCCGAACCTATAAGTGCTTGAATTTCGGTTTCGAACTCTCTTTTCGGTTATAGTTACGTTGTCTGTTTTATGTATTTTTGAAGACACGATTTCGGTACACATTTTCTGTTTCGATCACCTTTTTCTATTATTCTTAGTATTTAGTTACTTTATATTTTCAATATCTTGCACATACTTTAAACAAAAAAAAAACTGTTTTACCGCGTCCGTTTATTTCCGATTCGGATATTAATTCGTTTCCGATTATTGTTTATTTTCTGATATTGTTTTTGGTTTTAAAAATGGATTCGTTTATAACTGATAATCTGATAAAAACAGCTATTCGCGGAGTGCGAGGCCCCACCGACGAGGTAAAATTGAAGTTATTGATGAGTTGAAAACCGAAAGGAGAGCGGCGACCATCTGCAAAAAGAATTAAGAATTATAAGAAAGTCAATTTTAAATGTTTCAGTATTAAATAAACTTTTTTATTAAAAATTCTCAACACAAATTTATCTCTCCTCGATACAAATTGACTTGCATTGAGTTGGGCCATTTTTCGAAAGTTCTTTCCACGAGAAAATTCTTTATCCGGTACTTAGTTCTTGCTTGTTTATAATACTTTCCCGTGTTAATTCTTGTCCGAGACAATGGGGCCTTCCTAAATAAATATTTCCACAAATTATTTTTAGAAGAAAAAATAATTTTGTATTGAATTTAAATATAACGCTTTTTCTCTCCCATAAATAATTTGTGAAAATATTTATTTAGAATTGCCCTGAACAATTTCTCGTGTAATTATTCCGCATGACAATTATTTTCGGGATCATTCTTGCCAATTAATTATTGTATATTAAGAGAGTAGTGTAGGTTTACTTTAATAAAGTGCTTTATACCGAAATTATAATTTTTGGAAATCATTAATGAAACATTTAATAAACATATAATAAACATTTATTAAACATTTATAAGCATTTAATAAGCATTTAATAAACATTTTATTAACATTTAGGAAACATTTAATAAGCAATTTATAAACATTAAATAAACGTTTTTAATAAACGTTTTATAAGCATCAGCAAACATTTCTTTGATATTTAGGAAACATTTGATAAACATTTACAAAACAATTAATTAACATTTAAAAAACAAATAATTAACATTTAAAAAACATTTAAGAACCATTTAATATACTTTTAATAAACATTTAATAAACAATATACATTTAATAAACAGTTAATCAACATTTAATATTCATTTCATAAACATGTAATTAATATTTATGAAACATTTAGAAAGCATTTAGAAAACATTTTATAAACACTTTTTAAACATTAATTAAATATTGAAAAAGCATTAATAAACATTTAGTAAACGTTTAATACACATTTAGTAAGTATTTAATAAGAATTAAATATACATTACATAATCATTTAATAAACATATAATAAACACTTAATAAACATTTAATTTACATTTAATAAACATTTAAAATTCATTTCATACTCATTTATTTAACATTTAGTAAACATATAGAAAACATTTAATAAGCATTTAATAAGCATTTAGTAAGTATTTAATAAGCATTAAATATCCATTACATAATCATTTAATGAACATATAATAAACATATAATAAACACTTAATAAACATTTAATTAACATTTAATAAACATTTAATATTCATTTCATAATCATTTATTTAACATTTAGTAAACATTTAGAAAACATTTAATAAGTCTTTAATAAACATTTAATAAACATTTTATAAACATTTAATAAACATTTAGTAAACATTTAATAAACATTTAATAAACATTAAATAGGCATTTTATACGCATCTAGTAAATATTAAAAAATATTTAACAAACATTTAATAAATATTTAACAAACATTGAATAAACATTTAATAAATATTGAATAAACATTTAATTTTAAAAAATTCGATATTTCTAGTCTAGTCAAAAAAAAAACGCAAATTATAAAGGCAGCTGAGGAGACTGCTGGACTCGATGATTATCATCCGACGTATTTTCAAGATAGCAGCTTGAAATTGGGAGTATTTTTTTGATTTTATTTGCAATAATTGCAAAAATTGGGTATGTTTTACATTTTGATGTATAATAACAGAAATGAAAATTTGAATGTGTTTCGAAACCGATTTGAAATTCTAAAACAGTCGAATTTATTGTTTGCGATTTCGGAACTAAATATTTTGAATGCAATTCAAATTGTTTCATACAGAGTTAGAAACCGAAATTGTTAAACAAAAATCAAAAATAAATCGATACTCAAAACCGATATTAACTTTTCCTATTTTGAACTAGTTTGAAAACGGTTTTAAAAAAGTATGATAAAGTGAGTGACAAAATTAAATAATATCGGGCATGTTTGACCTTTCGTTCGAAGTCTACTCAGTTTTTATGACATTGTGTAAAGAGACGATTTTGAGTTCGATGTCGCAATACAAAAAATTTATTTCCGAACAAATTGAAACCGTTGGATTCAAAGCAAGCGATCAATAAATCATTGAAAAATGTGACATTTTTTTTTTCAATTTGTAGAATTGTGTAATAATTTTCCGATGAGCTTAACGATTCTAATCCTGACCTTATTTCAAAATATTAGCAGAAGTATTCTCAGAAGAATCCTATTATTAATATAATAAATCTGTTTGTTCGTTTGTACGTTTGTACGTTTGTACGTTTGTACGTTTGTACGTTTGTCCGTTTGTACGTTTGTACGTTTGTTCCGCTTCTCCGTCTAAACGGCTGATCCGATTTCCTTGAAATTTTTACCACAGATGCGGTATGATCTGGAAGGAATGATAGGCTATATATGGGCGGGATTGGACAAAGAGGCGTGGCACCTCCCATACAACCTAAACTTTCAATACGATATAACTCGGCACTTTCACCAGCTACGAACATGAAACAAAAAACTCAAATACACAAAAAAAATTAAAAACAAAAAAACAAAAGCACAAAACAAAACAAAATCAAAAATACAAAAGCAAAAGCAATCACGTTTGTTCCGCTTCTCCGTCTAAACGGCTGATCCGATTTTCTTGAAATTTTTACCACAGATGCGGTATGGTCTGGAAGGAATGATAGGCTATATATGGGCGGGATTGGACAAAGAGGCGTGGCACCTCCCATACAACCTAAACTTTCAATACGATATAACTCGGCACTTTCACCAGCTACGAACATGAAACAAAAAACTCAAATACACAAAAAAAATTAAAAACAAAAAAACAAAAGCACAAAACAAAAGCAAAAATACAAAAACAAAAGCAATCACGTTTGTTCCGCTTCTCCGTCTAAACGGCTGATCCGATTGTCTTGAAATTTTTACCACAGATGCGGTATGGTCTGGAAGGAATGATAGGCTATATATGGGCGGGATTGGGCAAAGAGGCGTGGCACCTCCCATGCAACCTAAACATGATATAACTCGGCACTTTCACCAGCAACGAACATGAAACAAAAAACTCAAATACAAAAAAAAAATAAAAACAAAAAAGCAAAAGCACAACACAAAACAAAAGCAAAAATACAAAAACAAAAACAAAACCAATCACATAAAACCACAATCCAAACTAAATGAAAAACAAAAAAAGGAAAGAAAAAGAAAAACAAACTCACCACACTAAAACTAACCAAACTAAAACTCACCACACTAAAATTCACCCTTAAATTAACCACACTAAAACCCACCACACTATAATTCACCACACTAAAACTCACCACACTAAAATTCACCACACTAAAACTCACCACACTAAAACTCACCACACTAAAACTCTCCACACTAAAACTCACCACACTAAAACTCACCACACTAAAACTCACCACACTAAAACTCACCACACAAAAACTCACCACACTAAAACTCACCACACTAAAACTCACCACACTAAAACCCACCACACTAAAATTTCACCACACTAAAATTTCACCACACTAAAACTCACCACACAAAAATTCACCACACTAAAACTCACCACACTAAAATTTCTCCACATTAAAACTCATCATACTAAAACTCACCACACTAAAACTCACTATACCCAAAAGTCGCCACACTCAAACTCACCGCACTAAAATTCACAACACTAAAACTCACCACATTTAAACTCACCATACCAAAACTCACCACACTAAAACTTACCACACTAAAACTCACCACACTTAAACTCACCACACTAAAACTCACCACACAAAAATTCAACACACTAAAATTGAACACACTAAAACTCACCCCACTAAAATTTCACCACACTAAAACTCACCACACTAAAACTCACTACACTAAAATTTCACCACATTAAAATTCACCACTTTTAAACTCACCACATTAAAACTCACTACACTCAAATTTCGATACACTAAAACTTACCACACTTAAACTCACCACCCTAAAATTCACTACACTAAAACTCACCACAATAAAATTCATCACATTAAAATTCATCACACTAAAACTCACCACAATAAAATTCACCACACTAAAACCCACCACACTATAATTGACCACACTAAAACTCACCACACTCAAAAACACCACACTTAAACTCACCACACTCAAATTCACCACACTAAAACTCACCACACTAAAACTCACCACACCAAAACTAACCACAATTAAACTCACCACTCCAAAATTCACCACATCTAAACTCACTACACCGAAACTTACTACATTAAAACCCACCACTCTAAAACTTCTACTGGGAAAAACTCTACGGGGAAGAATTCTACGGGAAAGAATTCTACCGGGAACAATTCTACCGGGATGAATTCTACGTTGAGAATTCTACGGGAAATCGTTCTATGTGGATTTTACGGGAAGATTTCTACTGAGAATAATTCTGCGGAGAAGCGCAGTCTGAGAAAAAAATTGTCTTTGAGAAAAGTTGTTTTGGCGGAGAATTATTTGGTTACCACATTTATAAAACGAATAAAAAAATTTCAACAGCTAAGCACGGGCCCCTCATATCAATAATAAAAAAATGTTTTTTATATTAATAAAATCGTTCCATATCTTTGAATTCAGAAAATCTTGGCACGAGTCGTGCACGGGTCCAGCTAGTATAAAATAAATTAGGTCAATAACTGGAATCTATAAAATGTTAAAGTCCAAAATATGTAGAAAAACACGAAAATTTCCATATATTTGTAAATGACTTTTCAACAGGGACGCTACAAAAGTAGAGCGACAGGGACAGCAAACGACGCCATATTTCTTGCCGCTCTTTTGACATTTCTCTTCAGTAAGGTTTGCCATTTCATGATGGAAAGATATACGAATTCGAATTTTGGTAGTAAATTTTAATAATTTCGAGATGTTGTTGGCCCTTGAAAAAACTTTTGTAGCGCTCTTATTGAAAAACCCTTTATTACGCAATAACTCAAAAACTTGATGCAATCTGAAAAAACTGAGTATGAGTTCGTGATTAGAATCTTGAAATCCAACAGTAAATCATACTTAGATCGTGGATAATTAAAAAAGTATTCATTTGTTGCCTAGTGTTATTGGTTGGAATCTCTGTTTAAAAGTTATATTGACAAACATTTCAGTTTATTGTGACATTGTTTTATTAGTTGCCGAGTGTTTTTATGTTTCTTTTTCTACAACTCTTTTTAGGTGGTTCATTACACTCAAAATTCTCATATACCAACAAAAAAAATAGCTACTTGAAATCATAATTAATATAAAAAAAAGACAAACATATAATAATGCGTGTAAGCATGACTATCAATTTTATTGATAAGCCAAATATAATACATACAAAAATATCTTATTTTTTGATAAAGAATTTCAAAGATTATTTATGTTACTTTATGATAATGAAAACAGTATTTCTTTGGTATTACGCGGTACAACAAGTGAAAAAACATGGATCGTTGGCAAAATAAAATAGCCGTCGTCACCGGCGCTAGTTCGGGCATAGGTTCTGCCATCGCCAAGGATCTTGTGAATGCAGGACTTGTAGTCGTTGGTTTGGCACGTCGTTTGGAACGTGTCGAGGCTTTAAAATCAGAATTACCTGTGGAAAATCAATCGCGTCTATATGCTGTAAAATGCGATGTCTCCAAGTTGGAATCGGTCAATGAGGCGTTCGATTGGATTGAGAAAACTCTCGGAGGTATTGATATTTTAGTTAATAATGCTGGTTGTCACAAACATGGACAACTTTGCACCATGGATGTACAACTGGTACAAGATGTGCTTCAGACCAATGTCATGGGTGTTGTGTATTGTACACAACGTGGTTTCAAATCAATGAAGTCGCGTAATTTCGATGGTCACGTCATTATTATTAATAGTATTGCGGGTCATCAGGTACCGGCGAACTTAAATCCATCTGAAGCTCCCGGATTCAACATATATTCACCTTCGAAATTTGCCATAAATGCAATCAATGAAATCTACCGACAGGAGTTTAAAGGTCTGGGCACCAAGATTAAAGTGACGGTATGTTTTCAAATGATCGCTAATTTTTAATTTCAGTATTTAGTATTTTCTTTATTTGTTTTTTTTTTTTTTTATAGAGCATCAGCCCTGGCGCTGTTGATACTGAAATTGTTCCCGACCAATTGAAATCTATATTGGGTGACTGCATGTTGAAATCTGAAGATATATCGCAGGGTGTTATGTTTGCCATTTCTACACCACCACATGTGCAAATACATGAAATGACTATCAAGCCAGTTGGTGAATTTTTCTAATCAGAAAATATAGTATTATTTTTTAATAAAAAAGTAAATAAGAAAAAACTAAATTATCTCAAGTGCTTCGATATTTTTTATTTGTTTTAAATAAAATATAATAGTTTTGAATGATAATGGGTTATATTAGTTTTACAATTGTTGAGAAAAATTTGTTGAGTAGTAGCCGAGGCGGATTTTCGAAGTGATTTGAAGTAAACAAAGATTTAAGAATTAGTTGTTATCTTTCTGTTCCCAAAATAAGTCAATAATCTGCCTAAAAATTTCACATAATTTTATAATCTCCCATAATCTCTTCAAGACATCAAATCTATATCTTTTCAATTATTTATAAAATAAACGTAAAATCCGTAGCGTCCGTGGCTCGATTTGTTATTAGTGCTACGAGCCGAAAGGTCGCTGTTTTGAACACCAACGATTACAACATAAATGGCGAACCTCTCGGCAGTAAATGGCAAACCTACGAGAGTAAAACATTACCTATGAAAAGCTCTGAAACCGCCTTCCGCCGTTGGGATTCGGCATTAAATTGCATGATTAAACAAAACGGGCTTAGTATTTGACAGCAGTAACCCCGTATTATTATAAATCCGTTAGCAAATCAGAAAATGGGTAATAAATTCGAATATTTCAAATAAGTTACTGAAAGATGTTTAAGACACTAATACAAATGGATCAAAACGCAAAAAACGAAACCACATAAAAACATTTTTTTTTTTCAAATTTCGAATTCAATTTCAAATTTTTTTATTACTTGTAGTTTGTACACATCCCAAAGTAACGATCGATACAAATATCAACGCGAAATTCTATCCTTGTATCGTTTATTTAGCATAGTTTATTGGTTGCCTCCTGAAAAATAAAAATTAACAAAAATACAACGCTCAACAAAACGGTGTGTTGTATTAAATCAATTGTATTTTGTAGTTAGATAGAGTAAAAAAAACTGAAAATAACTAAATAAAATGATTGAAGAAAAAAATCTTATCAGCATTTTAATTGAAAAAAATATTTCACCGCATTTTTTAAAGTAATGTAACAAACAAAAGTTCCAAAAAGTCTTTTACCACAAAATCTAGCACTTCAATATAAGTGAAAGGCCTAATTTTCTTCTTTGTAAAAAATTAGCAATGTAATTATTAATGTCTGTGTACAGAGCCAAAAAGAATTTGTAACGTAACAAACTTTTTTATCAATAATCAAATATTATAACAATTTTGATAGAGCATACTTTTGATGTTAATGAAAACCTGAGCAAGGCACTGAGAAACAAGAATTACATCGACAAATACTGGGTACAATAAGTTTTTGCGGATTATAAAGGGGTTTTTAATAAGAGCGCTACAAAAGTTTTTTTCAAGGGATTTTCAACAGGGACGCTACCAAGTAGAGCGACAGGGACAGCAAACGACGCCATATTTCTTGCCGCTCTTTTAACATTTCTCTTCAGTAAGGTTTGCCATTTCATGATGGGAAGATATACGAGCCAACAAAAAGTCGAAATTATTAAAATTTACTACCGAAATTCGAATTCGTATATCTTTCCATCATGAAATGGCAAATCTTACTGAAGAGAAATGTTAAAAGAGCGGCAAGATATATGGCGTCGTTTGCTGTCCCTGTCGCTCTACTTTTGTAGCGTCCCTGTTGAAAAACCCTTTATATATTATTATTTTCCATCACGACCCGAGACCGCTTAGCTATGTTTGTTGATTACTATGAATTCTATTCCAATTGTTTCGAACTTATTGAATCTTTTGTTAAAATAAACAATTAAATTTATTTGTTATGCTTAATTTTACTTTTTATGCTAACGAAGATAATTTTTCGTGTAACGTAACAAACACAATATTTTTGCTAATATAGAACTAAAAAAAAAATCGACAAATTTAATATATTACTTTTATTCTAGAGCTTAGAAATTATGCACTTCATGTTAAAAATAGTCCACCAGAAGAGTAGTCTTCTAAGACAAAGTAAGGCCACTTTAAAAACCTACTTCTAAAATTATGTAACGTAACAGACCATTTTAAACGTGCATAACTCTTAAATAACAAGGCATACAGTGGCGTGAGCTGTAATTTAGTGTTTGAAATTAAAAAAAAAATCAAAGTAAATATATTTTAAAGTATAAATAATTTTAAACATTTATTAAATTTGTAATCATTATCATAAGTCTTCACGGAACATATTTTCTGATCATATTTCCAAACATAATATTTTTTTTTTTATTTCTAGCACCAAATCACAAGACCCGCCACTGTTTAATTATTTCTGCAGCAAGTTAAAATCACTGTGATTGATAAGAAAATGAAATGGGGTGATCGATAACGAAATTTAGTGATAATCAATGACAATGTAAAAATTTATATTTTTATTTTTGTAAATTTCAACATTGTGTACCTTTTTAAAATAAGGAAGGAAATCATACGGTTTGAAGATGTGTTACACCATTAGAAAGGTAATTTAATAGTTGAAAGCACGAGAGAAAAATTGATATTCATTTATAAGCAGATTATACTTAATAACCGATTTGTTTGACTAGGTTATGTCAGTAATATGCAATTCTTAAACACCCTGTATCTTTAACTGGGTGCAAAATTAGTCATTTTTTATTTTATATTTTTTATTTTTTAGAGTCAAAGAATGACCTACTGAATTATTGACATCAATGAACCAAACACCCTGTATATTGAAATCTCTTATTATTTTTATATATATTTTTTTAAATATTTTAGGTCATCAGCATGACTTTTAAATACATTAATCAGATAATGAATATGTTTTAAGTATTTAAAAAAAAAGTTCTAGATTATTTTGTCTTTCACATAGACGTCATGGAAATGATAATGCTTTAGTGGAGATAATAAATGTTTCTGAGAAACTTAAAGATTGAGGTAGGTTAATATGAAATATAGATTTAAATGCAGATAAAAAACAAAAAAAAAGGGGTCAAAATCAATAAAGCAGCAAAGACGTATTTGGTCTAAGAATTTAGATAAGATTACAATATACTACTTCCGATAAAGATTGTGAAAATACTATAAAAATGTACGTAAAACCGAATTAATATTCAGTCTTTCAGCACCACTGAAACAAGTGCAAGCATAAAAAAATAATAAAACATGGATCGTTGGCAAAATAAAGTAGCTGTAGTGAGCGGCGCAAGTTCAGGCATTGGTGCCGCCATCGTCAAGGATTTGGTGAATGCAGGACTTGTAGTCGTTGGTTTGGCACGTCGTCAGGAACGTGTCGAAGCATTAAAATCAGAACTACCCGTCGAACAACAATCGCGTCTACATGCGGTCAAATGCGATGTCTCCAAGTTGGAATCGGTTAATGAGGCGTTCGATTGGATTGAGAAAACTCTTGGAGGTATTGATATTTTAGTCAATAATGCTGGTTGTGTCAAATCTGGACATCTTTGTACCATGGATGTACAACTGGTGCAGGATGTGCTTCAGACCAATGTTATGGGTGTTGTCCACTGTACACAACGTGGTTTCAAATCAATGAAGGCGCGTAATTTTGATGGTCACATCATTATTATTAATAGTATTGTTGGTCATAAGGTACCCAGTGCTTTTGGCACGGGAGCACCTGATGGTAATGTGTATGCAGCCTCGAAATTCGCCATTACCGCGATCAATGAGATCTACCGGCAGGAGTTTAAAGGACTGGGCACCAAGATTAAAGTGACGGTAAGTTATTATTACATTTTTTGTATGGTTAATTTTTTAACTTTTTTGATATCTGTAGAGCATAAGTCCCGGTGTTGTTGACACAGAAATTCTTAACGATCAAATGAAAGCTATGTTGGGTAACTGCATGTTGAAGGCAGAGGATATATCACAGGGTGTTCTGTTTGCCATTTCTACACCACCACATGTGCAAATACACGAGATGACGATCAAGCCAGTTGGAGAGATGTTTTAATTGATTATTTAATACATATAAAGTTAAATAAAATTTTAAAAATCTTAAAACAACTTATCAAACTTTTTAATATAAAAACCTAAGATAAGATATTGAATTGTGATAATACTTTGAATTTAGATAAGAAATATCACTACATTTCGATAGAAAATGAAATTAGTTTAATGAAATAATGAAAACACTTTAAAATACTGCAGACTAGGTATGTGAATTCCGGGATTTGAGTCAAATTAGTCCCGAAAAACTGATCGTTAAATCCCGGGATTTTGGGGATTTAAAAAAATGCAAGTTGATCAATTTGTAATAGTTTATTCAAAAGTCTTGCAATGTTTTTATACACAGTTCGTGAAAAAGTATATCTAAAATTGAATGGACCATATTCTTAAAACACTAAAGGTCTCTTTCTGTTTTGCGAACGAACGAATTACGCAAAAATGACGTCAATAGTAATGAATTACGTCAGTTTCGACTAATAGTCATTCAGAAAGTCTCATTTTCAACTAATTTTTATTTTGAAGACATTCGAAAGATTAACTATCTACTTTGTTGCCGAATTAAATCCGGGTTTCGGATAGCGATAATACTGGAACCGTTATATATGAACGTAAACCATTATTAATAAGGTATTTAAAAAATGATGATACACAGGGGTTTATATAACGCGGATTTTGTATTTTGGATACCAAGGCAACCTCAAAACAGATTCATTTGAATGTATGAGTTTTGTTTGAGCCTTAAGCATTATAATTGTTTCTTATTCAAACAGAGATATGGTTATTATATGTCTTTGTTATTATTTTTTAAATCCTGAGACTAATTCTGGGATCCCGGGATTCTTATTTTTTATTGAAAAAAAAGCGTCGGTGGCTCCTTTGTTTAGTGCGTAGGTCTACGAGTCGAAAGGTACCGAGTTTGATCCCAACGACTGACACTTAACTTTAAACTAACGATAAAGATTACAAACATTTTTTATCGGTTTTAATTTTTAAAATATAATAGGGCATATTTTAAAAATTAAAATACCACAACTTCCGTGAAAAACTTTTTAAAATCTACTTTATATTTGTGAATGTAAGTATGTATGTATGTCTGTATGTTTCAAATAGACGTCTAAACGTCTGAACCGAATTGAATCAACTTTGACACAATAAGTACATTGGATCCGGGCAGAGAATATTCTATATATCGGTGGGATTGGTGGACTGGGCGTAGCATCTCCCATATAACCTAAAAATTAAAAACACATTATATAAGCATTTACGATAGCAAATTTAATGAAATTTTGGTGAGCGTTATATTTAATCATTCTAAACGGTCTCGCAGAATGTGGGCGGGATTGCAGCACTGGGCGTGGAACCCCCCATAGAAGGCACATCTTCCAGATGGTGTATTGTCGACAGGGTATCAAAAAATTTGTTTATCTCACCACACCGAAATTCACCACACCAAAATTCATCACAACGAAACTCACCACACACAAAATTCACAACACTAAAACTCACCACTCTTAAATTCACCACACTAATACTCACCACAATAAAATTCACCATACTAAAAATTCACCACAATAAAATTCACCACACTAAAACTTTCACTGGGAAAAACTCTACGGGAAATAATTCCACCGGGAAGAATTCTACAGGAAAGCTTTCTACGGGGAAGATATAAATAATAACTGTACTTTATATTAATAAAATCACTACATATCCTTGCATTCACAAAATCTTGGCACGAGTCGTGCACGGGTTCAGCTAGTATTTGTATATTTTAAATATAAATTACTGAAAAATAGTCCTTTTTACACGAATTTTTTTAAAAACGCTACGTTATAGTAAAAAAAAACTGAGTATGCAATAAGAAGAGGCATATTTTGGATTGATCATATCGTCGGTGATACTCTAATACCGCCTATCTACATTCGACGAAACATTTGATGTGTCGAAAGAAGCGGTCAAGTGTCTCGGTTTCCTAAAACGGTGTAAGACATACTTCATTCCTGCTGACTTACACACGTTTACATCACCTATATTTTGCCTAAGATGGAATAAAACTCAAAATTCTCTTTGTAGTTCCAGGACAACGTGCGATATATTTAATAGGATATTATAATATTTCATCCTAGTTCTCTTGGTCACCGAAGGTGTGTAAGCCTGTTTTATAGTTATTACAATGATAAGTGTTCGTGGGAAATTCATGGTCTGGTTCCAGCAGGTAATGTATTCTCTCGTTCTACTCGGGTATCGATCCAAACCCACCACTTCGTAGTTCACTACTCTCAATAGAACCACGCATTACATTGATAATTCGTTCTTTCGTCGCACGATACGGCAGAATTTCCCTGCGTCAGTTCTTCCCGACATTTTTGATATTGGCAAGTTCAAAACAAACATCCACCGACACTACTCCACCATTCCTCCCTCCAAAAAACCCTAAAATTCTGTTCTATTACACGGTGCATTGCCTGAATAGCCTGGGCGTTAGATAATATGTAAAAAAAATGACTAAATTCAATTAAGTCTGTTTCAAAATTGGCTAAATTCAACACTGCATTACTGACAAAAATTTAATCTAGACAGTAATTTAGTCATATTTGTACACACACTTAATATCATTTTCTGTTTGTTTTGAAATATAATAATCTTTACACGTCATAAAATGTATTTACAATCTGAATAAAAATAAATTCAATTTCAATTGCAATTTAATTACACTTCATATCTAATACATGTCTGATAATTTCGTATTACTTTTCAATTACATGTAGACTTAAAAACATATAAAACCCAGTGGGCAAAATCAGTGAAACAGAAAAGACACAATTTGTCTATTTAGTATATAAAATATAAGATAAGATTGCAAAATGCTACTTCACTTTCGATAAAGATTGTGAAAATACTTTAAATACGAACGTAAATCCGAATTAAAATTCAGTCTTTCAGCACCATTGAAACAAGTGCAAGCACAAAAGAAAAATAAAACATGGATCGTTGGCAAAATAAAGTAGCCGTAGTGACCGGCGCTAGTTCAGGCATTGGAGCCGCCATCGTCAAGGATCTGGTAAATGCAGGACTGATAGTCGTTGGTTTGGCACGTCGTCAGGAACGTATCGAGGCTTTAAAATCAGAATTACCCGTAGGAAAACAATCACGTCTACATGCGGTCAAATGCGATGTCTCCAAGGTGGATTCGGTTAATGAGGCTTTCGATTGGATTGAGAAAACCCTCGGAGGTGTTGATATTTTAGTCAATAATGCTGGTTGTTATAAGCCAGGACAACTTTGTACCATGGATGTGCAACTGGTGCAGGATGTGCTTCAGACAAATGTTATGGGTGTTGTCTACTGTACACAACGTGGTTTCAAATCAATGAAGTCGCGTAATTTTGATGGTCATGTCGTTATTATCAACAGTATTGTTGGTCATCAGGTACCCAGTGCTTTTGGCGCGGGAGCACCTGATGGCAGTATGTATCCACCATCGAAATTCGCCATTACTGCGATTAATGAGATCTACCGGCAGGAGTTTAAAGGACTGGGCACCAAGATTAAAGTGACGGTACGTGATTATTAAAATTTTAGTATGGTTAATTTTTTGACTTTTTTCGGTTTCTCTAGAGCATAAGTCCGGGCGTCGTTGACACAGAAATTCTGCCCAGCCAAGTGAAAGCCATGTTGAATAACTGCATGTTGAAGGCCGAGGATATATCACAGGGTGTTCTGTTTGCCATTTCTACACCTCCACATGTGCAAATACACGAGCTGACCATCAAGCCAGTTGGAGAGATGTTTTAATTGAATATACATTAAGTATAAAATAAAATTGTAAAACCGTAAAAAAACTTGTCAAACTTTATGATATATTAAAACTTAGATAAGTTAATGAGTCGGACAGTGAAGTTAGATAAGAAATATTTTTATATTTCTATAGAAAAGTAACGGCAGCGGCAATCCACTCGAAATAAGCCCTATCGCCGCCGATGCTGACTAGTCGCCAAAGATAATCGGTGCAGTGGTTTAGCTCTGTATCGTTCATCTTTTGGTCCATCCCCAGTTGGCCAATTATAGAACAGCTTTACTCGCAACGTCAAGAAATGAGACTGCTTGCTGAACTCAACTTGTGGTTGTTGAAGGCAGTTCTCCCGCATCCGATTCGGAACAAGAAGCGCCAGTGCTCTTGCTTGTTGAAGCAAGATCGCTGGAGACTGACGAGTTCTGTGAGCTACATTGGTTCGCAGCAGCATCGAAGCTTTTTCAACTTCATGCGCTTCTGTGATGCATATGCACACAGCAGCAACGGTTAGACCGGCTTCAATCGGAGTAACTTTTACCGATCTACCGCGTTTTGTTGTGGTAGCTGATGAAGAGATAGCGTCAGAATCACATTTGGCCTTTTCAGCATCCTTGCTCCATTTTGCTTTATTCTTCCTTATCCTACTTATTTGAGCATCGGACAACCTAACCTCTGTATTCAGAGATCTTGATCCCGTATCCAAACGAAGTTTAGCTTCCAGTTGAGCGTCGTTTTCTCTAAGTTAAGATGCTGTTAAGACACAATTTCCTTTGATCTGTGACGTATTTGAGACCGTCTCAAATACGTGACAGAAAGGATCCCTGAGAGGAAATAACACTGTCGAGCAGCCATACAATGGAGGATTAGTAGTAGGCAGAACCGAAACGATACTTTCCTCTATTTGTATGGACACCGCTATGATGCTATTATCCTCCTCCAGATTCTTAACTGTCTCATATATTTGAGAGATGGAGGAACACAATGAATCCCCAGCTACAGGAGCCGAAGAGTTCATAGTACAGAGGGGGGCTTAGCGTGGATTTCGGCCACCAGAATCCGTGCTACTGCCACCGAATTGGATGGATTTCTTCAAAGTCTGTCACCCCACGAAAAAGCTTTTGGTAATATTTAGTTCGTTATTCATCACAAGCCTGTCTGACAAGGGTGACTCTGCCAGAAACGTAATAAAAAATGTCCATCAGCTAAGCCTTATTGAGGCATTCCAACATAAGCCCTTACACCTCGACAAGGTAACCAAGCGGGGTGATGTAAAATGTACTAAAATAAATCAGGAAGTTTGAATATTTTTCGAAAGGCTACAGTATGTAAACAACATTACTCCTTTGGTCACATAACATTGTTCCAATACCCTAATAGTAATTTACCCTATAGGGTAAATATGATAATGTTCTGATCATATTGATCTTAAGACTGATCAAGTAGTGGTAGCTCGTTTGGTTAGTGCATTGGACTATGAGTAAAAATTCGCTGGCACGTTGGACTACGAGCCGAAAGGTCCCCGGTTTGATCCCAGTCAACATCAAAAAAAAAAAAAATACAAACGCTATCGCTCGGCAGTCAATGCCAAACATACCAGAGTAAAACATTGCATATACTTTCACTCCCGCCGTTCAGAGTTGTATATAAAATATATTTATTATAAATATTTTAGGTCATCAACACGACTTTAAATACATTAATGAGATAATGATTATGTTTTAAGTATTCAAAAATGTTATAGATTATTTTGTTTATCATATAGAAGTCATGAAATGAATATGTCTTACTGAAAAGAAGATTTGTTCTGAGACATTTTAAGGTTGAGGTAGGTTTATGCAAATTTAAAGATAAACTACCAAAAATGTGTAAAAATCAGTAAAGCACCAAAGACGTATTTGGTCTACTGAGTATATCAAATTTTAGATAATATTATAAAATGCCACCACAGTTCCGATAAAGATTATGAAAATACAGGGTGTTCTGTTCGCAATTTCTACACCTCCACATGTTCAAATACACGAGATCACCATCAAGCAAGTTGGAGAGAATATTTAATAAATATAAAATAAAAAAAAATTGTAAAAACCGTAACACAACTTGTCAAACTTTTTAATATATTAAATCTAAGATAAGATAATGAGTTGGATAGTGAATTTAGATAAGAAATATTACTACATTTCGATAGAAAATGAAATCAGTTTAATGACATAATGAAAACACCTAAAAATACTGCAGACAATGTCTCCATTCATTTAGTCTATCAACGTAGTTGAAAAGTAAAACCACTTGTATGGATCGTTGGCAAAATAAAGTAGCCGTTGTGACTGGCGCTAGTTCAGGTATTGGTGCTGCCATCGTCAAGGATCTGGTGAATGCAGGACTTGTAGTCGTTGGTTTGGCACGTCGTCAGGAACGTGTCGAAGCTTTAAAATCAGAACTACCCGTCGAACAACAATCGCGTCTACATGCGGTCAAATGTGATGTTTCCAAATTGGAGTCCGTTAATGAGGCTTTCGATTGGATTGAGAAAACACTCGGTGGTATTGATATTCTCGTCAATAATGCTGGTTGCCTCCGACCTGGTCAACTATGTAATATGGATCTGCAACTGGTGCAGGAAGTACTGCAGACTAATGTCATGGGTGTCGTGTACTGTACACAGCGTGGTTTTAAGTCTATGAAGGAACGTAATTTCGATGGTCACGTAGTTATTATTAATAGTATTGTAGGTCATAAGGTACCTAGTGCTTTTGGTAATCGAGCACCCGAATCTAATATGTATCCAGCCTCAAAGTTTGCCTTAACTGCGATCAATGAGATCTATCGTCAAGAGTTTAAAGGACTGGGCACAAGGATTAAAGTGACAGTAAGTTGAAAAATATCTTCGAATTCGTTATGTTGTATGTACTTATATAATTGTTTTCCTTCTATAGAGCATCAGTCCTGGCGTTGTTGACACCGAAATTGTCCCTAGCCAAGCGAAAGCCATGTTGAGTAACTGCATGTTGAAGGCCGAGGATATATCACAGGGTGTTCTGTTCGCCATTTCTACACCTTCACATGTGCAAATACACGAGATGACCATCAAGCCAGTAGGTGAAATGTTTTAATTTTATTTTAAGGAAATATGAAATATAAAATGTAATTATTTCTTACAATTATCTCTTTAAAGTGTTCACAATCACTAGAAGTTAGAGACACATATCAAAACAAAGTAATTTATAGTTTGTTAAGTTCTCATTCTTTTAAATAAACTAATTTACTATCTAAATATGTAGCTACGATGACTAAAATAGTTCGTGTACTGGAGAGCGAGACGAATGGTCGCTGGTACCTCTCGGCAGACAATGGGAAACCTCCGTTAGTAAAAAAAAAACACCATCCATGAAAAATCTCTCAATACGTCGATCGGATTCGGCATTAAGCAGTATATAACACAAACAGTTCAAATGGGGAGAGAGTACGGCGTAGGTTCTCCAGAACTGTAGTGCCTATTATCTAGGGATAAGTAGAATCGGGGAAAAACATTCTCGGGGTAGGATTGTATGGGGGAAGAATTTCCTTGAGAATAAATTGTACCGGGAAGAACTATCTGGCTATAAATATAAATTAACATGTAGTTTACACCATTTGTCTACAAATATACTAGACGCAGAATAAATGGCGAGAGAGAATCGACCAAGGTTCTTCAAATCTGTTGAACCATATTACAAGTTTCAGATTTCTACTAAAGTCATAATCGTGAGCTGATAATGGTATTTTTACTTCATTATCAACAATGATCATGTCTACCCTAACAGAGCAAATTTCTATTAGAATATACGTCTACTAATCATGGTTTGTTTGTTTCATGAGCTCTAAACTCAACATTATTTACTGCACGATCTGAGACATTTACTTACTTTCTTAGTTGGCCCTTACAACCGTGTGTCGATCTTAGCATCTGGCATAAAGCTTCACCAGTGGCTTCTGCATTGTGCGCGCTGACACCAGTTAGAAATACCAAACGTTTTCAGGTTGTCATTAACTTGGTCTTTCCAACGTTTATATGAACGCCCTCTTCTACGCTCTCCACCTTTTAGTCTTGATTCAAGCAGCTTCTTGGCTGGAGTGTTTTCGCCCTTTCGTCGACATCACCTAACCAGCGATATTGATGCGTTTGACTAAGTCGATGTCCTCAAATAACTCATACAACACATGGTTCATCCTGGTTCGATACTCCTTAGCAAAGCAGAGAGGGCCAAAGATTTTTACGGAGATTTTCTCTCGAACGCTCCCAGTGCTCTCTCATCGGTGGAGGCCAGCGTCCATGCTTCTGCACCCTTAAGTAGGACGGGCATGATGAGCGATATGTAGAGCATTATTTTTGTCCGGCGAGAGAGGGCTCTGCTTCTTAATTGCCCACTGAGTCCAAAGTAGAACCTGTTAGCAAGAGTTATTCTCCGTATAATCTTCAGGCTGACGTCGTTGTTTTTAGTAATGCTGGGTCCAAGATAGACGAAGTCCTTCACTTGTGGGTGTCAAATTTCGCATTCTGTCCAAAACGCACGAACTCTTTGTTGCTCAGTACTTCGAGGTATACCGAAGTTTCGGAGGTATACCGTACAGCAAACTCAGATATTGCGGTGTCTAGGTGATCTCTTATCGAACGCGGCTTTATTTTCATTTTTTTTTTTTAGTTTTTTATACTTTATGTAATTTTTTAATTTATGGGGATATAAGACGATATATGAATAATATTCTGAAGGTTAATATCCCCACCAAAGGTGTAGGGTATTCCATAGTCGGGCCCTACCGACTATAAAAATCCGCCCCATGTGACCGAACTTACCCAAGTGACCTAACTTTCCCAACTCGTTCTTCTTTTTTTCTGCAACATTCAGCTGATGATGAAAAATGCAACAAATCATTCTGTAATTTCCAACCATCCAACTAAAAACTACTCAGCACCACTTGCCAATATTACTCACTAATGGTATTTTTCAAAAATAAATCCAATTCATTTTGCTACTTTGTGTAAAATTATCAATCGCAACACTTTCTGTAATTCAAGACCAACAATTTTGGGTTGTGTGATTTTGTGCCAGAATTACAAACACTTTTTTTTTTTGAAGGAGCCTCGCTGTTTCGCAGCTTCCACGTGTAGAGCACCCTGGCACCCCATGGTGCTCATGCGGAATGTGATCCATGGAGCGATAGACTTGCTTTAGAATGAAATATAAATTGGAAAATTGAAAACGCAATTCATCGTGCAAAACGTGCATTGAATATACTTTATCGCCGCATACGGCAGAAACAGCTGTGGCCAAGAGCCATAGACGAACACAAAGACAAACCACACATACACACAGCGGTGAGACACAAACACAGCCATCGACACACACACACACACTCACATGCACTTCAAAGGATGCGCACTGATTGTGCATATGTGTGAGTGGAGGCAAATGCTTGACACGCTGTCACTTTGCTATTACACGGTGTAAAAATTCATTTTTTTTACCAAAAATTCAACTTTTCACTACAAATTCAAATTCTTACCACAAATTAAATTTCAATTATTTTCTAAAAATTCAATTTTTCACTCAAATTTAAATTTTTCACTAAAAATTCAATTTTTCACTAAAAATTCAATTATTCACTAAAAATTCAATTATTCACTAAAAATTCAATTATTCACTAAAAATTCAATTTCTCATTAAAAATTCAAATTTTCACTAAAAATTCAATTTTACACTAAAAATTCAATTTTTCACTAAAAATTCAATTTTTCACTAAAAATTCAATTTTTCACTAAAAATTCAATTTTTCACTAAAAATTCAATTTTTCACTAAAAATTCAATTTTTCACTAAAAATTCAATTTTTCACTAAAAATTCAATTTTTCTTTAAAAATTCAATTATTCACTAAAAATTCAATTTTTCAGTAAAAATTCAATTTTTCACTTAAAAATAAAATTTTCACTAAAAATTCAATTATTCACTACAAACTCAATAATTCACTAAAAATTCAATTTTCCACTATAAATTCAATATTCACTAAAAATTCAAATTTTCATTAATAATTAAATTTTTCACTAAGAATTAAAATTTTCACTAAGAATTAAATTTTTCACTAAACATTTAATTTTTTACAAAAAAATTGTGTAAATAAAATTTCTCTGAGTGCACTCGCGAATCACGCCGTGTGTTTTACCAGCTCGTGTACCACTTACCTTGATGTTGACACTTCGTATAAACGTCGTTTTTGTTTGTGTGTGTGTGTGGCTGTTCGTGTGTCAGTCAGCATTCAATGATGCCACGTTTTTCTACTACTTTGGGACGTTGCCACAACCACCCCCTCAGAGCGCGATGCTCTTTAAATATAAAACGTTTTCCATTTATAATAATGAGAAAAACTATAGAATCGCACATTCATCAATTTCAAGTGTGTGTCTTGAGGATAGAAAGTGGTGGAACTGGTGGCAGGTGTGTCATTTGAGGTTTGGGAAATCGAATTTAGAAAACTTTATGTGCTAAAGCAAGAGTTTAAATAACCTATAAAAGTATTAAAAACTATGTGATTTAGCAATTCTAAATAATAAAACTGTTATACAAAAAACTGTTATGCCGTAAAACTGTTATACAGTAAAATTGTTATACAATAAACAGTTTTACAACAAAACAATAAAATTGACATACAGTTGAATTGTTTTAGAGTAAAACTCGTATGAAGTAAAACTATTACACAGTAGAACTGTTATACAATAAAACTGTTATACCGTAAAACTGTTATACCGTAGAACTGTTATATCGTAAAATTGTTATACCGTAGAACTTTTATGCAGTAAAATTATTATTCAATAAAACTGTTAATACAGTAAAACTATTATAGATTAAAACTTGCATACAGTAAAACTGTTACACAGTAAAACTGTTATACAGTAAAACTGTTATACTGTAAAACTGTTAAACAGTAAAACTGTTATTCAGTAAAATTGTTATACAGTAAAACTGTTATACAGTAAAACTGTTATACAGTAAAACTGTTATACGGTAAAACTGTTATACAGTAAAACTGTTATACAGTAAAACTGTTATACAGTAAAACTGTTATACAGTAAAACTGTTATACAGTAACACTATTATACATTAAAACTGTTATACAGTTGAACGATTATATAGAAACACTATTATAGATTAAAACTGATATACAGTAAAACTGTTAAACAGTAATACTGTTATACAATTAAACTATTATACAGCTAAACTGTTATACAGTTAATCTGTTATACAATAAAAAAGTTTTACAACAAAACTGTTCTACCCACAGTAAAACTGTTATACAGTAAAACTGTTTTTTTTTTTTTGTAAAATTAATGAACTTCGACTTAAATTCCAAATATTCCATACACAAACCATTGACGTTAATGCCTGATTATCTCACCAAGGTTCTTCTTCGAATTACCAATGAAAAATATTTCACTTAATCGTAATTACATTAAAATTTTATATTTTATTAAAAAAAAAAACAACAACAAAATACGCATTACAATTTCAAATTAAAAGCAAAAATTAATGCAATTAATGTGTTAAAAAGTACAATAATGTGGGGAAAAAAATAAACTTATTAAATGTTAATGAAATTATCGTGTAACAAAAATGAAAAACAATTTAAAAACATATTTAATTGCAACAGACAGACATACAGATAGACGGGCGTTGCGTCGGCCCCGCAGCAACTAATTGAAAAATGAAAATGAATAATTTGCCAATTTCTGTCATTTTAATTGGAACAAATTTAAATATTTTAACGGCTGCTATTTGAGCGGTTTTTAAATGCGTTTGCATTTGCAGCGGCTTAATTTATATCACTTATACAAATGCACAAAAACACATACACACACACACACACACACACAGATATGCAACGCATTACAGCACACATATTGGCACATTTATTACAGCACAATGTCCATTAATAAAATGTTTATCACGCCATCAGTTACTGTTACTTTTTTTTTTTGGTTTTGTTTGGCTGTATTTATCGCGTAAGCCTTGCTTTGAATGTGCGTGTGTCTGTATGTGTGTCTGTCTGTATGAGTATCTGTGTGTGTGTGTGTGTATTTTTATTTGTATAGCACAAATCAGATTATAAATTATGCGAAAATGTTGACAAGCAAACGCATTAATCTTGCATTAATGTTTTACAACAACATAACAAAAAAACAAGCACACAAACACAGCTCTACAACAATTTCGTTGTATAAATAACAACGCACACACACTCAGTCACTTTCACAATCAAATAACATAAAACAGCTTTCTTTTTTTTTTGGCTTTACCATCCAAAGTTAAAAAAAAAATCAGCCCAAATAAATACTAAATAGACTTCAATAATGTTTTTGCATGCCAATCCTTTTTATTATCGCATTTTATATTTGTTCATACGTTCAATGCTGTGTTATCCTTGGCACACACACAAACACTTTCATCACATATTGAGGTGAAAAAGTGTGGGGTGTATTGCGTCTACCGAGCGCCCTACTTTATGCGATTCCCCAAACTTTATGCGGATTTTCGCGCGCAATTCTTTACCTCATAAAGTCTCGTGAAATATGTGTTTGTTTGTTTGTGTGTACGTCACTTGGTAGTGTGTGTGTTGTATATAAAATGGAAAAATGTTAAAAGTCAATGTGAAGAAAAGGAATCTTTAATATAAGACACAAAAAATGGCAAACAAAATTTTAAATATATTTTTTTTTTATATCATTTTGTAGTATTTAGCAATTAGTAGTATTTATTACACTCTAAATAAAAAATTTGCTATTAATAGCAAACTCTGCTAAAATTTTGCAAACTTTAATTTGCATTTAAAGCATACTTTTATTTGCAATAGCGAACTGTTTGCTACGGCTCTTAGTTCTGCTAGTTTGCACAAGATCGCTCTAGTGTCGCTATTGTGCATATTGCTAGTATAGCAAACGTGCACTAGATGGCGCCATAATCACTAGAGTCATTTGCTGCAACTAATGCGTCTATAATTCGTAGACTCTTTTTCGACAACATTTTGTATATAAAACAAATATTTCATCTACGTAATAATAATGTACACATGCAAGACTGAAATTGTAAGTGAAATATGAATGCACGGGAGGTAAAATAAAATAAATATGTATAAAAAAAAATTAATATATATAATAAAGTAAGAGTATATATAGGAAATAACAAAAAAAAAATAAAATAGAGAAAAACAATTTTTTGTCAGATAAAAAAATAATCAACGTAAATATAACAACAGATTCATTAATTAATACAGCAATGAAATTCACCAATTTAATGAAAACATTTGCTATTCTTCGTTAAATCAGCAACAACGTTTGCTAATATAGCTGCGTTTTTTTCATAATTTTTTGTTCCGCATCAAAACAGTTTTGAAAAAAAACGATGTAGCTCAAATGATATTAAACACCAACCTTTCCTAGCAGCAAGTTACAAAATCAATCCATTAAGGTTTAAGTCTTCGCTACCATATGCCATTTGTCGGTGCCATTTATATTGATAAATGTTGTCAGCAACATTCAGCAATTAAATGTGTACTGACTAAACACATTTCAAGTGACTAAACAACCCCTCTCGGAAATTGTTTGAAGTTTTACTTTGAGCTGGATATCTATCTAGCTCAAATTTGTTTTTGTTTTGCGTATAAAATTAGTTCCTGCTCAAATTTATATTATGAAAAAAAACGCAGCTTATGACTATTTGTACGTCAATGCAGCAAATTAATTAGTCGGCGCAGTTTCAGCAATTGTATTTCCTAAAACGGCGTCGACTAAATTATTTGCTGCATTGACGTACAAATATTCATATTGCTTATATAACGAAGAATAGCAAATGTTTTCATTAAATTAGTAAATTTCATTTCTGTATTGATTAATGAATGCAATTAATATCGGTTGCTATATTTACGTAAATATTTTGTTTTTGTGTTTTATTTGGAATTAAAAGAAAAAAAATAGTTAAAACAGCTAAAATAGCCTGCTTTAATAGCATAAAAACCGGCATTTGCTGTTTCAGCAAAATACGGCATTTTTCTCTTTGCAGCAAACTTGTTTGCTATTTTTACAACATTTTTTGCTAATGTGGCAGACTTTTTATTTTGAGTGTAGCATTGTGAAGTATGCAATGATATTATGCTGTACTCTATGAAATTTTATACAATTTAATAGTATTTAATTGAACTTCGAATTCTGTGACTAAACATTTCGTGACGTTTTTTCCAACAGATGTGGTTAGACTCGCATAACTTTGGTAACACTTATTTAAATTATGTCATACTATACTCGTTTCAAAGGTGATAGTGCATAATCCATTATAAAAAAAACAAAGGAATATTTCTTTAGTTAGTCGAAAGGAAATTGCGTTTTAAAAATGAGCCAAAATTCTTAAAAAATCGCTATATTTTACAATACCACTTCGATCAAAACCATAACACTTTGCTGAATTCTGAAAAAAATTGTACCTTTAATGGTGAAGCATGACAATTATTTGCTCGTTTACATTCTGGAATATTTGGAGTTAAAGACGAATCCCGCTTTGGTTGCCCAATCATTTACAATGTATTTAAAAAATAAAGAAAGACGAGCACACTTCATCTCATGACATTGCTTTGATACTAAACATCAACCAAAAAATAATGTTGGGCTATTTACATAAGACTGGATACAAAAGGGGTGCAACATAAATTATCAGTGATAAATTTATTGATCCGAATTTCCATCTGGGAATCTCTGCTGAAACGAAATGAAATGAAGTCAAATTTGAACAGATGATGCAAGGTGTATCACATACGACAATAATTTACGAAAAAGGTCGTGATCCAAGAAAGATGAAGCAGCGCGAATGGTGACAAAGTCCGGATTAACGCCACATTTAGTAATGCTTTATATTTGGTGAGTTTGGAAATGAAATGAAACAGATTGATAACAGACGATGCAAGGTGAATCAAATACGACAGTAATTTTCGAAAAATATCGTGATCCAAGAAAGATGAAGCAGCACAAACGGTGACAAAGTCCGGATTAACGCCACATTTGGTAATGCTTTATATTTGGTGGGTTTGGAAAGTAATCGTGCATCATGAGCTGCTCCAACAGATTCAGACAATTGATTATACTCTCTACTGTTTGAAACTAATGCTATTAAAATGGGCAATTGATCTTAAGCGGCCAGAATTGATCAATAGAAAGGCGATGTCTTCCATCACGAACTCACGCATCTTTAATGACTCGCCAAAAATCGAGGGAACTTGCCTGGGAAGTTTTGATTTATCCACCTTATAGTCCAGACCTTGCCCAGTCCGATTACCATTTGTTTTCCTCTCTTATGAGTTTTATTTATGATTTAGACCAGACTTCAAAAGAAGTAGACTTCAAAAGAAGTAGACTTCAAAAGACTTAAATTTAAACTGACGTAAACACACAAATTACATTTTATTAAATATTCAAATTTTCACTAAAAAAAATAAATTGTTTAAGTAAAAAATTTAAATTCTCACTCTAAATTCAGTTTTTAACTTAAAATTAATTTTTTCACTACTTAATAATTCATTTTTTAACTAAATAAAGGGTTTTTCAATAAGAGCGCTACAAAAGTTTTTTTCAAGGGTTTTTCAACAGGGACGCTACAAAAGTAGAGCGACAGGGACAGCAAACGACGCCATATTTCTGAACGCTCTTTTGGCATTTCTCTTCAGTAAGGTTTGCCATTTCATGATGGAAAGATATACGAGCCAACAACGAGTCGAAATTATTAAAATAAACTACCGAAATTTGAATTCTTATATCTTTCCATCATGAAATGGCAAAACTTACTGAAGAGAAATGTCAAAAGGGCGGCAAGAAATATGGCGTCGTTTGATGTCCCTGTCGCTCTACTTTTGTAGCGTCCCTGTTGAAAAACTCTTTAAATAAAATTAAATTTTTCACTAAAACTTCTATTTTTCACTAACAATTAAAATGTTCACTATAAATTAAATTTTTCACTATAAATTGTATTTTTCACTAATAATTTTTAAATTTCAAATAGATAATATCGTCACTGTCATGTAAAAGGGGAGAATGTGCATTTTTAAAAATGTTGGGAAATCAAATTTTAAAGTTTGCAATAGCAAAATTTATATTTTTTTCAATTTTTTATAACGTATATAAAATATTTTAGATTTGGACAACCTACTGAATTATAAATACGGATTTTGTGAGACTATATCCTGATCAAAGCGCAAATATTTTTGTTCTTTATGCTACAACTTTTTATTAGCGCAAGATAAAATAGTAATGTAAAGGCATTAATGGTTTGATTTTAAAGCACCTATCAATCTGCATCATTAATTAAAAATATTTGCCAAACATTAATTTGCCATTTCTTATTTGCAGGAAAAAATGTTTGGCACAATATTTTTAAATAATGATGCCTATTGATACGATAGGTACTTTAAAAACAAACAATAAATACCTTTACACCACTATTTTATTTTGTACCAATAAAAAATTATAGCAAAAAAACGAGGAAATTGGAAAAATTGAAAATCTTTTCATGCGAAATGGGCGAATCTTTTCGTTTTTTTGCTATAACTCTTTAATGGTACGAGATAAAATAGTGATGTAAAGGCAAATATTGTTGGTTTTCAAAGCATCTAACGATCGCATTTTGCCAAAAAAAAATTACTGCAAATAACAAATGGCAAATTAATGTTTGCCAAAATATTTTTAATTAATGATGCAGATCGATAGGTGCTTTGAAAAGAAACAATAAATGCCTTGACACCACCATTATATCTTATGCCAATAAAAAGTTATGGCGAAAAAACAAAAAGATTCGCCCTTTTGGCATAACAAGAAAATTTCTCAATTTCAAATAGAACATCTCAATTTAATTTATAATTTTCACAATTTCAGTTTAGGAAATGGTGTAAGATTTACTAATTTAAAGCATTTGGAAAGAAC
This sequence comes from Dryomyza anilis, assembly GCA_951804985.1. Classification (NCBI taxonomy): domain Eukaryota; kingdom Metazoa; phylum Arthropoda; class Insecta; order Diptera; family Dryomyzidae; genus Dryomyza; species Dryomyza anilis. The sequence goes on along the minus strand of OX638130.1, from coordinate 97,905,116 downwards.
ATTTAAAAACATTTTTAAAATTTGAGTATTTGCCTAGAAATATTTTAACCATTTTCAAATTCATGTAAAAAATTGTATAAAATAGTATATTTTATAATCATTTCTAAAAGAACCTGTCTATAATTTTCCCTTCTACAATATATTTGCTCTGCTTTTTTGCGGGCTCCATAAAGATTGACTTTGGCATTTATGTGCAGCCTTTTTATGTGATTTTTATAGCACAAAAAAGAGCTGAAAAAGAACCCCAGTTGATGGACAGTGTGCCGATAGGCTTCCGGACAACATTACAGCCGATTTGGCGGTTTGTGCTATTTGCAAAAAGATGATGATAAATTAAACGAAGAAGGTGTAAACATCAAAAGTTCACAAGTGAGGTGTAGAAAATTTAAAATTTATGCAATTTTATAATACGATAAAAAAACAGTAGCAAATGCATAAATCTGCTAAAATATTTACAACAACTCAGCGCCTCATTAGCACTAATCCTAGCGAATTCCAGCAAATAATACAAAATTCAGATATAATTATGGCAAAATATTAAAATTGCATGTGACGTCATTAGACCGCATTTACACTCCCGCCGTTGGCCACAAACAAATGGAAGGCTATTAAATAATCATAAACACCGAGAACAAAATAATCTATGCATTAAACATGTGTAGCAATTATGTCGCGGATCAGGTAATGCGGCGGCGGCGGCAATGGAGCCAAAATCGAAAAAAAATCAAATTGCCCAGCAGCCCTCTGGTGTTGCAGGCGTTAATCAGCGCATTGACTATGCATTTTCATCATCGCACATTTTCACTTTTCAGCTAAATGCAAATTTCTGTTTTGTATTTGAGCAAATGAAAATTAAATAATAATCGTACTCGATGGAATTCAGGAGGAATTTTGAAATTAGTTGTAGTAGTTGTTGTAGGGTGGGGTGGAGTAGAGGTTGTGAATTGTATAGCTATTCAAACAATACACAGAATTTCACACATTTTCGAATTAATTCAATTTTTGTTTGTGTCGGTGTGTGTGTTTTTTTTTTTTGTGAAAATTTGCATAATTATAGGATTTACGGATTTAGCTCATTTGCTGTTTAATCTAATTTGATGGAAAATTAGTGCCCACCAATTCACGAAATTTATTATTTAAATTTATATTGTCGGTTTATTTCAAAATGCAAAATAAATAATTTATTATAAAAATAAATCAATTTAATTAATTAACAAAATCATCAACTTAAACATTTTTAGAATAATGAAAAATTAAATTTAAAAAAAGGGAAAAACCATTTTACGTTTTTCAAAATATATGAAAAAATTCAAAAATTAACGAATTGTTCGTAAAGTGATGGAAAATTCATATAAATATTAACAATACATACAATTTTGCATAATTCATAAAATTATGAATAATTCATAAAATTATGAAGAATTCCTGAAAATTATGAATAATTCATGAAAATTATAATTAATTCATCAACATTATAAATAATTCATAAAAATTATGAATAATTCATAAATTTTATGAATAATTCTTAAAAATTATGAATAATTCATAAAAATTATGAATAGTTCATAAAAATTATGGAAATCATAAAAATTATGAATGTCACAAAAATTATGAATAATTCATAAAAATTATGAATAATTTATAAAAATTATGAAAACTTCATAAAAATTAAAAATAATTCATAAAAATCATTAATAATTCATAAAAATTATAAATAATTCATAAAAATTATGAATACTTCATAAAATTATAAATAATTCATAAAAATCATTAATAATTCATAAAAATTATAAATAATTCATAAAAATTATGAATAATTCATAAAAATTATAAATAATTAATAAAAAAATTATGAATAATTCATAAAAATTAAGAATAATTCATGAAAATTATGAATAATTCATAAAAATTATGAATAATTCATGAAACTATTAATAATTCATAAAAATTATGAATATTTTATAATAATTATGATTAATAATTAAAAATTTGAATAATTCATAAAAATTATGAATAATTCCTAAAAATTATGAATAATTCATAAAAATAATGAATAATTTATAAAAATTATAAATACTACATAAAAATTATAAATATCATAAAAATCATTAATAATTCATAAAAATTATGATTGTCTTAAAAATTATGAATAATTCATAACAATTATGAATAATTCAAAAAAATAATGAATACTTCATAAAAATTATGAATGTCATTAAAATTATAAATATATATAAATATAAATAATTCGGAATCAGGCACTCAAACTTTTTGTAATTGATAAATTCAAATTTCAAAAAATTAAAATGTTCACTAAAAATTAAATTTTTCACTAAAAATTAAATTTTTCACTAAAAATTAAATTTTTCACTAAAAATTCAATGTTTCACTAAAAAATTCAAATTCCATTAAAATTTAATTTTTCATTAAAAATTCAATTTCTCATGAAAATTTCCATTTTTCACTTCAAATTCAATTTTTCACTTAAAATTAAATTTTTCACTTCTAATTCAATTTTTCATTAAAAACTAAATTTTTCAGTAAATAACAAATTGTTTACTAAAAAAATTAAATTCAATTTTTCAGTTCAAATTCAATTTTTCACTAAAAATTAAATTTATCACGAAAAATTCAACTTTTCATTAAAAATTCAATTTTCATTAAAAATTCAATTTTTTACTAAAAATTCAATTTTTCACTAAAAAAAAAATTCAATATTTCACTAAAAAAACAATGTTTCATATTTTCATTAAAATTTCAAATTTTCACTAAATATTAAATTTTTTACTAAAAATTCAATTTTTCATTAAAAATTAAATTTTTCACTAAAAATTAAATTGTTCACTAAAAATTCAATTTTTCACTAAATTTTTAATTTTTCACTTTAAATTAAAATTGTCTCTAAAAATTCAATTTTTCACAGACAAAATAATATTTTCACTGAAACATTAATTTTCAATTAAAAATTCAATTTAAAAATTCAAATGCAATATTTCACTAAAAATTAAAAATTTCACTAAAAATTAAATTTTAACTAAAAATTCAACTTTTCAATCAAAATTCAATTTATCACTAACAATGTAAATTTACACTAAAAATTCAATTTTCACACAAAATTAAATACGACATATTCCATTTTTCACTGAAAATTCAAATTTTCATTAAAAACCCAAATTTTCACTAAAAATTCAATGTTGCACTAAAAATTCAATGTTTTACTAAAATTCAATTGTTCACTGAAAATTCGATTTTTCACGACACTCAAGTTTTCTCTAAAAACACAAATTTTCACTAAAAATACAAATTAAAATTTTCTATAAACATTCAATTAAAAAAAAAAAATGTTTCACTATAAATTAAATTGCTCACATTTTTTCTTTTAAATTCTTCACTAAGAATTTAATTGAAAACTAAAAATTCAAATTTTCACTAAAAATTTAATTTTTCATTAATAATTAGTTTTAAACAAATTGCAATAATTTCGAGTTAAACATTGCTTGCAACACCATTAAACGCATCTCTGCAACAAGCCAGACATGCCGCATATTCCAGACACGTTTGACCTGCCCGCCGAATGCAGTAGACCGCAGTCGTACATCTATCTACGAAATACGAGCTGCAGAGTTGCAGAGGCGTAAATTGCATGTTGATGACCTGTAAAAAAAAACTCACAGCGAAAATCACGGCTCGTGATGCGGCTAGTTTGCAAAAAGTTTCGTAATCTGAACTGCAGCAACGGTTGAAACCGATGCATTCAACATTAATCAGTAAAATGCAAAATAAACTTGAATTCGCTGTACTTTTAAAAATACTGATTTTTTTGTTCTACTCTGTGCTAGTATTTCGTACATATTATGCCTAAGCAATTATGTTGAGAGCAATATGAAAAAAAAAAAATCCTCCAACCACTGATGACAATTCTACGAACACGAAATTGATGGCAAATGTTGCATGTTTTCGTTGCGTCATGTTGACCACGGTGACGTCTGCAACCGACTCACAAATGTACTCGAACAATAGAGCACAGTTCATCACTACACAGTTAAAAAAAAAACGTCAAAATTGACAAGCATCATTAATAAATGCACACAAAACAATGTTGCTAAATTTATTATACAGTTAAATAACCAATTTTTGTTGATACAACAAAACAATTTATCTAATTTAGCAAAATGTTTTTTTAACCAAATTCTGCCTAGATTTTGGGCAGTTTTTAAGCAGAGAAAGTGGCGGCTTTTTTATTAAAAGCTGCTCATATAATGTCGGGAGTCTTTCTTTTAAATTCCACCACGCTTTCCAGAAAGTTCTATTTATCTGTGTGCTCAATAGAAATATTGAGCATAATCAAAATCAACTAAATCAACTAACTCACAAACTATAACTTATTTAACATCGTAATCACCCTATATAAATCACCTCCAAAATCTTATTTCAATTATAATTTGTCATGGCGTTTTAATCATTAGATTGACCAAATAACTCTCTTCTGTGCTAGCAGTAGAGCAACCTAAATCCCAAAAAAAAATATATATTACTGAAAATTAGAGAAATTTTATCTAAGAATGTGTCTTACTCTAGATATAACTTATGGAAGTCTCGAGAAATTTAAAAATATCCCTTTACAAAATTTTTGCTAGCTGAAGGCAGTTTTAAAATATTTTTTCTAAAGATTAGAAGCAGACAAAAGCAGAGTTTTTATAAAAAAAAACTGTCTGTTTTCTGCCAGTTTCCAAATAAAAGCCGGAAATCTGCCTTTTAAATTCGTTAAAATTTGATAATCAGATAGACGCGGAAATATTCCTCAATATGTATGGAAACTTTACAGCAGAGCAAAGCAGAAGAGTTTGTTTCAAAATCTGACCCTGTTTTCAAGTTATGCCCAGAATCTTCCTTTAAAATTTCACAAAATTTAATAAACTCCCGAGACAAAATTTCTGTAATTTTACAGGAATATTTTTAGGCATATTTCCGGCAAACACAAACATATTTTCATAAACGTATAGCAGGATGTAAAATTAATGACAGATTCATCGCATACAAACTCCGCGTTTGTCTGTTTAAAATATGGCGAAAAAAATCTTTCTAAACATCCTCGACCCTGCCAAAAATTTTGTCTGTTATATGGTTTGGGAATGTTATATGGTTGATACATTCTTCCATATATCAATGTGTTTTCCAAAAATATTAACTAAATATTTCAGAAAATGACAGACATTTTTTTCTCGAGTAAACATAATTTTTGGACAGCTCAAGGCTATTTAAAACTATTTTTTATATATTTTGCAGCCAAATACAAGGTGTATTTAACAAGGTGAGGAAAGTATAAAAACTCTTCTCAATTTTTATTTTTCAATTTTAATATTTTTTTGTCATTCGTTTGAAAATTTTCCTCGTTTCCGGTTTACAAATACGGTTATTAAAATTAAAATTGTCAAAACAATTATAAAACAAACATAGCGTATTAACTAATGCCAAGACCATCTTATTCTGCCTGTGACCAGTTGCGGTAAATAAAAATTTCACGTTCCTCGCGATCTCCAGAAGAAAAAATATGGGGTGCACGAATTTTTTTAACCCGAAGTTCGCATTTATATCCGGTGTACCAAAATTCTGTCCTCATTGTCGCGTGTCTCAAATATATTAATGTTAAATCTACCGTAAAGCTGCATCTCAAAAATAGCTACACGATCGTTGAGGCATCACCTGTACCGGGATTCCCATTTATGCCCCTTTTTATGCCTCCAACTGCTACGACATCTATTGCTTCAACTTTTGATGTAGTGGTTCAGGCATGTCCGTGGCGTAGAACATTCCATATAACCAACATTTTTAAAATGCTAGAACCTGACGTAGTTACAAATCGATGAAAAAAATCATATTTAACATTTAAATCGCCAAGTAGAGTGTGGGCGAGCTTGTTAAAGATTTAATAATTATGAACCCTTGCACACTTGGACCAGGAGAAGGGATACTAAGAAATTGCTAGCATGTGTTATTGAAACGCTGCATAACCGATATTACACTTTTGTACACATCAAGGGGTACATCCTCAAATGTTCGACGCGTCTGAGTGTCCCTTATTGTCCTCGTTATCTCTATTAAAAAATATAGTTAAAATTGGTCAAAATAAAGTTTGTAGACAAACTTTATGTCATTTAAATTATTTAATAAAAGCAAATCAGAAAAAAAAACATTTCAAATATAAACAAAAACAAATAAATTGACTTTTATATACAGAAAACCTAAATAAAAACAAATATAGCAATGACTTTTGTATACAGAAAAATATTTCAAATTTGAAATATGTGTACAGAATTACGCTCAAATTTGTCGCCTCTCCAAATTTTCCTCACCTTCCTTAATACACCTTGGCCAAATATACAGGTTTTATTTGTGTATTTGAAACTTGACAAGTACTCGTTCATTAAAATTCCATAAATTTTAATAAATGATATACGTTTTTTCAATTTGTTTGTATGTTTCCGGATATAAAACCGAAAAATTAAAATAAAAATCCAGACACAAAATGCAGGGAGCACCAAAAAGATATAAAAAGATCAGTGCTTTCATTTGCACCGAATATAATAGATATAAACAATATGTGAGATACGGATTGTGGATTTTCGTTTGTGGAAACTTCTAGAATCCGACTATGCGCTGCACATCAGTGTAAAAGAGATGAAGATAGCTTTGTGAAGTGTAGATGTTTGTTGAAGCTTCTATGTTTTACTTTCATAGGTGTGTCACCGAGAGGTAGCATCGCATACTGAGGCAGGGAGCACCAAAAAGATGTTAAAAGATCAGTGTATTTGCGTATTATAGTTTGTGGAAACTTCTAGAATCCGACTATGCGCTGCTCATCAGTGTAAAAGAGATGAAGATAGCTTTGTGAAGTGTAGGTTTGCCATTGACTACCGAGAGGTAGCATCATATAGAAAAATAATAACTACATTTGTTTTTGACAGTCGCTGGGATTGGCTGACCTCTGAGCTACCTACCGGCGCTACATTTTCGGTAGTAAATTTAACAAACCATTTGTCACTTTAACAAAAGTTGTATTAAACAATGCAAAAAAATTAAAAAAATCTTTAATGAAATTAAATTTTACGAAAATCAAAAAACCAATAAGAAAAATTTTATTGAGGGAATTTTCATAATATTTGTGAATTGCTTTATTTTAAGAATTTTATTCTGTGTAAATTTCATCAAAGCTATAATTTTATTAATACAACAAATGTTTTGCAATTTATATAATGTTTTGTTAAAACGATTGCAAATATATTTATTAAAACAACAAATTATTTTAACATTGATTAAAATATCATTAGACATAGCATGTATTTCATTAATACAAAACAACGAAACATTTGTCACTTTAACAATTTAACTACACTGTGCAACAAATGTATTTGCTATATTTACAAAAAATTGTAAATGATAATTATTTAAATTAATATTTGAAAAATATATACAAATTGGTGAAATTTGGTGGAGATTGTAGGAAAATAGAATAAAACCAAATTTATAATACTAATTTTCAAATCATTTTTTGTCTGTGTAACTTTGATCAAAACCACAAGTGAATTATTCAAACACGCATTTAACATGTGCCGCCGCAAATCGTGTTTCTGCAACTTTATTGAAACATTTCGCAAACACGCACTAAATTCCAGGCAACATGCATCACAGCAATACGTGTAGCTGAACGAATGAACGAATGAACGAACGAACAGGCCTACGTAAATATGTGGTCCTTAAGGACCAAAGCTAAACATTTTTTTTTTTGTGTTGTATTCAGTTCTATTGCAGTAACCTATGTACATCAATTTGACATTTCACCAACGACGACGACGATTTAAGTCTACTGCAATGCATCACTGATGGACCATTTATCGTTAGGCATCTGTAATTCTAGAACTATTATAGGCGGTGAGGATGGTCGGTTAATTGAGCAAGTACTACGTTTGTCAAAGCATTTTATAAATTGCTTTTCCTGTTGTCAGCAACTGTAATTTGCAAAGAAATGGAAGAAAAAGAAATCATTTCCGGAGCTAAATTTAAATGTAATCATTGCCTACTTTTAGGCAACCAAATTAAAACTTTTTCGCCGATGCAACGCTTCTAAAGTAGATACTGCAGTACTTGTCCACAGACCACAACCACAAGACAGATAATCCACTTAGTTTAATTTATGTGCAGCGCACATTTGAAATCTGTAAATAACCGCAAGTCACGCATTTGCAGACATTAACAACCAACAGCAGCAGCCAAAAACTATGCAATTATGTGGTCTTTTTTTATATTTAGTTGAGATAATCATCCGCAGATGTAGTTGAGATTGATAGAATTAATTTGATAAGTTTTTAAATTATTTATTTTATTAAAAGAATGTATTTAATTTAAATGTATTTAAATTATTAAAACATTTGGTTGATTTTAATTAATTTTAAAATATTTAAAATCACTTTATTTCTGAAAATGATGAAAATATTTATAAAATAAATAAAAAAGGAGCTCAAAAACGGCAATATTATGAAAACTTATGTCAAAATTATTGAGCGATTTCAAAAATTACAATAAGAAATTATACAAGACAACATTTTTGGGTGGCAAATGGAAGGCAACTGGCAGGCAAACAACAAGCAGTTTTTTTGGTTTGAGTGTCACATTATTAAGCAAGCTTTTGGAAGCTGAGACATATCTTTTCTATGTTCTGCTATAGTTTGAAGAAAAAATGGGAGATACATGTAAGACAATTGAAGAGGAAATGTAAAGTAGACAAAAGCTGGGTATGGCAGGTAATAGTCATGTCTGCTACAACATGCCAAACCAATTTTTGAACGTTTGCTAAACAAAAATATGATTTAAAAAAATAAATTAATTTCGAATTTTAATAGATAATGGTCAGAAAATAAAAGAGTAGCATAATAATAATAAATGGAATATAAGAAAATCAACATAACACATATTATGAATAGACTTCTATTTATAAAAATCAGTCTAAACCGCCATAAAGGTCAGTATAAACAGCAAATACTACAAGCAAATTTGGCATGATCAATTAAAAAGGATCTGAAAACCGACTAAATTATGAAAAAGTATGTTCAAATCAAGGATTGAAACCTAAGTGAAATGGTTTCGAGTTCGATTTCGGTTTTCTTCCTCGTTTTAAGGTTTCGGTTTATAGTTTTTAAAACGAAACGGTTTCGGTATGCCGGTTCCAAGTGACAGTTTCGATTTCGGATTTTTATGATTGTTATTTTTTTCATATATTTTAATCTCTTCAACAAGAAATGTAAATATTTTACTAATATAAAAACTAAAAACGAACGTATTTTAGTATAACCAAAAAGTTGGCAACAAAAACTTCTTGTACAACAACACCTACGAGTTGTGTTTGTTGTACAAAACAATTTCCCGCGAAAAATCATGCATTGTCGCGCTACGAACGACACTAGTGTATCGAAGAAAGAATAAACAAATAGCTTTGCATATTTTGTTCTGGGAGTTGCGTGTTTTTTTTTGTCGAATTACCGCTGTGCAAGTGATCGAAGAAAACAAACAAACAAAGTTCAATATTGTTCTTTAATAAATATTGTTCTTCAAAAAACCATGCGGTTAAAGCTATATAAAATAAAATATGTTTTTGTCGTATTTCATAATTTTTTAAAACCGAACCGTTTATATCGATTTTGGATATCGGTTTATTTCTGATTTTCGTATAACGGTTTCGGTTATAAAAATGAAACGGTTTTAAATGGTTATCGGTTTCGGTTACGGTTTCAATCCTTAGTTAAAATTATTTAAAAAAATTAAAAATTACACTAACAAAGAAATTATAATTAACAAACTACAGAATTTTTTCCGCAGTAAAATGGGAGGAAACTGTGCGCCAAACAAGCAGTTTATTGGTACGAATTCAAATTTTTAAAGAAGCTTTTAGGCAGGCAAAAGGTGTGCATTTAGACAAAACGTGCCTTTATTCAAATTGGAAGACGTTTACAAGAGAAAAAAGTATAAATATTAAATCAAATGTGACAAACAACACACGCAGTTTTGTTCATTTTTGAAGTACCTTTTTTTATTTGTCGTGTGTCTGTCAAAAATACCAATATCCCACCAAAAACCAAATATATAAAATTCTAATTTGCCTGCTAAGTTCGAGTACGCTACCTTCCTTTCGCTTCTATTTGCCTGCTGTTAAGCCACTCAAGATTACGAAATTAAAAATCTAAATAAAGTTTTTGTCTGGTAGAGTCATACGATATGATACCTTTTCCTCCCAATTTTCTACCACAAAAAAAAACTTCTTATTATATGGATCCTTCTTATGAATATGAAATGACTTTAAAATGCCTACTATACAATGTCTACATCGTACCATATTCTATTCTTAAAAACCGCCACTCGGATAGTTTTAAATATTTATGGATTATTCGTTTAGATTATTCGTATAATAAAATTCATACCTGGTTGAGGAGAGATAAATACATGATTATATTCATTGTTGGTAGGGCTAAATATATAAAATGATGGTTTTCTTCGTGATAAATATGGACAGAAGAGGTACATTTTCATTTCCACCACATATCAAGAATACCAGACATTTTTCTCCGAAAATAAAATTTTATACTGTTTTTTTTTTCCATAAAAAATAGTTAAGAACAATAAATACATGATTATATTAATGATATGGCTGAATATAACAAATAATGATTTGTTCTTCAATAAGTACCTCATGTTTTCTAATTTATAATGATAAACCAGTTCATTCACAATACTTTCTAACTAATTACAGTTATTTTAAAAATTTAAGTTATTCTGCAGAAATAATTGAACTATGACGGGTTAGTGATTTGGTGTTTGAAAATAAAAAAAAAAATAGGAATATTCGATAAAAATTTTTAAACATTTATTAAAATTGTAATCATTATCATATTACTTGACAGAACATATTTTCTGAACATATTTCCAAACATAATAATTTTTTTCTTTTATTTCTAGCACCAAATCACAAGACCCGCCACTGTTTAATTATTTCTGCAGCATTCCTTCCATATTTAAATTACTGTGATTGGTAAGAAAATACTGCACACAGGGAAAAATTATGTTTTGCAGCAAACATATTATGTTACACGTTACATACACGAATTTCTAGAATTTTAAAATACATATTTTAATAACAAAATATAACCATAGGTCATGAAATTAATATCAACATAATTTTAAAAAAATTGTAATTTAAAGTAAAATCCATTTAAAGACATCAAATTTATGATTGCAAATATATTATGTTTGCTGCAAACATTTTTTTTTCTCTGCGTGTGGGAATGAAATGGTTTGTCATTATAAATTAGAAAAAATGGGGTGGATAACGACATTTTGAGAAAATCAATTACAATGTAAAAATGTGTATTTTTCATTTTGTAAATTTCAACTTTACGTACCTTTTAAAAAGGGAAGAAATCATACGGTTTGAAGATGTGATACACCATTCGAAAGGTAATTTAATTGTCTAAAGCACTAATTTATAAACCGATAATTAATTTTCTTGACTAGGTTATGTCAGTAATATAAATTTCGTAAACAGCCTGTATTTTAAACTGGGTGCAAAATAAGACATTTTTTATTTTACATTTTCCTTTATTTTTGAGTCATAGAATGACCTCATAAATTATTGATATCAATGAACCAAACATCCAGTATAATTGTGATAAACAACACATGGATTGAGCTTAATTACAGACACTGGAAATAAGATTGCACATTATAAATAATTGAAATATTTTTCATATTTATTCCAAATTAATTTTGACTGTTTCAAAATCAAACGACGTACATATGGTTATGTTCCAAATTTACTTTCGATTGGTATTTAAATATTTGACAGCAAAAATCGTATGGAATTCGTTCTACAGAACTACACCGGATTAAAATACGTTTATTTTGTATTGAAAAATCGAATTCGGAAACAACAAAATCCAAATTTGATGGTATTGAAAATGAAGGAAACCAGATTAATCGTGATTTTAATTTAAACAAGACATTTGTTCGACGAACTTGCTTGAATATAGTATTTTCTTCAAATTGTACATATGACCTAGGAATGTTCAAAATACATCGATGTTTTATAAACTCTCGATATATTGCTTCGATACATCGATGTTTTCTGCTGTAATATAAGCCTCAAAATCTATTCGTTACATCGATGTATTTTTTTGACATATCGAATCACTGTTAAATTCATATTTGCTAATCAAAATTGAATAAATTTTATTATTTATTTGAAATTATTCTATTTCAAATTAAACATTTTAAATAACCATTTGCTTCATACATGGTCTTCGTGGTTTTCTCAAAATGACATAACAAGGACTTGTTGGCTCGTATATCTTTCCATCATGAAATGGCAAACCTTACTGAAGAGAAATGTCAAAAGAGCGGCAAGAAATATGGCGTCGTTTGCTGTCCCTGTCGCTATACTTTTGTAGCGTCCCATTTGAAAAACCCTTTACAAAATAATTAATGAGTTGGAAATCAAACGAATTCGATTTTCGGTAGTAAATTTTAATAATTTCGACTCGTTGTTGTCTCGTATATCTTTCCATCATTAAATGGCAAACCTTACTGAAGAGAAATTTCAAAAGAGCGGCAAGAAATATGGCGTCGTTTGCTGTTTCTGTCGCTCTACTTTTGTAGCGTCCCTGTTGAAGAACCCTTTACAAAATAATTAAGGCGTTGGAAATCAAACGAATTCGAATTTCGGTAGTAAATTTAAATAATTTCGACTCGTTGTTGGCTCGTATATCTTTCCATCATGAAATGGCAAACCTTACTGAACAGAAATGTCAAAAGAGCGGCAAGAAATATGGCGTCGTTTGCTGTTACTGTCGCTCTACTTTTGTAGCGTCCCTGTTGAAAAACCCTTAAAAAAAGTTGAAAAACCCTTTATAGTAAGAAAATGTTTCACGTCAAATACTTATTTATTTAAAAAATTTTAATTTGGTTATTTGACATAAAAAATCTTATAAAATCTTCATCAAAATTTAAATTAATTATTTTTTCATTCGATACATCGAAAACATCGATGTTTTTGTTCGATACATCGGAAAACATCGATGTAACGAGTCGATGTATTATATCGACCTAAACATCGATATTTTTTTCAGATGGACATTCCTAGTGTAGCTCTTATTTGACGGAGACTGAACTATACATGAACTTAAAATGAGATTGCTACATTTTAAATTTATAGCCACTGTAACAGAAATATTCCCATTGTCAGATTTTCAAATATTTAGAATTACAATGGAATGTCATTTTCAACACTCAATTTAAATGCTTTGAAAGTAATTTATATTGCAGATAATCAACGATATACTGAAGTTATTTAAGAGACTGCTAACTCAATTAAAATATTTTGTTTTACACAATTGTGAAGCGCATTTTGTGCTAGAACTTTTTCCTAATACTAAAAACCCCATGTTGTTCTTCTTCACGAGTTGAGTTGAGCTGAGTTGAGTTTAGCTGAGTTTTAATCAACTTAAGCTGTCGCATTTGTCTTGCTACTTTGTAACTTTATGGCAAATTACGCTACAATTAAAACACCCCGAACAAAAGTTCCAAACATGTTTCCTAAGTCAAAGTTCACCAAATGCAACGTCGACAAAGTCCTGCGTGTTGTGGAATTCAGGGGTGAAGATGCGACGATGTGTGAGTCAAAGAGTGAATGTAAGGCCCATGGGACAGATAAAACCACATAAAATTTAATTGTTGTTGCTGGAAATTTTGTGGTCGTCGTCGTCGCCGCCAAGCAAAATGAAGAAAGACCCCATGAAACATACGCCACAGTGAATTCTGAAACTGAAACTGAAGATGAGCAAGAAAAAGTTAAAAATATGCAGAGAGAATCATCATGCAAAAAGAAAATAGTGCTACAAAGTGAACAACTTTGGTAAATTAAAAATAGTTTTAAGTAAATATATAGAACAAAGGGATATTTGAGAGCATGTCAAGGACTAACAACATAAAAACAAAATGTCTTTTGAAGGTAAAATAAAGGGTTTCCTTTTTTTGTTAAAATTGTTCAACTTTTAATTCTCAAAATATTATCTCCAAAGTAGTTATTTAAAAGTTTTGCTTTAATATTTTTAGCTTTTTTGATTTTTGTTTTATTTTGTATTGTGCTTATCCTAAATATATATATATTTTTTTTTGGTTTATTTGGAAGTATTTAATTCGTAAAGCCAAAACTTTGGTCTGGCTTTATTTTTCATACAATACCCAGCATTTAAACTGGACAGTCACACATGTTAAGCATATCTTTGGGTAGCCCCCACTGGTTACTCATGTTGTCTCTTTTCCTCACTCACTCTATCTCTCTCTCTCTGTGTAAGTGGGGAAACTTTTGGACTCGCATGGAATTCAATAGGATTTTAGTGTTGCCAAACGTACAAAATAAAACAAAATGTATATGTGTCACTGGAGATCATGACATGACAGCGCACTGCTGGCCACATGTTCGTCGTTGTGGTTTAAAAGAATTCGAAGGACAGATGGTCAGCCAGAGAGTGATAGACAGTCACACAGAAAATTGGTCAGATGACTTTTGGTATAGAAAAAATTTTTGAATTTTTAAAATTTAGTGATAAATTTAATTTTTCATAAAAAGTTGGATTTTTAATTTTTAGTGAAAAATTAAATTTTAATTTTTCTAGTGAAAAATTGAATTTTTGTGAAAAATTAAATTTTTAGTGAAAAATGGAATTTGCAGTGAAAACTTCAATTTGCAGTGAAAAAATTGAATTTATAGTGAAAAATTTTTTTTTTTGTAAAAAATTTAATTTTTAGTGAAAAATTGAAGGTTAGTGAAAAATGGATTTTTAATAAAAAATTGAATTTTTAGTGCAAATTAAATTTTTAATAAAATTTTTAATAACAAATTGGATTTTTAGTGAAAGTTTGAATATTAAGTGTGAAAACGGAATTTTTTTTTATTGAAAAATTGAATTTGTAGTGAAAATTTTAATTCTTAGTGAAAAATTGAATTTTTAGTAAAAATTTGAATTTTAGTGAAAAATTTAATTTTTAGTGAAAAATTGAATTTTTAGTGAACATTTGAAATTTTAGTGAAAAATTGAATTTTTTTAGTGAAAAATTTAAATTAAGTGAAAATTTGAAATTTTAGTGAAAAATTGAATTTGTAGTGAAAACTTGAATTTTCAGTGAAAACTTCAATTTGCAGTGAAAAATTGAATTTTTAGTGAAAAATTGAATTTTTAGTGAAAAATTGAATTTTTAGTGAAAAATTGAATTTTTAATGAAAAATTGAATTTTTAGTGAAAAATTGAATTTTTAGTGAAAAATTGAATTTTTAGTGAAAGATTTAATTTATAGTTAAAAATTGAAATTTTAGTGAAAATTTGAATTTTTTAGTGAAAAATTGAAATTAAGTGAAAATTTGAAAAAGTGAAAAATGTAATTCTTAGTGAAAAATTTAATTTTTAGTGAAAATTTGAATTTTTAGTGAATAATTGAATTTTTAGTAAAAATTTATTTTTTAGTGAAAAATTTAATTTTTAGTGAAAAATTTAATTTTTAGTGAAAAATTTAATTTTTAGTGAAAAATTTAATTTTTAGTGAAAAATGGAATTTTTATTGAAAAATTGAATTCTTAGTGAAAAATGTAATTCTTAGTGAAAAATTGAATTTTTATTGAAAAATTGAATTTTTATTGAAATATTTAATATTTAGTGTAAATTGATTTTTTTTTTTAATTTTTAATTGTTAGTGAAAAATTGAGTTTTGAAAATTTGAATTTGTACCGTAAAATTGAATATTGAAAAATTTCGAATAATTCAAATTGTAAGTTTTATTTATTAAAAATTTTGAATAAATTTTGAAAATTCAAATTAAAATTCGTAAAAATGTTTAATATAAAATGTTTTTTATTTAAAATAAATAAATTTTAACGTCCGTAAAAACAAAATTCACGTGCCAATAATTACAAACGAATTGATTGTATTGCCAAAATATATCTTTGGGCAATAATGCGGAAAAATTTTCAAAAAATAGAAATAAATGAAATATAAAAACAACGAAATAAAAATACAAAAAATAAAATATTAAAAATATGTTTTAGGTCAGAAATAAGATTAAGTATTTATATAGTTGAAAAAAATATATATCTGATAGTCGTCATTGTAAGTTATACTGATGCAATTTAACGATAAATTTATTAATAATAATTTGGACTCAATAACAAAATTAATAAATTCCATTTAAAATAAATTGCTTTGTTCTAAAAAAAATGGTGTTGCTTACTGCTATGGTATTGATTGAAATGTTTTCAAAATCATTTATTGTACAGCGCAGCAGATACTATAAAAAATAAATAGAAAAATTCGCAAAAACTGTTAACTTTTTGCTGTCCATTTAAGCTGTAAAGTTTGAGTACGATAAAAATGTGAAAAGAGAAAAATACAAAATCAACAACAAAAATATAACAAATAACTAGTAAATAATATTTACACTCAAAGATAAATACGTTCTAAAAGTTTTATTATTATGAAAATTATTAAATTAAAAGTATTAACAAAAAAATGCATATAAATTTCTCAAATAAAATTTATTACCACGTAACAATTTAAAAAGCTAAGTCTGTATCAATAGTTTTTTATGTAACGAATATTCCGAGTAGAAATTAACAACCGACACAAGACTGACACAGTCTTGTGCCAGTGCAGTGTCAACACTGTTATCCAGACTTGTTCCAAGACTATGTAAAGACTGGATAGATAACGATGTTACAAGCCGGTAGTTCAGGATTGTACCAAGGCTTGCGTACCAGGATTGAATCAATGCTTGCTCTCCAGGCTTGTACCAAGTATTGTAGGCCCAGAGTAGTGACAAGGCATGTGCCCAATTTTGCGACAAGACTTGTATTACGCATGAAACTTCATCCTATTGAGCATAATCTGTCATGGACACTGCACTCATTCTTCAAAGTTACATCAATACAATTAAATTATATGCTGAAACGACTATGGAATTAATTGTATTGATTAAATATTTAGTCATCTTAATTAATAAATTACCAGAATAAACAAAAAGTTACATCAATACAATTTTTCTGAAACGACTATTTAATTAATTGCATTAACAATGGCCGTTGCTGAGCACACGACGCGGCGCGGTGTCACGATGCGAGCTTGCAGCGCATGAACGCCGGCAAACAAGCAGAAGATGGAATATTCGTTTGCGCGTTTGGTTGCGTGCATATTATTCCCATTTGGTATATTCCATGATATACACTTATAGAGCTTGATCATTCTCTAAGTGTGTCGTCAAAAATGGTGATGATGGGGCAATGGTTGCATATTTAATTATGCTTTCAACTTCTTCATCAGAAAAGTATATGTTATGTACTTTCCCAAGAATTTATAACATTCTTTTTTAACTAACTGAATGAGAATTATAAAGACTGTGAAGATAATAAAAATACTTTTGAAACGTCGACCACACCAATTAAATACTTTGCTATTCACGCAAAGTCATTAATTGTTATATTTTTGGAAGCAAATCATTTATTTATGGTTGCTATATTTACGTCGATTATATTGAAGTCGGTAGACATGGAATGAAATGGGACAGCATTGTGTCAATCTTGGGATAACGAGCCCTGTGCACTCACATAAATAATTGCTTACCGTGCTGTTGTTTTAACGAATATTAATTTGCGTTTTCCAAATGTAGTTTGCCTTAACCGAAATTCATTTGTGCTAAACAATTGTATGTGGCGGAACCAACTATTAGTTGAAGCAACTATAAAATTGATTGGGGAAACCATCTTTTTATTTATTTACAATTTTTTTATTTGCGTTCCTACGATAACTACATTTATATTGAGATATAACCAACATTTAGTTGACTCAACAGATAGTTGAATATATTGACTAAATGATATAAAATGAAGCTGTAACAACAAATATTTATTTTATTCAACTGCGAAATCAGTTTTTTTTTTATAAAGAACGGATATTGCCGAAGATTCGTTGTGCAGCTTATTTCGTGTAAATTGAGAGATTTCGGGTACTTGATTTGGCAATCACAACTAAACAATTCATTAGTTGAGTGAACTGATATGTTGTGCTTTAAAAACTGAATTAGTCGAAAGCTGACAAAGCTCAATAAATCGGTTGGCTTGATAAATGGTTGCCACTACTGATACGCTTTCTGTACGCAGGATAGAAATTTGTTGCTCCAACCAACTCTTTTCCCAACCAACTTATTTGGTTCGCTTAACCGCATAGTCGGTTGTTATTATCAAAACTTAAAGAATTGTTAGAACTGTTTTAGAACAATTTAGTATATAATTAGAACCATTGGGAGTGTGTAGTGGCTAACATTTCAAGCGCCAACCGTATGTGGCAGTTCCGCCAAAAAATTTTAGATAATTCGATTTAACAAAATGAAGTTAGTTTGGTACAACTAACTAATTCATTTTTCCAACCTCATGCAAAGGAGAATTTTTCTGTGTGAGGGTGTGAGAGTGAAAATTGACTTGTGTCTAACAGAAACTAACAAGATCTGTTTAAAATATGGGAATGACAAATGTACCAGTCCTGTGTCTAAGTTTGTATATCAAGGCATGTATGGAATATGTGAGTGGCAATTGTGACGAGTGTGTCAGGCCTGTTTCTATCCTTTTATACTGAGTGGTACTTGGTAGACATGCTTATAACAAGCCTGGCACTATTTTTAGAGCATGGGAATATTTAGTATATAATGTTAATTACTGTTTTCAAAAATTGTACTTTCCGATTGACTATTTAAATATCATAAACTATTGAAATAATATCAAAAAAACTATTAATTATATGGATTAGTTTTTTAAGTGTAGGAAACATTAAACTGTTGATGTTTTTTTTTCTGTCAATAAACTATAAGTATTTTGTTGTTACATTATGGTGTTGCCAACATTAAAAACAATTGTTATCGGGCTAAATTATGATAAATGAGCTACTTCTATAGATCAGCTGCCCTTAAACGAAGTAAGTATTTGTCGACATAAAATGCCAACAGAGAGTGTTGTATTATTTTTAATATTATAAGTCACACTAATAGGTGTTCGAATTTTAAGTATTTGAAACTAAATGGAATTTGTAAAAAATTAAAAATATAAAAAATCAGTGAAATAATGTTTTTACTATTTTATTTTATGCTTTATTAAATATTACTGCATTCTTTAATCCATATTAAACGACTGCAGTTATTTCAGAATTTTGTATATTATTTGGATTTTTCATACTGAAAACTGAGATAATTTATCAAAACGTATAACTTATATAAATAAACAGCAAACTAGCTGATATGTAATGTCAATATATATGAATTAAGAATCAATTGTTTTGTACTGTTAGCAAATATTAACTAAAGCTTATCAATTAATATTAATTCTTCAAAACAGATAAGTCGTGCATATTATCGTATCTGAATAATAGTGAAAATATTGTCCGCCCTTTGAATTGCAGACGCGTTAAAAATCAGTTCATTGAAATTAGGCGCACAGTGGCAACAGGTAGTCGTCATTTAGGGCTGTCATTATAAACACATCCCAAGACAATAAAACTGACGTTAGGTCAAATTACAGAGCTATACTAAAAAAGAGCGAGAGACGTCATAAAACCCAAGATGTCCACAGCAAAACAAAGCAATAAAATAACGTATGGGAAATATTTGCAAATTGATTGAGAACATCTGATTAGCAGGTCAATTCGCATACTATTTACAGGATATATAAAGAAGACGCATATGCAAAAATATCAAACAGTCGTAGATGCAACGTCAAGAAGCATACAACGAGATAAATAAAATAATATTGACGCTACACAAATTAATAGTATCAATACCATAAAACTAATAGTATTAATACCATAAAACCAATAGTATTTAAACTATAAAATTAATAGTATTAATACTATAAAAAAAGTATATACCATGGAAAACTACGCCAATCAGAACATGAGCAATCTGTCGCTGCAAAAGACCTACAACATGATGAGTGACGAGTTCCAACTGCAACATATTAACGCCTATCATCAGTTGACACCACAATCCATTGACCATCTGGTCGACGCTGAAATGAAACATATCAAGTCCAACTATCACAATGAGGAACAACATTATGTGGAGCAAATGTTACAGGAGCAACCAATCATCGTGGAACGACGCACACCTATGGGTAAAAGTGTCAGCAGCTCGGACGAATCTCGTGGACAGGATGCAGCAGCACAACAACGTGCCGAGTCCTGTCGCAAATCACGCATCAACAACAAGGTGAAGAAGGCCAAGACAAAGTTCCGTCACAAGTTCGTCTCAAACAAATTGGCCCAGAGTGCACATGTCCTGGACAGCATACGCGATCTCATCGCACAGACAGAGGCACAATTGCTGCGAAGTGGTTGCAATCCATTGGCATTGCAAAAAATGAGAAATACTTTTGGTATCGATAGAAGTTCGTGTGTCACACACAATGTACGGGGAGGAGACACTCCACAGTAACAATTTGGGCGAGATGAGAATTTTTGAAAAATTTGTGTTTGTTACGTTTCATATTAAATAAGGTTATTTTTTAGTTTTAATTTTATTTTAGTTATAAATATTAAGTATTTGAAATAAATAATATTATAAAAAAAACATACATTTTTCATTGCATTTATAAAATATGTTTTACAGAAAATAATAGTTATTATGTTATTAGGTGTTTTTTTTTTTGCAAAAAATAAATATTCGGCAAGGGAGAATTTTTGGTCTTAAAAAGTTTTGGGCAACACCGTTTTTATTTTAATATATAAATATTATGTGACCACAACTTTAGATTTATGTATGTTTATACACGTTAAAAAAGTAATAAATACAAAGTAATATTCAAATCATAAACCGTTTCGAAGTGGCGCAACTTTTTGCTTTATAGGAATTCAAGTCTGTGTAGAAACACCAATCCCCCACATTCCATTCAACTTTAAAAATGGGACATGTAGTTATTTGAGTTTTGTTAATGAGTTTTCATTTATTAAGGGTTGTTTCGATCTATTCACGTGTTTATTTTTTATAACTTTTTATAGATTCCATGTTGAAAACCAGGTTTACACAACCAAGGACGAAAAATATTTTCTACTTCTGTAAGTGCTAATTCGAAAAATGAAAATGTTATATGTTATACTCTTTGGAAGATGTTTAAATTTTTGATCCTGCTACTTAGAAAGTTATCGATTTCCTTAGTAATTCAAAAATTAAAATATTTCAAAGGGTTAATAGCTTGAGTCTGTAGCTCGACTGGTTAGTGCAGTGGACTATGAGCTTAAAGGTCCCGAGTTCGATCTCAGTGAAAATATAAATTGTGTTTTTATACGACACCAGCGGGAAAAAAGGTTCAATTTCTCTAAAATTATCTATTACGTGACAGGTGAAAAGAGGACTTGTCACTGCTCTAGTCGAAAGGTATGTAGGAAAGAGACAATTCGTAATCATTATACATATTCTGCGAACGGTACCATTGGTACCGACTGAGAACTGGATCTTAAATATCAGTTCTGTGATTGGTCTAAAGGTGTGCATGAGAAGACGGATCGTGTCCATGCTAAGCAAGTCGCTAGTGTAGCAAAAATGCACTAGGTGGCGTCATAATCTACACTCTGCAACTAATGCGTCTTTAATTCGAAGTCCATTTTTCGAAAAATAATTGATTTTAATACAGAAATTATAATGCACGCATGGAAGGATGGAATCATTAGTGAAATGGGAATTCATGAAGGTGAAGGTAAAATATAATGTAAATGTAAAGTAAAATAAAGTAACCAAACTTTAAAATATATATAAAAAAAAAAACTTTTTTTTTGTACTGAATGTACCATTGATACCGGTCACATAACGAATTTTGAAGGAAGGATTTTAAAAAACAATTCTGTGATATGTCTAAAGGTACTGATCACAGAACATGATTTTGAAGACCAGTTCTGTGATAAGTCTAAAGGTCTGCAGAAGTCGTTAATTGACCCCTCCCTTGGTTTCATATAAAAGAGCCAGAACCAGGACCGGTTAACTATATCCGAGAAACCAATGACGTGTCTAAGTCTAGAACCAGTTCGTTTTCCCGTAGGGACGCTACCTCTCGGCAGAAAATGTCAAATCTTCGAGAAGAAAACTCCGTCCATGAAAAAGCTCTCACCCCGCTGTTCGTATTCGGCATTAAACTGTAGGTCGCAACACTTTTAATACGAATATAATATGTATATCTGAAATGGTGAGAGAGCTCGACCAGCACTCAAAATAAAATATCCTTAAAATACACGAAATCTTTCGTGTATTTTACGAAAAAATTCGTGAAATTTATCCCCGAAATATTTCGTAAAATACACGAAATAATTTTCGTAAATTTATGATAAAATTACAAATATTAATTGTTTATTTTATGAAACTATTCGTACATAATACGAAAGATTCGTAATTTATTGAGTATTTGTGTATCTTTTCACGAATATATTCGCACATTTTACGAAAGTATTCGTACTTTTGACGATGGCATTCGTACATTTATAAAACATATGAAAGATTTTACGAAGCTTTGTAAAATACACGAATACTTCGTTAAAAAAAAAACCGAAGATGAAAATGACGATTTATAAAGATATGAAAAATATGAAATTTGATACATTTGAACTTTTGACACAAACAAAACTAACACTTTAAACCTTTTTGTATTATTTAATTGGTATGCGCCCGCGATACCAATTAAAGAAAATATTTTGTTTAAAAAAACTCTCGATAAAAATAACGATTCATTCATAAAAATATGAAACATTATGCACTGATTTGATACTTTTGCACTTTTAACACACACAAAATACATTTTACACCCGTTTGTATTTTATAACTATTTGCTTCCGACCGTGATACTAATTAAAATAAAAGCAGCTCCGACCGTTGCTATTTAACGCAACTGATTTTTGTTTTTACTAATGATTCGTAAAAAACACGAATGTTTCGTAAACTTCTACATATAACCTCAATATTTACGAAAGTTTAGTAATTTATTCGTAAAATGTAAAGTTAAATCGTAAAATATGTTACTCTTTCGTAAAAAAAATGTAATAGAAAATAATATAACGACAGTTTCGTAATTTAAACGAAATATTCGTAATTTTGTTGTTGTTTTAATTTTACGAATATTGAGTAATATATACGAATAGTTCGTAAAAAATAATTTGGTAAAAAAAAAGAATTTACAAATGTTTCGTGTATTCTACGATTTGTTAGTGTATTTTACGAAATTAAAAATTACGAAAAAAAAATCGTAAAATGTCTTAGACATTATTTTGAGTGTAGATATATTACTATAGCTAAAACGATATTAAATTTAAGGCCTCACATTGTTATTTTAAGTCATTTCAAAGTAAAAGCATTCCTCATTTGGATTTAAATCGGACATAAAAATGCATTATTTTTTGCGTATAGTTAAAACATATATTTAGTCTACAAAATGTAGTTAATTTTTAAAAACGGATTAATGAGTGTTGCCGAAATAATTATTAATAAAATTGCAACACGTCAGTATATAATTAAAATGTCGTATCATTGAAAACTCAGCCAGTCGTGTAACAAATAAGAAATATGTACTCATTAGAGGTAATTTGAAAAAATATCAAAACACCATATAACTGACGTCAGGTCAAATAATACAAAATGTGACAAACAATCCTCGAGGAAGACGCGCACGACCAGACCAGACTATGACCGCTGACTAGACCAAGTGTCACAACAAACAGGGTAATAAAAAAAACAGCACTCGCAAAACAAGGCAATAAAATAGCACAGGCAGAACATATTGGCAAATTGATTGAGGAAAACAACCGACGACTTGGCTAACCGGCAGCAGGCAAAGGAAGTTGCAACAGGTCAGCAAAAGGTTCGCAAGTTCAGGGTATAAAAAAGATATATGGTAGAGAGTATAAAAAGCAGTTGCAAGGCAAAAATATTATTCAGTGCTTCGAGCAACTTTAAACAGTAACAACAGATACAATTTCAAAAAAAAAAATTTACGGAGCATTTCAACGAAAATGGAAAACTACGCCAATCACAATATTAACAGCATCTCGCTGCAAAAATCGTATACAGCAATGAGTAATGAATTTCAATTGCAACATATTAACGCCTATCATCAGCTGACAACACAATCCCTCGATCAATTGGTCGATGCAGAGATGAAACATATCAAAAGCAACTATCTCAAGGAGGAGGAACATTATGTGGAACAAATGCTGCAGGACGAACCGATTATTGTCGAACGACGCACTCCGATTGGCAGCAGTTCCGATGAGTCTCGCCACCAGGATTCAGTAGCGCAACAACGTGCTGAGTCCTGTCGCAAATCACGCATCAACGGCAAAGTGAAGAAGGCCAAGACAAAGTTGCGTCATAAGTTCGTCTCGAACAAATTGAACCAGAGCGCACATGTCCTGGACAGCATACGTGATCTCATCGCACAGACGGAGGCACAATTACTACGAAGTGGTTGCAATTCATTGGCATTGCAGAAAATGAGAAATACTTTTGGAGTTGATAAAAGTGTTAATTCTACGGGTATCTCACAGAATTAGAAATGTTTTACAATCTTTGTTAAGTTTTGTACATATTTATATAATAGGTTTATATTAAGTAGAAATTAAGTCTTGTATTAAATAAATATAAAAAATAAAAATAAAACATTTAAAAGTATATTATCATGATTTTGTTAATTAATACTGAGTGATCACTGATCAGATAAGAACGATATAAAAATAAATTTAAATAAAACGACAACGGTGTTAGATATCTAATTGATTCTGGCTTTATTTTGAAGCTACCTTCATGCCATCATTTAAATGGCCGACTCGTCTTTCAGTGTTTCAAGTGGTCGATACAATTTTTGATGACTCGATCCAATATGTGCGGCGTTATTCCGGCAATAGTGTCTCGAACGTTGGCCTTGAGCTCGGCCAAAGTGCACGGAGGGAAAAAAGTTTTAAAATCCAGAAGGAATCAAGAAGTATACGGAATGATATACAGCTAAACCGAAAAATCCTTAATTTCAAGAAAAGGATTTACTTAGTTGTCAAACAAAAAGTAACTCAGTAGAATTATTCTTGAATTCAGTTATTAATTTCTTAGGTATCAAAAAGTAACTAAGTAGAATTATTCTTGAAGTCAGTTCTTAATTTCTTAGCTATCAAAAATGTTGTTATTGTTTTCGTCCCAAAATTTAATGAACACGTGTTCGTATAGTTCTTGTTTTTCCGATCTTGCTTTGTCGGTATTATGTTTTGTTTTGCGTTGTTCGTCTGTCAGCGCCATCTGTTTGTTCGTGTGTCTGTATTAATATTAGCTCGTATGCTTTGTTTTGCGAGCAAAGCATACGAGCTAATATTAAAGAGAAAGAAAACTTGATGAAAACAACAACAGATACATGAACACGTACTCCTTTTGCAAAGAATACAGCAACAATTTTGCGTGTTCTTTTTGGTTTTTAATAATCAATAAATTAACTTCTGAAAATCCAGTAGAATAAAGTTTGTTTACTTTTTTGACAACTAAGTAATTTGCTTTCTTAATATTCAGATGACAAATTCTTGAATTTTAATAGTATTTTATTGATATTAGTCAAATTCTACTATTTTTCTTTCTAACCGAATTCTTCTCGAGATTTAGAATGTTATTTCTCTCCGTGTGGTTGGCTTGTTAGCGTAGACTAGGGAATTGACGTATCCCCAGAGAAACATAACCTATATGTTTAAAGCTCTATAACTATTAATAATATCCGTGTGTCGCTACAGCGTTGAAGAACCTAGGCCGAGCAATCTCACCATTTCAGCTGTACGTGTTATATTTGTACTTAAAGTAGTTGTTAATGCCAAAATAAACGGCTGAGCGCGAGATTTTTCATAAAGGATTCGCCTGAAAATTTTGTCTAGTGACAATTTTTTCTCGAGATAAATCTTCGCCGGGCAAGTTATCTCGCAGGAATTTTTTTTTCGGGGACAATCCTTACCCGCACAATTCTTTTTATGAGTGACTTGTTTCGTTTGCAATTCGTTGACAATTCTTCCAGGAAAATTCGTTTCCGGGACAATCCTTATCAGCACAATTCTTCGTATGAGTGACTAGTTTCGTTTAAAATAGTTTCTCAAAATAATTTCTAGGATATTTTATCGTAATTTTTAATTTCGTAAAATACACGAATAATTCGTAGAATACACGAAACATTTGTAACTTCATTACGAACGATTCGTATATATTACGAATCAATATTGCTAAAATTAAAACAACTACAAAATTACGAAACTTTCGTTATATTATTTACTATTACATTTTTACGAAAGAGTAACATATTTTACGAATGAGCTTTACATTTTACGAATAAATTACTAAACATTCTATATGTCTATATGTAGAATTTTACGAAACATTTGTGTTTTTTACGAATCATTAGTAAAAATAGAAATCAGTTGCGTCAAATAGCAACTTGAAGTAGCATTTTATTTTAACGGTCACAAGCAGATACGTATAAAATTTAAACAGTTTTAAAATGTGTTCTGTGTGAGTTATGTTTGTGTGAAAAGTTTAAAAGTATCATATATCATATTTTTCATATATTTATGAGTCGTCATTCTCGTAGTCAATTTTTTTTAAACAAAGTATTCGTGTATTTAACGAAAGATTCGTAAAATGTTCCATATGTTTCATAAATGTACGTATGCTATCGTTAAAAGTACGAATACTTTCGTAAAATACTACCCAAATATTCGTAAAAAGGTACCCAAATATTCAATAAATTACAAATCATTCGTATTATGTACGAATGGCGTTCCTAGATAAAATCTACGAATAGTTTAGTAAAATAAACAATTTGTATTCGTAATTTTGTCATTTACGAAAGTTCTTTCGTGTATTTTACGAAATATTTCGTATATTTCACGAATTTTTTCGTTTCAAAGTTTTATATTAAAAAAAATCGCACATGAGGGACTATAGATATGTTCCTCTCTCATGTGATATAAACTTTCTAAGAATAATGGCCCGTAACTATAGTCAAAATTAACCGGGAGTTTAAATTTAATTACGGTTTTTTTTTTGACAGTTTACCTATTAAAATAAATGTCAAAAAGCTGTACATTAAAATAAACTCCAGTTTAAAAATGACTATAGTTACGCGCCCATGTAATTATATATTGAAAGATTTGAATACAATGTTCATCATTTGTTCTGTACTAAGTCTAATCAAACGATTGCGTAGAGGTCAATTTCATACAGTTTATATTTTGGTATTATTTTGTATGTTATTTGCTCTGTCCTTTATTGAAATAGTACCGTTCGAAAGGTGCGTCATTTGAAAATATCTGTTAATCTCGTTTGGTTAAGCTACTTGTTTACGTGTATTTAAAACACGTGCGTATAGAGTTTGAAAATACCCTTACAACAAAGTTTAAAAAATATATGGTAATCCTTTTGTTTGTTATGCTTATTAAGGATGTCACGGTCATTTTATTGCATTAACGGTTAACGGAAGGTAATCAATTTTTTTTAAGGTGAACATCCTCTTTGTCAGGCAGGTAGGCAGGTTTGTTTTTAATAAAAAAAAAATATTTGCATAAACAATATATGAAACTAATAAATTTATTTGACCTAACACAAATCAGACGCTACAGCACAGGTAGAGTTACAGCATCAACTTAATATCACTGTGCCCACATATAATGCCTGTAATTTGTCCGGACGACCCTACGACATGATGTGACACGTTACGCATAGCAGGCATAAAAATCACCATGTGCAAAAACAAAGCAATAAATGTGGGAAACTTTCAATTTGATTGATAAAAGGGATAGCGCCAGAAAAATTGCAACAGGTCAATATCAATGAGAAAAATACGAACTTTCCAGCATGCCCCTTCGAAAATCTTCTGTTACGATGGGTGAAGAATTATAACACATTAACGTCTATCATCAAATGACGACGCAATCCCTCGATTAGTTGGTCGATAGAGAGATGAACCATATGAAGTGTAACTATCTCAAGGAGGAACAACATTATGTGAAACAAATGGTGCAGGAAGAACCGATTATTGTCAATCGACGGTCACCGATAGTAAAGAACTCCACTAGTTCCGATGAGTCTCTTAGTCCGGATTCATTAACCCAACAACGTACCGAGTCCTGCCGCAAGTTACATCTCAACAGCAAGGTGAAGAAGGTCATGACAAAATTCCGTCACAAGTTCGTCTCGAAGAAAGTGACGCAGAGCGCACAAGTCTTAAACAACGAAAGGATGATGAGTCTCTTGTTGAAGGCTTAAGTATTTCACATAGAAATCTTGTTAGAACCTTGTATGCAAAATTGATGAGTTTTATTGTGGGTTCCCTCTTTTAGCATACTATCTTCCGTTCATATTCTGTTAGTGAGCTTAAACCAGCTCGTTTGAAGTTCATCGTCAACGATCCTAAACTACGCAGCACCTAGACCGGGAACCGACAACAAGTGGACCGCTGTCCGTATTCGGGCCACGAAAGATTGTACCTTGGACCGTTAAATATTGTAAATAGTCGATGTAATATATCGCGTATATTGTGTTTTATATAATTACTTAAATGAGGCAAAATTAGGTTTTTCAGGACCTCGAAATATGTTCAACAGTATCTGGACTCGACTTAAAATTACTTGCTAAGCCCTGAGGTAGATGTTACATGCGGCTTGATTGATTCCAAAGCATTGTGCAGAACTCAATACGGTTTAGTTAAGTGTTTTCTCTATAATTTCAATGTACCATGGACATATTTCATTAGATTTGTTTTATCGTACTTACAGGCCTTTAAATCTTCTACTATGCATCGAGCATTATTCCTATCCAACTCACCTATGCATCTCAATACCCAGTATGTCAACTGTTTGGATGTCGATACGAGATCAATGCAAGATACCGAACATTTTCTCGTAGCGATATCGTGCTTTAAATTTGACCTACATGAAAGGTAGAGTCAGAGACTTATCCGAGATCTTTTTTAATCGGAACGACAAGAAAGAAAAAATAATCAAAGTTCGAGATAGCTACGAAAAATATTTGTCAATTGTTTTAATATCGTGAGGTGTATTCGTAAGATCAGAGTTCTCCGAGACTTAGCACACTGAGTATCTTTAATATGCATTGATCGGGCGGCATATCTCTTTAATATAAGGAGTGTTTGAATGGGCTTAGATTACACAACCCTGTCTGCCATTTGATTCGATATCGCTTCGAGACTGTTTCGAAAGGTCGAGGAATTCATTCGATCTCTATTACGAAATCGTATATTTATTATAATACAATCCGTTCTAAGAAGTACGCAGATATTGTAACGAGATAATGAAGTTTATTCGAAATGATAAAAAAATTACTCAGGATCGATATCGCATCGAATATCGAAATTAATTCGAAAAACATTGCATTATCGATGTGATAAATATCGTATATTTTCATTATGTTTTATTGTCCGAAAACTGTTTAAAATTAATAGTGATAAAGCAACGATATCGAACTTTTTTATCGCAGTTAGATCGAGAAAACTTCGATCATCGAAAAACTCCGAGTCATTGCAGACTGGGAACTTAAGCATTCCATATTTTCGGATATAAAACAGTCTTTTGTAAACTTGATTTGGACTCGTCAAAGGGATGACTCCATTTACTGTCCTAGTCTTGAAACAGATCCAAAAGTAATAAATTTGTCATATTTCTGACTGTTATAAATTAAAATCTAAACAGTTCTATCATTATTTTTATACCCTACACCTATGAGGTACAGGGTATATTAACTTTGTGCATATATTGTAACGCCCCTTAGGAGGCGTCTCCGGTATGGAAAAGTATATATATTCGTGATCAGCATCACTACCCGAGTCCGTTTAGCCATGTCTGTCTGTCTGTCTGTCTGTCTGTCCGTCTTGCTGTCCGAATACAGAATAACTTGAGAAATACTGATCAGAATGCGATGAAATTTCGTCTCAATATATTTTAGCCAAAAGTAGGAACTGAGTTTGAAAATGAGCCAAATCGGTCAACGGACACGCCCACCTCCCATACAAGTCACTTTTATGTAAATATTCCGGAACTAATAACTCGAAAAGTATTCAAGGTATAGTTATAAAATTTAAAAGGTTATATTAGAATTCACCTAAAAATATGTGGTCCAAAAATGGGCGTGATACGCCCACTTTTTTTTTCATTATTTTTCGGGTTTTCATAGTGGAAATTTGATCCGTAAATTATTAAAATCAAATCTATGAAAGATTAGCCTTTTAAAATTTTAAATATAGGCGTGGTCCGCCCAATTATATTTTTAAAATTTATTTTTTTATACTTTTATATACATTTTTAATTTATGGGGATATAAGACGTAAATTTATGATATGTGAATAATATTCTGAGGGTGGGGAGGTTCAGCATAATTAAAAACTTTAAAATTAAGGTATGCAATTTAATATCCCACATTAATATCCCCACCAAAGGTGTAGGGTATTCCATAGTCGGGCCCGACCGACTATAAAAATCCGCCCCATGTGACCGAACTTACCCATGTGACCTAACTTTCCCAACTCGTTTATTTTCATTTTAACTCATTTGTTTATCCAGTTGTTTGTCTGAAATGTAGATATTTAGAATGTTAAAAATGCCTATATCATTTTGTTTATTTTGCTTATTAATGACGGTACATTTACTTTATTGGCTCAACAGTTTACGGAAGGTAATCAAATTTTTTAGACGAACATCCTTTTTGTCAGTCAGGTAATTAATAAAATTGACTAATAAAAAATTAGCATAAACAAAATATGGTACAAATAATGTTATTTGACCTACTCCAGAGGCAGGTAGTCTAGACGTCATTTTGTACACACACGCATAAGTTTGCCACTCGATATAACATGACGGGACCTGCCACATATAGCACAAAAACAAACCACAGGTAATAAAGGACATGACTCCCAAAAAAACAAAGCAATAAAACTGCGGATGAAGAAATTTGCAATTTGATTGAGAAAAACAAACACACAGACCTGAAAATGAACCACTAAATGGGAATTGCAACAGGTCAACTTAGAAAGGGTCAACGAGAATGTTATAAAAACAAAGTTTAACTCGAACAAATTATGCAGTGCTTGCAAGAAGTTCAACGAGCAACAATACCAAATATTTAAAATATTTATAAAAATGCAGAATTTCAATAATCACAATATTAACAGCATATCGCTGCAAAATTCATATATAATAATGAGCAACGAATACCAAATTCAACAAATCAACGCATATCATCAACAGACAACTCAATCCATCGATCAATTGGTCGCTACCGAGATGAACCATATGAAGAGCAACTATCTCAAGGAGGAACAACATTATGTGGAACAAATGTTGCAAGAAGAACCGATCATTGTCAATCGACGATCACCGATAGTAAAGAACTCCACTAGTTCCGATGAGTCTCTCAGTCCGGATTCATTAACCCAACAACGTACCGAGTCGTGTCGCAAGTCACGTCTCAACAGCAAGGTGAAGAAGGCCAAAACAAAATTCCGTCACAAGTTCGTCTCGAAAAAAGTGACGCAGAGCGCACAAGTCCTGGATAGCATACGTGATCTCATTGCACAGACGGAGGCACAATTGCTGCAAAGAGATTGCAATCTATTGGCGCTGCAGAAAATGAGAACAATATATGGATTAAGTAATGGGCTTTAATCTGCAATACCAGAATATTAGGGATCGAGATAAGAGAGTTGACTTTGTTAAGTTTTTATATATATATTTAGTTATTAAGTATTATTATTAAAAATAAAAATTAATATTTTAAACAGTGCGTTTTTATATTAACGAACTCGTCTCGAATCCGACTCGGAGCATTCAGTTGTCCGAAAAAAATCGTTCTCGTTGTTAAATGATGTTGATAATTAGTTATTTCGATGTGGTTTCGTGAAAAAAAAGGATCTATTAGAGCCCAGTATACCATTCGTTTCGATATCGTTATGAGATCAATGCGAGTAGATGGAGAAATCACACGATATCGAACCCGTTCTCGCAAAGATATCATGCTTTTTTATATCATGGTCCAACATGGTAGGTAAATATCGATACATTCTATCGAAGTTTTATCGGAACGATAAATTGTTCGAAATCGGAACTATATCGAAGAACAAAATAATAAAAGTTTGCTTCGAAAAATATTTCGATATCGATGTGATAAATCTTAAAATATCGTATTTTGTCCTTAAGTTTGAATTAACGACTAATTTTGAAAATTAAAAGCGATTTAGCTACAAGTTCGAACTTTGATATCGAAGTTAGTTCGAGAAGCTTCGAACTTTGTGAAATTAATTTGTGAAAGAAATTAATTTTCTATTTTTAATGAATTTCGATTTATTTTTTTTGAGCAATTAATATTCTCTTTTTAATGAATTTAGATTTCGGAGTTATTTTCACCCTTCGATGCCTCGATGCTTTCTCGAAATAACTTCGATACAAAAAACATTCGATCTCGTAACTTTATCGTTATATTCCAGTATGCCATCCCAGTCTGACATGTCTCGGAGACCTTCGATGTCTCGAAACATTCTCGAATAACTTTGATAAGAAAAGGACGATCTCGTTGCTTTATGTATTCTAATTTTTAAAATGTCTCTTACCCAGTATGCCATGTCTCGGAGCTCTTCGTTGATCGAAGTTTTCTCAAACTAACTTCGATAAAAAAGTTCGATATCATTCCTTTAATGCTACTAATATTAAAAATTTTCCGTACTATATAATTGTATGACATGCTGCGATATTTTAACATTTTTCATATAGATATCGCAATATTTTTCCAATCAATCTCGATATCATTGCACAATTCGATGCGATATCGGTCCAGAATCGTTTTATTATTGTTTTGAAAAGAATGCGTAGCGATCGTATGCAATACATGCAAACCTGATTCGATATCGTACGAGTTTCTCCAACATATCGTATAGTTCTCGCATCAATATCGAATCGAATGGCAAACTGGTTTCAAATTCTTTGACAAGATTCGATATTGACATATTATTTGAAGCAATATTTTTTTTCTTTGACATCGTTCCGATTTTATTTTTTTTTTGAATTGGACTAAACAGTAAAATATTAGTTAAAACAGCTAAAACACAGTATGCCATTCGTATCGATATCGTTACGAGATCATTGCTAGTAGATGGAGAAATCACACGATATCGGACCCGTTCTCGTAACGATATAGAGCGTCAAGTTGGACCTAGATTTTAGGTAGATATCGAAACGTTTTGTCGTAGTTTTTGTCGATACGATAAATTTTTCAAAATCGAAACGATATCGAAGAAAAAATTATCAAAGTTCGAGATTGCTGCGATGAATATTGCGATATCGATTTGATTTTAAAATTTAGTTTAAATATCGTATATTGTCAAAGAATTTGAATGTACGAAAATTATTAACAATAAGAATCGAGAAAGCAACGAGATCGAACTTTTTTAGCGATGTTATTCGAGAAAGTTTCGAGGTATCGAAGGTCTCCGAGGCATGGCTATAATATATAATATGTCTGCTATAATAGCATAAAAAAATTATTCAAAACCACAAACTTCGATTGCTGTTTCCACAAAATCCGGCGCTTTACTCTTTTCAGCAAACATTTTATTCTATTTTAGCAACATTTGTTGCTACTGTTACAGACTTTTTATTTTTAGTCTACATTTCACGTTGATCTCGCAACTATATCGAAAGGAATGGTATACTTGGTATTCCTAATCAGTCCTGTCTCGAACGTCTCGATGCCTCAAATAGTTCTCAAACTAACTCCGAGAACTATTTACTATATCGTTGCTATATGGGTTCAAGTTTTTTTGTTTCTCGAAATCATGTTTTCATTATAAAGACACGAGGATCTGTGATTAAAATATATTTTTTTTTGTTTTTGTAATGCTTTTAATGTCCTTTGTCTTAATCTCGTAAACGAAAAACGAAACAAATCTAATAAAATTTGTTCGTGGAGTTTTATATGTATTGAGGTTGTCTCTCTATTGGTTCGATTTAGAAATTATTCTCGAGAAAAAATCTAAGAACGAATTGTTTTGTGATATAGAAGCGAGAATCGTAAACGAGATCGAAAAAATTTCCAGATATCTCGAAACAATATCGAAGCGATATCAAATCGAATGGCTAGAGTTTTAAGGTAGGAATATTTGAACTATTCTCGTTGCGATATAACTTTGATTTGTCGATATCACATCTGCCGACCATTTTGATAAAACTTTTCGAATAATATCAGTGTAAGTTCTGGTCTCGTTATCGGAGAAATTATTCGGTATTTCAAAACATGTTCATTGCGATATCGAAAGGAATATCATACTGGGCTGGACAAAAACAATAATATGCTGGTTTTTGGGGCGAGACAATAAAGAGCTAACTCACATTTTTCCGAAATTAATTTTATTATGTGAAATCGGAGTTGTGAACTATATTAGTAGCCACGGAAAATAGGTGTATATTATGCTTTGTATTGATTTGTGCTACAAATTTCGCTATTTAAAGTTTAAAATTTAAAACCAAACTTTTTGTGATATAGCATCAAGCACTTCAACTATTTATTGCACTTCAAATATTTATTGCAATTATAAATAACTTTTTCTAAGTAATATTTTCATTCTCGAAGTTTTTGCCCATTAGAAAAAATGACTTGTATTACATACTACTTCTGTCTCAAACGCTGTTTAAATTTTAATGTTCTCGCAATTAGAAACTTTGTTTTGTACTTAAACACAGCAATGCAAACAACAGTATTTCAAAATTGTTTTCACGCATTTTGGCCAACTTTTAGACACGTTTCCAATTACATGAATAATTTACGGCTTAAACATGAAATCGACTGTGTCTAAGTTTGTTGCAGCAGCATCATCATCATGAAGAGTCAGTTAACTTTGGCAACATTTGCATAGCACCAAAAATAGTAGTTTGCAGCAATGTTGCAGATGGTATCGGTTTGCAACATATTAAATGATGCTATTTTCAAACAATGAGTTTGCCTATAATGCACAAATGCACTACACTGGGGAACAAAAATGTCTATTGAAAATTGGAATTGTGGAACACATACAAAATAAAAAAATCGAATTGAAATTCAAAAATAAATGTTTTGAAAGTTTGGTACATGTCGGTATGTATAATACTAAGTAAACTAACATTTTGGAGTAAGTATTTGAGAACTGTGAAGGAGAAATAGCTAGAGCGCGGATTTATAGCAAAATGATATTACGAAAATATGCAAATTATATGCATATTATATGCAAAATGTGCAAATATCAATCAATATTCAAAATATGCAAAATATATAAAGGGTTTTTCAACAGGTACGCTACAAAAGTAGAGCGACAAGGACAGCGAACGACGCCATATTTCTTGCCGCTCTTTTGACATTTCTCTTCAGTAAGGTTTCCCATTTCATGATGGAAAGATATACGAATTCGAATTTCGGTAGTAAATTTTAATAATTTCGACTCGTTGTTAGCTCGTATATCTTTCCATCATAAAATGGCAAACCTTACTTTAAAAAAACCCTTAAAAAAAACTTTTGTAGCGCTCTTATTGAAAAACCCTTTATATGCATATTATATGCAAATTATATGCAATATGTAAAAAATATGCAAAATATTCAAAATATGCAAATTAGTTGAAATTGAAAATTGTTAAGTATTAAAATGTGATAATGCTTTGTTCGTAAATAAAATATTTTTCGGTATTTAAGTGTTTTTATTTATATTATACAACACTTGCACAGACAACATTTAAGCCATGAAAAACACGCAAACCGTTTATTGCATGCGGTATGGTTGCCTTTAAGAAGTCAACATAGCACACACGATACGCGTAGAACATATGGAGTAGAACACAAGAGCAAATGCATGACAAAACAAACAAGAGTCATGCACCCAAAAAAAAAGTGTAGTCAAAAGATATAAAAAAGTCATTTAAATAAATACAAATGTATTTGCTTTTACTACATTGATGTAGTTATTCATGTATGGCAAACAACTACATAAAATTTTATTACATTTGTATTCAAAATAACGACATTTTGTATTTTTTTAAACATTCTAAAATATGTTGATAACTTACTACAAATGCATTTATTTTTACGACATTCTGTATTTATTTAACTTCAAAAAATGTAAAAAAAATAATACTATATAAGAGTTTTGCTTGTACTATATGATGTATTTATTTAAAAAAATGTAGAAAAAATACTATATCTCCATTTATTTTTATACATTGTTTTTTATTACACTATACAACAAATTGAGGCCCTTTGTATTTATCCACGATCTTAGTGTAATTTTCCGATGGACTTCAAGATTCTAAACACGACCTCATACACAGTTTTTTCATATTGCCTCAAGTTTTTGAGTTATTATGTAATAATGGTAATTCTCGTGTTTTTCAACTTTTTACAGATTTTAGTTTTGTCACATTTCTTTTGTACTCTATTGAGAATACTTCAGCTAATATTTTGAAATAAACTACATTGAATTCGGATTGATCTGACCAAAGTTATGACCACCCAAACACAAAAATATTAACTTTAAGTTTTACCTATTATTTATTGCATAACATGTACAGATTTCATAATTCAATAAATGTACATATTATATGTGAAACTAGATCCATAGAAACTAGATCTTACTTTGTTTTTACAAATCACTCTTTAAGTCTTCAGATTAAATACAATTTTTCGTATTATTTTATTTCTATAACTAAAAACGAATTTCTAATACATTGTGTAGTTAAATCAAGTAAATTAAATAGAAATGTATTTTAAATAAAAAAAGTTAAAAAACTACATTTTAATGTATCAATTTTACTAAATTAATTTTCTCAGTGTGACAACCAGTGTAGCTGCATCAACAAAAGGTGGTAGCCATTTTGTTGCTGTTCAAATTGTTTTTGTTCTTTTGGTTGTGGCTGTGTTTTTGCTGCACCGGAAATGCAATGCAGATTGCATTTGCAATTTGCCGACATTTTGTTGAAAATATTTTTCATACTGTGCATTTTTTGCATAATGAAAAATATTTCATTTTATTTTGCAGTCATTTGTATGCAGTTTTTACATTTTTCTTGCATTTACATACATCGTCTGTCTGTCTGTCTGTTTGTTTGTTTGCTTGCTTGGCTACACGTCCGTCCCGTGTGTGCGTGTCTTGTCAACATGTTTGTGCGTGCATGTGACAGCAAAATAAACATGGCGTCGCTTTTTGATTGCTTACATGTTACACGTTTGCCGATCGTGTCTGAGCGAAACAACACCAGATAATGCATTTTTATTTAGGTAAATCGTATAAAACTAAAAAAAAACCGATGTGATATTTTTAATGTGCCTACAAAATAATGTGCAATAAAAATACAAATAAAATGGTTTTATTATTAGAAAAAAATTTAAAAATTAGTGAAAAATTGCATTTTTAGTCAAAAATTGAATTTTTAGTGAAAAATTGAATTTTTAGTGGAAATTTGAATTTTGAGTGAAAATTTGAATTTTTAGTGAAAATTTGAATTTTTAGTGAAAATTTGAATTTTTAGTGAAAAATTGAATTTTTAGTGAAAAATTGAATTTTTAATGAAAATTTGAATTTTTAGTAAAAAATTGAATTTATAGCGAAAATTTTGAATTTTTAGTGCAAAGTTTGAATTTTTAGTGAAAAGTTTGAATTTTTAGTGAAAATTGATTTTTTAGTGAAAATTGAATTTTTAGTGAAAAATTTAATTTGTAGTGAAAAATTGAATTTTTAGTGAAAATTTGAATTTTTAATGAAAATTTGAATTTTTAGTGAAAATTTTAATTTTTAGTGAAAATTTTAATTTTTAGTGAAAATTTTAATTTTTAGTGAAAATTTTAATTTTTAGTGAAAATTTTAATTTTTAGTGAAAATTTTAATTTTTAGTGAAAATTTTAATTTTTAGTGAAAATTTTAATTTTTAGTGAAAATTGAATTTTTAGTGAAAATTTGAATTTTTAGTGAAAATCTGAATTTTTAGTGAAAAATTGAATTTTTAATGAAAAATTAAATTTTTAGTGAAAAATTTAATTTTTTGTGAAAAACATTGAATTTTTATCCGAACATTCTCGATTCATGAATTTTTAATGAAAATTTGAATTTTTAGTGAAAATATGAATTTTTAGTGAAAATTTGAATGTTTAATGAAAAAGTGAATTTTTAGAGAAAATTTGAATTTTTAGTGAAAATTTTAATTTTTAGTGAAAATTGAATTTTTAGTGAAAATTTGAATTTTTAGTGAAAATCTGAATTTTTAGTGAAAAATTGAATTTTTAATGAAAAATTAAATTTTTAGTGAAAAATTTAATTTTTCGTGAAAAACATTGAATTTTTAATCGAACATTCTCGATTCATGAATTTTTAATGAAAATTTGAATTTTTAGTGAAAATATGAATTTTTAGTGAAAATTTGAATGTTTAGTGAAAATTTGAATTATTAGTAAAAATTTGAATTTTTAGTGAAAATTTGAATTTTTAGTGAAAATTTGAATTTTTAGTGAAAATTTGAATTTTTAGTGAAAATTTGAATTATTAGTAAAAATTTGAATTTTAAGTGAAAATTTGAATTTTTAGTGAAAATTTGAATTTTTAGTGAAAATTTGAATTTTTAGTGAAAATTTGATTTTTTAGTGAAAATTTGAATTTTTAATGAAAAATTGAATTTTTAGCGAAAAATTGAATTTTTCGTGAAAAATTTAACTTTTAGTGAAAAATTTAATTTTTACTTAAAATTTGAATGTTTAGTGAAAATTTGAATGTTTAGTGAAAAATTTAATTTTTAGTGAAAAATTGTATTTTTTAGTGAAAAATTGAATTTTTAGTGAAAATTTGATTTTTTAGTGAAAATTTTAATTTTTAGTGAAAAATTGAATTTTTAGTGAAAATTTGAATTTTTAGTAAACATTTTAATTTTTAGTGAACATTTAAATTTTTAGTGATAATTTGAATTTTTAGTGAAAAATTGAATTTTTAGTGAAAAATTGAATTTTTAGTGAAAAATTGAATTTTTAGTTTTAGTGAAAAATTTAATTTTGAGCAAAAATTTAATTTTAGTGAAAAATAAGAGAAATAGTGAAATAGTGAAAAAATTCGAAAATGTGTAACTCAAAAAAAACACCTAAAAAAGCATCTACAACTTCAAAATCTACATTTGTAATTTATCTCATAATTTATGATTTAGACTTTTGCAATTATCGCACACAACACCCTGAACCAATGCGCGTCTTCCACACATTTCCGTTTCCGTGCTGTGGTCACACAAATCTTTGTGTGTGTGCGTTGCAGGTCAAGTTGTGAACGTGCATCGATATACGAACGCCATGCGACAGGCAACGTAGTTTGTTTGGCATTAGCTTTAATTGCTGTTAGCCTATTTTTTTTTAACTAATTTTTGTATTAGCCAATAAGTTTGTGAACGAGAGCGAAGAGCAATGAGCAAAAGTTCTAAGCACTTGGCGACCTGAAAAGTACTTGCGCATCTGTGAATCGCAATAACAACTAGTGAAAGATAACCTCAATAATGAGGTGAAGATAACCTCAATTAAAAAAAAATATCTTACTTTAATTCGATTTTTTTTAGTATACCACAAATCGTTTTGCGATAAAAACATTATTTTAATATATAATTTATCATAAGATAAAGCAATTTTTACCGAAAAAGTTTACTTCGATCGGTATAAAATAAATTTTTCCGATAGATGTTAACACTAGAAAAAATCCTATTCAAATTGGTCAATAGGACTGTTATTGATTCAATAGTATACAAAAAATAAATATTTTTTATATAAAAAAAATAATAATTTAATAGTATTTAATAGTAGTTTGTTGTATTTAATGGTATTTACCTATTAAAATAGTAGTTTATCCTATTGACTTATTTTAATAGCAATAAACTATTGATTTTATAGTATTTTTATCTGAGTGTAGTGTTATATGAGGTATTGCAACATAAGTGGTCATTCACAATCGAGCGATCATGCCCATTTTTATTACCATATAGCTTAAATGTATAAGTAATCTAACATCGGAGTTTCATTAATTTAGCGAATTTTTCCGTAATCGTGACAACAGACAGACGCTATTCAGGAGGTCAGCTGATCAAGAATACATATTTTTCGGCTTACCAAACCGAATATAGCCTGTCACTCTTAGTGAAAATTTTATAGTTGATTTATGCGAGATGTTAGAAATAATGTATATAATACAATAAACTATGAAATTAAAGAACAATTTAAAAACATCAATATTAATTTTTGATTAGTCTTATAAAACATAATTTTAACAAATAATGTATATCATATTTTTGAAAAAATCCAAAAAAAATCGACGTGCTAAACCCCATTCATAGGATTTCCTCTTGTGTCGATTTTGAAGTTGAGATAACCACCTCGTATAGAAACTACATAATGAAGTTTACGTCACAAAAAGCTAAAGCTAAGAATTCTAACTATATTTTTTAGAAACGGTTTTGTTAAAAAATTTAAAGTAAAGTAGTTACCGGAAACGAAGCGAGGAAGAAAACCGAAAATGAAATCAAAACATATTAACTTTAGTAAAATTCCTAAAGTAAAAATAAAAAAAATTTGCTCACATAAAAAATTCCTCTTTTGGCACGTGGTTGGTAGAAAGAAAAGGAATACTACATAAATAATAGTTTTTTACTATTAAAAGTAGTCAATAGGATAAATTATTATTTGAATCGGAAAATACCATTAAATA
The DNA here is from genome assembly GCA_951804985.1 of Dryomyza anilis. NCBI lineage: Eukaryota > Metazoa > Arthropoda > Insecta > Diptera > Dryomyzidae > Dryomyza > Dryomyza anilis. Next base: position 97,864,252 of record OX638130.1, on the reverse strand, counting down.
CTAGAAAATACCATGACATTGCCATTGAGTTTATATGAAAAGATTTATTTTTTGTATACTATTAAATCAATAATTGTCCTATTGACCAATTTTAATCAGAAAACATAAAACCAATAGCACGACCATTGATTCTAAAGGACAAGAAACAATAGTTTTTCCTATTAATTCAATAGTTTTTATAGTATTTTGTCCTATTGTTTAGCTAATAAATAAGGTGGTCAACATTAATTCAACAGGACATGTTATTGATAAAATAGTAATTTTACTATTTTTTCAATAGTTTATGCTATTGTGCAATACTATTGATTAGTAATAGTTTGAGTCACATTAAGTAAACTATTGTATTAATGTGTAAAATCATTGAAAATACAAAAAAGTACTTTTTCAATGTTGCTTAAAGAAAAAATAAGTATACGTAGATAAAAAGGTATTAAAATATTTAATATTAAAGTTATTTATCAAAAAAGTATGTGAGCAACGCAAGGCCCTACAAAAGTAATTTATTTTGTATAACAAAAAAATACATTATCATTTTATTAAAAATGTTAATAGTTTATTAACTCCATTACAAAAGTCTCTAATATTATTAACGAAAAGTACTAAGTTGCTAAACTTGTACTTTCTCAATATAGTAGGTAAATAAATATGACTACGTATTTTTAAGTGTACTATTAGTTTTATAGGTATATCTTATTGCATCCATAGGTTAGAATTATTAAAAAAGAAGTTCATAGGATGAATAGTATTGTCGCTATAGTTTTGGCATTTTCTTTAAATACGATAAACTATAGCATCATTATGTTATATGATGCAAACTATTGATTTTGTATGTATTTCATATTGTTTTTATAGAATGAAAGTATTAAATATATACTTCATAGGATAAAAATAATTGTCTTTAGAGTTTTGTCATTTTGTTTTTATAGGATAAAGTATTGCACCAATATGTTATATGAAGCAAACTATTGTTTTTGTATACATTTCATATTGCTTTTATATAATCAAATTATTAAATATGAACTTCATATGATGAAAATTATTGTCTTCATAGTTGTGCCATCTTATTTTAATAGGATGCATAAAGAGAATATATAGAGTTACGATTGAAATCGTTGATCATAATTTTATGACGTACTAATTAATATTTTTAAATTTATTCATTTCCAGATTGACTTCGTTGTATCGCTTTTTTGTACGCAATCAAAAATTGGCGAAGGAAAGCAGCGCAAAAAATGTTGCGATATATTTAGAACAATAGTCTGAATAATACATTTAATAGTTTTATCATATTTATACAATAGTATAAGTCGGTTTATTTTAATGTGATAAACTATTCTTTCAAGTGAACATTCCGGTATTAATAGGACATCACTTTCATTTTTAATAGTAAAGACTATTGAAATTAATAGTGAGACGCCACTATAACTATAATAGTTCCCAGACTATAATATTAATAGGAAAAATCGCATTGACTAATTTTAATAGTAAAAAAATCGTTGAATTAATATCAACATTATAGTTTTTTTTCTGAGTGTTCAGACCAAATTGTACTAAAATCTATTGGTCGTAGTCCAAACATACGAATTTCTATTCTTTGTGTGTGTGTGTAGATTGTCGGCTAAGACAACTGGAAATATAATTTTATTTTACAAATATTTTGTTTTGTACATTTTTTTTTCTATATTAAACCATTTAAGCACCATGCGGTTTTGTGTCAGTACTGTGCTCATAACACGATGGGTACTTCATTGAAGCTGTTCTTGTTCTTCTTCTTCTGTGCTATTCGGAAGCAGTTCTTGAAAAGGCGTTCGTGCTGTCAGTCGCAGTCAGGCGTATTTCTATTTATAATATTTGCTGCTTTTGTGAGGCCTTTGTGTATCAAGGCTAAGAAGTAAGGATAGCGGTCGGTACTTGGCTGCATCCAAGCAAAAATTTGTTCACCTCACTAAAATATAAAATTGTAGATTTTTTCTAATTAGGTTTTCTTAGAGTCACGTAAGCATAAGACTTACCTCTTTTTTGATTATTTTTCTAATTGTTAAGTGACAAAAGTTTCACAGTGATTATTAGTCGAGATTGTGCTTTCAAATATAATTTTGCTAGATTCTTTTTCTCATTTAATTTTTTAATTTAAATTTCATTAATAGTTTGAAACTTTTTTTAATATACAATAAGCTAAAGCTAGTATCACACGATTTATGCAAAGCTTCAACAATCAACACAATTTGGTCGAATATCAATAAATGAGGGGAACTTTCCTGTTGACGCAAATTTGTATCAATTTAAAATGTTTATTTTTGTGTCAGGATCAATACAAAAATTGAAAAAGCATCAACAATATACATCAATTTTTGAATTGATGCAAACTGAAATTGATACAATTTAGTCAATCGTGTGATTCGAGCTTAAAAAATTAAAGAAAACTTTAAAGACATGAAAATTCATTTTTGATTAGTCTTATCAAACATAAGTTTTATCAAAAAGTAGTTGGGAATTATAGTACAGAGTTTCATGGTGACAACAAATTTCAGTTTAGTACAAAAATGTTGCATACTTTCGGGGGAATTTAAATATGGACCGTTTTTTTGAACATAATATAAATTAAAAGTGAAGGTAATTCAGGTTTGAACTGTATTTGAATGCAATAAATGGTCGAAAATTGTTTTATTTAAATCAGGTAGCAAACAGAATGAGAACCCATTATTCATTTGCATTTCAGTGCTTGATTCAATACATTTATTTTCATTTTATTTTCAACATTTTTATTTTAAAGTATTTTTTTTTTTTGTTCAGTGTATACAATAATACAACAAATTTATGTTTTTAATTTATTTTATCAACTGAAGAGTAGACTGTCTCATAGGTACTTTTATATATATATATTTGATTGATTGATGGAGGGGGGAAAGCCCCCCCCTTTTGTCCAAGACGCTTTTTGTCCAAGACGCACGGACTCCTTTCTGCTTGTTGACACAAGGAACTTCGTCTTGTCCTCGTTCACCACTAGACCCATTCGACGCGACTCTTTCTCCAATCTGGAGAATGCTGCGCTGACTGCTCGTGTGCTCCTGCCAATGATATCAATATCATCGGCATATGCGAGCAGCATGACACTTTTGTTGAGGATAGTGCCGCTTTGACTGAGTTCGGCAGCTCGAACTATTTTCTCCATCAATGAATTAAAAAAGTCGCACGATAGGGAGTCACCCTGCCTGAAACCTCGCTCGGTATGAAATGGCTCGGAGAGGTCTTTTCCTATCCATGTGTTGCTCAGGGTCATCCTGTAAAGCCTTGTAAGTTTCGCAGGTATACCGAACCCAGACATTGCGGCGTATAATCGTTCCCTTATCGGAGTGTCGAAGGCGGCTTTATAGTCGACTAATAGGTGGTAGGTGTCGATCTGTTTTTCTAGGGTCTTTTCCTGGATTAGGCGCAATGTGAAAATCTGGTCTATGGTTGACTTTCCAGGTCTGAAGCCGCACTGATAAGGTCCAATCAGTCTGTTGACGATGGGCTTCAGTCTTTCACATAATATGCTCGATAGAACCTTGTATGCGATATTGAGTAGGCTGATCCCACGGTAGTTGGCGCAGATAGTGGGATCCCCTTTCTTAAGGATTGGGCAGAGTACACTGAGGTTTCAGTCACTTGGCATGCTTTCATCCGACCATATTCTGCTTACGAGCTCGTGCATGCTCTCTATTAGCTCTTCGCCTCCGGTCTTAAACAATTCAGCAGGCAGGCCATCAGCACCTGCGGTTTTTGTTGTTTTTCAGCCGAGCGATGGCTGTTCTGACCTCGTCATGGTCGGATGTCGGAATCTCAACGTCGTCATCAAGTACAGGGGTTGCCGGGTTTACTTCTCTGTCGGTGGAATTGCGGTCATCATCACCGGTCAGCAGTTTAGAGAAGTGATCCCTCCATATTTTCAGTGTGCTCTGGATATCTGTGACTAGGAGAGGCTCCGATTTTGAACCTCCGGCTAGGCGTCTTATTTTCTGGAAGAATTTTCGAGCATCATTCCTGTCCCCATGCATCTCAATCTCCTCACACTCACGTCTTTCTGCCTCGCTTTTTTTACGCCTGAAAAGACGTCTCTCTTCCCTTTTTTCTCTTTGTATCGCTCCTTCGCAGCTAGCGTAGCTACTAACTGCAGGGTGGATTTGTACGCAGCGTCTTTCTCTGCAGTGGCCGCGCGACACTCTTGGTCATACCACTGATTCCTCAGGGGGCGTTGGAATCCAAGAACCTCTTCGGCAGCCGTACGCATAGAGCAGGAGACATGGTTCCACTGCGCGCTTATATCATCGAGAGGAGGAGTGCTTTTCTAAGCAGGTGTGAGAGTCGAGTGGAAAAGGCTTGCGTTGTCTGTTGTGATTGCAGCTTTCCGACGACTAGCTTTCTCTGCGTTTGGTTCCAGACGTTCTTCGCAGCGCTTAAGCGTGTGCGGACCTTGGCTGCTACAAGGTAATGATCCGAGTCCGTATTGGCACCTCGGACAGTGCGTACGTCCATCACGCTCGAAGCGTGCCTTCCGTCAATCACAACGTGATCAATTTGGTTTCGCGTTTTTTGATCGGGCGACAACCATGTGGCCTTGTGGATATCGAAATGTTCGAATCTAGTGCTACTAACTACCATGTTTCGTGCTGCGGCGAAGTCGATTAGCCTCGTTCCGTTATCGGAAGTGTTGGCATGGAGGCAGAAGTAAGAGTCGACTCATCCCAATTTGAAAATATGACCTCTTAAGTCATTGTAGCCCGTGAGGCTACAATTGTTTTAACTCCTTTTTATTAAGTGTTAGAATTTTGTTTGTTTTGGATTTGTTCGGGGGGCCCCATAGCCATTTAGTGGATTGGCCCACGCTTGATTCTTCTCATGATGTTTTGTGAAGTCGATAAGCCCATGAGCTTACCTCGTTTTTTAGAAATTGGAAAGGTCTGCCGGTTATGACTGAGATTGTGTCCATTGCTATATATATAAAAAAACAGGTCCTGACTGATCGATCAAAGCCCAGACCAAATCTTTAGACCTAGGAACATGAAATTTGGACAGTGTGTTCATCTCCCCACGTAGGCGCGCACTAAGGCGGGATTTTTCGAAATTCGCCTCCTAAGGTACAAAAATGAGAGAAACAAACCTTTTAACTGCAAATATCTTTGTACTTAAGATAGCCACAGTCATGAAATTTGGCCCACTGATGTATATTGTGGCTGTTTATCATTTTCCCAAATGTGGGCGGAATTGGACCATGTTGCGTGGCACCTCCCATATAACCAAAACATTAAAATTGCTATAACTCCTGACCTACTAAGAGCAGTGTTGTAAAATTCAAAACAAAGGATCATATTGAACATTGTAATCTTCACGTAGAATGTGAACGGGATTGGACAAAGGGCGAGGCATGTGAGCGGGAAAAAAATGGTGACGTAAGCATGCACTAAAAACGGCCGTAATTTAAAATGATATAATTTAGCATTTACAAAAACTTATCACGTACAACGCTGTGAACTGGTCAGTCAGTTAGTCATTAATAAAGGGTGCATAAAATACTTTAAAACTTTTAGCAATTTTATGGCTTAACTTTTTTATAATAATTGCAATTAGATTGCAGCACTTTATCTATATCTGCAGCTGCATAATTCTTTGAAATATTTGCAACATTTTTTTAGTTTAAGTTATACATGTTTCCTAGTAAACTTTTAATTGAGCTAATTAGAAATAATAAGATTAAATATTTTTTGTTGTTTTATGAAAACTTTTGAGAAAAAAGTCATAAATTATAAAATAAAAATTGAATTTTTAGTGAAAATTTTAATTTTAGTGAAAAAATTAATTTTTAATGAAAAATAGAATATTTAATGAAAAAATTAATTTTTAATAAAAAATAGAATATTTAATGAAAAATTAAATTGTAATTAAAAATACAATTTTTATGACAAATTGTATTTTAGTTAAAAATTGAATTTTTAGTTAAAAATTGAATTTTTAATGAATTTCTAATGAAAATTTTAATTTTTAATTAAAAATTTAATTTTTATTTAAAAATTGAATTTTTAGTTAAACATGAAAATTGAAATTTTAATGAATTATTGAATTTTTAATGGAATTTTTTAATGAAAAATTGAATTTTTAATTAAAAAATTTCATTTTTATTTAAAAATTGATTTTTTAGTTAAACATTAAAATTGAATTTTTAATGAATTATGGAATTTTTAATGGAATTTTTTAATGAAAAATATAATTTTTAATGAAAAATGTAATTTTCAATGAAAAATATAATTTTCAATGAAAAATGGAATTTTAATGAAAAATGCTTTTTTTAATGACAAATTGTATTTTAGTTAAAAATTGAATTTTTAATGAGAAATTGAATTTCTAATGAAAAATTGAATTTTTAATTAAAAATTAAATTTTTATTTAAAAATTGAAATTTTAGTTAAACATTAAAATTGAATTTTTAATGAATTATTGAATTTTTAATGGAAATTTTTGAATGGAATTTTTTAAGGAAAAATTAAAATTTTAATGAAATATATAATTTTTAATGAAATATATAATTTTCAATGAAAAATGGAATTTTAATGAAATGGAATTTTTTAATGACAAATTGTATTTTTTGAGAATTTGAATTTTTAGTTAAAATTGAAATTTTTAGTCGGAATTTAAATTTTTAGTGGAAAATTTAATTTTTAGAGAAAATTTTAATTTTTAGTGAAAAATTTTAATTTTAGTAAAAATTAAAAATGTAATTTTGAATGAAAAATAGTATTTTGAATGAAAATTTTTATTTTAATGACAATGAAAATTTTAAGTGAAAAAATGAATATTTAATGAAAAAATTAATTATTAGTGAAAAAGATGAATTTTTAGTGAGAAATTGAATTTCAAATGAAAAATTGATTTTTTTTATAGTAAAAGTTTGAATTTTTAATAAACGAGAAGGTTTATTATCGCAATTTTCTTAAAACGTTACGCAATAGGAAAAAAACTGAATATGCAACGAAAATCAGCACCCGCGAATTATATAGAATTGATGTACGGATGTACGTAAGATAATTGTGTTATTTGCGCTTTATAATTTAATACATTCAGATTTTATGTCAACGTTTGAACCACTAGAATTTTTTAAATAAACTCTTATAATAAAATAACAAAAACATGACCCTTACAAAGATTATGAAAAAGTACAAATGATACCAGATATATTAGAATATACTGTATCTAAGAAGGTGTTAAAAAAATAGAAGTACTTTTTTAACGTGAAATATATTCTGCTCTTCAGTAAAAACTTTTAATTTAAAAAAACATTTATATACGAAAAAAAAAAGAATTATATTAGCTAAGCATGACCATCAATAACGCATTAATCGATGGACTGTCAAAGAGTCCTTAATGACAGCATCATCTTTCGGCCGAATTGAAGTACAAACAAAAAAATCGCCATTTATATAAATTTAATTTACAACTAAAGTGCGACAGTAGGAGTAATTAAAAAACCATTTATAATATTTATATTATAAATGCTGCGCGGTTGCTAGCGCGTTGATGGGATTAATAACAACGCGTTGCCTTCGTTGATTTCCCCCCCGTTTGAACCACAACCTATACCAGCTACACAGTGAAGTCCCTGACGATGACCTTTGTTATTGCTAAATTATGTCACCCAACAAAATAAATTTTACTCCGTCTGGTTCACGCTTAGTCAATATTTTAAATTAAAACATAAAATACAAAATATTTTAATGCCGCAGACGCCGCAATAACCGCGCAGCAACCCTACCAACGCATTGCAGCATCTTTGTTACCCTTGAAACCAAAATTTTGTAACCGTTAATAAAAGCTTTTTACACTCTCTCCCTGCGTTGCGTTGCTTTGCGTAGACCATAGGCTTTTTGTGTGTGTCAAAGATTTTAACTTAATGAAATAACAGTTAAAAGGGGTTGGGTAAAATGGGCTAAAGGTCTTGCTAAACTACCCAACGTAGCACCGTTGGAATTGCAACGTATTGTCGCGTTTTATGACGCTTCTTCTTCTTCTTTAAATAACAATGAAAATATTTCGTAAGTTTTACTTGAACGGATGTTGTGCCAGCATAGCTTCCGGTTAAATATTTACAAAGTTTGCGCATTGTGCTTCATTAAGGGTTTAATTTATGGCAATTTCTATTTGCTATTTTGTGTGCAAAAAAAAAACTCGCATTTGTTTGTAATCATTTTAATTGATGCCATTGATTTGCATTGAATTGAAAAATTTGCCATTAAAAGGTCTTTTGTTGAAAGTCTCTAGAAGAATTCAGTTTGTGAGTCACTTAATGTTTTGAACACAGAAAAATTGATGGTTCAATGGAAAATTGTTATATTCGGTTGGCACTGCAAATAATAGCAAATACACAAACCCAGTTGTGCTAAAATTGTTCTAAATTGATAAGAGCTGACCTAAAAGTGAGATTTAATTTGGGCATGAGGTTGGAAGAACGAAAAAGTTTTATTTTAACAATCAACTTCATTCGGTTAAAACAAAATTTGTACGAATTTGTTGGCCGAACTGGCATAAATGGTTAGAGCTTGGTCTATAGACACTTCAAATTATTCCCAAACTGTTCGATTTTTTTTTTTCATTTATAAAAGAAAATTTGTATATTGTAGCGCAACGTTTTTTGCGTCTAACATCGAAAAGATATTTTCATTCTATTCTTTTGTTGAAATCTTAAAAATAAATAAAGAAGAAAAGAAGAAGAGCAAAAAAATGAAAAATTTAAGAAATGAGCTACAGGGTTTTTCAAATGGGACGCTATAAAAGTAGAGCGACAGGGACAGCAAACGACGCCATATTTCTTGCCGCTCTTTTGACATTTCTCTTCAGTAAGGTGTGGTATTTCATGATGGAAAGATATACGAATTCGAATTTCGGTAGTAAATTTTAATAATTTCGACTCGTTGTTGGCTCGTAAAACCCTTGAAAAAAAAACTTTTGTAGCGCTCTTATTGAAAAACCCTTTATATCTCAAAAACTAGAGACAATTTCACAAAACAGATGTCATTTTCGAAATCAGCGCCACAAATGTAACAAATATTTGCTGCAACTTTTACTGTACCACGTCTAAATTTCAATTTTGTCGACCAGTTCATCTGTTTGAATGTCTATGAATGACACGTGCGCACCCATTTTACCACCAGAAATGAAAATTACATATTCTTATGCATTTCAATATTCTAAGAACAATGGCGCATTTAGTTTTTCCCTACACGTACAGTTTCAAGGGGATATTTGACAAAAACGAAAAACCACGTTTTTGAGGATTCTATTGGTTAGTGTTGATTATAATATCAAACTAATTTTAATTTTATTCAAAACATGCATAACTCAACACAAGTTATCTGTACATATTAATTTTCAAAATTTCTTTAACTTGACCTGAGATATGAAGCAATAAGGACTCATTTTTGGGCTAAAAAAATACCAAAGTGGAGTAATCAAAGTCGAGTCCATTGTCAGAAAAGATCAACTAGCGGAAATGTTCATACTAAAAATTTTCATTCCAAAAACTATTTGTTCGTATTCAAACATAAAAACTTTTGTTCTTTAAATAAAAACCGTGTTTTATTCAAACGCCATAGAAGACAAGAGGTTATGGGTGATACTAAAGAATCTTTACATGACATCCCGCAATTTAACGGTAGCGGGTTCGACGATTGGCAGTTCCGGCTGCGTCTTCACCTGGACTCCGAAAATCTTCTGGACGTTTTAACCGGCGTCCACCAAATGATGCAGCGGCAAAAATTAAATATAATAAGAAGGACAAAAAGGCTAAAAATAGAATTTTTGAATTTGGTATGCGAAGAAATCGGTGATTAACCAGTTTTTGCTCCTTATGCAATTAAGCAAACTACAAATGAAAGATAGCGATTCGAAAACATCATTCGTCAACTAAAGCATTCTGGCGCAAATATAGAAGAAAGAGATTTACTCGCTCAGCTATTTCTCACGTTGCCAGAGAAGTTTGACTCTCTGGTCAACGGAAAACTTTCCTTTAACATGACCAGGGAAAGATTAATGGCCGAAGAAACGAAGATCGGTGACCGTCATAAGGAAGTGACGTCAGATAAAACCGCATTTTCAAGCAAGAAACATTTCAAAAAAAGGAAGTTCAGTGGTAAATGTTTTTAAATGCAACAAATTTGGATACCAAGCCAAGGACTGCAGGCAAGGAGAAGCTCGTAGCGTTAGTAGTAAAGGGTTCAGTTTTATGTCGTTTAGAAATGGTGGTAAAAATGCAGATCAGAGGAAGGTGATATTTAAATTAGATTCTGGAGCAAGCGACCATCTAGCCAATGAGAACTGGTACTTCTCGGAACTACAGGATCTTAGGCATCCAGTTGAAATCAACGTCGCAAAGAACGAGTAATCGCTTCTAGCAAAACAAATTGGAAAAATAGGGGGGTTAAGTAATGCAGGCATACAAATCAAGATGAACGACGTGCTGTACATACCCGAGTTAAGAGATATTCTCTTATCCGTATGGAAACTTACGAGTGCTGGAGCGGAATTTAAAGCGATAATCCTGAAAGGCAGAGAATTGATAGCAACCGCATACCTTTCTGGAAATTTATACGAATTGGAGATCAACATAAGAGGGTCTGTCGCAAGCTATGGCATCGTAGACTTGGACACATTGGGCAGCAAGGCATTGAAAAACTTGTTCAACATAAATTAATAAACGGTGTATGTGCAAAGGATTGCAAAATTGAATTCTGCGATGTGTGCATTCAAGGAAAAAGACAGTCGGGATCCTTTTGATGGGACACGCATGCGTGCAAAACGACCGCTAGAAAGAATTCACTCAGATGTCTGCGGACCGTTTGATCCAGTGGCTTGGAACGGATCAAAATATTTCGTGTCATTTATCGTTGACTATAGCCACTTTGCGATGGTGTTTGTCATCAAGAAGAAATCTGATGTGTTCGAAGCCTTCAAGGAATATGAAGCACTATCAAGATCTACATTCAATACTTCCAAACTTACCATTGCTTAAGGTAGGGAGTACATCTCAAAGGAGCAGATTAATTGGCACAAAACCAAAGGTATTCAAGTGGAACCCACCGTAGCATAGTCGCCACAGCAGAATGGGGTTGCTGATCGGTTTAATAGAACCCTCGTAGAAAAAATCAGAACAATGATGATCGAATGGAAAATGCCAAAAAATATGTGAAATGAAGTTGTACTAGCTGGTGTTTAATCATAAATCGCAGCCCATCAGAATTATGGTATGGCAATAAACCAGATTTACAAAAACTTAAAGTGATTGGCTGTAAGGCTTATGCATGGATTCCAAACCAGTGCCGAAAGGAGTTGGATCCGTGAAGTCGAAAACTGCGATGCTGGGGTATGCGCCAAATGGCTATAGGCTGTGGGACATGAATCTTCGAAAGGTGTTTACGGCGAGGAATGTAAAATTCGACGAGAACTCTTTTCCTTTCTATTTCGAAAAAGAGCATAACCCTGCTGTGAAACAGAAGCTAACAATTGTTACAAGAAGTCAAGAGCAAGCGTAGGATTATAATGAACATTTGCCAGATCCTATTTATTGGTTTCTATGGCGTTTGAATAAAACACGGTTTTTATTTAAAGAACAAAAGTTTTAATGCATAGTTAGAATGTTTTTGGAATGAATCAGTATGAAAATTTTCTTTGGACAAAGTTAAAAAACAACGATTGCTTGATTTCAACAATTTCCATATTCAAATAATGGTTACATCTCCAGTTTCAATTTCACATACAAAATGCAATGTGTATATTAAAAACCAATAAAAATGTATAAGGACTGCGTCGAATAAAATTGTCCGCTACAAAAATGAAAAAATCTAGAAATCTAGCAATCGAATTTTTATAGAATAAAATATTTTATTTTGCAAATTATTTTTAGATTAAAAAAAAATATAAAAAACCAGAAATTAATATTTTTTAATAAAAAGTTTTAATTTTTCCGGAACCCCTTCCATTAATGTTGTAATGGTAGTGTCCGACACCCTCACAGCTGCTGAAGACCACTTTCTTTGAAAGTCTTGAAGGTCTTTGGCCACTTTTTTTGTTGTCTTCATCTCCCTTTTTACTAAAGCCCAGTATCTCTCAATCGGCCAGAGTTCTGGACAGTTTGGTGGATTGGCTTCTCTAGGCACCAAAATCACTGCATTTTGTTGGATCCACTCTAAGGCCGTTTTGATGTAGTGACGTGAAGCGAGGTCAGGCCAAAAAAATGTGGACACTTCATGTTGGCGTAAAAATGGAAGCAATCTCTTTTGCAAGCATTCCTTCACATATATTTCGCTATTAATTATACCCGATGTCACGAATGAACTGCTCCTTTTTCCACAACTGCAAATTGCCTGCCAAACAAGGAATTTATTTGGGAATTTTGTCATTTTTTTTTGTTTTGAATTTTTTAGCGACATTTCCTCGAGAATCGTCTGTATAAAATTCCTGCCCAGGTAGCGTTTCATTCTTGACGGCATTTCTATCCGGAACTTTTTGGACCTTGTACGTCTTCAGCCCAGCTTCTTTCTTAGTCCTGCGCACGAAAGATTCTGAGCAATCCGCCTTTCTCGCCAATTTCCTTCCGGATATGCTTGGATCTTTCTTTAAAATATTCTTCGACTTTTACGATCATGTGGGCCTTTTTTTACCAGAACCTTTCTTCCGATCAATACTCAGGTCTTCCTTAAAGCGGTTGATAACGCGAGAAATGGTCTTAGGGTTAGCCCCTACCTCCTTGGCAATTTTTTTAAAAGACCAACTAGGTTGTTTTTGAAAAATTTTAATTATATTTTCTCGCACTTCCACTTCGTTTGCCATTTTCGCGCTAAATAAATTTTGTATTGACTATAACTGACACAAATTATTTTCTGCCATTTAATTCAGAGCTACTATGATTAAATTTTTTGTAATTTGAATCTTGCAATAGCACATTATGGGAAGATATGTAACGGACAATTTTATTCGACGCAGTCCTTAGGTATATCATACCAAAACGACAAATGATGTAAATTCACACTCTTCAATTTCAATAAATTCAAAGGGTCTGACGTTAAATACGTAGCTAATTTACCAAAAAACACTAACAGAAACATTTTAATTTCATCTGCAGAGATATATTATATGTTTTCTTTTGTGACAAAGTTTTTGGCGGTACATGAATCAAACATAGGTTGTTTAAAAGTTCCTTTTATAACCTATCCAACGATAGCAATTGTTAATAAACCAGGGATTTCAGATTATACAAAGTTTTTACTTTAAGGTACCACAAAACATGAGTTTTGAAGTGACCACTATGACAAATATTGCGGGTCCGTACGATCCAAACATTGTTCGTTAGTTTAGATCTTTCTTCACCTGCCCAACGATGCAGACAACAAAATACCCAGAGTGTTCAGCTTATACGAATTTTGTCTCTAAAGTACTATAAAAGGTAATAGATTCTATCAAAATACCTTCGTTGTGCACAAAGTGGAATATGACGCCAAACACTGTCAATATTTTATTGGCCAAATAATAAAAAATAATAATAAATAATAAAAAATAATAAAAAATAATAAAAAATAATAAAACAATAATAAAGAAATAATAAAAAAAAATAATAAAAAAATTATAAAAAATAATAAAATTAAAAAAACTGAAAATAAAACGTACCTTATTGAAAGAATTGCTTATTTTGTACTATGGTTTTGTTATAATCTTGATACAATAGCAGCAGATCATCACGCGACCATTGTTTAGTATTTATTAAAAGTTGTTTCGTTATATTGTAGTAAGTATAAAAAAAAAAATAAACTGATATCTAAAGTTAGTAACTTCTTAAAAAAAAAGTTTTAACCGTCCGTTCTGTCTACAGTTTTAGAACTTAGCCCGAGCAACCGCGACAACCACAGTGCACACACTCGACCACACGTCCCTCCTCCAACTTGGACTTGGGCACACGACAGATGCAGTTGGTGCCAAAGTTTGTGTCGCGCGTCTGTATACAGCGCAAACAACAAAGATTCTCGTAACCCGATTTCTTCCATTTGGCTATAAGGTTGCCATCGGCAATCTTCTCTTTTAGGCAGTAGTCGTATAGTTCGCGACTGATGGCTTTGCGCCGATAAAACAGATCGTATATGTAGCGCGACTTTTGATGATGAATCTTAAAGATTGGCCACAGTGACTCGGTGATGCGTTTGCCCTCGTGCGGCTCAGTCTCCGCTGTAAAACAGTTATTTTGTTGGTAATTGTTATTTTATCAGTTTTATTCCCAATTTTTGTTTTGTTACCTTCACGCATTTTCTGTTCCAACTCCTCCAATGTGGGTTCGATCAACTCCCAGCCATCCGGCGGTGGTTTGCGACTTCTACGCACTTTTGGCATTTTCGATGTGTTTTATAAATGTTTATCTGCAATGTATATGTTTGTGCAGAAGGCGCGCTGTTTATTTCTTGTAATATGTTTGCTTTTTTTCATGTAATCAAAATCAAAAAATCAACGCGTTCCGTTTTATTTTAGAAAAGCGTAAAATTGTCATCTGTTTTTATTAAGACCTATTCACAATGATTTATTGCAGGGTTGTTGTTTTAGTATGTTTTGGAGAAAACGTAATGCGATAAAGTGCTACGATACTTTTGGGATAGTTTTGACTTTTACTAAAACCGTCCGTTTCATATAATGTTGTTCTTGTCGATAAACACAGAAAAAAAGCGTGTAAATATAACTAAAATGTTAATCAATCCAATTAATTTTTAATTGAAACTCAGCCGATGTAATTTTTAGTAGCATTGAATTCCATATTCGTAATAATGAGAATATGTTAATTAGAGAAACGTTAATTAATTTTTTTGTCATATTGATATTAAAGTTGTTATATATATTATATTTTTTATTGGGAATTTTTAAATCATCAATAAAGTAATTCGTAACATCAATTGAAAATTTTATTCGATAGAAATTCGATCAATTAAATATTTTGTTAAATTAAATAAAATATTTGTCGAATAGAAACATATGAAAATAAAAATAATTTAATTCAATATATAACATAAAATAAATATTAAATAAAAATTTATACTATTTGATATGCTTTGTAAAATTCTTTCAACCTAACGAATGTTTTACCGAAGTCAGTTTTCACAACTTCTACAGATGGGCCAATTAATTGAGTCAAACATAAAATTTGATATTCGCTTTTTAATGATTCAATATGCAGCAAAATGAGCATCATAAGCTCTTTGTTCAAATTCTTGACAGCAAAAAAAAATTGAGCCTTTTATTGCTTTATTAACATACACTAAATAATGCAATATCCTGTTTTAAAATAGCAAGCTAGAAGAAAATAATGTTAGAAGAAACTGAACCGCCGACGCACGAGACGCACAATCAAAAAACAAAATTAAATCCAGCAGAAAAAAACAGTGTTGCAATTAAAGAAAATGAATAAAACAAAAGTAACAAATAAAAGTAGTTAATACTATTTAAGATTTAGTTGTATTGAAATTATATTAAATTAATTCATATAAATATTTTAATTAAAAAATGTGTAAATACAATTAATTAATTAGTAAATACTTTCATATTTTTAATTGGAATAAGATTTTGTTTGCTATTAATTTCAATTGTTATATATACGTACAATATGTTTTTCTGTGTAATACTTTTGCTACTACTACTGTGAATACACACACATGTAGTTGGCAACTCGCAATCACTTAAGCGCCCTCTATTGACATATTCTGCACAATTTTGTTATTGTTTTTGGACTGCACAGATTTTTTGACAACTACTTAATCAATTGTCAAACTTTCACTCAACATACAGAACGAAAAATTTGTTAGCTCTACATTTTTCGCAATAAAAAAAGAGCTAAATTTAATGAAAATTCGCAAACAAAATAATCTAATATGAGTGTGAAGTGAAGCGAATAAATGTAAGTGTGAGGAAATGCTAAAATAAATGTGTGAAAATGCCATAATTACAGTGAAAAATACACAAATAAAAAGTGCGATATGAAAAAAAATCGCGCACGCACACAAATCCAGTAGATAGTGAAGCACTAGCGCTCCATAATATTAAAGAATGCATCGTGTGAAATATGAGAACGATTCAAAATAAAAAATGCAATAAAACAATTACAAAGTACATAAAACAAAGTGCCAGGCAGGCAGACAGACAGACAATAACAACAGAAACATTAAAATGCATATGACGCATTTGGTAAATGGTTGACGACGTTGGGTTGGGTTGTGATAGGGGTGGCTGCGGCGGTATGTTTTAAGTTGGCGGAACAAGTTTTTTAAGGAACTCATTCATAATTTGCAGAGGCTTTTGATATTGTTGCAGTTTTATTTATTTATATTTGTATAGTACAATATCCAGTTTTCTGTTTTGTATCACACATACATATAGCTGATCCACTGGATACATATATTGCTCACATATAGTATAGGACAAGATCTGCCAAATGTGATTTTGTTTCTAGAACGTATATGGCATAATGTTTGCAAACAAAGCAACAGCAGCATTATGCGCGTCGTTGGCTATGTATTTTAATTTTTATTTTTATTATTTGTTTCTTTTTATTTTGGTGTTAAAAACTAAATTAACATAACTTTAAAATGAAAATAGTTTTTTTTACAATTTTGTATAGAATAAAATGTCGAAAAGCTGATAAATACTTTATTTTTATATTTATACATTTTATTATTATTTTTTCACTTTAATTTAGTTTAATAATCACTGCATTTATTTAAATATAGCCTTTAAATAAATAAAATCTAAAGTGTTAATATTTATTTGCTGTAGTAATTTTAAAATTAGGGGGTGTTCGTTCGTTGTACGCTATGGTACGGACGTGCGAAACCTGGCGAGTGATGTATATCGCTACAAAAGCAATTGATAGGTTTTTTTTATTATTTTTTTTGTTGTTATATTTAATTATGTGAACTTTGCAGTATGTGTTTTGTAATTATAAAATAACTACAAGTTATTCAAGCGTTTAGCCTTAAAACATTCGCTTGGCAGCAGGTATTGCGCGATGCGACGCGACGGTCTACTAACGGCTTGCGGTTTTAATGTTTAATGTGCTCTTATTTTACGCTTTTGTGGTTTATTTATTATTAGTATTATTATTTATTGCAAGTTATATGGTAGCAGTATAGGTATTACAGTTCAATAGAACGTATTTCATTTTTAAATTATTTTTTTAATTTATTTAAAATTCTAAAACAAACATGTTGTCTGCGAATGTCTTATATATATTTTTTTCAATATTTTATCACATTCCAGCTTTCGAACGTAATCGAATTGAAATTTTAATTTGATTAAATTTAATTTTTTGATTGTGCTGGAATTAAATTTTTCAATTGTATATATAAATTGTATTTTGGAATGGTAAAACACTTTATTCCTGTATTATAATGTTAAATTCAGAATAGAAAGGATAAAATTCATAAATCGTACATTGTATCTGGAAAAATGTTATGTAAAAATATTCAAAAACTGGTATAGATTTAAAGAGTAGATTCATGTCATTAAAACTAGTCAAAAACTAGTCGGTTACTGGCAGGGGCTGCCCATAAACCGGCTAGTTTTTGGAGTTACTCGACAAGTGACTAGTAAAACTGTCTGAATACTGGTACAATTTGTATACCAAATATTTACGATTTCTAAATATGTTATTCATGCTGATTATGGAAGCCGGCGGATTTGTTGCTGCGGGAGTCTATACGTCCGCACTCGACTCACTTTTTCGCTGAAAATTTATTATTGAATCCGTGCGAGTTGAGATCCGCAAAAAGTACTCCGAATCTCAGTTGATTTTTGTGAAGTGTCAAATAATAAATAAATTCAATAAATACATTCAAAACATATTCATACATTTTTAATAAATACTTCATTTTTTGGCCATTACAACCCATAAAGGATTCCGCCGCAGTTATTACGCCACCCACTGGCGACAGATAAGCACTCAATCCCCACCAGTGGCTCCACCGGAGTTTAGGACGCCCTCTCCTACATTGATTGAACACTTTTTTTGCTGGAGCGTTTTTATCTATATGCTCGACATGTTCAAGTCAGCAGGGGCGCTATATATTAATGCACGACATGTCGGCATAGAGATCATACATTCAGTTTGTCGTTTCATCTGATTCTGTACTCGTTTTCAATGGATTTCGGGTCATAATTTTCTATAGAATATTTCCCATCGGTGTTAGCAAGCGTCCATGCCTCAAGGCCATAGAGGATAACTGACACGAGAGCAGCCTCTCTTCCTCAATTGCCTACTGAGCACAATTTTAGGACCTGCTGTTCAGGAATGATATTTTACTCCTGTTGATGCTGGTTCCACGGCTGACGAAGTCCTTTTTGGCTTCGAAATTGTGGGTGTCAATAGGTATCGGGGGCAGCACTCATAGACTTTGTAGAAGCGCTCGTAGAAGACCTCTTTGATTTTGTTGTCCTTCTAGTTCGTCGGAGTATTCACACAAATTAGTCTAATGAAGAATGATTATGAATTGATACGGATTGTTGCAATGTTCACGATGTGAACCTGCAGACAAAATGTTGCAATATATTCCGACTACAAATGCCCAACCAAATGTGTACCTCTCCGTATGACACCTGTAATAGATGTCACAGGAGCGGGACAGGTTGTAAACATCACATTTCCTAGATTGCGGTGATGTCAGTCGTCTTTTTCATGGACATCAATAATCCCTATAAATGGTTCGGATGTTTCAGGTGTATATCCGTAAATCACGTTTGCGTGGGTTGTCATCGTGTTTTCGGGTTGGTGTCTGTCTTAGGAAAACCCTCTTTTTGGAGGTTCAAAATCCCTGTTTCGTTTTCCCGATCTTCAGCTGTTTGCTTAGTTAACGGTGTTCACCTACGCGAAGGTGGGACTAGAAGTTACGTAGGATATGCTATGATAAAGTATTGAATACTACACCATTATAAATACACAATAAATACAAATATAATTAATTTCATTTCGAATACCCATTATTTTAATGCGGATTCAAAGTGAAAAAATGTATATGAAGATCGGATTTTTTGCGTTTTCAATAATAATATATTTTACTAGCTGGACCCGTGCACAGCTGCGCCCGTGCTAAGTTTTTGTAATTGCAAAACTATATCGTTTATTTTAGTGCCAGCCTAGTCACTTTTTTTACCGACCACATGGAACGTAGTGCCATGCCCATTTTTCCAATCCCGCTTACATTCTACTTTACTATTTAACATTTTAAAATGATCCTTCGTATCGATTTGTACAATTCTGCTCTTAGTAAGTCAGGAGTTATCATTTTTAAATTTTAGTAATGTGGGAGGTGCCACGCCCCATTGTCCCATTCCGTCCAAATTCTAAGTGACTATTACAATGTTTAATATAATCTTTTGTTTCGATGTTTATAACTCTGCTCTTGGTAAGTAAAGAGTTATAGAAATTTTAAAGTTTTGGTTATATGAGAGATGCCACGCCCCGTTGTGCAATCCCGCGCATATTCTACGTGAGTTTTAAATATGAACATTTGTTTTTATTATTATAACTCAACTCTTAGTATGTCAAGAGTTATAGTAATTTTAAAGTTTTGGCTATATGGGAGGTGCCACGCCCTTTTATCCAATACCGCTCACATTCTACGTGACGATTAGAGGTTGTAATATAAACCTTAGTTTCGATTTATATAACTCAAATCTTAGTAAGTCAGGAGTTACAACATTTTTATAGTTTTAGTCATATGCAAAGGAACACGCCCTTTTGTCTAATTCCGCCCACAATTGTAAAACAGATAAAGAACTACAATATACGTCACTGAGCCAAATTTCCTGACTGTCTTAATTACACCGATATTTTTAATTAAAATTTTGCCACGCCCATTTGTGTACCTTAGGAGGCGAATTTCAGAAAATCCCTTCGTAGTGCACACATCCGTCAAGAGATGAACACCCTGCCCAAATTTCATAGGCCTAGGGTAAAATTTAGATATTTTTGATTTTCCGGCTTTTCCTTTGGGTTTTTCCGACTTTTCTTTTTTCCTAAACCACTCTTGCATTGATACGAATAAAATACAAAAAGAATTAGGCAAATCCGTCTGTTCGTTCTCTCGTGATGCTCTGGCACACACAGGACATTTCATTTTTATATATATAGATTCCGAATCCGTTCACATTGCTACCGGCGTTTTGAATAATTAAAATATGAGAAAATTTTGCTATATTCCCGCCGCTACAAATCCGCCGGATTCCATAATCAGCATAATTATGTACTACTTTCAGCAACATTTTAAAACTTCAAAATACAATTAACGATTTCGGAATTTAAATTATTATTCTAAAATCAGGGACCCTATTCTGGTTTGATCAGAAATATAAAAAGAGATAAAAACTATTTTCAAATTCAGTTAAGAATATAAAAAATAGTTTTTGTCTCATTTTCATACTCATTTTATATATCTCATCAAACCAGAATAGGGCGTCAGGACTGTATTTTTATACCCTACACTAAGAGTTAAAGGGTATATTCAGTTTGGTACGACGTTTGTAACACCCAGAAGAAAGCATTTCCGGTATGGAAAAGTATATATATAAGGACTGCGTCGAATAAAATTGTCCGTTACATATCTTCCCATAATGTGCTATTGCAAGATTCAAATTAAAAAAATTTGATCATAGAAGCTCTGAATTAAATGGCAGAAAATATTTTGTGTCAGTTATAGTCATTACAAAATTTATTTAACGCGAAAATGACAAACGAAGTGGAAGTGCGAGAAAATATAATTAAAATTTTTCTAAAACAACCTAGTTGGTCTTTTAAAAAAATTGCCAAGGAGGTAGGGACTAACCCTAAGATCATTTCTCTCGTTACCAACCGCTTTAAGGAAGACCTGAGTATTGATCGGAAGAAAGGTTCTAAAAAAAGGCCCACATGATCGTGAAAAGTCGAAGAAGGTTGTAAATATTTTAAGAAAGATCCAAGCATATCCGGAAGGAGAAAGGCGGATTGCTCAGAATCTTTCGTCGCAGGACTAAGAAAGAAGATGGGCTGAAGCCGTACAAGGTCCAAAAAGTTCCGGATAGAAATGCCGTCAAGAATGAAACCGCAAAACAACGAGCTAAAAAGCTGAAACAAGGTTTTTTAAAAAATTCGATGGAACAGTTCATTCGTGACATCGGGTACAATTAATAGCGAAATATATGTGAAGGAATGCTTGCAGAAGAGATTGCTTCCATTTTTACGCCAACATGAAGTGTCCACATTTTTTGGGCCTGACCTCGCTTCATGTCACTACAGCAAAACGGCCTTTGAGTGGATCCAACAAAATGCAGTGATTTCGGTGCCTAGAGAAGCCAATCCACCAAACTGTCCAGAACTCAGGCCGATTGAGAAATACTGGGCTTTAGTAAAAAGGGAGATGAAGACAACAAAAAAAGTGGCCAAAGACCTTCAAGACTTTAAAAGAAAGTGGTCTTCAGCAGCTGTGAGGGTGTCGGACACTACCATTACAACATTAATGGAAGAGGTTCCGGAAAAATTAAAACTTTTTATTAAAAAATATTAATTTGTAGTTTTTTATATTTTTTTAAAATATAAAAATAATTTGCAAAATAAAATATTTTATTCTATAAAAATTCGATTACTAGATTTCTAGATTTTTTCATTTTTGTAGCGGACAATTTTATTCGACGCAGTCCTTATATTTTTGATCAGCATGAACTCCTGAGTCGATTTAGCAATGTCCGTCTGTCTGTTGAAATCCCTACTACTTAAAAAATTGAAGAGTTAGATGAATGAAACTCATAATTTAGATTACTTATATACCTACGCTGCATGTGCCAAAAAATTGTCTCTTATATTCAAATACCTCATATATATTCTGTATATCAATTTTACTGTATTAGGTAAACTGTGATTAGGTAAACTTTTTTGGTCAAATATATATAGACTTCATGTTCAAATACATGAAAATAATGTTTTCCCACGAAACGACTTGTGGTTCCCAAAAAAAAGAAAAATCGAAATTCGGTACACCTATCCATTTGTAAATATGGGTATCAAATGAATGGAAATTCTTCAGCGATTGAATGTTTGTAGTTATCTTCAGGATTCGTATACCCTCGTGACCTATGTACCACTTTTAATGGTAACCACACATATGTGTACTTTTAAAATTGAAGAGCTAGATAAATGAAACTTATAACTTAGATTACTAATATATCTACGCTGTATGTGCGAAAAAATTGGCGAGATCGGTCCATTGTGATCTATAATCCGACCACTTATGTTCAAATACCTCATATAAAATGTACATATAAAGATCAATTTTTATGTATACGTGCTTAGGTAAACTTTTTTGGTCAAATATATATTGACATCATGCTTAAATACATGATAATAAAGTTTTCTGGAGAAAAGACTTGTAGTTCACAAAAAAAAAATCGAAATTCGGTACACCTACCCATTTGTAAATATGGGTATCAAATGAATGGAAATTCTTCAGCGATTGAATGTTTGTAGTTATTTTCAGGATTCGTATACCCTGGTGACCTATATATCACTTTGAATGGTAACCACACATATGTGTAGGGTATTTATAGTCGGCTTAGACCGACTATAATTTTGATAATCCTAACTATCATAATTACACCTACTTTAAAATTTCCCATGTGATCTAACCTTCCCAACTGGTTTTGTTTTTATTGTATTTTATTAGCTTTTTTTTGTTGTTGGACAGAGGTTGGGTTAAAATATGATTCAGATACAAGGCGGTGAATTTTTCGACAAAGCATGTTTCAAACAAATATTATTAAACAGTTCTTGGTAGGGAAATGGTGAGAAGTAATAGCTTTAAACACCAAAAAATCCAATTAATTTTTTTTTATTTTTAAAAAATCCAAAAAAAAACAAATAAACCAACAAAAAAAATGAAATACGGTTTTTTATTCCAACCCTGTCGTAAGATGATTTTTTTGATGCTCTGTACATTTTTTAAAATGTAAGTAAACACTGTAAAATATTTATTTTTAAAAGCTTTCTTTAATTATTAACACAAAAACACCATCATGTGCTATTACTAGCATTACAGAAACGACTATCACATTGTTTTAGGCAAATAATCAAACGCGTGACTACTTCTATCACTAAATTATAGCATTAAAATGATAAAAATTTAGCTAATTAGCAAGTTTATCAAAATTACTACACCACGCGGCTTGATTCTGTAAACATTTTTGTATTTTCAAAAATAAATATTTCAACGGCATGATTCTAATAATTTACAGTCAGTCAGCTATATTGAATAATTGCAAGCAAATAATAAAATTTTACGTATATAAACGAAAACTGGCTATAAATAGTAATTTGCTCATTGTTAATTAACATTAATTTTGAGATAATTTATAACATGACAAATGACAAATGAATTCAAAACGTTTGCTTATCAGTGGGGGAAATCGATGAGCTATTAAATGTTTTTTCAATTCATTTACTACGAAACAATAAAAAAATGACACGAAATACAAACAAAATAATGTAGTAAATATATAAAGTATTTTGATATTTAATGTTTGTTTAATTTTACGTCATACATTAAGATATATTGTCGTCATGCAAAAATCAACACAATGCGCCATATGTTGCAGACTATAATCAATCAGTTAGTCACAGTGAAAAAGCAGCAACAAGTGACGAATAAACTGAGTTTATGTGATGGCAAAGAAAGCATACTGGGCATATTTGGCAAACTTTGTTGAATTGAGGCAGGTTATGTTTGTACAAGGCGCAACAGCGTGTAGCCAAAACTAAACAAAGAAATTGCGCAATATATGAAATGACTGATTGTCGACAGCCAATTAGTAAATACGAAAATAATTACACTATTCAACATGATTTTTCCGTTTGTTTTCCCCAAGACTACCAACTCTCAATTTGGAAATAGAAGGGCATAATAGCTGAAAGTAGGACGCACTATTTGTTGTGACGATCTGTTGCTTAACGCCCTAACTTTTCTATATTAAATTCCTTTTTTTCCCGTATATAAAACGCATTTTCGTGGTGATATTTCTCAAAGTTTCACAAAACTCAACCAAAGTTTCAATCTTTTATAAAAAAAAAGCGGAAAATGTAAAAATAACATTACGAAAAACAAGGCTGTGGCTTATTAAATTAAAAAGTACCTCGGTATACAAGCAGTATACGATTTAGCAATGATTTCCCTTTATAAAGTTGAACTAGAGCTAGAAAATATAAGGACAACTACCCTTTTATCTTCATGTTTAGAAGGACAGTCTATGGAAAAGCAGGACTAGCCTTCCAAAAGCAGTAAGATTTGCATACCTAAGGCATTCAACAGTACAGTTTTTTTATATGCGGTCCTTCTAAAAATTACCAAAATCTAATTTGCCCTTCTTTTTATACCCTACACTAAGAGTGAAAGGGTATATTCAGTTTGGTACGCCGTTTGTAACACCCAGAAGAAAGCATCTCCGGTATGGAAAAGTATATATATTCTTGATCAGCATGACCTCCTGAGTCGATTTAGCGATGTCCGTCTGTCCGTCTGTCTGTCTGTCTGTCTGTCTGTCTGTCTGTCTGTCTGTCTGTCTGTCTGTCTGTCTGTCCGTCTGTCCGTCTGTCTGTTGAAATCCCTAAGACTTTTAAAATTGAAGAGCTAGATAAATGAAACTTATAACTTAGATTACTAATATACCTACGCTGTATGTGCGAAAAAATTGGCGAGATCGGTCCATGGTGACCTATGATCCGACCACTTATGTTCAAATACCACATATAAAATGTACATATAAAGATCAATTTTTATGTATACGTGCTTAGGTAAACTTTGTTGGTCAAATATATATTGACATCATGCTCAAATACATGATAATAATGTTTTCCGGCAAAAAGACTTGTGGTTCACAAAAAAAAAAAATCGAAATTCGGTACACCTACCCATTTGTAAATATGGGTATCAAATGAATGGAAATTCTTCAGCGATTGAATGTTTGTAGTTATTTTCAGGATTCGTATACCCTGGTGACCTATATATCACTTTGAATGGTAACCACACATATGTGTAGGGTATTTATAGTCGGCTTAGACCGACTATAATTTTGATAATCCTAACTATCATAATTACACCTACTTTAAAATTTCCCATGTGATCTAACCTTCCCAACTGGTTTGAATTATCTTCATTTTATTATTAAGAAATCCTTTTTTAGCTCAAATTCTCTGATACTCTTATCCTTTGATGAAAATAATCAGCCCTATCGTGAATCTCTGGAGAACTTGTGATTCCCCCGATTTTACTAACTCTCGGGAATCAAATCCTCCTACTGTCAAATGATCATGAATTGAAATTTCCCCGAATTAAGTTCGAATTCCAATAAACAACAATCGAACTTACTTTGCAGTTTTTGGACTTTATAAACTGTCAATAAATTAAATTTATTTTTGATGTGCATAGCATAGCTTTTAGACACCTGGCTGAAGAAGAGGATTATACCATTTTTATTGCATCAGATGGATTGCATGCGGTACTTTTTTTTCTGATAACAGACGTTGTTGTTGCTGATATTTTGGCTCAAGCTGAGTTCCATGCCTTCCAGTATCATCGATATTAATTTTCCGAGATATTCAAGAACTGTTGTCGATTGAGGATGTGATTGTTTTTGCATTTAAATAACAGAAATGACTGTGATTCAAAAAAACCTTTTCACAATCCACTTAAGACATCCGAACAATGTTCTCATTCTACTCCGATCGGAGTAGATCTACTCCATTTTATTTTAATTTTAAAAATCTACTCCTCTACTCCGGTAGTAGTATTTTCTACTCCTTTCTCATAATTGTCTACTCCCTTTTACTGAAATCTATTCCATTTGCTAAAATTGGTTACATTTTTTAATTTGATGAGAAGAATTTATTACGCCCCAAATAAATTGTCAATGTTATAATTTTCCTAATAACTATTATCAATTATAATATAAAAATATAATATAAATAATAGTTTGGCACTACAGCTCGATAAGAACTTAGGCCGAGCTCTCTCACCATTTTGAGCTGTGCGTGTTATATTTGTACTCAAAGTGGTGGGACCTACAGTTTATTGCCGAATCCGAACGGCGGGTGAGAGCTTTTCATAGGCAATGGTAGGTTTGCCATTTACTGACGAGAGGTAGCGCGGTATAGAAAAATGTTTCTATGAAAAGATGTTCTTAGCCCCAGTACAGGCTTGAACCGGGGACCTTTCGGCTCGCAGTCCAACGCACTAACCACAGGCTATCAATTAACTGTACAATAAATGTAATATTTCTTCCATGGTCTTTAAATTGTAGAAGTTATAATTAAATATACGTTTGTATCAACTTTTATAAATTCAATTTTGAAAACACCATGTATTTCAAAAATCGAATTCTAATACATTAATGCATTTTTCTACTACATTTGCATCATATTTACTCCTATATTCCTTTCATATCAAATCTACTATATTTTGCAAAATTTTCAATTCTACTCCCTTTAACTCATTTCTACTCCCCAATTTTCAAATCTACTCCTTTTGCATTGGCGAAAAGTGTGAACACTGCATCCGAATATGTCACTCAGAAAGATGCGTGGTCAATATTTTTTTACTTTGCTGATCGCTAGATTTGTCCCCTAAATTCATTTTCCATGTTTCGTAATCATTGCAGATAGAGGAGTATTTTATATGAGAATAAATTCGTGGGAATATACATTCATGATAAAAAAAAAATGTCTTCAATTTATTCATAAATATTATGAATTTTTTCACCAACTACCAGATTCATCATATTGATTCCAGCGTTCATTAAATGACATATTAATGAATGCATAATTATATATATGAACAAAATATTCAATACAATGAATTTGAATTGTCATATTGATAAATTTGTTCATAATATTTTTTCAATTTTTTTTTTTTTTTAATTTCGAAAAAAAAGTGTTGTAAATATTTTATTTAAAAAATATCAGTAAAAAAATTTCGGACAAACAAAAAATTTTCAAAAATATATTTTTTATAAATAGAACTTTTTATTAATAAAAAGTTGTAATTATAATAAATATATTATAAAACATTTTACTAATTTATGCATGTCGAGTAAGCATTATATAAGAAGTAACACACAAGAACTACTTGAGAACTGAGAAGTACGGCAAAAAATGAACGAAAAATAAATATTTTGATAGTAATTTGGTTTAATGAACAGCGTTCTTCAATATGATGAACATATATGTTGTATTTTATATTTTGGTTCATTAATATGATGAAACGTATTCTTCACATACAGTTTATCATATTGAAGAACGATTTTTCGACAGTTACCAAGCGTTCTTCATATTTATGATAGCATTCATAACAATAATGGCGTTATTCATTAATATTATGAATGGTTCTTCAATACAATGAATCATGGTATGAAGAACGGAATTCATCAATATGATGTACATTTTTTTTCTGTGTAGAAGAATTGAGAATGGAGAAAAAAATTCGTGGGAATTTGGGACTGAATGTATTCTTCTGACTTTATAGTGAGAAAGTGATGTTGTATTGAATACGCAACTTTTTTTTCGTGGCATTCTATTTAAGGTTGTCGCTTTCATTTTGAGAAATGGCACGTCGGAAGTCATTTTTTATGTGGAAAAAGACACTCAAATTTAAATAAATGTTACAATTATGTCTAATATTTCAATATTTATTAATATATCTTAATGAAAACAGTGTTTCGCATGTCCCCCTTTTCCACTATTAACAATACAAAGTGTCCGTCTTTTTTCAAATTTTATAATAGTAGACTAATCTATGGCATACATAATTTCTATATAATTTAACGAATCAGATTATTACTGCATATTCAGTTATTTCCTTTTTCGTATCGTTTTTGAGTAAATTCCAATCGGAATATTAAAACCTTTTCAGTATTTTTTTTATTTTTATTTCAAAAACTTAAAAAGACATTTTTCTTTTAATTGTCACGACTAATTTTAATATATTAATGAATGCAAATATTCCTACAAGTGTTTAATATACTTGGATCTATACTGACAAATGTTTCATTTGTTTTTAGACTGTTTTTCAGTTATATTTTAGCATTTAAAATCTAATTATAAATAAGACAATTATGATCATCCAGAGCACAGTCCAAACTAACGATACAAGCAACTAACTTTTTTTTACATCTGTTTTATTTTGTGAAAAATATGCCCGATAAAAACAGTTTCGATACGTAATAAAAAAAAAAATGAGTATATTGTCAAAAAATCAGCACAGACGAATTCTATAGGTAAAAACGATGTATGGAATGCTCATAAGAAACCCGCGTTGAGTAGTGTAATTATCAATAGTAATCATCAAACATTAAAATAAAATAACATTTATAATAATTTATAATGCCATTTTTCAATTGAGTTATTTTCTATGATAAGCTCAGAAAACCACAAGCCGCACATGCCAACTTCAAGTTCAATTCCGCAACTGCTACGTGTGTAATAGTCGCCTACATTTTGCATTAGTTTATTTAAAAAGTCATTAATTTCATTGTTTATTTTACACTTTATAGCTATAATTAAATGTCGACAATATTGCGCTAAAAAAAAACGCATTTACTAAAAGCAACGACCATATACAATCAAATAACAAAGAAACAAAACACAACATGGAGCCAAATACAGAAGGAAATCTCTTGGAGATCATGGATCTGGCGCGCACTTTGCGTCAGGAACAACTCTTTATACAGCACGAACAGGCAGCATTTGCGCAACTGACTGAGACGCTTGCCACAAATTCCACATCAATTACAAAGGTAACATAGAATAAATTGATTTTTTTTAAACACTTTTAAATTTTTTAAATTATATTTAATTTCTATTTAAAAGCTCGCCTACATCTGTGCGCAGCAACGCCAAAATCTCAATGATTTAATCATTTCACGTCCAGAGGCCGGTCCCATGATTTGTTGTCGACGCGCCAATAACTACGAAAATGCCAAATTCATTGATGCCAAGAAAGTGATGGATTACAAGGTACATTTTTATGCTATTCTAAATGCTAATTTGTGTCTATTTGCTGCTAATTTAACCTATTAATTGTTTTATTGTTTTTCTCGCCAGCATGCCATCGCCTATGAGGAACTTTTCAATCATCTGTATCGTTCGCCATATCTGCTGGCACTATCACTCGCTACCGGCGATCGCATAGCGGAAGTAACGCCCCAGCATATAGCATGCGTTGTGCACACGATAACGACCGGCCTCTATGGCAATGCGATAAACACAAAAGACGTTGAAATGATATTGAAATTGTTGCGCGAATTGATTGAAATACAAATTGTGGTCAGCGATAATCCGCGTCGTCTGTTGCGCGCCAATTCGTCCGCGTTTGCGCGTCTCTATCAGCGTCTGAATGAGTCAATGTTCTCGGCGAAAATATTTTTGACTGCTGCACTGTTTGAGCCCATCATGATGGTGCTGGTGGATAGTGAGACGATGTTGGATGTGGATCCCAATAAAGTGATTCAGAATTTCTCGAGCAAGGAACGTTTTAAAAGGTAGTAGATGACTACTTTTTAATTTCAATTTTATATTCATAATGTAATAATTTTTAACTTATTTATTTTCTTAAATATTCATTTATTTTAAATTATTATATTTATGATTCATGCAACCATCCATCCACTCATCTAACAATACAGCAATTCCTTCCTTCCATTCATTCATCCATCTATGCCCACATTAATCATGAATTTTTTTGCATTTATAACATAATTTAAAAAGTAAATAGTTAAAGTTTTACAATTAAAGCAAAGAGTGAGAGTTTTGAATTCGAAGCAGCATTTAAAAAGTAACGATTGAGAGTTTTGAATTCGAAGCAACATTTAAAAAGCAAATTGTGAGAGTTTTCAAAAAAAAACAGCATTTATAACGGAACAAATCTGAGTTTTTAATTCGAAACAGCATTTGAAAAGCAAATAGTGTGAGTTTTAAAATCAAATCAGCGTTTAAAATGTAACGAGTGAGAATTTTAAATTCAAAGGAGTATTTAAAAAGTAAAGATTGAGAATTTTTAATTCAAAGAAGCATTTAAAAAACAAAGTTTTTAATACGAAGCTGCATTTAAAAAGCAAAGAGTGAGAGTTTTGATTTCGAAGCAACATTTAAAAAGCAAAAGTGAGAGATTTACAATAAAAACATCATTTAGAGTTTTTAATTCGAAACAGCATTTAAGAAGCAAAGGGTGAGAGTTTTGAATTCGAAGCAGCGTTTAAAAAGGAATGAGTGACAGTTTTTGATTCGAAGCAGAATTTAAAAAGCTAAGAGTAAGAGTTTTGAATTGGAAGCAGCATTTAAAAAGTAAAGAGTGAGAGTTTTGAATTCGAAGCAGCATTTAAAAAGCAAAGAGTGGGAGATTTGCAATAAAAACATCATTTATAAAGGTAAAAGTTAAAGTTTTCAATTCGTCACAGCATTTAAAAAGCAAATAGTGAGAGTTTTGAATTCGAAGCTGCATTTAAAAAGTAAAAAGTGAGAGTTTTGAATTCGAAGCAACATTTAAAAAGTAACGAGTAGGAGTTTTGAATTCAAAGCAGCATTTAAAAAGCAAAGAGTGAGAGATTTGCAATAAAACATCATTTATAAAGGTAAAAGTTAAAGTTTTCAATTCGTCACAGCATTTAAAAAGCAAAGAGTGACAGTTTTGAATTCGAAGCAACATTTAAAAAGTAACGAATGAGAGTTTTGAATACGAAGCATCATTAAAAAAAGCAAAGAGTGAGAGTTTTGCAATAAAAACATCATTTATAAAGGAAAAAGTTATAGTTTTTAATTCGAAACAACATTCATAAAGTAAAGAGTGAGAGTTTTTAATACGAAGCAGAATTAGACAAGCAAAGAGTAAAGCCTGATTCACACGACTGAATAAACAATCATCTTTTGACTCAATTTTCAAAACAATTTAAATATCAATCGTGTGATTGCCTAACTGTCCATACAAAAATTGGGCAATTACACGATTGATATTAAAATTATTTGAAAATTGATTAAAAAATTGATTTTTTATTCAATCGTGTGATTCAGGCTTAAGAGTTTTGAATTCGAAGCATCATTTAAAAAGGAAAGAGTGTGAGTTTTGTATCAATTTTTTAAATTGTGGTTCTGCGTCTTTCGTAGGCACAGTATAGATGTTTCTTAGGGCAGTTCAAACCGAGTGTTTTCAAAATAGGGAATATAAAGTCATGAGATTTGACGGTACGTAAAAATGCCGTTTTCTAATCAGCTACGACGGATACTTGCACATTCCTCTAGACGTAGTATAAATGTTTATTGGTGCTGTTCAAACGTCAACGATGGAATTGTGTGTATAGACTCAGTATAAATGATTCTTGAGATGTTACTTTTTATTAAATTTACTTTATTTGTTAGCAACGCGTATGTTATTGATTCAGTCAGAGTCACATTAAACTATAAAACATTTAGCGTACTGAAAAAAAAAATAGAATCGTTGCAAATTCAGTCGTTATGCTCGCATAATTCTTATTGAGTTCATTGTAAAAGCGGTTAATGTAGAGAATCATCATAAAACAATTGTTATCTTTAATCAATCCCAATAATTTACAGATTTGGCGAAGAGAACTCCAACAAGTATGAACAAAATCTGCGACAATTCCACACCGAAACCATCACAAAACTTCACACCTTTGCCAAAGCATTCATTGACACGCTCACCAACAACTGGGCGCTTTTCCCATCGACACTGCGTTGGCTAATACAAACGATGTGTCATCACATGAAACAAGCACATTTCTCTGATAAAATTATCAATGAAATCATCACCGACATGGTGTTTACGCATTTCATTTGCCCAGCCATTGTGAGTCCGGACATTTTAGGTATCATTGATGCGCCCATCTCTGAGTCGGTGCGCTTCAATCTTATACAAATCGGCCAGATAATACAAATGTTAGCGCTCGCCAAACACGATACAGTCGATGCCAAGTTTGCTGAAGTTTATGCCAAGTTTGAGTGTAACATGGTTACACAATTAATTGATCTTTTGCTCGTGAGTCGTTCGGGCGAAGATGTTGTCGCAATACTCTCGCAACAGAGCGACTTTGAACGCGCGCATTTGTTGAGCACGCACACAGAGTTGGCCTATTTTGTGGAATTCTTTCAGATACTCATGGCACACGATGAGTATGATGTACCGAATGATGAGCGTGCGAAGATTAAGAAAATACTGGCGCATTTACCAGATGCTGGTAGAAATGGCGATGAACAACACATGAATGGTGTTAATGGTGGCGCGGTTGGTGGCGGCGACTCAAATCATGCCAAAGAACGCTCCAAGCAAAGTCTACTAAGTCTGAGTAAAGCAACAAAAAGCAAAATCGCCAAGAGCATGAGCTTTAGCACAAATGGTGGAGGCCACGACATTGTCGGTAACGTCGGCATAACACTCAACGGCAATGTACTCACAAATGGAGATTGTACGGATGCAGCAACAGGCTCTGCACATCAATCGGCACATAGCTCACCTGTGCGTTCGCTTCCTTTAGCGGAAGGCGCTTCTAGTTGCGCCAATGAACCCATCTACGTCTTCAACATCTACAACAGCGATGAGTGCAAACTGCAGCCGCTGACCGAAGAGCAGGTGCTTAAAATGAACAGCATTGGGGCGCAGCTGACGAATGGCGATGCGCAAACGCACAACAATCACAACGAAGATGACGACGATGATGATGAGGAGCATCTGGATAATGATGTGCTGGGTCCGCTGGCGCACTCAAAGCAAACACGTTTCTCCATTTCGCACGATGATGCCTCCATCGGCAACTCGGACATTTTGGAGGCGGTCAGCGAAGCACCTTCCAATCATTCTGTTACAAGTTCACTTGAGCTAGATGGCGATGAACAACAAAACGACGATCAAAATGATAATCTCTCCGATATGGTGTCCGCAAATGTCTCGGGTCGTGGCACGCCCAATATTAGTGGACGCGATACTCCCTCATCACAGGTCACCGATGGCGAATCGGTGCATAATGCGTTGCCAACGCCACAAATGCAGAAGCTACTATCGAAAGCGCGTTCCGATATTGAAGATAAATTCTGCAAATTTGAAATAAAAAAACTTCTCGTCGGCGATGAGACGGTCTCAATAATATCGGACACATGGTCGACAGATGTTTTGGCCAGCGATTCGGAGACAACACTCGATGCAAGTGAGCGAGATCGTAATTTCTCAACGCCTCTTATACCCTCCGCGGTCGTGCTGCCTGGCGATAATAACTTTGATGTGTTGGCAGGTTCGGGAGCGGCGCGTGCTGCCTATCTAGATGCTGTAGATCAGCGTAGCGAATCGAATTGGAGCACGGATGTATTGGCCAGCGACTCGGAGAAACTGGCCGAGGTGGACACGGACGACAATGCGAGCATAACGGCGCGTTCGGATATAACGGATGTCAGTCAATCGGGCGGCGGTGGTGCTATAATGGGCGCTGCAAGAACAGCAAGACGAGTCGCTGCGGCAATTAGTGGAGCAGGTAATGAGCACGCACACTCTACCAACTATAACACGCCCGACTCGCCAAGCGCTGCGGCAGCAGGCGCTCCAGTGCGTGACGATAGCGAGTGCAGCGATCGGTCTCAGGAAGATTCTGCTTTCTTCGATGCCGTCAACTCTTACGAAGACACACCGGCAACGCTGGGCGGTGGCGTTACAAATGCTGCCGACGATGCCAGCGGCAACAATTTGTCTTCCGCCGCTTCGCTGCACTATGAAGGGTTGTCGTCGTTGGCTCGCAGTTCAGTACGCACCACAAATCAATACACCGGTGAAAATAGTTTTCAGCAGAACTACAAGAGTAGTCGAGCGCCGCGCATGCGTCGTCAAACCTCCGCAGAGAGCAGTATTTCGAATCAAAGCGTAAATTTTGATGAAACTGTGGCAGCGACAGCTGTTTCGGCCAAAACGCATCATAAAGGTGCCATGAAAAAGAAGAAAAACTCACACAACAATCATCTGCCGCCGCCTGCAGGCAGTGAATGCAGCGACTTGATTGATTTCAGCGACTTTTGTGACTCTGCGTCGGTGACCACGGCTACTACTACACCTCTGCTCGATTTGCTCAGTGATGATGCGGCAGCCTCTGCGGACGTTGTACATCGTCGTATATCCACCGAGCAGCGCTCAGCAGCCTTTGATGGTCGTCGCAACGGCATCATGGCCAACAAGGGCGGCGGCGGCCAGCAGTCAAATACCACCTCGCTGCGCCGACATCAAAGTCTCAACTATGAAAATCATGAAATTATGATAAATGTTGCAACAAAACAGCAGCAGCATCGCGTCTCAGCGCTGCCCAACTTTGAGACGCAAACAGATGACTTTAAGAGTGAACAACAGCACGAGCAGGAAGCTTTAGACGAGCAAATACTGCAGCTCATTGCAAAAGCGCAGCAGCTAAAAATGCGCGATGAAATTGATGGAGGCGCGCATAATGGCGTAATTGCTACTGCTGCCACATCTACAACAACAACAATTATCACTACAACGACCACTCTAGCAGCCACCAACTCACAGAAACCTACCAAATCTACGGGCGCCATTCCAAAAAGCATTAGCTTTGATGCAACCGCCGATAAAAGCAATAATGTCTCACGCTCCATGTCAATGGCGACGGGTTCAGCGTCACATCGTTCGTCACATCATCATCGTCTGCATGATGGTTCCAACACAGCCGCCGGAGGCAACTCGGGTATTTTCAATAAACTTAAACAAGGTTTCTTTAAACATCGACGCAACAACAAATCCGCTGGCGCCACATCGCGTCATCATACGCACTCGAATGTCGATGATTTTGTTGTGGGCCAGAGTGCCGCACGCAGTGTCTCATTCAGCAATAATACCGCCGATGTGTCGATGGATCTGTTTAACAGCGTGACAACTAGCATTGAGGCGCCACCAAATGGCGCTGTTAACGTTGTTGCCAATTACAACGACATGAGCGAAGATATTCTGGCCAAGTACCGCCGTAAAGTGAGCACCTCCAGTGAGGCAACCAACTCGGATTCGACCGGTCACAGCGGTAATGTTAACATGCGCATGCAGGACGCTGCCGATGTGGATACGCGACTGCCCAGCATGCTGCAGCACGACAAGACTTTGGCATTTAATGTCATCAAGAAGAAGATACGCACTGTTCTCTCAAAGACTGATTTGCATACGGGTGATTTTCGTCATACAACGGTGAGTTGAGAATTTGATATAAATTTAGATCAGTTTTAAATAAAAATTCAAGATTAATCCTTTTATGAGCAGAATTCAAAATTATCGCAGTGAAAAAGTCTCGTCTCCTTATTCGATTTCTTCTCTTACGCATTTGCGAAATTAATATTGTGCTGTTGTTCGTGTTGTGCTCTTGTTTGTGTCGTTTCATCCATACACTCTACATGTCCAAACCAGCAGAGTTTCTATGTCAATGTCGTCATAGAGCTCATTCAACTGGTCGTACCATTTGATTTTGTACTCGTTTTGAACGCATATAGATTTTCCGATGAATCTTTCTCTCGAACGTCCATCAAGCTCGCCATAGTGGAGGATTGACATAATGGGCAACTTATATAACGTAATTTTTGTCCATCGAGAGAAGACTCTACTACTCAATTGCTTACTGAGCCTAAAGTGG
Source organism: Dryomyza anilis (assembly GCA_951804985.1). Taxonomy (NCBI): domain Eukaryota; kingdom Metazoa; phylum Arthropoda; class Insecta; order Diptera; family Dryomyzidae; genus Dryomyza; species Dryomyza anilis. The sequence goes on along the minus strand of OX638130.1, from coordinate 97,828,525 downwards.
CTAGAGTTATTTTTCGACTAATCTCAAGTCAGACATTGTTATTCGTGTTAATGTTGTTACCTAAGTAGACGAAGTCTTTTACGTCTTTGAAGTTGTGGGTGTTAATTGTGACGTACTGTCCAAAACGACGGCATTCGTTGTTTGTTGGCATCAGCTACTTCGTCCTATCCTTGATTACCGTAAGCTCTACCTAATGATGTCGATAGCATTAGCATTCCCGAGCAACATGTCACTCTTGTTAAAGATAGTGCCATTGTGATGGAGTTTGGCACTTTTTCAGGTGTAAGAAATCACACATGAGGGTGTCTGAAACTTGTTCGGGATGAAATGTATCAGTAAGGTAGTTGTCCAACTTGTGTTGTTCAAGGGCATCCTGAAAAGCCTTGATAAGTTTCCAGGTATAGAGAACTCAGACATGGTGGTATATAGGCGGCTACTTATCGAACTGTTGAAGGCAGCTTTGTAGTCGTCCTAAAGGTGGTGGGTATCGTTCTGTTTCTCTTTGGTCTTTTCCGGGATCTGATCTATCTGATCTATGGTAGACTTGTCAGATCTTAAGCCAATACGTTTGTTGACCATCGTCGCTTTAGTCTTTTACAAAATACATTTTATAAAACAATATAAGCATTAATGAAGAGGCTTATCCCATGGTAGTAGGAACATACTGTCCCATTTTTTATGAATTGGGAAGAGTACATTGATATCCTATTTTTTTTATACAAATTAACCAACGCTTAGGCGATGCCCCCTATACATGCAATGCACTGTGTTGATCGTAAGAAGGGATGATAGGTTAAAGGGAGAGGGAAAGATGGAGTAGTGTCGGTGAATGTTTGTTTTGAATTTGCCAATATCAAAAATGTCGGGAAAAATGGACGCAGGGAGATTGTTCCACAAACGTATCGTGCGACTGAAGAACGAATTATCTCTGTAATGCGTGGTTCTGTTGAGAACCGAGTGAACTACGAAGGGGTGGGCTTGGTTCGATGCCCGAGTAGAACGAGAGAATACACGACCTGGTGAAATCAGGCCATGTATTTCCCTCGAACACTTACCATTGTAATACCTATAAAAGAGGCTTACACACCCAAGGGTCCTTCGGTGCTCAAGAGAACCAATAGACGATGAAATATTTTCATCCCCTATTAAATATATCGCACGTTGTTGAATTCGGTTCAGGAACTCCAAGGAGGATTTTCAAGCCCCTGCCCAAATGTGCGAATTGAATTCCATTTTAGGCCGTATATAGGTAGTGTAGACAGTGCGTAAGTCAGAAGGAGTGAAATATGTTTTACACCGTTTTAAAAAACCGAGGCACTTGGCCGCTTCTTTCGACACGTTAAATATGTGATCGACTTGGTATGCCCAGAACGTCAAGAGTAGCTGACTGTGCAATATCCACAGCACCCATATTGAGTGGTGGGAGGGGTGAATCCATTCTTTTGTGAGATAACAGACGACATTGGGTCTTGTTTGCATGGAAATCTCCATATTTGCAACACCTCACTCGGAGATTGATTTAAGGTCATTATTGAGTGTGTCATACATTAATTTACTTTTTGTTTATCTAAAATAGTATTCCAATGCCTCGCCACTGCTCACATATCTGCAAATCCAATTGGCGCAAGCGATGAATTTGCAAAATTTCCAACAAGTCTCTTACGTCTCGGAGGCTATACGCTGCTTGGCCACACTCGATGCGGCGCAACATCAGCAACTACTCGAAGAACTACAAAGCGACATACAAAAGCGACAGAATTATTTGCAGTATTTGATGCGTTACCGACAAAATTTGTTGCTGATTATGGAAAACATCGAGCAATTTGAGTCACGTCTACGCAGCGAAAGCACCACATGCAATCGTTATCTATTGGCTGTCTGTGTGCGTTTGTTTCTGGAGAAACGTGAAGCGAAAATTGTCGCCTTGCAGGAAGAATTTGCACGACTCACAATGTCGGATGATAAAATCGATTTGATTGAAGAATTCATTGACGATCTGATGACAGAGTTGACGGGTACGGGTGGCATTTTGCATGGCATGTCCGAGTGGCAGGCGCAGGAGGCACGCATATCTATTGAGCGCATTTTGCTGCAGCGCATGTATCAGCAGGTGATGTTTCCCAACGAAGATGCGGATTTGTCACGTGATACGTAAGTGAAAATTTTGAATTTTATAAATTTTTTTAATCATTATGTTAATCTTGGTTTAGTGTACTTTCTGAGCACATACGCAAACTGCAGAAGATTATACGTCCCTCACATCCGGCGCTCTGCATACCGCAGATCTATTTGGCAGAGGCGCCATGGACTTTTGCGCAAAAGCAACTCTCATACATTTCTGCGTACAATACACCACGCGAGAAATTGCAATGTGTTATTAGGTAAGGTTTTCTTTTACTTTACTTAAAATATCATTAAAACTTTAAATGTTCTTTCATTTCAGATGCATTTCCAGCATAATGAGTCTGCTGCATATGTCGAGCGGTCGCGTCCCCGCCGCTGATGATCTGCTGCCCGTGCTCATCTATGTCGTTATTATGGTATTTCAATTTTCTTTTAGAATTTTTAAATCTTTATTAACTATACCATTCCATTTGTCAGGCCAATCCACCATATTTGCTCTCCACTGTCGAATATATAACATATTTTATTGGCAACAAACTCGAAGGTGAGGATCTTTTCCATTGGACTCTCTTTGGATCCGTTGTTAAATTTATCAAAACAATGGACTAATTGCGCTCAATAGTTATAATAAATGTAATAAAATATTTATTATTGGTTACACTCAAAAATGCAAGTTATTATGTTAATGTTTATAGCCGCACTTAAAGTCAGACCATGTAATATTTAGTTTATCACTATGTAAAAATTCTGTTTATTGTTATGTTAATTTTCACCAATTTGGTTTTAGTATTTTTTCCGCTTCTTTTCTTGTGTTTTGTTGCTTTATATAATTGCAAGATATACATATATTTAAAAATATCTTTATTTTAAGAAAACATGTAATACTTTTACATTATAGTTGCGTATTTATTAGTTACACATTTGTGTAACTCTATGTATTCCATTAAAGCAAAGCATTAAAAATAAACAGTTAATCAATCATTGTTAAAAACAAACAAAAAAATATATATCAACATATTTTTTGAAACTTATTATATACTTAAACCCCCCCTATACAACCAAAACATTTAATGTACTTTTATGTACATGCTATATATTACTAATTGTATTACATATTGTTTGATAACTATATATTATATAAAAAATAAATAAATTATGTTACAATAACTAGAGCAGCTAAAAATTATGGTTTTTATTTATAAATGAAGCTTTTTATAGCGGTTTTATATACATCTTTTAGTCAAATTATCGAGAATTATAAAATTAATTAATGATATAACAGTTTGGAACGACAGTCCTGAAGAACTTGGGCCTTGAACTTGAGCTACCCACGCTTAATTACACCGTACGACTAAAGACAACCTTTGGCTGCACACATAAGCAAATCCTATATCGAGGACTTATATTCAATACTGCCTATCTACAATTTTGACGAAAATGAGTTTTTGATGCAGAAATATTCACTGATCACCGCTGCATCTATGACATTAATTTAGAACCAAAAAAATATTTCTATTTTATTATTATTTTTTCATTTTAATAATTTGTCTATCTACATGAATGATTTTTTTGAATGCAAAAGTATCTACATACAATTTTTGCTTAAAAATGTATAATGACTACACGGATAGAAAAGATTTGTTTGAAAATGTTTGAATGTAATTAAAAAGTAATACGAAATTACCATACATGTATTAGGAATGAAGTGTAATTAAATTATAATCGAAATTGAATTTATTTTTGCTCACGTGTAAACATTATTATATTGTCCAGCAGAATCTGTCAAATTTACCATAAATATGTTCAATACCAACATAAAATTTTAATTGCATTTGAATAAACTGTTTCTTGGCAATTTACTTGGTTAAAACTATGTTTTAAAACACAGAAAATGCTAATAAAATCTAAATACAATGTATATTCACAACGCTTGTCTTAATTCGATAACTTATCGACTGACGAAGTTGGCAACGTTGTGCTGCATTTTCTATCTACGCCATCTTTTGCCATCGTTTGAACATATTGATGTTTAAAAACAAACGAAAAAAAAATTGGATTTAAATAAGTGTATTCTTGCAACATTCTTTTTGCAACATTCTTTTTACAAAAGCCTCCGTGAATTCCTTGCCTACGCTATGTGCTGTACTGAGATCAACTGTAACTGCGTCTGCTGGTGCAATTGTGCATTCATTGATGCTATCACTTGTACTTGCAGTTTTAAACCAATTATTTATGTATGCATTTAAAAATTGTATATGAATTCAATTATTATAAATTTTCACTGTGGATGTTTAAAGATTGTTAATAAAAATTAATAAAAAACAACATTTTATTTGTATTTTATTTTCAGGATTTCTTTGCAAAAATATTTAAATATGTTTCTATACAAACATACTAATTTTTGTACTGAAACAACTGATATGTTTCACTGCAAACATATTTATATTCAGGTCGTTCAAAGTCATATTTTATTTTGAACATATTTATGTTTTGATTCAAATATTTATTTTATTTGGATGTAGTATTTATTATGTTTCTATTAGAACATATACCATTTCAAGGGGCAACATCAAAATGTTTCCGTGATATCATAATGTAAATCAGAGCTCATTACAACACTGTTCAAGTCTCAAGACAACCCTGTTTACAAATGATTTATATTATGTTTACATAAAATTCCAAACATACATGTTAATGCCTGCAAAATTATGTTTGGGAGAGCCCATTTTTATGCAGCGTGTATAAATAAAAATTGCAGGTATGGAGAGGTATATATATATTCCTCTTAAGCGTAATTTTATGAGTCAATTTCGCTATGTCCATTCGTCGTCTGGTCCTAACTCACAAAGGAACGACTCAATTTGAATGAAAAAGGATATAAAATCTATGTGAAAGCAATGAAATCGGTTAATGACGTCACAATGACGTCACATTTTCTCAATGTATATACAATATCATAGAAGCCATAGGAGCTAGTAAAAAGAATTTTTCGTTTATGAAAAACTAACTTTTCAATGATTCTTTCATATCCTTATATGAAACCTAGCCGCGGTAGCTCCGTGGTTAGTGCGTTGGACTGCGAGCCGAAAGGTCCCCGGTTCAAGCCTGGACTGGGGCTAACAACATCTTTTCATAGAAACATTTTTCTATACCGCACTACCTCTTGTCAGTAAATGGCAAACCTACGAGAGTAAAACCATTGCCTATGAAAAGCTCTCGCCCGCCGTTCGGATTCGGCAATAAACTGTAGGTCCCACCAATTTGAGTACAAATATAACACGCACAGCTCAAAATGGTGAGAGAGCTCGGCCGAAGTTCTATACAGGACTGTAGCGCCAAACTATTATTATATGAAACCTTAAAGGACGAAATTTGAAATTAGTCTGTACTGAGGAAATATAGCTTGTACCATTGACTTTATGATATTTCTATACAAGATGTTTAGTGCTATTTTTCAAGAAAGTGTTTAGATATTCTAAAGATTCGTATGATATTTACGGGGTCAATACATCCATATCCTCCGAAATAGGATATTAGCTTAAATATTTAGGATAACACTAATAATTTTAAAATAGCGATAAAAGAGTTAACTGTTTTTGTTAAATTTTAATCTATAAAAAACGTCGGGTTAGATTATGGTATATTAAGACCTTTAACCATCATATACTTCGTGAATCGAAAATGGTAGGACAAAAATTAGTCGGTGAATTTTGTTTAGGTTACACCAGGATATAAAAAATTAACAAATCGTTGATTCCAAGAATATTTTCTGATCTATGTCCACTACAATATTGTGCAATCATTTTTTCATAGACATTGCTCATTTTTTCATAGACATTGATCACATTGGAATAGCAATAATCTATCTACCATAGCGCGAAATTGTTGAATTTTTTTAATTGTATCATTTAAAGACCATTTTTATTTAATATTGTAGAAGAAATAGTAATCATATAACCATTTCAAATAGCAATAAAAGCTTTAAATGAAATTGATATTGGAAAATCGTTTTTATATCCATACTCAGAGAGATCTCAGCTACAAAATATATTGCACAAAAAAAAAAATTATTATAAAAATATGATTTGCAATTCAAATGCAAATAAAAACCGTAAAAGAATAAATCTAAAAAACTGGGGGGTTACTATGTATCGCGATTCGAAAGTCAATGCGATACGAAAGTCAATTTAAATCGAAGAACAAAGCGTTACGATGGCAAATTCATACAATCTAACAGAATTGAAAAGGTAGCCGTGTTGTCACTTTGTGAATTTGAATACGAAAGTTCAAAATTTTAATGCGAAAGCCACACTACCAAAGTACCATTTATTAGAATGCGAGTAATATCACTTTCGAATCGCATTACAGAGTAACCCCCCTGGTTAATTTTTTGATGTGTGCAAAATAGTGTCGGACGGTGTTATAATTCATTTATACAATTATATTTGAATTGATACACAAACTTGTAATATAGAGTAATGCAAAAATGAATTTGTCCGGCTCCTGGTCTACCGAATGCAATATGTATTTTGCACTAGTTTAAAAAACAACAACAGTAGTTTACATTGTTTATCATTAGATCCTAAATCATGCAAAAATAATCCAAAACTAGTAAAATAAATACACTTTACTTTTATTTTTAGTTTTCATCCTAAAAGCATACATAATACCAGTTGGGAAGGTTAGATCACATGGGAAATTTTAAATCTGGTGTTATTATGATAGTTAGGATTATCAAAATTAAAGTCGGTCTAAGCCGACTATAAATACCCTACACATATGTGTGGTTACCACTCAAAGTGGTAAATAGGTCACCAGGGTATACAAATCCTGAAAATAACTACAAACTTTTAATCGCTGAAGAATGTCCATTCATTTGATACCCATATTTACAAATGGATATTTCGATTTTTTTTTTTGAACTACAAGTCGTTTTGCGGGAAAACATTATTTCCTTGTATTTGAGCATGAAGTCAATATATATTTGACCAAAAAAGTTTACCTAAGCACGTATACAGTAAAATTGAACTGTAGATGTAAATTTTATACACTCAGAACAAAATATCCCATTAAGCAAATGTACCATTAAGTAATGGTACGACCATCAATCTTATAGTTCATGAATTAATAGTTTTTTCTTTTTGAATAAAAAGTATTCTAATTAAATTGATAGTATTCGAAAAATTCAGTACCATAAATCTAAATATTTCAATATTATTATTTTTAATAGAATAAATACTATTGTTTTAATGGTTTCCTCCTATAATAATAATAAGCGTGGCATAAAAAACATAAAAACGAATATAAACTTGTTCGTTTTGTACGTCATTCTGCGTGTTTGTGTTTGCTCAAAATGGTCGCATGCATTTTTTTTAATAATCCACATTATAAATAGCGACATTGGTAAGAAATTAATGTATTTGATGTAAATTCATTATATTTAACCGTTTTCTATTTATTACAGATAATAAATAATAAATCGAACTTCTGTTATGGCGACGGACTCTAAATGCAGACTCAAGTATTGGAAACTGAAGCGGTTTTGGTTATTGTATTTAAAGGAGCACATTATAAAATTTATGGTACAACAAAATATTGTATTAACCGTTCCAATATTACTGAATTAATGGGACGCATCCTATTGACCAATTTTAATAGTATAAATCATTGTTTTTCTATTGAAATACTAATTTTCCATGTTTTTTCTGGGTGTATGAGTTATTTGAATATAAATGGTCAGATCACAGGTCACAATGGACCGATATGCCTAATTTTGTTACCCTTCACATACAGCGTAGGTATATAAGTAATCTAAATTATGAGTTTCATTTATCTAACTTTCAATTGTTTAAGTAGTAGGGATTTCAACAGACAAACAGACAGACGAACAGACAGACAGACGGACATCGCTAAATCGTCTCAGGAGGTCATGCTGATCAAGAATATATATACTTTTCCATACCGGAGATGCTTCCGTCTGGGTGTTACAAACGGCGTACCAAACTGAATATACCCTTTCACTCTTAGTGTAGGGTATAATTATATGAGCTTCAAAAAATACGTATCTACAAAAAATTCATATAACTCTTAATCAAACACTATTATTTTTAAAAATAATCTTTCTCTCAATCAAAGAATAAATTAGATCTACATAAATACTAAAATGCATAACAATCCAGCAGGTAATGACATTGTTAACGACAATGGCAAATTTGTCATTGATGAATATGTCTGTAACTATTTCGTACAGGACATTCCACAAAGATTATTACCATATGTCATAATAGATACATCATTGTAAGTAAGAAAAAAATAAAATTTTTGGACATGGTTCCCGAAATATGACAGCTTAAAATGGGAAAAATAGTTTTAAAAAATCCTAAAGTTAGGTTAACTTAATTGCATTTTTCTTAAAAAGTACATACAAGGTCCACTGAGCTATCATTTGATGACCTTTAATATGACATATGGTTTGATTTTTGTTTCCAATGGTTAAATGTTATTAGCACATGATATATATTTTGGGAAAGTTAAAATCTCATAAACCCCCGGTCAAACCCCATAGTTTCTAAATTATAATTTTATATCTTGTTACAGATTTTCTTCTTAATACATCTGCCATTTTAAAAATATGGGGTTTTGTGAAATATCTTCTCAAAATTAACATTTGATAACATAAATTAAATCATATGTTACATTAAAGTTCATCTTAATACATTCCAAATCTTACCTCAAGTGACCTTTTATGTTTAAAAAACGCAATTAAGTAAACTCACTTTTGTGATTTAAAAAAAAAATCACTTTTTACGCCGCCATTTGTCGGTAATCATATAAACTTGAGGTCAAAAATTTCAATTTTTTTTAAGTAGTTTAGTATGAGAGAATATTCAAAAAAGTTTATCAATTTCATAATGATTGACGGCTTATATATTCTATAATTTGAAATTTAAAATATCCCAACATCCAAATTCCAAAGAATCACACATATGAAAAATCAGCTCGTGCGTCCGTCTGCACCTGCGTACGGTTGGAACCTACATTAAACCGTCATTATTTTGTAATGTTGCTAAACAAATTTTCTTATTTTTTATGTTTCATTATTTTCTATCAAACCTATTTAAAAAATGTGAAAATAATACGTTGAACAAAAAATAAGATTAATTTTGTTCAAAGTTATGTTCAATTTCCGCTGCCACAGGTGGAGTTCTCCACAGTTGCTGCAGCAACGACAAAAAAGTAGCAAACATTTTGAATTTGATTTATATGGAAAATTAGCAATGAGAACTTTTGCAATTTGTTTTGAATTGATCGAATTTATTGCAACTCATCATGTTCTCAACAACGACCATTGCAACCTGTAGTGTATTATTTATTAAATTAAATAACTCTATACAACTCAAATGTTCAAGGTTAAAAAGCAACATCGCAACAGGTGGTGCTCCGCAGTTTGCTGCTGTCACAACAAAAACCGACATTTTGAATTTCATACATGCGAAAATTTTGCATTTAGAAAATATAGTAATTTACGTTTATTTACAGTAAATAGATAGTTAAAAACATACCGAGTTTTTTCAACAGCATTAGTGGAACCTTGATATGTTATTTTATTAGTTTTAAACTTTTAAAAACTCTTTTTAATGGAATACAAATGTTCACTGCACAAAAATTATAATTTTCTTTTCACACTCACACAACACTAAAGGAAGCGGAAACGAATTACTGTGTGCAAACTGCAGTTCAATCAAATGCCAGCAGTTGGTTTTCGCAACAGATGGCGCTAGAAGTATCGCCGAAAATTCGAAGAGACAGTTTTCCGAAATTCGATTAGCTGCGTTTTGACAGTTTCTATTTTTAAAACCAATAACTTTTAAATTTATTATTTTTGAAATATTCTTAAGAATTAATTGTTTTTGTGAAAAAATGTGAAAATAATACGTTGAACAAAAAGTAAGAATAATTTTGTTCAAAGTTATGTTCAATTGCCGCTGCCACAGGTGGAGTGCTCCACAGTTGCTGCAGCAACGACAAAAAAGTAGCAGACATTTTGAATTTGATTTATATGGAAAATTTGCAATGAGAACTTTTGCAATTTGCTTTGAATTGATCGAATTTATTGCCACTCACCATGTTCTCAACAACGACCATTGCAACCTGCAGTGTATTATTTATTATATTAAATAACTCTATACAACTCAAATGTTCAAGGTTAAAAAACAACATCGCAACAGGTGGTGCTCCGCAGTTTGCTACTGTCACAACGAAAACCGACATTTTGAATTTCATACATGCGAAAATTTTGCATTTAGAAAATATAGTAATTTGCGTTTATTTACAGTAAATATATAGTTAAAAACATACCGAGTCTTTTTAACAGCATTAGTGGAACCTTGATATGTTATTTTATTAGTTTTAAACTTTTAAAAACTCTTTTTAATGGAATACAAATTTTCACTGCACAAAAATTATAATTTTCTTTTCACACTCACACACACTAAAGGAAGCGGAAACGAATTTCTGTGTGCAAACTGCAGTTCAATCAAATGCCAGCAGTTGGTTTTCGCAACAGATGGCGCTAGAAGTATCGCCGAAAATTCGAAGAGACTGTTTTCCGAAATTCGATTAACTGCGTTTTGACAGTTTTAATTTTTAAAACCAATAACTTTTAAATTTATTATTTTTGAAATATTCTTTAGAATTAATTGTTTTTGTGAAAAAATGTGAAAATAATACGTTGAACAAAAAGTAAGAATAATTTTGTTCAAAGTAATGTTCAATTGCCGCTGCCACAGGTGGAGTGCTCCACAGTTGCTGCAGTAATGACAAAAAAAGTAGGAGACATTTTGAATTTAATTTATATGGAAAATTTGCAATAAGAACTTTTGCAATTTGCTTTGAATTGGTCGAATTTATTGCAACTCACCATGTTCTCAACAACGACCATTGCAACCTGTAATGTATTATTTATTAAATTAAATAACTCTATACAACTCAAATGTTCAAGGTTAAAAAGCAACATCGCAACAGGTGGTGCTCCGCAGTTTGCTGCTGTCACAACGAAAACCGACATTTTGAATTTCATACATGCGAAAATTTTGCATTTAGAAAATATAGTAATTTACGTTTATTTACAGTAAATAGATAGTTAAAAACATACCGAGTCTTTTCAACAGCATTAGTGGAACCTTGATATGTTCTTTTATTAGTTTTAAACTTTTAAAAACTCTTTTTAATGGATTACAAATTTTCACTGCACAAAAATTATAATTTTCTTTACACACACTCACAACACTAATGGAAGCGGAAACGAATGACTGTGTGCAAACTGCAGTTCAATCAAATGCCAACAGTTGGCTTTCGCAACAGAAGTATCGTCGAAAATTCGAAGGGACAGTTTTCCGAAATTCGATTAACTGCTCTTTGACAGTTTCTATTTTTAAAACCAATGGCGCATCATCATAGACAATATAAAGTCAACTTTAAATTTAAAATCAGCTTTTTGACAATTTATTCTATACAAAATTTGTCAAAAAACGTGGAATTTATTTTTTAAGGTGGACTTTAAATTGTCTATGATAACTTTTAAATTTATTATTTTTGAAATATTCTTTAGAATTAATTGTTTTTGTTTTACGACCTCTTTTGATTATTTTATTTTAGTGTCTTAAAATAATCCAGTCGGTACAAATTGGGTCTTTTGTACCAACAAATAAAACAACAAACAATTGGAAAAATGCATTGAGTGGCAGATCGTACAGCTGTTTCAGAGGTAGCCAAGCCTATTCATCAGCGATCTTTCTATGCACATTCCACATTACTATTCGCTAACGTTTTCCTTTTACAATAAACACAATAAGAATTCGGAGCATTGAAGAAAGAACCAAAAGAAAATAATGCAAAAACTGCATCAATTCAAGATTTTGCCAAAGTTGTTATTGCGTGCAACAATTTGCTAAGTATAGGCTGCAGAGTTTCCACAGATTCAAAGACATATACGCTCCACTTTGTACAAATAATGTACTTTTTAATATTTTTAAAAATATAAAAATTCCTTTAGATTTTAAACACTGCACAATATTTCCGAATTATCAGGAGGAGTTTTTATAAATTATGTGGTAGAATTAAAAACTATTCAAAACAATGTTAATTTTAAAAACAAAAAATTGAATATTCAACTTTAACAATTTCAAAAAATAAAATAATTAAATTAATTTTTAAAATTATTAATTACACAGTGTTACAAAAGAGCACTTTTTTTATATACTTGAAAAACGAGTTAGTGTTGGTTGTAGGCCTTGTTGAGGAGATCAGAAATCAGAAATAACATTTTCGGAAACACCCTCAAAATTCGGAGTTATTCGGAAAAATCTGTTTTAAGGTTAGTTCGAGTACTTAAGATCGTGTAACTTACTAATTTTTGATTCGATTTTAAATTTTTAAATAGTTTTAGAAAAAAGAATAATGTAGCTTTCAGAAAATATACACTTGTTGACATGTGCGTATAAAAATAGTGGTAATTTTCGTAAGAATGCCTGATCCATATGCCATTTTTTTTTAGTTTTTTCGACTTTGGTCACATTTTTATTGATTTTTTCTTTAAAGACAAATATATATGTATACATATTTTTAAAGAACATTTTATTTTGAGTAAAACTTAGTTTCATTTATCAGAATCGATGGAAAATTGTAAAAGTTATTACACTTTTTACAAAGTGGGAAAATTATCTTATATACTATTTTGAATCCATTTTTTGAATCAATTAAAAAAAAAAGTTTGTCAATCGATTTTCTATATATTTTACGTTTTGCACTCCAATCGCTGTCAGATTGTCTGGCATTTGGTTGCTCCACTGGAGATTCTGACGCTCCTACGTTGACCACCACTGGGTAAAGAATTGAACTCCTTTTTTGTCGGAGCGCTTTCATCCATATTCAGACATGTCCGTAGACGCTGAATCTTTATGCGCCTGACCATGTCTGCGTATATTTTCCGAAGAATCTTTCTCTCGAACGCTCCTAAAGATCGCTCATCGGTGTTCGCAACCGTTCATGCCTCAGCACCATAGAGGAGGACTGGCATGATGTGTGACTTATAGAGCGTAATTTTTGTCCGTGGAGATGGCTCTGCTCCTCAATTGCCTACTGAGTCGAAAGTATGAACTGTTGGCAAGAATTATTCATCGACTTATCTCAAGACTTACGTTAGACGAAGTCCTTCACAACTCGATATCATGAGCATAACCGAGCAGCATGGTACTCTTGTTGAAGATAGTGCCATTGTGATGGAGTTGGGCAGCTCTTATAATCTTGTCCGTTATTAGGTTGAAGAAGTCACACGATAGGGAATCGCATTGTCTGAAACCTCGTTCGGTATTAAACGTATCAGTGAGGTTTTTCCCAATTCTCACTGTGCAATGTGTGTCGCAAGTATAGTGAACTCAGACATGGTTGCTATAGGCGACTTCTTATCGGAATTTTGTTTTGTAGTCAACGAGCAGGTTGTGGGCTGCCTCTTTTTGGTCTTTTCCAGGATTTGGCGTAATGTGAACATCTGATCTGTGGTGGACTATCCATGTCTGAATCCGCACTGATAAGTCTGTTGACGATGGGATTACTTAAAAGCTTACTTAAACTTATTTAAAGTATTTTATTCGATTCAATTTTTTATTCTCACCTATTTTTTTTTTCAAATAAAGTCTAATAACTTGAAAAATTTCAATCCGATTTATAAAAATTAAAGACTATTTTATTAATAATAAATTTGTCTTTAAAAGTATATATACATATATATATGCTGTCATAGGAAAATTAATAAAAAAATTTAGTCAAATTAAAAAAATAAATAAAAATAAAAAAAATATTAGATATTCTTAGGAAAATCATTAACAGTATTTGAAGCACATAATATAAAAATTGTTCGCCTGCAAAGCTTCAATATTTTTCTCTCTAAAACCGTTCAAATAATTAAAATCGGTTCAAAAAAAACTGAGTTACGCGTTCATAAGTACTGAAACCCAACCGAAAACGGTTTTTTCGGAATAACTCCGAATTTTGAGGGGGTTTCCGAAAATTTTAAGGCTGATTTGTGATGTACTCAACAAGGCCTATAACCTGCACTAGGTCATTTTTCAAGTATATTTTCACTGTATCACCGTGTTATCGATACATTCTACATTATGTATAAGGATTCAATTTCCAATTGATATGTTTACCTATATAATTAACTAAAATTATATTATTTTTCGAACACATGTTTATAATCCGATTGCACTTTAGTACCCCTAGACGACTTTCTGACAATTTTAAGACAACTTTGCGCATGCCGCTAGTACATCAATCAGGCAAAACAAAAAGGCATCTTTCAGTCGATCCTTTGTATTACTAAATGACAACTTTTCGGCAACATTTAGGACAGCTTTTGGATAATGATAACATTTAATTGATGACATGTGTTTAAAGAGATAATTCTGTAATACGAAAAAAGAATATAAAAAACACAAACGAATGACTGAAAAATTACGTAAATATTCTTTCATTTTCAACTATTCGGTTTTTTTTATAAATGTTGACTAATGTAAAATATTATAAAATCATCTTTAATCATTTAACATTGTTTAATATTGAAATCAGCACCTTTTAGTTTTACTTAAACTTGTTTTATTAACAACAACAATTATACACAATAATAAACCAACTTCTACAAATACTCAATGTCGCTGAACTGCAGTACATCTACATTTTAATTTCGTATTTAGCAAAGTCTACATCGTTGCCATTCATCAAATACGAATTGATGTACATTTGCGTTAGCACATTAACATCGTTAGCGCGTAGAAATTCATAATCACGCTGCGTAAGCGGCATCTTTTTCACATCGACAAAACAATGTGTCGCCAGGTGTGCATCGTCCGCCTCACTGTACGGTAACTTTGCATCGATTATCTGACCCATGCCTGCTTTAATGACATTCTTAAGCGCATCCAGATTGCGTTCCGATATACGCAATATAGCGCGAAAACCGCTAAAGGCGCCCGTTTCGTTGCCCACCGAAGCTGTCAACTGTTTGCGCCAACGATGCGCAGCTGCCGCTATCACAAGCTCCTCTTGTGCCAACTTGGGTATGTTATAGGCCTTGCCATTGCCCCACTCATAGAGTTCCTCATCGACAAAAACACCTTTGGCGGAGCACTCTTCAATGTATTTGAGACTCAAGACCCATTTGCCAGAAGAAATGCAGCCAAGTATTTTCTCGCCGCGGTTGGGACGCTCGCAGACAAAGTGCGTGCAGGCGGGATCAAAATTGACCAAATTCTCACAAACCTAAAGCAAAGTTTAAAGTTAAAAAAAGATTTTAACAAAATGAGTTTTAAAAACCTCGCCACCCAAGCGTAATATTCTCTCAATAACATCGGCGCGCGTCTCCTCATCCAAGCACGAAATGCTAAAGCGTGGCGTGCCCTGATGCTGCATTGTGCGCGCCGCCGGTCGTCTCCGCTCCAAACTAAACTCTGCCGGATCGCGCCAACCCACAGCCTGATCTTCGCTGCCATCGCCAAACTGTTCCGATTCGAATGGTTGCACATAGTGGTGTGCTTCAGTCTCTGTTTCCATGAGATCGGCGGCATATCTGCTGCTACTGCCACGCTTTAAGCTCTGGCGACGCGATTCACAATTCTTCAGATAGTCGGTGATTTGCTTGAATTCTGGTGAAGCGGCGGCAGCGCCCGCGGTCGTGGAAGTTCTAGTCGTAGCGGCTGCATTAGTAGCATTATTATTATCGAGAGCTGTATCCTCAAAACTGATTTTATCAAAATTTATTGTAGATTTGCCAACAAGTGAGGCGCGTTGTCCGAGCCCACTAATCGAGCTGACATGTTCTACCTCCTGTTGCGTGACGTTGCCATTAGGCGTCTGTGTGCTGGGCACAAAAGTGTCCGATGATGCGCTATCGTTTCGACTGCTATTGTTGTTGGGTGTAAATATTGTGCGTGGCGCAATGCTGCCGTTGCGCGGTTTCTTAGGCTGCACCGGCGTTGTTACATCGTTCGCCATCGATCCTTCGGCAGTTTTTTTTGCAGACGTCGAAGCATTAGGCTCATCGTCCAGTTCAATGCCCATTGCAAGGCAGGTGGCGCGCATAACACGTCGTTGTATCTCATCGATAGGCGTGTCGGGCTTTAGTTTCTTTGTGGGTAAACGCCAGCGACGCTCAAATTCGGCAGCCATACGTTTTTCATATTCGGGTGTAGTACAAAAGTCTGGTATACCCAAGGGTGAGGCGGCCAGTTTGCCTGGCGTGCAGGCCTGTCTGCGAATGCGCTCAAGTTCAGGAGTTTGATTGCGACGCATTTCTGCGATGATCTCGCGTAGACAGTCGCGTTTGGCGGGGTCATCGATTTCACCAGCATAGTTTTCCATAAAATCAAAGTTATAGCTGGGACGCGCATAGTTGTTGGTCGGTGTGTGTGGCGAATCGGGCGACGTACCGTTGGCATTGCCGCCGAGGGAGCTGCGTGTGTTACGCGACGGACCAGCCAGTTCGGAGACACGTTTGTTGCGCAGCGGCGTAAAGTCAGGCGTGGTGGGGGTGACAGTTGCAGGCGCTGCATTAGGCTGTAACTGAAAATATAATGAAAAATTATTTCATTTAAAATAAATGAATAAAATTACTTTTTAAATTTATTAAAAGATTTCGACTCACATTATTCTCCAGCGCATCCATGTCCATGGGTACAGGTGCTGCAGGCGTACTGCGCGCGTTCGTTATTGTTGTATTGCGCTCTCTTAATGTGGGCGATATTGGAAAGTCCGCTGCACTATCGCCGACCAAAAACAGTTGATAGGCAAGTTTTTGTCCATGCGCGGCACATTGTACCAGCCAATCTGAGGTCACGACCGGATATCGCCACTTTAGTGCTCCCTCATATTTGGAGCCCTCTGGTGACGGACACACCAGTAGTGGTTTTTCTTTCTTTACAAAGGTTTTATTAACTTTGGCACCTAGAAGCTGTGCCACCGAATCAATGTAATCACGCTCGAGTCCCGTGTAAACGGATATGACAATGGTCATGCCTTGGAGTGGCGTAGCGTCTGCTGTGTGCGGCACATGTTTATGAAAGTATTCCATGGGCACGAGTTTGTTCTGCTTCATACATGTTTCCTGCATTCAATTTAAATGTTTGATGTCATTAATTTAAAAGTTAATGTTTACTATTTATAACTATAGTTGACAATAAATGTAGATCAATTATGTTTCTCAAATATACATTGTGGAAAAATGTTAACAAGTTTTAATAATAGATTGATCATATAGTCACAGTTGTGAGCATCATTAACATAAACATGAGCAAAATCAACATCATCCTCATACATTTAAAATAAAAATAGGCAAATAATGAATAATTTTTTTTTTTCGGAAAGTGGTTAACGACGATATATTGAACTTTTATTACTATAACAAAGTACTTCCATAAATTTAATGAAAACCTTAATTTTTATTTGATATTTTTTTAGTTCAGCTACTCACCACATACAGTTCCGTGATTATATGACGCGCCTTCACCGGCAAACGTGACGTATCCAAGGTGCGCTCAAACGACACAATCGCATAGTCGACAGGATCGCGAAAATTCTCCGCGATAACATTGCCTTGAGCAGCCTCACATTCGTTGATCATCTGCGAGTAAAACTCCTCGGGAAAGTGCTCGCGATCAATGTAGATGGCCATGCCTTGAAAGAAGTCCAAATGTTCGTAATCGATGGTGGTCATCGCGGTGGCACTGTACTCGGCAGGATTTGTTGAAGGATTCTGTGCTACCGATGCCGGTGGCTTTGAAGGAGCCGCTGTAGCATCAGATGCATGAAATTGCGTGGAAGATGCCATTGGATGCATTAGTGTTGATTGATCCGCAGCGGGCTGTGATGCTGGTAACGGTGTGGCACTGGGTTCATTCTCTTGCGAATATTGTGCAATTAAATTCTGTTCGTCCTCATCTTCAAGGGGTACAGCTGGTTTTACTGTAGCAGCCGGTGACTTATCAGTGTTACTGCTGCTGGGATCTGATTGAAATAATTTCTTTTTCATGGGCAAATCCGGTTGCTTGAAACTGTGATTCATGGAGCGCAAGGTTTTCTTGCTGGACGGTGACGGAGCATCAGGTTCACGTGATGTAGGCATCGACATGCGATAAACTACCTCACTGGCGGTCTGTTTCAGCTTAATGCTCTCGAAAAGCCAATCTAAACGCACAATGTTAACAGCTAAAAATTAAAGCAAATAATTATAGTTATTTTATTTTAAATATGCTTTAAATTGACCAACCTGTCAACAGCCCATCGCGTTTCCAGACTTTA
The DNA here is from genome assembly GCA_951804985.1 of Dryomyza anilis. Taxonomy (NCBI): domain Eukaryota; kingdom Metazoa; phylum Arthropoda; class Insecta; order Diptera; family Dryomyzidae; genus Dryomyza; species Dryomyza anilis. Next base: position 97,810,051 of record OX638130.1, on the reverse strand, counting down.
AACTCAGAATCTTCCAGCTGTCCAACAATGATATGTGTTATTTTTTCATTAACAGCATCGTAACGCGTAGCACCGCCAGCATTTAATATGCGATTTAGTTTTTCCTTTTCCTCCGAACGAAAACCACTCAAATAAATGCAACAACCATCCAGAAAAGTGCCTGCTTTTTTAGCTTTTTTTGGACATATTTCATCGTAGACCAGACGATAGTGTGCGGCAGCGCCTGCTTTCTTTAGCACTTCACGTTGTAGTTCCTTAGGTTGCGGTGCAATAAATGTTGGCGGAGCGGCCGTTGTAAGTTGTGTGTCATTCATCGAACAGATGGTATCACTCAAAGTCATATCGTTGCCACCGCTACCGCGCTTTGAACCCATGGCGCTAATGCGTGAAATATCTGAGAGATGCGTTTGATCGGTGGCTGTGAAGTCCGCAATACTTTGATCACTTTTTGTGGGCGTTGATACCTTCAAGGACTTTACTTGATAGGCTTTGGTGGGCAATGCAAATCCCCGCTGCACACTATCCATAATCCATTCGGGTATCAAGATGTCCTTCTTGTAGCGCACAGCGGCAAGATATTTGTCAGAGTTGGTTTTACTCTTCTCCGTGATAACGATGTCGACGAGTTGCGAGCGAAAGGCGCGATGATAGATGCCACCGTTCTCGTTCACCAGGCGCATTACCTTTTTGTTTTGTTTGGGTGGAAATATATTTTTTATTTAGCAAATAGAGTTGTTATTTCAAGTAATGTTATAAAATGGATATAAAAAGTATAAACCCAAAACCATAACAACCAGAAGGAAAACCGAAAACAAAATTTATAATTGCATTTTTTATTACGAATTTTTAGTTGTTTAGTAACATGTTTTAGTCTATATTCTCAACCCACCTCATGTTTCCTATCTGTATCCAGCCCGGTGCATGTGATGTTGGTGCCAAAGAAAATGGGCAACCTGTATTTGTCGAATTCCACATCGGTCGCTGCCACGTCCTCCACAGCGGTTCGTTCCCACACACGTTGCACCCAATCGACGTGCATCACCGGTATCCCATTGAGCGTAGCATGTTCGTACTTGGAAGACTTGATGGTATTCGAGATGAGATGTGTTATGGTGCGTCCCAGATTTTGAAAATAATGACCACCCATCCAGTGAATGAGTTCACGCAGCCGATCTTTTTCTTGTGGCGTTATGCCGGTCGCTGATATTTGCAGATCACGCATCGCAGTGCTGTAGACCGGACTTGTGCCGAGTGGTATGGGCTCCGCTTTTTGCAGACATCTGTGAAGGCAACGCAGTCCCACAATCAGTGATTTTGTCTGCTGCAGCTGCTTAAAAAAATCACCTTCGAATCGATCGAAAATGAATACATCCTTCTTCGTGAGACGACCGGTAGCTATTAGTGGAAAGCCTTCGCTGGCCTTTATTTCGCGTATGTTTTCATCGGGCATCAAATTCTTCAGTAGCGTCAACGTCAGCGCCAACTCTTCCTTTGTAACATCTTCGTCAGCGTCGTGACCGACGGTTACAAAATACGCGTTAATTGTTTCGTCGAAACTCATTTTGGGTTTACTGTCTAGAACACAATTTTAATATTTAGGCACACTTTCTTTAAAGCAAACAAACACATTGTACACACAAAAAAAAGATATTCGATTTTCTGCAATTAATATTGGCGCCATTATTTATGCCAATTTTCCGCCAAATTAAAATCAACTGTCAGTTTTAGTACTATTACTGGGAGTGTTCAGCGATATGGTGCGGATGAAAAATTAAACGTCAGGGATGAAATTATTGAAACAATCGTTTCATTACATCAGTTTTCCCGATGCTTATAAAATCGTTATAGAAATTAATCATAACTAATTATAGATGTTAATCAATTCAATTAATTTTTAATAGAAAATCAACATATGTAACTTTAATTGTATTGAATTCAATATTTGTAATAATGAGAAATCGTGAATTGAAGTAAATTTAACAGTTTTTTTTTTTGTTATATTGAAATTAATGTGATTGTATATATTAAATCTTTTATTGAGAATTAATTTATCACTAATTAATTAATTAGTAACAAAAACTAAAAATTTATTTCGATCCACACGTTTTTTAATAGAAATTTATTAAATATTTAATAGAACCAATTAAAAATTGTTTTACATTGAAATCATTTTTAATATTCAGGCCATTTTTATATTCATGCTTTTTATATTCAGGCAATTTATGTAGAATCTCCTGCTTCGATATCAGTTCATGAATATGCAGAATCCGATAATGCCTACATTGCTTCCAATATTCTGCGAATTCATCAGCGGCTATATTAACGCTGCTATTTATACGGCCACAAAATACTCTACATGGCGTTGGGAAAATATAAACACAAAGCAAATTGAAAAAACCCAAGGAAATAGTACACATCCCAGAATTGCATTTAAAAATTTAAATAAATCAAAAGCAACAAACAATAGCTGTAAATACAATTAATCATTTAATTGTATTCATGTGATATTAAATTTGTTCCTATTAATATTTTTAATAAAAATTGTGTGAATACTTATTTCATCATTCATATTTCATCATATTGGAATACGTTTTTGTTTTCTATTAATATCAATTGTTATATATACGTACAATATATTTTTCTGTGTATGACTGACATTTGCAGTTTTATTTCTAGTAATACTACTGAGCACATGACCGGAAGTGTTCCTGCTGGGGAGTATTTTAAAAAAGAACTTGCTTCGGCAGAACATATACTATTCCAAAAAACAAATATTTCAGGTATTAAAAGTCTTTCTATATGGAATTTTAATTTTTTAGTATATATTACTATGAATGTTTCAAAACATATTGAAAAAATTTTAATTTAAATTTAAGTAATAACAAGAAAAAACTAAAATTATTCAATAAAATCTAAAAAAATACTGACTATTACTAGAATTTCTCAAATATTAACACTACTAATTGGGCCCCAATAAACAATATTGTACTTTAATGTTACTTAGACAACCCTGGTAATCGTACGATATAATTTTGACATTTCGCATGACAGTTAAGTTTTTTTTTTTTGGTTTGCTCAATAAACTTTGCTGCACCCCCGATGGATCCACTTTTTTCTAATTATTAAGCCGACGCATTCAAAAGCTAGCCCAACATTTTGTAATTTTCTATTAAATATAAGCAAACCAAACTAAAACAACTTTTATAAATTAAATAAAGTACAGCTCAATTGTGTGACAGTGAGAAGTAAAATAAATATAAAATTACTGTAAAAAAGACTAAAATAAATTTGCAAATGTGAATATTGTGAGAAGAAACATACTATATTGATTTATTTAATATTTCGTCACTTTGCATTCTTTGAGAGCAAACCGCACAACAAAACAACAGCGTCGAGTCGACCAATAAGAATTTTCTACGGGCTGACGGTGGCAAACAGTCTCAGACCCAAAAGTCAGTCAAGTCAGTCAGTGCTAGTCGCTCGGTAGTTGCTCCATAGAGTAGAGCACAGTGCTTGAACGAACCATCGCAACGCGATCTAAAATCTACACCGAGTGGACTCTGCTGTGTCGTATTTATTGTGTGAAACGCGGAGGAGAACAAGTATTAATTTTTCTAGTTAAAAAAAAATTAATTGAATTGTAGCCACATATTAACTACGACGTATTTTGTAATATTTGTGGAGTGGAGTTGGTTTTAAAAAGTGATGGAATTCGAAAAAGCCAACTTATTAGCCACGGCCGAAACAACAACTGCTGTTGCTACGGCCGTCGTCGCTGTTGCAGGTAAGAATTAGTGTTTTTTTACGACATCCAACTAATACTTGAGACTAATATAAAAAAAAAATACTCATGACGCAATTAACTAACTTTATAATTAAATAAATAACTTTTGTGTATTTTTTGTATCTCTAATTCTAGAAGACAGCGATAACAAACTCGCCAACAACCAGCATCTAAATCACTACAACAACAGCAGCATGCGCACAGCAACAACAACAACATCAATGTCAGGCGATTCCTCAGTTACGTCGTCGTCGTCATTAAATAATAAACAACAAATATCAAATGATGCGGCTGCTGCATCTAAATTACAACAAAAACAAGCCATGTCCGCTGACGATCGGATGGCTACAAAAAAATCCCTCATCATATTGGCAGCAATTTTTGTTTCCAGTTTGTTGGCCATGTGCTATGTCTATATGATATTCCCCGAATTAAATGAGTAAGTAAAAGTACAGCTTGTATAAACACAAACAAAAAATAAAATTACAGACAGACATTTACACATTTACACAACAACAATAAGCTATAAATATTTTATACAACAGCAAGAACAATAATTATAATAAACATAAAAACAGCTGAGCCAGCTACTGAGTATTAGGGTTAAATAAATATATCGGTCGAACATGGGCCATATTTTCGTTTGATGTGAGAATAGGGCCCCAGGTCTGGTACATCAGAAAAATAAAAAAAAATTAAATTCTGTATTACAATACAAAAAATTGTTTTTCAAACTTATTCAAATTGTTCAAATCAAAGCAAGCAGTTTGAATGCTTTTGAAATGAAATATTTATCGGACATGCTTCAGCTTTCGATCGAATTTCGCTCGGATTATATATGAAAATTGGTAAAAGAACATTTTTGATTTTGATGACTCAGTATATATTTGATGTAGAGAATCCCTACAGGCGGTTTCGCTACCACTTTTGTCAATTAAATTCAAACATTGGTTATGTGGTAATTAAAACGAAAATGTTGTCAACAGACACATTTTCAAATCAATATTCGGATTTTTTCTGCCATATTTTTGGCCAGTAAAATAATTAAAATTTATAAGGCGTTGGATTGCACTATATCTTGGTAAGTTTGGTTACAAATTATCCGCGATCAGATCCAGTTTTGTGTACTGTTTTCCTCTGTTAACTTCTATCTGCAAAATTCCACTTCCACACAACCAATGTTTTCGGCAGCGACGCCAGCAAACTCGGAAGGAATCTCTATTAAAAATCTATACTCTCCGGTCTCAATACAAATTATTGTTTTTTTTTTTTTTAAATGAATTCAATTCGTCTGTTTTGACTTGAACGATTTGAATTCGTTTAAAAAACAATTTTTTATATTGAGACATCAAATTCGAACAAATTCTGTCTGGAACATCATGCCCCTATATTAAAATTCATATCTCTAAATCAATTTGAAATGACTTGGAGTAAATTTAATTATTTTTGCGTTCATATTAACCGGAACTCAAGTAATGTATTGGTCATTGTTCTTTGCGTATTTGCTGATAATATAAATTTGGATTTTTTACTTTTTTTTTATAATGAAATTTAAACTGCTTATCTTCTGGCTGTATATAATTTCAACAACCCACTCTTGAACCCGAATATATATATTTTTTTTGTTGGTAAAATTTAAACGTTATCAGCAAAAGAAAACACATTTTTTTAGTTAGTTCATCAAATCTCAACTATTCAAAGTTTTAATTAGAATTTTATGTATTTTAAAAAGGGTTATTTTATACTTTTTAAATTTTATTATTTGTGGATTTTTAAATAAAATAAAAACAATGTTCTGAAATTCAGTTATGATCGAATTTCAAATGTTTCACAAAATAAATCGAATTAAATTCGCTACAAAGAACGTAAACGGTTACATTTTAATAGAAAAAAATTTATTGTATGGAAACATTAAAGTCTAATTAAAATATTGGGATATGTTTTTAAATTTACTTTCGATCGAAATTTATATATCTGGTAATTGAATTCGTTAAACAGAGCTAAAACAGTTAAAATTCGTTTTTTGTACCAAAAATAAAATTCTGGTATAGCAAAAAATTGGATTAAATTACGGATATGTTCTGGAACTCACTTTCGTTCGAAAATAAAATATATGCCAATAAATCGAATTGAATACGATTCACAGAAACTGTACAAATTAAATTCGATTGAAGTTTATTTTGCATTGAAAAACGTTAAAAAAATCTAATTCCACCAAATCAAAATTTTAGTACGATTTCGAACGGATTCCTGCCTGTTGTCCTTAACACACGGACAACATGCAGGCAACACAGCAGCGTTCAAGCTGAATAGGTTTCAGGCAGACTTAGGCGGAGTTTGTTGCAAAACATACCTGTTGTCTGCCCTTAAACGGCAGAGCCCGAGAAAAAATGTCTAACATTTTCAGGAATATTTCAGGCATATTTTCGGCAAACATATAAATGAAATATTTTGAGAAGTGTATAGCAGGTTGTAAATTTTGTTGAATTTTAATGACAGATTCACGGCATATTTTGAAAACGGACAGAAAACAAACAGCTTGTGATACAAAGTCTGCTTCTGTCTGTTTGAAATATGCCGAAAAAATTTATATAAACTGCCTCGACTCTGCCAAAAATGTTGTCGTGGACGGCAGTCATCCCGAGACAAAATTTCTGGCATTTTTCAGAAATATTTCGGGCATATTTCCGGCCACCCCATAGCTAAATGGAATATCTTGGGAAGTGTATAGCAGGTTGTAAAATTTGATGGCATTTTAAGCTCAGATTCACGACATATTTTGGAAATGGGCAAGAAACAGAGAGCTTTTGATACAATCTACGACTTTGTCTTTTTGAAATATGTCAAGAAAATGTTTCTGAACTGCCTCGACCCCGCCAAAAATTTTGTCTGGGGATAGTTCCCTGTTGTCGTAGTTCCGATAAAAACAAAATATATATGTAGGGTGTGTGAGAATTCGACTAAATTCATTCGGTAACCGGTAATTGTTATAGTCCATAAACAATCGATTATTATATATCTGTTCGCCGTCTTCTAATATAGTTCAATATAGTCTGCTCGAAAATTTGGTAAATTGAAAAGTCGAACACTGCATAACCGACAAAATTTAGTTTAGTTAGCAATTTAGTCGAATTCGCACACACTCTTAATACTGAATATGTTAAAAGTTATAACAAAAAAAAATCTGTCGACAACTTGTTGAACAAGCTGCTGTTGTATTCCAAAAATATAACGTGAGGCAGGCGATTCAAATATTGTTCATACAAAAGTTGTGTCAGCCGTCGAGAGTGTGGTGCCTGCCTTGCTATTCCTAAAATTTTCCGTGTGGCAGCTATTCTGAAAATAAAAAATAACATTTGTCTGTCGACAACTGCCTTCCGATATTCTTCCAAAATCTGCTGTGGTTGGTACAAGTTTTTCAATATGCCGATTCGCTGCGTGAAAGCTGTTGTAGGAAGACTGGTATTTTTGATGAATTACAAACTACATGCTGTGCCCTGCATAAAATCTGCCAGTAAACTGCGTTTTTGCCAGTAATATGTCGATCTTCTGCCAGTAAAATGCGGAATATTTTGTCTCGGGAATAGTTGAATATAATTTTATAAGACTGTCTTTAATTTTTAATTAATTAATTTTTTTTTTTTTAATTTTTAAAACTTTAATAGATCTTGAATTGTTAAAAATAGGTACAGCGTCCTCTCAAAACCTGTTAAAATAAAATATTAAAATTAAATTACAAATTTATATATAAAATTAAATTTTAAATTACAAAAGAATAATTTTTCAAAAATTTTTAGATTCTTTTGTAAAATTGGTTGCTAATTGATTTATTTACAAAAAAGAAATATATACTAATAAACACCTTTTCCTGCTAAGCATATTAATTAGATTAAGTAGATATTTTCGTTTCTATATCAAATCCATTTCACATATGTGCACATTTTATATACGTCAACGATTTGTAACATATGTGGTAATTTTCAACAAATGCTACAAAAGAGCAAAAAGAAAAAAAAACAACGTGTAGTTTTTAAGTATTTAAACCATTTGAATAACTTGTAGCGGTGCAAAAAAAAGAGCTCTTTATCGTCATCATTCACACGCGCTCATTGAGTGTGTTACTGATGATTGGGATATGTAATTGTGTTTATACTATATATGTTGGTTGTTGGTTTTTTTTCTTATTTGGTTTTTATTATTGTTTTTAATCGAATCGAATGATGTGTCCGCTGTTTATTTGCTCTCATGACAGCTGTTTTCGTTGTCGTTATCGTCGTCACGCCGACTGTTGTCTACAATTACATGAAATTTCTCATTATTTATATACAATTTATTTATTTATACTAATAAAGCATGCAAAAATTTAATTTTTTACATTTTAAAATTAAATTTATATTTATAAATATTTTATTTTATTTATCTAAAATGTTGGCCATCATTTTTCTACTCTCACAAATAGATCCGAAAAACAACACATTAAAATACCACGTGATATACAAGATGCAAAGATGCTGGCCAAAGTTCTGGATCGCTACAAGGACATGTACTACTTTGAGGTGATGTTTGGCGTGGTCGTCGCTTATATATTGTATCCTTTTTATAACAAAAATATTTACTTTATATATGGAATCAGTTGATTTCTTTCAATTTCTATTAATTTCCAACCAAATAACTATTTATTTTATTCATCATATGTTTACATGAATTCTTATTGAAATTCAATTTTTTTTAAATAGTGTAAAATTTGATTTTAATGCTCTCAGAAAATAAGATTTCAAAAATCAGTTTCTTTAATTGGGAATGTGCCAACTTTTTAATTTTATATGATAATTGTGGAAAAGGTAGACTTTATAATTATGCGCCATTATCATTTCGTAATATTTAGTAATTAAATGAACTTAAAATGTCTATATAAATTAACAAGTAACGCACTTTAAACCCCCCATATTTTATATGAAACTTTATTATGTTATATCATCAAAAAACCCTCAACGATAACGTGTTAATCGAAAGTACCTACACATTTATACTTTTAAAGCAACCTTGACCCCTTTTTATCAGCATTATTTGTTGAGTTTAACAATTTTTCTTCTGATCGTCTTTGCCGCTTTTCTATACAGAACTCTCGTGATGGTGCGCGTGCCCTTGTATGCTTCCAACGGAAATATTTATAAAGAAATGAGAAAAGTAAATAAAAATATAAATTTATTTCCCCATTTATGCTGCCAAAGCATACAAAAACCGTCTGTGAGTAGTTCGACGATTACGTTTTTTTATTATCGAAATTGCTACCCACTTTATTGAGTAAGTGAGTAGGTGTTTCGTACGATAACAACTTAGTCAAAACAATAATAAACTACGACATGAAAAATTGAGAAGTGTTTGTATCAAATTCATTTAAAATTGATATTGCGCTGATTCATGCATTGATTAGTATGGCGCGATTATATTTCACAGCGTTGTTTTTCTGAGAAGAGTAAATTTCGTCGTTGCATATTGGGCGGATTTTTGAAAAAGGAACGCCTATTTGGTGAACAATTTTTAAATGAAATTCGATTTTGATATAAACTAAATTGTGATATATTTTAAACCGGATTTTTATACGTTTCCGTGTCGCTCTAGGTTGAAGCATATAGCTAAAACTCTGTAGTTTAGGATCCTTGTGAGTTTTACATTTGCCATAGATAGCGACACAAGTTGCATCCTATTTTAGTAAACGATGTTTTATTTTTAATATGGCATAATTTGTTACATTTGTCGCCGAATCTAATGCGTAGAAGAAATACATGATTTTAGCAGTAATCTTTGAAAATTACAATGTGATTTCTATAAAAGTATTTAAAATTATTTAAAAAAAATCAAAGTGTCGATCTTTAAGCTAATGTCCCGTTGAAAATAAATAATATAAAACATTTCATTTAATGGTTTTCTATTCACTAGGATATCTATTTTATGAATTCACAAATTATATTTCAAATTCGTTATATATTTGTCTGCCCAAATGCCTGTCGACGATCCACTGTACGTTGTTTCTTTGAGTTTAAGCATTAATATTATAAAAAGTACTTGTTGCATTTTAAAAATCTCATCTGCTTCAAAATGAGAAAAGGGTCAATTAAGCGATGTCCTCCGTTTTTCTATTGAAATTACGATTACAAGAAAACGTAAAGAGCTAGATCAATGAAACTGAAAATATAGATTACTAGTATCCACTAGTTGCGCGCTTGGGGATTGAAAATTATCCGACCGCTTTTGTACATATACCTTAAATAACAGACTTTTACTTTACCGGACGAAATATTTTTTTTAATTTATCTGTCTTAATTTTTGATAAAACTATTAATATTTGTTTGGCCTTTAGGCTTTTTGTATTAGAAATGAATCAATAAATTAAATTGAATATAATAAGATAGGTGTTTGAGAATAATCTTTAAAATAATAATCTTAATGAAAAAAACATTCCAACTTTGATTATTGATCAATTCTTCAAATGTCTCTTTTAAATAAAAATATAAAATTAATAATATTCACTCAATTCAAAATGCGATGTCTCTATCAAATTATGTGAAGGAATGTAGAGGCAGTAGCCGCGGTAGCTCAGTGGTTAGTGCGTTGGAGCCCGGTTTAAGCCTGGACTGGGGCTAACAACATCTTTTCATAGAAACATTTTTCTATACCGCGCTACCTCTTTTCAGTAAATGGCAAACCTACGTGAGTAAAACATTGCCTATGAAAAGCTCTCACTTGCCGTTCGGATTCGGCAATGAACTGTAGGTCCCACCACTTTGAGTACAAATATAACACGCACAGCTCAAAATGGTGAGAGAGCTCGGCCTAAGTTCTTATAGGACTGTACTGCCAAACTATTATTATATTATTAATGTTGCGGCAGATCATGACAGCAAAATAGGCTGAAATGTTTCTGTTTGGAAGAGCAATTTTCAATGTTTGTTTGTACAAATATATTTGTTTGTACAAGTAATTTAACATTTATTAAATACACTAAAATAAAAAACAATGATAAATTCATACAGCCTAACCAATAAACGAAATAAAGTCGACTCTAAAGAAAGTTTCAGCTTTTTCGACAATTTTCTCATATATTTGTTTGTCAAAAAGCTGATACTTTCTTTAAAGTCGACTTTATTTCGTTTATTGGTTAGGCTGATAGATTTTCAATGGAAAAACAATTATGTATGCTATTAAAATTGTTCAATATGATGCATACCATAAGTTCAATAGTATCCAAACTGTTAATACAATACATATGTTGTTGTATCATAAATTCTGTGTTCTCAAGGCAAGAATAGTTTTTAAAGGCGTCGTTATTCCATGTCGTTATTCCATGTCGTTATTCCATGTATTAAGTGGTGACAAATATAAATGTGTCTATTAGGCTTTGAATTAATTACTTATGAACGAAAAAAGATATTGTCGCCAAAATTGGAGACAATATTAACACAAATACCAAGAACATTTAATAACAGCATAAGTCAAGTTATGTTGTTATGCCTTGAGAACACAGAATTGTGTAATGTACTTCTTTACTTACAATAGCAAAACCTATAAATATTTATTGATACGTATTATTAATTTTATGGTAAAGTCGAATTACGTTTTCCTAACAATTTTTTAAAACCTAAATGTATTTTAGATATTTTATTGTATAAATTATTTTATTTAAATATCGAAATAGAAATTCACATTTGAAATATCACACAGATATAAAAAGACACTTCTCGTTGCAAAATGGTATAACACATTAAATGTTCGTTCCACTTTTCAAAAATTTATTCAAGTTTTGAGTCTGCATTTATGTTTTTAGTCCGTTGCCATTTTTGAGTCCGTTGTATGCGACCATTTTGTGTAAACTCGCAGAATGTCGTACAAACCGAACATATTTCTATTCGTGTTTAAGTTTTTATATGCCACATAGTGGAATGTTTATTATAGGCGAAAAAACATTAAAACAATATTATGTATATCTTTATATTCAATAATATTGAAATTATTAAATTAATGGTACTAAATGAATTGTTTTTTTTTTGTTTAACGACCTAATATACTGAATATTTCAAATACTATAAAATTCATTAAAAAAAACATAAAACCAATGGTCATACCATTAAGTACTTAATGGGACATTTTATTCTGAGTGTATCGACTATTGCAGAGGATTGTAATTGTCTGCCAACAACTGACTTCCCATATTCAGCTGAAACACTGCTACAAGATAGCGCACTTCCTGTACCTTGTGTAAAATCTGCCAGAATACTGCTCATATGTTTTTATAACTGAAAGTTTCAGTAAAAGTTTCTATAACGTTGTAAGAGCGCCAAGATATAATTGACCAAAACTTTTCTGTGCGAGTGATTTTTTATCTCTTTCTCACTCACATACAATGACATACAATTGAATATATGTTTATCACTGTTCTTTTGGTAATAAGTGACGAAATTTGCGAAATATTTTACGTAACATAAACTGTTTTAATTTTGAGGTTAGGGACGGTTAAATTAATAGTAAACTAACCAAAATTAGACCAAATAAAACCAAAAAAACTCAAAATTCTATAGTTTTCATTTTTATTGCGTTGAATAGAATGCTCATTACATTCAACATGTTTGCATTACAAAATTGTCTATTAAAACGACTTTTGTTTGCTCCCTTTCATGCATTTGTTTAATGCAGATGACCCTTCCACTTTGATGATATCTATAATATGAATAGATAAATAAGCAATATATACAAATACTCTTTTCAATATACTTTCTTTTAGTGTTTATCAATTGTTTATAATTTAAGTAACATCTTTTTTCAACACCTGCTGTAGCGGCTACTGTTGCAAACGTAATAAATAACCTACAAATAAAAAATAGTGGCAAACCGACGCGCAAAAAATATTAGTTTTCATTACTAGTGAAATTACGGGTCATATATCTATTATTGATCCTGCAGGGATGTATTCCAAATTATTTATGTATGAGTGAGAAAATATAATATTGTCTTTGTGTTGGAGTTTCGGTAAGGCATGTCCTGCTGTGAATATTTCATACAACATACTATGTAGTACGACAATGTTTTATCGTGTATGGGAACCTTTAGTAGTCGTAATCAAAAATTTTGTTCATCTTTTATCTTTTTTAATTGAACTCCGATTTTTTTTTATATTCTCCGATCTACCGATAAAAAGTGTAGTATAAACTTATACCCCTACACGTCTGAGTTAGGTGCTATGGGGTCTTAAAGGGTTCAAAGGATAACCAATATAGTTCGTTATGTAGCGAAATGGTTCATTGTACGTTTTTGATGTCTAAGGAGTGATTATAGGGAACTTTCTAATGATGATTTCCACTGAACACTCTTAGTTTGTATATTAACGATTTACCACCATTTTGAATGGTTTTCTATTATCAATTCAGTTAAGGAGTTATAACCAGTGTAAGCAATCAGAAAACTATCATAATGTCTTTGGGGAAAATATACGTCTTTAAAATTGAGCTAGGGTCTCTAAACAACTAAATTCTCCAACGCGTACTATTTCTGAAATATAAGCCAACTAATAACGAATCGAAAAAAAATTAAATTCAAATTTTAGTGCCTCACAGTGTTATTTTCACGACTACTCAAAAATAATCAAAAACTAGTAATCCGACTACTTCTTTTCGATTATTCATTTTAGATGTTACTTCGCTTTCGTGATAGCCATATAAAAATGTGTATTGAATAGTGCTATCGATAGTGAACAAACTATTTTATAGAAATTTGGTATTTTAAATTACATTATTTTATTTTCTTATATGTTTTATATATCGTTGTAGAAGTAAAAATCACCAACTACATTTTCAAAATACCAATTATACATTTTAAAAAATCGTTATATATCTGTCAATTTCTGATCGATGATCTCAATATGTGTACCAAATGAAAAGAAAATGTGAATCTATCAATTGGTATTTCATTTTTAAAAATGTATCAATTACTTTTTATAATATTAACCAACAAACATGAAATTTTAAATTTTCTTAAAAATGTATTTGGTGACTTTTAATTCTACAACGACGATATGTTAATAAATTATTTATTTAATTTATATATTATAAAAAATGATATATTTAATTGTTATTCCAAGGCAATTGGATTCCTTAACTCAATGTTGTCAATTTTCTCCCAACCAACCAATCAAACCATCAACAGCCTACAAACATTTGCCATTCCAGGATCATTGTTCCTATCCATACTATTGGGATTTTTATACAAATTCCCTATTGCGCTCTTTCTCATTTGCTTCTGTTCCTCGCTGGGCGCAACACTCTGCTATTGTCTCTCAAATCTAGTTGGTCGTCGTCTCATTTGTCATTTCTGGCCAAAGAAGACCAGCGAATGGTCACAACAGGTGGACAGACTACGCGATAGTCTCTTCAGTTATATGCTGTTCCTGCGCATGACACCCATATTGCCCAATTGGTTTATCAATTTGGCATCGCCGGTCATTGGAGTTCCGCTCTTCACTTTTACATTTGGCACATTTTGTGGCGTTGCACCGCCCTCGGTGATTGCCATACAGGCGGGTAAAACATTGCAGAAAATGAGCAGCTCCAGCGAGGCATTCTCCTGGACATCGATGGGCGTATTGATGCTGTGCGCATGCGTGGCGCTTGTGCCGGGACTGCTGAAAAACAAACTGAAAAAGAAGCTAGCATAAAGTGGGCCAAAACAACAGCAGCGGTGGCAACAGCAACGGGCAAAGGGGGAGCAAAATAAATTTAGAATCAAATAAAAAGCATATTTCCAAAATTTTATGGGTTTCATCAATGTATATGAAGAAAATTATTTGATTATTATTATGATTACTTTATTTTTAGTCGATTTGAATTGAATGTACGTTAATTATGTAGAGTTTGTATAAAATTTGCAATTGAATGCAAATAAAATGTTGATTTATATATAATAATTCAAATGTAGCAACTAAGTTAGTGAAATTTTCCATATTTTTATTATTATAATTACTATTATTATGCACAGTATTTTATTGTTTAAACAATTAAAAACACATAATTTAATTTCTAAGCAAAACGTAGAGAAAAAAAGACAATTTTTGAAGTGAGTGTAGCGAGGTTATTTTCAAATATTTGCAGTTTTATTATTTCAACGTTTTTTCTTTGCAAGTTTTTGTTATTTTTTTTTGTCTTGTTGTTATTTAGTTAAAAATTGATATTCATTTTGTTTTGTTTTCTGTATATATATGCTATGCTTCTAACATATTTGAGAATAATATTTGCCAATAAATTGATTAAACTATGCAGCTTAAACTGCTTATTTGCTTGACATTTAATAAACAACACAGCTCACGTAACGTTACATTCGAATTATATATATACTATGTTAAGTTAAGCGCTTCACTAGGTGTGTTGCATTATAGCCAAATTTAAAGAAACAAAAAACAAAAATAAAAATTATTGAAAAAAAAAACGCATGAACTGTTGTATTTTTAAATGTACTACTAAAGAACACAAAATAAATAAAAATTACGCTTTTTTTTAAACGTTTTACAACATACAACTATATTATACACCATGCTTAAATTTATATGCATTAAGTAACATATATTGAAATTGAAATGAATAATAAATGTTTCAAGCTGTGACTGCAAACAGATTTTGTATTTATTTCTTATAAATTTATATCGTTGTTTAGATATTTTTATAATTTTAATTAAAAGTTTTTAGCATTATAGAAAACTTTGAAATTTTATAAAATTTAAATTCTTAAAATTCTTGAGCAATGAGAATTGTTATCAATAAAAATTGTTACAAATGACAATTAATTCAGACTTTTACGTCAATAAATATAGAAAATAAAATTTACAGAATACGAAATTGTGACAAAGCGCACTATTTGTGACCGATTTGAATTTGTGACTCGTGCCAGAATAGGGCTATAAGTTAAGCGACGAATAAAATATATTAATAAAAACGATTTAGTTCATAAATAGTATTTTTCCGCATTTGCTTATACACCTAGAAAAAAAACATGGTAAATTAATAGTGTTTCAATAGAAAAACAATAATTTATACGCTTAAAATTGGTCAATAGGATGCGTCCCATTAATTCAGTAATATAGGAACTGTTAATACAATATGTTGTATGTAGTACCATAAATTTTATAATGTGCTTTTTCAATTACCATAACCAAGACCTATAAATATTTAATGATAATTATTATTAATTTTATGGTATAGTCAAATTAAATAATATAATATAAATAATAATAGTTTGGCGCTACAGTCCTGTATAGAACTTCGGCCGAGCTCTCTCACCATTTTGAGCTGTGCGTGTTATATTTGTACTCAAAGTGGTGGGACCAACAGTTTATTGCCGAATCCGAACGGCGGGTGAGAGCTTTTCATAGGCAATGGTTTTACTCTCGTAGGTTTGCCATTTACTGACGAGAGGTAGCGCGGTATAGAAAAATGTTTCTATGAAAAGAAGTTGTTAGCCCCAGTCCCGGATTGAACCGGGGACCTTTCGGCTCGCAGTCCAACGCACTAACCACTGAGCTACCGCGGGTACGTTTTCGAATTACATTTTCCTAATACAACAAACGTGGATTTTAGTTAATTTATTGTATAATTTATTATATTTAAATGTCGAAATTGAAATTCACTTTAAAAAATCACACATAAATAGACACTTCTCGTTGCAAAAGGTTATAACACATTTAATGTTCGCTTCAGTTTTCAATTATTGATTGTAATACTTGCGCTGCATTTATTTTTGAGTCCGTCGCCATAATAGAAGTTCATTGTATTATTTATTATCTGTAATAAATAGAAAAAAGTTTAATTTCATAAATTTACATTAAATACATTGAGTCCTTGCCAACGTCGCGTTTAATAATGCAGATTATTACAAAACATGCATGCGACCATTTTGAGCAAACACAAACACAAAATGAACAAGTTTATATTTGTGTTTATGTATTTTATGCCACGTTTATTATAGGAAGAAACCATTAAAAAAATAGTATTTATTCGATTAAAAATAATAATATTGAAATATTTAAATTTATGGTATTGAATTCTTCGAATACTATAAAATTAAAAGAAAAAACTATTAATACATGAACCATAAGATCAATGATCGTACCATTAAGTACTTAATGGGACATTTTCTTCTGAGTGTATTTGTATGCTGAAAAACATTAGCTCGATGTTCGAAAATGTAACATTTTAAAATGTTTTGTTATTAAAAAAAAAACATTGAACTGACCATTTATTTAAAAAAAATCTGAAAAAAAGTAAAACATTTGCTCAGAAAATGTTAACTTGCCTTAAAGCAAATACTTTCTTTTAAATATTAAAAAAAATACTCCCAGAACATTCTTTAAAGTAAATGTTGAATGTAAATGAAAAGTTTTTTGCCACAACTACAGATTGCTTGCCAAACAAGAAAGTTCGATTGCTTCTTTGTCCTAAATGTATCGTTCACATTTCCTGCTGAGTGTGCATCATAAAATTCCTGGCCAGGATGTTGAGAAAAGTCGGTAAGGACGTACGTTTGTCGCCAATAATGCTGCAATCGAATTGTTCACGTTAATATGACTCAGTGTTCACCGAATTCATGTCTGGAACTTTTTGAATCTTAAACGGATTCAGTCCATTCTTTTTTGTAATTTTACGAACAATGGACTCCGAACATTCTGCTTATTTGCACTACTCTGTCCGTAATGTTTGTATTCTTCTTGAAGAAGACACGAACGAGTCTTCTTTGATTTTTTTTCATTGTCAAAGAAAGGTCTAAAGGTGTATATGGTGCGCTTCTATATTTTATATCTTAAATTAATAATATATGCAGTGCCTAATATAGTGTCATAGAAATTTAGTGTCATAATCGTTTTACCGGAAATTCTGATTAATCGCAATCACGATTAATCAATTATTCGATTAATCGTATTTTTCAATTAACCGAAAATACGATTAATCGGTTAATTATAACTTTCAATTAATTAAATTCAAATAATTTTTATTTGAGAACATAGACATTGCTGTCTTCAAAAATATAAAAACAAAAATTTTAAATTAATCAAAAATCTGATTAACCGATTAATCGTATTTTCGGTTAATCAAAAATTCGATTAATCGAACAATTGATTAATCGTGATTACGATTAATCAGACTGTCCGGTAAAACGATTAATCGCACAACTCTAGTTTTAATTCTATAATAATTAAAAATAATAATAATAATTTGGCGCTACAGTCCTGTTTAGAACTTCGGCCGAGCTCTCTCACCATTTTGAGCTGTGCGTGTTATATTTGTACTCAAATTGGTGGGACCTACAGTTTATTGCCGAATCCGAACGGCGGGTGAGAGCTTTTCATAGGCAATGTTTTACTCTCGTAGGTTTGCCATTTACTGCAGAGAGGTATCGCGGTATAGAAAAATGTTTCTATGAAAAGATGTTGTTAGCCCCAGTCCAGGCTTGAACCGGGGACCTTTCGGCTCGCAGTCCAACGCACTAACCACTGAGCTACCGCGGCTACAACTAATTAAATATACATTTGATTAATTTTCTTTCAATTCAATAAAAATTACTCCGCGAATTCTAATGAAGTACCTTTTCCAAATATTCATCAACTATCTTCCTATTTGTAAGATGTTTAATTGATGGTTGCTATAAATAATCGTAAATTTGAAAGATGATTGCTAGCAATATTTATGGTATTTGACGGATGTTTGGGAGATGGTTGTCTCAAATACGATCTAAATAATTTGTAAATAACTTGATATTTAGGGCTGTGATATTACTGGTAATCATCTTTGTTTTCTTAGTGTACGGAGTAAAAACGGAATGAAAATGGAATAATCGAAATAGGGATAACAAACAGCATATGAACGGAGTGAAATATTTCCACATGCCGTACATTTCCCGTTTTCATTCAAGTATCGACGTTCCGTCTTGTACATACCGTAAACATACCGTTGAAAACGGAATTATGATTCCGTTTGTTTACAGAGTTACGTTAAAATGTTTCTTGTGTTATTGCTACCAATGCAATTTTAAAATTTTCGATTTAGGTACCAAAACGCGTACATTGATGTCCCCGCGAGTACATTTCCCATATTCGGATTTCGCTGAAAATTCTTCACATCGATTTTCTCATCCAATATAGCATTTTTAGTGATTTACCTTTTCACGATTTGAAATCATGAAAATCCATTGTCGGTCTAATCCAGCAATATATTTACCTGATTCTTCTATGACATAAATATTAATTATTCAGGAGTTATGTGTATCACATTTTAAATTAGAAAATTTAAGCAATGATTTCAAGAATTGCGTCTTAAATGTTGTAAAATCATTTTATAATTTTCGATATGAGTTAACTTTCTTGCATATCCTTTAAATGGTCACCTTATACATTTTAAAGTAGTATTTTTGCATTTAACTTTGTAAAACGCCGATTTGTTCGTGTTTAAAAAAATATTAACAAATGTAAGTACATTATTTCTGTTGTTTATTTGTCTTAGCAAATTGACATAATTTCAGATATATGCTTTTTTACATATTTGGAATGGCTTATTACAAAAAAAAGCGAACTTTAAATTATACATAAATACATAAATTCGTGAGAAACAATACTTTTTTATATTTTAAATGCTTAAACTAAATACGCAGCTGCTTAAGTGAACTTTTTTTTGATAATTCTTTGGAAAATGCGTGCTAATGCGAAATGTTGTTGATAAATGATAAATATCAACGATGTGTATGAAGACATTATTCTGTTTCAACATTAGTAATTTTGTTTTTGTCTAATTTCGCTTAAAGCAATATGAAAATGGAATATTAAATAAATAATTTAATTACTAAAATAGAAACGTGGTATGTGTGTGTGTGGGTGTAGTATCAACACGGCGACAACGATAACGCATCATTTTATCACTCAGATGGTGTGAGATCTTTTTCCGGTTCATTTTCATTAAGTATTTGCGAAAGCAAATCATAGACGGGTTCAAAGACCTTTTTCGAGCCAGTATTGGTTAAATTCTTATAGTCGAACATATCGTGATGACTGATGGTGTCGTCGGCCTGCAGCAGACCCTTTTCTATGCATACTGTTTGTGCGCGATTCAATCCAATGCATTTCTCTTTAATCAGACGATTTACTTCAGAGTTTTTGGAACGCAATTTATTGGGTTGCTGACCACGCGGCAGTATGCTCTGTAAGTGATTTAAAAATTAGTAGAGCAATGTAAATAATAACAGAAGAAAATACAAAAAAAAAACTTACAGGCAAAACAATATATGCATCGGGCAGCTTACAGCGAATTCGATTGACGATTTCAAATATGCCATCGGCGATTTCTTCCGCGGTATTTTCCACATTGTTTGTGCCGACATGTAGTACAACAATCTAAGGAAAAAATAAAATATTAATTTAAAGTTCAAATGGGATATTTTTAGTTTTAGTTGAAATTTCCACATCGAAAAAGGTATTTTGTTTCTAATAAAAAAAAAAAAAATACAGACAAACTTGAGGGAAATGTTGGGGGAAATCGAAATCAATGTAAAAATTTCATTTAAAAGTGGAAAGCGATGTTAGTGGAATTTATGACTAATGACATCGTGGTCTACAATAAATACTCTACTCAACACGATTTTTCCTATGGACATCACATACATACATTCTTAATTTTTTTTTCTATTCCATAATGATGTTAATAAAAATTGCATTTTAAATGTACGATACAATGAGAATGAATTAATTATAAATTAAATTTTCCTACCTTCGGTTTAACATTATCCAACTCTCCATTTTCGACGCGCCACAACACATTCTCTGTGCGATCGTTTCTTATGCTAAAATTAAGGCAGTGCATGGGTGCAAAATACTGGTTCCACGTTTCGGTGTCCTGCAGCGTCTCCAGTATGCAGTCGCCTAGGAAAATCACATCGGGATCCTTTTCTCGACACTCGGAAATGAAGCGACGATGAATACATAGCCAGCGTTCGTCACCATCATTGTCTGCGGCTGGTGTTGCCACGGCACATGGATTCATTGCGTCGATGAAGTTGCTGATTGATGTGTGGCTGGTTGGGCTAAGTTGCCGGGCCGGAGGGAGTGAATGATGTCGCAAACGTTAGGCAGTGCAAAAGCGGAAGAAATATTAGGCGTTCCGTTTATTTGTTCTACTCACTACTAAAAAATACTTGTTATTGAGCCAACGTGGAAGGTTTTTATTTTACATATATTGTTTTTAACTTAGGTTCTTAGTATTTTAATTAAAATTGAATATTTGTTTCTTTTAAATTGCAATTTTTCTTTTTGTTTAATAAGCCGTAAAAATGACTTCAGAATTTTGACAATTTTTACGTTTTGGGCTGGCTTACGTAATTAACGTAAGCATTTTTCCAAATATTCATCGTAGCAAAATTTCGTCTAACACAATTCACCGTATATACAATTTATCGTTTGAACAATTCACCGTTAAATGATTTCATTTTTTTCTAGGAAAAGGTTAACCTTAATTTCGGACCTCTTTTTTTAAAAATCGTATTCTAAAATATGAAACCTTATATAATAGATATCTTTATTTACGAATTGGTCATGTGGAATAGAGACTAAATCTCAGAACCCAAAAAAAAAGACAACGATATATGTAATAAATTAAAGTTTATTTCAGTTTGCATTTTTTAGGAATGTTTACATCATATAATTATTATAAATGTGCAGAATAAAAGTAAAAAAAAATATTTAAATTAAATTTGAGTTCATATAAAGTAATTTTTAAATAGTGCATTAGAAAAAAAGGTAATATTATATTAGGATTATATACCACGTCTTCTTTTATTATTTGCATTTGTTTTCTTTTTAATTCGTACTTGTTGATCGACAATTTCTACTTTTAAGATGGTAGGGCGTTTTCTCTTATTATTCTTTGTGTTCTCCCTGCTTTGTTTGACCAACGGCACAGGTGGAGCAGAATTCTTGTGTGCCTCCTGATGACGCATCATAACCTTAGGTTGTACAAAACCCAGACCACATACATTGCATTTATACGGTAAATCCTGCTCATGTCGCACTTCGTGTTCCTGCAGATTATGACGTGTTATACATCGATGTGAACAATATTTACAAACATAACGACGCAGATTAAGATCATGATTTCGCATATGCGCTTGAAGACCATCCTGTGTGGCAAATGGCTTTTTACACTCGACACAAACGAAACGTTTTTCGCCCGTATGAAGAATTTCATGATTTTTTTGTGCATTATGTGTTCCAAACATTTTGCCACATACGCTACACGAATGACTGCGAATGCGATCATGTACGGCACGTATATGTCTCATAATGGCATTTTTATGTTTTAAAACTTGCGGACAACGTGGACACTTGTATCTGGGCGCATTTGGATTATGTCTTAGCATGTGAGTTTTTAATTCAGTTAATGTTACTTTAGACACACCACATACTTTGCATTTATATTTGGTGATGGTTTCATGTCGCTTCAGGTGCTGCAATAAATGTGATCTACTGGAATATTTTTTATTGCATAAGTGACAAATATGCTCGGTGTCAGATGCTGCGGCTTTATTGAACTCCACCAGATGATTGGCCAACATTTCTTGGAGGCCAATTGAGAGACCAGGCGAGGACTCATCTAAAAAAAAACATAAATCATTTTTAAACATTTTAAAGCAAATATTGTAACTTACGCAATTCACTTTTTGCAACAGTTTGCGATTCTTCTGTTGTGTTGTTTTCTAAAGATGGTGCCCTAATTACTGAAGAAATATCTGGTATTTGGACAAATGTTTTCTTATTCGCATCTGTATTGTTAAGTTCTGTTGTGCTATCAGTTACAGCTGATTGTCTCAATAGAACTGAGATATATATTTGGCTTTATTATCACATTCTAAAAATGTTTTGTTTCAAACTATTATAACTCACGCAATTCTGTTGGCACCAAAGAGCTCACAGCATCAGCTGCATTATCTTCTACATCATCATCCACCGCAGAATATTCCAGGGCCTCATTTTCCATATCGGTCGTTATGTCCACATCTGATGCATGATCATTAATCGGTTCCAACTTTAGTTTTTTTACAGGTGGACACAAGATCGGAATCGGCTAAAACGGTACATTTAAAAATCAACTTTAATAAGACAGAACAGTTTATTCTAGTTATACAGGAACTAGATTGGTACCAGAACCGATATTTCAATGCGTTTTAGTGCCTGATTATAAAAATGATCGCATATTTCTAATTGCATTCGTTAGAAATTGAAAAACAACTAATAAAATACATTTTGTTTTTAGAGTTTCTACTTAAATTTTGTAGTATTTCCATTTTATGTTAAACAAGGTAGAATATCCTGATAAATTGTTAATACTTACCATGGGGTTATTCATCTCGGGTTCTTTTATGCTAAGACGTGTGCTTTTACGACGATTATTGTCACTTTCATTGACAACTTTAGTAGTGACTTTGGCCGTTTTCAACGGCTTGCCTTTTATTGGTTTTAATTCATCATTTATTACTTCAATCATTACTTTCAACGTTTTTGATGCTACATTGCGAAAACATTCCACGTCCTGTAGCTTATCGTAACACTGTTTGCAGATATTCTTCGGATAGGCGTCCAAGTCATCCTCCACATTCATTGTCATGTACCTAAGGAGCTGCTGCGACAAGTTGGGGACAATATGTACATTGTAGATGACCCCTTCATTAGCTCGCAACGTTATTAGACATATCCGGCAACAGGATTTTAATGTGGTTCGCGTTAGTTTGCTCATATTTGTTGCTTCTTTTTAAATTATTAAATGCAAACATTCATTCATTGTGTTTATTTTTATTCACTCACAACACAGTGTTGCCATTTTGTTTAATGATGCTTTATCAGTGTTTGAAATGGGTCAAATTAAATAGTAGTAACACACATGCAAATAAAATTAGTATAGTTTTTTTTTAGTAAACTTCAACTTCATACATATGTAATTATTATAATATCCCAATATGCCATTGCACTTAATATTCACTTGCGAATGATTTGAAATCTATCATTACTTTCAAATCATAGAGTTGAGGTAGATGTTTGAAACACCTTTAACCTAAATTTAAGAATCATAGCTTTTTCAATAAAAACTGGTAGCTTTATCTTAACTTGAAAATTCCCTTATTCTCAAATCAATATCAACACTAATTCTTAAATTGATTTCAACGTTTACTTCAAATCCAGATTCGAAATAAAATTAACCTACATTTTATTTTTTTGCTTTTAAATATTGAATTAATCCTACAAAATAAGTTAAAAATGAGGATCCTCATATAGGACAACAAAAAGGGCATTTTTAATTAATTATCCCGTTCTATGTCATCCAATCAATAGCGTAGACTTCGAGCCCGAGAGTCAAGACAGCTGCAGGAAATCGATGCCAGCAGTCAAACAAACGCGTAGACTTGTTTTTTAGAGGTTTTTGAAAAATTTTTCATTTTGCAAGTAGAAGGTATATATCTACATTTGATTTAATTTTTGATATGAAATAGTCATTTTTGTTTGATGGTAGCGCCGCAGTCGAAAAATTTTGTCAAAAAAATCGCGCGATTTTTCATTTTTTCAGAAGCACATAGATATATATGTACATACATTTAAAATATATGTACATACATTCTAATATACTTCAATTATTACATACAAGTAGCACATAAAACATATACATATGATTGAAATTACATAAGGGGCCGCTAGGATTGACAGATCTGAAAAACAATTACAGATTTGGAATCGTGAGTACCCATATGTACTTGTAAGTAGGTGCACCGGTTTTTGATTTTTCAAGGTCACCACGGGTCCGAGCGGCGCGATTTTTTAATTTTGGTATTTTTTGCAAAAATACAGCGCGTGACAATTTTTTTTTTTTTTTAATTTCACTTCAGGCGGTAAAGTGAACTTTAGCCTTTTTTTTCACCATAAATAGGAAATTTAAAGGAAAATATGGCAACTTTTAATAATATAAAATATATCGAGTATTCATAATTCAAATCATCGCAAATCGGAATACGAATATCGATAACGAGTGGAATTTTGAAGTTTCGTGATGCGCTGTTCAAACATCAAAGGACGCTTCGACAAATTGTGTGAAGTCAGTCAAACAATTGGAGATATAAAATATAAAACTATTTCAAACAAAGAAAAAACATGAGGAAATTAACGACTGCAGCATTACCAACGCGTTGTCGCATATGTCTAAATAAACTACAGGATAAATCCGAGATCATATACAATGTGCACCGGGTTCCGAATTTGGCGCATCTTCTGCTCAGCTATTTATTAGTGGATGTAAAGGATGACGATGACCTCTATCCGAAGAATCTTTGTCGAGGGTGCTACGATAGGCTCCAGGACATTCTAACATTTCGTAATTTAGCATGTAAAACGGCGAATGCATTGTGTAAAATATTGAATAATGCGTTACCACCACCAAGCAAGACATTGGCAGCACCAACCAGTTCTTTGGAAACTTCAAGCAACGCTTTGGCATCACCAACAAACACTTTAGAATTAGCAAGCAAGTCTTCCGAATCAGCCAATGTATCGTCTTCTATTGCGGTTAAAGAACCGACTCAAAGAAAGTCTAACAGAAGTACCAATGTACCTGTAGTCGTGATTCCATTAAAAAGAAAATCTTTGAAATCAACCGCAGTTATACATACTCCTGTGTCCATTATAGAAGATAATCGTCGCAAAAGCAAGCGCAATCAACCAAAAGAACAAGATGACGATGGACTATTGGTAAGTAATCATAATTATTTATAAAGGGTTTTTCAACAGGGCCGCTACAAAAGTAGATCGACAGGGACAGCAAACGACGCCATATTTCTTGCCACTCTTTTGACATTTCTCTTCAGTAGGGTTTGCCATTTCATGATGGAAAGATATACGAGCCAACAACGAGTCGAAATTATAAAAATTTACTACCGAAATTCGGAGTCAGTGGCTTTAACGTTAAGAGCGCTACGTCCAATTTCTGGTCGTCATAATCGTCCTGGCAGATCAACAATTGAGCGTCTAGTGGAAAAATTTGATTCCACAGGCACAGTACAACATGTTCCCGTGCCATTGAGACAAAGAAGTGCCCGTAGTGTCAAGAATATTGCTGCCGCTGAGGCTTCAGTTGAAGAATGCCCAAATGTGTGTCTCACACGTCGTTCTCAAGCGTTGGGCATCGCTGTGACGTGGCTAATTTTGCGAAAAGATCCTGGCCTACATCCTTACAAAAAACAAATTGACGCAAGAACTGAAGCCGCTTGACCATCGCTTGACGCTTGACCATCAGAAGCGTCGTATGTTCGTGAATTGGGCTGAGCAACAACTTGAAAATGATTCGGATTTTTATCGAAAAATCATCTTCAGCGATGAGGCTCATTTCTGGCTGAATGGCTTCGTCAATAAACAGAATATGCGTTATTGGTCAGACAGCAATCCACACGTACTCCATGAGTCATCATTGCATTCCGAAAAAATTACGGTTTGGTGCGGTTTATGGGCCGGCGGCGTCATTGGGCCGTACTTCAATTGTTGATCTGCTAGGACGATTATGACGACCATAAATTGGACGTAGCGCTCTTAAATTTTAATAATTCCATCATGAAATGGCAAACCTTACTGAAGTGAAACCTTACTGAACCTTACGTTTGCTGTCCCTGTCGCTCTACTTTTGTAGCGTCCCAGTTGAAAACCCCTTTATGTCTATATGGGATTACTTTTAGATAATGCCGTCGCCTAAAAAACCAAAAGTTGAACCTATTGAAGAAAATGATGAAGAAGAAGAAATCGAAATGACAGATTTTGATATGGAGCCCTTGGAACACTCATCATATGGTGACGAAGATAATGCAACAGATGCTGACAATTCCATAGTGCCAGCCGAAATGTGTAAGTAAAAAATAAATTCGGTCTAGGTATAGAATCCTTTACACATGTTATATATTTTTAAAGTGCTCTTGGAACATTCCAACGTATATGACGTCACAACAGAGTTCAACAGATCAGACACTAACCCAGAAGAAAATACTGTAGTTAAGACAGAATCGAGTGAGTTTTTAAAATATATTAAAATATGTAAAGAATTTAATAAGAACTCTTTACACTTCAAATAGTGATAACGGAACAAAATACTATTGAGGAAAGTGAATGCAATTCAACAGTTGCAGACATACAACCTATGGCTAGTGTAAAGCTGGAAAATCGTAAGTTAAAAATATTACATTTATATTTTTTTATATCGTTGTAGAGGTCAAATCGCAAAATACTTCTAACTAAATACAATTTTCACAAAGAATAAAATGTCAAAAGCTGATTTTAAACTGCACTTTTAATATGCGCAATTAATTTAAATGTAATTTTTTCAATGTATATTAATCAAGGATTGAAACTCAAACAATTATATAAATTTAAATTTAAAGTGACTAAAAAAGTTGATATCGTTTTTATACCCTACACCTATGAGGTACAGGGTATATTAACTTTGTGCATATATTGTAACGCCCCTTAGGAGGCGTGTCCGGTATGGAAAAGTATATATATTCTTGATCAGCATGACTAGCCGAGTCCGTTTAGCCATGTCCGTCTGTCTGTCTGTCTGTCCGTCTTGCTGTCTTGCTGTCCGAATACAGAATAACTTGAGAAATACTGATCAGAATGCGATGAAATTTCGTCTCAATAAGTAGGAACTGAGTTTGAAAATGAGCCAAATCGGTCAACGGACACGCCCACCTCCCATACAAGTCACTTTTATATAACTCTTTGGGAACTAATAACTCGAAAAGTATTCAAGGTATAGTTATAAAATTTAAAACATATTGTTAGAATTCACCTAAAAATATGTGGTCAAAAAATGGGCGTGATCCGCCCACTTTTTTTTTCATTATTTCCCGGGTTTTCATAGTGGAAATTTGATTCGTAAATTATTAAAATCAAATCTATGAAATATTAGCCTTTCAAAATTTTAAATATAGGCGTGGTCCGCCCAATTACATTTTTCAATTTTTTTTTTTTAGTTTTTTATACATTATATATATCATTTCTGATATATGAATAATATTCTGAGGGTTAATATCCCCACCAAAGGTGTAGGGTATTCCATAGTCGGGCCCGACCGACTATAAAAATCCGCCCCATGTGACCGAACTTACCCATGTGACCTAACTTTCCCAACTCGTTAGATATCGATTTTTACTGATTTTTATAAAACGATAAATGTTTTTTCATGAATATCAGTTTATGTTACGGTTCCCTGAACACATGATATTGGACTATTCAAAGGTTTTGAGAATCTTGGTTATACTAAATATATATTTATGAATTGCTTTTTGTAAGTTTTGCCTCTACAACGATGATACACGTATTTGGTGAATTGGTTTATAAATTCGGGCAGTCCGTAGGCTGTGTCATCATTATTTTGTTTCATGATAAATTACAGTTCTAAAAAATACGGGTTCCATGTATATTAGGAATAAATTATTAACATTTTTTTTTAATACATTTTTGGTAAATACCACAGATTATTTGAGATATAATGAAAAAATAATGAGTGTTTGGTAATAAATTGTCCGACACGTAAAATCTAACAAACTAAATTCTGCATCAACAAATTTCAAAATTCAAAATAGGACTTGGATATCAACATTATAATTCGATACTTCTGTTGTGATGTCAAAAGTAACAAGTATAATCCAAAATGTTAATCGTATCCATTTAATACTAACTTGCTGTACCCGTGCACAGCGTTGCCCGTGCTGAGTTTTTGTAAATGCAAAATTATATCTTTTTAAATTACAGACCTTTTGCCCGTTTTAGTGCATGCCTATGTCGCCATTTTCCCGCTCACGTGCCACGCCCTTTGTCCAATCCCACCCACATTCTACGTGACTATTTTAAATATGAACATTTGATTCGATTTTCATAACTCTACTCTTAGTATGTCAGAAGTTATAGCACTTTTATTGTTTTGGATATATGGGAGGTGCCACGCCTCGTAGTCCAATTCGGACCATATTTAGGAAAATGATAAACAATCACAATATTTATCATTGTGGCTATCTTAAGTACACAGATATTTGCAATTAAAAGTTCAAGCTAGTCGCGCCCATTTTTGTACCTTAGGGGGCGAATTTTAAAAAATCCCGCATTAGTGCGCGCATACGTTGGGAGATGAACAGCCTGTCATTTCTTGTTCCTAGGTCTAGGAGTTTGGACTGGCCGTTGATCGATCAGTCAGTCAGTCAATCAGGACTAGTTCTTTTATATATATAGAAGATCATAGTATTGAAAACATGTATTTAGTATCTATTAAGCAGTAGAAAGTTATTTCTGAACTGGGTCAGTTCATTATTTTTTCTCGAAAAATGATCCATTTAAAAAAAAAAAATTAAATGGATCGATCTTAAAATGATAGTGACAGTTTTGGCAACCCCTAAGCCTTACCTACCTCACACAATAGGTTCCATTTGTACACAATCATCCGGGATTGAACAGTGTCCACCTAATCATGATGAAATTCAAAAGGTATAAGAAAATCATATAATATTTTATATTAAGTTTTTTATATATAGAACATTTCTTCACTATACAATTAAAAAATGTTCGATATATTGCTTCTCGACCAATACGTTGTTTTTGTCGTACATGATTTTTTTTTACATTTTTTTAAACAATGTGTTGCATTTTTTTTATAAACACAAAAATACCGACAACAACAACAATATATGTTTTCCATTAGAGATGAGCATGTGAGCGTGATTCAGCGTGATTTCCGTGAAGTTTTCATTTTTTGCGATTTTTCTATATTTTTGCTGAACTACAGAACAAGTAGGGCCACCACTTGAACTATTCAGAACTATAATAAATGAAACCGACCGTCATATACCCACCTCTTATTCAATTCAGAATAAGTTGCAAGATTTCAGTCAACAATTGATCTAACCCCTGCAAACCGGCCGTACTTAGTATGGGCTTAGTTTGTGGGGACATGTCAATAGTTTTTGCTTGGTTTCATACGACCGTTCATGGCAATCGACATAGAACGCTTTTTTCGATATATCCATTTTTGTAAAAAGTCTGTATTGACTTCCTTTTGTTCATTAAGATTAGGTTGTTCCAGAGGTTCGTGTGGGGTTCCGTTTTTATTCGAGTTATAAATGTAGTAAACAAAAATATCTGTTCAAAAATGTTTGTTCCCAAAGTCCATTCCATCCCTGGTAAATTCTACCCCGGACTATTCTTTTGTTGATAATTCTTTTCCAGAGATAATTTTTCCAGGGATAATTCTCAAAAATTATACACGAATTCTTCACCGGATAATTATTCTTCGAGGCAATTTTTACGTTTTTATATGAACAGTACTTCGAAGGTCTTTCACATTTCCATCTCCGTTAAAAATTGAGATCCATAACATAATTATTGCGTTTTAAAGATGTAGGTTGTATTAGAGTTACCACGCTCGGTCGACCAATCTCACCAACACATACAATTGAAATATGTATTTTTATGCATTCTGAAAACAATATCTTTCGACGGCGAAATAGTGATGACGAAAGATAGTATGGAAACCATGCCTAACAGCCAGATCATGTATCTCCCGTAGAACGTTCGTTTCGTTTTCAGTCCCCTACGTCTAAAATCCGCATCAGGTATCTCCTACGTTGCGTTTCGTGTAAAAATAATTTGATTTAAAATAATTTGATTTGTCAAAAGCTCATTACAAAGCAAAATGCTAACTTTATTATTGACGTGTGTTATAAAAGAGTGACTGTGTTATACAAGTGCGCGGATATCGCGCGGAAAAGTGCGCAAATTGTGAATTCGAGGAATGCTGAAAACAAGGAGGGGGACCTCTTAATATGAGGCTTCCAAGAGCTTCCGAGAAAAGTGCAATTATGTTCAATATAATCTTTAGACGTTTGCCTGCCCAAACCCTATCGTCGGTATTGACAGGTTCGTTCGTGTGAACGATCTGTACATAATCAGAATTTAGTTGCGCTGCCAACGTAAAGTAAACGTTGTCGTTATTCATAAACAGACAATTTGTATCACTCGGTATTAAAGCTATGTTCAATAGAATTCGTTGTCGTCGGGAGATACATGATTTAGCCGTTATTGTTGTTTTTAATGTTCGTCTTCTCACTCGTTAATAGTTGCGATCACTCGCTGCACTCACTGTATTCGTTGCATGTTCATTGGCAGTATAGTCACTTGGTTTTGTTTTTCAAAACCTTGAATGTTTTGGATGTCTTGATTGTCATTGCCAAATGCACTCTATACTGTAGAGTGCACTACTTAGCAGAGGGAACTTCAAGGACATTTGTGCAGATGTCTAATATATATATACTCCTTATGAGTAATATTGAGGGTAAGAAACAGCTCCCTCCACAATTTTGATCTACTTAACCCTATACCGACAAAATCTTAAGATTTTGCAAATTTCAAAAATTATATACAACACTGACACAGTTTGCTTTAAATCCCATATAAATTCGAATTAGGGTTATTTCCCAATATTAAAAAGCATCATTACGTAGTCGAATACTGCCTAATTATTATCGAATCGTAATGCGTCGGAATCTCAATACTGAATTCTGTTTACTTTTACACAGACATTCTAAATAGATCACGATTTAGAAGTATCGTAATATGGGGTCAACCATACATCATTATTTCGTAACCAAACATACACAACCCAAGTAACAATTCCTACCAGTTTCCTACCAGTATCTAGCCAGTATAACTATTCACTTGTCTAGTTTCTGGCAAGTAAACTTACCAGTTACTCGCAAGCGATGTCACGCACTTTCGTACCAGAAACTAGCCAGTAAAACTCTTCGGTGTCTGGGCGGTAAACTAGCCAGTAACTGGTCAAATACTGGTCAAAAACTGGCCAACAACTGGTCAAAAACTTGTCAAAAACTGGTTAGAACCCTACCAGTTACTGGTAAGCGATGTCACGCACTTTTCTACCAGAAACTAGCCAGTAAAACTCTTCGGTTTCTGGGCGGTAAACTAGCCAGTAACTGGACAAGAACTGGCCAAAAACTTGCCAAAAACTGGCCAAAAACTTGCAAGAAACTGGCCAAAAACTATCAAGAAACTCGACATGTAAAAAGTAAATAAAATAATGTCAAAAATAAATTTTATTTTTTTAATTTACAAAGCTCAATAACAGACCAATAGTACAGGACTTGGTGATTTCCGACATCTCCACTTCGATGATCTGCTGCAAAAAACATGTTTTAAGATTGCAAAAAAAAAGAAAAAATGAACCTTAGAAGATTTTGCAGCAACTCACACAAGAGATTTAAATTGTTTTGTTTGATCTTTTCTTTTGTCACATAAGACATACAAAAAAATGTTGCTTCATACTTCATATTCAATATTTATTAGCAGTGAGTGCACGTCACCCTTACAAGTAACTCACCAGTATTGACTAGTTTTACTGGCAGGGATCTACTCTTCAAATCCCTACCAGTATCCGACAAGTTTTTGACCAGTTGTACTGGTGGGAGACCAGTTTTTGGCCAGTTTTTGAAATGTTTTACTGGTAGGGATTACTCTTCAAATCCCTACCAGTAACCTACCAGTTTTTACTGGCGAGTATATACTCTTCAAAATCCTACCAGAAACTTAGCAGTATTTAAGCTGCCTAGTAAATTGTTGCTCGGGAAGGGGTGCTTCCATTTTAGCATTACTTTTCACGCAATTGTAATGAAGATTGGTCGCTTTACACATTACTTTGTACGCAATGGTAATGAGGGGTGGTTCCATATTTACATTACTTTATACGCAGTAGTAATGATTTTTGTATTACTTTTTGTATTACTTTGTACGCAGTAATAATGAGGGGCGGTTTCATATCTAAAGTACTTCTTGCGAAGTTATAATGGGTAACTGTTACGCATAAATAACAGTATATTAAAATAATATGCAAACAAATATAATAACATGTAATACAATGACAAGACATCTGCATGTTTTCGCTTTTCGATAATGAAGAACAATTGCAATTGCCACAGAATCTAAATTGAAAAACAGCAATATGTAAGACAAATTCAACAATAATCAACATAATACCCACCAAAAATGTATTTTGAATGATTTCTTTCCATTTTTATCATAAATAAATAATTAATATAAGCGCGTACATTTCAATAGCTTTTAAATTCGTTTAATTTTTTGAATATATGTCTTTTTATAATTTAAAAATCAATTGACATCAGATAAATACAAAAAAGTAACAAGTATCTGTTCCATTTCCAGATTATTTAGTAATCAGTGGGTAAGGGAGGGTAGATTAGTTTATAGATTACTTCGTAAGTGGAACATGGAACTAGTCATGTTTGTAAATTACTGCTACATTATAAATGATCTTTTTTTTATACCCTACACCTATGAGGTACAGGGTATATTAACTTTGTGCATATATTGTAACGCCCCTTAGGAGGCGTGTCCGGTATGGAAAAGTATATATATTCTTGATCAGCATCACTACCCGAGTCCGTTTAGCCATGTCCGTCTGTCTGTCTGTCTGTCTGTCTGTCCGTCTTGCTGTCTTGCTGTCCGAATACAGAATAACTTGAGAAATACTGATCAGAATGCGATGAAATTTCGTCTCAATATATTTTAGCCAAAAGTAGGAACTGAGTTTGAAATGGGCGTGATCCGCCCACTTTTTTTTTTCATTATTTCCCGGGTTTTCATAGTGGAAATTTGATCCGTAAATTATTAAAATCAAATCTATGAAATATTAGCCTTTCAAAATTTTAAATTTAGGCGTGGTCCGCCCAATTACATTTTTCAATTTTTTTTTTTAGTTTTTTATACTTTATATAATTTTTTTAATTTATGGGGATATAAGACGTAAATTTCTGATATATGAATAATATTCTGAGGGTTAATATCCCCACCAAAGGTGTAGGGTATTCCATAGTCGGGCCCGACCGACTATAAAAATCCGCCCCATGTGACCGAGTTTACCCATATGACCTAACTTTCCCAACTCGTTTTTTTTTTGGAATATCTACTAAGATCCACAGCACTCAGACTGATCCATTGTACTGTGAAATCTATTCCATACAATTTTGTGGTTAATATCACCCAAGCCGGGATTCAAACCCGAGACATTCAGAATGCAAGTCCAGCGCGCTACCTTCGGATTGCTGAGGCCGGCTTATTAATGATCTAATACGAAATTTGTAGAGCATGTATTGAAGAAAACATTGGTTACCGTTCGAACTAGGTCGGAATATTTCCCATTGGGTTATTTACAGGGACGGGATTTAGTAATTGAGAATTGAGCAAAACAAATTCTATTTCAAAATTTGTTTTTCTCAACAATTAGAATTGAAGCAAAGTAATTCACCTCCAAAAAAAAAAATATATAAATATATTTGAAATTTTATTTAAATTCACATTTGTTTTAAAATACATTGAGAAAAGTATTTCAAATTAAAAAAAAATTAATTATAAATACTCAATTCAACTTATTGCTTAGAAATGTATGAAAATGTATGAATTGAATTGTTTCAATGTACACAGATTCACATCCTGATACGTCATTGGAATTGTTTGGGTCATCTGTTCAAATGGACACAAATTACATTCAAGTACGTCATTGGAATTTTATGTGCATCTGTTCCAATGGGCATAGATTCACAGACAAGTGCGTCACTGGAACTTTTTTTTTGGGCAAATTGGTTCCATTGGGATTTGGCCAGAACCTAACAGCGTCATTGGGCATTTTTTCCATATTGATTCCAACTGATAATTGTAACACGGGCGAATAATCAAAAAAAGAAGATGAAATAAAAGAGACACTTTGAGAGTTTATGACGCATTATTAAATGCAGTAAACGAAATAAAAATTAATAAAAAAAACCAATAAGGGAAGTAACTGTTCCGTACAATATACCTACGCTTACCCTATCACGGTACATCTCAAATCTGGACAACGTTTTACCCGACTTTGCAGGCGCCAATGATGACCAATTATTACTATGGAATAACCATAAAAGCGGTCAGAGAAATCGCCTACCAATTGGGACGAATTATATATGACAGGCTGACGATGATATGAAACATTAATGTTGCGTCATAAGAATCTTTCACTTCCGCCACCTTGCACGGATAACAATGTGGATCAATTCTTTAAGAACTTGGAAAAAGTGCTTAACAAAACCTCATTCGAGCCGTTTGGAAAATCAATGCAAACGGTTTCTCCACAGTTCCAACTAGGTGTGGCAAGATGATGTTATTAAATTGCAGCACAACAACGCATCACAATGACTACCACCATGGCTCTGGCAGTAAACGCATCCGGCGATTAGTGTCATTTCAGTTGTTTCCCCGTGAAAGCATGCACGCAGAATAACTGGAAAATACAGCTGTTGATGCGGTTGAACGTGCAGATTAAATTGGCTGTTTGAAGCAGTGCAATTTTCTAAAATTCTTAAAACATTTTATACGTCATAGTAATTCATCGAAACAATTCACACATTTTGCGGTTATTAAACAGTCACACATTGTACATCTCAATAGAATATGGCATTAGAAAAAAGTGTAACGCTGCTAGTTTTCCCACCGCATTGCAGCCAATGCATGCAGCCGTTGGATTTCGCTGTGTATGAACCATTCAAAAGTTATTATAATGCAGAGAACGTAGCGTGGCAAACAAACAATATTGGACAAATTTTAGATATTCGTGACATTCCCGATATTCTACGTAATGCTATGGATTTAGCAGAGATGTCAAGTGACATCAAGGCTGGCTTTGAGACGCCGGAATTTATCCATTTAAACCGCACAATTTTATTGATGCCACATAACGGTTGGAAATGCTTAAAATTGATTTTCCATTATTTTAATATATTTTTCACATTGGACAAAACAAAATAGTCGACGCTGGAAATATAGTTAGTTTTTACTAAAAAGTGATTGTTTTTTTTTGCAGCGCAGGCTACAGATCACTATTTTCACTTAGCTATACAATAAACACATTTTTAAACCACATAATAAAACAATTATTTCGATTATAGCTGTCTCAACGAACGGCCTGGACATTCCTCTCCAAAAAATGTTGACTTTGCATGTGAAGCAGATAAATAGCATGACGCCAGCCGATGCCGAGCACATTTGTCAGATATGCAACAGCAAATTCGGAAATAGACAATATTTTCTCAAGCATTTGAAACGACATGATCCCAACCGAAAGCATGTTTGTAAAATTTGTGGTGTGGCCAAAGTAACACGTACCGAATTAAATACTCACATGCAAACGCATAATCCAAATACGCCCACATACAAGTGTCCACGTTGTCCGAAGGTTTTTAGACATAAAAATGCAATAATGCGACACATTCGCGCGGTCCACGATCGCATTCGACTGCATGCTTGTGCAATATGTTCGCGCAGTTTTGCCACACTCAAATCCAAAGTTAATCACGAACGACTGCACACCGGTGAAAAACCCTTTGCATGCGAGCAATGTGATATGCGTTTTTCATCGCCCGATGGTCTTTACTCACATCGGAAGAGCCATGATCTTAGTCTGCGTCGTTATGTTTGTAAATATTGTTCACATCGTTGTATAACACGCACACATCTGAAGGAACACGAAGTGCGACATGTGCAGGACTTACCGCATAAGTGCAATGTATGTGGTCTGGGTTTTGTGCAACCTAAGGTTATGCTGCGACATCAAGCAACACACACACAAGCCGAAGTTCCTGCGGCGGAGACTAAGAAAAGCAAGGAGAAAAAAGCTAAAACCAATGGAACCAATAAAAGGAAGCGTTCAGTGTTATCTAAATAATAAAAATTACATTATTTTTATACAAATATTGCGATTTGAATTTAATTTAATTTTCAATTTCATTTTTTCGATATTTTGTATAACTTAACAATTACACGGTGATACAGTGAAAATTTACTTGAAAAATTACCTAGTGAAAGTTATAGGCCTTGTTGTGTACATCACAAATCAGTCTTAAAATTTTCGGAAACACCCTCAAAATTCGGAGTTATTCCGAAAAAAACGTTTTCGGGTGGGTTTTATGGGCTTATGAACGCCTTACTCCCCAAGAAACAATTCGTTCCGCTTATGTTCCGTTATCGGTACAGCAAAACGGAATCATATTTCGGAAACGTATTGGAGAGCGGGTTTTAAGGAACAACGAAAACGTATTCGAATCAGATGAAAATCCGTTATGACGTGCCGAAAATGTGCCATTGTATCGTACTTTAAACTGAGCACAAATGTTTATAGTACGATTGAAACGCACCGAAAATGTGTCATTATCGTACCGTATTTTTTAAGAAAACAGAGAGGAATACATAAACGTGCTGTAAACTGAGTGGAAAAAATAAAATATTTGTAAATTAAAACAAGTAAATTATATTTTATATGTTATTTTTAATTGATTATTTTAATAATTAAATATGAACAAATTTCATTATAATATTAAGTTAATTATTAAATTAAGATGTTTTACAAAGTAGCAATTTCCATTACACTAACCGGGATGATCGGCTGACCACCTGAGACTCTTAATCTCATAATGTCCATTGAATTGTGAGCCAGCTCGTCTTTTCTGCAACAATAGATTCAAATATTTCGCGATCTCAATGGGTAACCTTGATGTTGGGCACCACCTCGCCATGTGGCTTATCAATGGCTACGCTTATGTTGTGCGAATTCTTAATCATCACATTTTCGGCATCCAAAAAACAGTTTGTGAACCGCAGATAAGGCTGCGGCAGAAAATCATGATACCAAAATAGATGCAACTGTTAATTGATACCTACCTTTGTATTGAAGACATTGATTTCTGCTTCCATGATTCATGGCTTTGTTCCACCATTAATAATCCACAGTGTCCTTTGCAAGTCTACAATGAGGAAGACAATATATATTAAGAAAATGTTAACAGTATTTATGCTACTTCTCTTTCAATGTCCTGCTGCATGTCGGCTCTCTGACCCCTGCTTCACAATATTAAATGATTTTTGATTTAATGTTTCAAACACTCAGGCTACAACGGAAGAAAATCGGTACCGGCGAGACGGAGTATTAACGGGAAGAAAACGGTGTAATCCGTCTCCACCGGCACGAAAACGGTACCGTCAAAACGGAGTTCAAACGTATTATTTTCGAAATACAGAAAATGCCGGCATACAAACAGAGTCGTGCGATTTATCGGCACGTTATCGTTCCGTTTAAGTACCTGCTTGGACGGATACTTGCTCAATGTTCCGTTAACGTGCCGGCAATGACGGAATTGTGATTCTGTTTGTGCCGGAGCTTCGTAGAAATGTTTCTTGGGTCAGTTTTTTAACCAATTTTAATTATTTAAACCATTTTAGAAAGAAATATAGTGAAGCTTTGCAGGCGAATTATTTTTATTATCTGTGCTTTAAATACTGTTAGTGATTTCCTTAAGAATATCTATTTTTTTTATTTTTTTTTACTTTGACTACATTTTTTATTAATTTTGCTATGAAAGTATATATATATATTAAAAGACAAATTTATTCTTAATAAAACAGTCTTTAATTGTTATAAATCGGATTAAAATTGTTAAAGTTATTAGACTTTATTTGAAAAAAAATAATAGGTGAGAATAAAAATTTGAATCGAATAAAATGCTTTAAATAATTTTAAGTAAGTTTTTAAGTATGGGGTACGTTCGAGAGAAAGATTCTTTGGAAAATTTACGCAGACATTGACATAGTCAGGCGCATAAAGATTCAGCGTCTACGGAAATGTCTGAACGTATGGATGAAAGCGCTCCAGCAAAAAAGGTGTTCAATTCTTTACCCAGTGGTGGTCAACGTAGGAGCGTCCGAATCTCCGATGGTGCAACCCAGTGCCAGACAACCTATATGCGCTTGGAGTGCAAAACGTAAAATGTATAGAAAATCGATTGACAAACGTTTTTTTTTAATTGATTCAAAAATGGATTCAAAATAGTATGAAAGATAATTTCCCCACTTTGTAAAAAGTCTAATAACGTTTACAATTTTCCATCGATTCTGATAAATAAATCTTAGTTTTACTCAAAATAAAATGTTCTTTAAAATGTATAAATATATATTTGTCTTTAAAGAAAAAAATCAATAAAAATGTGACCAAAGTCGAAAAATGTAAAAAAAAATGGGAAACGAATCAGATATTCTTACAAAAATTACCACTATTTTTATACGCACGGGTATATTTTCTAAAAGCTACATTATTCTTCTATCTAAAACTGTTTAAAAATTTAAAAACGAATAAAAACTAGTAAGTTACACGTTCTTAAGTACTCGAACTAACCTAAAAACGGTTTTTTCCGAATAACTTTGAGGATGTTTCCGAAAATTTTATTTCTGATCTCCTCAACAAGGCCTTCAACCAACACTAAGTCATTTTTCAAGTATATAAAAAAAGTGCTCTTTTGTAACACTGTGTTATTAATAAACTTTAATTATTGCTATTTGCGCAATCTCAAAAAGAATATTTGTTTGAAGTTTCATTAAAAAAAAAACGATTAAGCAAAGTAAAAACACATGGTCGGGTCTTAAAGCCGGGCGAGTCCGACTATGGTGTAAATTAGTTAAACTCCTAAATTTGTTAGGAATTAAGAATTTATTGTTGAAAATTAAAATTTTAGCTCATTTTAAATGACTACGTATTTACATATTGAATCTTATATTGAAGAATAATTTTATAGTGCAAAAAATAGGTAATATCATTTCAGAATATTCCGAATATTGTCAGAGTCGAACGCAATATGAACTCAACCTGAAGACTCTGATTTAAATTCAAACAACTTGAGCAGCATTTGTCAAATTCGTATGAAGTCTTGTGTAAAATTAAGGTAAAAATCAGTACTGTTCAGCCAGCTCGATAAAATGAAATCGAGCGCGTCGAGTCTGAGTTTAAAAACAAACGCAGATATTTTTTTGACAGATCGAGATCAGTTCGGAACTAATAAACGAAAACGCCCATAGTTTCCACGTTTATTGTTTTCATGACTGAACATATTTTCATCCGTAAATGCATCTACATCCCTAAATAAGTGCGCTTGAGTCGTTTTGTCAAACTCCGTACATTTTGAATCGTTATGTCAAACTCAGTTCTAAAAAGCTCTCAAAACGAACGTACTTGTCGAATATAAATGTTGGACAATCCTTAGATATTCGCAACATTACTGAACTCTTCCACGTAATGCTTTGGATTTAGCAGTGACGTCAAGTGACATCAATACTGGTTTTGAAAACGCCGGCATTTAATCCGCACGTTTTTATAATTGCCACATTACGGCTGGAAATTCTTAAAATTGATTTTCCAATATTTTAATATGTTTTTCACTTTGGACAAAATAAAATATTCGACACTGGAAATATAGTTTGTTAATTTTGCACTTTTTAGTGACTGATTGTTTTTTTTTTTTTTTGAGTGCTGCCTACGGATCATAACTTTTTCTTTGCTATACAATAAACACATTTTTAAACCTCAAAATAAAACGATCATTCCGATTATAGCTGTCTCAACGAACGGCCTGGACATTCCTCTCCAAGAAATGTTGGCTTTGCATTGGAAGCAGATGAATATCACAACACCTGCCGATGCCGAGCACATTTGTCAGATATGCAACAGCAAATTCGGAAATAGACAATATTTTCTCAAGCATTTGAAGCGACATGATACCAACAGAAAGCATGTTTGTAAAATTTGTGGTGTGGCCAAAGTAACACGTACCGAATTAAATACTCACATGCAAACGCATAATCCAAATGCACCCGGATACAAGTGTCCACGTTGTCCGCAGGTTTTAAGACATAAAAATGCCATACAAAAACACATCAGCGCGGTCCACGATCGCATTCGACTGCATGCTTGTTCAATATGTTCGCGCAGTTTTGCCACACTCAAATCCAAAGTCAATCACGAACGACTGCACACCGGTGAAAAACCCTTTGCATGTGAGCAATGTGATATGCGTTTTTCATCGCCGGATGGTCTTTACTCACATCGGCAGAGCCATGATCTTAGTCTGCGTCGTTATGTTTGTAAATATTGTTCACATCGTTGTATAACACGCACACATCTGAAGGAACACGAAGTGCGACATGTGCAGGACTTACCGCATAAGTGCAATGTATGTGGTCTGGGTTTTGTACAACCTAAGGTTATGCTGCGACATCAAGCAACACACACGCCAGCCGAAGTACCTGCGGCGGAGATTAATAAAAGCAAGGAGAAGAAAGCTAAGACCAATAGAAGCAAGAAACGAAAGCGTTCAGTGTTATCTAAATAATGAAAATAACATTCTTTCTATACAAATATTGCGTTTTGAATTTAATTTTCCTATTTTTTAATATTTTTTAATATACTTAACAATTATTAATAAACTTTATTTATATTTCTGCAATCTGAAAAAGAATATTTGTTTGAAGTTTCATTAAAAAAAAACAAGTAAGCAAAGTAAAAACACATGGACGGGACTTAAAGCCGGGCGATTACGACTATGTCACACTGGAGATAGCAATATGATGTAAAATAGTTAACTCCTAAATTTGTTGGGAATTGGGAATTTAGTGTTGAAAATTAAAATGTTCGCTTATTTTAAATGACTATGTATATACACAATGAATCTTATATTGAAGAAACATTGCATAGTGCAAAAATAGGTATTCAGTAACTTCGACTTCGCCGCAGCACGAAACATGGTAGTTAATAGCACTAGATTCGATATCCACAAGGACACATGGTTGTCGCCCGATCAAAAAACTCGAAACCAAATTGATCACGTTGTGATTGACGGAAGGCACGCTTCGAGCGTGATGGACGTACGCACTATTCGAGGTGCCAATATGGACTCGGATCATTACCTTGTAGCAGCCAAGGTCCGCACACGCTTAAGCGCTGCGAAGAACGTACGGAACCAAACGCAGAGAAAGCTAGACGTCGGAAAATTGCACTCACAACAGACAACGCAAGCCTTTTCCACTCGACTCTCACACCTGCTTAGACAAAGTACTCCTCTCGATGATATAAGCGTGCAGTGGAACCATATCTCCTGCTTTATGCGTACGGCTGCCGAAGAGGTGCTTGGATTCCAACGCCCCCTGAGGAATCAATGGTATGACAAAGAGTGTCGCGCGGCCACTGCAGAGAAAGACGCTGCGAAAGAGAAAGTAGCTACGCGAGCTGCGAAGGAGCGATACAAAGAGAAGAGGAGGGAAGAGAGACGTCTTTGCAGGCGTAAAAAAAGCGAGGCAGAAAGACGTAAGTGTGAGGAGATTGAGATGCATGGGGACAGGAATGAGGCTCGAATATTCTTCGAGAAAATAAGACGCCTAGCCGGAGGTTCAAAATCCGGAGCCTCTTCTTGTAAAGATGAGAACGGGAATCTAGTGACAGATATCCAGAGCACACTGAAGATATGGAGGGATCACTTCTCTAAACTGCTGACCGGTGATGATGACCGCAATTCCACCGATAGAGAAGTAAACGCGGCAACCCCAGTACTTGATGACGACGTTGAGATTCCGCCACCCGACCATGACGAGGTCAGAACTGCCATCGCTCGGCTGAAAAACAACAAAGCCGCAGGTGCTGCTGGCCTGCCTGCCTGCTGAATTGTTTAAGACCGGAGGCGAAGAGCTAATAGAGAGAATGCACGAGCTCGTAAGCAGAATATATTGGACCTTATCAGTGCGGCTTCAGACCTGAAATGTCCACCATAGACCAGATTTTCAAATTGCGCCTCATCCAGGAAAAGACCCTAGAAAAACATCTCGACACCTACCACCTATTAGTCGGCTATAAGGCCGCCTTCGACACTCCGATAAGGGAACGATTGATTATACGCCGCAATGTCTGAGTTCGGTATACCTGCGAAACTTATAGGATGACCCTGAGCAACACACGTTGCTCAGTGAGAATAGGAAAAGACCTCTCCGAGCCATTTCATACCGAACGAGGTTTCAGACAGGGTGACACCCTATCGTGCGACTTTTTTTTAACTTATTGATGGAGAAAATAGTTCGAGCTGCCAAACTCCGTCAAAGCGACACTATCCTCAACAAAAGTGTCATTCTGCTCGCGTATGCCGACGATATTGATATCATTGGCAGGAACACACGAGCAGTCAGCGCAGCATTCTCCAGATTGGAGATAGAGTCGCGTCGAATGGGTCTAGCGGTGAACGAGGACAAGACGAAGTTCCTTGTGTCAACAAGCAAAAAAGAGTCTGTGCGTCTTGGACAAAAAGCTAATTTTGACACCCACAAGTTCGACATTGTGAAGGACTTCGTCTATCTGGGATCCAGCGTAAACAGCAACAACGACGTCAGCCTGGAGATCAAACGGAGAATAACTCTTGCCAACAGATGCTACTTTGGGCTCTACAAGTCACTCATCATGCCCGTCCTATTTTATGGTGCAGAAACATGGACGCTGGCCTCCACCGATGAG
Organism: Dryomyza anilis; assembly: GCA_951804985.1. Classification (NCBI taxonomy): domain Eukaryota; kingdom Metazoa; phylum Arthropoda; class Insecta; order Diptera; family Dryomyzidae; genus Dryomyza; species Dryomyza anilis. Next base: position 97,766,746 of record OX638130.1, on the reverse strand, counting down.
AGAGTACTGGGAGCGTTCGAGAAAAAGATTCCTTAAAATCTTTCGCCCTATCTGCTTTGCTAACGATTATCGAATCAGGATGAACCACGAGCTGTATGAGTTATTCGACGACATTGACATAGTCAAGCGCATCAAGATCCAGCGGCTTCGTTGGCTAGGTCATGTCGAACGAATGGATGAAAACACTCCTGCCAAGAAGGTGCTTGAATCGAAACTCGAAGGTGGACAGCGTAGAAGAGGGCGTTCAAATCTGCGTTGGAAAGACCAAGTTGAGGACAACCTGGCAACGCTTGGTATTTCTAACTGGCGTCAGCGCGCGCAAAGCAGATCCGACTGGCGCGGCTTCATCTCAGCGGCCAAAACCGACCCACGGTTGTAAGGGCCATTTAAGTAAGTAACCTCGTTTATTTATTTCGTTAATGAATATATTTTCATCCGTACATATATCTAACCCTACGCCCTAAATTAGTGCGCTTGAGTCGTTTTGTCAAACTCAGTTCAGCGTACGAACGCAGCTCTATTGGAACTTGCAATTGTGACAGTGACTTCGAAGTGATGTTGCCTGGTTCTCTGAGCTAAATAAAAAAAACGCAAGACGCATTTCTTTAGGTATCTACGATAAAGTCACATTGATGAGACTCACCTCCCCTCCCCCTAATCATGTATCTTTTTATTATCGTGTGAGTACGATTCGTTTGAAGTTGCCTTCGTCTAAAATTTATATAACGTATTTCAAACGTTTCGTTTCTTTCGCTCTTTGAATCGAAAGTTTGTTCAATATTTTTCTTTTGCCAACTATTTTTCATATACAAAAATTTTACTTTTTTTTAAATGCTGGCAAAAAAAGCTCTCAAAACGAACGTACTTGACGAATATAAATAATTTAAATTATTTCATATTTCTGTCATGATATGCGTTCATAAGCGACACCGCATAGATATTATTTGAATGCATTATGTGCAAAGCATGACAAGTAAACAATGTTGGCCAAACTTAAGATATTCGCAACATTCCCGAACTCTTCTACGTAATGCTTTGAATTTAGCAGTGACATCAAGGAAGGCTTTAAAGACGCCAGCATATATCCATTTAATCCACACATTTTTATTAATGCCACATAACGGTTGGAAATGCTTAAAATTGATTTTCCATTAATTTAATATATTTTTCACTTTGGACAAAATAAACAATTCGACGTCTAGTTAATTTCTGCACTTTTTAGTGTTCATTATAATGTTTTTTTTTATTATTTGGCTATACAATAAACACATTTTTAAACCTCATAATAAAACAATCTTTCCGATTATAGCTGTCTCAACGAACGGTCTGGACATTCCTCTCCATGAAATGTTGGCATTGCATCTGAAGCAGATAAATAGCACAACGCCAGCCGATGGCGAGCACATTTGTCAGATATGCAACAGCAAATTGGGTAATAGAAAAAGTTTTCTCAGTCATTTGAAGCGACACGATACCAACAGAAAGTATGTTTGTAAAATCTGTGGTGTGGCGAAAATAACAAATATCGAATTAAATACTCACATGCAAACTCATAATCCAAATGCGCCCACATACAAGTGTCCCCGTTGTCCGAAGGTTCTTAGACATAAAAATGCAATAATGCGACACATAAGGGCGGTCCACGATCGCATTCGACTGCATGCTTGTTCAATATGTTCGCGCAGTTTTGCCACACTCATATCCAAAATTAATCACGAACGACTGCACACCGGTGAAAAACCCTTTGCATGCGAGCAATGTGATATGCGTTTTTCATCGCCGGATGGTCTTTACTCACACCGGCAGAGCCATGATCTTAGTCTGCGTCGTTTTGTTTGTAAATATTGTTCACATCGTTGTATAACGCGCAAAAATCTGGAGGAACACGAAGTGCGACATGTGCAGGATTTGCCGCATAGGTGCAATGTATGTGGTCTGGGTTTTGTGCAACCTAAGGTTATGCTGCGACATCAAGCAACACACACGCCAGCAGAAGTAGCGGCGTCGGAGACTAAGAAAAGCAAGGAGAATAAAGCTAAGACCAATGGAAGCAAGAAACGAAAGCGTTCAGTGCTATCTAAAGAATAATAAAAATATATAATTTCTTCTATACAAGTATTAATTATATTTTCAATTTCGATATTTTGTATAACTTATGTATATTAATAAACTTTAATTATTGAATAAATTTAAACATAAATGACTTTGAAGAAGTGTCGGCGCATACACTCAGAAGAAAATGTCCCATTAAGTACTTAATGGTACGACCATCAATCTTATAGTTCATGAATTAATAGTTTTTTCTTTTTTAATAAAAAGTATTCAAATTAAATTGATAGTATTCGAAAAATTCAGTACCATAAATCTAAATATTTCAATGTTATTATTTTTAATAGAATAAATACTATTGTTTTAAGGGTTTCCTCCTATAATAATAATAAACGTGGCATAAAAAACATAAAAACGAATGTAAACTTGTTCGTTTTGTACGTCATTCTGCGTGTTTGTGTTTGCTCAAAATGGTTGCATGCATTTTTTGCAATAATCCACAGTATTAATTGCGACATTGGTAAGAAATTAATGTATTTAATGTAAATTCATTATATTTAACCGTTTTCTATTTATTACAGATAATAAATAATAAATCGAACTTCTGTTATGGCGACGGACTCTAAATGCAGACTCAAGTATTGGAAACTGAAGCGAACATTGAATGTGCTATAATCTTTTGCAACGAGAAGTGTCACTTTATGTCTGTGATTTTTTAAAAGTGAATTTCAGTTTCGACGTTTAATTAAAATAAATTATACAGTAAATTAACTAAAATCCATTTTTGTTTTAATAAATTATTAGGAAAATGTAATTCGACTATACTTTAAAATTAATAAAACGTATCATAAAATATTTATAGGTTTTGGTTATTGTATTTAAAGGAGCACATTATAAAATTTATGGTACAACAAAATATTGTATTAACAGTTCCAATATTACTGAATTTATGGGACGCATCCTATTGACCAATTTTAATAGTATAAGTTATTGTTATTCTATTGAAATACTATTAATTTTCCATGTTTTTTTTTCTGGGTGTAGAATCGAAAATCCCGAAAATATTCGCTATAACTCCTATATTATCACAGGTCATAACTATTTTTATGTAATTTTTTTAACTTCTAGATGTTAACTTTAAAATGCATCATTTTTTATAAGTGTGAATCAGAGGATTACTTAATGGTCGATACTTAAAACAATCCGTTAACCTAATTAGAAACGAATTAACTTTTTGCATTAAACATATTTTATAACTATTAAATCACTAAATATTTGATGAAAACCAGTATTTTACATGAGTACGTGTCATCTGTGTGGCACATTTGCAATTAATTTATTGATAACTTATATGCATATAGTTACGAGATGTTTCCCACAACAGCAATGAAAATTGAGTTATTTACAGTTGACTGATAGAAAACATCCTGAGTTCTTGGACATTTGCAACAAAACTGTTGGCTTATATTGACATTTGACTACTAGAACTTTTTTCTTATGCTCGATTTTTCCACAACAATTAAGTAAATCCAATGGTGTAAAAAAATGAAATGAAATATTACATTTAAATGAAAATAAAATTTCCTGGGATTGAAATTATCAACATTTCAGAGTTTACTTTGATGACAACATCGCCGGTCGGACTTGTTTCTTCCGCGAAGAAGTCTCCGGTCGCTGTGTACAATTTTACCTTCAAATGATTTATAAAGACGATGTATAACCAGGATACTGTCTCTGCCAAAGACTTTATATATATAAGATGGTTAAGTTTCTGGCTGGCTATGTTTTGTACTAAAAAGATGCGGTTGTCATTTAGCCAACCATAATTTTATAGTACTAAATTATTCTGTGCAGCAAATAAAATGAGACAAACCATACACTTGTTGTACAAACACTTGTCGTGCCCCTTTAATTTCTAATGTTACGGCTGCACAAAAAGCAGCAACAACAATAGTTGGAAAATAATTAATTTTCAACGATTTTTCCTGCATTATTTAAATATGCTTTATTTTTTATGAAAACATCAAAAGTTGTAGATTTTGTGTCTTCAATTTTTGATATAATCTGAAAAAATATTCCTATAAACATTATTATATCATAATTCTGTTTATGTTTTCAACGGACAGACATCTATGCTTTTTTGGTTACGGCTGCGCAAAAAACAACAACATCGGCAACTGACAGTTGCGCAAAAAAACACAGCAACAACAATAGGTGTGAAATAATTAAATTTCTATGATTTTTCCTGCAGCATTTAAACACGCTTTATTTTTTATGAAAATATCAAAAGTTGTAGATTTTGTGTCTTCAATTTTTGATATAATCTGAAAAAATATTCCTATAAACATTTTTACATCATAATTCTGTTTCTGTTTTCAACAGACAGACATCTATGCATTTTTATACTTTTTTCTTTTGCAGCAGACGGACGGACACCTACATTATATTGTAGTGTTGTCTCACTCTCTCTCACATGGCTCTTATGGCATGCGACCTGTCAAAGGTGAACTTTGAAGTTCACTTAACGTTGAAGATCACTTAAAAAAAAAAGGCACGCATACATTAAAAGTTTTGTGTATAATGCACCTATACATTCTTGAAATTTTCCAACTTACATTGTATATATTGGAAATCGTTCAACACATTCAAAGATTCTCAACACATCCAAACTTTAACTTTCATCAAAACAAATTAAATGAAATTTCTGTTTTCGTGATATTGAGCAAATTTTGTATGTTTCATGGGTTTTCAAGTAATTATGCTACGATAATAAATTAAATGTGTTGAATTATGTTAAATAGCTTTAAAAAAGCAAGAAAATATTAAATTCTATTTAAACATTTGAAATTTTAATATTTCTTTATATTGTATTTTTTATATTTGGTTACTTTTGAACTATTACAAAATATTAAAATAATTTAAATATTTAAAAACAAAAAAAATATCGTCACCGTATAATTCCATTAAAAACAAAAAAAATATTGTTGAAAATATGTTTTAATTTTATTTCATAATACAAATGTTACTAAATTTAAAATATACACTTTGTATTGATTAGATTATTTTAATGTTTATTTATTTATATAAAAAATTTATAAACAATAAAAAAATTTAAAAATATTAAAAAATGTAAATATTAAAAAATAAAATAATAGCGTTACCTCATTCTTCGTTTGCTCCATAAGATATAAAAATAGTATATTGTAAATATATATATATTTTTTAAACTCAATTTTTGATAATTATTTTTTGTTTTTTTTTTAATTTTCAAATTTATTTCATAATAAAAAAAATAAAAACAGATAAAATAATAGTTCATTTTAAATACCTATTTTTTTTTTTTAAACTAAATGTTATTATTTTTTAATTTTAAAATTTATTTCATAAAACATTACAAAAATTAAAAATACAAAAGGAAATCGTCACATATATATGGTTGGCTCCACAAAACAATATAAAAAAACCTTTATTTTCTTAAAATCAAATAGTTTATAATATTAAATTATTATTATAATTAATAATTAAAACGCATAATAAATTAATATTTTATCTTATTATATATATTATATTTTCTTTCTTTGAATTGCAATCATATTTTGTATTTTTATAAATTTCCTAAATCTATATGGCAAACACTTTGGTTTGCCCCCAAGAGTTCATTATATTGCTCAAATCATATGAAAAATTTTGAATATATTAGAAAACCCTTAAAAAGACGCCGTTTTGCGTGAACATTAATATTGATAATTTTATTTATATGTTACTGTTTTTTAATATAATTTAACATAATTCATAATAAAATTTACAATCCATGCAGAAAAGCAACATTTTTTTTTTATGTCACTTACATTTTTTTGTGGGATTTACTTGCTTCCTTGTATACTTGTATATGAGTGGACTTGTTCTTTTAACCAAACAAAAAATGTTAGTAACATAAAATATAAATTTAAATGATATTTTATAATTTTTATTTTATTCAATTAATTTCTTTGTTTTGTTAACCAAATATTTCTAATTTACAACAAATATGTTACAAAAAATTTTATTATATGTTTTATGTTTTTTAAAATTCAAAATTATACATTACCAAATTGTTTTTTCTGAAGACACCTGTAAAATTTGTATTATATTTAAAATTAAATTTGAAAATTAAAAAAAAAACAAAAAATAATTATCAAAAATTGAGTTTAAAAAATATATATATATTTACAATATACTATTTTTATATCTTATGGAGCAAACGAATAATGAGGTAACGCTATTATTTTATTTTTTAATATTTAAATTTTTTAATATTTTAAATTTTTTTTTATTGTTTATAAATTTTTTATATAAATAAATAAACATTAAAATAATCTAATCAATACAAAGTGTATATTTTAAATTTAGTAACATTTGTATTATGAAATAAAATTAAAACATATTTTCAACAATATTTTTTTTTATTTTTAATGGAATTATACGGTGACGATATTTTTTTAGTTTTTAAATATTTAAATTATTTTAATATTTCGTAATAGTTCAAAAGTAACCAAATATAAAAAATACAATATAAAGAAATATTAAAATTTCAAATATTTAAATAGAATTTAATATTTTCTTGCTTTTTTTAAAGCTATTTTACATAATTCAACACATTTAATTTATTATCGTAGCGTAATTACTTGAAAACCCATGAAACTACAAAATTTGCTCAATATCACGAAAACAGAAATTTCATTTAATTTGTTTTGATGAAAGTTAAAGTTTGGATGTGTTGAGAATCTTTGAATGTGTTGAACACGATTTCCAATATATACAATGTAAGTTGGAAAATTTCAAGAATGTATAGGTGCATTATACACAAAACTTTTAATGTATGCGTGCCTTTTTTTTTTAAGTGATCTTCAACGTTAAGTGAACTTCAAAGTTCACCTTTGACAGGTCGCATGCCATAAGAGCCATGTGAGAGAGAGTGAGACAACACTACAATATAATGTAGGTGTCCGTCCGTCTGCTGCAAAAGAAAAAAGTATAAAAATGCATAGATGTCTGTCTGTTGAAAACAGAAACAGAATTATGATGTAAAAATGTTTATAGGAATATTTTTTCAGATTATATCAAAAATTGAAGACACAAAATCTACAACTTTTGATATTTTCATAAAAAATAAAGCGTGTTTAAATGCTGCAGGAAAAATCATAGAAATTTAATTATTTCACACCTATTGTTGTTGCTGTGTTTTTTTGCGCAACTGTCAGTTGCCGATGTTGTTGTTTTTTGCGCAGCCGTAACCAAAAAAGCATAGATGTCTGTCCGTTGAAAACATAAACAGAATTATGATATAATAATGTTTATAGGAATATTTTTTCAGATTATATCAAAAATTGAAGACACAAAATCTACAACTTTTGATGTTTTCATAAAAAATAAAGCATATTTAAATAATGCAGGAAAAATCGTTGAAAATTAATTATTTTCCAACTATTGTTGTTGCTGCTTTTTGTGCAGCCGTAACATTAGAAATTAAAGGGGCACGACAAGTGTTTGTACAACAAGTGTATGGTTTGTCTCATTTTATTTGCTGCACAGAATAATTTAGTACTATAAAATTATGGTTGGCTAAATGACAACCGCATCTTTTTAGTACAAAACATAGCCAGCCAGAAACTTAACCATCTTATATATATAAAGTCTTTGATAAATATATACTCATACGTATTGTGTTAAACAATCGAGATTTTCTAACACATTGAAAGATTTTGAAATACGGTGTACGTTAATATTACGAATGCTATTTATTAAAGTCGTTTATAATATTTATAATGATTTTAATTAAATAGTATTAAAATTTATAGTCACATTAATTCATAAAATCAATTTGACTGCGAACTTTGGAATAATTATTGAAACTTATTTGTAATTTCAATATGATGCTCATCAAATTATCGTCTTGAAGCAGTCGGTTTATATTCTGATCATATTTTATTATTTGTTGGTTAGAATAAAAAACAGATTTATTGAAACAAATATATTCTTCGATACGTTCACGGCACGGCGTCTTATTTGTTTTCCGCCATTACACAAAGCCTGTATAGTTGCATGTTCCGTGGGAAATTGCACTTTTGTGGTAATTTTTAACTGCTGTGGGAAAGGTAATTCCCATGAGAATTTTTATTAGCTGTGGGATTACCACTTTTTTTTAGATTTTTTTTTTGTATATAATTACAATTTGAGAACACACCAAATATAAATTTTGTTTTTTAAACATATCGAACGCACTAGTTAAGTGAAAAAATTAAATTGTGGTTTTTTAAATTAAAAAAATTTCAGTTTTAATGGGATTTATATGATAATTTTTAATTATTTGAGATATTTAATGGTATTTTGCATTAATTTTATTTGTTGTGGTAATTTTAAATGCCTGGGAATTTTTTTGGTAATTTTTAATTGCTTTGGAAATTAAATCAACCAAACCCAGCAAGACATGCCTTACCGAAACTCCAACACAAAGACAATATTATATTTTCTCACTCATACATAAATAATTTGAAATACATCCCTGCAGGATCAATGATAGATAGATGACCCGTAATTTTACTTGTAATGAAAACTTATATTTTTTGCGCGTTGGTTTGCCACGATTTTTTATTTCTAGGTTATTCATTACGTTTGCCACAGCAGCCGCTATAGCAGGAGTAGAAAATAGATTTTACTTAAATTATAAACAAATGATAACAAGAAAGTATATTAAAAAGAGTATTTTTATAGATTTTTATTTATCTATTTATATTATAGATATCATCAAAATGGAAGGGTCGTCTGCATTAAACAAATGCATGGAAGGAAGCAAAACAACGGCAAACAAAAGTCGTTTTAATAGAAAATCTGCAAAGCAAGCATTACATTCAACTCAATAAAAATGAAAACTAAAGAATTTTGGTTTTATTTGGTTTAATTTGGTTAGTTTACTAATTATTTAACCGTCCCTAACCTCAAAATAAAATCAGTTTATTTTACGTAAATTATTTCGTAAATTTACCAGTAATTTAATCGTCACTTATTACCAAAAGAACAGTGCCAGACATATATTCAATTGTATCTCATTGTAGATGAGTGAGAAAGAGATAAAAATTCACACGCACACAAAAGTTTCGGTAAATTTTATCCCGACGCTCTTAAAAATGTTATAGAAACTTTTACTGAAACTTTCAGTTTTGCTACTAGTAATAATATTACTGCTAACATGACCGGCAGTGTTCTTGCTGGGAAATTACGACGTGGGAATTCTTAATAAATCGTGTGGGAAATAGTTATTTTATTTTTCGAGGGAATTAAGGTTGGCAACTATGAAGAAAATCCCTTTTGGAGAAAATCCCTTGTTTTTGTCTTATAAAAGGCACACTGATATATTCCCGAAAACATCACTGTTTATTAGTGAAAATTTGTGTACAGCGAAAATATTTTGAAATATAAAATATAAAACTATTTAAAAAGAAGGAAAACATGAGGGAATTAACGGCTGCAGCATTACCGATGCGTTGTCGTATATGTCTTAAAAAACTAAAAAAAAAATCCAATATCACCTACAATGTGCACCTTGTTCCGAATTTGTCGCATCTGCTGCTCAGCTATTTACTAGTGGATGTAAATGAAGACGATGACTTCTATCCCAAAAATCTCTGTCAAAAGTGTTACGATAAGCTGCAGGACATTATAACATTTCGTAATTTAGCATGTAAAACGACGATTGCATTGAGTAAAATATTAAATGATGACTTACCAACAACAAGCAAGTCTTTGGAATCGGCTAATGTTATGGCTATTTCTGCGGTTAAAGATCCGACACAGGAACCTGTTGACGTGATTCCAATAAAAAGAATATCTTTGAAATCAACCGCAGTTACAACTCCAACTGCGCCCATTGTGGAAAATTATCGAGGCATAACCAAGCGTCATCAACCAAAAGGAAAAGATGATGATGATGACCAATTGGTAAGTAACTGCACCCAGAAAAAAGACATGATACATTAATGGTATTCTAATAGTAAAACATTTTTTTATATATTAAAATTGGTCAATAGGATGCATACCATTGGCCTCAGCAGTCCAGAGGTAGTGCGCTGGACTTGCATTCTGAAGGTCTCGGGTTCGAATCCCGGCAAAATTGTGGGGAATAGATTTCACAGTACAATGGATATAGTCTTTCTGAGTGCTGTGGATCTTAGTAGATATTCCAAAAAAAAAAAAAAAAACAATTATTAAAATATTTTTTACCATTAATTTTATAATTTGTACTAGTAAATCTTATTAGTATTAATTGATGCGTATTTCTATTTATATGGTATAGTCGAATTAAATTTTATTTTGCAACATTTTTATGATCATAATTAAAACGATAAACGTATAGAATGTAGTATGGAGTAATCACTGGGCACTGCCTAATAGAACGCATATAAACTGGGTCTTATATCAAATAACTGATGCATAAACTGCAATTAACCAGAAGAGCAAGAAACACTTGAACGTCTTCTATGCCTCTCAAGTAGACTCAATATTCTTGGACAAGCCTTCTGTAACTCTATACAAGAGGTGTCAAATAAGGGTCTTCACAACAAAGACTGTAACATTCGTAATAAACAAGAATCAGATCCTCGACTACCGTGGAATGACAATAAGACACGTTGGTGGGTGTCTTATTGTCATTCCACGGTAGTCGAGGACCTGCAATTGCTGCTTCTTATAAATTTTAATATTTAATAAATAATCAGAGTATGATTTAAATATGATAAAAATATATGAATTATTATTCAATCACAAAATGTGATCGATTTTGCAAAAACCAAAAATCGCTCGAATGATTCTAATATGAAATTAGTTTCGTTCGTCATGATATGCGCTCACTATTATTATTTTTATAAAAAAAAACGTATATACCATCATAGGCGACAACGCAGAGAGTTTATATGTTGATTGTATTTAAATGCGTTGTATGTTTGTCTATGTTATTTTTTTTTTTTTGATTTTTAGATATTGCCGTTGCTTAAACAACCAAAATTGGAACCAACTGTAGAAACTGAAGCCGTAGATATAAAGACAGAATTTGATACGGAGTCCTTGGAACCATCTTCATCATATGATGAGGTAGATAATGCTACATATGTTGAAAATTCCAACGAATATGACATCAAAACAGAGTTCGAAAGATCAGACACCAACCCAGATGTAAATATTGTAGTTAAGACGGCAACAAGAATGCATTGTATGTTTGTCTATGTGATTTTTTTTTGTGATTTTTAGATATTGCCGTTGCTTAAACAACCAAAATTGGAACCTAATATAGAAAATGAAGTAAAATATATAAAGACAGAATTTGATACGGAGTCCTTGGAAACATCTTCATCATATGGTGAGGTAGATAATGCTACATATGCTGAAAATTCCAACGAATATGACATCAAAACCGAGTTCGAAAGATCAGACACCAACCCAGATGTAAATATTGTATTTAAGACGGCAACAAGAATGCATTGTATGTTTGTCTGTCTGGGATTTCTTTTAGATATTGCCGTTGCTTAAAAAACCAAAATTAAAACCTATTGTACAAAATGAAGCAGAGGAAATTGATGTGGAGTCCTTGGAACTATCTTCAACATATGGTGATGTAGATAATGCTACATATGCTGATAACTCCAACGTCACAACAGAGTTAGACAGATCAGACACTAACCTAGATGCAGATATTGTAGTTAAAACGGAGCCGAGTGAGTTTTAAAATATATCATTATTTGTATTGAATTTTATAAGAACTCGGTAACTCTTTAAATAGTGCTTACGGAACAAAATCTTAATTGGGAAAGTGCATCTAATTCAACAGATGCAGACAAACAACCTATATCTATAGTTGAGCCGGAAATACGTGAGTTAAAAATAATATTACATTTTTATATTAATTATATCGTTGTAGAGGGAAAAACTTTTAAATCAAATTTTTATAATTTTAAAAATATTGATTTAATTTTAATTATTTCAAGAATCAATATTTTTAAATATTTTTAATGATATTAAAAAAGAATTGAAACCCCCAACAATGTATAAATTTAAATTATCTAAAGATAGTTTTTGGACGAAGACACATTTGAGATAAAACCCTAATATTTAAGACTCATTATATGTTTGTAAATACATATGCACTATTTCATTGCAGAATATCCACAAAATTTTAATATTTGTTTTAGTGACTACTTCAAGTATTTTTATCTTCCATTGTGGTAATGGCAGCGAATCTAAAAATATAAGTATTAGTAGAGAATATGTCCACTTTTAGGGAAAAAAAATATAAAATTCAAATTTATTATGTACTTCAAATGCATTTTTCAATCAATCGTACTTAGCACAATTTTTGAAAATAAATTGGGACAGGCAAAACAGTTTTCTTCAAATACTTCTGCAAGTAATGGACATTTTTGTAATTGGGCACACAATTATTGTTAGCTCATTTAAAGGATACTTTGGGAAAAAATTCGATTTTGAGACGTTTTTATTTCCCTCCTGTGAAATTTGCTTTTTGTTGGCTACGATATTTTGCCTGTAAGTTATCGATATATTTATTACGGGCCCTATTATGAGTGGCGAAGCGAACGTTAATAAAGCTATCACAGCTTACATTCGTCAAACTTCATTCGCCAAAAATCGGGAAAAGTCAAGCGAACGTAAAAAAACATGCAACACTCAACCGAATTTCATTCGCTTCAAGTGTCAAAATCAAGCGAATGAACAGTTCATGTGACGTATCGGCGAACGTATCTTTATATATTGTTTTGAGTTTTCATTTTTTTTTTCTTTTGTGCTTTTCTTTATTAGGCTTTTTCTAATTTTTCTTATCCTTTAGTTTTTCTAAAAGGATATCTATAATTTGAGTAAATAAACGTAAAATATAATTTTTTTCACACTTTTTATTTTAATTTTAAACCAAACACTAATAAAAAAATTGTCTGAAACTGCTCCGACTGCTGCTGAGGATGCAGCTTGGTTCAACGCGCGAAGTTATTTGTGCCACAGATGAATGTTTCAGAGAACAGACCACCATCACTGTCATTTATTGTAGTCTTCCTCCTTGTTGTCGCTCCAGCTTTCTGCACACCTTATTGGCTTCTGTTTAATGCGCTCTTCCTTGATTGCGTTGGGCCCATCGTTTTTTTTTTTATTTTTTTATTTGAGTTACTTCAATGAATTTATTGAAAATTTACTTGTCCAATCTCACGATTATACCGTCATAACGAATGTTTTAAAGTTTTTTAAAAACTGTACATTACAAAATGATTTGATTCACTTTTATGCGTCTTAGCAACGACACCCTTCGCGACACAAAAAGTAAATGTATTTGACTGAGAAACGGTATTTCTCCCGGTAACTCTAAGCGACAATGCTGAACGAGGACCAGTCGAGAAGACAACCGACCAGTTCAAGTTCTCCCATCGATTTTTTTGAAACATTTGTATTATATTTCTAATCAAGACAATACCCAGCAAAAAAGGTAACTGGTTACTAACCGTTAGCTAACTGGTAATTACAGGTTATTCTGCCGGTTACATTTGTTCAACCATCGGGAGAAAGGTAACCGGCAGATTCCTATTTGTGTGAAGTACATGTGACAAGACATCCCTTTCTAACTAAAGCATTGCGCGCTCATTTAGAAATAATCTTGTTGTCTCTTTTGCACCTCTTACTATTTTTATGTCACATTGCCAGACCAAAAAAAATATTTTACAGAAAAATAAAACAGTATTGCCATAATTACTTTTTTCTTATATATTTTTATTTAGTATACTAAATTAAACAATTGTTTTAAAAAGTAATTAAATTAATAAAAAATCATAACATAATTTCCACATCGTCGTTAAAGGCGCCTTTCTGATCCTTGTTGTAAATTTTTTCACGAATTTCCTGTTGTGTCGCTGGAGATCAGCACCTGGTAGTCGAGTGTGCGACCTTCGCGGCTCATCTTCGGGGCACTGTACGAAACGTGTACGAGCGCCGGTGGCATCGTAAACACGTGCACACGTGAAGCTTGATAATTTGATTTTCTCCTTCTTGAAGCACTTAATTATTTTGTTGCCCAGATCTTAATTAGTTGTCATTCCTGAATTTTCAAAGTGTCCTATGACAGAAGTTTATGATCAATGAAATAGTAATATTTTTGCAGACCACGTACATGGCCAATGTGTTGTCCTGCATCCAGCGCCTGATTCTTGCTTATGTCTAGTGAAGAAATTTGCATCCAGGCATGCTAATGAATGGCGATTCCGCATCTGCATAACAACTCCAGCGGCGTGGTGTGTAGTTTTGGCCCTACAATGCCTTGGAAGACTGCACGAATGTGCGCTCGATGTGTGTCACGAATTTAAATTTAGACTATTTTTTATTATTTAAAAAATTGTTAAAATCACTTTAATTCTTTTCCCTTTATTTTTCTTTGGCTTTTACCTACTATTCAACAAGACATTTTGTTTTGATGGAAAACATAAACAAAAATCAAACCTATTGCTATCCCTTTCTCACCTATGACTTTTTATATAAAAAGTTTTTATTTTTATGTAAAAATAATACCAATATTAACATTTAAAACATATATAACTGTAAATTTTAACTAATTTAAATTTTTCCGAAGTTTATTTGGATAATTTTGGATCCTTTATAGACAAAAAAAAACCAAAAAACTGAAAAAGTATTATTGTTCTGAATCGAGTTACCGTTTTATAAGCCATAAATAATATAAAATGTTTTTTTTTAATAAAAAAAAATAGATATTGAGATAAAAGAGTATCTGTTCTAAAAAAAGGCAGTACTAAAAGCATGCAACATGATACTATTTTTGCAACACTGAAATCCGTCATTTGAGCCGTCAATATTGTAAGTGTTGCTCACTTTTAAAACCATAAAAATTAGCACATTCGCCAATTTGCGTTCGCTTCGCCTAAACCATTCGCTTCGCCACTTATAATAGGGCACTACGATATTTTATACCTCTTTGTATATTTTATAAATATTTGCGAATATATTTTAAAGAACAAATTTTGAGGGTAATTAATTGCCCAACAAGCAAAATCTCATAAATGAATTTTCTCCACCGGGATACTAAAATCCCAAATATGATCCATGCCAATTATTCGTTTTGCCAATCCTTCGTAAAGCAAGGTTCATATTTTATTCGCAGCATGCATCAGGAGACCGAAATCAACCAGAAATAATAAGTTTCATTTCGTTGGAAAATTCCTGTCGTACAGTTTTATTAGTGGGGGAGCCTGGGATCAAGTGGGACATGGGGCAATGTGGGAAATTGCAAATTTTGGACCTGTTTTTGCACTTAAATAAAAACTATTGTCAAGTGCTTCTTAATATGGCATAAACTTTTTATTCATGGTCAAATGAATACATTTTTATTGCATTTCCAGAACAAGTGAAATAAAATAAGTTTGAACGTTTTTTAGAGTGATGATGTTTGCTATCAAAAAGTGAGCATTCTTATCGTTTTTAATTAAGTCGGCATGTTTAAAATGACATAATAAATGGCATAATGCATATCTTTTGAAATGATTTAACATTTATTAAATGGTGCAAAGTTATGTTCAAATTGTGATATTGGGGTAATGTGAGAAACATTTTCTGTGGTAAAGTGGGACACGGAATTAAACAAGAAGTGCGTTTATTTCATAATTTAAATGAGAATCGAAACAAATTGAAAACGCGAAACAAAAACAACATAGTTCAATATAACATTTCAAACAAATTCTGAAAGGAAGATGTACTGACTAAGTTTGCTCAAAGTTGCTAGTAGCAAAGACACAACCCTTGATTGGCTGATTTTGTTTCTTGTCGCTAGGAAAAGTTTGTATCATATAATTTGAGCAACATCGTTGTAAGAAAATATTGTATTATAAGAATTATTTTACCGATTTAGCCATCATGCCGCGAACATATGTAAAAAAATGGAAAAAAAAGGAACAGCCAAAATATGAAGATTTGGTGCAAGCGATAAAATTTGTTAAAATGGAAAATAAGTCAGTAAATTCTGTAGCACGTACTTTTCACATTCCCAAAAGCAATTTGTACCGCTACATTGGGCTGTTGGAGAAGGAACGAGTCGATTTTTCCAAGGATGATCAATTGTTGGATTTTTTAAAAAATCATACAAAGAGTGGTATAAAAGCGGTATGTTTAATATATTTTTATAATTTGACTAATGACTTAAAACTAAGGAGTTTTTAACAAATTTTTAGATTTTTAATACAAGCCATGATAATGCATTGATTGAATATATTATGCAGACGTCCAAACTGAATTATGGTCTTACTATTAATAAATTGAAAGTTTTGGCATTTGAATATGCCAAAAAATGTAATATTCCGTACCCACCCAATTGGGATTCCGCAAAAAAGGCTACTGACGACTGGTACTATCGATTCATGAAGCATCATCCCAATCTTTCGTTTCGAAGCCCAGAGCAATTGAGCGCAAACAGGGCCAAATCCTTTTGTAAGGCAAACGTGGACAGATTTTTTGTTTATTACACTGCTGCTATCAATGAGCACCCCTTCGAGCCGTATCGCATTTGGAATGTAGACGAAATGGGATTTTCTACGGTTCCAAGCAAAGTTGTTAAAATTATTGCTGAGAAAGGTACGAGACGCGTGAGTCCCTTTACGTCACAGGAACATGGAACACATGTGACAATGACACTAGGTGTAAATGCTGCAGGTTATTTTATTCCCCCGTTTTATATTTTTCCTCGGGAAAACATGCAATCAAATTTCCTCGACAATGCAACCGCTGGGTCTGTTGGCTTTGCTAACGAATCTGGATGGATGACAGCATCCCTATTTGTAAAATACATGAATCATTTTATCAAGTACACAAACGCCTCGAAAGATGTTTCATCGCTATTGTTATTAAACAATCATACATCACACCTTTCAGTGGAAGCTCTCGATTTAGCTGTCGAGCATGGCATCACCATACTATCTTTTCCACCACATTGCAGTCACCGTATGCAACCATTAGATGTCTCAGTATTCGGCCTTACTAAACGGTATTATAATTCCCAATGTGATACATGGTCCAAGAACAATGCCGGAAAATTATTGGAAATTCAACACATTGCGGAAATAGTGAATAAATGCCTCAATTTATCATTGACACCTAAAAATATTAAAGCGGGATTTGAAGCAACTGGCATTTATCCCTTTAACTCAGATATTTTCAATGAAATCGATTTCATTGCATCTGATCTCGCTGGCGAAAATCAACGTTTTGAAGAAAATCGTGATGATGGAGAACATACCTCTAATAAAGTTGTTTTAATGGATAAGCATGTTTCAACTTTGAATGAAACAGATGTAGCTTCTTCATATCTACATTCAACATTGAATCAAATTGGCCCGGTGCAGTTCGTTTAGCCAAGAAATAAAATCGAATCGTGGCCGCATACCAATGAAAAGCAGCATTTTGACGTCGCTTGAGATAAGAGATGCATTACAGAAGAAAGCACAATCCATCGGCAAAGATGCCACCCGCATAGAAGCCAAGACTGAATTCATCTTACTCAACATCATCAGAAGATTGAAGAGTTGTGTACGATTTGTTTGAATAGTTAAAGATATCGATTTTTGTCGTCGATATGTTACAGAATCGCCCTGCAACAAAAGGAAAAATTGCACAACATGTTTAAATACACACGGCAAATAATTAAATAAATTATTAAAACAAATCGCATAAGATTGATAAAAGTAAAAAATAAATGACAAGAAAACAGTGAAAAAAAAACACCCTACTGCAAAAATAAGCAGTAGAAAACCGTAAACTAACCTAACGTGGAAAGAAAGCAGTTAAGAGAAAACACAAAGAAAATACACAGTGAAAATTAGAACCGAAAGTTGTACTATTTGTTTGAATAAAATGCCTAAAAATTAAATACCAACAATTCAGTGAATTGCCATAAATGCAAATGGGACTGTACACATGAAATTTGCGAATATGAACACCACACACTGATTCAGAATATTCGAACGAGGAGTAATTGGACAACATTTTTTTTTATTGTATTTTCTAAAATTAACTTCTAGAATTTTTATGAATTTTAACTTTTTTCTTTACATTTTGTTAGTGCTACCATTCATTTTTTATTACCTTTTAATATATACATCCTTAATATATTTAACTTTCTTATGAAAAATACAAAACATAAAAAAAAAAATGGTATTTTATTTGGCATATTCCCACTTAACCCCAGGTCTGAAATTGAGCTTTTTTGATAATCGCTCCAAAAGCTATTAAATGTCATATAAATGGTATTCTGTTAATGCAAAAGTTAGATCATGAACCAGTCTATGAAATAGTCCTTCAAAAGAATTTTAAAAATTATTCAAATGTACTTTTTTGGAGGAAAATCAAAACGAGTCCCACTTTATTCCAGGCTTCCCTATAATTTTAGTACTTCAATTCATTCGACTTTTGAGCAGAAACAATGAGCTTGGGGGAGGGGTACATGAGGGTCGTTTTTTAATTGTTTGCACTTGGTGTTCTAGGAGGGTTGTTTTTTTAATTTTTTGCAACTTGTGGTACTATGCTCTCATCTACTGGAGAACAATCAAGGTATGTAAATATAATATAAATACGCTTATATACAAAACATCTTTGCAAAATATAAAATCACATATTTTGTATCTCCGATGTTTTAAAACTGTCTAGTGTAGTGCCATTTTTTGCGAAATGGCACCGCACAAATAAAATACGACGTTGATGTTAAACTCCGTAAAATGTACACACCGTAAACATTATACGCCGTACGACACTAAACACCGTCACAACCATTAATTTTCAACGATTTTTCCTGCATTATTTAAATATGCTTTATTTTTTATGAAAACATCAAAAGTTGTAGATTTTGTGTCTTCAATTTTTGATATAATCTGAAAAAATATTCCTATAAACATTATTATATCATAATTCTGTTTATGTTTTCAACGGACAGACATCTATGCTTTTTTGGTTACGGCTGCGCAAAAAACAACAACATCGGCAACTGACAGTTGCGCAAAAAAACACAGCAACAACAATAGGTGTGAAATAATTAAATTTCTATGATTTTTCCTGCAGCATTTAAACACGCTTTATTTTTTATGAAAATATCAAAAGTTGTAGATTTTGTGTCTTCAATTTTTGATATAATCTGAAAAAATATTCCTATAAACATTTTTACATCATAATTCTGTTTCTGTTTTCAACAGACAGACATCTATGCATTTTTATACTTTTTTCTTTTGCAGCAGACGGACGGACACCTACATTATATTGTAGTGTTGTCTCACTCTCTCTCACATGGCTCTTATGGCATGCGACCTGTCAAAGGTGAACTTTGAAGTTCACTTAACGTTAAAGATCACTTAAAAAAAAAAGGCACGCATACATTAAAAGTTTTGTGTATAATGCACCTATACATTCTTGAAATTTTCCAACTTACATTGTATATATTGGAAATCGTGTTCAACACATTCAAAGATTCTCAACACATCCAAACGTTAACTTTCATCAAATCAAATTAAATGAAATTTCTGTTTTCGTGATATTGAGCAAATTTTGTATGTTTCATGGGTTTTCAAGTAATTATGCTACGATAATAAATTAAATGTGTTGAATTATGTTAAATAGCTTTAAAAAAGCAAGAAAATATTAAATTCTATTTAAACATTTGAAATTTTAATATTTCTTTATATTGTATTTTTTATATTTAGTTACTTTTGAACTATTACAAAATATTAAAATAATTTAAATATTTAAAAACTAAAAAAATATCGTCACCGTATAATTCCATTAAAAATAAAAAAAATATTGTTGAAAATATCGGTAACGAAATCGGTAACGCGCCAATTCGCATACCTCAAGGGTGGTGCGGAAAATGCGTAAATATATTTAAATTGTAATAAAAAGTATAAAAAAAAAATATAAATTTTACAGTGTTTATCTCTTGTTTTTATAAAAATATAATACAAATTTTACAGGTGGTCTTCAGAAAAAACAATTTGGTAATGTATAATTTTTAATTTTAAAAAACATAAAATATATAATAACATTTTTTGTAACATTTTTGTTGTAAATTAGAAATATTTGGTTAAAAAAACAAAGAAATTAATTGAATAAAATAAAAATTATAAAATAACATTTAAATTTATATTTTATGTTACTAACATTTTTTGTTTGGTTAAAAGAACAAGTCCACTCATATACAAGTATACAAGGAAGCAAGTAAATCCAACAAAAAAAATGTTAGTGACATAAAAGAAAAATGTTGCTTTTCTGCATGGATTGTAAATTTTATTATGAATTATGTTAAATTATATTAAAAAACAGTAACATATAAATTAAATTATCAATATTAATGTTCACGCAAAACGGCGTCTTTTTAAGGGTTTTCTAATATATTCAAAAATTATTAAAAACATAGAAATTTATGGTTTTTTCATATGATTTGAGCAATATAATGAACTCTTGGGGACAAACCAAAGTGTTTGCCATATAGATTTAGGAAATGTATAAAAATACAAAATATGATTGCAATTCAAAGAAAGAAAATAAATAAACATTAAAATAATCTAATCAATACAAAGTGTATATTTTAAATTTAGTAACATTTGTATTATGAAATAAAATTAAAACATATTTTCAACAATATTTTTTTATTTTTAATGGAATTATACGGTGACGATATTTTTTTAGTTTTTAAATATTTAAATTATTTTAATATTTTGTAATAGTTCAAAAGTAACTAAATATAAAAAATACAATATAAAGAAATATTAAAATTTCAAATGTTTAAATAGAATTTAATATTTTCTTGCTTTTTTAAAGCTATTTAACATAATTCAACACATTTAATTTATTATCGTAGCATAATTACTTGAAAACCCATGAAACATACAAAATTTGCTCAATATCACGAAAACAGAAATTTCATTTAATTTGATTTGATGAAAGTTAACGTTTGGATGTGTTGAGAATCTTTGAATGTGTTGAACACGATTTCCAATATATACAATGTAAGTTGGAAAATTTCAAGAATGTATAGGTGCATTATACACAAAACTTTTAATGTATGCGTGCCTTTTTTTTTTAAGTGATCTTCAACGTTAAGTGAACTT
This sequence comes from Dryomyza anilis, assembly GCA_951804985.1. NCBI lineage: Eukaryota > Metazoa > Arthropoda > Insecta > Diptera > Dryomyzidae > Dryomyza > Dryomyza anilis. The sequence continues at coordinate 97,745,525 of OX638130.1, read as the reverse complement.
CAAAGTTCACCTTTGACAGGTCGCATGCCATAAGAGCCATGTGAGAGAGAGTGAGACAACACTACAATATAATGTAGGTGTCCGTCCGTCTGCTGCAAAAGAAAAAAGTATAAAAATGCATAGATGTCTGTCTGTTGAAAACAGAAACAGAATTATGATGTAAAAATGTTTATAGGAATATTTTTTCAGATTATATCAAAAATTGAAGACACAAAATCTACAACTTTTGATATTTTCATAAAAAATAAAGCGTGTTTAAATGCTGCAGGAAAAATCATAGAAATTTAATTATTTCACACCTATTGTTGTTGCTGTGTTTTTTTGCGCAACTGTCAGTTGCCGATGTTGTTGTTTTTTGCGCAGCCGTAACCAAAAAAGCATAGATGTCTGTCCGTTGAAAACATAAACAGAATTATGATATAATAATGTTTATAGGAATATTTTTTCAGATTATATCAAAAATTGAAGACACAAAATCTACAACTTTTGATGTTTTCATAAAAAATAAAGCATATTTAAATAATGCAGGAAAAATCGTTGAAAATTAATTATTTTCCAACTATTGTTGTTGCTGCTTTTTGTGCAGCCGTAACATTAGAAATTAAAGGGGCACGACAAGTGTTTGTACAACAAGTGTATGGTTTGTCTCATTTTATTTGCTGCACAGAATAATTTAGTACTATAAAATTATGGTTGGCTAAATGACAACCGCATCTTTTTAGTACAAAACATAGCCAGCCAGAAACTTAACCATCTTATATATATAAAGTCTTTGGCCATAACAATACGGGAACAAAACGGAAAACGCAACCACCTTCGCGACTCGCTTTCCACTACAAAGAACACACAAAAAAATGGTGATATTAACAAAAATCCAATCTAAAGTAACAAAATATTTGTTAATATAGAGGAAAAAAAATATTTGTTATATTTACAATTCTCTTTTTATTGTTATAACAAATTGTCTTATTCGTATAATAAAGTACTTTTTTGTTCCAATAACAAAGTTAATGTATACACTAATAAAACGAAAGATGGTTGAAAAGCATTGGAGCCTTAATCATCATTGCAATTGCAAATTATTCAAGTCAAATATTTGACACTTTTTGTAATATTTAGACAATATTAGTCTTGCTACAAAAGCATTAATATCTGTGGAATATGTGAATATTTGCAGCAATGCAGTGAATCTATCACAAATATGACATTGCAAATTTATTTGTATTTCCTGCATATTGAAATTGTTAAAGCGAGTAGTATTTTAGTTGCAGCAACACTCTCATAAACATTCTGTTTTCTTAGTGTATGATAAACAAATATATACAAAGACCCTATAAATCCCTGTGATCGAAAACAGTAAAGTAGTGTATTGTAGGCTCCCTTTTTCTTATATCACTAAATATACATGCTACAAATCAATTGTTTATATAACAAAGACACAATTTTATCTGTTCACATAACGAATCTCCGTTTTGTTCGTATAACAGAATTATTTTGAATTGTTTAATCAACAAATGCAGCTTTTCTATTTACAAAAATCATTGTCCTATTAACAAAATGCTAAATAATCATGCCAATTATGGAATCCCGGGAATCCATTGCGGCGGGAAAATTGCTTAAAAGTGATTATTGAATGCCTGGGGTTGATTGCAGCGGGAGTCGATATAGCAGTCCGCCAATTTGAATAAAATATCTGTATTATTGAAAACGCGGCGGATTTGGTCTTCATAGATATCTATTCACTTTTCAAACACACCCTTCTTTAATACTATAATTTCTTGTTTTGTTTGTCTGCCAACATTATATCGTCTTCAAAATAAAAAATAAGTCCAATTGAAGCCATTTCACTTTGTTTAATTTTATTACATTTCACTTTTGACAGCAAACAGCTGTTTTCGGAGTGTTTTTGGAGGTTTGATAAGGTAGTTGATTTGAGCGAATTCAATAATATAATTAATCCGAAAAAGTGAATCGAATCTACTGCCGCCGCATTGGATTCCTGATATTCCATAATCGATTTTGTTTTATTAGCAATTTTAAAAACATAGTTTTAGTTAACTACACAAATGTAAATCTTGTAAGATTTACAAGTATTTGTTAATATATCATGTACTAAACATTGACTGGTACGGATTACAAAAAAAAATTGTGGGAAGAACAAAAAGTTTTAAAAATCATTGTTTAATAAACAAAACATTTTTACTGTTGACTGACGATAAAACATATTAAATATATTTAAAAAAAATTTGCATTTTTAGCGCGAGAATTCAGCACAGCATAAAAATATACATTTATATAATTTAAATTTTTTTAACAATTTCTAATGGCGGGAATTCTGGACAAATTTGCCCTTCTTTCAACAATTATGTCAAAATTGATTCGTTTATCAAGGTCATATGTCTGAAATGTATCACGTTTGAGGTGTTTTCACGAACGTGATTTTTTTTACAGACAAACCGATGACACGACAAGATTCAGCAACCTTTAAGGATTAAGATGTGAAAATATGGAAACCTTGGTAATTCTGGAAGGTCCTTTTTTGATCCGTTTTTCAAGGTCATATGTCATAATTTTGAAAAAGTGTCAAGTTTGAGGGGTTTTCACGATAATTCACGAACGTGATTTTTTTTTTACAGAGAAACCGATTACACGAAAAGATTCAGCAACCTTTAAGGATTAAGTTGTGAAAATATGGAGACCTTGGTAATTCTGGAAGGTCCTTTTTTGATCCGTTTTTCAAATTTTTAAAATTTGTTTTTTTTATTTCAATGTATACATTGAAAACATAAAACCTAGTTGCATTTAATTAAACGCGGGGAACCGGCGACCAATAAATTTTTAACTTATAAGCACGCTGATCGTGAGCCGGCTATAGATCACAAACCGGATTGTTTCATGGCGTCCGACCAGGGGCCCTGTTTCGCGATTCTGTAAGTTATTAACGGTAAATATCGCTAACTAACAAGAATTGTAGCTTGCGAAAGCGATAGTTATGAAAAAAGTAATTTCTAATTCGTTAACGATATCGATTTTTATCGTTGATCTGTTACAGAATCGCCCTACTGAAGTGTGAAACAAAAATAAATATTGCACAACATTTTTCAATACACTAAGAAAACAAAGATTACCAGAAATATTACAGCCCTAAATATCAAGTTATTTACAATTTATTTTGATCGTCTTTGAGACAACCATCTCTAAAATATTGTAAATATCACAATTTGCATTGCCGTTGTGGCAAACATTAATAGTAATAATATTAAGGGCCAGTTTTTCAGTGCTAGTTGAACTTTGTTTGTGGTTTAAACTTCGTTTGAAATCAGAATCGATTTTTTCAATGAACTTGAACCGTCGTTTAAACTTAGTTTAAACGACCGATGCTGATGGTTTAAACTACGTTTAAACTTTGAAAGTTTTGACATGAATTTTTTTCACAACACTTTTCACTATTTTCTTCGCTGCGTTGTTTCACTTTATTAATTGTTGTATTTTTGCACACTATTTATTAAACAAATCTCTCACGTGCACTTTAGTTGCTCGATCTGTTGCTAATATTTAAATTTACATTAATTTTATTTTTCTGAAACAATTTTTGTATTTATTTAATTTTGAATGACATTTATCATAAGTCAAAATCGAAAGTATTATATGTCATTAGCCTGTGGTGCCATATGTATTGTCTTGGTATGTGTTCATTTTAAACTATCACTGAAAAACTGCTAACAAAATTAAACGTCGTTTTATTTAAAGAGAAGATTAATTAAACGGAGTTTAAACTACGTTTAAACTAGCACTGAAAAACTGGCCCTAATAGTTTTATTATAAGTTTATTGAAACTTATGGGATGTTTAAATATTTGCTACAAGTCGTACATTTAAAGTAATAGTTGCAGCAAGACTTATAAACATCTTGTTTTCTTAGTGTAGATGTCGATGTCAAGTATTGATCTATATCGCTGAACGCATTTTAATCACATCGTTCAAGTTCATTTAGCTGGCAAACTAACGATTTGCGATGGACAGATTGGGCATTGCACGCAAACTCATTGTTCTGCAATATATTTTTGAAGTAATAATACCATCCGATAGAAAATATCTTCTTTCAAATATATTTCATGTTTTTCGTTGTTGACTGAGGGCTGACATAACAACTTAAAAAAAGCACACAATGCTTAAAAAATGTTTATAATAGATTTTGTATTATTTATCATTTATGTTTTTGAATAAATAAATTTATAATTAAAATATCCGTTGTACAGTTTTCTCTGTGCAGGGGGAATCGCAGGGGGAATCGTCAGGTCCCGAAGATCTCGCTCCGTATCCAGCGGTTGTACTGAAGCTGGAGGGGTCACGTATTGTCGCGACAATCGCCATAGATCACGAGTTGGCGGTCGCAACGGTGGACACAGGCTCCACGAGCAGTTTTGTTAGCGAATTTTGCGCGAAAATGATTCGTACCCCATTCAACTGCAGGAGTACAGAAGTACAGGTGCACATGGCAGACGGATCCACTATGTACGTCAGCGAGCAAATTATGGCGATAGTCAGGCTAGGAAATAGGGAGTGCCGCATGGGTTTTTTGGTGATACCCACAGTCGTCGACGAAATCATCATAGGGATGGATGTTCTGAAACAAGTGGGAACCACCTTGAGTTGCGGCGGGCAGAGTATCACGTTGCAAAAATGGGTGCATCCACCAGTCCAATCACCACTGTGTACGGTAGATGAGCTAGATGAACTAGATGAAGATGTTGGAGGCACGAACGACACCACCACCTACCCCTACAGCACGAAAATATTGCAGCAACGTTGCTGTGACATTGCACTGCAAGACTGAAATATTGCTGCAATGTTCCAGCAATCTATATATGTCCGCCTCCTGGAATATTGCAGCAATATTTAGCAATATTGTAAGAAATGTGTCAGCAACTTATTTGCAATGAAAAAAATAAAAAAAAATTGTACGCCTTAATTATATTTCTTCCTCTCTATTATCTTTATTTATTGTTTTTGCCTATGTTATATACATTTAATAATTTAATTTAATAATTATAATTAATTAATTATAATTATAGAAATATAAAATTGTTTCTTTAAGTTGTCACAAACTGGCATCGAACTCTGGCGTTGAAGTCCACTTCTTAATCTGTTAGGCTACGCATCAACAATGTTTTTGTTTAGATATTTGCCTTCAAAAAAAATTTTTTGAAATTTTCAATTTATTATTAATTGTTACAACATTCAAACAGAATTATAAATGAACACAGGGCTGCCCGAAGTATATCGGTGACTCAGGTTCCACTTTAGTGCGGCGCAGAAAACAATTGTTTTTGGACATCAAACTCATGCCCAACGTAAATTTTTAATACGTTGTTTGCAGTTTTGACTATTTGGAACAATTCTCTATAAGTTTATGTACATCTTTTTATAGGATTGAAATTAAAACTTAATGTTTTTCTGAAGCAATTTTGAATTAAATTATGTTAATTAATTTATTAATTTACACCTTTATTACAAATATTTTTTTCTCTTTGATAGATTTGTTAATTGTGGCATTATAATACAATATTGTATTTTCGCGCTTAGAGTTTTCTTTGGATTGCATTTCGGGAGATTTTTCGAATATATTCTTTTTGGAAATGTTGAAAATTGTATCAAAATCAAAAATTTTTTGAGTTTAGTATTAATTCATGTGTTCAGAATGGTGTAGTGAACGCGCAAGCCAGTAACCGACTTCAGAAAAAATGCCTCGGATACACGATGACAACCTACGAAAACGTATAAATGACCATGATTTACGGATATGCACCTGGAATGTCCGAACCCTTTATAGGGAAGGTGCCACTATACAGCTGGTTGATGTCCTCGAAAGATACAAGGCTGACATCACCGCAATCCAGGAAATGCGATGGACAGGACAGGGCTGTTCTAAACAGGCATCCTGTGACATTTACTACAGCTGCCATGCGGAGAGGCATGAATTTGGTTGTGGATTTGTAGTCGGCAAGAGACTCCGCCACCTTGTCTCTAGTTTCACACCCGTGAACGAACGACTTGCAACAATCCGCATAAAGGCAAAATTCTTCTATATCAGCCTAATTTGTGCGCACGCTCCGACTAATAAGAAGGACGATGAAACTAAAGAGACTTTCTATGAGCGCCTCGACGAAGCCTATGAGCGCTGCCCCCGTCACGACATCAAAATTGTGATTGGCGACTTTAATGCCAAGGTGGGCCAGGGTGGGTATCTTTGGTTCAACGGTTGGACACTTCAGCCTCCACGACAACACCTCCGACAATGGAATGAGGCTGATCGACTTCGCCGCAGCACGAAACATGGTAATTAGTGGTACTAGATTCAAACATCTCAATATTCACAAGGCCACGTGGCGGTCAGTCGATCAGAACACGCGCAACCAAATTGATAATGTTGTGATTGACGGAAGGTACGCTTCTAGTGTGATGGATGTACGCTCGATCCGAATTGCCAACATCGACTCGGATTACTTGCTTGTAGCAGCCAAGGTTTGCACACGCTTATGCGCTGCGAAAAACGCACGGAAACCCACGCCAAGAAAGCTAGACGTCAGTAAGCTGCACACACAACAGACCGAACAAGCCTATGCCGCTCGACTCTCACACCTGCTTGCTGAAGGCACTCCCCCTCTCGATGATATATGCGCGCAGTGGACACACGTCTCCCGCTCAATGCTGCAGAGAAAGACGCTGCATATAGAGCCTCCCTGCAGTCGGTAGGTACGCGAGCCGCGAAGCAGCGATACAGAGAGAAGAGGAAGGAGGAGAGACATCTTTTTATGCGCCAGAAAAGATAATTAGAAAGACGCGAGTGTGAAGATATTGAGATGCATGGCGACAGGAACGAGGCTCGAAAATTCTTTCAGAAGATAAGACGCCTGACCGGAGGTTGAACGACCGGACCCTCTTCTTGCCAGGACGATGACGGGAATCTAGTAACAGATGTCCAGGGTACACTGAGATTATGGAGAGAGCACTTCTCTGATCTTCTAGGAGGCGATGATGACAACTATTCCGCTAATGGAGAAGACAGCTTGACAACCCCAGTCAACAGGCTGAAAAAACATCAAAGCCGCAGGATAGGATGGTCTGCCTGCTGAGTTGTTTAAGACCGGAATCGATGAGCTCATAACGACCATGCACCAGCTCATCAGCGGAATATGGTCAGAAGAAAGCATGCCTTGCGAATGGAATCTCAGTATACTCTGCCCAATCCTTAAGGATCCCACGATACGCGCCAACTACCGTGGGATAAGTCTCCTCAACATCGCGTATAAAGTTCTAACGAGCGTATTATGTGGAAGACTGAAGCCCATCGTCAACAGACTGATAGGATCTTATCAGTGCGGCTTCAGACCTGGCAAGTCCACCATAGAACCGATTTTCACATTGCGACAAATCCTGGAAAAGACCAAAGAGATCGACACCCACCACCTCTTCGTCCACTACAAAGCTGCCTTCGACAGTCCAATAAGATGTCGCATATACGCCACCATGTCTGAGTTCGGTATACCTGCGAACTTATAAGGCTTTGCAGGATGACCCTGATCGACACACGTTGCTCAGTGAGAATTGGGAACAACCTCACCGATACGTTTAATACCGAACGAGGTTTCAGACAAGGCGATTCCCTATCGTGTGACTTCTTCATCCTAATAATGGAGAAGATTGTAAGAGCTGCACAACTCCATCACAATGGCACTATCTTCTACAAGAGTTCCATGCTGCTGGGGTACGCTGATGATATCAACATCATTGGGCAGAGCGTACGAGCAGTCAGTGCAACATTATCCAGTTTAGAGAGGGAATCGCGTCGAATGGGTCTTACGGTGAACGAGGACAAGACGAAGTACCTTGTGTCAACAAAGAAAGAAACCCGGCGTCTTGGACAACACGTCACTATTGACAACCTCAACTTTGAAGTTGTGAAGGACTTCGTATACCTAGGAACCAGCATCAACATGGAAAACAATGTCATCCTGGAGATTAGCCGAAGAATAACTCTTGCCAACAGGTGTTACTTTGGGCTCAGTAGGCAATTGAGGAGCAGAGCACTCTCTTGACGGACAAAAATTACGCTCTATAAGTCGCTCATCATGCCAGTCCTCCTCTATGGCGCTGAGGCATGGACGCTTGCCAACACCGATGAGCGTTCGAGAGAAAGATCCTTCGGAAAATCTATGGCCCGATATGCTTTGAAAACGAGTACAGAATCATATGGAACGACGAGCTGTATGAGCTCTACGCCTACTCGCATTAAGATCCAGCGCCTACGCTGGCTTGGACATGTCGAGCGTATGGATGAAAGCGCTCCAACAAAAAAGGTGTTCAATTCTGTACCCAGTGGTGGTCAACGTAGAAGAGGGCGTCCGAATCTCCGGTGGAGCGACCAAGTGCGAGACAACCTGACAACACTTGGAGTGCAAAACTGGCGCCAGAGCGCGCAATGCAGAAGCGACTGGCGAGGGGTGATTGCTTCGGCCGAAACCCATCATGGGTTGTAATGGCCAAATAAGTAAGTAAGAGTGAGAACGGCTAAAAATCCCGATTGCAATAGTCTCAAAAACGTAATAGGAAAAAACGTGAGTAAGCAGTCAAAATCAGCACCAGCGATTTATGTAGAATTGATGTACGGTATGTCCATGGGAAAAATCGTGTTTGGGTAGAATTATTATAATTATTATTTTTTTATTGGGGAGTAGTCTACGGATCACAATTTTTTACTTTTGTTATACAATAAACACAATTTAAAACCATATAAACATTTATTTCGATTATAGCTGTCACAACGAACGGTTTGGAAATTACTTTGCAAGAAATGAAGCCGATAAATAGCATAACGCCAGTCGAACCCTGCCACATTTGTCCGATATGCAACCGAAAATTGAAAAATAGACAAACTTTTCGTCAGCATCTGAAACGACACGATGCCAAAAGAAAGCATGTTTGCAAAATTTGTGGTACGGCCAAAATAACGCATAACGAATTAAAAATTCACATGCAAAAGCATAATCCAAATGCGCCCAAATACAAGTGTCCCCATTGTCCAAACTTTTTAAAACGTAAAAATGATTTGAAGAAACACATAAGAACGATACACGATCGCATACGACAGTATGCTTGTGGAATATGTTCAAACAGTTTTATTACACCAACAGCCAAAATTGAACACGAACGACTGCACACCGGTGAAAAACCCCTTAAATGCGAGTATTGTGAGATGCGTTTTGCATCTCGGAAGGGTCTTAACTCACACCGGCAGTGCCATGATCATAGTCTGCGTCGTTATGTTTGTAAATATTGTTCACATCGTTGTATAACGCGCGAAAATCTGGAGAAACACGAATTGCGACATGTACAGGATCTACCGCATAAATGCAATGTATGTGGTCTAGGTTATGTACAACCTAAGGTTATGCTGCGACATCAAGCAACACACACGCCTGCCGAAGTAGCGGCGGCTAAGAAAAGCAAGGAGGACAAAACTAACACCGTTTGAAGTTACCAAAAGATTGTTTTTAATAAATAGGAAATTATCTAAAATAATCAAAAAGTTTCCGAGTAAACGTATTGGAATATTAGCATTAATTTGAATATTATAATTAGTCTTGACAATTAGGAGAAAAATTGCATTTACGGATTTGTAATACTATTTCTCAACAGTACTATATTTTTATTATTCTAAATATTGGGTGAGAACGGCTTAAAATCACGATTTTAATTTTCTCAAAAACGTTACGTAATAGAAAAAACTGAGCAAGCAGCCAAAATCAGCACCAATGAATTATATAGAATTCATGTATGTGATGTTCATGGGAAAAATCGTGTTGTGCAGTTAATTATACTTTTTTTTACGAGACGTAACCTACGGATTACAATTTTTTACTTTTGCTATACAGTAAACACATTTTTAAACTATATAAACATTTGTTTCGATTATAGCTGTCTCCACGAACGACCTCGACATTCCTCTCCAAGAAATGATGCAGATAAATAGAAAAACGCCAACCAAACCGGTTCACATTTGTCCGATATGCAACAAAAAATTGGAAACTAGACACGTTTTTCTTCAGCATCTGAAACGACACGAGGCCAAAAAAAAACATGTTTGTAAAATTTGTGGTATGGCCAAAATAACACAATACGAATTAAAAATCCACATGGAAACGCATAATCCAAATGCGCCCAGATATAAGTGTCCCCGTTGTCCGAAGAGTTTTAAACGTATATATAATGTAAAAAAACACATAAACGTGGTACACGATCGCATTCTATTGTATGCTTGTGGAATATTTTTGCACAGATTTAGCACACCATCAGCCAAACTTGAACACGAACGATTGCATACCGGTGAAAAACCTTATGAGTGCGAGCATTGTGAGATGCGTTATTCAGCACGGGGAAGTCTTCGCGCACACTGACAGAGTCATGATCGTAGTCTGCGTCGTTTTGTTTGTAAATATTGTTCATATCGTTCTACAACGCGCCAAATTATGGAGCAACACGAAGTGCGACATGTTCAGGATTTACCGCATAGATGCAATGTATGTGGTCTAGGTTATAAACAAGGTATGGTTATGCTGCGACATCAAGCTACGCACACGCCAGCCGAAGAAGTGGCGGCGAAGGCTATGAAAAGCAAGGAGGACAAAGCTAAAACCAGTGCAGTGGTATCTAAATAAAAAAACCAGGTTAGGAAGGTTAGGTCACATGGGAAATTTTGAAGTAGGGAAATTGTGATAGTTGGTGTGATGAATTAGTAAGAATTATAATAGTTATAGTCTAAGCCGACTACCATTTATATTATATGTATACTTAAATACTTAAATTTGTAGTTCTACAAATAACAAAATTAAACATTTCACCCACGTGAACTTTTGTTAATATAGGGCCTGTGCGAATAAAGACTAATTGACTAACTTGTTGCTAATATCGATAACACAGTGTGCTTTTTGTCGTAAAAGTGAGGTATCTTAAAAACTTACTATTACTAATGTCCGCCTCTTTGTTGACTTTTAGCTCTCGAAAAGATAACTAACAAGTTATGTTTAAGTCAACTATTAAAAGGCATCATCAGAAAGTTGTCCTCTAGAAAGCCGATAAGATAGCTTAAATGCAGCTTTTAGTTAACCCTTTTAACTACCAATCATTCGATTATTTACTTTTCCAAAAATTTATGGAAATAATCAAATGACAAACTAATACACATCAAATATATATAAAAATAGACGATAATAATGAAAAACCCAAAGCTATGTTTTAAATTTAAATGCATTTTTATTTGAAATTATTTTAGCTGCACTGTTTGCCACTGCCATAGTCACGTTCTGAGACACCTCCTCACACGGTAGAATGACGCCTGCAGTAAGTAACTGCCCACGAACATTTTCAATTTCATAGACCCGATTTAGTAGCGATTCATAAACGCACTTTACTCGTCGTGGTTAATATTTTTACTCTTATTCGGACATTTTGGTCCACACAAAATACACGGAGCACAAAAAACGCTAACAGCAAACGGTAGGACGCAGCAAAAAAAAAACTAATGACAACTTTGAAGTATGAAATTCAGAGGTGCCACTATGTGGGTATTATCCCGATTTGTTTACTTTAAAAAGTTACCTTTCTGATATATCTATTCGATGCTTAATAGATAACTTTTGTAAGAACCTTTAAATCACCTGAAAAACGATAGTCGCAAAGATAACATTTCGTATTTTGTTCTAGTTGGGCTTAATACGTTATGTTTTATCGATATTAGACAATTAACAAAATAGGAGCCTTTATTCGCACAGGCCCAAAATTAAACTGATTTTAAAATTATTAATTAATGTTTGAAAACCCGAACAAAATATTAAAATTTAAAAGAATAGTTAATTCAGATCCTGAACGGGAAATGTTCTAATAGTAAGAGTGCCGATTGTATTTTAGACGAATTAAAGGTCACTAAAAGTTTGAATTTAAAACTAAATGAAAAACTAAAATACATTTTTTTGCAAACTTTATTAATAGATTTCAGACAGTTTGTAAGTGTGTTGTTTTAGTGTTGTTTCTATGTGTTACGTGTTTGTAATTTATGATATTGTGAATATCATAAATTTTAATAGATTTCAGACAGTTTGTAAGTGTGTTGTTTCTATGTGTTACGTGTTTGTAATTTATGATATTGTGAATATCATAACCACCTTTCGGCCTTTTTGTAAACCTTAATGGTTCAAAATTTTAAAATAAAATAATTTTCATAAGTGATGAAATAAAATTAATATAATGTTGAAATAAAAATCAAAAATTTATTGATGAAAAATATTAAAAAAATAAAATAAAAAAATACAAAAAAAATCTGAATAAATTATTCTTCGTAGCGGCGGTATAAAATAAAAAAGAAAATGTGTTTCAGTGTTTTGTCAATAAAATTGGTACCAAGTTTATATGTGCAAAATTTGGTGAGCGTTTTTGATTCAATCCATTAATTGGAATTAAAGGTTGAGGGGTAATGGGAAAAATAATTACATAAACAAATATTAAAATTTGCATAGCAATTTTAGAAAGTTTCCTGCGGTCGAAATAAATTATTTCTTAACTATTTGGACAGTTTAAACTATTTTCTATATGATATAAATTACTAAAAATGCAAATTTTAATGTTTTCAAAAAATAAAAATATGAGCATATTTGACAGTAAATATTCACTCGACGGGAAACTCGATTGATTTGTTTCCGATGAACATTTTTCGAATATCCCAGCAGATTTTAGAAGCACTTTGCAATCACTTTGGCAATTTATAATGTATTAAGGGAGTCGCTCCAAAAATGGTTCCAGAAGTCGTTATTTTCTCAGGCGATGTCTACACGAGCAAGTACTTTTCAGTCAGCATCTAAGAGAAGCGATCGGAGAAGTACATCTCCATTCGCTTCTACTGCAATGTTTTGTGGAACCACTTTAAGTACTCTTTTTAAATTTCTCTCTTTACTGGTTGAACAACTTCTCTCCCAGTTCCAAAAGACGTAGTTATGGAATAACGTCCGATGGAAAGACTTTTGGAACTACTTCTTAAAATGGTTTCCATGGAATGACTTTTGGAACTACTTCTTAAAATGGTTCTCATGGAATGACTTTTGAAACTACTTCTTAAAATGGTTCGCATGGAATGACTTTTGGAACTACTTCTTAAAATGGTTCCCATGGAATGACTTTTGGAACTACTTCTTAAAATGGTTCCCATGGAATGCCTTTTGGAACACCTTACAAATACTGTTTCCATAGAATAAATACAATAAATGAAATTGTTCATTTAATTTTTATAAAACTAATATAATCAGAAATATTTAAACTTTAAGGTATATTAACAAATTAAATATTTTCATGGACATTTTTGCTCCAAAACTTATTATATTTTTGAGGTTGATATTCTCCAGCTATTATATGGACTTCCTGCGCACCAACCATCTGAGCCATCGACACTACCTGTAGTATCAACATGTTAAATTATATTTTTAATTTAAATAAAAAAGTACTTACTAAATATGTTTTATATCCTATGACACACATGTTTTTAATTGAATTGTTGATTTAGAATACGCAGCTAACTTTATTTTTTTTAAATAAAATATTTCAAAGAGGTTTGATACGTTTTTGTATATTCTCAATTACATTTTAAAAGAAGAGAACGTGAAACGACTTTTTATCGGAACCCAATGTGAAGTTGTTCTCGTTGGTGTGCCGTTAGTACCAAGAGGGAATTTATTCTAAAATCAGTTGTTGTAGAATTGGATAGAGAAACATAGCTCCGTTTGCTTCTACGCTCTCATTAGAGGCTCAAAAACTGTATTCGCTTCTCGTATACGTTCTGCTGGAAGCGAACGTAGAATGACTTTTTATCGGAACCCAATGGGAAGTTGTTCTCGTTGTTGTGCAGTCAGTACCAAGAGGGAAGTTATTCTAGAATCATTTGTTCTAGAATTGGATAAAGAAACATATCTCCGTTTACTTCTACGCTCTCAGTAGATGCTCAAAAACTGTATTCGCTTCTCGTATACGTTCCGCTAGAAGCGAATGTGGAACGACTTTTTATCGGAACCCAATGGGAAGTTGTTCTCGTTGTTGTGCAGTCAGTACCAAGAGGGAAGTTATTCTAGAATCATTTGTTGTAGAATTGGACAAAGAAACATATCTCCGTTTGCTTCTACGCTCTCATTAGAGGCTCAAAAACTGTATTCGCTTCTCAAATACGTTCCGCTAGAAGCGAATGTGGAACGACTTTTCATCGGAACCAAATGTGAAGTTGTTCTCCTTGATGTGCCGTCAGTACCAATAGAGAAGTTATTCTAGAATAGCTGGCTATAGAATTGGATGGAGATACAGATCTTGGTTAAATTCTCTCTCATATTTCCATATTCAACAGATAAATTTAAATTTGTATACTCTTTATAATTCTCGAATATAAAGTGATTCCTAAAATGATTTCACTATAAGCGAACGTGGAAGGACTTTTTATCTTTGCATTCCAAATAAATGTAGTTCCAGAAGTTGTTCTTTTCGGAACAACTTGCGATAAAATCTGCTGGGATATGTCGGATAACTGAGTTACTCGATTTCGTTTTATAAATTCCGACGGAAATAACTCCCGACGTGTTTATCGATTGGCCTGATCGTTCTAACGATAGTAGCTGCTCGACATCACTTGAGGTTGCGTTAGTTGACAAAAATTTTAATAAATAGCATGTTGATGAAAAAAATCTTTATTACAAAATTATTTTAGAGTTCAAAGAATACGATTTATATAAAATAAAAATTGTAGCGAAATTTTAGTAAAGAAAACTAGCATCAAAACAATGGTATCGTTTAAAAGTTACGTGAAGCAAGAATTTGCAATCGAGCAGACGATATCGTTCACAACTCTCAATGCAACGATTGTCGGGTATCGACTTACGCGATTCCACTCCGGACGACGTTGCCTTTTCCGCCGTTCAGCTGCTGCATTAATGCGTATTCGACTATAGTCGAATAGTACATTATTTCAATAATTGCTTTTATATTTTTATTTGGTAATTTAAATACACTCTCAGAAATATATTGTCATTTCCGACAATATTGTAACAATCTTGAAGTTCAAAATATATCTCATAACAGATTGTCAAATTATTGTCGGCTTGACATTCTGATGGTTAATATTGAAAATGTCATGAGATTGTTGTTTATATGGTTGTTTATAACAATCGAGATTGTCAATGAATAAAAATGAAATGTCACTCAAATGTTTTTAAAATTTTTAATTGCAATAAATTTAATATAATGGAGTTTGGCAAAAAAAGATCATGTTCTGCGAGCACATATGTCGCCAAGATCTTAACGATACTGGGACAGCTGCATGAAGGACTTGCTGGCATACATCATCTATCTGCCCGTACACAGGCAGACAAATTTACTAATTTTGCTTATAAATCGCCATCCATTTGTTTATTGTAGTTAAAATGTTATTAAACATAGTAAATTCATATGTAGAAGATTGTAAAAAAATAATTATTGTATATAGTAAATGCAAATGAAACATAGTAAATTTTTGATATTTGAAAATTTGAAAAATTTAAATAAAAAAATATTGATTTTACTACATTCGCATTTGAACATGTAATTTTTAATTATTTAAGTTTATTAATTTCAATCCAAATCCACTAAGGCCAAATGATTACAAATTTTATAACAAATAGTTCATATCACGAATAACAGAAACTACACAGAAAAAAATATTGTACGTATATATAACAATTGATATTAATAGCAAACAAAGTCACATTCCAATTAAAAATATGAATGTATTTACTAATTAATTAATTGTATTTACATATTTTTTAATTAAAACATTAATAGGAATTAATTTAATATAATTTCAATACAACTAAATCTTTAATAGTATTAACTACTTTTATTTGTTACTTTTGACTTTTTCATTTTCTTAAATTGCAACACTGTTTTTTTCTTCTGGATTTCATTTTGTTTTTTGTTTGTGCGTCTCGTGGGTCGGCGGCGTCGTTCAGTTTCTTCTAACATTATTTTCTTCTACGTTGCGATTTTAAAACAGAATATTACATTATTTAGTGTATGTTATGTTATTAAAGCATTAAATGGCTCAATTTATTTTTGAGGTCAAGAATTTGAACAAACAGCTTATGATGCTCATTTTGTTGCATATTGAATCATTAAAGAGCGAATATCAAATTTTATGTCTGACTTAATTAATTGGCCCACCTGTAGAAGTTGTGAAAACTGACTTCGGTAAAACATTCGTTAGGTTGAAAGAATTTTACAAAACATATCAAACAGTATAAATACTTATTTAATATTTATTTTATGTTATCTATTCGACAAATATTTTATTTAATTTAACAAAATATTTAATTGATCCAAATTTCTATCGAATGAAATTTTTAATTGATGTTACTAATTAATTAATTAATGATTTAAAAATACCCAATAAAAAATATAATCAATCTGACAAAAAAATTAATTAATGTTTCTCCAATTAACATATTCTCATTATTACGAATATGGGATTCAATGCTACTAAAAGTTACATCGGCTGAGTTTCAATTAAAAATTAATTGGATTGATTAACATTTTAGTTATATTTACACACTTTTTTTTCTGTGTGTACCATAATAATCTAAATACAACTCAGCTAAAAACTAAAAAGGCACATTTTTTTGGATAAAATCCCTTTTTTCTCTTTAAAAGGCACACTGAAAAATTGTTTCAAAACAATCACTGTTCAATTGCTGTGAAATAGTGAAAATTTGTGTACAGTGAAAACAGATTCAAATATAAATAAATTTTTAAAAAAGTAGAAAAACATGAGAGAAAAATTAACGGCTGCAACATTACCGACTCGTTGTCGTATATGTCTTGCAAAACTAAAAAAAAAATCCAATGTCATCTACAATGTGCACCGCGTTCCGAATTTGTCGCATCTGTTGCATAGCTATTTACTTGTGGATGTAAATGATGACGATGACTTCTATCCGAAGATACTCTGTCAGCAGTGCTACGATAAGCTGCAGGACATTATAACATTTCGTAATTTAGCATGTAAAACGGCGATTGTATTGAGTAAAATATTAAATGATGACTTACCAGCATCAAGCAAGTCTACGGTATCATCAACCAATACTTTAGAAACACCAAGCAAGTCTTTGGAATCGGCCGCAGTTAAAGACCCGACAGAAGAACCTGTGAACGTGATTCCAATAACAAGAATATCTTTGAAATCAACCGCAGTTATAACTCCTCCTACGCCCATTGTGGAAGATAATCGACGTAAAAGCAAGCGTCATCAACCAAAAGGACAAGATGACGATGATCAATTGGTAAGTTACTGCACCCAGAAATAAGACATGGTAAATTAATGGTATTCTTATAATAAAACCATTTTTTTTTTCTAATGAAATATGTCAATAGGATGCATACCATTGGTATAATAATCAAACAATTGGTAAAATAGTTTGTACCATTAATTTTATAATTGGCCCTGTTTAATATACTATTAAGTCCAATAAGTATAACTCGATTAAAACGATAAACGTATATAATGTAGTATAGATTAATCACTGGGCACTGCCTAATAGGAAACCGCATATTGATTGGGTGTAATATCAAATAACTGGTGCATAAACTGCAATGAACCAGAAGTGCAAGAAACACCTGAACGTCTTCTATGCCTCTGTCCTGCACTGGACAAAAATAGACACAATATTCTTGCACAAGCCTTATTTAACTCCATACAAGAAGTATATGAGAAAATACATATATTTGCAGCAAAGACTGTAATATTCATGGACAAGAACCACGAAATTGAAGGGTTTGGTGTAATAACATGCTATGCCACAAAATAAAATTTTAAAATAATGGCATTCAAAGTTTTGAAAAATCTATAAATAAGACTAATAACAATATCAGTTTCTAGTTATTTTGAAAAAATTTTGCATGTTTTCATCGGGTCTGGTACGATAAGTTGAAATTTAAAATATCGAAACTAAAAATACCGAAGACAAAAATGTAGAAAATAAAAATACCGAAACCTAAAAATGTCGAAAACAAAAATGTTGAAAACAAAAATGTAGAAAATAAAAATGTTGAAAACTAAAATGTTGAAAAATAAAATGTCGAAAACTAAAAATGTCGAAATTTAAAATGCCGAAATAATTTTTAAACGAAAAAATGTCGAAATTAATGCATAGTAACAAAAATATCGATTCTTGTGTAAGAAAAATATTTTAGTAAGCAACAAATTTAAATAAATATAATAAAGTAAGAAGATAAAGATTTTAAAAAATAACATATTCGTAACTCAGACACCAAAATTCTGAGTCCGGTCGTTTCGCTACTTTAGGATCCGTGCGTAATGTAATTCAGGGCGAATATGTCCGAATTTGTTCCATTTCGCATGGATCCTAGAGTAGCTAAACATTTGTATTCGTACGGAGGTTCATATTTCCGCCACGATAGGACTCAGGTGGGGTGAGAACATACCATGAGCTGCAAATATTAATTTAAAACTATAACAACTATTAAAAAATATGAATTTAATTTGAAGGCGTAATTTTTAAATATTATGCCTTCAAAATACCATCTTGAAATTTGGCGCGAACATTTATAATCAATCAACAAAAATGTTGAATTAAGTACTTGAAATCTGAAGTGCAGGGATAATGATCATTAGCCACATTAACGGAGTTACTAGCATCAATAGATGATGCATATGAACCACCGTACAAGAAGTGATCTTTCTAACTTTAATCAATATCAGTATCTCAGGAAATAATGCATATCGCGAAACCCAAAATTCCATTGATATCGCAGAATGTGAGTTGCAACCTCTATCGATTTGGTGTGGCTCAAATAAGATTTGAAATTTGTATTTCAACATTTTGATATTTCGACATTTTAATTTTCGAAATTTTTTGCACCTATAAAAAAATGTGTGCATATTTATTTTTAATTTTTTTCGACATTTTTAGCTTTAATATATTTTTTCGACATTTTTTGTTTCTGCCAAAAATGGTTCCGGCATTTTAAGGCTTTTAAAATTTCGAAATTTTTAGGTTTCGACATTTTATTTTTCGAAATATCGTACGGATCCCGTTTTCATCTATCATTCATGTTTGAATGGAAGTCTACAAATCATCTGAATACCATGAAAACAGTACCTTTTTTTTTGAAAAATAAGTGGCTTATCAAGTTATTGCCCAAACTAAATAGATGAATTAATCGAAAAATGTGTAGCGTAAAAATTGATAAGCCAGACTCGACCAAATATGTTCACAGTTTTTATGCAGTAACATGATAAGCATAAGGCCTAATGCATTAATGATTAAGTTCTTAATTATTTTTTTTTGTCAAAACAAGAAAGGCACATACACATAAAGTCGAACTAACAAAGGGTTTTTCAAAAAGAGCGCTACAATATAAAAGTTTTTTTAAATAAAACAAAAACGGTTTTGGATATCAATGAAATTCTTTATTCCTGTTAAAGTACGTTCGATGCCATTATGTATGGAACTCGATTTCTTTTGCATGGCCACCACGGTCACGCTTGCAAAAGTCCAGACGCTGTACCCAATTTTCGACGGTTTTCAAGCATAAATCGGCCGATACTGCTGTAATTTCACGTTCGATATACGTACGAAGTTCATCAATCGTCGCTGGCTTGTTGGCATAGATCATAGACTTGACGTAGTCCCACAGGAAATAGTCTAACGGTGTCAAATCGCACGACCGAGGCGGCATTTCGTGACTCCGAATTTCGGTAGTAAATTTTAATAATTTCGACTCGTTGTTGGCTCGTATATCTTTTCATTATGAAAAGGCAAACCTTACTGAAGAGAAATGTCAAAAGAGCGGCAAGAAATATGGCGTCGTTTGCTGTCCCTGTCGCTCTACTTTTGTAGCGTCCCTGTTGAGAAACCCGTTATATTGATTACACTGTTCTACAAGGATTTTCATCTGTTTGATGTCGGTCCCCTGATTCTTGCTGCGTACTCAGAATTTGCCCTGCCCTAGACGTAGCGATTTTGCAAAAAAAATTGGGTCAAAGGCAGTTTTAGGTACTTTATATCGCAAGTTATCGCACGATTTCGACATGTTCCATGTTCATCACAAAATTGGCAAAAAAAGTCTGTGCTATTAATTTTTCCAAAAAATCAAAAAGAAATTTGTGTTACCTAAAAAGTGTGTCGAGAGAGTAATTTATCACAATTCTCTAAGCTCTCTTAAAAAACATTTTAATATTAGTTCGCAATGTTTTTGCTGTCAAAATTTCGAAAAAATGTTTTAAACTTTAGCTTACTGAAATTTTTCGGAATTTTTTTTAAAATTATGTAAATATTTGATTAAAATGATATATATACATTTTCATACTGAAATAATGTAGTGGTCCAAAATCGGACAAAATTCTTAGCATCTGATGTCCGCATTAAGGGGAAACATGATGGGAAAAATTTGCACTACTTAATCTCCTGGTCTATATTTGACTCGTCAGGCTTTAATGGGTTCAAAAATGTATTTCACATCAGTCATCAACGAATGCTTCTCAGCGACTGAATTGAAATTTATGAATAATCTAATTTTTAAAAAACGTAAAATCGCTCGAATAATTCTAATATGGAATTAGTTTTGCGTGCACTATTATTATTTTTATAAAAACGTATATACCATAATAAGATAGTATTTGAATCCATTGTATGTTTGTCTATATGAAATGACTTTTAGATATTGCCGTCACTTAAAAAACCAAAATTGGAACCAACTGTAGAAAATGAAGCCGTAGATATAAAGACAGAATTTGATGCGGATCCCTTGGAACCATCTTCAACATATGGTGACGTAGATAATGCTAAATCTGCTGACCATTCTAACGAATATGCCATCACACCAGTGTACGACAGATCAGACACCAACCCAGATGTAAATATTGTAGTTAAGATGGAAACAAGAATGCATTGTATGTTTGTATATCTGGGATTACTTTTAGATATTGGCGTTGCTTAAAAAAACAAAATTAAAACCTATTGTAAAAAATGAAGCAGTAGAAATTAAGACAGAATTTGATGTGGAGCCCTTGGAACCGTCTTCAACATATGGTGACGTAGATAAGGCTACATATGCTGACAATTCCAACGTCACAACAGTGTTAGACAGATCAGACACTAACCAAGATGTAGATATTGTAGTTAAAACGGAACCGAGTGAGTTTTAAAATATATCCATATTTGTATTGAATTTTATAAGAACTCGGTAACTCTTTAAATAGTGCTTACGGAACAAAATCTTAATTGGGAAAGTGCATCTAATACAACAGATGCAGACAAACAACCTATATCTATAGTTGAGCCGGAAATACGTGAGTTACAAATAATATTACATTTTTAATTTTAATTATATTAATTATATCGTTGTAGAGGAAAAACTTCTAAATCAAATTTTTATAATTTTAAAAATATTGATTTAATTTCAATTATTTCAATAATCAATATGTTGTTATATTTTTAATGTATATTAAAAAAGAAATGAAACCCCCATACGATATATACATTTAAATTATCTAAAGATAGTTTTTAGATATCGTTTTTTCCTGATTTTTTTAAACCAGGAATGGTTTTTTATGAATATCAGTTTTTGTTGGGGTTGCTATCTCTGATAGTTATATTGCACTAATTGAACTAAAGTTTTTGAGAATCTAATGCTTTTGTCATATAAAATATCTATTTATTAAGTGTTTTTGTTAAATTTTGTCTCTACAACGATGATACATATTTTTATATATTGAATTGCTTTATAATGTTGGTCAGTCCGTAGGCTGCGTCATCATTTTTTGTCCTCTTACATTAAAGTACTAAAAAATAATACGGGTTCATATATATTGGACATACCCAGCATAAATTGTATTAAAAAATACATTTTTTATAAAATTCCAAGGCTCATTAGTCATTCAAATATATTTACAAAATTGTATATATTTATTACGATATTTTATACATCTTTGTATATTTTCTGAATATTTGCAAATACATTCTAAAGATAAATATTGAGGGATTGGTATTGAATTGTCCGACAAGCAAAATCTCGTAAATGAAATTCCTTCGCCGGGATACTAAAATTCCAAATATGATCCATGTTATGTATACAAAAATACTTCAATTTATTTTATCTAGTAATATTTGATTATTATTATTATAAACATCCCAGCCAACGCAAGAACTCCGAAAATATTGTTTTCACAATCTTTTGCCTGAGCCTGAGCGCGCATGTTTTATTTAGAAAAGAGTTTTGAAATATACTTTATCTGATAAAAATGCGTCATTCCGACCTGATCATAGTTACAAAGCTCTTTTAGAAGTCTTGTATCGGAGCCTAGCAACAATCTAGCAGGGAGCCTAAAAATAATCAGGAAATGCTCTTGTATAAGATTCATTTTATATCGAAAAAAGCTTCCGAAAAGACTCCTAATAGAGTCGAAAAATTGCATGCGCTTGCGTTACAATAAAACAATATCAAATAGGAGCAATAAACATGTTTTTTTTATATTTTAATTGCAAATAACGGCGAATATAATAGTAAAA
This sequence comes from Dryomyza anilis, assembly GCA_951804985.1. Taxonomy (NCBI): domain Eukaryota; kingdom Metazoa; phylum Arthropoda; class Insecta; order Diptera; family Dryomyzidae; genus Dryomyza; species Dryomyza anilis. Next base: position 97,722,880 of record OX638130.1, on the reverse strand, counting down.
AAAACATCATTAAAGTGGGAATCATCGCACCTCTGCACATGCGATGCTGCAACAGCGACTGGCTCTACTTTAAAAATATTGCACTGATATTGATATGGCTGCAGAAGTCTTTGGCTGTATATATCCAGATATTCATATATCCAGTATATTCAAAAATATTTCTCGATGTCAAATGTCTGCGACTGTATTTTAGCTATACATTGTTCGCACACCGTCATCTGTACTGCTTGTGTCTGCGGGAATAAATGGAATTAAGTATAAATAAGCTTAAGTTTAATTTTTTTACTGACTTACCATAATAATTATGCGCCACAACACACGGTTTTTTTATATTTACAATTTATAATATTATTTTTTTTTTGACAAAGTGTTTGGCATTTATTTCTGAAAGCACAAAAAATAAATTGTACTAAAACACTTGTGAAATGAAATCAAAACATTCATCTTAGATTCAAAATACAGGAGCCTGAGTGTAACTTGAACTCTGGCGTTAGCTGGGATATTTATTTCATAAATTAATTACAAAATATTTACTTAAATAACTACCCAGCAAACATTTTGAGCCTTTTAAGACGTTCCTGTAGGATTATTGGAGCGATGGTACCATATTTTGTTGCTTCATCTCCATGCGTGTTGCCAGTGATTTCAATGTGGCTCGGATTCAACATAATTTTTATTTTTTTAGCAAATGAAATTAGCAAATCTCTAATTTTTCAGAACGTTTCGTTTTGGTGTATAGGATTTAGAATAGCTTTTATGGCAGCGAGTGAATCCGTGCAAATAATATGTTTTCCTCTTAATTTTTTGCATCTATATGTTGCGTCCCAGATGGCCTCCGTTTCTGCTGTCAAGATAGAGTAGTCATCGTTTTATCTTGCGAGTTTGTTAATGTTGTATTTTTTTTTTTACTTTTGCTATACAATAAACACATTTTTAAACCATATACACATTTATTTCGATTATAGCTGTCTCAACGAACGGCCTGGACATTCCTCTCCAAGAAATAAATCAGATAAATAGCATAACGCCATCCGAAACCACCGACCACATTTGTCCGATATGCAACAGCAAATTGAAAAATAGACAAACTTTTCTTCAGCATCTGAAACGACACGATGACGAAAGGAAACATGTTTGTAAAATTTGTGGTACGGCCAGAATAACACGTAGCGAATTAAATACTCACATGCAAACGCATAATCCAAATGCGCCCAAATATCAGTGTCCCCGTTGTCCAAAGTTTTTCAAACATAAATATGACATAAAGAAACACATAAGCGTGGTACACGATCGCATTCGACTGTTTGCTTGTGGAATATGTTCGCAAAGTTTTACCTCACCAGCGGCTAAAATAGATCACGAACGACTGCACACCGGTGAAAAGCCCTTTGCATGCGAGCATTGTGAGATGCGTTTTACATCGCGGAAGGGTCTTTACTCACACCAGCAGACCCATGATCTTAGTCTGCGTCGTTATGTTTGTAAATATTGCTCACATCGTTGTATAACGCGTGAAAATCTGGAGATACACGAAGTGCGACATGTACAGGATCTACCGCATAGATGCAATGTATGTGGTCTAGGTTATAAACAAGCAAAGGTTATGCTGCGACATCAAGCAACACACACGCCAGCCGAAGTAGCGGAGGCGGCGGCTAAGAAAGCAAGGAGTACAAATCTAAACCCAGTTGAAATTACCACAATTTTTTTTTTAAATATATCAAAAATTGACTAAAAAAAATTAAAAGTTTCCGAGTATATATGCAGTTATTTTATAAACGTATTGGAATATTAGCATTCATTAGAATATTAAAATTAGTATGGACAGTTAGGAGAAAAATAAAATTAAATAATAGAAATTAAATAATAGGAAAAAAACTGTATATGTTGTCAAAATCAGCACCAGCAAATTATATAGAATTGATGTATGGGATGTCCATGGGAAAAATCGTGTTGGGTAGAATTATTATATATTTTTTTTTTGGCGTAGCCTACGGATAACATACTTTTTACTTTTGCTATACAGTAAAGACATTTTTAAATCATATACACATTTGTTTCGATTATAGCTGTTTCAACGAACGGTCCGGAAAATCATCTCCGAAAAATAAAGCCGATAAATAGCATAACGCCAACCGAACCCGACCACATTTGTCCGCTATGCAACAGCAAATTGAGAAATAGACAAATTTTTCTTCAGCATCTGAGACGACACGTTGCCAGAAGAAAGCATGTTTGTAAAACTTGTGGTATGGGCAAAAAAACACAATACGAATTAAAAATCCACATGGAAACGCATAATCCAAATGCGCCCAAATACAAGTGTCCCATTTGTCCAAAGTTTTTAGGACGTACAAATGATTTGAAAAAACACATAAGAACGATACACGATGGCATTCGACTGCATGCTTGTTCAATATGTTCGCTCAGTTTTGCCACACTCACACTCAAAGTTAATCACGAACGACTGCACACCGGTGAAAAGCCCTATGCATGCGAGCATTGTGAGATGCGTTTTTCAACGCAGAGTGGTGTTAACTCACACCGGCAGAGCCATGATCATAGTCTGCGTCGTTATGCTTGTAAATATTGTTCACATCGTAGTATAACACGCATAAATCTGGAGCAACACGAAGTGCGACATGTTCAGGATTTACCGCATAAATGCAATATATGTGGCCTTGGTTATGTAATTGCCAAGCTTATGCTGCGACATCAAGCAAAACACACGCCAGCCGAAGTAGCTGCGGCGGAGGCTAAAAAAAGCAAGGAGACTAACAAAGCTGAAACCAATGCAAGCAAGAAAAGACGACGCCCGGTGGTATCTAAGGAGGATAAGAAAATCAAAAAGAACACAGCTGAAACCAATGCAAGCAAGAAGTGACGACGCCCGATGGTATCTAAATAAAAAAAAAAATAAAAATATTGGGTCATATTAATATAAATCGACGTTGCTCAAAACTTTAAGCAAGTGCTTCGAATTGTCAAAATGTTACGCATTTCCCATTAAGTAATTTAGGTGCGCTCTGAAATTGGAGTCATAATGCAGACCAATTTTTGAGTGTTTTATGAGCCCTCTGAAAGATGACTCTTAAAAGTATCTTATTTCCACGAGGTGGTTTCTGGTTTAATGTTCCCTGAAATATCTCTGACATTGCACTTGACACTCCATTAGATGCCCTCTGTCTACTGGAGATGCCCTCTGATGCAATGATAACAGAAATATTACCAAGACGAAATTTTGAGGTTTGCCAACCTGACATTCAAGACTGGCTAACGCCTTACTGTGAGCCAGGTAGAGGGTCGCACCGCATTTTCACAGACGGCTCCAGAACCGATCAGGGATCTGGTGCTGGAGTGTTTGTGGAACCGGATGACCGCAGACTTCATCTTAGGCGACAATGCCTCGGTATTTCAAGCCGAAGTTTATGCTATACTTATGGCTATGGACTACATTGCGGATAATAGATGGCAGAACAGAGCTATATCACTTTGCACCGATAGTCAGGCTGCTCTTATGGCTTTGAACAACCCGATCATCACATCCAAAATTGTACGTCAATGAAGATCACGTCTCAACTGAAACTGATTTGGGTGCCGTGTCATAAAGGTGTTTCGGGCAATGAAACATCTGACGAACTAGCACGTGCTGGATCTGAGGATAATCCATTTGGACCAGAACCTATGCTTGGACTACCTGCATCTACGGGAAAATTCGGCATCAGCTCTTGTGTCGCCTCTGCTCACAAGAGCAGATGGCTGAATGAGACGAAATGCAGATTCTCCAAGCTCATGACACCGACGATAACCAAAAGATCGGCCTCGTTTCTACTTTCCTTAAGTAGAGAGGAGTGCAGAAAACTGACGGGGCTTCTAACGGGACACAACGCATGTGGAAAACACATGAACGCAATCGGCCTGGCCGAAAGCGCATTATGTTCTGCCTGCTACGAAGAAACTGGCACCACAGAGCACTATCTCTGTGACTGTCCAGCATTTTCTAGAATTAGAAGGCAGATCTTAGGCACAGACGTGATGAGAGAGGATCAGCTTCACTCTTTATCACACTCTTTATCAATAATGAATCTAAGAAGTATCATTAAAAACCAGGTAACTGGGCCACAGCACAATGGATATAACCCTGTCTGAGTGCTGTGGCTCTATTTTTATCCCACAAAAAAAAAATCTTATTTAAGACTGTTTTCGAAGCTCTCAAAAATATTATTCAGAAAAGATTCATATTTAGAAGTTATTTAGGAGCACTCATAAATTAGACTCCTAAAAACATAAAAAATAGAATTGTTTCTCAGCGCTCAGAAAATAGACTAATAAAAGTTCTATATTTTAGATTGCTTTAGTAACGCTCCAAAATTTGACTCATAAAAGAGTCTCATTTATGAGTGGTTTCGTTAGGAGCCCCCATAAATCTAACTAATAAAATTTAATGAATGCATTTTCTCACGGATGTCTGGACTAAGATAAACTACTATGTTGGATTCATTTTAAACACATTCTATATTTCTGAAGAAAGAAAAACACCAAAAATTAAGTAAATGTGGTGCCTGAAAATTCTCAAAAATGTGAATGTTTTAAGAATATTTTAAAATGATCAAAAATACGCGGATTTTTGCGCTCTTTAAAGCGTGTCCATTGCCCAAGTTTCTGTAGCCTTTTTAAGCTCAAATATGAGTGTTTTAGGAGTAATAAAAGTGTCAAAAATAAGAGGGTTTTGGGCCCTGGGTCCCTGAGACAAAGGGTTGGGAGCCTTTTTGGGTTCTTTTTTGAGCTCAATTATGAGTTTTTTTTAGGAGTAAAAAAGTATCAAAAATATGAGGGTTTTTGAGCTCATAAAATTGTGACCTCTACCCAGGGGTTGTGTAATAAAGGGTTTTTCAATAAGAGCTCTACAAAAGTTTTTTTCAAGTATTTTTTCGAGCCAACAACGAGTCGAAATTATTAAAATTTACTACCGAATTTCGAATTCGTATATCTTTCCATCATGAAATGGCAAACCTTACTGAAGAGAAATGTCAAAAGAGCGGCAAGAAATATGGCGTCGTTTGTTGTCCCTGTCGTTCTACTTTTGTAGCGTCCCATTTGAATTACCCTGTAAAGGTGTCAGAAATATGAGATCTCATTTTTGGGCTCATAAAATTGTGGCCTCTACCCAGGGGTTGGGAGACTTTTTTGACTCTTTTAAGTGCTCATATATGAGGGTAACACTCATAAATATGACACATTTAGGATTCTTAAAAACTCAAAATGTTTGCTGCAGCTCGTTTCTGTAAATGAAGTGATAAAATTGTCGATTTCTGTGATATCAAATTTGTTCAAATGTCAACAAAATTATTCGACAAGACATGAAAATTTCGTCATTTTGACGTCAAACCGACAATATGAGTCGACAACTTTGATCGACAAAATTATAGAAACTACATACTGCGTTGCTTCAATTTCTATGCTGACATCCATTTTCTTACATTCGGAAATATAAAATTTAAATTTGGTACATTTTAATAAAAACGTTGGACTAACCAATTACTTTTGAATTATTGAAATAATATAAAAGATTTGTAGGCTTGCTTAAAAGTAAATACTCGTTTTTATTAATATGGCCCATTATCATTCCTTCAATAGATGTATTGCGTTCTGAATTTAAATCGCTATTTTATTTTGAATTAATTTTTCATATTTTTATATTTTCGATAACGTTTCTTATTGTTTTGCATTAAACTTTAAATATTCAATTAACTTTAACTAATTATATAAATAAATTTTCTGTAGTATATATAGGGTCATAAGACGTACAATCAAGTGATCTCGAAATCATGAGTTAGAAGAAGAAGAAATACCTGTATAAATCGACAGTTCCGCGCAAATTCGATGGTGGTCTGACCTCGAACGCTGAGCATTCATCAAGTACTGTTTAAACGTAAAACATATGACACTTTCACGAGATAAGCTTTCATTTTCGGGTCGGACTTTCAAACATTTCGATCGGACATGGTGTATATTGACCGATTTGGGTTATTCAGAACTTATTTTTGGCTAAAACATTGAAATAAAGACCAAAGAAAGGCAGATTGACACCCACCATCTTTTAGTCGACTACAAAGCAGCCTCCCACAGTTCAGTAAGAAGTCGCTTATATGTCACCCATGACGTGAGTTCGGTATACCTGCGAAACTTTTAAGGCGTTGCACAGTGCGAATTGGGAACAATCTCTTCGATACATTCAAAACAGAATGAGATTTCAGAAAAGGTGACTCCCTCTTATGTGACTTCTTCAACCTGATAATGGAGAAGATTATAAGAGCTGCCGAACTCCAACACAAAGGCACAATCTTCAACAAGAGTGTCATGCTGCTCGGGTGTGTTGATGATATTGACTTAATTAGGCAGTGCACACGAGCAGTCAGTACAGAATTCTCCAGTTTAGAGATGGAATCGCGTTGATTGGGGTCTGACGGTGAACGAGAACAAGACAAAGTATCTGGTGTGAACAGACAAAGTGTCTCAACGTCTTGGACAGTACGTCCCTACAACATCAATGTCGTGAAGGACTTCGTCTATTTTGGTAACAGACAGCTTCAACAAGAATAACAATATCACTCTTGAGATTAGCCGAAGAATAACTCTGGCCAATAAGTGCTACTTTGGTATCAGTAGACAACGGAGGAGTAGAGTTCCTCAGTCCACTATTAGTCACTCATCATGTGGGTCCTCCTCTATTTCGCTGAGGCATGGACGCTAGCCAACTCCTATGAACGAGCTTTAGGAGCGTTTGAGAGGCAGATTCTCCGTAAAATCTATGGCCCAATATGCGTGCAAAACGAGTACAGTACATCAGATGGAACGATGAGCTGTATGAGCTCTACGACGACATTGATATAGTCAGGCGTCTACACTGGCTTGGACATGTCGAGCGCATGGATGAAAACGCTTCAGCAAAAAATGTGTTAAATTCTGTACCCAGTGATGGTTAACGTAGGAGAGGTTGTCTGAATCTCCAGTGGAGTGACCAAAAGCAAGACAATCTGCCGACGATTGGAATGCAAAATGCAGAAGCGACTGGCAGGGCATAATGACTGCGGCCGATACTCATCATGGGTAAGTAAGTAGGCTGTCGCCATAAGTAGGCTGTATCTACACTGAACCAAAAGTAGAGATGAAGTTAAAAAAATGTCCAATTTAACAATTTTTTTCAATTTATATAAAAAAGGCTTATTTATTATTTTTTAAGAGAGAGTTTCAGAAAATACATCCGCGCATATCAATTAATTCTTTTTCATTTTTATTCATTCCGATTATGTATTTTCAAATCATAAATTTTTTTTGGAATATTCCCGGCCGAAAATAATGACTCTCAATATTTTCACGAAAAACTAGAATGAAAAGAAAACGTTTTACTTCAAATATTTAAATGATATCGACCCTCCAAAAATTGGTTTGTATACTTAGGAAATTAAAACATTCAAAAACTTCCAAGTATACTAAGTCCAATATGGATTGTACGTTATTAAAATTGTTCATTGATGCTAAGAACATTTTTGGTTATAATTTGGGATAGGATCCACCGATCCGCACCAAAATTAGACCAGATATAATGAATCTAAAAATGGAATAACATTGAAAATAGTCTTAGTCGAATTAGCATGATATGGATTGGAATGGTATGGTATATTGGTATATTCTCATGCATTTAAAATTTAGAAAATATTAATTTAATAGCTGACCCGTGCACGACTCGTGCCAAAATTTTGTGAATTCAAAAATATGGAGTAATTTTATTAATATAAATAACATTTTTATTATTTATATCAGGGGCGCGTGCTTCGCCGTGGAAATTTTTATTGGTTTTATAACTGCAGTAACCATATAATAATTCTCCGCGAAAACAACTTTTCTCAAAGACAATTCTTTCTCAGACTGCGCTTCCTCGTAGAATTCTTCCCAGTAGAATATTTCGCCGTAGAATTCTTCATAGTAGAAATATTCGCCGTAAAATTCTTCCCCATAGAACGCTTTCCCGTAGAATTCTTCCCGGTATAATTCTTCCCGTAGAATACATCCCGATAGAATTGTTCCCGGTAGAATTCTTTCCCGTAGAATTCTTCCACGAAGAGTTTTTCCCAGTAGAAGTTTTGGTGTGGTGAGTTTTAGTGTGGTGAGTTTTAGTGTGGTGAGTTTTAGTGTGGTGAGTTTGAATGTGGTGAGTTTTAGTGTGGTGAATTTTTAGTGTGGTGAGTTTTAGTGTCGTAAATTTTATTGTGGTGATTTTTAGTGTGGTGAATTTTTATGTGGTGAATTTTATTGTGGTGAGTTTTAGTGTAGTTAATTTTAGTGTGCTGTTTTAGTATGGTCAATTCTAGTGTGGTAAGTTTTAGTGTGGTGAAGTTTTAGTGTGGTGAATTTTATTGTGGTGAGTTTTAGTTTGGTGAATTTTTATGTGGTGAATTTTATTGTGGTGAGTTTTAGTGTAGTTAATTTTATTGTGGTGTGTTTTAGTGTGGCGAATATAAGTGTGGTGAATTTTTTGTGGTGAGTTTTAGTGTGGTGAATTTTAGTGTGGTAAATTTTATAGTGGTGAGTTTTAGTGTGGTGAATTTTAGTGTGGTGAATTTTATTGTGGTGAGTTTTAGTGCGGTGAGATTTAGTGTAGAGTTTGCTTTTCTTTATCTTTCCTTCTTTTGTTTTTCCTTTAGTTTGGATTTTAGTTTTATGTTATTGCTTTTGTTTTTTTTGTATTTTTGCTTTTGTTTTGTGCTTTTGCATTTGTGATTTTGCTTTAATTTTTTTTTTATTTGAGTTTTTTGTTTCATGTTCATAGCTGGTGAAAGTGCCGAGTTATATCGTTTTGAAAGTTTAGGTTGTACGGGAGGTGCCACGCCAATCCCGCCCATATATAGCCTATCATTCCTTCCAGACCATACCGTATCATGAAAATCGCATCAGACGTTTAGACGGAGAAGCGTAACAAATGTACGAACAAATAGATTTATTATATTAATAGGATATTTTTTATATATGACTTTTATAGAGGGAAAAGTAAATTATTGAGCATATTGATCACTTTAAAGTTTAACTAGGATATGCATCATTGGATATTTTTTGTCAAATTGGATCATTTTTTGAGACTTTTCGAATACCCAACTACAAAAAAAGTCCAATAACGTAGTAGGGTTCTGCAAATATTTAAAAAAAGTCTCATTCTATGAAATCGAGGTTCGAACATAAAGGTCACATCTTATAAAATTTAAATATGGAGTTAATAACAGAAAAAAAATCAAAATCCTTATTTAGGATTTTGTAAAAATTTGGTAGAAGCAGAAACCGCAATAAACCGAAACCGTTTCGAGTTTTGAAATCGAAATCCATATAATTTGTTTGAAACCGGAATCGGAACCACTATTTTAAAAATCTTGGAACCAAATCCGGAACTGATAATCCAAAGGGGGGTTTTAGACCATGGATAGACAAATAGTGGTTCAGTACACCTACACCCCCCTGGCAACGGGCCTGAATAATATTTGGCCAGAAAAATAACGTTCTCACATGCAATTCTCATAGGATGTCGAATCCTAAAAATCTCAAAATAAAAAAATAAAGTCGTCACAAAAATATTAAAACTAGAAAATGTAGAAAAACTTTACAACTTGAGACATTTTTTTTATATGAGCAAACAATGTTGAAAATTTAAATTATCCGTTTGTAAATTGCAAATGTACGGCAGACGTACTTTTCAATTTCATTTTTTTTTATCGACATTTTTTGATTTCGACAATTTTCGAGATCCTCGAACCAAATAAATATTTAAAGGGTTTAATTTTTAATGTTAAAAGATAATATATATATTTTTTAATGTTAATAAAGCCTAAAATGTGTTATCAATCATTTACATACACACAATGTACTGCAATTCATTTAATTAAAAACAATATACGTAATTTAATGAATACCGTTGGTAAATTAAATATTATAAGTCATATATAACATATTCTTAGATATGTTTTTTCAATAAACACTATTCAAACTATACAGCAGTGTTGAAAAACAATTAGCATTGTAATTAAAATTATAATAAAATGACATAGATATATTTTAAATAGTGTTATGTGTAAACTTAATTATAGGAAAACTTCTAATTACATATATTAAGTAGTTCGTACGTAATTTCGTTTTGCTATTCAACAGATGAGGTTTATTATAGTTAATATACATTGCATTCATGCCCTGCGCTACGTCTTCTACTTTGGTACTAATTGCTGCTCTGTGAGCTGCTGCCATTATCGCCAGTATCACTCAAGCCATTGTTATAACTGGCACTTTGTTCGCCACCACCCAATTCCTCATGCGACTTGCGATGCAACAGCATATCGTCGTGCTTGAAGAAACCACGACTGCAGATCTCACAAATGTGCGGCTTGTCACCGCGATGTCGACTCTCGTGATCGATTAGATTCTTGCGCGTTATAAAACGTTGTGCACAAAAGCGACACACATGGGTACGCAAACTTTTGTCATGATTTTTCATGTGACTTTTCAGTCCTTCGGATTGTGCGAAACCCTTGTTACATATTTCGCACACGAATGGCTTTTCGCCCGTGTGCAAACGTTCGTGACACATTTTCGAGTTGCGTGTGCCAAAACGTTTCGGACAAAATGTACACGGAAACGGACGCAATCCTTCGTGCACAACGCGTACATGTCGTTGTATGGCATTTTTATGATTAAATTCCTGCGGGCATATATTGCATTTGAACTTTTCGGCATTGGGTTCGTGTGTGCGCATATGCGTTTGCAGTTCGGTGCGTGTAACCTTGGCAACGCCACACACCTGACACTTGTAATCTTTGATGTTGGCGTGGCGTTTGAGGTGCTCGGTGAGCGCACGTTTCGAGCTGTACTTCTTGGAGCATTGCTGGCAAATGTGCTCCAATTCGATTTCTTTCTTTAGTTGCGTCTGATGCAGTTCGAGCACTTGCTGCAGGCTGATTGGATAGGCCGGTGTAACATTTGCTGCAAGAGAGAGATGAGAGAGGTAGGCGTTTTTTATTTGTGTAAAAGTTGTGTATGGGAAATTTAATGTGAAATTCATTTGAAAAACCAGTTTAGAAAGTTTAAGGTACATCTTTTCAGGTAAAATTTTAAATTAAACTTAGTTTAAACTAGATGTCATTTTGTGTATCACGAAAATTTAAAATGCCATATTAAATAATTACGAATTGTATTCCTGTCTGTAAAATTTTATAACATTCGGGAGTTTTGATTTGATTTGGAACTATAGACGTTTCAACAATGTAGAAAAATATAAATTAAGTTTAAACTTGTACTGGCCCTTAATCTGAGATTAAATGCAAAGCAATAATATTACAGAAACGTATAATAAATTGCCGAATTTCGAAGTATTAAAAATTGAATTGATACGTTTTATTACTACAGTTTAAGAAATATCTACAAACGTAATCAATATCCGTATAGAAGCGTTTCATGTTAAAAACTGAAGCAGTAATCGATATAAACTCGTAATAAAACGATATACGAAATCAATGTAAACTGTGTTGGTTTTATAAAGGTTTCAAAATCGTTTTTTTTATCTATTTTTATACCCTACCCAAAGAGTGAAAGAGTGGTCATCCGTTTGTAAACCAAAGAAAGAGGCGTCTTAGGCATGAAAATATATTTAGAGTGTGTGACAATACTAAAGCAATTTTTTGAACATATTAAATCTAAATAAATACTAAGTATTCGCTTAAAATTTATAAAAGACAACTTTATTTCGATCATTTTTATATAATAAATCTGAAATATTTTTTTCAGATTTATTATTCAGATATTTTAAATAAAAACGCTGAAATAGAGCACGAACAGTGAAAACGAAAATTTGTTTAGTTTCGTCACACATTTTAAATTTCGACTTTGTTAATAATTATTCATGCTAATTATGGATCCGGCGGATTTGTTGCGGCGGGAATATATCACAATTTTCTCATATTTTAATTATTCAAAACGCCGGCGGCAAAGTGAACGGATTCGGAATAAAATATTATTGAAAACGCAAAAAATCCGATGTTCATATAAATTTTATCACTTTGAATTCGCATTGAAATTAAGGTGAATTCGAAATGAAATTTATTATATATGTATATATTGTGGGTTTATAATGGTGTAGTGCTCAATCGTTTATCATAGCATATCCTACGTAACTCCTAGTCCCACCTTCGCGTAGGTGAACACCGTTAACTGAGCAAACAGCTGAAGATCGGGTATTAACCAGGAGGTATCATCGGGGAAAATGAAACAGGGATTTTGGACCTCCAAAAAGGGGGTTTTCCTAAGACAGACACCAACCCGAAAACACGTTGACAACCCATGCAAACGTATAATAGACCATGATTTACGGATATACACCTGAAACATCAGAACCATTTATAGGGATTATTGATGTCCATGAAAAAGACGATTGACATCATCGCAATCTAGGAAATGCAATGTTTAAAACCTGTTCCGCTCCTGTGACATCTATTACAGGTGTCATACGGAGAGGTACACATTTGGTTGGGCATTTGTAGTCGGAAATACATTGCACCATCTTGTCTGCAGGTTCACATCGTGAACATTGCAACAATCCGTATCAATTCATAATCATTCTTCATTAGACTAATTTGTGTGCATGCTCCGACGAACTAGAAGGACAACAAAATTAAAGAGGTCTTCTACGAGCGTTTCTACAAAGTCTATGAGTGTTGCCCCCGATACCTATTGACACCCACAATTTCGAAGCCATAAAGGACTTCGTCAGCCGAGGAACCAGCATCAACAGGAATAAAATATCATTCCTGAACAGCAGGTGCTAAAATTGTGCTCAGTAGGCAATTGAGGAAGAGAGGCTGCTCTTGTGTCAGTTATCCTCTATGGCCTTGAGGCATGGACGCTTGCTAACACCGATGGGAAATAATCTATAGAAAATTATGACCCGAAATCCATTGAGAACGAGTACAGAATCAGATGAAACGACAAACTGACTGCATGAGCTCTACGCCGACATGTCGTGCATTAATATATAGTGCATTAATATGGACATGTCGAGCATATAGATAAAAACGCTCCAGCAAAAAAAGTGTTCAATCAATGTAGGAGAGGGCGTCCGAAACTCCGGTGGAGCCACTGGTGGGGATTGAAGTGCTTATCTGTCACCAGTGGGTGGCGTTATAACTGCGGCGGAATCCTTTATGGGTTGTAATGGCCAAAAAATGAAGTATTTATTAAAAATGTATGAATATGTTTTGAATTTATTTATTGAATTTATTTATTGAATTTATTTATTATTTGACACTTCACAAAAGTCAACTGAGATTCGGAGTACTTTTTGCGGATCTCAACTCGCACGGATTCAATAATAAATTTTCTCCGAAAAAGTGAGTCGAGTGCGAATCGTATAGACTCCCGCCGCACCAAATCCCCCGGAATCCATAATCAGCATGATTATAAAAAAAATAATTGTTATATTTGTAAAACTGAAATACCAATTGATAAATGCAAATGATATCATCTATCAGAAATTGACAGATATATAAAAGGATTTTGTAAATGAATAATTGGCATTTTGAAAATTGGTGACTTTTACTTCTACAACGATGATATATTCTTGATCAGCATTAAGTTCTCAGTCGATGCCCGGCTGTATGTTGAAATCACGATTAAAGGAATAATAGAAATGCTAGATCAAGAAAACTGCTAAGTTAGAAAATTTGTACACCTACGCTTTCTGGTATTGATCGGTCTTTGTGACCTATGAATAGAACATTTATGTTCTAATATTTCATATAAAACCATATTGAACTCATATGTAAAAATACCTTTACTTTATGATTAAATATATAGTCAAACTAATAGGAAATTCAGTACACCTACCTACCTACCTACCGATTTGTGCATGTGGGTGTCTTGGGCTTTTTGTTGTTGTTCAAGATATAGAAAATTTAAGCAAAAAGCAAACTTTAATTCTAAAACCGAACCATAAAATGAAAATGTTTACAAATATAAAAAACTTTTATTAAAAAAATATTAAAATCTTTTTAAAAATATTTTAAAATTGAAACCATTATTCGTTTGAATTATTGCTTTTAATTAACTTAAATAATATTTTGTAATATTCAAATATATTTTTAAAGTTCAAAAAGTGAACCGCAAAATAACAAGACATGAACCAAATACAAATTGTACAAAAAGTAGCCCCTTGTTCGCAGGTGTTACAAATGAAAAAAAAAAACTTACGTATATGCACCACCTTGCGATGTGTCTCCAGTGTATTCATCATTTTAAACATTGCATCACAGCCTTCAAACTCACAAGCGAATTTGTCATTCTTCAAATGCACCGACTGCATGTGAACGTGCAGCTGATTGTAGCGCGTAAATGACTTGTCGCACTGCTGGCACAGAAATGGTTTCTCATGGCCCTCGTGCACAGCGCGTATATGAGCATCCAGATAAATCTGTTTGTAGACTTGTTTGTCGCAATGTGAACATTTGAGTGATTTCTTGTTGCGATCACGTTGTTTGCGTGCATGTCGCCGCAGATTCGATGGTTGTTGCTGTTTAATTGCATTAAAATTACTGCCACGACTAAAGGCCTCATCGTCAGCATCATTTAAGGCAGTCTCGTCGTCTTCATTGTCGTCCTCATCATCCTCTTCAGTGGAATGGTAATTGGTGCCGAGCGCATTATTCTTATAAAACGTCGAGTTGTCCTCATAATCGGAGTCAATTTCATTCTTGACTGTGTTTTGCAGCTGTTGTTGCTGCAGCTGTTGATGATACAGATTTATGTAACTTGCTTGCAGTCCTTGATCCTCAATATCGATGGGTTCGCATTTAATAGATTTTTCAGAGAAAGGCATCGCTGACAGTTCAGGCAACAGCTAGAAGACAATTTAAACACCACTTTTGTAAAATAAACTAAATTTTATTTTTTTTTTTGTTGTGGAACAAATTTACCAGCTGATCATCGTCATTGTGCTCCATTTTGAGAGCAGGTTCATCATCCAAAGTACGTCGACGTTTTTCCTCGTTCTCGACAGTTCCGACGTCGTCATCATTATCGCATTCTACTCCATTGATTATTCCATGCAAGAGCTCTACGGAGCGCAGTGCCATGCTGCGAAAACTCTGAAAGTCCTGCAGCCTGTCGTAGCACAGCTGACATAAACTCTTTGGGTAGATATCATCGTCCTCGTTCACATCCATTGATGTGCAAATAATCAGCAGTTTGGTCAGACTTGGGACTAGATGTACGTTGTATATTGTTTCGGCATTTGGTCGTAGGGCTTCCAGACATATACGACAAAATAATTGCAAATTTTTTCGCGTCAATTTGCTCATTTCTTTCAATTTTTTTAATCTATGTTCTTTTTTTTTCTAATAGTAAATATTTTTATGAGATCTTCTACACTGCTGTTTGTTATCAAAATATTTTTTTCTGGTGGTTACTTCAACAACAATCGATATTCTAGACAAAAAAAAAATTATTCTGGCAACGTTACTGCTTTCCCGAATTCAGCAGTCATTTTTTTCATTTGTTAAAATTTTGTGTTGGCAACTCCACAATCAAAACCAATCAATGTTAGAGTTACAAACACACCCATTTGCGATCTATTAATCTAATATAAATAAAATACGCTTTTATTCAAAACATCTTTGCATAATGTAGATACATTTGCAGTCCCAAATTTTGCGAATCTCTGATGGTTTTAAACGACTTTCAGTTCAAGAAGGACTAAATCAAAGAGCTCTGAAAATGTGATATAAAGTTTGCGGATAATGTGCGATGCAAAACTGTGTTGGCTTTTTCGCTAATAAAATATCCATCACTAAACATTGCAGACTCACAGAGACGCATTCAAGCCCTATGACAACTGCAATCCAGTTAAAGTGATTATCTTTTTTTCATTAATTATTGTTCTGGTTTCTATTCACAAGAAATCGTTGCTGGAAATACCATGTGGAATTTCAGTAGTTTACAACATTATAAATACCAATTATTTTGTTTTGTTTAGTAAAATTTGTATATTTCATGTAAAATTTTATTCATAATAAGTTTGTTTCTTGTTAAATAAAAATATGCAAAAGGTTATTTTGTATACTATTGAATGGTATAAAAACGGTGCTTTCAATATATTCATTCCGTTTTTCATACAGGCTTACGGTACGTTAACGGACTGTCAAAACGGATTATCAACGGATTCACTCCGTATTTCTTCCAGTATGACGGTCCGTTAACGTACCGTCGAAACGTACTCTCGACGGACTCACTCCGTAGTTCATCCAGTATGACGGTCCGTTAACGTACCGTCGAAACGTACTCTTAACGGATTCGAAATCCGTTTCGATGTTCCTCTTCATCCGTTCACTGGACCGTTTTCGTATCCAGAAAACGGAACGTTTACGGAATCGTATTCCGTATTGCTGTTCCGAATACGGCTCCGTTAACGGACTGTTTTGTATCTTGGGATTGTATCTTCTGTGAGTCTCTCTATATCTTCTAGGGTTGTATTTGTTCAAAAAACTATTATTTTTATATGAACATTTTTAAAAATGCAACCCTAGGAGATACATTGAGACTCACAGAAGATACAATGTAAATTGGGCTTTACGAAGAACTATGATATAATGAATTATTTTTCAATAAATGTAATACGAAGAATTATGCGATTAATTGTGATACGGTGAAATGTGATCTTTTTAATTGTGATATGATAAAATTGCCGATGAATTTTTGTACGTTAAAATATACATACGATTGAGCTCACGACGAATTGTGTTTACGATAAATTGTGCATACGATGAATTGTATTTCGATCAATAGTTTGGGTGAATTAATTAAGATAAATAGTCTGATGATTAGCCTGCCGGCCGAAGTGAAATAATAAATATAAAAAAAAATTGCACCCCCTTTATTTTTGTCTAAACAAATTAGAACCAAAAATATTGCTCGAAAAAAACTGATTAATATTAAGCAATATGGATATAATAAAAAATATTATAATATATATAAAGATATGAGTTATTCCAGTAACATTTATGTTTTAAAGTGAGGAGTTATATCAGTAACATTTATTTTTTAAATTTTTTTCATTTATTTTTCTCAGATCACTGTCAAATTTAGTATATTTTTTAATTTATATATTATATATGTTCTATAATATTTATTTTTATATACTTAATAAAACAACGAATGAAAAAGTAAAAAATAGTACCTTTTATCAAAAAGTATCAATTTCAATAATAAATACTAATGTGTGCTTTAACAACACTGGCCCGTTGGCAATTCATTAAACAACCGTGCGTACATTTAAATAACGCGAGTTTTAATAAAAATTAATATTGTTCGTTAATAAATTCTAATTGGATGTAATGTTAACAGTTTTATAAATATAAAGTTTGCGAGTCTTTTGTGCAACCTGGTGTGCAATAAAAATGTTGCATTGTGACGCAACAAGTGAAATCGAAAGAATAGAATAAAAGTAACGGGACATTTTTTTCTTCCAACTATAAAATGATTTTCTGCGTAGATTTTAAAACCGTTAGTTTATTTAAATATTAAAAAACACATTGTGGTGTGTTTGTAATCAAAGTTAATTGTACCGGCCGATGCGAAATAAAAAAAAAAGATTTCCTAATAAAAAAAAATATTAAAATAGGTGACCTTAAAAATCAGTGCACTTAGATGAAATGTAAGTGATTACAAATAGATAATTTTTACAATTAAAAAAAAAGAAACAAAAACTTAAGGAAAATTATAAAATTTTGGATGGTAAGTAATTTTTTTTTATTATTTTTCATTATATAGCTATTGCAAAATATACTACCTTATTTTGGTATTTGAAATTTATAAAACGTTCTTGGTTCCCACAATCCTAATATGAATTTCCGTCGCCTTATATAGCAATTTTAAGTTTTTTTTCTCTCTTGCCACGTTTTTAAATAAAAATGAATTTATGAAATATACTACCTTATTTTGTTTTTTGAATTTTATAAAATGTTCCTGGTTCCCACAGTCCTAATTTAAATTTTCGATTTGATTTTTAAGACTACCACGTTACCTTGATCTATTTATGTAATTTTAAAAACATTAAACGTTGGGCGGGCGATCTTATTATCACCACTCTCTGCCCCTTCTAGAGGCCGTGGAATGATAAGAAAAACAGACTACGATTTTGCACATTTAATTTATATGTAATTTATAGATTTTATTTTAAAGTTAATATATATTTAAACTTATACACATATACTTAAATTAACACATATTTAAAAAGTATGTTTTAGCATTTATTGAATTTATTCTCCATTTATGCTTTTTATGATCGACAGACATGCAATCTCTTCCTCCTCCTCCTCCGGCGCACTGTTAATCTGTTGCTTCGGCTTTAATTTTTCATCGTCCGTCGATTTATTGTGTGTCTTCAGGTGCGCACGCAATGCAACCACCTGTATAAAACGTTTGCCACACAAATGACACGCATGCGGCTTCTCCCCCGTGTGACGCATCTCATGATGCTTCAATGTTTCGGCTTTGCCAAAACTTTGCTCACAATAACGACAGGCATACGGACGTATACCTTTGTGTACTATGCGATCGTGCAGACCCAAATTCGTCGAACTATTGAAAACACTCGGACATAGCTTGCAGTGCCATTGCTTTTCCTTGGTGTGGTAGTTAATATGCGTGCGCAACTCATTGCGAGTTGTCTTCTTCATGCCACAGTAGGGACAAACAAAATTCTTAATGCCCGCATGACGCATCAGATGCTCCTTGTAGGTTCGCTGCGTCGTATAACGTTTGCCACACTGTTCACATTGATACGGATACTCTTCCTCCGGTATGTGTTTGAAACGATGCTCCTTTAGCATGGTGATATTTTTGAATGTTCGTCCACAATCCTCACAAATGTATTTTTTATCTGGCGGTTTTGTGGCCGAATGCTTAATGCGACAGTGTACACGATAGCTGCTGTCACGTCGAAATTGTTTGCCGCAACCCTCAAAGGAGCAGGTGATATCCGCATCGTAATCCTGATGTTTGTCGCGTACGTGCACCTTTAAATGGGCAGCTTTGTGGTACGCCTTGTCGCACTCTTTGCACTGGTAGGCCTTTAGACCCCGATGTACACGCAAATGCGCCTCCAGATTCTCCTCACTTATACACCGACGTTTACAGAGTTCGCATGGATAAAATACTTTAGGTTTTATGGGAGTTTTTAGTATTTTATTAGTTTTAGTTTTTTTTTTTTTAATAAGCTTCGACTTGTGAGCGGTTGCAGCAGCATCGATATTAAAATTTGGATCTTTTCTTAACTCTGCCTTATTCTGTTGCTCTGTTTCATTTTCTGAACTAAAATCCAAATTGTTTTCTTCGCATTCCGTTTCATTTTCAAGCAATTCATCGTCCGCAGTAGCAGGCTCAGCATCATTTTCAGGGTGTTCATTTGTAATCTCACTGCAGTTTTTGTATTCAAATATTTTTTTAGTTTCCAATTGCTCTGGCGAACAAAGTTCATCATTTTCTAATTCAAAATTGTCCTCTAATTGTTCGTTTTTGTACTCGTTGATATCATCAGATGTCAACAATATGGTAACCTGTAATAAATAAGAAATTTGTATTAACATTTAAAGTATTGCGCCCACAGTTTATAGTTTACAGATTATATTCTGTTGGTTTTCTTTATTTCTAAATTTCTGCCGATTTCTTTCTTTCGAAAAACGAAATCAAAACCTTAATTAATTTTTTATTACACTCCCAGCTTCAGAAATATCATTGAATAAAGAATTAGGAATAACGTAATTAGCATCGATTTATATACAAAAATTGCAACATATTAAATCTATTATGTATTTAAGTACATTGCGTTATATAAATTGTTTCATTTCCATTACCAAAGACTTATCATCGTCATTTTCCGTAGTAGGTTTGAACTCCACTTCAGGCAAAAATGCATCATGTGCTTCGTCAAGGTCCACTCCATCGTCAAGAACCTTGTTGCGCCTTGAAGCTCTTGTTGATTTAGAGCTGTTTGCAGCATTGTCACCTGCAGCCTGCTGCAGTACTTTGTCCAATACCTGCATCGACTGCAGACACATATTACGAAAGTCGTCTAGTGTTTGCAATTTATCAAAACATTGCTGACACAGATACTTTGGATAGTCATCATTTGGCTGCAATTCCCACGATGTAATAGTTAACATCAATTTACACATTTCCTGTGTCTGGTGTATGTTGTACTTTTTGGTTTTTGCATGTTTCGCAAGGCAAGTGCAACAATACGATTGAATATTTTTAAACTGAATCTGCGTAGATTTCTTCATTTTTGTTTTGTTTAGCGAATTTTAATAAACATTCTTCAGATTTCTTCTTTTGTTTGGAACTTTGTTTACCTTTGAAACGTCAAACGCTATTCAGCAAATTTCAATTTCGCTCATCAACCACACTAAACACCAGTGACGCATTTAGCGGGAATATAGGGTAAATTTGAGCCCATTGGAAACTACCAAACCCTGCATTTAAGATATTACCCAATTACATAAAAAATTACCCACTTTTATCCAATTAAAGGAAGCCTTCTGGTGACACTCACTTTAAATTTTTCTGAAATAATATAAATAAATGAAAAGTCTTGAAAGTCGTCCCAAATTGTAAAAAGTCGCCATAAAGGGTAATTTTTGAAAAGTCATCTCACAGTCTCATTGCTATAAAAATGCCGCAACTTTCCACTTTAATAGCAGAAACGGCAACTCTGACTATTAGCAACTCTGACTAACAGCGAAATAATTTCGTTTGAGTTTATCACAATATCTATTTTTGAGATTCCGAAATTTAAAAGTTATAATTCATATATCGTTACCAAATATAAATTATTTCATTTAATTTAATAAACATGTTTTTATTGGTTGACTTAAACATAAAGGCGGACATTCAGATACCTTTGTGTTCACAAGTCCGTAAAGATAAATACGTATTTAACTAGCAGAGACTCAAACCAAAATTTTTAACTGAGCATTTACAGACCGTTTACAGAGGCGGGTCAATGGGAATAATTCATCAATCGGTGCATCTAAATAGCCACGGTCCAGTCGGGGATCATTGTATACTAACCGAACCTAATACATTGGATAGATAATGGATAGGGCTTTCCAAAAATATATACCAAAAGTTTGGATCGATCTTCCTAACATTTTTAATATTTTTTTGAAAAGGAGGTATATTTGGTAGAAAAAGTGGTGGATAGGTAATGGATAGAGCTTTCCAAAAATATATACCAATAGTTTGGATCGATCTTCCTACCATTTTTAATTTTTTTTTTAAATGGGTCATATTTTGTAGAATAACAGGTCATGATGAAGTGGTCCCTGTCCAGGTGGGGATGTCTGTGTACTAACCGAACCTAATACATTGAATAGATAATGGATAGAGCTTTCCAAAAATATATACCAATAGTTTGGATCGATCTCTGTAACATTTTTATTTTTTTTTTTTAAATAACATATTTAATTTTTTTTTGAAAATCGGTCTTATTTGGTAGAAAAAGTGGTCATGATAAAGTGGCCACTGTCCAGGTGGGGATGATTGTGTACTAACCGAACCTAATACGTTGGACAGTCAATGGATAGAGCTTTCCAAAAATATATACCAATAGTTTGAATCGATTTTCATAACATTTAAAATTTTTTTTTGAAAATGGGTCTTACTTGGTAGAAAAAGTGGTCATGATGAAGTGGTCCCTGTCCAGGTGCGAATGACTGTGTACTAACCGAAGCTAATACGTTGGATAGCTAATGAATAGAGCTTTCCAAAAATATATACCAATAATTTGGATCGATCTTTCTAACATTTTTAATTATTTTTTGAAAATGACCATGATGACCACTTTTTCTACCAAATAAGACTCATTTTCAAAAAAAAATTAATAATGTTAGAAAGATCGATCTAAACTATTGGTATATATTTCTGGAAAGCTCTATTCATTAGCTATCCAACGTATTAGGTTCGGTTAGTACACAGACATTCACACCTGGACAGGGACCACTTCATCATGACCTGTTTTTTTACAAAATATGACCCATTTTCAAAAAAAAATTAAAAATGTTAGGAAGATCGATCTAAACTATTGGTATATATTTTTGGAAAGCCCTATCCATTATCTATCCAATATATTATGTTCAGTTATTACACAGACATCCCCACCTGTACAGGGACCACTATATCATGACCACTTTTTCTACCAAATATGACTCATTTTCAACAAATAATTATAAATGTTAGGAAGATCGATCCAAACTTTTGGTATATATTTTTGGAAAGCCCTATCCATTATCTATGCAATGTATTAGGTTCGGTTAGTACACAATCATCCCCGACTGGACCGTGGCCATTTAGATGCACCGATTGATGAATTATTCCCATTGACCAGCCTCTGTAAACGATCTGTAAATGCTCTGTTAAAAAATTTGGTTTGAGTTTCTGCTAGTTAAATACGTATTTATCTTCACGGACTTTTTGTTCACTTTTCTGACGACATTAATTTTTAAAAGTTGACTAGAAGTGTATTTTTAGATATCGTTTGTCGGTTGAGAAACATTTAATTTAAGAAAAAAATAACTGAAGTAACGTCAAGTATATTTATTATGAGGAACATTTATCTTTAAAGTAAGGAACATTTCGTCATTTTTTCATTACCGTTATTTCAAATTTAAAATCCATATTATAAGAAAACTAACAATAGTTCAATTTATTTATTATAATACATTTTTATGGGTGTAGTTTTTAATACCAATGTTGGTTAACAATTAAAGACAATAGTCGCATTAATACTAAACTCTGTACTACGAGGTGGCACTAAGAGCCTTTCGAAAAAATTTAAAAAAATTTTCTTCAAATCAACGATTATTTTATTAAATATAAGAAACTTGTGTTTACGAGAGAGAATAATTTTCTATGGAGCCATTTTACTTCAATTATGTAAATATTTTTTTCAGTGAAATTTAAATAACATGAACAATCAATAACATAATATTACATGGTCTATAAAAGCTACACAAAATACAATAAAAATCATTAAAAAATAATTAAAGAAATAGGAAAACAATTTAATTTAATTCAATTCAAAAACCAAAAACCGAATTGATATTAATTTAACACTTACATACATAGTAGGTCTTGCAACAAGAATATCACATTCCTTGAATATTGTCAGACATGTTCTAAAATTCACTTTCGATCAAAATTTTAAGATTTAACTTACATTTTCAAAATATATATACGAATCCATTCCAAGCTAAAATTTGCAGAGATTCTTTTAATGTTTACTTGTTGCCGATTAAAATAAGTCTATTTTAGTAAGTCAATGAATTTTTAATGTTTTGCTTACAATAACCATAACAACATGTCAATCACAATGCATGATATAAGAAAAAAGCGTTAAACATCCTGTACTAATTGCATTATCATGTTAGATGGGCTACAATTATTACCCATTCCTCACATTCATTTAGTATATCAATCGGTAGAGGGGTACAATTTAAATGCCGTCCATTCAGTCAAAAAGAAATTCGCTGTTATTTGACAAATCTTTCACTTCAATTGCTTTTACTACACGCTGCAAAAAAAGGGCTCTCCCAAACATAGTTTTGCAGGCATTAACATGTATGTTTGGAATTTTATGTAAACATAATATATAATTGACTGATAAATCATTTGTAAACAGGGTTGTATTGAGGCTTGAACAGTGTTGTAATGAGCTCTGACTTACATTATAATATCACGGAAACATTTTAATGTTGCCCCTTAAAATGGTGTATGTTCTAATGGAAACATAATAATTACTACATCCAAACAAAATAAATATTTGAACCGAAACATAAATATGTTCAAATTAAAACATTATTTTGAACGACCTGAATATAAATATGTTTCCAGTAAAACATATCAGTTGTTTCAGTTCAAAAATTAGTATGTTTACAAATAACTAAATTATTACCAACGCGAACACGCTTTCTCAACGAACTATAAAAAATACGTACGCAGAAAATGCCGATCAACGAGTGTCAACTTTATATACAAGAATTCATTTTTTGTCTGTTTTTAAACATCAGTATGTTTAAAATGACCATATACATACTTCAAACGACTACAAAAGAGACGTAGGTAGAAAATTCTGCTCAACGAGTGTCAACTTTATATACAAGAAGAATGTTGCTAGAATACACTTATTTAAATTCAATTTCTTTTTTTTTTGTTTTTAAACATCAATATGTTCAAACGATGGCAAAAGATGGCGTAGATAGAAAATGCTGCACAACGTTGCCAACTTCGTCAGTCGATAAGTTATCAAATTAAGACAAGCGTTGTGAACATACATTGTATTTAGATTTGATTAGCATTTTCTGTGTTTCGAAACATAGTTTTAACAAAGTAAATTGCCAAGAAATAGTTTATTGAAACATATTTATGGTAATTGTAATTGTGTAACATACTATGGTGTTGGTATTGTAACATATTTATGGTAAATTTGACAGATTCTGCTGGACAATATGATAATGTTTATACGTGAACAAAAATAAATTCAATTTCGATTATTATTTAATTACACATCATTCCTAATACACGTATGGTAATTTCGTATTACTTTTTAATTACATTCAAACATATTCAAACAAATCTTTTCTAACCGTGTAAGCGCCGTAGAAGGGTCAAAGTCTACACATTTTATGCTGAAATCATTGGCTGTAATTTGGCCTATAAATCTTTTAAATCGGTCCAGGGACACTAGAGCAGCAACATCTTTCACCTCAATTGCGTTTATCTCGTAAACTAAGCATCGTAGAGGGGTCAAAGTCTGCACATTTTATGCTGAAATAAGTGGCTGTAATTTAGCATATAAATCTTTTAAAAAGGTCCAGGGACACCAGAGTAGCAACATCTTTCACCTCAATTGCGTTTATCTCGGAAACTAAGCCTCGTAGAGGTGTCAAAGTCCTCACATTTTATGCAACATCTTTAACTACAATTGCGTTTATCTCGGGAACTAGGCGTCGTAGAGGGATCAAAGTCTGCACATTTTATGCTAAAAGAAGTGGCTGTAATTTAGCATACAAATATTTTAAATCGGTCCAGGGACACCAGAGCAGTAACATCTTTCACTTCAATTATGTTTATCTCGTAAACTAAGCCTCGTAGAGGTGTCAAAGTCCGCACATTTCACGCAGTAACATCTTTCATTTCAATTACTTTTATCTCGGAAACTAAGCGTCGTAGAGGGGTCATAGTCTGCACATTTTATGCACATTTGGCATACACATCTTTTAAATCGGTCCAGAGACACCAGAGCAGTAACATTTTTCACTTAAATTGCGTTTATCTCGCAAACTAAGCGTCGTAGAGGACTCAAAGTCTGCACATTTTATGCTGAAATATGTGGCTGTTATTTGGCAATTTTAGCGCGAGAATTCAGTCAGCATAACATTATAAAAATATACATAATTTCAGAATTTTGAAAAATGTGTCACGTTTCTGGTGTTTTCACGATAATTCAAGAATGGGATTTTTTACAGAGAAACCGATTACACGATAAGATTCAGCAACATTTAACGATTAAGATGTGACAATATGGAGTCCTTGGTATTTCTAGAAGGTCTTTTTTAATCCGTTGTTCAAGGTCATATGTCAGAATTTTGAAAAATGTGTCACGTTTCTGGTGTTTTCACGATAATTCAAGAACGGGATTTTTGGTCTAGGGACACCAGAGCAGTAACATATTTCACTTCAATTGCGATTATCTCGGAAACTAAGCGTCGTAGAGGGGTCAAAGATAAGATAAGATAAGTGCTAAGATAAGTTGTGAATTTTGGCATATAAATCCTTTAAATCTGCCCAGAGACACCAGAGCAGTAACATCTTTCACTTAAATTGCGTTTATCTCGGAAACTAAGCGTCGTAGAAGGGTCAAAGTCTGCACATTTTATGCTGTAATAAATGGCTGTAATTTGGCATAAAGATAAAACTAAACAAATTTTTCAATAGATTTTTTAAAATTTTATTTGTGAAATATGTTCGTTAGTATGGAGAGATAACAATTGAGACGCTATACATTCATTCATTTAATCCTAATTTAAATTTCGAAAGTTTTAATTTAAATATACTTTTCAAAATTAATGTTGTGTGTGTGTTTTTTGTTTTAAATTTAATTTTTTGTTTCGTTTAATGTGGTATGTTAATACATTATGAATAAAATTTGAATTTTGTATTAAATCACAGAGTTTTTGTTTTTTTTTTATTTTTATATTCCGAAATGAATGTGTTACAGAATTAATTATTCTGCTTCTTTTACTTAATGCAATAACATTTGCTAATATTTTATTTTATTAAATTAAATAAAATATTTATATTAAGATGATATGCATTGTTGTTGCACGATTTTTTGTTTTTATAAATAAATTGAGTTTATATATATATTGTTGTTTTTTTTGTGTGTGTTTTTTTTTTTGTAATTTCCAATTTTCATTGAGTCAGATAGAATGGTAAGGTTAAGCAATAATATAAGTATTTGCACAAATTGTGGTTTTTTTTTATGTGTATTTTAAAGAAATTGAAAATATCTTTTGTGTTTTTATTTAATTAATTAAAAAGAAACATACGTCAATATACTATATTTGTTTTACAATAAACATTTCTTTTAATATTCTTACTAATCAGCTGAATTACAGCACTTACTGTAGTTTTTTGTTTTAATGTATAATAATGTGGCAATTAATTTCTTTAAATTACGTTTTTTTTTATTTGTATTTTTTATTTAAATCTAATTTCATAAAATTTTACATCATCTAATATTGAAATATATATATATAAGTTTATGTACATGTATAAGTTTTAAATGTGCGTTATTTGTAGTTTGTATCTTAAATTTACAACCTGAGAAAAAAATATGGTCCTATGTAAACTACACCCATAGAAAAATGTAAAAGTTTGGCAGCTATGGACAATATTTGGGGGCTTTTTCGTATTTGTGAACTGCTTGAATAAAACAAAAGTAGTTTAAAACTTTTGTGATATATATTTTAAAAATAGTAGAAATCTATTGTGCTGTATTGGTCATCATTGTATGAAATATATGTAATTGAATCGTAGTATTAAAAAAATGATATAACTTTAAATACAACATTGAATTTAATATTTTCTATAATAAAAAAGAGAATATCTTAAATATACTGGCATATTTCAATTTTCGAATGAATTTCGTCTGATTTTGTATGAAAATTTGCGATAAAAAGATTTTGAATTCGATTAAGACATACAAAAATTGCGCTTCCAATTGAATTTATATCTTTGTAATTAGAGCAAGTGGTTTTTGTGCTCATATCTAAACGATTTAGGAAATTATTAAAAAAAATAAATTCAAAATTATTTCATTTTCGACTTTTTCGATATTTGATTTATCAATATTTGATTTATCAATATTTGATTTATCAATATTTGATTTATCAATATTTGATTTATCAATATTTGATTTATCAATATTGGATTATCAATTTTTGATTTATAAAAATTTGATTTATCAATTTTTGATTTATCAATATTTGATTTATCAATATTTGATTTATAAAAATTTGATTTATCAATATTTGATTTATCAATATTTAATTTATCAATATTTGATTTATCAATATTTGATTTATCAATATTTGATTTATCAATATTTGATTTATCAATATTTGATTTATCAATATTTGATTTATCAAATTTTGATTTATCAATATTTGATTTATCAATATTTGATTTATCAATATT
Source organism: Dryomyza anilis (assembly GCA_951804985.1). Taxonomy (NCBI): domain Eukaryota; kingdom Metazoa; phylum Arthropoda; class Insecta; order Diptera; family Dryomyzidae; genus Dryomyza; species Dryomyza anilis. The sequence continues at coordinate 97,695,043 of OX638130.1, read as the reverse complement.
TGATTTATCAATATTTGATTTATCAATATTTGATTTATCAATATTTGATTTATCAATATTTGATTTATCAATATTTGATTTATCAATATTTGATTTATCAATACATTTTCCAAACGACTTTAAATCGTTCAAGTCGAAGCAATATTGAATTCATTTGAATAACGAATTTTTTTGTACTGGAATTCCAAATTCAAAATCTTTAATTAACATTTTTCATACATACTATAATTTATTTACAATTTAAAATTCGATTTAACAATACAAAAAATTGTTTTCTAAACGACTTCAAATTGTTCAAGTCTAAAAAAATTTGAATTTATTTGACAAACGTATTTTTTTTATTTAGAAAACAAATCATTAATTGAAACTTTTCGTATATTTATAACATTCCCATTAAAATAATTTTTATTGACAATGTTCTCTGCAATTGTTTGTCTTTTTTAAATTCGATTTAGTAATACAATAAATTATTTTCAAACGAAGTCAAATCGTTCAATTCCAAGCAAATTGAGAAAACGAATTCAAAATCATTTAATTGTAACTTTTCGTATATATGGAACATACTGCAATACTGCAATTTCGAATTAAAAATGATTTTTAAAATAATATAAATTTATTTAATTCAAAGCAATCGAGTTTGAATTCATTGGATACATGTGTGTATGGAGAAAATATGTTGAAAAATCATTTAATTTGAGCTTTATATAATAAATTCCACCGAAATTTGATTGAAAACTAAATTGAAAATTAGAGTATATCAAGTTTCAATTAAAATACAAATTTATCTAATGAGAAAACAATTTCTAAATCGTTTGATTTGAACTTTTCGTACAGATGAAACATATGCGTTGAAGTAACTTTTATCAAAAAATGTTCTCTATAATGGTTCGACGATTTTGAATTCGATTAAGCAAGAAAACAAGTCCAAGCAAGTTCAAGTCCAAGCAAGTTCAAGTGCAAGCAAGTTCAAGTGCAAGCAAGTTCAAGTCCAAGCTAGTTTAAGGCCAAGCTAGTTTAAGTCCAAGCAAGTTCAAGTCCAAGCTAGTTTAAGTCCAAGCAAGTTTTTTTATTTATTTGAAACACGATTTTTTGTATTGAGAAAACGAATTTAAAATCTTTTTTAACTTTTTAACTTTTCGTACATATGGAATATATCCATTAAAGTAACATTTATTGAAAATATTCTCTGTAATTGTTTTGCGATTTTGAGGTGAAGTTAGCAATACAAAAAATGATTTATAAAATGAATTCAAATGGTTCAAGTCTAAGCAAATTTAAATCTATTCAAAAAAAAAAACGAATTGATGTATTAAACAAACAAAATGAGACATACCCAATAAAGTAACTTTAAATTTTTTTTAGACGAAATCAAATCGTTTAAGTCAAAACAAGCAATTTGAACTCTTTTAAAAAAGGAACTTTTTTTGGCATGTTCCTGGTTTCGATCGAATTCAGAACGAATTTCATATGGAATTTGTAAACAAATGGTTTTGAATTTGATGTCATAATACAAAAGAAAAATATTTTTCAAACGAATTCAAAACTTTCAAATCAAAGCAAAGAGAATGAATTCTTTTGAAATTTAATTTTTCTACCGTGACATCAAATTCAAAAACGTTTGTATACGAAGTTTATATGAAATTCGATGAAAATTCGATCGAAAGCCGGAATATGGTTCGATATATTTAATAAATATACAATTCGAATTCGATTTAGCAATACAAAAAAATGGTTTTCCAAACGAATTCAAACTGTTCAAGTCAAAGCAAACGGGTTGAAATTAATTTGAATTAATTGTGTACGTTTATAAACTCAACCCTGGTAGAAATTTGAATAGGGTCTTGATAGCAAACTGATCATGAAATCTTGTTGTGACGAAATGGTAGAAATCGAAATTCAAGCGAAAATTGAAACACATTCGAAAATATTGAAAATATTCTTTTTAAGTTCTATCAATAATGATATTAAACAGAGGGTTCTTTTTACTATAATTTGTTATCAATATTCTATATATTGTTTTAGTTATATCGACAAAAACAAAAAAAAATATTAAAGAGAATTTTGGATATATTTACCATAAGGTTTCTTCTCATTCTAAAAATTTCAATTCAAATTATTTTTTGAGTTATACCATTTTTTCGTTTATCGATTCAATGTTCAAATGTTTTATAAATTATTTTATAAATTGCATTTTTTTATATTATAAATTATGGCATTTAAATGAATTTTTCACATAATTACTGAATTCTGATAATGCCGTAAAGAAGTTTTCAAGCTTCGACTAGACCAAAAGTAATATTATATATTTGAAAAAAAAACGAATAAAAAATCATATCAAAAGGTTTTTTGTTTTACCTTAATTATGTTATAAACTCTTTAAATAAACTTTTTTGTTTGTTAAATATACGGTTTCACAAAAAAATCAACATTATTAATTAAATTAATTTTAGTTTTTATTTAAAATAAAAATCAATGTACAAAAAATGTTGTAATATAAAAAAATTATTTCTAAACAATGAAGTATGTATCTAGAAGAAAACGTATTATTAATTTTAATATAAATATATATAATAACAGCCAAACAAGAATTTTGTTTTTTTTTTTACAATTAAAAAGAAGAAAAAAAAATCACAGTTCAAAAATTTATTTTTGTATGAAGCCAAAAATGATGGTTTTGCCTAAAATATATTATTACAGAAATTTTGTTTAAATTTAGTTGAAAAAAATGTCTGGTTAAAATTATAAAATAATATAAATTAAGTTCTAGTTAATTTGGAATATTAATACAAAATTTTGTAAAAAGTTTTATTATTTTTTGTTTGATTTGATATGACTGTATTTTTTTCGTTTCTTTCATTTAATAATTTTTAAAATTTTATTTTTTGTATAGCTTAAGAATATTTAAACATTTCATTCCTGAGAAAGTTTCGGATATGTGCAAATAACAATTTGGAAATTAAATTTGTTTATATGTTTTTGTTTTCATTTCTTTTAAATTCCCTGAAGTTTTTGTATGCTAAAATACCAATGCATTTTTATTATTATTTTTTTTTAATAAAACATTTTGTCATTTTGCCTCAACATTTATTTTATATGATTTGTAGTTTTTCATCTATTTTGTTTTCTTCTATTTTTATTTTGAATATATATTATGTACATTAAAAATCATTTGCACGTTTAATTTACATTTATAGAAAAATATTTGTTTACGGCATATACAATGTACCAAATTTTAAAAAATGTTTTCTTTTTTTTTTTTTTTTGTATATGGTTTTTGTTTGAGTCATTTGTACTTCACTGGTGAAAATCACTGAGGTGTTGTTATTTTAGATACTTTGTAGTAGGACTCTATTGATATTATTAATCCCTGCTTTTTTTTTGTTTTGTTTGTTTAATTTTTTACTTTTCATTTATAATATATTTGAGTAAGCATATAAAGTAAGAAACCGTTTAATTTGTTTTTTTTCTTTTTGTTTTTCAAATACAATTTTTTAGAGACATTCAAATGTAAAATAATGTTTAAGGAAATATTTTTAAAAAGCCGAAGTATATTATATAAAAAAAATTTAAAATCTAATAAAGAAAATGTTGCTTGTTATTAAGGAAATGACTGTCAACATGTGAACTATAGGAAATATATAGCAATGATAAAAGAAATGTAAACTAAATGCTAATTTTTTGTTAGCAAATATTCTAAAAAAAAACTATTATGCTAAAAAAACTACTTTGTTTCATTTTTTTTAGATCCCCATTCATATAGATCCCATATCGTATAGACTCTATTTGTATAAATTCTGTATTGTCCTACATCGTATATACCTTATGTTTTATCCATATTTGTGTAGATCTTATATCGAATAGTCATATTGTACAGTCATTTCGTACGGATTATATATCGTATAGACCCTATATCGTATAGACCCTATATCGTATAGATCCTACATCACATAGGCCCTATATAACATAGATCCTATATCGTATTGATCCTATATCGTATAGACTCTATATCGTGTAGATCCTATATTGTATAGACACTATATCGTACAGATCTATATTGTATAGACCTTCTATCTTATAGACTCTATATCGTATAGACCCCATTCGTATAGACCTATATCGTAAAGACCCTATATCGTATAGATCCTACAGCACAAAGGCCCTATATTGTATAGATCTTATATCGAATAGACCCTATAATAATTCGTGTTATGCTCACTGATCATTTTATTTTTTTCTTTACAATACCTGACCAGTTACATCGTGTCTTTCTTAATTCATACTAGAAATTATTGTACAGACATTATCGTGAACTGTTTTTTTTTTGTATTTTCAAACCTCATAACTAGTATAGAATTTAATTAGATTTAACATGATCATGATCAGAATTTTTCAAATGCTTTGATAATCAAAAACTGATACAAAAGTGGCATAGAATGTTTTGAAAATTTTGTATAATATTATTTATCAAAAAATGGTTTTGAATCGTTTTAAACGATTTGTAGTCCTCGAAATTGAATATTATTCTTATTAGGGATGTTCATCTGAAAGAAACATCGATCAATCGACACGTTACATAGATGTTTTACGATGTTTCGCACAGGTTTTCGGAAAATATCGATTTATCGAAGCAATATATTGAGTGTTTTAAAAATATCTATGTATTTTGGACGTCCCAAATTCTTACCTACCGCTACCCCTAGTAGAATTTTACATTATTTTGGTAGACATTATCATTAGATTATCATGTTGTTCTTGTAACTGGTCAGATTATGATAAGGAAAAAAATGCGATCAAGATTTAACATAATTTCTACTACGCCATGAAACTTGCTTTAGATAATCTGAATATTTAGGGGTTTTAGTTTTTTAAATATTTTAAATAGAGGTCCTAACTATGAATCTCGCATAATTTCTAACACGCTCTGAGACTTTCTTTCCGGAATCTCAATGATTCCGGATGTTTGTCATTTGAATATTATGTTTATTGATAATTTTATAGCGTTAATTATTATATATATATATTTCCTATAGTCCTACAGTTCAGTTAGATTCGATATTAGTGAAATAATTATTGACTTAGGCCCCTGAAGTTTTTAAGCATTCTTTCGCAGCAACGAATTTAAAACAAAACAATTAAAAACTATAAACTAAACGTATGCAATTTTAAAACTAGTTACATATGGTTATATTAAATAATAAAAATACTTAACATAATAAAAGTGAAACTTAGACCATTAAATGGCATGCCTAGCGGTTGAGGTTTACTACGGTAACATCTTAATCATCATCATCAACATCGTCATCATTTTATGAGCCCTACATGTAAATGGCCACATTACTTAAACTATAAACTATATATACAAGATATGTCCGATTTACCGTTTTAAAATGCAAAATTTCTTTACTTTTTTTAGGGTTTCATTTTTGTTTTTTAAGAAAATCAATAAAAGTTTTTCAAAATATTGCACTTTTGCCCAAAAACGAATGTATTAAACAGTTTTTGAGCACTTCTTTTTTTGTGTTTGTTTGTTTTTCATTTAAACAATATTTGCGCAAATTCTTAAACTATAATTCAAATCAATGATATATAAAATCATGTAATAAATACTAAAAAAATTAATTTAAACGTTTATAAAAATAGTTAACATAAGAAATATGCAAATCATATAAATTAAGGTTTAAGTTACGTTACGTTACATTTTTCTGTTGTCGTCAAAATCACTTTTAGCGATTCTTGATTTGATGTAAAAAAAAAATCTCTAAAAAATTGCATTCCATCTTAAATCCTATTGGATACCTGGTGGTGGCTGACCCAACTCATTGGTGAAATCAAACAGACTGCTCGTCCGTTGATGGGCCATCACGTGTGGATGCGGCACCAGCACATTTTTGATGGCCGACGTCTTGAGCAATCGCTTCAGCATGCCGCTCGAGCCGCGATGCTGCAGACTTTTGTGCGTGGTCAGTGAGTTTTTGGTGCGATATCGGCGATGACAAAACTCACAAACGTACAATGTATCCGACTGTTCGTGTTTGTCCTGAAAGTGACGCTTCAACGAGTAGTAACAGGAGAAGGTGCGTCTGCAGTAGGGACATTCTTGGGGTTCATTGATGCCGCCACTGGTGGGCGGTGGCATGCGAAGCGGCATTTGTGCGTGTTGGTGTTGTTGTTGATGTTGGGTATTCGCTGAATTTGATGAATTTACGAGACCCGGACGCGGTGGCGAAGAGATTACATTGTAGGCACTGCCATTTGTATTGAGTGGTCCCCCGCCGCCGCAAATCATAGAACAGCTGTTGTTTGTTGAGGTGGTGGAGTTTGGTGAGGTCATGGCAATCGGTGGTGAGGGTGGTGATGAACCAGAGCTGGTGGGCGATGTGGCTGATGAGAGCAAAGCACCTATTAAATTATATAATTTCATATATATATATTAGTATTATTTTTTTCATTTAATTTAAGCATTTATAATTGTTAAGGAAAATAAAAGTGCATAGTAGAGGGGAAATTTTTAGTTAAAAGTTAATTCTAAAAAAGTTTTGTTTGTTTTTTTTTTTACGAAAACAGCACAATTACTGTACTGTCAGAGTTAAAGCAGTTTAAATAATCTAGAGAATTTAAAATGCGAGAGTAGAAATAGCCTATATATTCTTCAAAGAAATTATATAGTTTTCACTTGCATATATGTATGTGGTAAATGTTCGAGTATTCATGGAAAATAGAACGTTGACATGCAAAAAAACAACTCGAATAATCCACGAATACTTAATACTTAATATAATATATATTTTCCAACAGTTTACAAACTAAAAACTACAATGCCAAGCGATGAGATCAACAAAATGAAAAGTTCATTAATTCAATGCAGGGTTTATTCATTCTTATGTTAAACGCATTAAAATGATGTATAGTTCATAAATAGTTTTTATAAAGTTTTCTATTCTTTCATAGTTTATAACAATAAATTATTTAAAATTATAAAAGATTTAATTATGAAAAGTTTTTGCAACGTTTATATTAATTTCCCATCACTTTTCGATAATTCCGATAATTCCAATTTTGGCCGAAATAATCAAAACAAATATTTAGTATGAAGAATTTAGTGTATTTTTTAAATTAATTCATTAATAATATAAACGATTCATCAAAGTGATGTATTTAATGCATTCAAATGATGTATAGTTCATAAATGTGTTAATTAAAACTGAAATAAATTTTATAAATTTTTCGATTCTTCCATAGTTTATAATAACAAATTATTTAAAATTATAAAAGATTTAATTATAAAAAGTTTTTAAAACGTTTATCTCAATTTCCAATCATTTTTTGTTGATGAAACATTCATCATATTGATGAATGACGATAATTGTCAATTTGTGCCAAAATAATCAAAACGAATATTTATTATGAATAATTAAGATTCCTTTTTTAATTAATTCATTTATAATATAAACGATTCATCAAAGTGATGTATTTGATACTACTTTTAGTATTAAATAAATTGTATTTAAATGAATCAAAATGATGTATGTTTCATTCATTCATCATTTTGATAATTTTAATATTGTATTTAAATGATTTTTAATTTGTTAAATATTTTATTTTAATTAATTAATATTATTAACGATTCATAAAAGTGATGTATTTAATATAACTTTATGTTTTAAAGAACATTTACAGTTTCTATTATATTTTAATTATTTATTTATAAATCGTTAATCATATCAATGATTGTAGAATGTTTTAAATTTAAATTGCGAATTTAGTGATTTTTAAATAATTCAACTAATTCACTTATATTATGAACAATTCATCAAAGTAATCTATTTGATGCGCGTTTAATTTCCAAAGAACTTTTTGCATCCATATTATAATCAAAATTATTTAAACTTTTATTTTACAAATAGAGAACTGAATAATTTTTATTGATTCATAAACAATTCATAATGCTAAATACTTTAAAATAATTCATTAATAATAGAAGTGATTCATCAAAATGATTGATTTTATATGAAGTGTTTATGAATTTGTTTATTTAAAAATTACAATTATTTATTGATGAATTTGATCATTTAAATTTGATTTATTTTTGTTATTCAGATAATTGAATAATATATCACATTTCAAAATAAATAATTGAGTGAATATATATATTTTGTTCATTAGTAATATGAACGATACATCAAAGTAATGTATTTGGTACGCATTTAATTTCTAAAGAAGTTTTTGCATTTTAATTTTACAATTTTTTTTGAATTGTAAAATTTAAATTCGAATTATTGATGAATTTATTTTTGTTATTCAGCTAATTGAATAATATTTCAAATTTCAAAACAAATAATTGAGCGAATTTAGATTTCTGTTAAATACTTTAAATGAATTCATTAGTGTTATGAACGATACGTAATGTATTTGGTATGCTTTTAATTTCTAAAGAATTTTTTGCGAAATATTTATAACGATTGAACAATAAGATATATCTATTAATTATACAGTTATTTGAACTATACATCCAATTGATGAACTTTTTCTTCTGTGATGAAATGTACATAAAAATTATATATTATTTAATAGTAATATAAGCACCACGAGCACAACAAAGAAGCAATTAAGTAATGCATAAATACTATATAAAAAAATTAAAATATATTCATTAATGAATAAATGATGCATAAGCAATTCACAGCAAAGCAGGCATGCAACTGAAGTTGAACAAACTAAAAAATTCATAAATAAAAAAAAGCAATAAAACAAAGTTTATATTTTTGTGTTTTTTTTTGTTCTTTTATTAAATCGATTAATTACTGCAGTATAAATCAGTATTTATTTATTTTTTTGTAGAGGAAAAACTTACCAAATTACAATTGATATATTTAAAAAAAAAACTTGAATAAGTTTTGAAAATTATAGTTTTAAAACGTAGGTAGACCAAAAGAAACTACAGTTGTATAGAGTAAAAGTTTCCACGAGGAATCAACTAAGTAGAGTTAAAAAAGGTAATGTAAAAATTGGAGTGTTTGTTTTTTTTTATTTTTTATATAAAGTAGAATTGTAGGGCTTGGCTATACAGTATTTTTTTTTGTATGGTGATAACAACAAGGTGGTATTAGAAGAAAGGGCCAATAAAGGTAAAGTTTAAATGAATTTTTTGAAAAAAACCATGTCTTTTTTTTATATATAAATTATAAACAGTAGAACTTGTGTATAATATGTAAGTCTTTGGTAAATAATTAAGTACAAAAGACTTAATAGGCTTTCAAAAAAAAAAAAAAGAAACGAGACAGATAGATAGAGATAAAGAGTGTAAGTGAGTGAGAGTGAAAAAGATAAAGAGAGAGAGAGAGATAGATTGATTGTGTGTGAAAAGCCACTACGTTTTAGTTATAATTGAAATACTTACAAAATGTTCATGGTAAATGTTATGAGAGCGAAGAAAATTTCAACCAAGTGTTTGATATTTTGCAATATATAATATTTATAGGTCTAAAGAACAAAATACTTAGAAAAAGAGAGAGAGAGATATAGAGTTCCACTAGTGCGAGCGAGTATGAAATTTACAGCTTTGTTTTTCGAAACCATGAGACCCCTTAATTGATATAGGTATTTTTTTCACTATAAAATGCTACTGTTTAAATGTTTATAGAATTAGAAGCAACTAATATTTTTCTAGATGTTTAATAGAGTAGTAGTTCGCAAAATATGCAATACAAATGAGATTCAAAACAATTTCGAGACTCTAGATAGAGAGATATATATAGTAAGTGTGTATTTTGAATTTATTGTGATATACGAAGTTAGGGGGAGATACAGACTGAATAGGTGAAAAAGACAGACAGTGAACGAGCGTAGTAGAGGAGGAGTAGAGGAGTCTATACCAAGAATTAGTAGTTGTAGTTTTTTTGTTTTTGTTTTTATAATGCTACGTAAAACCTTAGCAGAAGAATGATTTCTTCTCACCTTCTGTGATCGTAACAAATGCTATGTTTTGTTATTATCCTTTATGAACGAACATTTTACCACATGTACTTGCTCGCGATTCACTGATGCACATTTACAGCTGATTTTGTGATTTGGAATGATTGATTTGATGCACTGTACGTCGAGTATTAACATATTTGACTACTAAATGTTCGTAAAGTTACAGCGTTATTTATAGTTATTAAGTATTAATGTATATAAATTATGTATTTATGTTTAAATTGACTAATGTTTAGGCGAATGTTTAGAAGGCTGCATAATAGAATATGCAATAATGTGGTCCATTAGAAATACAAGTAGTATTCAAATCTCAAATGTTGAAATTTTTGTAAAGTTTACGATTTACGATTTCAGTTAAATTAATGTCATAGGTTTTAAGTATTTACATATGCGAGTGTAGATGATTTTTCTTTCATTTTTTTTTATATCACTTTGCTATATATTTTGCTATATGTAATAGTAATAGTAGGAGTAGTCATTAAAAATTCGCTGACTTTTTGTCGTTGTGCTACGAAGCTGTTTTGTTATTATTACAAACTACTACAGCCTATTTGATTATTTGATGATTTTCGTAGTAATACGGATAGTGGTAGTGATAGTAGTGATTGTCTGTTGTTTTATGTGTTGTTTCAGTTTGACTTTCGTTTCAGATCGTTGTATTGAATTGATTGTATAGCTTGATATCTTTCATTTCCATTTCGCCGGGTCTGGACTTGTGATAGGTGTAAATGTGTGTCATCAGCGAATTACGCGAGCAATAGACCCGTTCACAGATGATGCAACGGTATTCCTCTTGACGTACGGCATGTTTATCGGCTATGTGACGTTTGAGTGAGGCCTTAGAACAGAGAAGCTTACCGCACAGTTGGCATGAGAATAGTTTCTTGGGTGAAATTCCTGGAAATTTTTAAGTTAAGGAATTTTGTACTTGGTTATTTACTAAATTTTTGTTTTTTTTATTTTTTATTTATTTTTTGTGTTTTGTTTTGTACAAAGCATAAAGTGATAAAAAAATACGATTTTTTTGTTGTTGTTATAATTGGTATGCGCTACTAACTACTATGCGGAGGAGGTCTTTAAAATGGGATACGTTGGTTTTGGTGATTGGTTGGTTGTTTTTTTTTTTTTTTAATTTACCACTGCATTGCAAGTAATGTCAATGATTTTACTTACTTTCTTTAGTTTTCAATATAAAGTATATGTGCTATATTTAAATGTGTGTTGAAAAGTACGAAAAAATGATATTTATGATATTTAATGTTTTATCAAACAAACCATATGTTTAAACATATAAAATTGCTTTACCGCATTACTTTAGCTAGCATTACATTTGCTGGAGGACTTACAACAAGTGTTATATAGTTGACAGAAATGAGTACGTAATGGGGGAGCCCAAACAAACAAATGTTTTTGCGGTTAGATGCGTTCGGTGAAATTAAAAAATTAAAGTGTTTATGAATAATAAAAAAATGACATTAAAAAAAGGTCTATAAATATTATATAAATTCATGAATAAGTTTAATAGTGAGAAAGTAGTTGTTGCTACCTTGAGAATTGGTATACAACAAAATTGGTTTTCCAATAGCCAGTGAACGTAGAATAAAATAAGCAAAAATTATTGAAAAATTCAAAGAAAGATTATTAGTTTTTTTGTTTGTTTTCAATAATAACTCAGTATTTTATTTATTTACGAAAATATTATGTTTTTTTGTTTTATATAATGCAACTTTTATGTTTTTTTTTTTGTTGTTGTTGTTCTTAATAATGTTTATGAATTAAATTCTATAAACTAGGATTTGCTTTTCATTTCAAAACTTTTTTTTTGTTTTTATAATAATAAATGGAAATAATATTTTATATTTTAAAAAATAAACTAATATATTTGAAAATGTTTAATAGAATAACTCATTTTCAAAATATAAAAAAAACAATATAACAAAAAACTAAACTTAAAAAATATATATATATTTTTTTTACATAAAATAACTGTATTTTTGTTTCATATTTTTTTTTTGCTTGTAGCTAAATTGTTATTTGATTTTTTGTTTTTTAAATTTTAGTTTAGTTATACTACATTTATTATATTATTTTAAATATTAATTAGTGTTTATTTTTTTTTGTTATGATTTGAAATATAAAATGTTATTTATATTGCAATTAATATATGTATGTATTTAAGATGGTAAACATTTTAAAAACTATATTTCACAGTATTCGTTACGAAAGTTAATTATTACAGATAGTGCATTTTACAAAAGCACCATCTAGGTTTCATAATTCAAATACACAAGTATTAAAAAAATTTAGATTTTTATTATTATTCCTTTTTTTTTTGTTGTTGTTATCAAGTGTGTGTGCTACAAATTGCATTTTTTGCAGTTATTTTTTAAAATTTAAATTTTTATTTTATAACAATGAAAATGTTTTATAAGTAAATTTTTAAAAGTTAAAATAGCAAATTAATTAACTAATTAATTAATGTTGTTTGAATGCTGCTGTTGTAGTTTATTATTTAGGGTTTGTTTTCATTCTATTTCTGTTGCTTTGCATATGATTCTCATTAACTTTATAGTATTTATGGTATGGTATTGTATGGTATGGTATTTGAATGGTATTTGTATTGGTATGTTATGGGTTCTTTTGATACTTAATATTTTATAGGATACTTAGGTTGCTTAGGTAGTTATATATACTATGCATGTATGTTGTATGTTCTTTTTTTATGTTTTTTTTTGATATTTCACGTTTATTTCTATTGTTTGTTTTATACTTCCAGAAGTCTCTATTGGTTAATATAATATATATATCTTTTTATATTGTGTAGGAAATTCAATTACAGTTAATTTAAAACTACTAAAAATAATCAAATCAACATTGAAGACGTATGAGTGTGTATTACTTTAATTTTAAAACTGCTTTTTATTACATTTAAACACTATGCGTATTAAATACAAATATGTATAATATTTATTTACAAATGTACGTCTTAAAAGTTAAATTTGAATATTATGTACACAATGCATATATATAGTTCAGACTACCTAATGTATATATATATAGTAATGCTTTTAAAATACATTTTTTATTTTGAAAAGAATGTTTTTTTTTTTTATTTTCAGTAAACAATTTATATTATGAGCGTTATATATATAGAATTTTATTTTTTAGAAATACTTTACATAAAAATATAAAAATGTATGTTTATGAATTTTTCTTCTATACATCTATTAATGTATATATATATATAAAAAAAAGTAAATTAGTAATTTGATGCATGTTTTTTTTTTTGTTTTTTAAACAATTGTTTAATTTAAAATAATAAAAAAAAATATATAGTTAAATTGTAAAAATTTGGTATCAAGTAAAAGCAAAATATATTTCAGACTTTTTTCCATTTCTTTTTTTTTTCATTTTCATTCAAATTTTAATTTTGTTTCCAACAATAATTTTGTAAATAATTCACGCTTGTTAATTGCTTTTAATAAAAATTTTACTTCTTTCGAATATTTAAAAAAAGCGCACAAATTCAAAATTAAAAAGCATTTAATGAATTCAGTCTTGTGAACAAAAACACAATTTTGTAATTTTATTCTTTTTAAGTTTTTTTGTTTGTTTTTTTGTTTTTCTAAAATATAAAGTTAGCATTTAAAAAAATGCAATTGCCAAAAAGTCCTAATTGTGGGGGGTGTTTGTTTTTCTTTTCTTTAAAACAAAACTAGTCGCTAAAATACACAAGTCACTCGTTGCACTTTCAAATACGTTTTTCATTTCATGCATTATGGCCTAAAACTATCAGTCCTTTTATTTTTGTTTTCAAAACTTTTCCGTTTGCTAAATTTTATTTTAGTTTTTCAATTTCCAAAATGCATAATTTTTATAAAAATATATTAAATAAAATTTTATAATTTAAACAAAAAAGTTAAAATTTTGGTCTGCGTACTGTTTATTCGAAATTTTAGATTTTTTTGTTGCGCGCACTAAGTAAAAATTGCTGTTACTTCAAAAAAAAAAAAGTGTATACAAAATTTAAAAAGAGTTTGCATTTATGTTTTCTTTAATAATATTTATGAGTTTCATACTCGAAAAAGTTTATTCTTTTTACTTGAAAAACGTTTTCTAATTAAATTGTTTCTGTCATAAAATATAAGACGAAATACTGCCCTCAAACTTATAATTAGAATTTACAAATATCAGCAATTTTAAAATATTGTTTTATAGTCTTTTGCACAATGATAGTTTGTTTGTTTGTCATACGATTGGCATATATCATCAACATACATTTTAAAAATGTTACATTTTTCGTTTTTAAATTTTAATTAAAACTTAATAGATTTTATTACAAAAAAAAAGTCCGTCATAATGTATATGTAATATGTATATATAATATATATTAATAATTTTACAAAATTTCAATAGTTTATTATTTTGCAAATAGTTATTATAATGAAATAATAAAAAGTATTGTCAACCAATATTGCACATATTGTAATATAGTAATTATTCTAAAATAATAATAAAAAAAAAACACTTAATGAATTTTGATAGGAGGGTTTTTTGGGAGTGAGGTTCAGGTTCTTGAAAGCGTAAATGTTTCAGTCATAGGGAGTTTTAACATTAGGATTATACGATATATATATAGGTAAGGGGTATTGGATACACTTAAAATAATACTAATGAGGGGGGCAGCGAGTGCGATTTGTGTGTGGTTTTCAACATCGTCGTTGTATTTCTTTTTCCTGTCCTCAGGAATTAATATAGTTTCGTTTGTCGTTATCTTCCACAAATATTTACCAAAAACTTACTCGCAAAGTGCATTCATTTTTGAAGTATATCTTCAAATAACTAAATACAATTCAAAATATAATCACAGTTGTTCTAAAAATGTTTATAGACTTGCTACAGTCTGTTTGGGGTGTTCTTTTTTTGCAACGTCTGTAGTTTGGCGGCTGCTTTACGATTGAAAAAAGTGTTCATCAATTTGATGAATTGTTTTATATAAAAATTAAGCAACTATTGAACAATTTATATTTAATTAAATTCATTATATTGATGAATAAATCATAATATAGCTACATAACTTTAATTTGTTTTAAATAGCTAAAACTTTTTGAGCATAGTACAAGTAGTGCTTAAATGCATTGATGTTATGTACTATACATCATTTAAATAACTTTATGACTTGCTTTTTTTGGAGATTACTGAAATATGTGACTTTAAAATAACGAAATTCAATATTTTAATGAAATTCTTAAAGTTTTGATGAACAATTTCATAGTAGCAGTAATCAAGACATTTGAACATACGATTGTTGTGTTATCTTTCATAATTTCGATGTATAATTCATAATATTGATAATTTCATAGTATTTAGTAGCAAACAACGATCAAAGACGATTACTTATTTTTATCTTGTGGTATCTTTCATAACCGTGATAACGAAATTCATTATTTTAATGAAATACTTTAAGTTTTGATGAACAATTTCATTGTATTTAGCAGTAAAAATGACATTCGACCAACGATTGTTGTGTTATCTTTCATAATTGTGTTGTATAACTCATAATATTGATTATTGCATAGTATTTAGTAGCAAAGAACGTCCAACGACTACTTCTTTTTTCACTTGTAATGTCTTTCATAAACCGTGATGCATAATTCATAATGTTGAGGTATCATTCATATTATTTTTGTATCGTTCAATATATTAATGAATCGTTTATAATTTGCATACATTTATGTATTATTTATATAAATATTTTAAATGAGATTTATTATTATTGTTATTATTATAAACAATTCATCAATATTATGAATAATGCATAAATACAATGAAAACTTCATAAATATTATGAAGAGTTCATCACAATATTATGTACTATACTTTTTTTTACATTAAGAACTGTTTTCATGATTTACTAATTAGTTATATTTCGGTAAAATTATAAAACTGCTGCTCTGTACTTCAATTTAATGTTTCTCGTACAATGAAAATTGTCATCAATATTAATAATACTATTCATCAATTGTTTCATTTTAAATGAAAGATAAAACTAAATTTCGATTTTTAAATACCAATTTTCAATTTTAAATTATTTATTTAATTATTTTGTTTAATACATCAACTTTTCATCAATTTGATGAATTGAATAGTGTTTTGATGAATTTAATAGTGTTTTGATGCATTTAATAGTTTTTTGAATTGTATGATACTTTAGAAAACTGATATTTTATTAATCAATTCATCAAGGTAATGAATTTTATCAATTTATTTATTTAATAAATTTCATCAGTTCATCATCATCAATTTAATGAATTTAATAGTTTATAGTTTGAGTGTGACAATAATAAATTACACTATTTATTTATTTATTTATTTATTTATTTATTTATTTATTTATTTATTTATTTATTTATTTATTTATTTATTTATTTATTTATCAATTTATCCAAAACAATGAGTATCATCAATTTAATGAATTTAGTAGTGGTTTGAATTGTATGATATTGAAGAAGACTATTAGAAAAACAAAATATATATGATAAATTCATAATCATTAATTTAATGAATTCAATTTTAGTTTTACAATAATGAAGAAAACAATTATTTTATTTACCAAAATATTGAGTATGTCAATTTCTACATCAATTTAATGTATTTAGTAGTACTTTGAGTTTAATGATAATTACGAAATATATTGTTTCATTAATCAATTCAACAAAATACTGAATTTCATCACTTATCATCAAAATATATTGTTTCATTAATCAATTCAAAAAAATAATGAATTTCATCAGTTCATCACATTATCATCAATTTAATGAATTTAATAGTTGTTTAAGTTTTAGAATTATTAAGCAATTTATTGCTTTATTCATCAATATTATGAAAGTTTCATCAAAATAATGAATATGAGAATTGCCACAATCATCGTTCACCATCAAAATAATGAAGTTGCTTCATAAATTCATCGTTTTCACCAATTTGTTAAATTAAGTTGTACGAAGTTTAAAGTAATTGGGAAAACTTTTATTTATGCATCAGTTCATCCAAATAATGAATTACATCAGTTTACCATCATCAATTTAATGAATTTAGTTGTTGTTTAAGTTCTTCAAAAATTAAGTAGAAATGATAATTTTTTATAAATATAATGAATGTGACAGCTGCTTCATCATTTGATGAATTCAAAAGTTATTTGAAGTTTTAATGTAATTCACAATAATGAATTACAACAGTTAATCATCAACAATTTAATGAATTTAATAGTTAAGAAAACTATTCTTCATAAATTCATCAAAATTATGAATTACATCAGTTCATCATCATCGTCAATTTAGTGACTTTCTTTGAGTTTCACAATAATAAAAAAATATTGTTTTATTCATCAATAATAATATGAATAAGCTCTTACATCAAACAAATGTATTGCTTGAGTTTTATTCAAAGTTGCTTGAGTTTTATTCGAAAAATTCATCAATTTAATGAACTTTTTTAACAGTGCGCCTAAATGAATGTAGAATGTATAGGTGTTTGAAGACGTTGCACGCAATTTTTAATGCATATTCCAGTGTATGCTGATGGGGGGGTAATGAGGTTCAATAACGATGCATTCTTTGTTTTTATTTGAGATCATAGTACGTTCGTTTACATCAACTATTCATTTAATTCATTCTGTCGTATGACATGCCGCCGCCATCGCCTAGATAATGTTGCTCCAGTTGAGTCAAGTCAATTGTTGCTGGTGGTGCTAGTGCCGATAGTGGTAATTGTTGCTGTTGCTGCTGGTGGTGTTCACCACCCAATCTCGCAATTGCCTGACCCGACTGATTCAGCGCAACCTGAAACAGTTGCTTCAGAAAGTGCTGCTGATCTTATAAAAAATCCATGCACGGCTTTACAATATTCGGCGACGACTGTTGCTGATGATGCGGCGCCGACAATGGACCCGCTGCACCGCCACCAATATTATTGCTAGCAGCTGCTGCAGCACCAACAATGGGCGATAGCAACAATTCGGCGGCAGCAGCAGCTGCTGCAGCGGCGGCTGCCACCGCATTGCCACCACCACCACCGGCGACTGCAGCATTGTGTTGATTGGCAGCGGCGGCAGCACTCAACGAATTCAACGATTGTTGCAAACGGCTGCCGGGTGAATTGAGTACGGCGCCGCCAACGCCGCCACCGCTGCCGTGATGAAAGTACGAGTGATGATTTTTCTGACGTCTGTGATAGATGCTCTTGTGATTATTCAAGCTATTGAGTGTGCGAAATACTTTGTGGCACAAATTGCAAACGGCATTGTTTAGTGGTTGCAAATGTTGTTGCTCTTTGTGTCGCTTCAGCGTCAACTTAGTGCTCAGCAATTTGCCGCAAACATCACAGCGATGACAGGCGTTTAGTGGCAGCGGCAACAACAGTCGATTGCTGGCGATATCGCCAGCGCGCGCCGATGATAAAATGCCAGCGGCTGAGCCACTTGCCGAGGAACGACCCGTCGATGAGGGCGACAAGGAGGGACGGCGATGATGCAACAAATGATGATGATCCATGGGCGAGGCGGCACGCGCTAAATGATGCAGTTGATGTGATGTTGTTGGTGACAGATCATGGTGCGGATGTAGTTGGTGGGACGGCAACATGGGCAGCGACAGTTGCTGATGGCTAAAATGTGAGTGATGATGTTGTTGCTGCTGCTGCTGTTGATGAAGTTGTTGCTGCTGCAGCAATTGTTGCTGTTGTTGTTGTGTATGTTGGTGTGGGGATGGTGAGGTGTTTAACTGTTCATTTTGTAGTTGTTCTAATTTTTGTTGGCATTGTTCTTGCAGACGTTCGGTACGTTCATGTTCTAGTTGTTGTTTTTGTAGTTGTTGTTGTGCAGAGTGCAAGTGATGTTGTTGTTGTTGTTGGAGAAGGAGGTGGTGTTGTTGTTGTTGTTGATGGTGGTGGTGTTCTTGTTGTTGTTGGTGGTGGTGGGAGGAATGATGATGGTGCTGAAGATTGCTACTAACACTAGAGTTGCCACCGGGCACAATAACCCCACCGATTAGGCTGGCGCTTCCACCTATATGGCATATAGGAAGAGAAGAAAAAAAGAGACAATAGTGACTTTCAGTTTCTTGCAT
Source organism: Dryomyza anilis (assembly GCA_951804985.1). Taxonomy (NCBI): domain Eukaryota; kingdom Metazoa; phylum Arthropoda; class Insecta; order Diptera; family Dryomyzidae; genus Dryomyza; species Dryomyza anilis. The sequence goes on along the minus strand of OX638130.1, from coordinate 97,675,946 downwards.
TATTTTTAACGTTTTGTTTTTGATTTTTTTTTTGTTTTGTTTGTTTTTAATTCAAAATTTTGTTTCTTTTTCAAATTTGTATTTTTAATTTTTAACATATCAAAATTTGTGTTTTTTTTTATTAAAATTTTTTAAAAAATGTTTTTTTTTTGTTTAAAATTTTGAAATTTGTATTTTTTTTCATTGTTTCGATTTTATTGTTTAGTGTCATGTTGTTAGATTACATGTTAAAACTCACAAAATCAGGCGCAATAATGTTACATAGTGTTTAATGGAACTTTAAACGGTGGCAATACCGTGTTACTGCAAAATAGTTTTGCGTTTTTTTTTTGGTAAACGGAACGCACATGTATCAAACTCAATAGTGAAATCATATCAAAAAAATGTTAAAAATTTTTAAGAGAAAAAAATTTAGTTTCAAGGTTTCTTCGTTTTCTTTTTTTTTGTTTAAGGGAACATAGTAGGATGAATAGTAACATAATCCACAGTACATTTACAAAACAATGTTAAAAAAGGTTTTGGATTTTTAGTTGCTTTGTTTGTTTTTTTTTTTTGGTATTTATATCTCTTTCTGTTTGTTCGTTTTGATTTTTTTAAAAATTAATATAAAACACAATTTGAAAATTTGGACAGAAAAACCCAAAATTGTGCTGTTTCATTTTCTAACACAGTGTGTTAGAAAATGAGACATCAAACAATGTCACAATGGCTGTAATTGAAAATGAAAATACAATTACTAAACATTATGCAATTTCAAATGAGCATGCATTGCATTATCATTGATAGAGAAATAGATATTGATTAACACGTATTATAATTTTTATTTTTGAAATTTTGAAACATGTATTTTGGCCTGATTTGTATTTAGATATATATTTTTTTTGCATTTAAGTGTTATTTTTATATATATATTGTCACTAGTGTCTCTTTTTAGCATTTTGCGCACACGAAGCCTTTTTTTTTTCAGCATGCGCTTTTTTCAGTATTTTTTTTTTATATTTTTTTTTTTTGGTTGTTTCTTGTTGCTGTTGTTGTTGGTGGTTGGTGGTGGTGGGGGGTTAATGTAGGGTTTGGTGCTATTTGGGATAATATTAGGATATTTATTGGATATATAAAATAGGTTTTTTTTTTTTTTTTTTTTTGCTAAAATTCAAATTAAAATTAAACAATTTGTTATGATTTGAACATGTTTAGTATGTCATATAGTAAATTTCCAATTAGATTTATGTGTAAAATGTGCAAGTGGCATAATTTTTAATTGATTTGTTCATTAAAATTATCACTTGTAACAAAATTAATACATTAAAAAATAATATATTTTATATATAGCATACATTATAACGGACTCTTTTAAGTTGTTGCTTAAATTAAATAATATTTATATGTATAACTTAAATATTTAATAATAGTAATTGTAATAAGCATAATAATAATAATGATAATAATATAATTAACATAAAGTAAAAAATAAACACAACACATTTAAAATTAAATTGTTTGTGATTGATTGTGCAAAAATATATTTACATCACGTCGTCACTGTTAGCGGGGTAACACGTTAACACTGTGCACTCACTAACTAAGGCATTTTTCGATTTTCAATTTATTGAAAGTTTTCTTTATTTTTTCTTCATTTAAATGGTTTCAAAAGGCTATTTATGAGTTTTAGCGTGGTTTAAAAGGGTGTTTAGAACGTTAAATGATTTTTTTTAAGTAGCATAAAGTGTTTTAAAGGCTTTAAAAGGTTCTTAAAGAGTTGTTTAAGTTGTTAAAAGGCGTTTAAATAGACAAAAAGGATTTTAAAGATGCTATAAAAGTGTGTTAAAAATTATGTTAACGTTAACTGATTTTTTAAACGTTGCATAAAGAGTTTTTAAACTTTTAAAAAGGCTTTTAAATAGATTGAAAGGTTGTAAAAGAGCTTTAAAAGAGTTTTAAAAATTGTTTTAAATGCTCTGCATGTGTTTGCTTTTTTCTTAAACAATTTTAAAGTATTTAATGCACACAAAGGATACAGACAAAATATTAAAGAATTATTTTAAATAGTTCTACAAAAAACTTAATGAATTTTGAATTTACTTAAATTTTTTAATAGCTTTAAAACTTTTCAATGCTCTTCAAAAAACGTTGTTAATCTTTTACAAATGTTTTAAAATTATAATGAAAAGTTTTCCAAAGTCGTTTTAATGATTTTGAAGTTTTATGAAAATATTTAAAATGCATTTTAAATATGTTTTAATACTTTTAAATACATTATATTCTTTAAAAATTAAAATGCACTTAAAATGTAAATGCTCTTAAAATGTAATTGATTTTCTAAATGTTTCCAAATATTAATGAAAAGTTTGTCAAAGCTCATTTAATGATTTTAAAGTTTTATGTATTTTTAATACTTTTAAATGCTTTTAGATACTTTTTAAATACTTTTAAATGCTTTTAAATGCTTTTTAAATACTTTAAAATGCTTTTTAAATCTTTTTAACTATAAATTCAAATGCTTTATAAAGGTTATTAATGTTTCGAATGCGTTTAAAAGGTTTTCCAAAGATCTTAATTTTGAATAAAACAGTTTTGAAATATTTTGAAATACATTTGAAATACTTCTAAATGCATTCTTAATGCTTTTTAAATACTTGTAAATGCTTTTTAAATTCTATAAAATGCGCTATAAATGTTTTTAAATGTAATTTAGGTTTTTAATGCTATTAAAACCTTTTTAACATTTTATTAAATGCTCCTGAAATGTTGTAAAATGCTCTTTAACGATTTTAATTGCCATGTAAATGTTGTAAATGATATTTAAATGATAAATTACATTATAAATATTTTTAAGTGCACTTTAAATGCTTTTTAAATGCTTTCTAAATTCTTTTTAATGCTCTATAAATACTTTTAAAGGATATTAATGTTTTAAATATTTTTTTTAAATGCTCTTGATATGTTTAAAATTGCTCTTTCAAAATTTTAATTGCAATTTAAATGTTTTAAATGAAATTTAAATAATTTTGTATGCTTTTTAAATACTTTTAATACTCTCTTAAAGTTTTTAAATGCTCTTTAGTTTATTTTAAATATTCTAAATGCTCTTTAAATATTATTAAATGCTTTTAAAATGTTATAAATTATCTTTAAATGTTTGAAATGCTCTTTAAATGCTCTTTAGCTATTTAAAATGCTTTTTAAAATGCTCTTTAGCTATTTAAATGCTCTTTAAATATTTAAAAAATACTCCTTTAAACCTTTTAAATTGTTTAAAATACTTTTAAGAGTGTTTTATTAATGGGATTACTTAAAGAAACCTTTTGATTACCACACATTAAAGCCTTGTTCTATATGCGTCACCGGCACCCGCGATTATTTGCGCTAATGATTTACTTTAAAAATGTTGACCTACATACTAACTAACTGTATATTGCTGATTATAAATTCATTAAACTAACTAGACTTGTACTTATTATATATACACACCTCAGAACTGACAAACGCATAACATAATAATAGAACCAAATCGATATAGGTTCCAACTGCTATAACCCACCACTATAACTGATAACAATACTTAATATTTTTTGTTTGTTCTTTATTGAACTTGTAACATGACTTAAAGATGTATAAAGGGGTTTAAAGGGAGATTACGAAGGGAGTTTTTAATGGTTTCAAAGTGTTTGGAAGATTTTTCAAAGATTTCTAGTGCGTTTAAAAAGGTTTTATAAGGGCTTTTCAAAGGTTTTGAGGAAATTGTAATATGATTTAAAAAGTTACTAATGGCTGATATAAGATTTCATGGGATTCAAAGGAAGTTGTATATGGAGTTTTAGGGAACATGGTTTTAAAAGGGTTGCATTAGGGCTTTAATGGAAAGGGAACAGGAGAGGTGAGGCAATTGTTGTGTGGAGGTCTTAAATGTTGGCATTGGCTAAATAATCAAAGTATATAAAACCCTATGAGGCTGATCTATGATTCAGTGGCGAATAGTATGGATTGTGCGATGCCACGCCCACGCCTAATCCCGTATTCGAACTGGGCTCGTTTGGCGTCAACGATGACAACGACGATGGTTCCTGTTTCGGTTGCTTAAGGTTTCTGTGATAGATGCTCTTGTGATTGCGTAGGCTGTTCAGTGAGCTATAGACGCGTTTGCAAATGTTGCAGACGGGCTCCTTGGTGGGCCGCATATGGACATTCTGTATGTGACGCTTGAGACGCGTCAAAGATGAGAGATTTTTATTGCATGGGTCACAGCGAAAGTCATCACCACCACTGGAAGTATTTAAATTCGACGCATTGGTATTGGCAGAATTACTGCTGCCAGCGGCGGCACTACTAGAGGCGGCAATATTTGCAGCCATGGCAGCAAACATTTGCTGTGATTGCTGTGCGTTGGCATTGTTGCCGCCGTTGCCGCTAATGTTGCAGCTGCTATTGTTGGAGACAGATTGTTGCTGCTGCTGCTGTTGGTGATGGAGGTGTTGTTGGTGGTGCTGTTGTTGCTGTTGTTGTTGTTGCTGGTGTTGGTGTTGGTGCTGCTGCTGTGCGGCGTTCGACTGCGCTGCCAGCGTTGACGAGAGCAGCTGACTGCCGAGTGTAGAGACAACGGCGCCACCACCGCCACCTAGTTTGCATTTGGTGGAGAACGTGGAGAGATTAAGACCGCAAATGCCTGATGCTGATGTAATGGCTGTAAAGTTGTTGATGTTGTTGTTATTGTAATTGTTGAGTAGTAGTAGTTGTTGTTGTTGGTTTTTTAAGTAGTGGTTATTGTTTTGGTGGTGGTGGTGTAGTTGTTGTTGTTGTTGTTGTTGTAGGTTAAGGTTAAAGTTTAAATTGTTGTTGTTGTTGATTGTAGTTGCCGTCAGTTGACCTGACGACAGGGGGGAAGAAAGTCAGAAAACGTCGTATTAGCTCAATGTCAAAAGTTTTGAGAGTTGTTTTTTGAAAAATTGAGTTAATGCTGCTAAAACAGGGTTGATTTGGAAAATGTCTATGTTTTTTTTTTTGGATTTAGTTTTCGTTTGTTTTGGATGGGGTTTATAATAGGTTTTTTTTTGATTTTGCATTTATTTATTTTATTAAATTGGCAAAATTTATTTCTTTTTTGATTGTTTGTATACTACCATTATATTTTTTTGTCAACAATATCGTTGCTATTTTTTCGCTATATTTAATTTAATTTTTTTGCGATATTCTCTAAAACAATTTTTTTTGCTATATTCTCTAATTTTTTTTTCTTGCTATATTTGCTATTTTGGCTATATTTAACTAATATTCGAATTTGGTTGCAAAATGTTGGCTAAATTTGTAAATTTCTGAATTTTACATTTTTGGGATTGTTCATTTTTTTTTCGTATAAACTCGTAAAACAGCGTTACCGCTTGTTTAGAAAACGTGTTGAGTTGTACTGCGTGCACTTGAAAATTTTGTAGCTTTTATATTTGCTAAAGAAATAAAATTTTACGATTTTTGAATACGATTTTTGAGATTTTTTGGATTTTTTTTTTTGGATTAGTTTAATATTGTGTACCCTTTGTGTGTGTTCAACGCCATCACCATCGTGTGTGTCTGGTTTTCTGCTAAGTTTTATACTGTTTTTTTTTTTTTTTTAGTTTTTGTATTGTCATATAATATAATTTTAGAGTTGGAATTTTTGGTGGTGGGGGGTGTGGTGTTTCGGGAATATAATATAAATACAGAAATTAAATTTTGTTTTTTTTAATTTTTTTTTTTTTTTTTTTTGGTGAAGTAGTAGGAAGTGTAACTGAGAGTTGGTAGTGGTGGGTTGTGAGGTACGGGGGGAGGGGGTTGTTTACTAGTAAACTACATAATTCATATATATACAATACAAATACAATAAAATATTACAATATACAATAATAAAATTGTGGTTAATTTTTTTAAAATGTTTTTAATTTTTTAATTTTCAAATCTTAGCTTAAGATTTTTGAGATAATTTTTTTTTTAGTTTTTCTTTTGTGTTGGCAACAACCAATTACAAAGCAAATTTTTCTATAAATATGTGTGGTCTTTTTGTACCGCTTTTACCAATATTTGAATATGCCAACAGTGTAACATACTCTATAAATATATAAAAAAAAAATTATAATTAAATTAAGTGTTCTTTTGCTGTTTGTTTTATAAAATATGTCTTGCTGTTTAAATGTTTTTGTAATATTTAAATTGTCCGATACCTTTTTGTATTTTGTGTATTGGTATTGTGTAGGGTATTTGTGTCTTTGTACTTTCAGCCAATTATTTTGTTGTATTTATTAAAAAAAAAAAATGTTGTTGCCAATAGTACAAAACTGTCAAATATTGCATTAAGTTTTTTTTGTTTTTTTTTTGGCTATAAAATTAACAAACTTTATTTTTCTTTTTGAATTCCTTTTTTATATTTTGCATGCAAAGTTTAACAAGATTTGTATGTTTTAGGTAGTTGGTTTTGTTGTTTTTATGTATAAATTTGTAAAAAATTGTTTTTCCAATTGTTTGCTTAAATAACTTAAATTTAAATAAATTTTACAATTACAAGTTAGCATAATTTGCGCACTTAAAACTAAAATTTAGTTATTTAAAAAATAATAATTATAAAAATATTTTTTTTTTATTATTTTTTTTTATTTTTGAGCGGTATTTCCATATTTGATTAGTAAAAAAATAAAAGTACTAAAAAAAAATTTAATAAAACGTGTCTTTAAGTAAGAGACGATTTTTGAATTTTTTTTGTTGTAGTTTTTGTTTTATTTTTCAGCAAATTAGTAGTAGTAGTAGTATAAAAAGTAGTATTAGTAGTAGTATTAATAGCATGTGATTAGTAGTAGATTATATGATATGATTTGATATGGTGTGTGTGTTTGTGTGTGTGTGAGTTAGCAACCAAATAATACATTTGCACTTTTTTGTTGTACCCCAGTAGAAATTGCAACTATTAGAAGTAGGCAAGAACATGAACCGTTTTTCGAACAAGACGCTAGCACAATTTCTACCAGGGCCATAAGTAGTGTGTGACAAATGTAGTTAAAACCAATCGTGTGTGTGTGTGTGTGTCCTGTACTGGGGAGTCGAAACATAAATAGTTAATAATGGGTTTTAAGGGGTGGGGCTGATATTGGAAAGCTGATATTGTAACATTGAATATACATGTGTGGTAATAGTAGTAGTAGTAGTAGGTAGTAATTGTTGTAAATGTGTTTAGCATAGATGTATTTTGTTGGTAAATTCTTGTTTAAGGGGTAATAGTTCGGGGGAGGGGGGCGTTGATTTGAAGCCAATCATTTTCTTTTCTATTAAATATACCTCATTGTATTTTAGTAATTTGCGCGCGGTGTTTTTTTTTTTGTTTTAGGAAATATTTTCAAATTTCGAAATTAAATTTTATACCCAATAATGTGCAAACGCTTTTATTATTGTAATTGGTACTAAAAGTCAATTCGAAAACAGACAGATATTTTGCAGCGGACATTTTTTTTTCATTATTATTTTTAAAGACAACTGTACAATTAATAAAAAAATATTAATAGAAATTAACAAAACAACGCAAAAGTGTAAACTGTGTGAATTGCAGATATTTTTTGTTATTACAAATGAAAAATTTGTAAAAATTAAAACAACAAATTAAAAAATTAGCATAAAACATAAATGAAACAATGCACGAAAAACGAACAAACGAACGAACGTAGAAAAATGTAACGTAAAAATGGCCTATTTTTGCAAAATTAGGTTTTTATTTTTTTTGTTGTTAAAAACAAAAATGTGTTAAAAATGAATTAAAAAATATAAAAAAAAGAAAAAAAACAAAATGAAAATTTTTGTATATAGATATTACTAATGTTAATAATTTGTTTTATATATAAATATATTTATTGTAAATTTGCCTAATAATTATTACACACATACACGACGATAAATATTTAAATATTTAAAAATTTGTTTGATATAAAAGAAAAACAAAAATGATAACAGACAAATTAACAAATTATGAAAAACCAAATAAAAACACTAAATTAATTAATTCCAATTTGTTAAGAATGGCATACAAATCAAAAATGTTATTAATTTTTGGTTTTAGGCAAATAATTACGTTACGAAGAATATAATATAGCATATATTTTAATATATATATAATTAAAATGGAATATACGTATACAGAATTAGCACACAAAAACCAATTCACGGAAAATATATATTGAGATTTTTTTTTAATTATTTTTGCAAATAAGATGGACATGATGTAAATTGGATTAATTTGATTTCAGTTTTATTTTTTTTTTTGTTGGTACTGTTTCTTTTATTTTTCCAATATCATACAAAAATGTTGTTGTTGTTTTTTATGTTTTTGATGTTTTTTAATTCTTTGTATAATCTTTTTTTTTTTAATGAATATATGCAAATGATAAATAAATTAAGCAATTGTCCGGCGTTATATTGTCGGGTGTACAAAAAAAAAAGAAAGAACGCCTCTCAACTTTGATATTTATATAGTTCACGCAAAAGCAAGTAACGAATATTTTCATAAATAACAGAAAAGTGCAGTTGTAATGAAAATGAAATCTCTTACTTGTAGTTTATGTCAAAAAATCATAGAGTTTATATATTTGAAAAAAACGGATTTCTTTGGATTATTACTGACGAAAATATTCGCTTCTTCCTTTGACAGTGACAGAAACAAATTAAACATTAACCTTCGAAACAATCAAACAAGAAAGAAATTTATTTTGGTTTTTTGAAACACGGTTTTGTTTTTTTTTTTTTTGAAACTCGGTTTCGTTGAAAAAGGTACAAACCACATAATATGTTCGAGTGCAGCAAATAAGCTGTAACAGTTTCAAAATTGCATATATTATTTTTAAAATTGCAAATTTCTAATTAAAAATAGCATTTTTTAATATTTTAATTTCAAAATTGTATTTTATAAGCTTCCCAATTGCATTTTTAAATTTTTAAAATTGCATTTTTCCATTTTTAAAATTGCAATTTTTTCTCTTTTTGACGCCTTTTTTCTGCACTCCAACATTTGGTTGTATAATTTACAAGTATTACTATAATTATTATTATTATTATTAATATTTTGGGAAGAGTAGATTGTTGAGCTTTTTATTTTTATTTTAAATATAAAATTCAAATTTAATAAAATAAATAAACCAAAAAAATTATATAGTATATTAATAGAAATAAATATTTAAAATCAAAATTATTATTATTTTTTTTTTGTTTTGTTTTTGGTATTTAATTTGCATTGATGTAATTAATGAATAAGAGAGTAAAATATATTATATATAAAAGCAAAGTACTCACCCTGTGGAGAAACGGCCATTTCGGCTGCTGACTGCAATTGTGAATTAAAACCTTTATTGTGTAGAAAATAGAAAGAAATCAGAGTTGTATTTAAAAATTTATTTAAAATTTATACTGTCAATTATTTTAACAACAATTACCAGCAAGTGTAGCAGGATCCATATTACTCATCGAGAAACCGCTGAATGCGGCGGGTGAGGGAAATAACTTGGATTCAGCTGGTGACATTAGAAATGGTGGTGGCGGATGTGGTGGCATGGTATTTTCAATTTCCTCATCGTTTCCCGAACTGAAAGGGGAATTTTCCAATTTGTATTGATTTAAAAATAAGGTTTAGATTTTGGGTGCTATTCCCCTAATAAAAATTGGCCCTATATTGATATTCCTATTTAAATATCTAAAATTGCGTATAACTCTTTTGAATGTTTATAGATGTACAAATATTTTTACACGCAAATAGTTCTCAAAAAGTACTGTAAGACCCCAAAGTTTTGTTAAAATCGATACAGCAAACTTCACAGCATGGTTTTCAAATTGAATTGAAATAAATATTGATAAAAAGTGAAATTGAGAAAATGATTTTAGTACCAATTGCTTTAAATATTTTGATATGTTCTTAAAATGTTTTAAGTGTTTCGGGATTGGAACCCACTAATTAGTTTACAGAGAATGTGGAAGAATTACAAAATTTCGAAATAGTACCAAACGCATTTTAATCTATTCTATGATATCAAAAAATCTATTTAATCGTAAGAATATACCCGAATATTATGTACTTCAAATTGTAAAATCTTCAAAACCAAAAAAAAAGTATTGAATATAAACATACCTCATGGAACCTTTACCGCCGTCACCGCTGCTGGAACGATTGACATCATGATCGCCTGTTGAGTCATTACTGTGCTCATCAATGATCGAGGGATTGTTGTTCGAGCAGACCATGTCCATGGGTTCCGATTTGACGTCCTCAACGGATCTTGTCAAAGGGGACGGTGTCAGGTTACCGGGTTGTTTGTCGCCTGCTGCTGAGATGCTGTTGCCATTGCCGGTGCCATTGTTGCCAATGCCTGTGGGTCCATTGCCTTTAGTTTTTGAGTTATTATGCGAAATGTGAAATTAAAAGATTTATTAAAACAAAAAGAAAATATAAAGAAAATAAAATATTAGAAATAAATAATAAAAGTAATGAATAATAATAAAAAATTAAAAAAAAGAATAAAAAAATAATAAAAATTATAAAAAATAATAAAAAATAATAAAAAATAATTAAAAAATATTAAAAAATAATAAAAAATAATGAAAAATAAAAAAATAATAATAAAAAAGAATAAAAAAAATGAATAGAAATAAAAAAAATAATAAAAATTACAAAAAAAAATAATATAAAATTTTGAAAAATAATGAAAAACAATGAAAAATAATTAAAAATAATAAAACATAATAAAAAATAATAAAAAATAATAAAAAATAATAAAAAATAATAAAAAATAATAAAAAATAATAAAAAATAAAATAAAAATAATAAAAAATAATAAAAAATAATAAAAAATAATGAAAAATAATTAAAAAACGAAATAAAAATAGCAAAAAATAATAAAAACGTAATAAATAGTAAAAAATAATAAAAAAATAATAAATAATATTAAAAATAATAAAAATATAACAAAAAATAATAAAAGATTATAAAAAATTACAAAAAATAATAAAAAAATATAATAAATATTTAAAAACAATAAAAAAAATAATAAAAAAATAAAAAATATATGCAAAAATAATATAAAATTTTGAAAAATAATGAAAAACAATGAAAAATAATTAAAAATAATAAAACATAATAAAAAATAATAAAAAATAATAAAAAAATAATAAAAAATAATAAAAAATAATAAAAAATAATAAAAAATAATAAAAAATAATAAAAAATAAAATAAAAATAAAATAAAAATAATAAAAAATTACAAAAAATAATAAAAAAATATAATAAATATTTAAAAACAATAAAAAAAATAATAAAAAATTAAAACAAATAATGCGGAAGTGATAAGAAAAATTAAACTATTAAAAAAAAATGAATAAAAAATAATAAAAAATAACTAAAAATAATTAAAAATAACTAAAAATAATAAAAATAAAAAAAAAATATTAAATAAAACTATAAAAAATAATTAAAATAATAAAAAATAACAAAATAAATAAAAATGAATAAAAAATAACTAAAAATAATAAAAATAATAAAAAAAATAAAAAAAAAATAATGAAAAATAATAAAAAATAATAAAAAATAATAAAAAAAAATAATAAAAAAATAATAATAAAAAAAATAATAAAAAAATAATCAAAAATTACTAAAAATAAAAAAAAAAAACTAAAATATATCAAATTGAAAATAAAACTAACTACAAAATGGAGAAAAAAAAACACCTCTCTTTTAATGTCTATTACTCACGTTTTTCATCTTTGAGCGGCGGCGTATTGTTGTTGTTGTGCTTGATCGTCGAAAAATCCGCCGGCGTCAATTGCGGCGACGCACTGCGCTGATGCATTATATCCGGACTGTTGTTGTTGGAACTGCTGCTCGGCAACCCATTGTCCGAGCCGCGCAATCGCTTCAGTGTGCTGTTGGTGTCCTCCGCCGATGGCGTTGAATTGTGACGTTCACGATGCATCAACGCGGCAGCAATGCTGCGCTTCAACAGCTGGTTGTGTGACGACGCCAACGGCATCTGTGGCGGCGGTGGAGACGATGGTGAATTGCGTGGAAACAGGCCGGCGGCAGCATCATCGTGCAGCGTGGCATGATGTGTATTGATGGGTGTACGTGAGCCGGAATTCGCCAGATTTTGTATGTGTGCCAAGTGCTAAATTGAACAAAAAAATAAAAAAACAAATTTAAACATTATAGCAAAATTTCTGAGTATAGGAGTTATGTTAAATGAGTTTTGAAATCGTTGAAATGACAACTTACATTATGTGTTTCCTCTGCCTGCTGCTGTGTCAGACCCGACACACGCAGCACTTCCGCCGTCTTGAGGAAGGACTGCAGCGACTTTTGGTGCACGTTCACCTCACCGTGGTAGATGAACTCGACCAGAGAGTGCAGATCAAGGAAGTTCACATCCTGCAGCAGTATAACGGGATGTTTGCACGGAGTACTCTGTGGAAAGAGATAATAAAGATTTTTTTAGAATTAATAAGCATTTGTGATGTAAATGTGGGGGGCAGTTTCTTTTCTGTTAAGAGTTGCCACAAAGAATTTTTTAAAATAAATATGGTATACAAAAAAATTATATAAAATATATAATTGATTTATTATTCTTGAAAATTCTTAAAAATTTATAAAATATATTTTGTGTCGAATCAAAATCAGTTTTTATAAACAAACTATTTGACGCACTATTTGGTATTCGATAAAATGATGATAATATTCTACTAAAAATGTTAATACATTTGTATATACAAAATTTTCCAGCTATAGTTTGGATTAGGCATTGAAAATAATGATTATTCTCATTTACAGAATTTTTATATCACTTCGAGTTTTTTTTTAATTTACACTTCTTCGTACAAATTACCATTATCATACCTTGACTTACTTATGTAATTAAAAGAAAGCATCTACGTAAGATATTTAAACTGTATAATTTTTTGAAGAAACAACAGATGTGGCTTCGCAAAACTTTTTAAATTATTATCGGTTTATAAATACCGGAGTTATAGCTTATTAAAAGACAAAAAATAGGAATTTGTATACATTTTTGATTTGGAAAAATCTTAAATCATTTTATTAGATAATATACATAATTTTACAGTTATTCAAAAGTTAGTTCAATTAGCTTTTCAAAATATTTGGAATAATCAAAATTGAATAAGAAACAACAAAGTTATGTGCGATCTCCTTTAAAAAGTAAAATATTTTAACCAAGATATTCCAACACCAAATTGACCAGATAGAGTCAACATTGAAATTTAGACCTCTTGGATTTGAAATTTATGTATGTACGGATTTCTATAATTTTTATTTTCTAATTTCTTGAACAACTATCACCTGTGGTATAAAGTTATGGCCAAACCAATCACTTAAGTACACACTAAAAAATCCTCTTTTGGCATGAGGTTGGAAGAATGAAAAAATTAGTTGTACCAACATACTTCATTCGGTCAAATCGAATGTTTTACAAACTTTCTGGAGTAGCTGCAATATTAGCATATACACTTGAAATATTAATCTATACACACTCCTAATGGTTCTAAATCTGTACTAAATTGTACTAAATTTGTTGCAGTACAAACTACAACTCTTTTTATTTTGCCAATAACACACGACTAAACGGTTGAAAGAACCGAAGAAGTTGGTTGGGCAAAGAGTTGGTTGGCGCATCAAATCTCTATTCTGTGATCGAGAAATACTATATACCCCTTCGAGGTGTCATTTTAAAACTAATAAAACAGACATTTCGAAAATTTAAGTCGTAACTCCTAGAGTTGAAGTGGTCCTTGCACTTCAATTTGTATTTTCCTAAAAAGTACTCTTTTCAAAATTATCAAAAAATTCTAAATTTATTCTAATTTTCGGAATTGGAAAAATTAAAATTGATTTTGTTTAGAATTTTTAAAATTAGTTGGAATAAAACGTTGAAATAAAAGTTGAATAAAACGAAAACTGAAATTTTAAATCTCTTTGGGATATTGGTTTCTTTGTGTTTTTTGTACAACTTTTTACGATTTGGGTTACTAATAATGAGCACGAGAGAAGATTATCTCGATTCCTACTAGAGGTAGTTATTAGCTTGTATTACTTTAAAAATACTAGACGAGAATGCGATAATTTTCGAATTCGAGTTTTGGAAGTCTATCACTATCTGTTACAGTTTCTGTTTTTAAAATAAAGCAATTTGAAACCGATATCGTTTTCGGTTAAGGATTCAAGTTACAGTTTCGGTTTTTAAAATAAAGCAATTTGAAACCGATATCGTTTTCGATTAAAGATTCAAAATAAAGATTAAAAATATGAAAAAAGATAAAAAATATGTGCATTTTGGCAACAATCAGTTGTGTATTTTTCTGAAACAATCACTTTTGTTTTTAGTATATAATAAATACATTTTTGAATAATGTTTACTGCAATTTTTGAAAAAATTAAAACATTTTCTGACTTATACCCCATGATTTGTAACATTTTCAGTAGGTACAAAATGGAATTTTTTTTTTCAGATTTTTTTTCTTCTCTGATGCTTTCAAAATCTGTACGCCTGGCAACACTGCATTGAATTATCAATGTTTTTTTTTGTGTATGCGCCTGCTGGTCTTCAAATAAATTTCCAACAAGTCAAGTTTTGCGTCGACGACTGCAACCTTCAATCGACACACCACAACCCGTCGGTCGTAGATATTATATATATATATATATCCGTGTATATTGGTTCAATGCTAATGTCGTCGTCGTTGATTGCATTTTTGCAATGCGCAAGTGTATCTGTGCATAAACTGGTTGTCCAACGCACTAAATTGGTTTGTTGTATAGCCTTTTTCTTCGTATCGTATCGTAATTTTCATTGTACAAACTGCCGTATACTCTCCTATAGGCTCTCGACATATATGATAGCATTATTTGGTCTTTGCATTATATCTGCTATATAACTTTATCGTATATAGTACGAATTATATTCGTATTAGTCTGACATACTTCGAAGCACATGTAGTGCTTTCAATGGCGAAGCCTGTATAAGTATTGTGAAAATGATTGTATAAGTATTGACAGACGGCTGTGACTGCAAAAGGCCGGCCGATATGTTTAAAGAAACTTCATCTAAAAATTGGGTCAAGTGAAAATAATAAACCCTTATACATAGTATAGCAGATATAGATACATGTATCTACTAAGTACAATGCATTGTACTATCTCATCTGCATTTTTGTATTTTTTTTGCAAAGTCTATATTTAAAATTAATAATATGTGTTGCATTTATGCGATACTGTATCATTTGTTAATTGTACCAGCATGTTTCAACTTTCGAATGGAATAAAATTGAAATTTCAATTCGATAAAATTGGATTTTGACTGTTTCGGAATTGGTTTTTTAGTAGAAAAGAAATGTATTTCAATGGAATTCAATCCGTTAAAGTGCTGCGAAATGAATTCAATTCAATTGTTGAATTTCGACCAAAAGTTAATTTTCCCCATAATAATTAAATTCAGAAATAAAAAGTGTTTATTGAATTTATGACATTCTAAATGGAAACAATTTTTTAATGAACATATTTCAAATTTGTGTATGAGTCTATAGTTTAAATTTTAACGATTTCTAGTGATTATTTTTAGTGAATATTTTGCCAGTTATGGGTTGATTTATATTTAAACGAATTATATTGAATCTATTGAGATTTATGTGGTATTTTATATTGATGCAAATTGCTCTTATTCATAGTCGTTTTATTCAGTATTCTATAATATTGCTGTCCTTACAAAAAAAAAAAAACTGTAAAATACCAAACACTTTTTTAAGAGAAACATGATCATGTCCAGAATATGTACGTAATTAAAACTCAACATCTACGTTAGATATTTGCAGAATGTCTATTATTTTAAAGAAACAACACATGTAGCTTTGCAAAACTTTTTAAATTATTAAAATCGGTTTATACAAACCAGAGTTATAGAGCATTATATGACCTGATATTGAAAATCTTGTGATCCTCAGTAGAAATTTGCACTATTAGGGTTTAGTAATTGGTCCGGTTGTGATAGGCTTTATGAAAATTCTTTTAGACATTTTCCGATTGGTGTAGACATTAGACATCCCCACAAATGTATTTGAACCCCACTTCAAGACATTCATTTTGTTTCAAAACATTTACTGTCGCCGACTCAATGTCTGAAAATCAAATGAATGCGTTTCTTACAATAACAAAGCACGAGTACTGTCAACATAAAACACAAACAAGACGTTGTTGTAGTGAAGAGGTCTATAATGATGTGCAATAAAAATTCAAATGCTGAAATGAAGTACCCGGTGCATTTTACATTTTTCATTCTTTCTCTAAGGATTTTTCATTAATATTGTAATACCTATAGATAAAATTGAAAAGAGAGAAAGAAGTTTACCTTTTTTCATTATTTATTTTTTTCAAAAAAAAACTTTGTTGGATATATTGCTTTTTCACCAATACGTTGTTTTTTTTTTCGTAAAAATGTTTTTTTTTCTTTTTTTTTTAAATAATGTTGTATTTTTTATAAACACAAAAATACCGACATCAACATTACTACCGTTGAATGCCTAGTGGCAGATTTATTGTTCTTATCAATGCTCGTCTTCTCACTCGATGCGCTCACTCGCTGTACTCACTGTATTTGTTGCATGTTCAGCGACAGTAGTGTCATTTGGTTTTGTTTTTCAAAACATTGAATGTCTTGAAAAATAAGAAGTGTCTTGACACTACATGACACTAATGATACAAATACTGCAGTGAAGTGTAGTCGCTGGAGAGACTTCACTGTAATACTGTCACTGTCATTGCAAAATTCACTAAATACTGTAGAGTGCAGTGGGGCATATTTTGCAGAGGGAAATTAACATTAGTGCAGATGTCTAGTAGACATTTTTATATTCAGATCATGTAGGTCATGCAACTGGTCGGGTTATGACAGGAACATATTTAATGATCGAATTCCGAACTTGGCCATAGAACAATTTCTACTAGGGACAGTGATATGCTTACTCTATTAGAGTCGATATTGTCATGACCAAATCTTTTTGATCTAGTAACTGGTCGAGTAGTTATGACAAGGAAAAACTTCAATGATACATTCCAGAACATATTCCTAGAATAATTTCGTAATAGGGTTTATAAACAATACAATTCTCTGTTTCAAATCATAACACGAGCACAATTTATACTATGAACGCGAGCCATATCATTTATCTAATTGAATAAAAACTAAAAAAAAACACATTTTCATCGCTAACAACTTTTAAAAATTGTTTTATTAGTATGACTTGTATCTTTTTTGTAATTTTTTATTTGCTTTTTCAATTTTTAATGCTTATTATAATTTAGATTTCAACACTAAAACTTTTGTTAAACGGTGTTTTATGTTCAAGTAGTTAGGTGGGTATCTTCTTGCCGATGATGATGATGCTGCTGCTTGCTTTTAGGCCTCAAAATGCTTTTATGCAAAATTACTATTTCGTCTGCAGTTTCAAACCTAATTAAAATAATGCTGCAGTTAATTAATTATTCATCTATACAGAGATTACATTGTAGAAAAGTCAAGCAGACGGTCGGTCGGTCGGGCGCGCAACTACTTAAATTCTGTTCTGTATAAAAATGGCAGAGTCCAGAGATTTGGACCAACTATGAGTTGCCAACAAAGTTTGTACAGCAGCAGTTGCAGTTTGTACTTTTTGTTTTTTTTTTATTATGTAATTTTATTTTCTTTCTTGTCATTTCTTTCTATACAGCAAATCATCGTAAATTGTGTTACATTATAATAGCATTTATTTCGATTGTTGTCTACACAAATTGTTATTTTATTTTTTATTTGTCTGTATCAAAGGTGCTACGTTTTACTTTTTTGTGCGCACAATTTGCATAAGAGTTTCTATTTTTTGTACAAAAAAAAGTGTCTTTTAAGTACTTAGTACTTATTTCGAATGCTGCATTGTATGATGGATGATCTCTGCTGGGAAAAAGACTGTCAATAGTAGGTTCTACTTTTGTCTACTTTTTTTCTACTTGCTTTTCTACTTTTTTCCTAGTTATTTGTTAACATTTTTGTGAGGTATAATGAGAACATTTTAAGTTGTTGAATACTTATTTAATAAAATATTTTAGGTTATACAGAGTTGTAGCTTGGTTATGTTAGCAAGAAACTAAAACTTGTAAGAAAAGTAAAGTTACATGGACAATTTAGGAATATATTAAAAGTTGAAGCAGTTTTGAGTGACCCTCACAGAAATGTACCCTATTAGAGAAGTATTATAAGAGTTCGAGTCAGTCTGAGCTTTACTAAGTAAGCTTTACACAGCAAAATTGTACGTTCTGATCGGAAGCTAATAGAAAGTCATAGGGTTCAATTTACGTCTTCATATGTTCAAGTGACCGGTTGGGTTTTATATAAAAGTTACTGAACTAGAATCGGTTAATTTTAATTTTGTCGTTCTACTTTAGTATAAATTGTGCTACGATCATGAATAAAAATTGATCATGTTATGTATTACTTATCATTGTCCGATGCTGAACAACATGATCTGGACATGACCATATTTTCCCTATCAAGATACATTTTAACAACGATATAGTGATATTGGATTTCGACAGAGCACAGGTCATCGTGACCCAATGATACCCATTTTCAATACCAAATAACGCAAGTATTAGATAATACTATAAATTCTTTTTCACATCATTGATTTACTTCTTTTCATTTTCCTGAGATCGTAATTTCAACCGACAAACGAACCGACAGGGAACTTTTACATTTAAGGTCAATAAGGTACACACAGTAAAAATCCTCTTTTGGCATGAGGTTGGAAGAACAAAACAGTTAGTTATATTAACCGACTTCATTCGATTATAACGATTTTTCTAAAAATTTGTTAGCGGAACTGACATATTCAGTTGGCGCTTGAAATGTTAGCATATACACACTTTAAACTGCCCTAAAACTTTTCGAAATTGGTTGTACTCTAAACTACAACACTTTCAGTTTTGACAATTACAACCGACTAAGCGGTTGAGAGAACCGAATACGGTGGCTGGGTAAAGAGTTGACGCAAAAAATCTCGATGCTGTGTGCAGTTATTGATTTCATAAAAAAATATGTATTAAATAAACTCTGATTGGAACTCTGTAAGGAACTTGATCCCAGTAGATGAAATGAAAAAAAAAAAAATAATAAAATAATTTAATAGTATTTTGTATCGATTAAAACAATAGAATAAATATAATATTGATCAATTTCAGTAGCAAAGAGTGTAGAAAATCCTGCGAAAAAGCCTATAAATTGGTTTAATTTTTTGGCATGAGTTTAGAAGAAGTTCATATAATCAATTGTGTTAAACGTTATTACATTTAATTTGTTAATTTAATTTGAAGCTATGTTTGCCACAGCTATGAATATTAATTCAGACTTCATATTCTTTTATATCTCGGATAGGTAAAACTATAATTAGAAAATATTAATCGGTAGCTCCGTGGTTAGTACGCTGTACTGCGAGCCGCGGTCTCGTAGCACAGGTTCAAATCTGTGCTCAGGCTGTCAACGTCTTTAAATAGAACACGTTTTTATATATCGTGCTACCTCTCGGCAGATAATGGTAAAACCTCCGAGAATAAAACACCGCCCATGAAAAAACTCTCACCTTGTCGTTCGGACTTGGTGCGATAATTATATGTTTGACGCAAAAATTTTGCTTAGCAAGTGTGTCTGTTAATATGTTACAAGAAACGAATTAGTTGTTTGAATATTAATTTAATTAAGGCAACACTTGTTTATTTTTTGTGTGGAAAATATATATAACGGGAACGAATTAAATTGGTAGGTAATTCTTTGTTTAATACAACAAATTTACTTTTATGTTTATGATAAACGTTGTATGTATTCAAGAGAATCAAATAAACATAATAATTGTTGCATCAATTAGTTGATTAATAAAACAAATTTATTTTTTCTATGTTTTAAATGTATAAAGCATTTAAGAGAAACAAATAAATATAATACTTGTTGCATTAAATATTTTGTAAATGCAACAAATTTTATTTATATGTATGACAAACGATTAAAGAGTTTAAAATATATATAATAATTGTTGCATTAATTCGGTCAAATTTATTTTATGTGTGTGGCAAACGTTTTAAGCATTTAAGAAAACCCAAATACAACTAATAATTGTGACAAACATTTTTAGCATTCACGAGAATCAAATACAGCTACAAACTGTTGCATCAGCTCTGTGCATTATAGGAAAAAGCTTCGGCTAATCACTTTTTATACTGTTTTATTTGTACGAGTTCAAGATAATTTATGTTTGAAAATATCAAAATGCTTACGTTAAATGTGTGTGGCAAACGTTTTAAGCATTTTAGAAAACCCAAATACAACTAATAATTGTGACAAACATTTTAAGCATTCAAGAGAATCAAATACAGCTACAAACTGTTGCATCAGCTCTATGCATTATAGGAAAAAGCTTTGACTACTCTTTTTTTGTATACTCTTTTAAGTATATTTTTACAAGATCAAGATAATTTATGTTTAAAAAAATATCAAAATACATAATTTAAATGGTAATTATAATTATAATAAAAAAAATTGTTTTATCACGGTTAAACTCAAAGTGCGAACAAATGCTTTAATGACGACAGACATCAACTAAACCATCAAAGCATGTAAACTGCAGAATTCTAAAAATAAGATAGATATTTCAGTTTTGTGCTAGACATGTCATGCATAAAAGGAGTTATGTAAAATACAACAAAAAAAAGTGCTCATGCAACGCATTGCTGCAGAACGTGGCCAGGACGAAAAGCGTGCCGCAAACGTCAACACGATTGCGGTTGGTTGGCTGGTTGGTGTTTGTTGTCGTTCGTCGTTATAACGTCATTGTACCGTTAGTATAATAATAATCAACAGCAAGTCACTATTATTTTTTTTATGTTTTATTTATTATTATAGGGAGTAACATATAACTGCAGTTGGCCTTGTCAGCAACATTGCTTTATATGTGGTACGTAGATCGGTCGGTAGTTTGGTCGGTCGGTTGGTTGGTCGTTTGGTCGTTTGGTAGATACGTCTTTTGACGTTTGGCTTTTAGCAGAGACACACACACAGCACAAAATTCAAAACTTTATATGGCAACCTAATTAATATAATGAATCTATTTCAAATTTCAGTATAACGTGCACTGATGGCATAGAAAGAAAGAAAACAACCTAGAAGGTAAAGTTTCGACTTACGCGAGCGAAGTTTTGTCAGTATCAGGCTGGCTTTTGTCTACATTTAAAATATGTTTTGTAATTTTTTATTTGTATTTTAAGAAATAAAAAAAAACAACAGCCTTTAAGCCGTAAATGTATTGCATTACGCTTGCGTTAAAATGCACTACAACAAAAAGACGAAAAAGAAAAAAAAAGACTATTCCGACTTGGCGCATTATAATTTGTTTTATTATTATTTTTGCCAAGTTAGGGCGATTTAATAAAACTCTGTCTAAATTTTTTTTTTTTTTTTGATTTTATTTTTTATACTGCGAACAATTACTATGGGTTCTACTACTACTACGTGTGCTTTGGTAATTATGGAAAACTGCGATGAACCTAATGCATTATTATGACGACGGCAAAGTAACAAAATACAAAATATGCGAACAAACATAAAGAAGAGCTAGCTAGGTAGTGTAGAGCCACTGACATGCAAATGCGGTACGTATCAAAACTCTGGGAAAACTTTATGAAAAGTAATAATATTTAGTGGTATGCCAGCAGTTAGTTATTTTCAAGTTAAATATTAACTTGCATTAACATACAACATTTCTCTTCGAAGGAGAACAAGTAGAAAAGTTAGCTCAAGTATTGTAGTAAATAAATTCTTTGAAATAAACATTAATGCGCAGTTCTAAATTCGATTGGAGTAATGCTAATTCTATTGCAGAAAATTATAAAGACAAAAAATGGAGATAGTTTATAAGTTTCAAGAAAACAGTTTATATATTTTTAAATTTCAATTGCATTCCTAAAAACCATTTAATCAATACTTCAGATTTTTTATAATAATAATAATAATAATAATAATTTTTCAATATAAACCTCAAGTATGTGAATTTTGTATTCTTTGGAATATTTTTCAAAATAATATATTTTCGGAACAAATCAAATTTGTTTTTTGGAAAATATCTCTAGATGTATTTTTGACATTTCGAAGTTTTTGAGCAGGAACCGCAAAGAACCGAAAGTTGAAACGTTTTGATTTTTGGAACCGGAACTAGAATCGGAACCCATATATATTTTTTTATTGCAACCGGAATCGGAGTCGATATTACAAAAGGGTTTTATTCTCTGTTTTTGAGATCTTTTTTTTTGTTGAGATATTTACATTTTTTAAGAGATTGTTCTCGACGTTTTGATGTTATTACGTTATCCATGAAATTAAAAATTTTAATTTATTTTTGGAGATTTTGGACATTTTTGAATATTTTGACATTTTTTAGAGATTTTGAAATTTTTGTAGATTTTGTCATTTTTGGAGATAATTCCTTTTTTTTTTGAGATATCCGAAAAAAGTAAAAATTTCTAGTTTTATCCATAAAGTTAAAATGTAAATTTTTTTTAGAGATTTTTAAAATTTTTAGAGATTTTGAAATTTTTGTAGATTTTGTCATTTTTTGGAGATTATTTCGAGATTAGTTTTTGAGATCTTTGAGTTCTATTCTTTTTTTTTTGTTAAGATTTTAACATTTTTTAGAGATTAAAAATATTTTCGACATTTTGATAATTAAAATTTTAAATTTTTTTTAGAAATTTTGACATTTTTACATTTTTTTTTAGATATTTTGAAATTATTGTAGATTTTGTCATTTTTGGAGATTATTCCTGTTTTTGAGATCTCCGAAAAAAAGTAAAAATCCAAAAAAAAAAATGTTTTTTTTAGAGATTTTGACATTTTTTTTACAGATTTACAGATTGAAAATGGTTTCGACATATTGATGTTATTTCGTTATCCATGAAAGTAAAAATTTGAATTTATTTTTAGAGATTTTGACATTTTTGAATATTTTTACATTTTTTAGAGATTTTGAAATTTTTGTCATTTTTGGAGATTATTCCTGTCCGAAAACAAGTAAAAATTCAAAAAAAAAAAAGTTTTTTTTTGAGATTTTGACATTTTTTAAATATTGAAAATGTGTTCGACATTTTGATGTTATTTCGTTATCCATGAAATTATAAATCTAAATTTGTTTTAAAGATTTTGACGAATATTTTTACATTTTTAGAGATTTTGAAAATTTTGTAGATTTTGTCATTTTTGAAGATTATTCCTGTTTTTGAGATTTCTGAGATTTTGACATTTTTAAGAGATTGAAAATGTTTTAAACTTGTTTTTAGAGATTTTGACATTTTTGAATATTTTTACATTTTTGGAGATTATTATTCCTGTTTTTGAGATCTCCGAAAAAAGTAAAAATCTCAAAAAAAAAAAAAAATGTTTTTTTAGATTTTGACATTTTTTAGAGATTGAAATGTTTTCGACATATTGATGTTATTTCGTTATCTATGAAATTAAAAATTTAAATTTGTTGTTAGATATTTGGACATTTTTGAATATTTTTACATGTTTTAGACATTTGGATTTTTTTGTAAATTTTGTCATTTTTGGAGATTATTCCTGTTTTTGAGATCTCCGAAAAAAGTAAAAAACCAAAAAAAGAAAATGTTTCTTTTTTTAGATTTTGAAAATATTTTCAACACTTTGATGTTAAGTTAAAATTTTAAATTTGTTTTTAGAGATTTTTGACATTTATATTTTTTGATATTATGACATTTATGGATATTTTGAAATTTTTTGAGATTTTGACATTTTTAAGATTTTGTCATTTTTGGAGATATTGTTATTTTTGAAGATTATTTCATTTTTGGGAGATTGAGAAGGTAGCTCATGTGGATGCCAAATGACATTTAGACATTTTTACATTTTGAATATTATGTTTTTTAATAACAAATCTATTAAATCTATTACGTCACTTTGTTCTTAGTGTACTTTTTAAATAAATATTTTTCGCCACAACAAATATTTGAAATATGAGTTGAAAAACGAAAAATATTAATGTAATAAATAATTGGAAAAATTTAGTAAAATACCATCTGTATATAATTAATTGATGTATGTATGTAAATTCAACGAAATATGGCTTACCTTAAGCAAATCTCGAAAATACGGACTACATGCCGATAGAACCACTCTGTGCGCCTTAATGCTACGTCCTTCGCAGGCTAATGTTACATCGACGAAATCCTCATCATCGCGAAGATTCTCAAATGCAGATGTGATACTACTTTGGTAATTATTCCAGCGCAAACAAAAATGCTGTGTTTCATCCATGTTTAACGTCTTTTGATAAATGTAATTGGATTTATGTTTTTTGTTTTAATATTTCTGTTGTTTCTTTTTTTTTGTATTATATTGTGAAAGTGTGTGGTTCCACTTAAAAAGGAAACTGTTTATAATTTGTATTTTAATTTGTTTTCTTTAATATTTCACTATTAAATCTGTAAAAGAAGAAAGGAAATACATTAGTATTTAATATTTAATTGTTGTATTTATTATAATAGAGCTACATAACTGTTTAAACATAATTTAAAAATATTATTAACATGTATCGTAAGTAGATATTTAATTGTTAAAGAAAAATGTTAAAGTCTGTTCCGGTTATTTGTCTTTTAGTAAATGATATGCCTTATTTTGCGTAAAATTCTTTTTCTAATTTAAATTTTTCATAGCCATTTTCTAAATTATTTCCAATCATTTATACATTTTTATAATTTCAGAATAAATTATGATTTCCAAACAATGATCACAGCAACTATAACTATGTTATCTACACAGTACATAATTTAGTTTTCAAAAAATTCATTTTTTTTTTAAATATTTATTCTAAATAATGTCTAATCATTTATAAATTTCAGGTATTTCAGAGTAAATTATGATTTCAAAACAATGATTACAGCAACTATAAATTTGTTTCTACGCAAATCATTCATTATTTTATATATATTTTTTTCTTTGTAGACTATAATGCTTTTTATTTGTCACTTCTGTCATATTCATTCCCTAATATTTATAAATTTGAAGTATTTCAGCGAATGTTAGCAACTATAATTTCTTCACGATACAAATCAGAAATAGATTCTTAAGTATTATTTTACCAAGAATATGATGTCTATAGTCATCATATAATTGATATAATTTTTATAAAATGAATGTATTTCAAGTATTTCAGAGTCAATTATGATTTCAAAACAATGATTACAGCAACTATAACTATGTTTCTGAGCAAATCATTAATTTTTTAATTCATTTTTTTATATATATTGTTTTCTTTGTAGACTATAAAGATTTTTCAAAGTCACTTCTGTCATATTCATTCCCTAATATTTATAAATTTGAAGTTTTTCAGAAAACTATATAAAACTATAATTTTTTCACGATACGAATCAGAAATAGAATCCTTAGTATTATTTCAACAAGAATATGATGACTATAATCATCATATATTTGATATTATTTTTACAAAATGAAGGTCACTTTGAAAACTCTTCGCTTGATCATAATATGTTATTGAAGTAAGTACATTGTATAGTAAAAACAATATATTAAATTATTAAAAATTAACTAATAAACGGACATATTTTGATATTCATTTTTAATCAAAATTAAAAATTTGTTCACATCAACATCGAATTGAATTTGTTTATATTTGAATTGCACAGTTTGTATTAGATTAAAAAAATTTATTTTGTACTGAATAATGAAATTCCGGAACAGCAAAAAAAAAACAAATTCGACAAAATATCAATTTAAATTTGATTTCGCTAGAAATTTTAATTTTAAATTAGTTTATATTGAAAAGAAGAATATTTTGATTAGTAAATAATGTGGAAATCGTCATAAAAATGCAGAAAATTGTATTGGGATCATTTAATCTCAGTTTATTCTATCAAATCGTCGGGTCCAAGGAAATGTTAGTGAAACGAAATCTAGAACCTGTAGGTCGTTTCTGTCGATCAACGTAGTTCATTTGACGACAAAATGACGACATTTTCATTTCAAAATTCAATCATTTTTACATTTCAACAATTTTGAAGTCACAGAAATCGATAATTGTATTGATTGTTTTACAGCAACGAGTTACTGTTTGGTTACTTATTTTATTATCGATGATTTTTATTTTGTATGTTACAAAAGCAACTACTACATTTATGAAGAATTGTAAGAAATTCTTATTCTCTGGAATCTATACTGTAAAATGTTGTGCAATGATTGTATTTTTTTAGACGTATATTAAAAATGAAGGATGTCTCAAATATATTTATAATAAATAAAAGCTTGTTAAAATAATAAGATGGCCATCTACTATGTGGTTAAAAATGTTCAAGCTATGCAAACGATACATCATCTTTAAGTAATATTAATTTAATATTATTTAATTTGGTGGACATTTATTTTTAAAAATTTAAATTGTGAAATTGCCATGAAATTGACCATTACGAAATTTAAAAGGCAGTGTTTTCCTAGTCTAAATTGTAATTGATTATTTAATTTTTCCTAGTCATTTGTATAGCCCAACCTATTACTCGACGAATATGTCTACCCTAATTGGGTAATTTTCAACTAGGGTTATTGAAAATGTTTATATTTCAATCAGTTGCTTTTTACACTCTGTAAAAACTAACGTCTTTTGCCGCACTGAGTTTCGAATACCTGATTTTCTGTACCATCCAAATATTCTGTACAATGTGTTTTGCAATATGTTCTACGTATTCTAATAGTTCTGAAGAACCTAAAAAGAATAGAAAGATTATAACTAAAGAGTCTATTCAAAACGTCCTGACACTGAGAAGCTCATTTGCAAAATTTCGCTGTATTGATAACACAGTGCAACAAAATATAATAATAATAATAATAGTTTGGTGCTACAGTCCTGAATAGAACTTCGGCCGAGCTCTCTCACCATTTTGAGCTGTGCGTGTTATATTTGTACTCAAAGTGGTGGGACCTACAGTTTATTGCCGAATCCGAACGGCGGGAGAGAGCTTTTCATAGGCTATGGTTTTACTCTCGTAGGTTTGCCATTTACTGACGAGAGGTAGCGCGAAATAGAAAAATATTTCTATGAAAAGATGTTGTTAGCCCCAGTCCAGGCTTGAACCGGGGACCTTTCGGCTCGCAGTCCAACGCACTAACCACTGAGCTACCGCGGCTACGGTAATTTGATAACGATTTTAGGGTAACATGGGGTCGCTGATCTCGAATCTGAAGTCCGTTTTTGTGTAACAGCTCTGGCTTCCTCACAATTTGGGGTCAAATATGAACAATTAGGGTGTTTAAGGAGAGTACACAAAATATTTTAATTTCAAAAGATACAGGTTTGTTTTCTTCAGCAATGTTGTTTATCATGAACAGGGTATATTTTTTTACTTTGGCACCATCGTCCCAACGCTTTTCTATAACCTTAGTTTTTTCTAATTTTAACCCTACTAATTACAAATTTTGATATACCGCATTAATGCTTCAGAAAACTATTATACTCTCTTTAGCAAAAATTGTCCACATAAAAAATGAGATGGGCAACAAAATCGACTCAGATTCAGCCATTAAACAGAATCGGAAGATCGGACAAAATATTGCACATTTGTTGTACTGTGTAACACTAGTAGAAATTTACGCTATTAGGGTAGACATGATCATGTCCAGTTCATATTCGTCATGTAACTGATCGGGTTTTGACAAGGAAAAAATTCCATGTTCAGATTCCTATAATGACCTTATTAGAATTAATACAGCCAGAAAAAAATTCCCTCAAATCCCATTAAAATTGTTCAATAGGACAATTATTGATTTAATAGTATGCAAAAAATAAATCTTTTCATATAAACTCAATGGCAATGTCATGGTATTTTCTAGTATTTAATGGTATTTTCCGATTAAAATAATAATTTATCCTATTGACTATTTTTAATAGTAAAAAAACTATTATTTATATAGTATTTTTTTCTGGGTGTACAGAGATAATTTTTATAATGTGATTGGCTATAGTCAAAAACTCCATTAATTATAATGTCTTTAAATATGATTAACCCAACTATATTTTATTCGGCGTACAATATGAAAAGGTCATGAGCAATGCTAGAATATTTTTAAAATACTATTGAACAATTTGTTTTCTTTAGCTACTATGTATTTAAGAAACATCTTTCAATTGAGCATATTTTTTATTATACTTCTATTTTTATATTTTCAGAAATTTAATGGGTTTTGCTTGATTGTCACAAACTGCGCTAAAACTAATTGGATAAACTAATTCTGTGCAAATTTAGTCATCCAATTCACAGAACTAAATCACATCAACTTTATGCTTACGCAAACATAATTCAATGGTATGTACAAAATAATATTTTTCTGAAAACTACTAAGATTTTTGTTATCAAAAAAAAAAAAAAAGAATGCAATTTATAATAAAAAAAACAAATGTTATCACATGCAATATTAACAGTTTCAACTAGTTTCTTATCACATTTTTTTTTGTTTTTGTTGTCGTTATTATTATTATGAGTACGCTAAATATAGTAATTACTACATATGCATTTATACTACAAGTATTTGTTATATATTCTTTTTGTTTTTTGCACTTTCTTTTTATTATAAATACCCAAATGCGCTGAGAGTCGTATAGAAGGAGAGATAAACTTTCACTCTTATTTGGTAAATGAGAGAGAGAGAGTGAATTGTATGTTTCATGTTAGGTTTTTGAATTTTATTACTTTTTTAAAAATTTTAAAGAATTCTTTTTTTTTGGCAAAATTTAGCAATTAATATATGCGGGGTATTTATTTGTATTAATCACCTATTTAAATGTTGATGTTGTTTGTTTTAAAATGATATTCTTTTCAGAAGGTATTGTACTGTTTAATTTTTTAATAACATACTGTGCAAATAGTTGTGATAACTATAAATTCAACTACTATATAGATTTATTTGTGCGCTAATTCTAGATTAAACAATTCGTCAGCATTTAAGTGGGTGGCTGGTTGGCAACATTGTCTTAATTTATTAACACTTTTGGAATTATTGTTGATTGGTGCTTATTATAAAATGTTACTACATAAAGAGAGTGCTTACCTAATAGGCACTTTGACATGGTTTGGAAATTTTCATACAGTAATAGTAAACACATTTTCTTTTGCTTTTCAATTCAGTTTTTAATACTTTAATTTATGATAATTTTTAGCAAAATGTTTTTGTGCTTTAAAAAAAAATATTATTTAACTTATTTTAACTTTTTATATATTTTAGGCTTTTTAATTTTTATATTATTTGCAATTTTGCATTATTGGTTTAGAAGTTTTTGACGTTTTTAACTTTTTTTGTTAACGATAACTCAATTTTTTTTTCGTTGTTATTATAGTTTATAATTTAAAATTTATTGCAATTTTTTTTTTGTAATAAGTTTTAATTCGTTTTTGTTTAATTTTTTAACCTTTTGTTAGATTTTTCATATTTTTTTTTAAACTTTTTTTTAACTTTTAGTAACGTTTGCTATTGTTATTTGTGTTTCTTAACTTTTTCGAAATCTTTTGTTTCTTTTACTAAACTTTTTGTTACTTTTTATAAATTTATTGTAACAGTTTCTTAACTATTTGTAACTTTTTCTTAACTATTTGTAACTTTTTCTTATCTTTATGTAACTTTTTCTTAACTTTTTGTAACTTTTTTTAACTTTTTACAATTTTTTCTAAACTATTTTTAACTTTTTTTAACTTCTTGTAACTTTTTCTTAACTTTTTGTAACTTTTACTTAACTTTTTGTAACTTTTTCTTAATTTGTTGTGACTTTTACTTAACTTTTTGTAACTTTCACAAAATTTATATCTTTTCTTAACTATAACTCAATTTTTCTTTTATGTTTTACGTTTTTAAGTCTAGAATTTGAAATTCTGATGTCCTTTTTAATGTTTTTGGATAGTTTTCTAAAGTGTCTCTTCTTTTTATTTAACCTTTTCTAAACTCTTTGAAACTTTTGCTAACATTTTGGTTAATTTTTCAATTTTTTTATTTTTGAATATTTCGTAACCTGTTCAAAACTTTTTGTTACCTTTTGTTAGTTTTTATTACCTTTTAAAATATACTCGCAATTTTCGTAATTTTTCGGGTTATTTATTTCATTTGTTGAGCAATATATATATTTTATTTTGGTTTTTCAAAAACTTTTCTCAACTTTTTCTTTACTTTTTCGTAACTTTTGCTTAACGTTTTCTTAACTCAAATTTCTCGCAATTGTTTGAGTTATTTATTTCATTTGTTGAGCAATATGTTTTTTATTTTTGGTTTTTCTAAAACTTTTTTCAACTCAAATTTCTCCCAATTTTTTGAGTTATTTATTTTATTTGTTGAACAATATGCTTTTTATTTTTGGTTTTTTTAAAACTTTTCTCAACTTTTTCTTAACTTTTTCGTATCGTTTTCTTAACTTTTTCTTAACTTTTTCTTAACTTTTTCGTATCGTTTTCTTAACTTTTTCTTAACTTCTTTCTTAACGTTTTGTTAAAGTTTTATCCACGTTTTCTTAAATTTATCTTAAATTTTCTTAACTTTTCATTACCTTTTTTTCAACTTTTCGTCATATTTAATAAATTTTGCATTTTTTCACATTGGTACACTTCAAGTATAATTTTTTTGTTTTATTTATATTTTTTCTGATTTGTTTTTTTTTTTTTTTTTGGTATTTATAAAACTTTAAAATTTTTTATAACAATATATGCTTTGCTATAATTTGTTTTAATTGCTGTGCTTTATTTGTTGCAATTTGTAAAAAGATTTTTTTTTTTTGAAAAACAACGCGCAATTCTTAAGAACGACAATTGTAAACGTTTCGAGTCCGCGGTGTTACGTCCGCACGAACAACGTCTTCTGACACAGCGCACTCCAAATCAAATTCGCGCGTATGCAAATTCAACTGCTGACCTGACTGCCTCACTGACTAGCGTTAAAAAAGCGCATTAAGCAACTGCCAAAAAACTATCCAAAAAATTCACATGAACCAACCGCACAAACGACGCGACGACTAGACTGCGTTGAGCGTCCGTCCGTCGTCTACATGAGGGTGTGTGTTTGGTTCGGTTCTGTTCTGTTCTGTACTCTGTGTGTTGTTCTGTTTGGTTCTTTATTTCGTTTTTATTTTATTTTATTTCATTTTATTTATTTTCGCTTCATTTTTACTTATTTTTTTTTTGCGAATTTCTTTTGCATTTGTTTATTAGAATTTGTGTGGCGTTTTTTATTATATTTATTTTTGATCGTTTTTTTTTTGTATTAATTTTTGTAGTGCCGTTTTTTTTATTTATTTATTAGTTTTGTATTTATTTTTTTAGTATTTTATTTTTTTTATTTTTTGGTATTTTATTTTTTTAGTTTTTTAATATTTTGTTGGTGTTCAATTTTTGACTATGTGTTGCATTATATTATAACGCAACCTGCGAGATGTTCCTATGCGTCTAGAACAAATAAAAAAAAAAACAAAAAAACAAAAACTGCACAAGTATATGTTAGGTCTCTGCATTTCTACGTCGCAATATCAACGCAAAGAACAGAATGTTTCCAGACGAAACCCCGTGTCCCCACAATACAAAACTAAAAAACAAAACACACACATTGTGTGCATGTGAACTATAATAATAATTACAACAACTATATTAAATATTAGTATGTTTTTTGTTATATTTGTGCATAGCATAGCGCTGAGTAACTAAAAAGAACAAATGAGCAAATAGTTTTCTTGCTCAAGTTTTAAATATTTCAACTGATAAAATACAAAAAAAAAAATGAAAACCTTGAAATTATTAACCAATACCATGACATCAATCACATTACATTTAGAAAGTGAAACTAATTTTTAATTAGCTTTATAAACATATACCATAGACTGCAGTTTTCTACAATTGATAAGTGTTATTGCTCATTAATAAAATCTTTTTATTTTTTTTTCATATAACTGATAAAATATAACCAACACATTGATATTTGGCTATTTTAGGAAAATCCGTAAAACTAATAACAAATCATAGTGCGATAGACATAGCGGTAAAGTTGGTAATATGTGCCAAAAAACATTTTTTTTTTAAATTAGTCAAATCAAGTATTAAAACCGAATTGAATTTCGTTTCAGTTTTCTCCTACGGTTACGGTTTTTAGTTTTATAAGAAAGCTCCAAGTTACGATTTAGCTAAGAAAAGTATTAACTCTTCATCACCATTTCACGGAAATGTTTATATTCTTTAAAATAATGATTATATTTCTATCCTAAAACTTTATATATTTTTTAAAATAATGATAATATTTTTATATGGGCCATTCCACTCCAAATCGACCAAAAAAAGTCAAATTTGAGATTTTACCTTTTCGATTATAATGACTAGGGTATTGATAATTTTAATAATTGGTCTACACATTTCAAGTGATCATCGATAAACGTAAAAAAATTAAAAGAAATGATTTTCATTTCCAAAGACAATTATGACGAATTTAAAAGATTTAAGTTGTATACCAATTTTATAAAAAAAAAATGAAGAACTAAAATGTATATGGGCCATTCCACACCAAATCGACCAGCGATTGGAACTCACTTTCTTCGATTTCAACTGATAAAGTGTATCGAGACATGCACTACCCATTTTTTCTTTATTTTTTCCGACCACTACTTACAGAGATATAGTGGCTCAAAGTTGGAAAAAGGGAAAAAATCACTTTTGTATGGTTAGTCCATATTTAGTGGTCGGAAAAAATAAAAAAAAATTGGTCAGTGCATGTCTCAATACCCTTTATCAATTCCCAAAATTTCATTGAAATCGAAGAAGATGAGTTCCAACCGCTGGTCGATTTGGTGTGGAATGGCCCATATACATTTTAGTTCTTCATTTTTTTTTTTATAAAATTGTTATAAAACTTAAATCTTTTAAATTCGTCATAATTGTCTTTGGAAATGAAAATCATTTCTTTTAATTTTTTACGTTTATCGATGAAAATTATAAAAATCAAATGAAATTTTTATAAATTTCAAATGTCAAAATTCTCACATCAGGTGATCACTTGATGTGTAGACCAATTCTTAAAATTATCAATACCCTAGTAGATATGTACCATATTGGAAAAGGTATGATTATATTTGTCATGTAACTGGTAGGGATATAACAAAGTAAAAATTCACTGAACAGTTCCCTATAAACTCAATTAATTCATACTAGAGATATGAATTTTTCCTAGACAAAATGCTTGTAATTTTTCATGGAAATTTCGGGCATATTTCCGGCTAACACACAGATACATTCTATATCTATTTGTTTGTCAGAAATATGACCGAAATATTCCTGAAAAATGACAGAAATTTTGTCTCGGGACAACATTTTTAACATGGTCGCGGAGTTTAGTAGAAACATTTTTTCGACATATTTCAAACAGACAAATATACATTATTAGGGGGTTAGAGTAGAGTTTATAGCGATTAATAATAAGTATAAGGGATAGCATAGGTGGCTACGATTTGTATCAGAAGCTGTATGTTTTCCCCCCGTACGCAAAATATGCCTTGAATTTGTCAATACAATTCCCCGAAATTTGACAACCTTCTCTATGCTTCCAAAAATACTCAATTTATCTGTGTGTGTTTGCCGGAAATATTTCTGAAAAATGTCTGAAATTTTGTCTTGGTTATAGACACAGCAAATTTTTGTAGAATTAAGGCAGTTAGAAACATCTTTTCGCATGATTTTAAGATGACACAGTTTGATACAGACGCTCGCTGCCTGTTTTCTGCGCGGGTAATCTTCCTTTAAAATTTCACCAAATTTTAATGGTAGATCTCTGGCATATTTTGGAACATGTAGCATTTTTTGCTTTTAGATATTTATTTAATTATAGAAAGCTGGGTCCTCCGATACCTGATATTAAGAGTCAACTGTCACGTAGAGGTTGAAGGACAGAAAACATACAACCTTTTGGATACCGGCAGAAAGCAGAAAATTTGTGATACAGACTCCGTCTTTGTCTGTTTGAAGTAAAGGTTTTTTCAACAGGGACGCTACAAAAGTAGAGCGACAGGGACAGCCATATTTCTTGCCGCTCTTTTGACATTTCTCTTCAGTAAGGTTTGCCATTTCATGATGGAAAGATATACGAATTCGAATTTCGGTAGTAAATTTTAATAATTTCGACTCGTTGTTGGCTCGTATATCTTTCCATCATGAAATGGCAAACCTTACTGAAGAGAAATGTCAAAAGAGCGGCAAGAAATATGGCGTCGTTTGCTGTTCCTGTCGCTCTACTTTTGTAGCGTCCCTGTTGAAAAACCCTTGAAAAAAAACTTTTGTAGCGCTCTTATCGAAAAAACCTTTATTTTGAAAAAAAAGAATTCTAAACTGTTTCGACCATGCCAAAAATTTTGTCTGGGGTATTTATAGAAAAGAATTTAAAAACATTTTTGTTCATGTACACTAAAAAAAAAAAAATTTTTTTCAATATTTTGTAGTATTCAATGGTATTTAACGGTTATATAAATAATTTGCAACAATAACAGTGAGTTGCGAAATATACTCAAATATGTCACACAAAAATATTGTATCGGGTTTTGTAATATGTACTTGAAAATGGTATTTTTGTATGATATTTTTTTTAGACAGTTTATAATACCGAAAAATGCAAAAAATGTTGTTTCGAATAGTATATTCAAATAATTTGTATATATAAAGTATGACTTCAAAATGACTAATGATATGCTGATCTATTTCCGACTTAAATCGTATTTGGATTTAAATTCGATCGTTTTTGTGTTTTTTTTCTTGCTTCAATTCGATTTTGGTTGTCAAACAGTTAAATTTTGATCTAATGTGCATTTCGATATTATAATATAAAAATTGACAGATTTATAAAGATTTTTGTAAATGAATATTTGGTTTTTTGAAAATGTATTTGGTTACTTTTCGTTCTACAACGACGATATATTTTTGGTATTTGTTCTAAATAGGGATTAATGTAGTGGATATCGTCGATGGCTGAAATTGTCAGTGCATTGGGACAATTGATGCCGACTTTCACGTCAATAAACATATAAAATAAAACTGTGACAGAATACGAACTATACAAACTATTATTATTACATATCATTTTTAGTTTTGCTTGATGTGCTATCATTTTAGTTTTCTAAAACTTAAATAGTCACATGCGCTATTTTAAATAAAACCTATAACATATTTGCTTGTTTTTGATAAACAGCAGATATTTTTTTTTTATAAAAATAAACTTCTTTCAGTCATTCGTTCAACGACAAAAAAATGAATACTCGGTGCATAAAAACTGCTGCTTTTTTAACGCAAAACTAACGCAAAGAATAGAATATAAAAAAAAATTATATGAGAATGTGATGGTGGGACTATGAGTCTGTCTAAGAGAGAGAGATAGAGAGAGCGTAAGCTTCGATATAGTTTTTTTGTTTGTTTGTTAAATGTTTTTTGCGAAAGTTTTTTTTTTAATTTTTTGTTATTTTCGCTATTTTCAAGGTTAACTTTTAGTTGTGAGATATGTATTTTTTTTTTTTTGATATTTGGCGCGTCGTCGCAAAGTTAAAAATAATCCGAATAATATGAGCAAAGGTACCTTAATACGTATGCCGGCAAAAGATAGTGTTTCAGAGTGTGTGTGTGTGTGTATGTGGGTGATGATAGATACATATGTATTTGATACTAATGAAATTTAGAATTTCTAATAGAAAATAAATGCAATTTTTAATGGTTTTATATTATTTTGGATTATACTGGATTTTTTTTTTAGTTTTTATATTTTTTTTAATGATTTTAAATATTTTATTATATTTATTTTTTATTATATTTGTTTTTTATTATTTATAATATTTATTTTTTATTTTTTATAAAATTTTTATAGTACTTTTTATAAAACTGCAAACAAATTTCTAAAGTCGTATTAAAAATTGCACTATTCTCTATGTACTACGTATTATCTGTGTATTCTAAACGTCGAAAAAAGTGAAAGTTGTACAACACATATCACAGTCGTCGTCGACATCCCCCGTTCGGGCCAGAGTCATAAAGTCGCCGACACTGCCACTGCAACGAATGCATGCACTGTCACTTTCGTCGACTACGACGTCACGTGGCATTTACGACGAGTTCATTGTGGATTTTTCATCGCCACTCACCGACTGAGAGTCACGTCAGAGTTGCTGAGGCTAGCGCTGTCGGCGTGTGTAGGGAGTATGGACAGGGAGTGTGTGAGTGATAGAGTGAGGTGGGGCAAGTATGGGGTTTTAAAACCTCTGCGTTTTTCGATAGATAGAACCATAGATGTGGGTGCAACGATGATGATGATGCACATCAGATGGTACACCGATTTGTTTGCTGCAATTGAGACACTAGGTGGGCAACGTGTTTTTCCGCATCTCTAAAATGCGGACAGACAAACGGTGCAGAGTACAGCTAGAGTACAGAACGTGTTCGCCTTACTGAAATTTATTGGCGACTCATATGTGAACTTCATCATCATTATCTACGTTGATGGGGACGAAGATTATTTTGCATTTGAGCAATGCACATGTGCAAGGAGAATAATGTAGTAGAGAATGCAGTTATTTTAGACCATTAATAAAAATAAGTTCCATGCATTATTTTTGAATTGCTTTTTTATGTTAAATAAATTCATTTACGATTTGTAATTCATAGATTAAACAATAAAAATTAAATTGAATTCATAAACAGAACTTTCATGTATTTGATTTCGATTGAAATATGTTAATTTTGTCGAATTCTGGAATACCAAAAAAAAAAACAAATATATAAATACGAATCGAATTGAAGTATTTATACAATTTCAAAC
The DNA here is from genome assembly GCA_951804985.1 of Dryomyza anilis. Taxonomy (NCBI): domain Eukaryota; kingdom Metazoa; phylum Arthropoda; class Insecta; order Diptera; family Dryomyzidae; genus Dryomyza; species Dryomyza anilis. Next base: position 97,639,011 of record OX638130.1, on the reverse strand, counting down.
GAAATTTTAAACATTTAGGATTATTTTTTATAATCATAACCTCTACTCTAAAAAACGCGAAAAAGATTTTCTATGAATATGCCATATATTTGTTCTTTATAACTTTCGAGTGTTGATTGTGACTGCATACTTAGTTTTTTCATATTCCGTAAAATTTTTAAATGGCAATCGAATTATTAGAACCTTCTCTGTCACTTCTTAGAGTAAATAAAATACAGTACTTTACAAAACTTGTATTTTGGCTTTTAATTGTAATGACTAATTTTAATATACTATAAAATGCTAATATTTCAAAAAGTTTTTAGAGTATTTGGAACTAAACTTGTAAAATATATATTTTTGTTTAGACTATTTTTGGAATATCTTTTTTTCAATTAAAAATTAATGTTACATATGGAATTGATATATGTTTATACAGAATATAGTTTAAACTTATAAACAAAATTAAAAACTTTTTTCTATCTTTTCTACTTTTTAAAATATTACCGATCAACACAGTGTCCGTTTTAAAATGTTAAAAATTATACAAATTTAAAATGCTTTATAATTTATGAAAATTAACAGTCTTTATCAAATTTTACTCAAGTTTCTAAATATCTTCATATCTAAAGTACTCTTATTACGCATATTTTGTTTATTGACGAAGCCATTCAGCCAGAAATGAGCCTCATCGCTGAAGATGATTTTTCGATGAAAATCCGAATCATTTTCAAGTTGTTGCTCAGCCCAATTCACGAACATACGACGCTTCTGTTGGTCAAGCGGCTTCAGTTTTTGCGTCAATTTGATTTTGTAAGCATGTAGGCCAAGATCTTTTCGCAAAATTCGCCACAAGGATGCCCAACGCTTGAGAACGACGTGTGAGAGACACATTTGGGCTTTCTTCAACTGAAGCCTCAGCGGCAGCACTATTCTCGACACTACGGGCATTTCTTTGTCTCACTGGCACGGAAAAATTTTGTACTGTGCCTGTGGATTCAAATTTTTCCACTAGACGCTCAATTGTTGATCTGCTAGGACGATTATGACGACCATAAATTGGACGTAGCGCTCTTAACGTTGAGGCCACTGACTCCGAATTTCGGTAGTAAATTTTAATAATTTCGACTCGTTGTTGGTTCGTATATCTTTCCATCATGAAATGGCAAACCTTACTGAAGAGAAATGTCAAAAGAGCGGCAAGAAATATGGCGTCGTTTGCTGTCCCTGTCGCTCTACTTTTGTAGCGTCCCTGTTAAAAAAATCTTTATCTTCATATCTAAAGTACTCTTATTACTTATAGGAGTTCTTTATATATGAAGTATTTATATTTTTATAGTAGTAATAAAAGAATTGAGTGTAAAAAAAGAATACTAAAATTATGTTGAAGGGGCATACATTAAAAAGTAGAACAGATGCAAAAAAGTTTGTACTTTTGATGGTTAGTTTAAACTATGTTCTGGACAACCAAAACTCTTTTTCTGGTTTAACATATCCTTAAAAAATAATAAAAATAAAATAATCTAAAAAATTAAAACTTTTCGTGTTCAGATCTAAATATCTAAAAACTATATTAGAATATTAACATTCTTTAGTATATCAAAATTAGTCTCGACAATTAAAAGAGAAACGCAGTTTTTTTGATAACTAGTTTTGGATATTACTTTAATTTTTATTCTCAGAAGTGGCTGAAAAGGTAGAAAAACTTCGTTTGCAATTTTATTAAGAAAACGTTACGGAATATGAAAAAACTGAGTAAGCAGTAAAAATCAGCATTCGCGAGTTATATTAGAAAATGAATATTGAGTAGTGTAATCAGACGTCAATATGATTTTAATGATATTTTGCCTTTAGTTAGTAAAAATGTAAAATTTGTGTATAGTAATGATCTGAAACATGATTATATAGACAAATTTTAAATTTGTCTACCTAAATAATATATTTTACATTATTGCACAAATACTGCATAAACTTCTACCGTCCATATATCATTTTTGTGTTTCGCAATATTGCAATATTGCACATTTAACCGCATAAACATTATTTTGTTTTTATCGGATACTCATACGCAATCTAACCTAATGTGTGACTGACTAACTGACAGACTCGTCAAACAATTCACTAGAAACTTCTCGCCTCCGCACTCCCTCCTCCTCTCACACACTCATCGTTTTACAAAGTCACACTGTAATCGTTCATTTCGTTCTGTTCGTTTTTGGTATGTTTCGCAACGAACGAAAAGCACAACGCTAGCATTTCTATCGGTTTCTATTTGCCGAGTGCCTCGTTTGTTGTGACCTTCACCTTAACCTAGTCGCTGAGTGGCGGACATTCGGTCGTTTACCTCACACCAAACGAAACACATACAACCTAGTATAGTTGTTCTTGTTGTTTTTGTTAGAGTATTGCTGAGAATCGAAGTCTCTAAGATTCGAACCGCAAAAATACAAACAACAAGAAATATAATATACAACAACAACAACAAAAAAAAGCTTTGTTGTTGGTAGAGCACATTCTTCTAATGCGTTTGTGTGCTCTGTCTCTGCAGCTGCTGCTGTATTGGGGATCGTAATGAGGTGAGAGCGCCGTGCCAATAGTCTCTTTTTTTTTCTTTATATTGCGCTCTTGCGCAAATACAAACGATCTATCTGTTGTTTTTGTATAATATTATTTTTTATATGTATTTTCAGGTTTATTTCTGAGAATGTAAAGACTGACAAAAAAAAATAGATGGATCTATTGTCGATCTATATGACTTTTAGTTTTTTTTTTTTAGTTTTAAAAGAATGTCTGCTGTTGAGTTTTATGAAATTCCACATATCCTAGTATCCTAATTACCCTATTAGGTTAGACATTATCATAGTCTGATCATAAGAATCATGTAAATTGTGGGCTGAAAACACAATGATCATTTCCCGATCATGACTTCTACTAGGTTACATTTCAATTTAGTATTTTCTACAACCTATAACTTGAATTGGTGCCTTGATCTTTGTATTTTAATATTGTCATACCACGAACATTAACATTTCAAACATTACCTATCATATCATTCCCAATAGGGTACTTTACAATTAGGGTAACTATGCACTTTTTTTGTACTGTATAATTTTTTATCGGTTATTGCCTCTCGTTTCTACAAAATTTACTTTTGAATAAACTCGTTTTTCATTGATCAAAAATTCTTTTAACGCAAACCAATTTAAGACAAAAATAATTTAACTTGGTAGTAATAATACTATTTCAAAATAAATCTGAAGACGTTTGATTTATTCTATACAAAATGATTTATTGCAGCATAAGTCCCTATTTCGACTAAATAGTACAGAATGATGTCATCAAAATACTATTATATCGTCGTTGTAGAACGAAAAGTCACCAAATACATTTTTATGAAAAACTTAAATTTCGAGATTTTTGATTAATATTATAAAAAGTAATTGATGCATTTTTAAAGTTGAAATAACAATTGATAGATCAACATTTTTTTATCATGTGGTAAAAAAATTGAGATCATAGATTAAAAATTGACAGATGTATAAAGATTTTTGTAAATGAATATTTGGCATTCTAAAAATGTATGTGATGATTTTTCGTTCTACAAACGACGAATATATGATCCAAGGTTAATATAAATGTAATGTTAAGCTTCATGATTCCAGTATGTACATGGATTAATTCAAGTAATTTCGATTACTATTTTAATTTTATTTATGAAAAGTTTAAGAATTGCAATATAATGAAAACTTGTCTAGAAATAAAGGGTTTTTCAACAGGGACGCTACAAAAGTAGAGCGACAGGGACAGCAAACGACGCCATATTTTTTGCTGCTCTTTTGACATTTCTCTTCAGTAAGGTTTGCCATTTCATGATAGAAAGATATACGAATTCGAATTTCGGTAGTAAATTTTAATAATTTCGACTCGTTGTTGGCTCGTATATCTTTCCATCATGAAATGGCAAACCTTACTGAAGAGAAATGTCAAAAGAGCGGCAAGAAATATGGCGTCGTTTGCTGTCCCTGTCGCTCTACTTTTGTAGCGTCCCTGTTGAAAAACACTTGAAAAAACTTTTGTAGCGCTCTTATTGAAAAACCCTTTATAAGCCATTTGCGAGTAATTTTTTTTTTCAGTATATTTAAAATATGATTAGTTTTATATTTTAAATTTGTTTTATCATTGAAATATTGTATATATTTTTTTAAGTTAAAAATGGTCATCATTATCAGTCCATTGTCAGACTGACTGGGATGAAAATTCGTCAAAACTGTCAATTTTTTTTAAATATCACTGTGGCACTACTAACGGTGTTTAAAAAAAAAATCAGATTCTTATACCGGGCATTCTTCTCAAAAATGAAGACTGTTTTTTTAGAAATATCAGGAAAATTCAGTCAGAATAGCTTGATCTTTGCCCACAGATCCTATTAGATACTATTAGGCGGTACGTCGTAATGCATTTTATGATATCCGGATTATTCATTAGTATGGTTATTTCAACGGCTCTTACGAAAAGTTAAAATTTTAATATTCAAATTTTCATACAAAAATTTGGTTAGATTTCATAGTGAGGTTCACTTTAATTTTGGAATTTTTTTTACAAAACATATAGGCCCACCAAAACGAGCACGATTGAATGGTAAGGTTAGTCTGGTCTTAGTGATTGATATCGTAAATTTTGGGAAGCGAATTATGATTGGAAATAAATCTACTTTAGGAAAAAATTCAGGAGATGACTTGTTATTGATGTAGTAAATTTTGGGAAACGAATTATGATTGGAAAAAAATCTACTTTATGAAAAATTTGGCGAATGTTTCTGTATCAATATCGTATCGAATATCGAAATTGATTCGAAGAACATTGCGATATCGATGTGATAAATATTTAAATATCGTATGTTTTCCTTAAATTTAATTGTATGAAAAATTAAAAAAAAATGTAGTGATCGAACATTTTTATTGCAGTTAGTTCGAGAAAACTTCGATCATTGAAGATCTCCGACACATGACAGACTGGTGTCACACGATAACGGAAATATTTCCCATGTTTTACATGATAGGTTTATTTAAAAAATAATCGTCGTAAATATAGCAACCGATATTAATTGAATGCATTAATCAATCCAGCAATGAAAATCAGTAATAATGAAAATATTTCGTTAAATCAGCAATTGCGTTTGCTAATATGAATATTTGTATGTCAATGCTGCAAATTAAATAGTCTGCGCATTTTTAGCAAATATAATTGCTAAAACTTCGCTGTCTAATTAATTTGTACGTCAAGTACATATATTCATCAAACGCAATTGGTGATTTAACGAACAATATAAATTGTTTTCACTGTATTACTGAATTTAATTGGTGGACTGTTTAATGCATGCAATTAATACCGGTTGCTATATTTACGTCGATTATTGTTTACTGTGTAGATAATGCGGAGTGTGCGAGGTATGTGATTATTTATGTGATTACTTATTTTAATAATTAATTATTTTGATCGTTAGCTTGGACTATGTACTGCATAATCAAAAATAATTTTTGTATTTATCATTAGATCCGAAATGCAACCAATAAATGGGGTCTAAAAAAATCAAAAATTTTCGAGTTTATATTTAAAATATCTCAAGAACATATCTCTGGAACAATATGGTAGAGAATTGATGTATGCTATGTCTATAGGACAAAATTTTTCAATCCCTTTGTTTTGATTTGATAGATTTGAATTCGTTTGGAAAACAATTTTTTGTACAGATTCAAAAACCGTTTGTTTACAAAATTTTATATAAAATTCGATTTCAATTTGATTGAAAGCCGGAACATGGCCCAGTAGTGCGATTCCGTAACTCCATAACGATAATATTCGACGCTTCATTTCGTTTTTTTGAGTGATATAATCAAAGTTCGTGATTGATTCGGAAAATATTGGGATATTGTGCAAAATGTTTAAATCTTAAATTTAAATGTAAGAGAAATTTTAAAAAGGAAAAATAATAATGCTAGGAGGTTGACCTTTTTTTTATAAAAGTTAGTTCGAAAAAATTTCGAGGCATCGAAGGTCTTCAAGACAAAGCAGTCTGGGAAGATCTAACTTTTAAAGTAATGGATTTTTTTTACATTTCTTGTCAACATCGAAGGTCTTTTAGACATGATAGTCTGGAAAGTGCCAACTTTTTTATTTTTTAATGTGAGGGCATATTTTAAACACTTTCAACTGATTATATAAGTAGATTCTATATAGATTCTATAGGAGTATAGAAAATATGTATTACAACTGAGCTGATTCCTGAGATTTTAGAAAATAATATTAAAGTGGTTTTGTTAAAAAAATGAAAAATTAGTTAAGACTTAAACTTGAAGTACATTTTCTGTAACTAGATCTTAATATTTTTACTAAATCTTATCAATGAAATCCCCATACATACAGAATACCATATATAACTGTAATAGGCAAATAGTTGCTGAGCACTACTGCAATACACTACTCAAAGAGCAATAGATAGACCAAAATAGAATAGGAAAAAATGCTCTCTCGAGTTCAATGAATGGCAGCACGACGCGACGGACGAAACTACTCAATTAGACTCAAATACTAGTTTTGTCTACGATTGCTGTAGTCAGTCGGTCGTGTGCGAACGCTCAAATACTCAAATATGAGCCAAACACTAACTGTGGTGAAAAACTAATTTTGTAAGTTTGATTCTCGAATGGAAAAAGTTTCAATAGTTTTGCGTGGATCGTGTAGTGTAGTAGTATTTGCTACGTTTAGTTGGAATTGAGTGTCTTGCAAAGAATGTGGCTCGCGTTGTAATGTAAGCGGAAAAATCAAACGATACGATCGATCATTAGATGTAAAGTGCGTGGCGAAAATTTTTATATATACTCCATATATATATATAAATGAAATTGCAAAGTGTGCAGTATTTTTCTTTTAATTTAAAATACAAAATTTATAAATATTACAAAAAAAAAAAAAAAAATACAAAAAAATTAAGTGAAATATTAAATAGTGTAGTGCCAAAAACGCAATGGCATGACCTCGTTTGCGAAAAAGTGCGTCAGTAAAAAATTGAACAAACTTTTCAAAAATTTATTTAAGTAATCAAAAGTGTAAGAAAAAAAAAATACAAAAAAAAAACTATTTGTACAAAATAGTGTGGTAAATATTTTTGTGCTTAATCTTCAATATTATAAGCTTTTTGTTAATGGAAAGAAATATCAAGAAAATTATTTTTGTGCTAAAAATTCAATGACAAGTGGTGTGGTTGGTGATCATTAGTAAAAAATTGCATTGTGAAATTTTTTTATAAATTTTTTTTCGACAAAAATTTAAAGTGCGTTTTGTTTGTGTTATTAAAAAAAGAATAAAATATTCTATTTTTTTGTTTATATAAATAAAAAAATAAAATTCAATGAAAAGTGATATTTCCGGAAAAAATAAAGAGTCGTTGAAATTTACGACAGTTTTGCAAAGTAATAATTAAATTAATTTAAATTCAAATGATTTAAAAAATACAATCAAAAATTTTAAATAAAATAAAGTTAAATGTAAAAAAATATAAAATATAAAAATATTATAAAATGAAATATTAAATGTAAAAAAGCGTGAAACTAATAAAATATTAAAATTATAAATTATTTAAATTAGAAAGTATTAAAATTGGAAAAAAAATTAAAATTAGAAAAAAATTAAAATATATATACATTTTTTTTTTAAATATAAAAATGGTTTATGGCAATTACAAAATTCAATAATCAATGATAAACATCATTGAGAAAATATAAAAATGTGTTTATTTAAATTAAAGTGATACTAAAGCGGTTGAAAATGAAAATAAAAATATAGAAAATAAAAAAATAAGTCTTAAAATATGTGATTTAGTAAAAATTGTATAATTTTAAAATATATACAAAAAATTGTTGGCTTATGGCAATTTCAGAATTCAATAATAAATGATAAAAATCATTGATAAATTTAAAAAATGTGTTTATTTAAATAAAAGTGATGCTAAAGCGGTTAAAAATGAAAAAAAAAAAAAAAATAGAAAACAAAAAATATAAAAAATAAAAAATAAGTCCTAAAATATGTGATTTAGTAATAAATTGAAAAATTATTTTTCACTTCGATAATTCTTCCAACATTGTGTAATTTATATGGGATATTCCATTTTAAATCAACGAAAGAATAAGAAATTTAAACATCATCCTATTTGAAATTGATAATAATAATTGTTGATAATAATAATTGATAATATTAATTGATAATGAATTGATAATAATTTCTGTATTTAGAATACATTTAAAATAAATTAATAATAAATGTTTTAAATATATAAATCTCCAAAAAATATATCGCAAAAAATGTGTTCAGTACAAAATAATTTTACATTACCGAAATTCTACGATCATTGTTAGATCATTTAGTAAAACACAAAATATACGTTTATTTTAAACATGATCCGCAAAGAATCGTTACCAGAAGAGGAACCGTTTCGATTTTTGAGCCCGGAATTGGAACCCTTATTAAAAATATGTGAAGAACCCATATAATATATGTTTTTCTTTAGTTGGAATTGAAACCGCTATTTTAAAAATCTTAGAACCGGAACCGATATTTCGGAGGGACCTGATTATAAATAAAATGAAATCTTTTAAGATATTTCTTATAAATATATTTCGCGATAAAATATTCAAAATATATATTACAATTCGAAAATTCCTATATCATTTGTGAGATCATTGTTGGTTTGTTAATATAAAATGACAATGAGTGTATTCAAAAATTCAAACAAATGGTGTTCAAGATTTCTAATAAGTGTACAAAAAAGTGATAATAAATATGTTTAAACAAAAATGTATACACAAATAAAAAAATTAAACTACGTAAATATAGCAACCGATATTAATTGCATTCATTAATCAATCCAGCAATGAAATTCACCAATTTATTGAACACATTTGTTATTCTTTGTTAAATCAGCAATTACGTTTGCTAATATGACAATTATATTCGCTAAAACTGTGCCGACTAAATTATATGCTGCATTGACGTACAAATATTCATATTAGCGAACGCAATTGCTTATATAATGAAGTATAGCAAATGTTTTCATTAAATTAGTGAATTTCATAGCTGTATTAATTAATGAATGCAATTAATATCGGTAGCTATATTTACGTCAATTGTTTTTTTCTGTGTAGAAAATCTCGATGAAGATCTCTTTAAAATATAATTTATAAAAAAATATATTTTCTCAATTTCAATATTCTCATAACATTGATAAAGTTCAAAACCTACGTTTATTTTAAAGAAAGTGATAACACTAAAATATTAGAAATTAATAAAAATTGAATTTTATTAAAATTTAAAATATTATATTCTGCAATTCCAAAATTTAAAAAAAATCATAGTGATTCGTTTATTTTAAATAAAGTGATAAAAAAGTGTTTAAAATCGAAATATAGAAAATCTTGAAGATAGGAAATCTTGAAGAATTACAGCATATAAAATGACAGCAAAAGTATACAAAATAAAAATTATAGAATATATCTAAAAAGATTTCTTAAAACTGTGATTTTGGCAAATTTAATAAAATGATTTTCTACAATTCTATAGTATTTAACAGCATATTAATTAATATAATCGCCAAAAAATTTAGTAAGTAAAAAAAAAGAAATAAAATTCTGACTTTTTGACAAATTTTTATAATTTTGTATTCGTTAAATTGACATGTGGTTTGTAAAATCTACAATATTTAAACATTTGCGTTAAAATTAAAACACTTTTTTGTATTCAATTGGAAGAAGTTTGTTGATATAACGAATATACTTCTAACTAAATAAAATATTTTCAATCATTAAATTTACTAAATAAATTTGTAAAATAAACCGATATTCATCATCAATTTTGTAGAACATTTTCTTAATATTATTAATTTCATAATTTGGTTTAGTGTATTTGAATGAATTTTTTAAATATTTGTTTGAAAATATATAAAAAAACTTAAATACTCATAAAATATTTTGCTAAATACGAAGAATTACAATAAATATTTATAATAAAATTTATTTATATAGTTTTGAGATCAGTGAGCCTATGTATTTGAATTAGGTTAGTGACCAAATAATTTGTAAGAATCATCACGAGTGGATTTTTTTTTGTTCTGTTAAATACATTATTGATTTGTATTATATTATTTTGGTTAAATTAAATATTGTATAAAACAAAAACAGGAAATAATTGCAATGTGAGGGGGCATTGAACCCCATCAATGACGATCATTATAATGTTGATTATTATATTTTTGTGATGATGATTATTATTGCGTTGGAGTGAGAAGTAGTATTCATTCGTGTATTTTTTTTTAGTGTGTAGTATCGTCACACTGTTTTAATCATATATAACACCCCAAGTATCTATACATACTTGAAACAGTCAAAATATCGCAACAGCCAGACATTGTTTAAGGTCTCTAAAAAAAAAAAAATCAAGCACAAAAAATCATTAAAAAAAACACACACAAAAAAGTGCGAGTGTTGGTTGGTACGTTTTTCGCGTATATTTATTGCGATTTCTAGCGCTGACGCGCCGAACAGAGTGCGTTCGTTACCCCCGGGTTATTTTAGTAAATTTGTGCAACTGTGAAATTTGGTTGGTCGTTTTGACGTTCAGTCGTTTTGACGTCCGTACCGTTCGGACGACCGCCGCCGCCGCCGCCGCCTCATCGTTCGTTCATACGCTGGGTTTGACTGACTGACGTTTTCACGGTTGTCGGTCGGTTGATCGTTTGGCTGGTTGGTTTTTGATTGTTTTGTTTGTTGACTTTTAACAAATTTTTTGTAGCGGTAAGCAAGAATATTCTACAACGTTATCAACTTGAACGTTTTTTTTTGTAGTTTTTGTTGTTGTTGTTATTAACATATTTTGCTAAATATTTTTGGGGTTTCTTCAACTCATCGTTGGTGCGCATTGTACTAAACACATGTGGCGATTTTGAAAATGTGCATTTATTTGATTAGTAAATTTGTCTATTTGTGCAAAATATTTTAGGCCTAGAGTTTGAAAATAAAAGGTGTACCAAAAAAAGGGTACTAAAAAAAATTCAACAAAAGTAAAACCTGGAAAAGAATTGTCCGGATCCCTTTTTTAAATTAACTCGAGGTGAAAAATTGTCAGAAGAAAACAGTATCGTATAAGAATTCCGGAAAACTGTCTCGGATAAGAATTATACGTAAAACTGTTTCGGATAAGAATTATCCGGAAAAATGTCTCGGATAAGAATTATCCATAAAACCTTCTCGGATAAGAATTATCCGGGAAAAAAAGTCCAGAGAACAATTGTATTGGGGATGATGCATTGTCTCGGGAACATATTTTCTATGAGAATAATTGTTTCAGGGTGGAATTGACCAGTGATGAATTGTCCGGTGAAGAAATTTATCGGGTAAAAGTTGTCTCAGAGTAGTATTTTTTCGGAAAAGTATCGTTCTATCGGAGAGAAATAGTCCGATGATGAATTGACCGGTGACGAATTTTTTCGGGGAAGTATATTTCGGGAAAGAATTCTTTCGGGAAAGAATTGTTACAGGAAAGTATGTTCCCTTCTAAAAATGTTTCGGAAAAGAATTGTCTGAGGGAACAAATTGTTTCCGATTAGGAATTGTTCTGCATTCTGAATTCGTCTGGTGAAGAATTGTATCATGGCAGAATTGTCTCGGGAATGTATTGTTTCGGGAAATAATTTTTTTAGGGAAGAATTATAATTATATTGTTTTGGGAAAGAATAATTGTTGCAGAAGAGAATTTTTCTTTAAAAATGTTTCGGGAAAAAATTGTCTGTGAGAACGAATTTTTTTCGATTAGGAATTGTTTTGTAAGAATCGTCTGGTGAAGAATTGTATCAAGGCATAAAAGTCTCGGGAAAATATTGTTTTGGGAATGCATTGTATCTGGGCAAAATTTTCTTGGGAAAGAAGAATTTCTACATGAAAGAATTTTCTCTTTTAAAAATGTCTCGGGAAAGAATTGTTCATGAGAACGAATTGTTTTCGATTAATAATTGTTTTGTATGAACCGTCTGGTGAAGAATTGTATCACGGCAGAATTGTCTCGGGAAAATATTGTTTCGGGAAATAATTATTGTAGGGAAGAATGGTATAGGGGCAGAATTGTCTTGGGAAAGAAGAATTGCTACAGGAAAAAATGTTCCTTGTTCAAAATGTTTCGGGAAATAATTGTCTGTGAGAACCAGTTGTTTTCGATTATGAATTGTTCTGTATGAATCGTCTGGTGAAGAATTGCATCAAGAAAGAATTGTCTTGGGAAAGAATGGTTTTGGGAAAGAATTGTTTCGGGAAAGACAATTTTAAATGTTGTTTCGAGGAAGAATTTTCAGTGAGAGAAAATATTACGGGACAGAATTGCCTAAGTAAAAATTATCCACTGAAGAATTGTATTGGAGAAGAATTGTTTCCGAAAAAATTGTCTGTCAGAACAAATTGTTGCGGTAAAGAATTATCTGGGAGAGGAAATGCTTTGGGGAAGTATCGGGAAAGAATTATTACTGAAAATAATTGTTGTTAAGGTTAAGGGAAAAAAATTCTCTTTCAAAATTATTTCGCGGAAGAATTGTCGGTGAGAAGAATTGATTCGGCAAAGAATTCTTCGTTAAATAATTGGCTCAGCACAGGAAAAAATAATCGACGTACATATAGCAACCGATATTAATTCATTTATCAATCCAGCAATGAAATTCAGTAATTTAATGAAAACATTTGCTATTTTTCGTTAAATCAGCAATTCTGTTTGCTAATATGAATATTTGTACGTCAATGCAGAGCCGACTAAATTTTTTGCTGCATTGAAGTACAAATATTCATATTCGCGAACGCAATTGCTTATATAACGAGAATAGCTAATGATTTCATTAAATTAGTGAATTTAATTGCTGGATTGATTAATGAATGCAATTAATATCGGTTGTTATATTTACGTCGATTATTTTTTTCTGTGAGTATTGTCGGCATTGAATTTCTCGACTCCCTTTTAAAAATAATACAAATATATAATTAAATATTTTAGCAAAATTAAAAATATACGATTTGAGAATTCCAAAAAATCTATTTTTATTATAAATAAAAATAACCGCAAAAAACCAATACATCATTTGAAAAGAAAACGGTTTCATCAACTACGAATGATTCACAATAACGAACGACAACGTAGTACAACAAACAGTCATCGGGTCTTTGGATTTCACCATATAGTGTACTCAATGACCAACTGCGACGATATTAGACGCAGATAAAAAATAAAATTAATTCTATTGCCAAATGCCAACGACGACGGACAGACGAACAGACAGACATACGATTTTGTATGCATTGCCATAATAGTGACTGACAAATGCAAAAATATAATAAAAATAATAAAAAATATTATATAAAAAGCACTCGCACAACCGACGATCTTCTTTCGTGTAAAAATTATAGAGTCGACCGACCGATTTGTTGTGTACAACAGACAACAGTTTTTGTGTTTGTTGTTTGTTTTAGTGTGCGTCTGTAACACATACTACACATTGTAAGTATTTCGTTTTCTTTCGTCTGATATCGTTTCATTAACCGTATAGTATCGTTTTGTTACGTTTTGTTTCGCTTCGTTTTAGTAACGTTTCATTTTGTATAGTATCGTTTCATAACGTACATTGGTACTACGTATACTTGTGATATTTGTATTTGCTTTGACTGTTTCAAGTTTATTTATTATATCGTTTTTATTAGTATTTCGTCTCATTCTCTGTGCTGTTACCCACCCCTCCCCTATGCAGCCTGTTGTTGTTGCCTCATCGGTCGCGCGGCTACTGCGCTGTTTCTAGAACTGCAAACAGCAAACAGCATTCACTGAAATGCTTGAAAAGGTTAAGAAACTTTTTGGGTTTAATAACATTGCACAAGGTTATTAGATAAAATAAATAATGTATGTAGAATTTATATATATTGTACAGATACCAGTTCAAGTGCGGCCGCCGCAACCGATCGTTCGGATCGGAACGGATCGTTTGGCATTCGTATTGGTTCGTTTCGTTTCGCATACTATATAAAATGCTGTTTTGTGTTTGTCTATTGCGTTAGTGTTCTTGTTGTTGTAATTAATATTTTTGTTGTTGTTGTCATTGTTGTAAAACAACACATGAGCCTACTGTGTTGACTGACGTTGATCGTTGGCGCAGACGACTACGACGACAACAACATTAATTAAAATCACAATTAATGCATTTCGAAATTATGATTATTATTGCTTTCAACACAAAAATCCAAATAATATATTGTACTCTATTTTTGTAGAATTTATTTTTGTTCTTTTTGTTTGTGTTGTTGTTGTTTTATAAGTCTCCGCCTAAACAACTCTGCTGACTGTGACCCACACTTTATCGGCCACCTCGACAGCATTCGTACAACCCACTATGTGCTGCGTTGCAACGTTGCCAACCACGTGTGCGCGTTGATTCGGAAAAACACTATGTCGGCCATAAGTTAACCCTTGACAGGCAGGCTGTTGTTTGTTCACACAAAATAATATTGTCAAATTTTGTGCAAAAATTAACATATTTTTTGCAAATTGTTGTTTAAAATAAAATTTTAGTTCACATTCGTTTAATTTACAGCGATACCTACATGTTCAGGAATACTTTTAAATTTTTTATTTCAAATTGAGTTAACCTTAAACATCCATATGTGACCATGTGGTCACAGTTGTAATGATGCTTCAAAATCAAATGACATGTTGTAAGCAAAGTACAAACAAAAACAAACTCAATTACAGGTTCTAAAACCCTTTGGAATATCGGTTCCGGTTAAAAGAAATTTAAAATAGCGATTCTGTTTCCACACATTTTTTAATAACTGTTCCGATTCTGGTTCTTCGCGTTACCGGACAGAGACTAAAACATTTTTAAAATTCCGTATTCCGGTCCAAAAAAAAAAAATGTTTCGATTCCGGTTCATTAAATTTGTTTAATAACGATTCCGATTCCAAAATCTAAACGTTTTCTTTACCAGTTCCCCTACCCGTTCCGACTCCGGTTCTTTGCGGCCCCTAAAAGAGACTAAAACACTTTGAAATATGAGTTTCGCTTCTGCTCTCAAGATTTTTAAAGTAGCGGTGACGATTCCGGCTCCAAAAATAACGTTTCCAATTCCGGTTACAGAAATCGAAACGGTATCATTACAGGTTCCGCTACCGGTTCCGATTCCGGTTCTTTGTGGTCCTTAAAAGCGACTAAAAAATATTGAAATATGGGTTTAGCTTCTGCTTCCAAGATTTTTAAAATAGCGGTGACGATTCCGGCTCCAAAAATTTGTTTAATAACGGTTTCAATTCCGGTTACAAAAATCGAAACGGTATCTTTACCGCTTCCGCTACCGGATCCGATTCCGGTTCTTTGCGGTCTCTAAACTGTCTTGGGAAAGAAGAATTGTTACAGGAAAGAATTTACCCATTTAAAAATGTTATGGCTAGAATTGTCTGTGAGAACCAATTGTTTTCGATTAGGAATTTTTCTGAATGAACCATCTGGTGAAGAATTGCTCTGGAAAATATTGTTTCAGGCTTTAGAGAGGAATTGAATCGGGTAAATTGTCTTGGGTAAAAGATTTAGCATTTTTTAAAAATGTTTCGGCTAGAATTGTCTGTATGAACCGTTAGGTTTTAGAGAGGAATTGAATCGGGTAAATTGTCTTGGGTAAAAGAATTGTTGCATGAAAGAATTTTCTCTTTTAAAAATGTTGCAAGTCTATGAGAATCAATTGTTTTCGATTATGAATTATTCTGTATGAGTCGTCTGGTGAAGAATTGCATCAAGACAGAATTGTCTCGGGAAAAGTTGTTTAATAACGGTCCCTTTCCAGGTTCTTGGCGGTCTCTGGTAGCTAAGTTTGTAAAACAATTTCAAGTCAATAGTTAATCTCATTTTTAAAAGTTAATGTCTTAAAGTGAAGAGAAATTTAGAAATGTGAAAAAAAGTTTTAAAAAATATGTAATGAACATTTATTCCTGAAAATCTTATTAAGTATCAGGGTAGTGTCAGGTTGAGATAGCTTTTTCCTACATAAAGAAACCTTATGTATTTCTGATCAGTGTTTTATAAGAATAGTCATACTACATCCTTTAATAAGGCAACTCATTTCGTATCTGTTCTTATTAAAAACAACCCTGATTTATAGATTAAAAAATCGCACATATCTCACAAAATAAAGTGTCTAACACTTTTTAATCTTATCAGCCCACTTAATATATAATAATATAATATTGATATATTTAGTTTACATAATAAAAAAAAACGTTTCTTTTGGGATTCGTTACGCTATCAACATAATTTGTTACCGAGCATTTATTAAAAATCTTGAACTATCAAAATACTAACATTTGTGACGAATTGGCAATAAAAATGGAGTTGTCTTGCATTGAACAATGTTTGAACATTTTACAAATTTTGTTTTTGAAGCCCAAATCTCAGACAAAACGAGATAGATGCATGACGACTGTTGCGTGGCTCGAACATATGAACACTGAAACATTGTTTATGTCACTAATACATACGAGCGCGCTCTGTTTGCAAGCGCTCAATTCTGAAGTCTGAATTTTGTGTACGAGTTGGAAATAGACAGCTTTTAATACAATGTTGATGGAACTATTTAAAAATAAAAAATATTTCACCAAAATTGTATCAGCTTATATTTGTAATAAACATTTTTAAAAAATATTTAATCTTTATATAAATCTTATCAATTATATCTAAAAAATAGCAGAACACCTAAAAGAATTAATTTTCTAGATAATGTAATCACAATATGCGCATTAAATCAAATAAAATTACATGACACACATACGCTACACCTGTCCGTTATAGGGTTAAATAAACAAACAAACGGACAGACAGACCGACAGACACACAAAGAACAAAGAAGAAACCTTCAAAAGAACAAGCGCGCACCACACACAACAAAGACGAGTCTGGGTCTAGCATTTCTTGTGCGCTCAAAGATCTACGTTGCAACGATAGTCCTACCGCTGCCGTCTCCTACTTCTCTATACATTCCCCATCCCTTTACACACTACACACACGACCGATGCCCGTCTATTGTCTACAAATACACGTAGACTATCGTCGTCCAACATCGTCGTCACCCGACCAACGTTACCTCGTCCACTGCGCGCGCCCTATAAACGACCCTACTGATTTGTCGTCGCCTGTTGCTGATTCTGCTGCTGGTTTTGCTGCTGCAGTTGGCCTTGGAAACCGTTTCCGAGAAACATGTGTATCTCCTGCACATACAGACAGACAGACAGCTATGCAGACGGACGAATAGACAGACATAGAGATTGACATACAGACATGTAGGACAGACAGACGCACATAGAAACTTACTACGTGCAAATTACGTACGTCTATATGTGTGACGTGACGTCCTTGAGCAAATACATATCTACACACATCTATCCTATCCACACTTTCATACATATACATATATACATATATAGACATATTGTACATACTTTAATATGGAGTAGTATAGGCTTCAATAACAACACTATTTTACATGCGATTGCATCGGATTAGGCATCAACTTTTTACGACCCTCTCCATACTATTTATACTTAAATATGTACATATTTTAAGGCTGCCCTAAATAAGAAGAATGTAACGTAAACAGGCCACAGTAGCAATTATTAACATGATTTCGTATCAATTCATTCATTACGAATCGTTTTTGAAAAGTTTTTTATTTTCATTTGGTATGTTAATTAAAACACGCAATGTTGGGGTCCATTTTATTGTAATTAAAGAATTTCTGTATAGTAAACCATTTATTTCTTGATTTTAAACCGTTTTCAAGCCAGTTTGATATTTGATATATGAAATTTAGAAAATACGGTAATCAAAAATAATATTTCACACAGAAATACTTTTTCAGCATACCTCCTTTTGTATATTTTTCGTAATCTAAATGTCTTTGTAAATATAATTGGAAAATTTTGATATTTAACACGATCTTATATATCAAAACCATATCTTTTTTAAACCACAAGTTTTATAAAATTGAGTTTTTCATGAAATACCGTTGATTACAACAATTGGTTTCAATTTTGTGATCATTTCATTATCATCAATGAAATTCTACATATTATGAAATTTTGAAATATATTTAAACTCGTTTAGATGGCTGGTAATTCAACTCCGACAACTCTTCCTTCAGACGGTTCGTTCCCGGATGTTTAGTTCCCGGACAAATCATTCTCCAGACAACAATTTACCGGATAATAATTCACTAAGATAATTTTATTGAGAAAATTCCGTGAAAATTCTTCCCAGTCAATTCTGGTTCCCAAAATTCTGTGCTATTACTCAAATTATCTCGGTAAATAATTATCTCGGAAGAGAATTGTCTCTGAAAAGAATAAATTCTGTCAGTGAATGAATTGTCTTGAAAAGAATTGTCTTGGGGAATAATTATCACGGGTGAGAATTATATCTGGAATGATTTGTCTTTAGAGGGAATTGTCGGGGAATAAATTGTCTTGAAAAGAATTGTCTCGGGGAATAATTATCACGGGTGAGAATTATCTCTGGAATGATTTGTCTTTAGAGGGAATTGTCGGTGAATAAATTGTCTTGAAAAGAATTGTCTCGGGGAATAATTATCACGGGCGAGAATTATCTCTGGAAATATTTGTCTTTAGAGGGTATTGTCGGGGAATAAATTGTCTTGAAAAGAATTGTCTTGGTGAATAATTATCACGGGTGAGAATTATCTCTGGAAAGATTTGTCTTAAGAATGAATTGTCGGCGAATAAATTGTCTTGAAAAGAATTGTCTCGGGGAATAATTATCACGGGTGAGAATTATCTCTGGAATGATTTGTCTTTAGAGGGAATTGTAGGGGAATAAATTGTCTTGAAAAGAATTGTCTCGGGGAAGAATTATCATGAGAGATAATTGTCTCTGAAAGGAATTGTCGGGGGATGCATTCTTTCGGTGGGAAAATTATCTCTGCATGTCGAAAATTATACCTGCATGTCGTATGGTAAAATTAAAAAAAAAATTTATTTAGAATTTTTGGAAGAAAAAATACTAAATATAATATTTTATTAATGCTTTGTATTATATTAGTAATTTTTGAATCAGCGCTTACTCAATTACAAAGAAATTGTATAATGGACTTTTGTGATTGAAATATATCGCTATTTCGAGGAATATAATTTGAACATAATTATCATATTTCTTTGAAATATTTTGGCGGTTTGTATAATTGCTTTTATTCATTTTTTTAAATATTTTTAAATTTTGATTATATTTTATAAATAGAAATCGATTTACTAATTTAAGTTTTGGTAGACTTACAGACAACCAGAGGATATAGTTCGATTTAATCGGTAGTACTGTTAACATAATTCCGATTGGTGAATTATGGAGAGATTTTATGTTAGGGAATTAATCCCCATACAATGATAATAGCTACCGCGGAGCTCAGTGGGTTAGTGCGTTGGACTGCGAGCCGAAAGGTCCCAGGTTCAAGCCTGGTCCCAGGTTCAAGAGCTCGGCCTAAGTTCTTATTGGACTGTAGTGCCAAACAATTATATATTATATATAATGATAATAGTTAGCATTTCACTTTTACACCATTTTACAAATATGTATGAAATAACAGATTTTTTATCACACAGATCATCTCGCACTGGGTACCATAAAATAGGGTTACTTCCGATAAGCTCTTGTTATTTAGATAGCTGTAGTATGTGGGAATATATTGGGTTTTTCTTTTCTGTATAGGTCTTTGTTTAGATAGACCCAGTCTGCCATGTCTCGGAGACTTTCTTGGACTAAATTCAATAAAATGAAGGTTCGATACTACTTTATCGCTTTTAATTGTGTAATATATTTCAATTTTATTACAATATAAAATATATAAATATTTATGACATCCATATCGCCATATTTTCGATGCTATCTCGAACATTTTCTTTTCGATATCGATTAAAGTTCGTAAAATGTCTCGTACCGTGTAAACTCTATAACTCAATACCCAATAAAAATAGAACTCCCTAGTATTTTTTTATAATAAGAAGCATCCCTCCAAAGTATTAAGTGTCCAAAAAAGAAGCCATGTTCTACATGGAGTTTGTGTAATGTGTGCTTCAATCAATTAATGCAATTTTGCTTTTTTTTCATATAAAGACTACATTTACCAACATAAACTTATAACTACGAAATATAGTATGTAAAGACTCTAGATATAACGCCTTCTCAAATTAAAAAAAAATGCATGGTCTTAAATTTGAAATATTCACAAACTGCTCCTATTACAGGATGTTTAGAAAAAAAAAGAACCCACAAAAAATTAGCTTTTTTCTGCTGTTGTCTTGCATAGGGTTGTTCCATACACAAAATAGCTATTTGAACAGCAGGAATTGCCCGAAAACAAAAAAAGAACTGCACTTTTTCAGACTGCAAAAGACAAGAAGAGAGACAGTAAAGTACTAGTAGGTCAATTGTATCATTTCGCCAGCTAAATATAACGCATTTTCTGTGCTACTACCCGAGCCACGCAAAACTGCGTCGTCTATATTGTGTCTTTGTCGTCTATAGAGTGTTTCTTGTTTTCAACGTCTTCAGCGTCTTTCTTGTCTTCAACGTCTTGAATGTCGTCGTCGTCGTCGCCGTTGTCTCAAGGTTCGCGGTCGTATTTTGTGGTATGTAACGTACGTACCGTACCGTTCCGTTTCGTACCGTTTCCGTATCGTACGTAAATGCATTATATGGTATGCCTTTCTGTGCATCTTACTGCATCTTGTGGCAGCCTTTTAAATGTACTTATACAACTTATAATTTTTATTTATGTCTGTATATGTATGTCGCTGTATGTAACTAATAGAGTTGTTATTGTTTTGCCATTGTTGTTGTTTGCTTATTTTTACGATTTGCTTATATTTACGATAAAGCATTCGAACTTGACTTGGCAAAGAATAGTTAACGCATTGTCGTCGCCTATTTAGAGACTCTCACAGACTGACAGACCCCATACCGCGCCTTTTTCCATTACTGCCCCAGAGTCGTAACGACAGCTATCCAATCAACCATCCAGCCATCCATCCATCCGTTCATCCAACGGATTGTTTGTTGGCTGCTCATTGAAAACAACGCAGTTGTAATTGTAGTAGTTGTACGTAGTAGTAGAAGTAGTAGTAGATATGGTAGTCGTCGTCGTCGTAGTTGTAGTCGTCGTGTTAGTCATAATTATCATCAAGCAGAACATCATGTACTACATCCTCATCAAACTCATCATCATCTTCTTGTGCATGATCATCATCATCAACAATATTATCATAATAATCATCATCATAGTGCTGGGCGCAAGGAATGCAGAAAAATGTGTTAGTGGAGTAGTTTCCATTACGTCACGTTTGCTGCTGCTGCTACTACTACTTGTCGGTCTCGGTCTGGGTCACAGACGTAGATATGCTGCCTGGTTGCAGTGTGGTTGGCGTCGTGACTGACTGTATGTCTGTCTGTCCGTACGTACGTCCGACCGTCTGTCTCTCTGACTTTCAGTGCGTCCGTCTGTCTGTCGTTGATATGTCCGTCTGCTCGTCTAGCGTTGCTCGGACAAGTGCCAGGCAGCAGGCAGACTGGCAAAGACGTAGAGAGGCAACCTTTTGTATCCGCTGGATTGTTGGTTGCATGGATGAATGTGTCTGCTCTTGCGAAGGTGGATGGATGTGAGATGCGAACTAAACTAAAAAAAACTACGCGATATAGTCGCTTATAGGAGTTGGAGACTGGTGCGTTTGTAGAACTATTTAGCATCTATGTATGTAGCTTGCTCTCGTTCTCTCTGGGTAACTGTGTGTGTTTGTTGTCGTGAGTTTTGTTCGTTGTGGTTCGGATCAGCATGGCAGACGCCTTGATTTCTATATGTATGTCGTCGTCGTCATCATAGTCATCGCCGTCGTCGTCGTCGTCACGTTGGAGTTTTATTTGACAGCGCAGACGATGATTCCGACGACGGCAAATCAACGAAAGCGAAAGTGAGCGAGTTAACATTGGTTTGTAGGGCAAATGTAGGTATGTAGGCTCTATGTCCGTCCCTATGTTTGTCTGTCTGTCTTTAGTATTGTTCTTATGTTTGTCTATATGTCTTCTTTATATTTGTTTCATTGATTTTTCATATTTTCATATGATTTTTTATTCCTTTGTCTAAATATTTTTCCATTGTTTATATATATTAGTCTGTCTTCCTATGTTTTTGTTTTTGTATAAGTGTGAGTGCCTCCGTCTAAAGGTTTAACTTTATGTCTGTCTGTTGTGAGTTGACTTTTTTTTTTATAGAGATTTGTTTTTTTTTTTGAATGTCTGATCCTCTATCTTTCGGTGTATTTATCTGTCTTTCATTCCTTGTGCTGTTCCGTCTACATGTCATGTTGTTATATATATCCTTCTGTGTTTTGATCTTCCGAGCTTTTTGTCTTTTCCTATTTGTTTTTTGTCTGTGTTCTTCCCATTTGTCATTGTCGTTCTGACCTTTAGAATTTCTGGATTTCTGTCTTTTCGCCTTGTTTCTGTCGTTGCGGCTTTACGTACTTCTGTTCTTCTTATCATCTGTCTATTTCTTATTACCTCTCCTTCGCTATATCTTTCTCTTTTCTTATTAGCTTTAGAATTTCTGGCTTTTTGTCTTTCGGCCTTTTTCTGTCTTTGCGGCTTTTCGTCTATCTGTTCTTCTTATCATCTGTTCATTTCTTATCACCTCTCTTTCGTTCTTACTTTCTCTTTTCTTATGACCTTTAGAATTTCTGGTTTTCTGTTTTACCGCCTTTCTGCTTTACGTTCTTCTGTTCTTCTAGTCATCTGTCCATTTCTAATCACCTCTCCTTCGCTCTTTCTTTCTCTTTTCTTATGAACATCTGTCCTTTTATCCATCTGTCCTTCTGTCGATATGTATTTATTTCCTTCTATTCTCCTGTTTTCATATTTTCTGTCCTTCTATTCTGCTGTTCTGCTGTTATCCTATCCTTTTGCCCTTCTGTCCCTCTGTCCCTCTGTCCTTCTGTCCTTCTGTCCTTCTGTTCTTCTGTCTTCTGTTCTTCTGTCCTTCTGTCCTTCTGTCCTTCTGTCCTTCTGTCCTTCTGTCCTTCTGTCCTTCTGTCCTTCTGTCCTTCTGTCCTTCTGTCCTTCTGTCCTTCTGTCCCTCTGTCCTACTGTCCTTCTGTTCTTCTGTTCTTCTGTTCTTCTGTTCTTCTGTTCTTCTGTCCTTCTGTCCTTCAGTTATTCTGTCTTTCTGACCTCCTGTCCTTAATGTCCTTCTGTCTTTCTCCTTCTATACTTCTATCGTTGTTGTTCTTTTGCTCTTCGTATCATCTGTCCATTTCTTATCATCGCTCCTTCATCTTCTTTTCTTAGGATCCTCTGTCCTTATTACCTTCTGCCCTTCTGTCAATATGCACATCTGTATTTATGTCCTTCTATTCTTCTGTTTTCATGTTCTTCTGTTCTTCTATTCTACTGTTCTGCTGTCCTTCTGTATTTCTATCCTTCAGTCATTTAGTCTTTCTGTATTTCTGTCCTTAATTTCCTTCTGTCTGTCTCTCTTTCTGTCTTACTTTCTTTCTGTACTTCTGTTCTTCTGTCCTTCTGTTCTTCTCTTTCTATCTTTCTATACCTTATTTACTTCTGTTCTTTCTCTACTTCGTTCTTTCTTAATAAATATCCTTCCTTAATTCTGTTCCTCTGATCTATTTTCATCAATTCTTCTGTTCTTATATTCTTCTGCTATTCTGTTCTTCTATTCTCCTATTCTCCTGTTTTCCTGTTCTCATGTTCTTCTGTTCTAGTGTTTTTCAGTTCTTCTGCTTTTCTACTTTTCTGCCCTTCTGCACTTCTTTTATTCTGTTATGTTGTGTTTCTTTTATTTAGTTATTCTCTTCTTCCATCTGTTCTGTTCGTAATCTACTTCATTATCTCAATTTTGTCCTTTTGACTTATTACTGTCGTTTCCTGTATATCAACCTTTTTCTTTATCTTTCTGTCTGACAGCCTGACTCTATTGCAATTTGCTTCTAATTGCAGTGGCCGCTGTTTTCCTTTCGTTCGCAATGTATTGAACAAAAAAAAAGAACTCAAAAAGATTCTTCGCGAAGCTAGACGTCGTAGTTGTCTAGACTTTTTTATGTTATAAGTACCTCTATCCATTCGTTTGAATTGTTGTTTTTGTTTTTAATGATTGTTCTTTGTAACTCCAATGGAATTCCCTGAGATATAGGCAGCACTTTTTTTTTTGATTCTTTAAAATTTGATTTATTTCAATTTTATTTATTTTAATTTTATTTGATTATAATTTTATTATAAAGTTAGTTTATAATTTATATTTTTAAAACATGTCTTTGAATTTTATTTTATTTACAACATTTTATTTATTTATTGATTATTATTATTGTTTTATTATTATTCTCCTTCTACAACACTGATTATTCTTCTTCTTTTGCTTTTTCTACTTATTATTTTTATTTTATATATTTTTTTCGCATTTTTGTTCTAATTTTTTTCATTTAAAAACAGTTTTTTTTTATATTTACATTTTTTATATTAAAATGTGTGTGTTTTTATAACTTTTTGTATTTTATTTTGAGTTTTTGAATTTATTTTTTTGTTTTTCGTTGTTTTACAATTTGTATAACTTTTTTTTATAATTATTTTTTTTTTTTGTTTTTGTGTGTTTTTATTTTTTGTAATTTTTTTTTAATATCTGTTTTTTTTTACCTAAACAACGTAACGTTTATCTATTTTTTTAATTTGAACACTTCTAAATTAGTTCAAAATAATCAATTGTTCAAGCAAAACTCATAGAAATATATTTTTGGAATTATTAATTTGTGAAAAATTCCGTAGTTAGTCCTTTTTGCAGCATGCGTCGAGCCGACTCGAGTTACTTCACGAAGCAGAAATGTTAAACTAAATTCATATCTCCGACGTTGTTAAACTAGGGGAACAAATAAATTGGCGAACGAGCGCAGCAGGAACTTGAAAGAATGCAGAATGAACATGAACGAAAGATCAAGAAAATATTGCAAAAAAAAAAAGAATAAACTGAAAAAAAAAATCACCACAACAAATAAAAACCAACACAGAAACCATGTGAGAAATGACTCAAATGTCCTTCTTTATTCGGTTTATTCTGTTTTTAATTCCTCTTTTTTTTTTTATTATTTTCAATATACCCTATAGCGGCCCTCTTAAATCTGCCTGCATGTTTATGCAAGTTTGCTATAGGAAGCTATTCAGTTGTTTTTTCATTTTCGATAGCTGGTTATTAATTTATTTAATTTTATTTGTTTTGTTTTGTTTTCACTGCATTTTTATACAGACTTTTAAATATAGGTCTGGAAATGGAAATTTACTTTGTACATGTATTAAGTATTTGATATTATTTTTGCAAATAAAAATACAGCAATTCGATGGTCATGCTATTGATGCTGACACAGTTTGGGTTTTACCTAGCCTCGATAACAGAAAAAGTTCCCGCTTCGAAATGCCAACAATTTTTATTTTCTTATAGTCAAAAACTCTATGCTTCCCAAATGATATTTTGTAGCATAGTACATGTTCTGTTATATTTGTATTATAAATAGGTTTTTTTAATTGGATTTCCCCATTCTCGAATTCCGTAACTTAAATTTTTGATTGATAACGTCGAAATTTATTTTATAACCATAGTGATGTCTCTGGTTTTGATTTAAATTCAAAATTTCCGGTGAATTTATGAAGAAAATACAATTTTCAATCATATAATCACATATAATTTCGGTACAACTTTGTCAATTATGTGTTTTACAATTTTCTATGAAAAGATTAAGACGTTTTCTTTGCACAATATTTAAAATTTTGAAAATCCTACTTCAAATACCAAAGTTATAATTGAATCTTTGAAAACTTGCGTTTTCGAATTTCTAAATCTAAATAATTTTTACCGCTACATTTTACCTAGGACTGTGATTAAATTATATTTATTAGATACATTGGATATTTAAGAAACAATTATTGGGTGTACACTTATTGGGATACAAACTGATTAACTGAAATTTATACATGAATTTAAAATAAGTTTGTGTATTAATAAGTCAATGTTAAAATATTTTAACAACAGTTTTGTAAACTGTATTCTATGGGAGCCAAGGCACGTGTGCGTCTTTTTCAACTTTTCTGATCGTACGGTGAACGATCTCGTAAGAAAATAAAAAATAGATCCAATTTTGCATCTCCCTTATAAAGGGTTTTTCAATAAGAGCGCTACAAAATTTTTTTCAAGGGTTTTTCAACAGGGACGCTACAAAAGTAGAGCGACAGGGACAGCAAACGACGCCATATTTCATGCCGCTCTTTTGACATTTCTCTTCAGTAAGGTTTGCCATTCATGATGGAAAGATATACGAGCCAACAACGAGTTGAAATTATTAAAATTTACTACCGAAATTCGAATTCGTATATCTTTCCATCACGAAATGGCAAACTTTACTGAAGAGAAATGTCAAAAGAGCGGCAAGAAATATGGCGTCGTTTACTTTCCCTGTTGCTCTACTTTTGTAGCGTCCATGTTGAAAAACCCTTTATATAATTAGCGTCGGTAGCTCAAGGTTAGTGCGTTTGACTGCGAGCCGAAAGGTCCCAGGTTTAAGCCTGGACTGAGGCTAACAACATCTTTTTATAGAAACATATTTCTATACCGTGCTACCTCTCGGGCATAAATGGCAAACCTACGAGAGTAAAAAATTGCCTATGAAAAGCTCTCCCGCCGTTCAGATTCGGCATTAAAATGTAGGTCCCATCAGTCTGAGTATAAATATAACACGCACAGCTCAAAATGGTGAGAGACGCTCGGCCTAAGTTCTTATAGAACTGTAGTGCCAAACTATTATTATTATAATTGAGCAAATTTCACATGAAACCGAATTTAAATGGCAAATTCTTATTTTTATTTAGAATTTTCGGAGTTTCAGTTGAAAATGTTATAGATATATATTATGAACTTGTATATTTTAACCATAGTTTGAACCATAGACTGAAACCGTAATTGAAACTCTAAATGAAAACATTATTCAAAAATCAAAAATGAACTGATATCAAATAGACATAAATGTTTCCTGTTTTATAGGTGTTGAAAATACCCAGATATTAGTTTTTTTTGTTTTTTGTCTTTTAACGAAATCTTGTGTTTTTTTCAAAAATATGATACATTAACGAAAATGGCATTGCGAGTATAGAATGTTTTACATAATTTTGAAGTTGTGAAACTGTATATTTTGAACGTTGTATTGGTCTCGCAGTTTTGCATGCTAAGGTTGTATGAAAAAATCGGTTTTGCGACTTCAAAGTTATATAGAAAATTCAATACTTGCAATACTTGAAGTGTTGATTTTTTTTAACAATCTTTTGTACTGTATAGTCAAATATAAAAAAAAACGTATGGAACTAAAAATAAAGAAATTCGGCACACCTACCATAAGTTTGGCTTTCAGCAATATCACAGTATAATAGATGTCTCAGTACAATGGATGAAGCCTGTATGAGTGTCGTGAATCTTAAAATATTTTCCAAAAAAAGGTACAAAAATTATAAAAATCGTAGTGTTCGTTTTCCATACGTAACTTTTTGTTCCGTTCGAAATGATCCATCCAAATTTTATTCTGTGATTTATTGTGAAAAAAACTTTAAAATTTTGTAACATTGTGAAAATATGCAAATAAAGTACCTAGAATTATCTCAGATATTTTTCCAAATAATTAAAAAAAAAAGGTGTATATAAAATTCGCTGACTCTTTGGAATTTTCATTTGAACCTCAACATGCATTTCCATTTTCTGTCCCGACTGGATCGAGTACTATTTAATTTATATCATTTGATATAGCGTATTGATTTTTCTAATTTTTTAACACATGTTTGGTTCAATTTAAATTCTACCGTCTGGAACCCCAGAAAATGACCATATGGCGGTACTCAAATGAATGGAAATTATTTCACCAGTACAAGTTTTTAGTTATTTTCAGGATGCGTAAAAGCTGTGGTAAGCTCTGGAACTATTTAAACGATAATTCCTAGGGTATTATCTTTTTCAGTCTTGTGTTATTTTATTCTAAAAATTGTGCTTTAATCTAATGGTAAAACTGTACAACTTTTTCTTTTTTTTTTTCAATAATATTTTTCTTTATTTTTAAGTAATTTATATGTGGATAGGCAATAGCCGTCGGTAGTTCGATGGGTTAGTGCGTTGGACTACGAGCCAAAAGGTCCTGTGTTCGATGCCAGCAATCATCTTTTTTGTAGAACATCTTTTTCATATTTTTCTATACTGCGTTACCTCTCGGCAGACAATGGCAAACCTCCGAAAGTAAAAAACGCAGGTGAAAAAACCTCACCCTGCCGTTCGGACCCGCATTAAACTGTAGGTCCCATCATTTTGAGTACAGAAATAACACGTACAGCTCAAATGGTGAGAATAGAGCTTGGTCTATGTTCTTCAGGACTGTAGCTCCAATTAAATAAAGGTCATCAATGGATTTAGATTAAATTTAACATTATTTTTCTTTAAAATTTTATTATATAAAAATTATTTTGAGTTCCGAATTTTTAGTGATAAATTAAATTTTTAAATTCTATTTTATTTTAAGCAACTACTTACTTATTTTTTTTTTGTCGGTACGTCAATTAAAATGAAAAATCTCTTTCCAAAGATATTTTTGCAGTGTAATTAATTAACATGTTTAGGCAATTGCGAATTTTATCCACAAGACAGCGTGTCTATCATATTTAACATTGTTGTGTTGTTATTTTTCAAGAAGTTTTCTTTTCTGTATTTTTAAGAACTTTGGTTGATTGTTTAGTTCAAAATATTAATTTTTATAGACGGTTGATAACAAAAGTTGAAAGTTATTTTTTTTTTTGGAAATATTTCAAAATTTTTAATTTTATATATTAGAGTATATTTTATAGAACTTTGTTTCAGTATATATTTTGTATTTAACTTTTTATAGTAGACACTTTAATAGTTTTGGTTTGGAAATATGATAAAGGTTCAAAAATGAAATTTTTAAAAAATTTTTAAACATTTAATTCACATTGATTTCAAAATTGTGTGTGTCGAATTTTTTAAGTATTTTAAGTTTTTCAAGTTTTTTTTTTTGGTTTTCAAAAGTTTTTTGAAAAATATTTCTTTTTTTTCAAAGTTTTTACAAATTAATTTTTTTTTGCGATTTATTTGAAACTTTTTGCTTCACTAGTATCCAATAATGTAGCTGGTTTAGTGCGTTTTGAAAATCAAAAATATTTTTTTTTGTTGGGATTTTTTTTGTTGGGTTTTTCCGAGCACGTTCTAAACTCTTCCGTGCTTTGGTGGCACTAAACTTCAAATGCGTTTACGGCGCGAACTAACAACACGAGTTACTACTAAAAACCTTCAGCACTGTGCGAATTAAAAAATTCAACTGAATTAAAAAATGCACTAAGTCCCAATTGAATCAGAGAATTCCCAGTTATTTTATGTCTCATTTTTGTTGTTGTTGTTGCTGTTCTTATTGTTGTTGCTGTTGCTGTTGCTGCCCGTTCGTTGCTGTTGCTGTTGCCGCTTTGATGAGAGCAGCAGCGGTCGAAGTTGGAGTCGCATTGCCGACGTCGCGCGCGCTGCAGATCCTCAGCCATCATGCAGCTCTACCAAGTATATAGTCAGTCAGTCGTCGATCGTCGTCCATAATACATATGTATTCTACAAATACCAGCTAAAACGTATATGGGCCGACGATGCGCAGCCGACGACGACGACGCATACATGACCGAAATATTGCGAGGAATGAATTTTTGTTTTTTTTTTTTTTGCATTTTTTGCATTATGTTTTTTTCGGAAGATTGTTGTTTACTCAGAAAGTGGGCAAAAAGTTTAAAATGCCGTGAACACATTTTGTGAGTTTTGTATGAAACACAAAACTACATTGTATAAAATACTCAAATACACACAGACACACACACACATCAACTCACGCACACACTCACGCAACAAAGAACAAACAACAAAATTTAAAATGATCGCGAAATTTTGTATTTTATAAACTCTTTGGCTCTTATTTTTTGACTCTATGCGTGCATTGTGTGCTGCCTTAAGTGAAACAGACAGAGAGAGAGAGACAAAGTGACAGAGAGAGAGTGAGAGTGAGCGCGTGCAATTTTAGGGGGGAGGGTGTGACCTCAATGTCAGTCAGTTAGTCAGTGCAACGAGTGGTTTTGTCGTTTTGGCAATTGCGTGTTTGGCAAGATTTCAACGGGCGGGCGGTCGTGCGGTAGGTCGTTGGGTTTTGGAAAGTGCAGCGCAAATTTTCGGCAATGATCTTCACGAACGAACGAACGAATGAGCGCGGAATTCGGCGCTACAGATTGCAACTGACTGAAGAGACAAATCTAGAAATAGATACTCAAAATAAAATTTATATTTTAGAGCTGGACAATTCTATCCCGGAAACAATTATTCTCACACACAGAAAACTGATTTGTTGCGGCAACAAACTAAATTGCCCTACCGAATTATTCGTTTGCGGCAACTTGCTGCTTAGGAGGTTGTACCAAACTCTTAGTCAGCAAGAACGAGGTTGTGCTAACCTCCTTGTTAGCAAGCATGAGGTTTTGATGATAGATAATATTTCAAAAAGACAATTTATCTAAAGTGTTTACACACACGCGGAAAAATGTCTATAATATGTATTTACCAGGAAACTGTTGAAATAATAACAAAAACCCTATTAATTTTATGGTATTTCTTTTGTGTTCAGACAATTGGTTGCCATAAATAGTATATATTAAAATAATTATAATGTAGCGTCGGTGGCGCAGTGGTTACCCTGCGGGAAAAATGTGTCAATTGCTCTAATATTACCTATCACTTGACTGGTGAAAAGAGGACTTGTCACTGTTCTAGTCCAAACGTATGCAGAAAGGAGACAATTCGTTATCAGTATAGATGTTCTGCAACCGGTACTATTGATACCGACTGAGGACTGAATATTAAAGACCAGTTTTGTGAAAGGTCTAAAGGTCTGCATGAGAAGACAAATTGTGTCCCTGCTAAGCATGTCGCTAGTGAAGTGAAAAGGCACTAGGTGGCGTCATAGTCACGAGATTTGTTTACATGCTGCAACTAATGCGTCTATAATTCGTAGACTGTTTTTCTGAAAATAATTGAATTAAATACAGTATGTCTTGTAGCGTCGGTAGCTTAAGGTTAGTGCGTTGGACTGCCAGCCGAAAGCTCCCCGGTTCAAGCCTGGACTGGGGCTAACAACATCTTTTTCATAGAAACATTTTCTATACCGCGCTACCTCTCGACAGTAATGCCCGTAACTTCAACGAATAGATATCTACTGGTGCTTAGTTATCTATCGTGTAAGCAAAATTTCGTAACTTCAACGCATAGTTAAGGAGTAAAAACACCGGATAGGTAAGAGATATCTGTTCGGTACGAACACCAATAGATATCTACTCGTTGAAGTTACGGGCATAAATGGCATACCTATGAGAGTATAACATATGAAAAGCTCTTACCTGCCGTTCGGATTCGTCAATAAACTGTAGGTCCCTCCCCACTTTGAGTACAAATATAAAACGCACAGCTCAAAGTGGTGAGAGAGGTCGGCCTAAGTTCTTATAGGACTGTATCACTAAACTATTAGTATTATTATTGAGTGACCGGTAACAGAATTGGATTTTGAAGACCAGTTCTGTGATAGGTCTAAAGGTACAAGTCACAGAACATGATTTTAAACATCAGTTCTGTGATAGAACTAAAGGTACCGAACACAGAACACGACCTTGAAACATATTTGACATGATTGATAATCTTAGATACTCAAAAATATATATATAGTTTTTTTGTTTCATTTGAAATTTTTGATTTTCAATTCAAATTCGTGTTTAACACTTTGAGTTATAATATCTGCGTGAGTTTTAAAGATTTTGTGCTCAGGTTAAATTTTTTTGAATAATGTATTTTTACGAAAGAAATGATTGTTTCACTTTTTTTTAGTTTGTATGCCATGATAGATAAAAGAAACGTCTATTTTTTATGAAATTTCGATTTTGAACGTTCACAAGATAAATGCTTTAGGTTACACTCAAAAAATCCTGTTAAAATTGGTCAATAAAACAGTTATTGATTTATAGTATTCAAAAATAAATATTTTCATATAAAGACAAAAACAATTTAATAGTATTTAATAGTATTATGTAGTATTTAATTGTATTTTCCCATTAAAATAATAATTTGTCCTATTGACTAATTTTAATAGCAAAAAAAACTATTGATTTTCTAGTATTTTTTTTGTGTGTTGAAAAAATGCTTTAGAATTGATTTTTACTTATAGCTGCATCAATAGACTTTAATTCCATACCCACTTTTGCCACTTTTTATTGTAACTAATAGCTCAATGATTACTCTTTCAACCTATATCCCCTTTTGCTACCGAATACTGAATAACTTGAACACTGTTGGCATTATAATGGAATTCATCTGAATTTGTGATTCTGAACGTTCACAACTAAAAATCTGTAAAAGTTTTTAAGCTAAAATTAATTAATTTTACTTAGAGCTCAATGAATTACCTTTCACCCAATACACACTTTTACTGACAAATATTGCGGAATGTGACCATAAAATGTCTGCTACATTCTTTAAACCGATCGTTTGCATGTGGTGTCTGTTGTTATTGGTTTCTTCGATCACTTGTGTGACGGTAAATCGCACATAACAAAAAAGACATGTCTACTGCTGAGTTTACTTATTTTCTAAACACATTTTCTGCTACATTCTATAATCCGTTATTTTCTTGTGGCTTTTTTTTTTGTTATTGGTTTCTTCGATCACTTGTGTGGCGGTAAATCGAACACAACAACAAACACATGTTCACGTCACTGTTGAGTTCACTTCTTTCATATTACAAGTTGAATAAAAAATCATGCGTATATAACTACACCGCATCGAACACCGCAACTACACCGCATTGAGTTTTCGCGGAAATATATAATTCATGGGTGTTGTTGATCCGATCTCTGGATGTGTTTTTTTTTGTTTTGGTTTTCGATCACTTGTGTGGCGATAAATCGAACACAATAACAAACACATGTTAACTTCGTTCATATTACAAGTTGAACAACCAAACATGCGTATACAACTACACAACATCGAAGCTCGCGATTGAGTTTTCGCGTAAATACAAAATTCTTGGGTGTTGTTGTACAGTAAGCGCGGATTGCCTAACTACCCCTGGTTTAGAACTATTGTTGTATTTTACTCCGACTAACATTAACAGGTAGCGATCATTTCTACTCTTATAGGGTATTTCTTTTTTTTCTAAGGTATTGAATATATCCTTCAATAAATACTTCAATATTGAGTACATCAACCACACTTTCTTTGTACTGTGATATGTTTTTACGTTATCTAAACATTATTGAAATAGGTAAAAAGCATTCCTATTTTTCGAAAGCATATTTTGACATACAGAGATTACAATATTTTCGAGTTCGAGTTCATATGATTTGGTTTCATTAGAATTTATTAGCACATTTCTTGTGAATCGTGTGAAATCAATATTGTCCTCTAACAATTGTTCATTTTAAAACTTGGCAATGACATATTTGTATTTCTGGAAAATTAGGGAATGTTTCGCCAACTAGAATTCAAATATTGGACTACTAAATTCGCATAAATTTTTTGTTTGTACACAAAACTGAAACGAATTCAATTCGTTTGAAATATATTAATTTTATATTAAATAATAGAATGCTGGAGCTAAAAAAGGCACTATGATTAAAACTCTAATCTGAAGTTTGAACAGATGTTTTTGATTTTTGAAACTTTTCGGCATGGTTCCGGAATTTGTACAAACGAATTCGATTTGTATTGAAAAATGAATTTCGGGAACTGAGGAAAAAACAGATACGAAAGAATTGAAATGTTAATAAGTTAAGTTAATAAAAAATCGGCCATGTTCTGGCTTTCGATCGAATTCCGATCGAATTTCATATAAACAAATGGTTTTGAACTCGATGTCACAATAAAAAAAATGTGTTTTTCAAATAATGAAAATCGTTGAAGCAAAAACCAAATTTTTGTACTAAGTCATCGGTTCAAAATCGTTTATTAACATATTTTATATGAAATTCGATTGGCATTCGATCGAAAGTCGGAACATGACCGAATAACTCGAATTTAATTTTGAGTTTAAGATGGTTTTTTATTAATAAAAATTAAATTTTTAATTCAACTAATTTTTATAATACCGCAAATGCAACCGCAACCAATATAATATCGGCCTCCAACTTTAACGCATTATCAATGTCATCTTTTATATGCATTTTATACGGAATTAAGTAAAACATTCATTTTGACTGAGTCCTTGAGGTTGCAATTTAGCAAAATTTATTGTGCGGATTGAAAGTGCAGTCGTCACAGAGTTAGTGAGTCGCATACTGACTGAGCACAATTTTTTTTTCCCGATTTTTATTTTTGTTTCTTTTTATATTTTGGCAAAACCCACACTTTTAAAATGCCCTGTTGTCCTTGTGTTGATGAGTGCTGCTCGCACATACACCAAGGTAATAGGACGACGACGCCGATGACAACGAAAACAACGATCGCTCGCGAGCTTTCGTGCAACGATCATTGACATCTGCCATCCGTAGCTCGTAGCTCCAAGGTGGGGAGCGCAACGGGCGATGTGCTTTTTCGTATTATGTATTTCCACAGTACATTTCGTGTTTACACTGCTGTTATAAATTTAAACAAATAACAAATAGTAGGTGCACAAAAAACCATTTTAAAAAATATAAAAAAAATATTTTTAATTTTTTATTTAATAATAAATTTTGCCGAATACAGCATGTGTTGTGTGCAGGCGGCTGGCAGTCACTCACCCAACACAAAGTAGTAGGCATCATGTCTGTCTGTCTGTGTATTGTTCTGTGATCAAGACTGAGGTTACTGCAGATCATTTGCCGTGCAATTTCGTTGATTTACACAATCAGCTTTTATACGTTTTGTTTGTTTATTATTTCTGTAAAAATGTATTTGCTTTATATAGGAGCCCCCCCCCCCCTCTTTTCCAATGCAATACACTGCCCAGATCTAACCTCATACTAACCTCATCCATCCACTCCCGCATCAAAACTACCCCGCGTTTCATATTGTTATTCAAAGGTAGTTGATCTACAAAATATGTCAGAGGCTATACATTGAGATTTTGAGATTCACTGAGGAGACTGAGAGCACGATTCACATCCGATATCGCTGTCGAAACTTTCAAATTTTTTTTAGTCTCACAAAACGTATACAAAACACACAAAATATAATTTTTTGCGTTCATTGACCGATCGTTCAATGTGCCTCTTCTTCTTCTTTTTAGTATTCTCTGACCGCTGGCTGACAACTCAGATTATAGAACATTTGAAATATTTATATCATTTTAGTTGTAATACATGTTTTTTTTATACATTGCTGAAATATTGTCAATCGATTGTAATTTAAAATTTGTATATTAAAATTTTATTTTTAATGCTGTCATTAAGTTATAAATGCTTAAAATAATTCGATTTAGTTGTTACAATTTAATATAAGAATCGTAATAATTTTTTATAGCTTTTTCTTTTAGTATTTCACATGATTTTGAAATGTTCCCACTTACGAACGAAAGCATATTAATGAGGTATACTACAGTTCACGATCGTATTTCATATAAATCTTTTCTTCTAAACGTTATGAAATTAGATATCTTAATAAATGAATTCAAACCCAGTCTACCATGACTTGGAGACCTTCGATGCCTCGAAGCTTTCTCGAATAACTTCGATAAAAATAGTTCGATCTTTTTGCTCTCTCGATTCTAATTTTTAAAAATTTTCGCACATTCAAATACTTTGACAAGATACGATAATTAAACATTTATCAAATCGATATCGCAATATTTTTCGCAGCAATCTAAAACTTTGATCATTTTTGTATCGAGAAAAATACGACAGAACGTTTCGGTATCTATCTACCACACCCAGAAAAAAATACTATATAAATAATAGTTTTTTACTATTAAAAATATTCAATAGGATAAATTATTATTTTAATCGGAAAATACCATTAAATACAAGAATATACCATGACATTGCCATTGAGTTTATATGAACATTTTTATTTTTTGTATACTATTAAAACAATAATTGTCCTATTGACCAATTTTAATGGGATTTGAGGGAATTTTTTTCTGGGTGCATGTACGTCCAATTTGACGCTCGATATCGTTACGAGAACGGATCCGATATCATGTGATTTTCGATGTGAAATTCAAAATATTTTGAAATTCAATTCAAAAAAACAAAACTCGTTTTCTATAACGACAAAAATTGAAAATATCATTTTAGTTAGGTTTGTTTTTAGCATTAGATTATCGAAAACGACAATTGCCGCATATTAATGATATCATTTCAATATCGTTAACATATCGTTTGGTTTGGGGAGACAGATCGAATTGAAAATTGCTTGTTTACAAATTATCATATAAAACAGATCGGAATTCGTTCGAAATTCGAAACATACCCGAATATTTCAATTCATTCCCGATCATTTCAATTCAGTTCATTGAATTTGTTTTGTAGCTGTTTCTCAATTCGATTTTCCTATATAAAAATTAATATTTTTAATCGAATACAATCGCTGCTGCGTTCTGTGATACGTTTTCAAAACGATTGTTGTTGTTAAATATTTTAATTTCATTCGAAAGTGATTTTAGAACGTGTCCCCGACAATATAGACCAGTGTTGATACTTTTCACAAATGCAAATGGAGTAGATTTGGAAAATGTGGAGAGTAGAAATGAGTAAAAGGGAGTAGAATTGAACATTTGACGTAAAAGAAGTAGTAATATGCATTAATGTATTAGATTTCAAATAAACAAATAAATAAATAGATAGATATGTCAATTTTTAACATTTTGTTGTAATAAATATTATTTTTACATATACTCAGTTATACTTTACTTTAAATACTTTGTTCAAAATTTATTTATATGTTCATGAAAAATATGTTATATATTTTTCATTATTTTCAAATTATTTTCACTTCCAATTTAAATTTTGTTCCGAACGTTTCATTGATATTTTATAATAAAACTATTTGTTCAGCTGAAAAGGACCTGGGATTTATTTAATCGTAATACATTTTTATTCATTTCCGATTTTATGAATTTTCTATAAGCTGATATATACACGGTGGTCTATTCTAGAGTTGGGGTGTACCTGAAACACCAAATGAAAAACATGGTGTTTTGGAAATACAATTTAAAAAAGTTGATACAAACGTATATTTAATTATAACTTCTACGATTGAAAGACCATGCCAAAAATATGTACAGATAATTGATCATAGTTATTTGAAAATTAGAATATTGATATATTTTTGGGCGCAAGAAATTGTTCTCATCAATTTAAAAAAATGTAATCAATTTTTGCCAAGGAAGTAGTCTAAGCTAAAGGGAGTAGAAAATTATGAGAAAGGAGTAAAAAATTCTACTACCGTGTAGAGGAGTACATTTTAAAAATACAAATAGAATGGAGTAGATCTACTCCGATCGGAGTATAATGAGAACACTGATATAGACGCAAAGAAATAAAAATATGTATTGCAACAAACATAATGGATGACAACAAACTGTTATCTATTTCTTATTTTGTTTTTTTATTTTTGTAAAAAATAAAAGTAATAAAAGTGTATCATAAATAAATACCAGAAAACTAGTTAATTTTTAGGACAGATACTTTATTTTTTTGATAAAATTTATAATTTCAATTACAATATGTTTATTGCAATTAATTAACACACTTTTGACTTATTTCTGTTTTAAACACGATTATAATATAATTTAAATTATATTTTGTAAGATAATTTTAATGTATTAAATATCAAAGGTCATCATATGTTGTCTGTGTTTATAAAAACTAATTTTCGACTTTTTGATTTTAATCGAATTCAATTTAATAAAATTCTTTTGTTAAAATTTTCTGTTGATATTCATTTAACAATATTTGAATTTTAATCGAAAGTGAATTGGAAAAATTTTGATGTTACGATAAACATATTGTATTTCCTTAGAAAATATGTTTTTCGGACTACATTTATATAAATTATGCATTTTCCTATTTTGTTTTAAATCTTTTATATTTGATGGAATAATTAATAAAGTATTATAAAAATTGTACATTAACTAACATTAATTGTAGCACAAGAGAAATATGACATATCTCTGTTAATCACGTGAGAACGTATATTTTATTCTAAACAAAAGAATATCTGTTACAACTAACTGATGTTTAAAAACTCGTTTGCTTATACTTATTCACTTTATCAAAGATTTTAACAAAACTAATGCAATACCTGTTGTAAATTTGTAAATTTCTTAAGTTGGTTGGTGGTGACATCATTTTACAATTTGCGAAAATTTAAAATATAAGAATAATAAAGTTGATGTCATTTCAATATTATTTAAATCATTAACTAAAAGAAATATTTTTAAACATTTTATTTGAAAATGCATTCAAATAAGATACTATTAAAACAATAGTTTTTTTTACTATTATTTATTCAATAGGAACTACTACAAAATACTATACAATTATTTTGAATTTGTATAAAAATATTTATTTTTTGTATACTATTAAATCAATACTTGTTCTATTGTGCAATTTTTATAGGAATTTATGGGATTTTTTATGTGTGTGATTATGTATTATATTCACATTTCATATCGTCATTTTAAAAGTAAAAATCTTAAATTACATTTACAAAATTTCATATTCTGATTCGTGTATCAATTATTCTGATATTCTGTTTCGCAGATATTCTGATTTTTTGTATCAAATGATGTGATAATTTGATTTGGAATTTAATGAATAATAAATCTAAAATAAATTTTCTAAATTAATGTATTTGGCTAGTTTATCTTTTACAATGACGTGTCATACAATTTTTAACATCATTTTACGGTTTATTTTCATTTCTTCTGTCAAATTAAAATTTTAATCGAAACCTTTTGGTTTTAAATACATTTAAATACATAGATAGATCGGAATTAAAATTTAAATATAACATCAAAAGTAATATTTAAATTGTTGAGCTTATTAAACAATTTGAACGGTTCCAATTTAAAAATTGAAAATTTGTATTTTGTATTATTAAAATTGTATTTTGAAACATCAAAAAATAATATAAGCGAATTAACAAAAGAGAATTTCGTTAGAACGTTTAAAATTTCCAGGCCATTTTAATTAAATAAGACTTATAGAAAAATAAAACTTACTAATAGAAGTAAAATCATCGAAATATATTATTTACAAATACTATATTGATTACAATTTCACAATATGGGGTCATGTTCCGGTTTTCGAACCAATTCCAATCGAATATCATATACAACTTTTTAACAAACGATTTTGAATTATATGTCACAATACAAATAATTCTTTTCCAAACAAATGGAAATGGCAAAGCAAACAGATTGAAATCATTTAAAAAATAATTGTTTGTAGTTACTCAGACATCGAATTTAAAAACATTTCTTTTTAAATTTCATATTTTATATGAAATTCGATCGAAAGCCGGAACATGATCCATATTTTAGAAAGTAGACTATTGGATAGATTGAATATTTTCTCATTATTTGAAATTCTTGTGCTCGTTGATCAGAAATTTTTGGTTTAGTTTGAATTTTACAATGTCGAATTTTTACATACAAAATGGTAACATATTGCAAATTTACTTTTGATATCTCTTGAGTGTAAGATAAAGTTAAATTTAAATAAAAAATATATATATATATTTAGGTCCAGTTTTTCAGTGTAAGTTTAAACTTGGTTTAAACGTTTCCACATTTTTAAAACGTCTATAGTTCCTAAATTAATCGGCCGAATGTCGTTAAATTTTACAGACAGGAAGACAATTAGTAACCAGTAAATATGACATCTTTAATATTTATGAAATGTTGACCATGGACGATATTAGATCTGGTTTAAACTAAGTTTAATTTGATAATGTGACTGAAAAACTGGGCCTTAGTAATAGTATTTAAATTATTTTTAAAAGTTTTACTTAAAATCGAAATCAATTTGAGTTGTATCATGAAATTCTACGAGATTTCAAAACTTTAAACATTTCGTGGTTAAATTAAATTTATTTTGTTAATTATTTGGTGATAAGAATTTAGAAATGCTGCTGAGCCCTTTTGTTTTTAGTAACGCGTAGAAAAAAACGTATTGTTTAATTGTTAAAATTTAATTTCCACATTCATAAACAAAATTTTAAAATATTTATTAAAAATAATCTGCATATGGTTTGAAGTAGTTCTTAACAAATTTTTGATGTTTTGCTCTTAAATTGATTTATGGATATTCCCAAGACAAAATGTCTGGCAATTTTCAGGAATATTTCCGGCAAACACCCAGATAAATCGAATATTTAGGGAAATGTATAGCAGGTTGTGAAATTTTAATGGCAGATTCAAGGCATATTTTGGAAATCAGCAGAAAACAGTCAACTTGTGATAGAAACTTTGCGTTTGTCTGTTTGAAATATGTCGAAAAAGTGCCTTGACCCTGTCAGGAATTTTGTCTGACGTTATTTACAGTTTTATGAAGGAAATTCAATGCCTTTTGAAATACTTGACACTTTTTTTTTGTATTTAAATTTAATTTTATTTTGTTTAGAACTCAAAAATCTCGTAAGAAAATTCAATACAAAATAATTATTTTTCAAATACGCAAACAGCAAATGCTTTCAAATCGTAAAAGTCTCGATTTGTGCCAGTTTTTCAAGTATTTCATGAAATTCAAGGTATTTTTAAAAGACTTCAAACTTGTTTTTTTTTTATTAAAATTAAATTTATTTTAATACAAATTTTTGATAAGAACTCAAAAAAAAACACAAAAGAACTTTATGGTTTTAGCAACACTTTTAATAAAACATTTTTTTTTTAATAGATTTTGAAATTTAATTCAATCATTGAGAAAAACAAAACAAATTTCAAATAATGTTTAAATATTTTTATTAGTTCTTAAATAAATTTTAAAACTTTTATTTTCAAATCGAAATATACTTTATTGCTGTGTATTATTTCTAGTTCTAGCACAGAATTCAAATACTTTTTAAAAATTGAATTTATTTGTATAAACATTTTTGAAACGAACTCAAAACACTTAGTGTACATTTTAGTTGTTTAGCAACACTTTTTGTTAAACTATGTTAAATTTTTGTATGATAAATTCAAAATTGAAAATTTTCAATTTTTAAATAAACATTTCAAATAATCAAATAATAAATTGTAGTAGTTTTTGAAAAATTTTAATAGAAATTTTCGCTATTTTCAATTGAAATTCACAGCTTTTATTAATTAAAAATTGATTTTAATGTTAATAATTTTTTTTTTTACTTTTTTGATAAACATATTTTTTTGATAAACATAATTTTTGATAAACATATTTTTTAATAAGCATAAAAAACAACAAAAAAATTCAGTCGAAATTTTTATTTATAGCAGCACTTTTAATATATATATTTTTTTCAACTATAACATTTTTAATAATTTTAATTTTTTTTAATACAAATTTTTTTTTTTTTACTTACTTTGGTTAAATTCGCTACAAAACAAAAATTTAAATTTCAAATTTCGCTATTTAATCCATTTCAAAATGTGTCGTCGGTGATTGACAGCGGCAAAAACGTGTTGAATTGTTTTAATTGTTTTGCAACATAAAAATTTCACAAACTTTTATTGCACTTTTTTTTTTGTTAAACTTTAAAAAAAATTTATATATTTCTGATTTTTGGTTGCATTTTATTTTTAAAAGTAAAATGTGTTTTTTTTTATTTTTGTTTTTAAAAAAATTTAATTTTTATTATTTTTTTTTTTTATATATTTTTGGTTTGTACTAAAGTTAATTTATTTTTTGTTTTTTGTTAAAATTTGAATTCGATTTAAATTATGAACGATGCACGCACACTAAACAAGCAACAAACAGAAACTGATGACATTTGAAAAAACGATTCTCAAACATGGCGCACTGCACAA
Organism: Dryomyza anilis; assembly: GCA_951804985.1. Lineage (NCBI taxonomy): Eukaryota > Metazoa > Arthropoda > Insecta > Diptera > Dryomyzidae > Dryomyza > Dryomyza anilis. The sequence continues at coordinate 97,596,849 of OX638130.1, read as the reverse complement.
CAGGACGCGGACAAACGAACTGAAACTGAAAACATTCTTGCGTTAAAGTCGCGCGTTAGCATTAGCGGCAAATGCTCTTCTATTTTTTTTTGTTCGTTTTTTTTTATTGAATGCGCTGCTCGTGCGGCGATCAGGATGCGCGAAGGACGATGATGACGACGACGACGGCGTTGTTGAGTGTGAAGCAGTGCAGTGTTTAAGGACTGTTACTACTTTTTGCTGCTATTTCTACTACTTATTATTGTGATTATATTTAGTAGAGACAGGAAATCAGTTTTAGACGTGTATGGGTCTGTCTGTCTTTTTGTGCCGCCAAGCCGTAGTCAGTGCACCGTTGAACTTGCTGCTCTGGCGGTTAGAAATCTAGTGCGCCAAACGAGACGCTGATGTGTGTTTTTAGTAAAAAATGTTTGCTTCAGTCATCGCCACGACCATTAAAATAATAACTACCTATACCACACAACAACAACAGCAGCAACTACCACCATCATCACCATCATCTGCTGCAACATCAATACCACCCCCTCTAAACATCAACAACATACTCTCTACAGCTTCAATAACACCCGCTCTCCAGCAACACCACACCATCCCACCCCACTCGCCTGCCAGCAACACCCGCTCTTCACAACAAAACCCTCTCTTTACCAAAATATCAAAAAAAAACAAAAAAAAAAAGAAATCACTACTCTACCCATCAACAAAATGTCCTTACTCCATTCAACAAATACCACCCTCTCTTCGTTTAAACCTACACTTCAAGCTCTCCGCTCGCCCATGAACTTTACTCTCCCCAAACAACCTCTACTCTCTCTTCACTCCATCAAACTTTCCACTATCCTTCAATGCTGCCGCTCTCCATATGCCACCCAAAGCAACTCCAACATCAGCGTCGCTCTCTGCTCATCCTGTACCACACACACACACACATACTCTTCCAAAAAAAAATCACACACACACTGTGTCAGAAAAAAGGATGCGAAAGAATAAAATAAAAAATAAATAAATAAAATAAAAACAAAACCAAAAAAATGCGCACAGCTCTGAAATAAAAATACAGAGCGCCGCAACCCCAACGCACGAACATCCCTTTCGCAGCGCTCAACCGAATGCTGCCGAACAAAAACCGACCGACCGCCTGTACAATTCTACTCAACTCAACTCTACTCTATTCTACTCTATTCTACTTTACTCTACTTTACTCTACGCTAAGCCACTCTCTGCAATCAGTGCCCATTGCAGGCGGGCGGCATCGTTGTTTTCGTCCTTGCGAAGGGAAAAATTATCCTTTGATTGTGTTAGTGCGCTGTGGTTGTTGCTGCTGATGGTGCTGCCGTTGCCGTCGCCGCCGCTGCTACTTGCTACCGATGATGGTGATGATGATGATGGTGTGCAGTACGTAAAAATAATCAAGCGAAAAAAAAGTAATATATAATTTTGCTCCCCTAATTTTTTAGTATATTTTATAATTTACATATATTCTTCTTTTTTTTTTTGGTTTGTTTTATTGTGTTTCTTGTCGTTAAGAGTCTGTTCGTTCAATGGCAGCTATCGCACGTTGGTAAAATACCAAATGTTTAACTTATTTTTATACTAATTGCTGACTTTTTTTTGTTGTTAACTAATGTTTGGCTAAAAGTTCGATTAATTTTGTATCATTTTTTACTATTTTTTATTTTACAAGTATTTCCCATATTGTTACTATTTATATTTGACAGTTTTTACAATAGTTTGACTATTTTTTAACTATTTTTTAACTTTTTTTTTCACTAATATTTCAATACTTTATTTTTACTGATATTTGCTAAATTTTTTACATTATTTTTAATATTGGCTTCATTTTTTCTGATATTTGTTATAGTTAAAAATTAATCATTAATATGTTTAATAATGTTGTCCTTATTTTTTTCTTTTTTTTTCGTAAATGCGAAAGTGACAATGTTCTTTTTTAATTAAAAATAATTTGACTTCCTTTTCGATTATATTTTTTCTACTTTTGTTTACTCCTTTTTCTACCTTTGTTTACTAAATATTTTTTGCTTTTTTGTTACTTTATTATTTTTTGCTACTTTGTTGCATATTTTTAATTCAGTTGTAAAGGTACCAAATGTTTAACTATTTCTATACTAATTGTTGACTTTTTTTCACTAATATTTGTTAAAAAGTTATATAATTTGACTATCTTTTCGGTTATATTTTTTCTACTTTTGTTAACTCCTTTTTCTACCTTTGTTTACTCTATATTTTTTCCTATTTCGTTACTTTGTTATTTTTTGCTACATTGTTTCATATTTATAATTCAGTTGTAAAGGTACCAAATGTTTAACTTATTTCTATACTAATTGTTGACTTTTTTTCACTAATATTTGTTAAAAAGTTAACTGATATTTGAAAAGTTGACTAATTTTCTATGACTTCCTTTCTTTTTCTTATTATTCGAATATTTTCCAAATTGTTGCTATTTATATTTGACATTGTTTAACATAGTTTGACTATTTTTTAACTTTTTTTTTCACTAATATTTCATTACATTATTTTTATTGATATTTGATAAATTTTTTACATTAGTTCGACTTATTCTTACTATTGACTTCATTTATTCTGATATTTGTTAATTTTTTACAATAAAAAATATCTATTTTTAACTATTTTTTTTTAATATGTTTGATCATTTCGAGCCCTACTTTTTTTTTTGTAAATTCAAAATTGACAACATTCTTTTCTAATTTAAAAATATTTTGACTACCTTTTCGGTTACCTTTTTACTACCTTTTTGCTGCTCTTGTCTACTCATTGTTTTGCTTCTTTGTTAATTTCTTTTTTTTGCTACTTTTTACAATAAAAAAATATTTCAAAAAAAATTAATAATTTTTAACTATTTTTTTTTTATTATGTTTGATCATTTTTTCCCTTAGATTTTTTACCATTTTTTGTATATGCAAAAGTGGCAACATTCTTTACTAATTTAAAAATATTTTGACGATTACCTTATTACTACCTTTTTCTACTTTTGTCTACTCTTTTTTTTTGCGTTTTTCATACTTTGTTACTTTTTTGCTACTTTCTTGCATATTTATAATTCAAATTGTATTACTACTTTTTCAATATTTTTTGCTATTTTTTGTACTACCTTTTCCATTATAGCCTTTATTACTAGCTCTACCTTTTATCTACCGTTTTATAACTTTTTTTTTCTATTTTTTTATAACTCTTTTTTCTACTTTTTAATATTTTTATAAAACTTGTCGATTTTTTTTCGCTATTTTGCCTTTAATTAGCACTTTATTGCATAATTATTATTTAAATTCTATGTCTTCTTTTTTCAATATAGTTTAGTATATTTTCTCTACATTTTTTAGTTCCTTCTTTTTTCTACTTTTTACGACACTTGTGTTTTTAATATTACACCTATTTGTTATAATTTAAATTCTTTTTTGTACTTGTTTTACTAAATTTTCTACATCTTTTACCACTTTTTTTGTACTACCTTTTTCTTTATAACCTTTATTCCTACCTCTACCTTTTTTCTACTTATTTATAGCTATTTTTTTCTACTTTTTCACATTTTTATGAAACTTGTCGATTTCTTCTCGCTATTTTGCCTTTTATTAGCTCTTTATTGCACAGTTATAATTCAAATTATATGACTACTTTTTTTTAAATTTCGTTTAGTATATTTTTGCTACATTTGTTTTCTACTTTTTTCATGTTTTTTTTTTACTATTACGTCTTTTTGTTATAATTCAAATTCTTTTTTAAACTAATTTTACTTCATTTTGTCTACTTGTTTCTTACTCTTTTTGCAACACTTATGCTATTTTTGTGTGTACTTCTTTTTTTTTAATTTTTTATACTTTTTATGAAATTTGTTTTTTGTTCCGTATTTTTATAATACAAATTATACGCCTACTTCTTCAATTTATCTCGCTACGCTTTTTATACCCTTTTTCTACTTTTTCTACTTATTTCTCCTCTCTTTTGCTACTTTTTGCTTCTATTTTTTCCTTTTTGTACTCTCTTTGTTGAATATTTATAATAAAATAGGCATAAAGTAGGCATAGTCCACTGTTTCAACTTATTTCACTACGTTTTTAACACCTTTTTTTTCTTCTTCTGTTCTACCTTTTACTGATTCTTTTGCTACTTTCTTAGTTTTTGCAATTATTTCTAGTATGTTTTCTTTGTACCATTTGTTATCACTTTGTTGTATATTTATAATACAAATTCTATGCCTACTTTTTCAACATATTTTACTACTTTTTAACCCCTTTTTCCTACTTTTGTTCTATTTTGGTTCTACACTTTGCTACTTTTTTACTCTTTGCAATTATTTCTGACATATGTGTTCTATTTATTATTTATTCTTTTTGTTATCACTTGTTCAATTTATTTTACTACATTTCTGCGACTTTTTTCCTACTCTTTTTGCTACACATATAGCACCTTTTTTATGCTGTTTTACTTTTTTTTCTACTTTTTAGGACATCTGTTTTATGAACACTATTTTGCACTTTTAAGCAGTTTATTAAATTTTTATAATACAAATTATACAGCTACGTTTTAAACTTATTTTACTGTGTTTTTAATGCCTTTTTCTGCCTTTGTTCTACTTTTTCTGCTTCGTTTGCTACTTTACTTTTTGCAACTATTTATGACACATGTTTTATTTTTACTATTTGTTCGTTTTTGTTATGTTGAATATTTAGAATACAAATTCTACGTCTACTGTTAAACTTATTTTACTTCGTTTTTAATGCCTTTTCCAGCTTTTTTCTATTTTTTTTGTTACTTTTTGCTACTATTTATGACATTTATTATATTTTTAATATTTTTTCTTTTAGTTATCACTTATTTATGCATATTTATAATTCAAATTCATTGCCATTTTTTTCTATTAACTTTTATTTTATATTTATAATTAAAATTCTACTACCTTTTTTCTATAACTTTTACCTTTCCTCTTTGAGTTTTTACTACCTTTTTCCCTACTTTTTTCCACTTTGTCGTGCTACACTTTTTGCTACTTTTTGTGCTTCTTTTCTACTTTTTACTACTTTTTTTGACACATGTTTTCCTTTTAATATTTTGTATTTTTTAGCACTTATTTTATTGAAATTTGAAATTCTATTACTAGATTTTGAACTTACTACTTTTTTACTACCTCTTTTGTTTATTTAAAAATGTGTGGAAAATACTATTAAACATATTTTTTAAATAGCTGCAACATAGACAGCAATTTTTGCTACCTGTTGCTATTTTTTACATTTTAATACTTTTTATTACTTTTTAATTATTGAAGATATTCATAATATAGTGTATACTTTTTATTTTAATGATACTTTTAGCAACTTTAAAATTTTATTAATTTTTTAATGACTTTTTTAAAACTTTTTTTATAAATTCTGATTTTTATCCTTATTATTTTTTTTTGTTACTTTTTTTGCTACCTTCTTAAAACTATGTTTGCAACTGCTTTTTAATATGTTTTAATTTTTTTATTTTCTACATCATTATCCATTTTTTAAAATTTAAAAATATAATTTTACTTTTCAAATATTTTATATTGAAATATTTAATTTTTTACTTCTTTTTAATTATTTTTTTTTGTATTCTTGTTTTGCTAACTTTTCAATAATCTCTTTTCTTCTTTATTTGAATAATCTTATTTTTTGAACACTTTGTTGCTCTATTTCTCTCATTTATATCTTGCTCTCTCTCGTATTGTATCTTTGTTGTTTTGAAACACATTTCATATAAATATCACAAATTTATACATTTTATTTCTAAATCATATTTTTTATGATTTAGTTAACTCAGTTCCACTTTAAGCGCACTTTTCGCTACCTTCGCTATTGTCGCTATTTTTATGCTCTTCTTTTGCTGCGTCTTTTTTTTTTACTTTTTTTTTTTTGTTTATTTTATTTCTCTGTGACGAACAGCAGCCGGCGACGCTGTAACAGTTACTAACTGACCAAGACGTCTGCGATTTCCGTGACTAGTAGTTGTGGCCTTCAGTTCGGTTCGTTTCATTTCATTCAATGAGTGGAGTCGCCTTTAAGAACCAATACAGACCACACTCTATCACCCCAACTCCCCCCACACCACCCCATTGATAAATGTGAGCACTTCGTGTCCTTCGCAATCTTCTTCGGTGTTCGTTTCGCTGTCTTCACTCTGCACGCCTGAGACTTTTGCTACCAAGTCCGCAGTCTTTGGTTCACACTAAAATCATCCCGCGCCCCAGTCGCCCCCCTCCTGTACATAAGTCCACCTTACGTAGACTTTGGTCCTCATTTTTGAGTCCTCCGCCTCTTTTTAACTGCCAAGTTAACAACTGCATTACAACGTCTGCGAGAGCACGGCTCGGAAGAGCAACATTTTCAGCGCTATCAAAGCCATCACAATCATCATTATCGTCGCCATAATCATCCGGCAAAGCACCCACCGGTGGAGTCAGTCCTATCATAGTAGTCACTAAGGTTCTCACCAAAGTCTATAAATTGTTATTGTTGTCTGTGAAGATGACGACGACGACGATGAACCGAAAAAAATGCGACGCTCTTTTTTCGCGCTCTTGACAGAGCGCATGAGACCCATTTTTTCTGGTTATTCATTGCTTTCCAACAATATTAGTTTCGTCCTTTTGTGAGTTTCTTTCGCGAGAAGAAAGCTCCAAAATTTGTATTGAAAGAGAGCGACGGCGATGGCACAACAGTTGGTGTCTTTGCCAAAATATACCGGCCCCCCCTCCCCCTACTCTCGTTTTTCCGTCATCTATTTCCTTCGATATTTTCTGCCGAAACGCGAATCCGTAAGAGCGGGAAAACTTAGCAGCTCGTTAGAAAAAAGAAAATACTTACAATACAGATAAAAATAGTTGTGCAGACAGACGATTATTGTACTGCTGTTGTGCAGCAAGTACAATATTTAAAATATGGTGGAAGCAAGAATAGAAAAGTGAAACTTTTCGCAAGTTGGTTGGGTTGTTATTTCGACGGATGTATAGAGGATTTCTATATTTCTTCTTTTTTTTCGTTTTTTTTTTCTTATTTTTTAACTAGGTGTTAAGGGTTGGGGTTTTGAACGTTGGAAACTGATGGAAATTAACGCATATGCGAAGCAATTGAAGTTGGAATTTTTTTATTGAGGCATAATTTTATTAATATATTCAAAATTTATCAGAAGCATTATATTGTCAGTTGTAGCATTTAAAATCTTTGGATTTATTAACTGAAAAACAAAATTATATTTTTATTATTATTAAAGACCTTCAGAATTTCTATTAAACACTATTTTCGATGTCACGATAAATGTCGAATCATTAAAACTATTTAATTTTTATAAGAAAAAACTTATTGCTATTTATGAAAATCAAATATGTTCTAAAATTCACTTACGATATAAATTCAAATAACCGAAAGATAATTCTATTCGTTCACCAAACTTTCAGTCGATTCAAAGACATGTACTTTGAATAAAAAATTTAATACTTAAAAACTATAAAAAATACTTCGAAATCGTATTATTTCAATCGAAAATAATTAAATTACGGAATATTTAAATAAAAATCCCAATTCGAATCATTGTAAATAGAGTACTAAAAATATATGACCATAATTTTTTAATTTTATAAATGTCTGTTTTATTAGAAAACTCTTCATAGAAAACTATAACATAAAACAAAAGTAGTATAGAAATTAATTATGTAATTTTGTTGCATTGGCTGAAGTTTACTTTATAGGGCCACTGCTAATAGGGGGAGAGTTCTGAAAATCGAAAAAAATTGTCGTCGGCCCCCTGGAACTGATCAAAGCTCAAAAACCTACCGAGGTCACAACTGGTTTTTGCACTATATCAAAGAAAAACCAGTTAGGAAGGTTAGATCACATGAAAAATTTTAAAGTAGGTGTTATTAGTTAGCATTATCAAAATTATAGTCGGTCTAAGCCGACTATAAATACCCTACACATATGTGTGGTTACCATTCAAATTGGTATATAGGTCACCAGGTTATACGAATCCTGAAAATAACTACAAACTTTCCATCGCTGAAGAATTTCCATTCATTTGATACCCATATTTACAAATGGGTAGGTGTACCGAATTTCGAATTTTTTTTTTTGGTAACCACAACTCGTTTCGCAGGAAAACATTATTTTCATGTATTTCAGCACAATGTCAATATATATTTGACCAAAAAAGTTTACCTAAGCACGTATACAGTAAAATTGATCTGTAGATGTAAATTTTATATGAGGTAATTGAACATAAGTGGTCGGTTCTCAGGTCACAATAGACCGATCAAGCCAATTTTCTTGTTCAGACAGCTTAGATATATAAGTAATCTAAATCTAAAGTTTAATTGTTCTAGTTTTTCTACTTTTTCCGTAATCGTGATTTCAACAGACAGACAGAGGGACAGATAGACAGACAGAAGGACAGACAGAAGGACAGACGGACAGACAGACGGACATACAGACGGACAGACAGACGGACAGACAGACGCACAGACAGACGGACAGACAGACAGACAGACAGACGGACATCGCTAAATCGACTCAGGAGGTCATGCTGATCAAGAATATATATACTTTTCCATACCGGAGATGCTTTCTTCATGGTGTTACAAACGACGTACCAAACTGAATATACCATTTCACTCTTAGTGTAGGGTATAAAAAATGTCTGGCGTAAAGTAAGACTGAAAATTACAAAAATATAAATATTAAAAACTTGTTTTTTTTCCACTTAATTTCCTGGAATATGGGAGTTGAAATATTAAAGTTTAAAAAACTTAAAAAAATATTTGATTAGAAAATTTCATTTTTTTTGTACCGCCAAATTTGATATAATCCAAAAACTAGTCGGTCGGTCGGTTTTCGATTTTTGGTCAGTTCAAGGGGGCCGAGCGGCAAACATTTTTTCGATTTTCGGAATTCTCCGCTCCTTTAAGGGGTTGTGGCCTATAAAGTAAACTTCTCACGTTGCATTTTATAGACGAAAAAGATTTAGCGTATTCACAGTTCATCGTATTTTAGTATGGTATTCGTACCATGTAGTATATATACGATACAATAACACAGAAACGTCAATTTTTTGTTGCATCCCTCATAAGAGTGAAATACCACAAGTGTTGTATTTGAGAGTAGCACTGAGACATGTTTTTGGTGTCGTATTTTGTGAAAGGAAGAAAATTTGTAAATTTGAATGTTAAAAGTGCACATAAAATGCTAATTTATTTGTCTTTCTTTTCAAATCGAGGAATATTTATGATATTTGAAAAAAAAAACTCAAATTGGAGTGGAGCTAACAGTGGAGCTCACAGTTCAATTGCCGTACTGTCGTATTCGTACAATGTCGTACCAATACCATGAAACTGTGAATACGCTAATTATGAAATTATGAAATCAAGTGAAGCATTTAGTGAAACAAATATTTGTTGGCCTCAGCAGCAAAAAGTTTTATGGTCCATATATCTCTGGTTTAAATACCATTTCCGGCAAGGATTGCATGCGTTAAAATAAACTACTAAACCGTACATATTACGCATAATGTTGCAATGAGTTTTTGAAGATATTAAAAAATATTTATAAAATTTATTAATAAATTAAATTCTTAATCTGCTGTTGAAATACTTCACTAAGTAAATAGTTTTATTTATAGTTTTAGCAATTAGTTGTTTTGATATTATTTCATTTAATTTTGATATTTATTTTCCTCAATAAAATACATATTCGATTCCATCTTGCATTAATAGCCCTATTCTGTCAAGAGTCACAAATTAAAATAGGTCACAATAGTGTGCTTTGTCACAATTCCGTATTCTGTCAATTTCATTTTCTATGTTTATTGACGTAAAAGTCTGAATCAATTGTCATTTTGTAACAATTCTTATTGATAACAATTGTCATTGCTCGCTAGAATAGGGCTGTAAGTATCCATTTACCATATCTTGTTTCTTCCAGTAAATTTATAATTTGTCATTTTGGCACGACAAAGTTTATTTTTTATTATTCTCTTTTATCAAAATAAAATTATGTATTCTAATTACAAATTATATTTTTTGAAAAACATTTTTTAAACAAATGTTTTGTTTTCAAGTAAGTAACCCTGTTAACCAAACGATATTCTAATGATATCGCAAAAATATCGACTATATACCCAAATTATCAAAAATGATAGGGTTTTCCATAAAAATGAACCTACCCAGTGTGCCATTCGATTCGATATCGTTTCGAGACTGTTTCGACATGTCGAGGAATTCATTCGATCTCGATTACGATTTCATATCTATATCATACTACAATTCATTCTAAGATGTGCGCAGTTATCGTAACAAGATAATGAAGTTTTTTCGTAACGAGAAAAACAACGATTCTGGATCGATATCGCATCGAATATTGAGATTTTTTTTTTTAATCGAAACGATATCGAAGAAAAAAATAATCAAAGTTCGAGATAGCATTGAAAAATATTTATCAATTGTTTTAATATCTTGTCTTGTCGTGTCAAAGAATTTGAATGTACGAAAAATTTAAAAATTAGAATCGATAAACCAACGAGATTGCATTTTTGTTATCGAAGTTATTCGAGAAAACGTTGAAGCATCAGAGGTCACCGAGACATGGCATACTTGGTATCTAAAATGTTAACACTATTTTTGGCGTTACAAAAATCGAATTGATATCGAAATTTAGAAAATTATTTTTTTTTCTTTTTCAAAAATTGTAAAGAACAAATCTGTGGCAATATGAATTAACAGCATAACTCGAGATATGTTCAAATTAAGTTATTAATACCATCGTAATCCTGATATTCGAATTCATTTTGTGTCAAATTTTGATACTGATCCTTCTTATAGTTGCTGAGATACAAGCAAAAAACCTAAAAGCATATCTACTTGTTATTAAATATTTCTTTTTATTAAGAAAAAAACTTTCGAAAAAAATTCTAACAAAAACATTTTGCAGACTTTATTTTATTTAAGTTTTTCATAAATTTACAAATATAATTTTTAAAATATTTTTAAAAATAATTTTCGGAATCAGTTGTAAAGTTTAATAATGCTCTCCTGAAAAGTTCAAAAAATAGACTTATACTCTAATATTGCATATTGCCACAGAAATAATCTAATTTGAAAATATTTTGAGATTCATAATGAATTATTTTATGTTTTGAAGGGAAGGTAAATTCGCATTATCAATTTTAAAATTCCCTAGTAACATTTTTTTGGGAAGCATGAGCGGGTACCGTGAATTGTTCATGATCACGTACAGAAGGCACACGTTGCGTCCATCATGTTCTGACAGCATCATTCTGATTGTTGCAATCTTGCAATGATTTAAATAGGATCATTAAAAAAAATATTATTACCAGAATTATATTTCCAATCCCTGAAGATCCCGTCACAATAGTATGGAGACAATCTTCGAGTGATTTTTCTTCTGCGAGTGATTTTGAGTAGTGTAAATTTTTATCATTGTAATACTTTGTGTAGAAAGTTAACTACGACCGTAAAAGTCTACTGTAGAGTTTTAGTGTTATATGAGGAATATGTATAGTACAAGTTGAGTCCACAGATCGACTGTCAGATCCATTTTAAATACCAGATTAAGGAATCTAAAATCTGAGTTTAATGATCTGAGTTATTTATGTTGTTCTGTAATCGTATTTTCAACTACGACTGACAGGCAGACATACATTGATAATAAACATCTGCACAAAGGCATTTGAAAACCACTTCAGAACATTTATTTTATTTCAAGACATGTACTGACGTCGACTCTATGCTTGAAAATTAAAAGAATGTGTTGCTCACAACACAACAAAGCACAAGTAGTGTCAAAACAAAACATAAACAAGACGTAGTTGTAGTGAAGAGTTCTATAATGATTAGTAAATAAAATTCAAATACTGATATTAACTGCCTATGACACTGAGTATTCAGTGCATTTTACATTTATACATTTTATTATTCCTACTCTAAGAAATTTTCATGTATATTAAAATATAGAAAAAAAATTCAAAAGCTATAAGAAAATCATACGTTTGTATTAAGCTTTTTATTTATCGAAAAATATTTTTTTTTAATTTAAAAAAAAAAAGTTTCTTGGATATATTGTTTTTGACCAATGCGTTGTTTTTGTCGTAAGAATTTTTTTTAAATAATGTTTTTTTTGTATTTTATATAAAAACATAATATAAAATGTATTTTATATAAACACATAAATACCGACAACGGTAGCCGCGGTAGCTCAGTGGTTAGTGCGTTGGACTGCGAGCCAAAAGGTCCCCGGTTCAAGTCTGGTCTGGGGCTAACAACATCTTTTCATAGAAACATTTTTCTATACCGCGCTACCTCTCGTCAGTAAATGGCAAACCTACGAGAGTAAAACCATTGCCTATGAAAAGCTCTCAACCGCCGTTCGGATTCGGCAATAAACTGTAGGTCCCACCACTTTGAGTACAAATATAAGACGCACAGCTCAAAATGGTGAGAGAGCTCGGCCGAAGTTCTATACAGGACTGTAGTGCCAAACTATTATTATTATTAAATACCGACAACAACATTCTGCCGTCGAATGCCGAGCATCAGATTTGTAGTTGTTTTCAATGTTCATCTTTTCACTCATTACTCGTTTCGCTCACTCACTGCACTTGTTGAATATTCAGCGATAGTAGTGTCATTTGGTTTTGTTTTTCAAAACATTGAATGTCTTGAAAAGAAAATATCACTGCACTTGTTGAATTTTTAGCGACAGTAGTGTCATTTGGTTTTGTTTTCAATATATTGAATGTCTTCAAAAAAAAAGATGTCTTGACACAACTTGATACCAATGAATTTTATTTAATTTTATTAAGTGTAGTCGCCGGAGAGACTTCACTATAATAATGTCGACTATCATTACAAAATGCACTAAACACTATAGAGTGCAGTAGCGCATATTTTGCAGAGGAAACCTCACTTCACATGCAGATGTCTAATTGATAAAATATTTCGGGAAGTGTCACTGATATTTTTCCATTTGCTAGACTGGGTAACATTCTGGGTAACAATCAAAAGACATATGTGAGTAAGCTCATTTACTTATTTTAATTCACTTTCGATGGAATTTACTTTTGAATGAATTACACATTATTGTGTACAGTATTGACTTTTCAGTTTATGTTCGGTTTTGAATTACGAAATGAACATATAAAAAAATTACATTTCGATTTTGAAATTTCCAAAATTTTTCCTTATTTTTTTTTTACTGAAATAAACTGTTTTCAATGGAAATTTTTGTAACTATTCGCAAATGTTAGTTATCATTATTTATAATGTTTTAGATGGTATAAAAGATTAAAAAAAGATTTCGACGAGCTGAAAAATGTTTATTATATGGCGTACATTATATTTTTCGAAAATATGAATACGAAGCTGCATCGTGTGCGTCGTGTATGGAATAGTTCTCCACCCACAGCGACGCCATCGCCACCTATGTCGGCTTCTAAATTAATGAGCGAATAAATATATTTTTTTTTTAGACTTTATAACGACGAAACTCGCACAATTTTACACATGGTTTTCGAATAACCCGGCGCACGCATTTGGTGTTGTACCCCAAGAACACCGCACGACCCGCCAGCCCCCACCTTCCGGAAGGTCTTAGCAAATGACAAGAGCCAAGTTTTTTTGTTGTATTTTAATTTTTTGTTTTTTGAAGCCTAGGGTTGAGAACTCAAGTTGAGCACTCTTTGTGCCAACTTAATACATGATGCTGCTGTTGTTGTTTTTCATGTTTTAAGTATTTCGTGTTTTTTTGTTTTGTTTTAAATTGCGGGGATATTTACATGTGTGGCGTTGGAAAGATGCGGTGTGATGCGGTGTGATGCGGTGTGGTGTGGTGGGGGTCGTGAAGGTTTAGTAGGTCTGATGTTCGTTCAGTTGGTCGGGTGAATCTACTATTCGTTGGCAACCCTTGAATGGGGTGTCTGTGTAACCAGACGTGTTGCCGGGTTTGACAAAAATGTACGATTCGACGCCAGCGAACACAACAACTCAAAATGCTGCCGTTCTGCCGAAAAAATTAAAATTGCAAAAACAGTTCTAACACCGCCCACTAACACCAGCACACAACAGAGCGCAATGAGCCCTGCTTCTTGCACACATCAACCCCACTTCGGTTCACCCATTCCCCCGCCTTTTTTTAGGTTAGTCGTCTATGTTCCCCGCATGTGTACAGTACATATATGTTTTTGTATTTGTGTGTGTGTGCGTTTGTGTTTGTGTGCGTAACTGCAAATGTGTGTGTGAAATAATTTTTAACTAATATTCTATACAAATTTAGCAGGTTATTTTTTATTTTTATTTTGTGTGCTTTGCACCTCACTCCATGCATACTCCCCCTCCACTCACACTCCAATTCTCAATCGTGCACTTGTATTGTATGCTATTGTACGATGTGTGTGTGCCATTGTGTTATAGTATGCGTTTTGGGCCCGCAGTAGTGAGTAGTCCTTCTACTTCTCCTACTTCTTTGGCCTTAGACATGGGTTCAAATTTTACGCCGCTGTTTGCAATTTTTCGTTATTCTTCTTGTTGTTGTTGTTGTACGACAAGCCTATAGGGACAGGGTAATGAATTTGCTGTGTACGCTTTCGAATAATTAGCTTTCATAGCCGCCGACACGCCTAGTTCTCTATTACTGCCCCCCACATGACACCAAAATATGTTTATTTTTTACATTAATACAAATTTACATTATAGATTAGAAAATAAATATATTTTTGTAAACCACTACCAAAACCGATATCTGTTTAAAATTCAATTTCTTTTTCGAGACTGTTTCGAGATATTGAGGAATTCATTCGGTCTCGATTACGAGTTCGTATCTATATTATAATACAATTATTCTAAACGAGAAAAAACGTTTCTGGATTGATATCGAGATTAATTCGAAAAACATTGCGATATCGATGTGATAAATATTTAAATATCTTATCTATTTCTTAAATATATTGAACAAAAAATTAAAACAAATTAGTAGTGATAAAACAACGAGATAAAACTTTTTTTATCGCAGTTAGTTCGAGAAAACTACGATTATCGAAGAGCTCCGAGACATGACTGACTGGGAATGTTCTGTTTTGGAGTCACACTTTTTTAGATTTATGAAAAACAGAATTACAATACATAATGCAGCATATTACAACTTTCGCTCATAAAGATATTAACATTTCAAATCGATTAAATTTATTTTGTGCTGTTACAAAAATTCAATTTTATCATTTCAAAATAAATGTATTTCAACCGAATACTACACAGCACAACAAAAAACATATTATTCGCGATATTAGTATGATTTTCCGATGGACTTTAAGATTCTAATAATAACATCAAACTCAGTTTTTCAGATTGCCTCAAGTTTTTGAGTTATTACGTATAACAAATATACGACATTTGTCGTGTTTTTCTACTTGCTAACTTTTTACAGATATGAGTTTTCGATCTGATGTATTTTGTTTCCCTTCTTCAGTTTATACTTTGAAATAAACCACATGAAATTCAAATGGATCTGATCAAAGTTATAGTCAATTACCAAAAAATATATAATTACCTATATAATGTACCTATTATTTATTGCATAACATTTACAATTTTCATAATTAAATATGATTATTTATTTTATATTAAACTTGCTGTATAGTTCTACGTTTCCTCTTACTTTGATTTTTCATATCGGTCTTTAAGTCCTAAGATTAAAGTCAAGTTCATAAATTTAATTAGGAAAATACGTTTTTCTTTTGGTTTCATATGAATATGCGAAGAATTTTTTTTTTATGTATGCAAATTTACAAGGTGAACTTCATTTGACTATATGTAATGTAGGATCCTGAGGAAAACCCATTAAATGTAATACATTTATGCAAAGATGAATTTTACTGGTTTAAGTATTTGTTAGAATTTCTATGAATAATTGAAGAAACTTTTTGGATTTAAAGTTTTTTGGAAAAAAAAATGTTTTTTGGAATAAAATTTAAGTTGAATTTTGGAAAAAAATTTAATAAAAAAAATCGAAATTTTTTTTTATTGTTTTTTTTAATCGTGTTTTCGAAAAAAAGCAATTATATTTATATTTATATAATAATTAAAAAAAAATTACATTCATCAAGTAGTTCGAGAACTGAGAAGTATGCCAAAAAAATGTACGAAAAATAAATATTTTAATTGAATATGGTTTGATGAACATCATTCTTCAATATGATGTACATATATATATTATATTTTATGTATTTGTTCATTAATATGATGAAACATATTCTTTACATACAGTTTATCATAAATATTAAAGAACACTCTTTCGACAGTTACCAAGCGTTCATCATATTTATGATCGCATCCATAACAGTGATGTCGTTAGTCATTAATATTATGAATGGTTCTTCAATACAATGAATCTCGGGTAGAAGAGCGGAATTCCAAAATATGATATACATTTTTTACTGTGTAGTTACTTCAAAGATTTTTCATTACTTCGGTAGGAGAATAATTAAATAATGTGGATGCATTTCTGATAAACATTTTCCGGGAGTTCAACTCAATTTATGTATTTAAAAAAATAATGCATTTTATTACTTTTTTTTGTCATTTTATTACTTTCTGATAAACATTTTCTGGGAGTTCAACTCAATTTATGTATTTAAAAAAATAATGCATTTTATTACTTTTTTTTGTGATTTTTTAATTTTTATTATTTTTTTTAATAATAATAATAATAGTTTGGCCTCCTGTATAGAACTTCGGCCGAGCTCTCTCACCATTTTGAGCTGTGCGTGTTATATTTGTACTCAAAGTGGTGGGACCTACAGTTTATTGCCGAATCCGAACGGCGGGTGAGAGCTTTTCATAGGCAATGGTTTTACTCTCGTAGGTTTGCCATTTACTGACGAGAGGTAGCGCGGTATAGAAAAATGTTTCTACGAAAAGATGTTGTTAGCCCCAGTCCAGGCTTGAATCGGGGACCTTTCGGCTCGCAGTCCAACGCATTAACCACTGAGCTACCGCGGCTAATACTTCCAGCATTTCCATATAATAAATGATATCTCTTCTATGTGAAAAATTGTAAACAATACGTATATTAAATATACAGGTTGTTCATTTTCGGAATGCTAATATTTTATGAGCCGATTCCTTGGATCATTTCATGAAAAAAATATTCAAAGAACATTGTGAATTGTAATATGAGGAGTATTTCACTAGGAACTGAAATTTTAAATATTCCTAAATAATATTTCGAGTAAGCAATATTGCAGAACTGTTTGTTATAAAAAATGCATGTAATCGAATTTTCTACATTTCGATAATTTTCCGAGTTATCGATTATTTTATACAGCAATAAAAACATGTATAGCACGAAATCCAGAAAACTTATAACCTTCATGAGACCGGCATAAAACAATGAATAAAAATGATTTGAGAAATACCAACTATTTTAGAGTTCATAAGTTTCTCTGTCAATTTGCCACACAGATAAAAAATAATAGACGTAAATATAGCAACCGATATTAATTGCATTCATTAATCAAATACTTTAGGCAGTCCGAAAAAAATGAGTATTGGGCCGTATTTGAATATTGAAGTTCATCGGAAAATTACACTATGATCGTGGTTAGTTAAAAAAGGCCTCCATTTATTGTAAAGTGTTATCAATTTCTATGAAACGAATTGAATTCGTTGTTAAATATTTCGATTTTTATAGGAAGTACCTTAATATGTTAACATGACCGATAGGAAAAATGTGGCATCTCGGAATCAATCCCGTAATGAACACGGTTTAGAAAACCTCGTGCTCACCGACTAGGAGGTTACGACAACTTCATGGTCAACTATTTGGAGGTTGTCACAACTTCATGATAACCCTTATTCGATTTGGAGGTCAAGCTACAGACTAGGAGAATGCCACAACTTCATTCTACAGACTAGGAGGTTGCTACAACCGAATTGGTTGCAACTACTTTATCATTTGTTGCCGCAATCGAATGATTCGGTAGGACTATTTAGTTTGTTGCCATAACAAATCAATTTTCTGTGTTTAAAGTCAACTTCAAAATTCAAGTCAGCTTCTTTGACAATTTGCACATAGAATCAAATTTCAAAAAGCTGATTTAAATTTGCAAATCGACTTTAAATTGTCTATGAATATGCGCCAATATTATCACAAAAATATTTCCGATCACTTATTATTTCCAGAAATACATTGTTTAATGTTACAAAAAATTATCCAAAAATTGTCGGTCTGTTTGTTTGTTCCACCTTCACATCTAAACCCCGCAACCGATTTGAATAATATTGTGCACCAGGATACTATGAAGTCCGTGGGGTGATATAGGCTATATATGCGTGGAATTGGAAAATGGGGCATCTTCTAAAATACAAAAATTTAAAAAAGATTTAACTCGGCACTTACATCAGCTAAGAAAATGAATCAAAAAACCCAAATACAAAAAAAAAATACAAAAACACAAATAAGGAAAACAAACACAAAAAAGCACACAACAAATCAAAAACAGCAACGAAATAAAAAAACACAAAACAAGAGCAAAAATAAAAGCAGTAACAAAAACAACAACAAAATCAAAAACTAGAGCATAAACATTAAACCAAAGCAAAAACACAAAACCAAAACACAAACAATAACGAAAGAAAAAACACAAAAAAGAAAGCAAACACACAAATAAGAAAGCAAGAACAAAAGAAAAACAGAAAAACCAAAGCAAAAATAAAACACATACACTAAAACAAAGTAAAACGTAAAAACACAAAAGTAAAAACAAACAAAAACGAGTTGGGAAAGTTAGGTCACATGGGTAAGTTCGGTCACATGGGGCGGACTTTTATAGTCGGTCAGGCCCGACTATGGAATACCCTACACTCTTGTTGGATTATTAGTGGTATAATTTGGTGGTATAATTTGGTGGTCAAATTTATAATAATTTACGCATAAAATTTCCACTACAAAAATAGGTAAAAAATTAAAAAAAATTCAAATGTGGGCGGATCACGTCCATTTTTGGAACATATATTTTAAGGCGAATTCTCACAATATGTTTTAAATTTTATAAATATATTTCTAATTCTTTTAGTGTTATTGGTTCCCAAAAAGTTATATATAAGTGACTTGTATGGGAGGTGGGCGTGTCCGTTTACCGATTTGGTTCATTTTCAAACTCAGAACCATTTTTTGGCTAAAACATATTGAAACGAAATTTCAACGCATTCTGACAAGTATTTTAAGTTATTCTGTATCCGGTCCGACAGCAAGACAGACAGACAGACAGACAGACAGACAGACAGATAGACAGACGGACATGACTAAACGGACTCGGGTAGTTATGCTGATCAAGAATATATATACTTTTACATACCGGACAAGCCTCCTAAGGGCGTTACAATATATGCACAAAGTTAATATACTCTGTACCTCATAGGTGTAGGGTATAAAAACTCTAAACACAAATATAAAAACAAAACAATATCAAAATCAAGCCTCATTTCGATTTATTTTTTTTTATAAGCAACATAATATATTTTCTTTAAATTTTAGTGATTATTTTTTAGAGAAAAATTTAAATTTTTAGTTAAAAATTGAAATTTTTAGTTAAAAATTTAATATTTTAGTGAAAAATTTAATTTTTAGTGAAAAACAAAACAAAAACAAGAGCATAAACACTTAAAAAAACACAAAACCAAAAGACAAACAATAACAAAAGAAAAAACACAAAATAAAAGCAAAAAAACAAAAAAACAATGGAAAAACAAAGGAAAAATGCAAAGCATAAGCAAAATATAAAACACAAAAACAAAAGCAAAAACCTAATAACAAAAGAAAAAATGCAAAAACAGAAACACAAAAGCAAAAACAATAAAAAAAAATCAAAATCAAATCTTATTTCGATTGAGCACTTTTATTTTTTATTTTATAATTTACAATATACTCTTTTTACACATCCCTAGTAGAAATTTCGGTAGGGCCATGGTCATGAAGTGATCATGTCATTATTTGAGATGATCGGGATATGACGAGGCCCATAATGTCCTTGTAACGCAGGGTCCAGATCATGTACTAAACTCAGGCGATGATTATATACTGATCGGGCAATTCCCCATTTTATTATTTACCCGACAATTTCCTTGTCAGAGCCAGAGCATAATAGGGTTTCTAGGGTTAAATCTCGATCATTGTCTGATGTCGTAAGTAGTGCTGTTTTTAATAAAATATAATCTTTATTATTTATTGTACTCTAACTCATTAAAAAAAATACGAAAAATAAAAAAAAATTAATACAAAAAAAAAAAACTACTACAAAAGTTAAAAAAAAAAACCGAAACTAAAATAAAATAAAAAGAAACTGAAAAATTAATAAAATAAATTTTTAATAAAATGTAATGCTGGTCATAACATTAGAATCCATAGTAGTGTGCTTAAATAAAAATTGCTAATAAAAAAAAATATAAAAAATAAAAATAAAAATGCCATTATTAATTTTAGATGAAGGTACACGATATGTAGTAGAAGGTACGCATTTTCCCGTAATCCTTTACAACACTTTGCGCAAATCTATTTGAGCCCGTTACACGTTACAGCCATACCACATATACCCGAGACAAATGCGCTGAAATTCGTTAACGACTTTGTGCTGATCGACCCATATTATACAACAACAACAAGAACAACAAAAGAGGAAGAGCATATTATACAATAACAAGAACAACAACAACAATATAAACTAGAAGAGCAGCAATAAACAGCCGAAATGCTCATTCTGCGACTGTACGTTGGGGAATCGTTTCAAAACATTTTTGTAAACAACACGAGACGCGTTCATAAAAAAACTACTACTTTGCTTTAGCCCCCCCTTATCTCCACATAAAAATCATCTCCCCTCAAACCCCCATCAACCTGCTTTAACACTATAGCGGGTTTTTTCTTTTTTATTTTATAGTGCGGCTATATAACGCCAACCTTTGTAACTCAAATTCAACTCACACCACTCGATTGCACAACAGGCAGTTCTAAAAATTTAATGTCTCCCTATAATTTTGACAATAACTCTGCTGCCATAAATGGTTGGTGGCGCAGCTTCTGCAAGGCTACCGTTAGTTACTACCAGAGCTATACCATTCTGGAAAACAACAACAACAGCAATAATACGACTACTACTAACAACAACAACACGATTCGCATTCGCGCACCATCCATTTCATACAACATACTTCGTACTACGGCCCACTTACATTCAAAAATGTTATAGAAAAATGTAAAAAATACATAAAATTTTTATTTTTCATCTAATTCTCATCTCTTTCTAACTCGGCGAATTTGCCAAGTACCGCCGCCGTCGCCTGCACCGTCAACTGCTATTTTGGGGGGGGGCCATATCTGGTGGGGAGGGGGTGAACATGGTATGAGCTATGAGTTCTGTTGTGTTGAGGTTAGGAAGGGCGACTGATTACTACTTTTATTGCCAGCGAATGCTCCGGTTCTGGTTTTGGTTCTGGCAAGGTAGTTTTTTTCTTATCCGCGGAGTGAAGTAGTACCTACTACTATTAGTAGTAGTAGTAAGTAGTAGTAGATGCAGAAGAAGCAGCGCCGGCAGAAGATGCATAAAAGAATTTTCAAACGCGTTACAATTTCAAGGGTGGTTTATGTGTTTTACAGCATCAGCGGCGGCAGAGTCGCGCGACTGCTTTTCGCTATTTTTTTTCTTCCTTTGGTTATTGTATTTCATTTTTTTATATATATATTTTTTTATTATTCGTTAGTTCGTTCTGTTCGTACGTTCGTTTTGTGTTCCTTCATCTTCCATCACAGGTTTCAAATTTTTTAACTACGTGTTCGCAGTTAAAAAATCTCATCTTATTTTTTATGCTGGTTCTGGTTCTTCGTATTGTTGTTGTTGTTGAATGCTGTGTTGTGCTGTTTTCGACGTGTTTGGAAAAAAAAGTAAAATCTATTTTTGCACTGAGAAAATTTGTTTAGAAAGTGTATCACCGCGGTCACGTGTCCGTTATGAAATATATAATCAGGGACTAAAAAACCTTTGGAATATCGGTTCCGGTTCCAAGTTTTTTAAAATAAAAGTTCCGATTCTAAACAAAAAAAAAATTAGATGTGTTCCGTCAGGTTCCACACATTTATTAAAAACGGCTCCGATTCTGGTTCCAAAATTCGAAACTGCTCCAATTTCGGTTCCAAAATTCGAAACTGTTCCAATTCCGGTTCCTTGCGGTCCCTGACAGGGACTAAAATATTCGTTTCGGTTCTGATTCCAAGTTTTTAAAATAGCCATAACGGTTCCGATTCCGGTTCCAAAATTCAAAAACGGTTCCAATTCCGGTTTCTTGCGGTTCTTGACAGGAACTAAAATATCGATTCCGGTTCTGCTTCCAATTTGTAAAATAGCCATTCCGGTTCCGGTTCCAACAAAATAAATTATACGAGTTCTGATTCCAGTTCTACTTTCACACATTTTTTAATAACGGTTCCGATTCCGGTTCCAAAATTAAAAACGCTTCCAATTTTGGTTTCTTGCGTTTTGTGATAGGGACTGAAATATCGGTTCCGGTTCTGCTTCCAATTTTTAAAATAGCCATACCGGTTCGCATTCCACACATTTTTTTAATGACGGTTTAGATTCCGGTTCCAAAATTAATCAGTTGGGAAGGTTTGATCACATGGGAAATTTTAAATTTGGTGTTATTATGATAGTTAGGATTATCAAAATTATAGTCGGTCTAAGCCGACTATAAATACCCTACACATATGTGTGGTTACCATTCAAAGTGGTATATAGGTCACCTGGGTATACAAATTCGGAAAATAACTACAAACTTTCAATCGCTGAAGAATTTCCATTCATTTAATACCCATATTTACAAATGGGTAGGTGTACCGAATTTTGATTTTTTTTGGGAACCACAAGTCGTTTCGCGGGAAAACATTATTTCCATGTATTTGAGCATGAAGTCAATATATATTTGACCAAAAAAGTTTACATAAGCACGTATACAGTAAAACTGAACTGTAGATGTCCATTTTATATGAGTTATTTGAATATAAATGGTCAGATCACAGGTCACAATAAACCGATTTGCCTAATTCGTCTTCGCACATACAGCGTAGGTATATAAGTAATCTAAATTATGAGTTTCATTTATCTAACTCTTCAATTGTTTAAGTAGTAGTGATTTCAACAGACAGACGGACATCGCTAAAACAACTCAGGAGGTCATGCTGATCAAGAATATATATACTTTTCCATACCGGAGATGCTTCCTTCTGGCTGTTACAAACGGCGTACCAAATTGAATATACCCTTTCACTCTTAGTGTGGGGTATAAAAACGGTTCCTCGCAGTTCCAGACAAGGACTAAAATATCGGTTCCGGTTCTGCTTCCAAAGTTTTTTTTAATAGAAATTCCGGTATCGATTCCGGTTGCAATCAATAAAATTATATCGGTTCCTATTCCGGTTCTGGTTCCACACATTTCTTTAATAACAGTCCCGATTCCGGTTCCAAACATAAAAACGGTTCTGGTATCAGTTCCGGTTACTATTTCGGTTCTTTGCAGTCCCTCAAAATAATCTTGATCATCGCAATTCAGCGATCTGTTTGCTGAAATCTCGACTACACGAAAACTGAAAAAGCTGGATCCATGAAACCCCGAAATTAGATTACTTATAGACCTACGCTATTTGGTATTGAAAATGAGCATGATCGGTGAATTGTGACATGTGATCCTACTACTGATGTTCGAATATCTCATATAACACTAAAATAGACTTTTATTTTATTCTAATACAAAATAAATAATTTTGTTTATATTCCTTTACCCATTTAGGATTAGGAAATAAAACGTAGAATTACGAAGATAAATGTAATCCCTAATTACAACACCCCCCCCAATTACAATATTCGAATCAAAAAATCATTTCAAATCACAACTGAAAAATGCTTAGGCCTAAAGAATTAACGGTTGAATTCAATTCTGAATATTTAGGACTGATTAATTCAGGGCAGTTTTTCTACCAGTATTATATGTATTATTCAGGAATGATATAATAATACTGTCAGTCTACTGAGATATTGAAATTATTCAGATCTGAAAACGAAAAAGTGGATTGAAGTAACACTTGACAACAAATGGATGCCTTTTGCATTAATCCACAATATTATTATAACTCAAACATAACTCAAAAAACTTTAGGCAATCTGAAAAACAGAGTATGAGTTAATGATTAGAATATTGACTTCCATCGGAAAATCATACTCAGATCGCGGATATTTTTTTTGTTGTAATTATTCATCGTCAAAACAACACATTTACTTATGCCTGATTAGCTTGGTATTGAAATCAAGCTGAACATTTGAAAAGTTTTACAGGGTTCGAGGTCGATCTGTCATACTTTAGACAGTACTTTTTACAACATTGTTTTATTTTCGAATCAATTTGTCTGGCTTTAACATTTAATTTATAATATGTTTCCGACTAAATCACATTAAATCAAAACCTAGAGTACCAATTAATCATCATTAGAAATGTATAAAATTTTACTAGAAGTAGTACTTACAAATTTTTATTAAAAAAAAAGGCTAATTTTTGTAAAAAAACAAATTTTAAGGAGAACAAAATTTATAGCTAGTCAAATAAAATATTTGTTTTTAGATTAAAAAAAAAATAATTTTTAATGAAATTAAAATTTTAAGTAAAAATTTAAATTTTTAGTGATCATTTTTATTTGAGTATAAATTTATTTTTGTTGTGTAAATTTAATTTGTGTAAATATTAAAATTTTATAGATAAACTGTTTTTTTATAATTTTTGAAAATTTTTATAATTTTGTAAATATTTCTATTTACATCGAATTTTTCTAAATAAAATATTTTGTGAAATTTAAATTTTTAGGAAACTTTTTAATTTTAGTGAACAATTAAAATTTTAGTCAAATATTGAAGTTTTTATTTTAACAATTTTTGTTTTTAGTGAAAATATGAAGTTATTTTGAAAGTTTTAAATTTTCGTGAAAATTTAAATATTTTTAAATTTAAAAGTTAAATTACACGGAGTGAAAAAAGTTCTAAAATCCAAAAGGAATCAAGAAGTATACGGAGTGATATACAGCTAAACCGAAAAATCCTTTAATTCATAAAAAAGGATTTACTTAGTTGTCAAAAAAGTAACTAAGTAGAATTATTCTTGGATTCAGTTATTAATTTCTTAGGTATTAAAAAAGTAACTAAGTAGAATTATTCATGGATTCAGTTATTAATTTCTTAGGTATCAAAAATGTAACTAAGTAGAATTATTCGTGAATTCAGTTATTAATTTCTTAGGTATCAAAAATGTTGTTGTTGCTGTTTTCGTGCCAAACTTTAATGAACACGTGTTCGTATAGTTGTAGTTTTTTTCGATTTTGCTTTGTCGCTATTATGTTTTGTTTTGTGTTGACCGTCTGTCAACGCCATCTGTTTGTTCGTGTGTCTGTCTGTCGATATATTGAAAGTAACTAAAAGCAATTATTTCGAAGCTAGCACAAAACATGCGTGCTTTTTTTGGTTTTTAATAATAAATAAATTAACTTCTGACAATCCAGTAGAATAAAGTTTGTTTACTTTTTTGACAACTAAGTAATTTGCTTTCTTAATATTCAGATGACAAATTCTTGAATTTTAGTAGTATTTTATTGATATTAGTCAAATTCTACTATTTTTCTTTCTAACCGAATTCTTCTCGAGTTTTAAAATTTTATTTTCTTTGGTATAGAAATTTCAATATTAAAGCAAATATTTTAATTTCTAGTTTGAAATTTGAATTTTAAATGATATTTTTTGTTTTTCTTTTATTTAAAGTAAAGCAAATTTTTATTGAAACATTTTAGAATTCTCAATTTATGGGAATTTTTTATATTTGCAAACAAACTTTTTTTTTTGTAATGCTATATTGTAAATTAAATCTCTTTGGAATTTTGAACAAAAATAGAACCATTTAATATTAATTGTTTTCGAGACTGCAGATTGAGAATTAGACTAGCAACCTTATAACGTAATACGAAACGAAAGCAAATTCGTTAGACAAGTTAGAAGTTACAGAATTAATTAAATCAGGGACTAAAAAACTTTTGAAGATCGGTTTCGGTTCCGTTTCTGGTTCCAAGATTATTAAAATAGCGATTCCTGTTCCGATTCCGGTTCTAATAATCGAAACGTTTCCGATTCCCGTTTTTGTTTTAAATTAAATAAAATAAAAACAAGTCAAAAAATGTTCTCACTCGAAATTCTGTCACTCGAATTTCTGACACTTTACGTTATAAGAAGGGTTAAATTTAGATTAAAACAAAAACATTAAAATGTAATTAAATTCTTTATTCTTTTTTTATATTCCGTTCATTTTGTACAAAGTGCATAATTCAAAAAAGCTCAAAAATTTCAAAGAACCAAAAAATATTTTTCAAAGTGTAGCCCCCATATGATAGATCATAAAAGTTACTATACAAGCTTAAATTTTATACTTTTAATTAAAAATTAACCAAATAATGTGCAGTAAAACAAACAACTTTTAAAATTTATTTTACAACAAACTATTAGAGTCGACCATTAAAAATGTAATTTAAGCATTTCTTTAAGTGTAACCCTTCAAGTGTACTTGGAGTTCTTGTATTTTGCTGAAACGTCGTCGTCGTCTCTTCTTCTATAGAGCAGTGTTTTATTTTTTATATTCGGTGTGTGTTTTTTTGTATTCTGTATGCTGCAAAATGCTGTGTTTAGAGACTTTTGAATGAATAGATGAAACTCAAACCACCCAAATCGCGGCACGAGGGTTGATTTCGCTTTTTATATTTTTTACTTTTATTTTTTATTTTTACTTTTTAATATTATTTTACAATGACGGCGACGACAGTAGTTGCGTTGCTGTTGCGTTGCTGTTGCGTTGCTGTTGCGTTGCCGTTGTAAGTTGCATAGATTGTGGGTGGGGGTAGGGGGTTACATGGCGGGCGGCATAGTAGTATGTGACGCGCACGGAAAGGGAACTTTTTATTTTCGAATATATAGTATACACATAGTGTATGTAAGTCTGAATGTACCTACTACATATTTCAATGTCTATGAGCACGAAGAAAAGTTGCCATAAAGGTACTTATTATTACTTGTAATACTTTTGTATTCTACAACAAAGCAAACAAAAAAAAAATTAGAAGAAAAAAATTACAAAAAAAAGAAATATGAAATGAAAAATAAATAAAAAGTTTTGAATTATTGGGGGTGGCATTATATCATCTAATACCGTGCTGCACATCATCAAAGTAGTAGAAGTAGTAGTGAAAAATTCAACTAAGCAGATTTTTGTTTTTTTTTTTGTCTTGCTCGGGATTCTATTTCCCCATTCTGTTATTTGCCAACTGCTTTTGTATTAGTTGCCGATGCAACAACAACAACAATAACTACAGCAATACCACTACAAAAAGGTATAGAATTTCGCGAGACTAGTAAATGTAAAAAAAATAAAAAGAAATCGATAAAAATGTAAAGAAGTGTTTTATAGGAGAATTTAGACAATTAAATTTAGAAAATTATATTACAAAAAATTCAGTGAACTGATAGAAAATTTTATTAATTGAATTTTTAATAAAAAAATTTATTTCATGTAAACATTTTTTAAAATTTGAATGAAAATACGTTTTTTTTTGTAATTTTTTTTTTTATTCTTTGAATTTTGTGTGAAAAATATTTTTTTTTTTTATGAAAATCAATTTTTATAGTCAAATATTCAATTTTTAGTGAAAATTTGAATTCTTAAAAAAAATTTTGAATTTTTAATGAAAAATTGAAATTTTTAGTGAAAATTGAAATTTTTAGTGAAAAATTGAATTTTTAGTGAAAAATTGAATTTTTAGTGAAAAATTGAATTTTTAGTGAAAAATTGAATTTTTAGTGAAAAATTGAATTTTTTGTGAAAAATTGAATTTTTAGTGAAAAATTGAATTTTTTGTGAAAAATTGAATTTTTAGTGAAAAATTAAATTTTTAGTGAAAAATTAAATTTTTAGTGAAAAATTAAATTTTTAGTGAAAAATTGAATTTTTTAGTGAAAAATTGAATTTTTAGTGAAAAATTGAATTTTTAGTGAAAAATTGAATTTATTGTGAAAATTGAATTTTTAGTGAAAAATTGAATTTTTAATGAAAAATTTAATTTTTTAGTGAAAAATTTAATTTTTAGTGAAAAATTGAATTTTTAGTGTAAAATTGAATTTTTAGTGAAATATTGAATTTTTAGTGAAAATTTGAATTTTTAGTGAAAAATTGAACTTGAGTGAAAAATTGAATTTTTAGTGAAAAATTGAATTTTTAGTGAAAAATTGAATTTTTAGTGAAAAATTGAATTTTTAGTGAAAAATTGAATTTTCAGTGAAAAATTGAATTTTAATTTTTAGTGAAAAATTGAATTTATAGTGAAAAGTTAAATTTTTAGTGAAAAATTGAATTTTTAGTGAAAAATTGAATTTTTAGTGAAAAATTAAATTTTTAGTGAAAAATTGAATTTTTAGTGAAAAATTGAATTTTTAGTGAAAAATTTAATTTATAGTGAAAAGTTAAATTTTTAGTGAAAAATTGAATTTTTAGTGAAAAATTGAATTTTTAGTATTAATTGAATTTTTAGTGAAAAATTGAATTTTTAGTAAAAATTTAATTTATAGTGAAAAGTTAAATTTTTAGTGAAAAATTGAATTTTTAGTGAAAAATTGAATTTTTAGTGAAAAATTGAATTTTTAGTGAAAAATTGAATTTTTAGTGAAAAATTGAATTTTTAGTGAAAAATTGAATTTTTAGTGAAAAATTGAATTTTTAGTGAAAAATTGTATGTTTAGAGAAAATTTTAATTTTTAGTAAAAAATTTAGTGGAAAATTTAGTTTTTAGTGAAAAATGGAATTTTTAGAGAAAAATTAAATTTTTAGTGTAAGATTGAATTTCTAGTGTAAAATTGAAATTGTAGTAAAAAATTGAATTTTTAGAAAAAAATAATATTTTTAGTGTAAAAATGAATTTTTAGTGTAAAATTGAATTTCTAGTGTAAAATTGAAATTGTTGGATAAAATGGAAATTGTACTAAAAAATTGAATTTTTATTGAAAAATTGAATTTTTTCTGAAAAATTGTTTTTCTTTTTTTTTATTAATTTTATAACATTGCTTTAATTTCATAAACTAATCAAATCTGTGTCTTGACTACTCTGTGGCGCAAAGGTAGCGCATTTGATCCACAAATGATCAGAAGGTTGCGTGTTCAAATCACGTCGGAGTCTCAATAGACATGGTAATGATTTAAAAATGAATTTGTATATTGAGTTTAATATCATTCTAGTAATATAAGTTTTCTTCAAAGTTTTAATATAAATTTAATTTTAAAATTTAAAGTCAAATGTCTAAGAATAATGAATACCGTGGTTTGGGGAAGTACAGAGATTTTACGCTAAAAAGAAATTCAATTGTTATAATTTAGTAAGATTTTTATGATAGGTTGTGGTATTTTTATTATAATGCCTGGTCCAAAATTATCCAAAAATTACTTTAAACAATTTTTATTCGATTCAAAAAAAATTTAAATGGTAAATTTTTGTAAGTAAAAATATCGTGAAATTTTATTATTAACTGGTAAGGAATTGTAAGAATTCTACAATTTTTTTTTGGTAAAGAATGATATTGTTATGGTATTCGATATCGATAATGGTATTCAATTGAAAACAGATAACGTTAACAATATAAACCTTATCTATATATATAAAAATGAAATGTCCTGTGTGTGCCAGAGCATCACGGGAGAACGAACCGACGGATCTGCCTGATTCTTTTTGTATTTTGTTCGTGTCAATGCAAGAGTGGTTTAGGAAAAAAGAAAAGTCGGAAAACCCCAAAGGAAAAGCCTGAAAATCAAAAAAATATAAATTTAGGAACTTGAAATTTGGACAGGATGTTGTTTTCCCGACGTTAGAGCGCACTACGAAACAAAAGATTATATTAAAGATTGTAATCGTCACGTAGAATCAGGTCTGGAAAAAATCCTGATACTTTGGAAAAAATTCACCGTCTTGGATCTGGATGCAGTTTTCTTCTATATACTGAATTAGTCATATGGACGAGAAAATGAAACGGCCTAAGTGCCTGATCAAATTTATTTTGAATGTCCTCTTTATAACACGACAACTCTTCAGAACTTATTAGATTCAATCAATATCTACCGCTTTAAAAATTGGCATAGAATTGACTTGAATTAAATCCATGGTTTCGGCGACTACATCATTAAATTATTTGGATCTACATAAAGGCCTATGTTGGGTAATATTTATGTTGGCTATATTGGCTAATATAATATATGAATCATTTCACTATTCACAATGTGGGCGGGAAAGAAGCGACGTAAGCATGCACTAAAAAGGGAAAAAGGGGCGTAAATGTATGCACACTTTATAAACGATATAGTTTTACAATTACACAAACTTAGCACGGGCGAAGCTGTGAACGGGTCCAGCTAGTATTATAATATAAATGAAATTATTATTTCACTCGAAAGCTGATATTGTAACAATTTATATAAATTATAAAAATAAACTTTAAAATTTTATAATATAGTCAAATTAAATAAAATGTATATTAAATGTATCAAATACAAAATATAATTTAAATGTCTAAACTTAAAAATAAAAGGTCAAATCAAATTAAATATATTTTTTACATGAGAACATTTTCAAAAGTTCACACAAAAAAAAAATCACCAACAACCAGTATTCATCATATTGATGATTTCATTCAATGAACTAAAATATTATTTTATCAATGTTTTTCTCTTTCAATATTTTTTATAAGATCAAATTTCAAACACAAATTTGTCTCCATTTACACATTTATAATTCTTATAACATTTATGATATTTAAATTAATATGGTTTGATGAACAAAATTCATCAATATGATGTACACTTATTCATTGATATGATGAAATGGAGGTGCGTATAATTAGCAATTAAATATTATAACTCGTATAAGAATTATATATACATAAATGTGTAAATGGATGTGTTGGAAATTTGATGTAAAAAAAATATTGAAAATGAAAAACATTTAAAAATACGATTTTAATACAATGAATGAATTCACCAATATGATGAATCCAGTTAGTTGGTGAAATTTTTTATGATTTTTTTTTGTGTGTTCCGTTCAACGAAGTTAAATTAATTATTTTAAATCAATCATATGGAAAAATATGAAAAATTATAATAAAATAACTTTTTAAAATTATATTCTTTACCATAACATTTACCAGAGTTTAGTACGAGAAGTTGAAGAGTAAAATATCAAAACTAAAAATACCGAAGACAAAAACGTTGAAAATAAAAATGCCGAAAACTAAAACTGTCGAAAACAAAAATGTCGAAAACAAAAATGTCATAAACTAAAAATGGCCAAATTTAAAATGTCGTAAAAAATGCATAGTAACAAAAATAGTGTTTTTTTGTGCAAGAAAAATATTTTAGTAAGCAAAAAACTTACAAATAAATATAACAAAATACGAAGATAACGATTTAAAAAAAAATATCATATTCATGACACAGACTCCACAATTCTGAGTCCGGTCGTAGCGAAAATCCGAATCTTCGCTACGAATTCAAATTTTTAGCCACTTTAGTATCATTGCGTAATGGAATTTAAGGTGAACATGTACACTACGACGAAACCAAATTCCATTCCGCATGGATGCTAGAGTAGCTAAAAATTCGTATTCTTACTAAGATTCCTATTTCCGGTACGACGGCACTCAGAATTGAGATGAGCACATACCAGAAGCTACACATATTAATTTAAAACTATAACAACTATTAAAAAATATGAATTTAATTTGAAGGCGTCATTTTTAAATATAATGCCATCAAAATACCATCTTGAAATGGTACGAACATTTATATTAAATTCACATTAAGTACTTGAATTAAGTACTTGAAATTTGAAGTGCGGGAATAATGACCATTTTCCACATTTTCATGTTTTGAAGATTTTAAAAAAGATTGCTTTATAACTTTTAAAATGAGACCATAACGGAGTTACTTTGATCTTTATAACATTGAACCACATCTGGATCTAAAGGTCGGAAATAAGGGTCGGAAAAAATATAAAAATTTGTCAATGCATGTCTCGAAACCCAAAGTTCTATTTATATTGCAGAAGTTGAGTTGCAACCCCTATCGATATTGTGTGGAACGGCTAAATTTAGATTTGAAATTTATATTTCAACATTTTAATATTTCGACATTTTAATATTTCGACATTTTTTGCTGCTTTCGACATTTTTTTTGTGCCTATTTTCAAAGTTTTTCGACATTTTATAGCTTTCAAATATTTTTCGACATTTTTAGGTTTAGAATTTTTTTTTCGACATATCGTACGGATCCCCATTTACCATTTAAATAGAACCATAAAATTGTATACAACATATAAAGTATTCTAAACATCAGTAACATGCCAAACATTGTCCAATAATATATGTCGAACATTTGTAAATTTATGTGAATTATATGCATTTTGTTTGTTGTTTTTTTAGTTGTGCCGCATAATATATTTTATGCGCGAATTATACTATTCGAAGATGTTGAACATCTTCAGTTAAACGAAGCACTTTACAGTAGGCACCAAAACCACCAGCAGCAGCATAGTCTCGTGTTTCTTACGTGACTCAGTCAGTATATTTTCTAAAGATTTCTACACTATACGATTTTGAATTCATTTGCCTTTGGCGTTATTACATCCATTCCAAAGGCACTCGACGCGGTCGGTCGGTCGGACGGCCTTCGTCGTTTAAGCAAAGATTTCTGGATTTTTTTCCATCGTTTTTTTTTTTCTTGTATTTTATTTGGTATCCAATGAGCTAAGTCTTTGTACATAAAGAAACTAAACTAAACTTCAAAACGAAAAGAACCCAACTAACGACGACTCCCCATAATCAGGACCACCTCGTCGTTTTGATTGTGTTAGTGCGCTTAGCGGCTCGGCCCCCCTTAGTACTTAGACATCTATCTTGGCTTGGCATCCTTCGCCTTTTTATGTGTTTTCAAAATTTTGTTTCTTTATTTGCCTCGTATTTCTTTTTCGACATAAATCGTTGCTATTGCAGCCAGCCAGCCAGCCAAGCTCGTTCGTTTCGTCCTTTTTCTATAGTTTCGTTTCGTTTCGCGGGACGCGACCCAACAACACTGTACAAAACTTGTAATAGAAGGATATAGCAGGAGTTGATGTAGAAATATAGCGTTAAATATAGTGGGGGTACTATGGTTGGGTCGGTCGCTAGTACAACATTTGTGCAGCACAAGTTCGACGTGGGTTGATATTTCGAAAGTTGCCGGTTTTACAATGCCAAAGAAACTGTGCGATGCGAAACAATATTCAAGTAGTGCTCGTTTGTATTATTGCTTTTTAGCAGATCTCAGACCACCCCACCCCAGACCCCCTACAATGTTTTAGGGATAGAGATTTCGGCTACTACTACAACAACAACACTGCTCTGCATCATCAAACTATGGCTTAACGTCTCTGTTTTCGGTGAAAATATTTTCTTTTTGGGGGGGAATATTTTTATGGTGCGCAACTTTCATCAATTTGTAATTGTCTATTTTCTTTATGGTGGATAATACAAAAATTTAGGATTTATTGTGTACTTTAGAAATTATCGATTAAAAAAAAATATAAATATCTAAAAATTTAGATATAAGAAGATATATATATATAAAAATTTATAAACGTATTTTTAAGTTTTGTTAGGCAAAAAATATAATTTGTTCATATATCTTGTATAATAAAAATACATCATATTAAATAAAAAAAAATATATATATATATTATAAATATATGAAGAAAAATAACCGAAACAATAAAAATACGATATTAAAAAATAGCTAAATTTTCCATTGAAACGGAATATAAGAATTTCAATTTTAAAATTTCAAAAAATGTTGATATTTTTATTATTAAAGAAAATACAGGATATTTGAGCGCATCCTTTATTAAAATAAAAAAAATTATAGTGAAATCAGAAAGTAATTATTTTGTTTATCTTATGCCTAGTTTTTCAGTCACTTTTTCAAATTAAACTTAGTTTAAAGAGATGTAATTTCGTGCATGGTCAACAAATCACAAATGTCATATTAAGTGATTAATAATTGTCATTCTCTTTGTAAAATTTAACTACATTTGGCCGTTTTGATTAGGAACTATAGACGTTGAAAAAGCTTAAACCAAGTTTAAACTTGCTCTGAAAAACTGGACTACAGAGGCAGTGTTTCAGTTACATTGTTCAAATTAAACTAAGCTTAAACTAAATGTCATAACGGTTGAAGTCAACATATAACTAATATTTAAAAATCAAATCAACTAACTAGTGATTGTCATTCTGTCGTAAATTTGTAACGATATTCCTCCGTTTTGATTCCGAACTATAGAGGTTTCTAAAATATGTAAATGTTTAAACTATGTTTAAACTTCAACTCAAAAACTGAACCTTAAATGTATAAACTAATTATAATATTAAAGTTTCATAACATATTTTCATTTTAGTTTGAAATTTATTTAGATTTCTTTAAGACAAATTAAGTTATTGAATATTAATCGACATTTATAAATTTTCAAAGCAGTGACAGGTTTTAACTACCACAGGTTTATACCACAAGTTGCATGTGGTTTGGCTAAAAGTTATTACGTTTCTACTTTTTCATAATTCCCCTATAATGTTCAAAATTACTATAAAGAAAAAAGGACAATATATTTATGAATTTAAAAATTTCTATAATACAATCTTAATATATACACTCAAAATAAAAAGTATGTAACAGTAGCAAATAAGGTTGTAAATAAAAAAATTCATCAAATCCCATTAAAATTGGTCAATAGGACAATTATTGATTTAATAGTATACCAATAAATAAATCTTTTCATATAAACTCAATGGCAATGTCATGGTATTTTCCAGTATTTAATAGTATTTTCCGATTAAAATAATAATTTATCCTATTAACTATTTTTAATAGTAAAAAACTATTATTTATATAGTACTTTTTCTGGGTGTAATAAAAATGTTTGCTGAAAATAGGAAAGCGCTGGATTTTGCTGAAACAGCAAATGATGTTTTGCTGTTAACTCCAATTCATAAAAAAAAGAAAATAAAAAAATATATTTTTTTTTTATTTCAGATATACTTTTTACTTTTTTTATATGTTTTATTATATTTATTTTATTTATCTTTTTTTATTATTTTACCTTTATTTCACTATTTAACTCTTGCATGCGTGCATTATTATTAATAATAGTTTGGCGCTACAGTCCTGTTTAGAACTTCGGCCGAGCTCTCTCACCATTTTGAGCTGTGCGTGTTATATTTGTACTCAAATTGGTGGGACCTACAGTTTATTGCCGAATCCGAACGGCGGGTGAGAGCTTTTCATAGGCAATGTTTTACTCTCGTAGGTTTGCTATTAACTGCCGAGAGGTAGCGCAGAATAGAAAAATGTTTCTATGAAAAGATGTTGTTAGCCCCAGTCCAGGCTTGAACCGGGGACATTTTGGCTCGCAGTCCAACGCACTAACCACTGAGCTACCGCGGCTACGAATAAGAAATATCTCTTTTAAATAAACATGTTATCGAATAAGAGTCTACGAATTATAAACACATTTAGCATTTAGAGTCTCGCAACTATGGCGCCATCTAGTACACGTTAGCTACACTAGCGATATGCACACCAGTGACACTAGCACGATTTTGATCAGTAGGAGAACTAAGATTCCCAGCAAACTGTTCACAATTGCAAATAAAAGTATGCTGTAAATACAATTTAAAGTTTGCTAAAATTTAGCATTCCAAGTTTGTTATTGTGTGTATGTAATATATCGTCACTGACATGCCAAATGGGCGAATGTGCATTTTTGAAAATGTTGGGAAATCATTTTGCTTTGAACAACTTACTGAATTAGAAATACGGATTTTGTGTGTATTTTTTTGTGTATCAAAGAACATTTTCTTTAAATCAACGATTTTTTTTTCTTCAAATAAAAGAAATTTGTGTTTCCGTAAAAGAATAATTTTCTATGGAGCCATTTTACTTCAATTAGGTAAATATTTTTTTCAGTGTGGTCAGATCATGTATGTCAGTAAACTGGTCGGGCTATAATAGCCCAGTCTGCCATGTTTCAAAGACCTTCAAAGTTTTCTCGAATTAACTTCGGTATCAAAGTTCGAATTCGTAGTTAAATCACTTTTAGTTTTCAAAATTACTTGTACATTTAAATTTAGGGACAAAATACGATATGTAAACATTTATCACATTGATATCGCAATTTTTTGGAAAGCAATATCGAACTGTGATTATTTATTTCCTCGATATCGTTTCGATTTCGAATAATATCTTTTAACGAGAAAACTCTGATAGAACGCATCGATATCTACCTATCATGTATGTCCAGTTTGAGGCCTATTATCGAGAACAGAAGCGATATTGTGTAATTTCTACATCTACTCGCATTGATCTCTTAACGATATCGAAACTGGGATCATAAATAACAAAGCATCAATATGATGAATCTGGTAGACGGATAGAAAAGATTTATTTGAATATGCTTGAATGTAATTATAACGTAATTCGAAATCATTTATAATTATATAATATAAATAAAAAAAAAATTAATTGAAAAATATGGAAAAAATGAATATTGTACTTAAGTTATTTTCTTTACATTAAAATTATATGTAAACATAAATATGTTTACATGTAAATAAAACGTTTTTCACAGTCAAACATATATATGTTTGAAAGAACGCCCAAAATTAATCATTCTGAATATAAATATATTTGAACGAAAACAAAAATATGTTTGGCTGTTATTATAAAATTGTTTGGCAATGAAATAAAACTTTTGTTTGCAGCGTGTAGTTGGTGAAAAATTTCATAATATTTATGAATAAAATTATCATATTGAAGAAGTTTTTTTTCTGTGTACTCTGAACAAATGACTGCACTATTCAGAGCAATTTAGACCAACTGGCACCCGTAGTTAGAATAGCTCCACTGGTCGAAATTTTGTGTTGATGAATATAGTATTTTTCGCGCAATTATAATTAGCGTAGTTATTTTATTGGAAAACACAAAAAATATATAAAAAAAAAATTATGATTGCGCTGCTATCGCCATCTGCTGTTGCTGCTGATACAAACTGCATAAGATATAAGTTAGCTATATAAGACTTTACAACAACAACAACAATAAAAGCACAACAACAACAACAATGTAGACAATTACAAGAACTACAGAACGAATAAACATGCAAAGGCAATGGAAAAAAATAACTTCTAATAAATTTACTTTATGTGTTCGCGTAAATGCTAAAGCTGTAAAATAAAGTTTTATACTTTGTAAGGGATGCGCCGCAACAAACAAACACACACACACACATTCACAATAGACCCCACAGTACAACCCCCCACTAGAATAAGACCCCCCTGTACAGAAATTACTCCACCTCAAAGCGCCCCCCCCCCGACCAACTAAAAACGCGGCTTTCTATTCCTTTCTATGGCACTTGCCACCCATTGCCATTAATATTACCGGGTACAAAAGTACCCTTGCGCGCCGCCTAACCTGTCTAATACAACAATTTTTTTTTTTATTCGTATTTTTTGTAATTTTTTGTTATATGTTATTCGCTCATTTTTCCACTATTCGAGGAGCAAGCAGCTAGCAGCAGCATCAACGAGTAGCAACTTAAGGCAGCGCTGCAAAAATCCACGATTTCGAAGGCTAGAATGTCGCTACGTTCTGTGATGTACTTAGTTTTTTGTTTGAAAAAGGATTTTTGTGTATGGTTTTTTGTTGTTTTTTTTGTTGCTGTTTTTCTTTTGGTATTTTTTATTTTATAAAAATTCGAGTAAAATACGAAGAGAAATGCCACAAGCGCCGACGCTGATGCCGCTGATGATGCTAAGGATTCTAAGGTTGTTGCGAGGACGAGTTCAGCAGCAGCAGCAGCGTAGTAACGAAAAACTGAAAAAGCGAAACTTTTTGAGGATGCGTTGCGTACATCATGCGAGAAGGGCAAATAAGGCAGTTTTCAGAGGTTCGGGAGCGCGGTATGAGCAGCGTACAGAGTAAAGCTGTAGATGAGGGGTTAGCAACGGGTTTTACAGCGGGTTTAGAAAATTGGGCTTTAGAAAGAACAGGGTTTCCGAATAGGGTAAAGAGTGCGGTATAATGTGATGGTAAGCAGAAGGGTATAGAGCCGGGTGTAGGGGGTAAAGATGTATAATGGAGTGCATAGAGTACACAGTTAAAACGATTGATATTACAAAAATCATAATTTACGATATAGTCTTCTTCTATAAAAAATTAACGCATAGTCCAAACCCTTTCATTTAGGAACATGACATTTGAACAGGGTGTTCATCTACCGACGTAGGCGCCCACTAAGACGAGATTTTTTAAAATCGCGCCCCTAAGATACTGAAATGGGCGTGGCAAAAGTGAACTTTTAATTAAAAATATCGTGTACTTAAGATACCCAGTCTGCCATGTCTCAGAGACCTTCGATGCCTCGAAACTTTCTCGAATAACTTCGATAAAAAAGTTCGATCTCGTTGCATTCTCGATTCTAATTTTTAAAAATTTTCGTACATTCAAATTAATTGACAAGATACGATATTTAAACATTTATCAAATCGATACCGCAATTTTTTTCGCAACAATCTCGAACTTTGTTCATTTTTTTCATCGATATCGTTCCGATTTCGAAAAATTTCTCGTATCGAGAAAACTCCTACAGAACGTTTCGATATCTACCTACCAACTAGGTCAAATTTGACGCTCGATATCGTTACTAGAACGGCTCCGATATCGTGTGATTTCTCCATCTACTCGTACACCCAGATATAAATTCCCTCAAATCCCATTAAAATTGGTCAATAGGACAATTATTGATTTAATAGTATACAAAAAATAAATCTCTTCATATAAACTCAATGGTAATGTCATGGTATTTTCTAGTATTTAATGGTATTTTCCGATTAAAATAATAATTTATCCTATTTTTAATAGTAAAAAACTATTATTTATATAGTTTTTTTTTTCTGGGTGTATTGATCTCGTAACGTTATCGATACGAATGTCGTACTGGGTAGCCACAGTCTTGAAATTTGGCCCAATGATGTACTTGTTGGTTGTTTATATTTTTGCCAAATGTATGCTGAACAAATGGGCATGGCACCTTCCATATAACCAAAACTTTAAAAATGCTGTACACAGAAAAAAATCTTTATCTTAAAAAAAGACTTTTTTCGAAACTTACTTTCGAAAAAATTCCTTCAATAAACTTCAATTTTATATTTTTGCCAAATGTACACAGAAAAAATTTTCATCAATATGATAGTTTTTCCTATGCAAACCAAAACATTTTTTCCCCAAACCCTATGCTGCGAAGCAGTCCCTAATTTGAATACACCAATTATATAATTATTTTGTTATTGAAATTTTATTCAATTTTATTCAAAGAGAAATAACTACAAACTTAGCCTTAATATTTATATTACAAAAATATGAAGTGATTTAAAATAGCATTCTGAAATCACAATATCTTATTGCCCTGCAGATTGTTGCGTTGGTTGATCTTGATGTGCGTCTGTCGTTTCTTCTCCTCTTTGAATGCTTCTGCGTTGGCCTTCTTCTCAATGCGGCGCTCAGTTCGATACTCTCGCAAAATACGTTTGCGTTCGCGCTTCTCTTCGGGTGTTTCGTCCTTGGGGCGTAGCGAGAGCACGCTCAGCGTGGACATCATCGACTTGGCACACAACGACTTGGGATGAATTTATTCATAAATATTATGATTTTTTTCACCAACTACCAGATTCATCACCGTTAGTTAAATGACATATTAATGAATACATTCATTATATATATGAAATTATTTGTACTATCAAACATCATAGTGACGAACGAAATATTCAATACAATGAATTTGAATCGTCATATTGATGAATTTCTTCATAATATTTATGAATATAATATTTTTTTACGAATTTTTCAAAAGATTTTTTTTTTTTAGAAAAATTTGTAAAAATTGTATTTAAAAAATAATCGAAAAAAAAAATAGTCCGACAGTTACCAAGCGTTCATCATATTTTTGATCGCATTCAAAACATTGATGTCGTTACCCAGTATGCCATGTCTCGGAGACCTTCGTTGCCTCGAAGCTTTCTCGAATAACTTCGATAAAAAAGTTCGATCTCGTTGCATTTTCGATTCTAATTTTTTTTAATTTTCGTACATTCAAATTCTTTGACAAGATACGAGATTTAAACATTTATCAAATCGATATTGCAGTATTTTTCGCGGCAATCTCGAACTTTGATCATTTTTTTCTTTGATTTCGTTCCGATTTCGAAAAATTTCTCGTATCGAGAAAACTCCGACAGAACGTTTCGATATCTACCTACCATCTAGGTCCAATTTAATGCTCGATATCGTTACGAGAACGGCTCAGAAATCGTGTGATTTCTCCATCTACTCGCATTGATCTCGTAACGATATCGATGCGAATGGCGTACTGGGTAGCCACAGTCTTGAAATTTGGCCCAATGATATACATTTTGGTTGGTTATATTTTTGCCAAATGTATGTTGGACAATCAGAATGGTGTAGTGCACGCGCAAGCCAGTAACCGACTTCTGTTAGTTGCCATAGCCTCTCCTACACAATTCCTAGTCTCATCTTCGCGTTGGTGAACACCGTTAATCCGAGCAACCAGCAGAAGATCGGGTTTCAACCCCTGTGGGAGGTCTGGTCGGGGACAAACGAAACAGGGATATTGGCCCTCCAAAATGGGGGTTGTGCGTTGGGCTTGTGACCCGCCATATAAAAAAGCTGATTCAACGAAAACAGAAAAAAATGCCTCGGATATCGACCCGAAAACACGATGACAACCTACGCAAACGTATAAAGGACCATGATTTACGGATATGCACCTGGAATGTCTTGATGCGGATTGTTCGTTCACTGGTGTGAAGCTAGAGACAAGGTGGCGGAGTCTTTCAACAATTTTTTTTTTTCCAAAAAAAAAGTGCGATTATTTTATAAATATATTTTTTATAGATATTTTTATTAATAAAAATAAATATGTAATTACAAAGAAATATATTATAAAACATTTTACTAATTTATGCATGTCGAGCAAGCATTATACAGGGTATTTGGTTCACCGATGTCAATAATTCATGGAGTCATTCTATGGCACAAAAAAATAAGAAAATTTAAAATAAAAAATGTCTAATTTTGCACACAGTTTAAAAATACAGGGTGTTTAAGAGATGCATTTTACTGACCTAGTCAAGAAATTTTGTTATAATGTATAATCTGTTGATAAATGAATAACAATTTTTAGCTCGTGTTTTAGACAATTAAATTACCCTTCCAATGATATATCACATCTTCAAACCCCATGATTTCTTCTTTTTCTAAAATGTACGTAAATTTGAAATTTACAAAAATAAAAATACAAAATTTTACTTTGTCATTGATTTTCTCAAAATTTCGTTATGGATCATCCCATTTTTTCTAATTTATAATGATAGACCAATTCATTCCCAGTACTTAATAATCAATTTAAATGATTTTAAACTATTAAGTTATTCTGCCAGTGGCGAGTGATTTGGTGTTTGAAATTTGAAAAAAAAAAAATCAAATTAATCGATAAATAATTTTAAACATTTATTAAAATTGTAATAATTATCATATTACTGCACGGACAATATTTTTTGATCATATTTCCAAACATAATAATTTTTTCTTTTATTTCTACCTCCAAATCACACGACCCGCCACTGTTTATTTATTTCTGCCGCATTTCTTACTGAGTTAAAATCCCTGTGATAGGTAAGAAAATGCT
Source organism: Dryomyza anilis (assembly GCA_951804985.1). Taxonomy (NCBI): domain Eukaryota; kingdom Metazoa; phylum Arthropoda; class Insecta; order Diptera; family Dryomyzidae; genus Dryomyza; species Dryomyza anilis. The sequence goes on along the minus strand of OX638130.1, from coordinate 97,554,853 downwards.
GGGAATGAACTGGTCTATCATTATAAATAAGAAAAAATGGAGTGATCCGTAACGAAATTTTGAGAAAATCAATGATAAAATTTAAATTTTAATTTTAATTTTTGTAAATTTCAACTTTCCGTATCTTTTAAAAAAGGAAGAAATTATAAGGTTCAAAGATTTGATATACCATTGGAAAGGTAAGTTAATTGTCTAAAATATGAGTTAAAAATTGAAATGCATTTATCAACAGATTATACTTTTAAAAGAATTTTCTTGACTCAAGGCTCACGAGCCAAATAAATTCGGCTCCCGAGCCTAATTTTTGGCTTAGCTCTTTTAGGTTCTTTATTTTTTTTAGCTCAAGAGCCAAAAAATAAAGCTCATGAGCAAAACAATTTGGCTCATGAGCCAATTTCAAAATGTGAGAGCCGAAAGTTCAGCTTGCTCTCGAGTGATTCAATTATGAGCCAAATCTGTACCCTGTAAAATTTATATAAATATTATGAATTTTTTATGAATTTTATGAAAATTGTTATGAAATAAAAATTATTTTCTCTGTACAACGAGTGATTTAAAGAGGGGGCCCAAAAGACAGTACTAGGCACTGTGCCGAAAATGCGGGTAACGACGCAGGCTAAACGCAACAAAAGCTAAACAGCAACAACAACAACAACAACAGCGGCAACAAGAATTACAACAATTACAGCAGAAAAATTACAAAAACAGCTAGTAGTAGTAGAAAAAAGTACGAATATAAAGAAGAAACATGCAACAGAAAAAAGTGGCTCATACGACTACGACGATGACGACGCGCGTCGCGTTGCCTTGCGTCGTTTATGAGGTGTGAGGCACGACACACACACACACTGACAGACAGTGATGCTGTGCTCTGGCTCTGCTCTGTGGCTCTGTGTGTGTGTAGGCAAAGGATGTAGTGCGGTCGCGCGCGACAGTTGCTTTGTGCCGCGCGCGGCAAGCAATGAAAATTTGCGCGCGCGATACGGCGAAAGTTGAGCGTTGAGAAAAATTACGAAATGTTATTACAGCTTCGCAGTGAAGTTCGTTTTCTTTTTTTTTTTTAGTATTTTTCCAAAATTTTGTTGTAATTGTTGTTGGCACATATTGTAGTTGTTGTTGTGTATATACAATTAAAAATGTAAATCAGTCGTCGTCTTTGGGCTGTGTGAGCGACGTAGAACAGCGCAGCGCAGCGCAGCACGGTACGGTGCGACGCGACGCGGCACCCGCCACAGAAGGCATTGTGGGTCGACTGTGCGCCGAGTTTCAACAGAACCCAGAGACCCATGCCACGACTATTTCTACGCGATGCTAATGGCGAATTTTTTTTTTTTTACTTTTACTATATGTATTAAAGTTTACTTGCTGCGAAGCGGCGGAGTAGGTACATATTACGTATTATATTTATTTATTTCATGTTGTTGAGAATTTTGGGGTTTTTTAATTTTTGTTGTATTTTAAATTTTTGTTTTTTTTTTGTTTTTAGGATCTAGGAAGGGTGTTTGTTTTGTTGCCGCGCGGCACCGTTGTAGTGCGTGCGGTGTTGTTTTTGTTGTAATTGTTGTTGTTGTTGTTTTTATAATTGTTGTTGTTGCCACAACGCACTACCGTTTGCGTATGTTGCCATGTAAGTAGATTTTTCGACATTTAAAAATGTTGGAACATAATACGCGGCAACGCGACGCGACTCTTTGCTCATTGTGTGTGTGCTCATTTCTATGTATTGTGCTATACATTTGTGTGTGTGTGTGTGATGCTCTAAAACCACCCGCTGCCACCCACAAGTTGCCGCACTAAATATAAAAATTAGGCAAAGGGTAGTTTTTATATTTAATGCTTTTAATACACATTACGTCGCAGTTGCGTTACGTATTTGCTACGCGCGCGCGACGCGACGTTAACTTTTGTAAAGTTTTTCCTTTCCTTTCGTTTGTTGTTGTTGTTTTTGTTATCAACACCACCACCCCCGGAACCTTTAAGCGCTCAGCCTACGTGTCGTAATGTGCGGCACGTCATTTGCAATTTTTCATTTTAATTTTCATTACATACTATATAGAGATTTATATATTTTATAGTATGTTGTATGTACCTTGAGTTACTCTACTTTTCGAAATCTGCTACATTATCTTCTTCTTCTTCTTCTTTTTACTTTTCTTCGACTACTTCTTCTTCATCATCTTCTTCTTTTATTTTTACTTCTTTTGCTGTTGCTACCCCTACTTTAAGTTATTTTGGGTAGCTCTATCACTACTTGTGCTGTACCACCGCATGCGGATCTACTACCTCTACCGCGTTTTTCTAAAATTCCATACATGTACTTTGAAATTATGTAATGAGCGTATAAAATGTGAAAAACTTTTTTTTTTTTTAGCTCAGCTCATTTTTTATTTCGTAATTTTTCAATTTAGCAAACGGAAATTGCCTGGGGAGTTGACATGTAGGTAGTATAGCATATAGCATATAGTGTATGGTATGTTATGTCGTGCGTGCGTGTAGCTGTGTTGCCGCTTCGTTTCTAATAATTAATTTAAAAGTTTTCTTTTCGGTGGAATTGATTTTTTTTTTGCTTGTTTTGAGTTTCATCTTTAGTATGTTTTTTTTTTTTGTTCATTTTGTTGGTTAATGTACGTAAATGCTAATTAAGTTTTTGGAAAAATGTTGCCTATGTATGAGCAGAATACATTATCTATGTTTTAGCTGTGCCTAAGGTACTCAACCAACTTATGAGCGATTTTTTTTAATTTTTGTTCGTAATGTATTTTAAATATAGCAAAACTTTGGCTCTGTTTTTGATGTGACGAAGAAGCAGAATTTTTGTTGCTAGGTAATAACAAAAATACAAATATAGATTATGAAAAGAATATTTTACATATTATTATTTTAAATATTAAATATTATAATAGGGTCTTGTTCTTGTTCTAATAGGAACTTGTTGTAATTATTTTGAAAATGTTTGACCATTTCTAGTTTACGAATGTGGTGAACACAATTGCGAACACCTCGAAAATAAACTGAGTTTGATACAACTACTTAAACACAAAAAGTCAGTAATGGGAGCAGGCAAAACAATAACCGTAGTAGAAATTTTGGTAGGGCCATGGTCATGAAGTGATCATGTCATTATTTGAGATGATCGGGATATGACGACCCTAGTAGAAATTTAGGTAGGGTCATGGTCATGAAGTGATCATGTCATTATTTGAGATGATCGGAATATGACGAGGCCCATAATGTCCTCGCAACGCAGTGTCCTGATCAAGTACTGACCTCAGGCCATGATCATGTACTGATCGGGCAATTACCCATTTTATTATTTACCCGACAATTGCCTTGTCAGAGCCCGAACATAATAGGGTTTCTCTCATTAAATCTCCGTCATTGTCTGATGCTAATTACGTTATGAGGAACAAATAATGTAGCTATGATCGGGAACATTGACTATTTAGATAATGTAAATCCTGATATGGTAAGCATGATAAGGGAATGCAAAGGCAATGATCATATTTTCTCTAATAGGGCTTACTCAACGAAAACCCGATCATTTCCCCATGGCGCATCGGGCAAATTTCTACTAGGGAAACCCTACGATAAATTTTTAAATTCGACATAATAATGATAAATTTTAGATATAAAACTCAAAGTATTTTTAAATTTAATTGCGTGTTCTTTATAATTTTTGTCAAAAAATAAAATTTTCTGAACAAATAAAATATGTTTATCGAAAATAAATCTATTTATGACATCATCTCGATATCTATAACGACAAAAACAACGATATCATTTTAGACAAGTTCGTTGTTATCGAAAACCCTATCGTTTTCGTATCATTATAGATTATCGAAAACGACAATTTGAGCCTATAAATGATATCGTTTCGATATCGTAAAATTATAAAAAAAAACTTTGAAAGTAATAATTTTATAATCTCCGTAAATATATTAAAATTCAATTTTAAAAATATAATACTTTATTTTAGAAATATGGGTCGGGCAAAGCATTGCTCAGATGTCAAAGGATCTCTCATTAAAATGTTAAAAAATGTAGATTAAAGCCATTGAAAATCAACCAAATCTATTTGGCTGATAAAATTACATTGCACACAATGCATTTCTGGCTCTAAAACCACATTTTTTTTAAAGTTTTACCATAGAAAACTTTCATGAACACACAGGGAACAATTATGTTTTGCAGCAAATATATTATGTTACACGTTACATAGATGAATTTCAAGGATTTTAAAATAAATATGTTAAAAACCAATTAGAACCATAAGTTATGAAATAAATATCAACTTAATTTTAAAAAATTTAAACTCTAGTTGAAGACATTAAATTTACGATTGCAAATATATTATGTTTGCTGCAAACCAATTTTTCTCTGCGTGTACAGATACTATCAAGTCGGGACTTTTTTAAGTCAGCGACAACAATTCAAATAAAGTTAGAAGTCCAAATTTCAACAAGAACTGTGAAGGGTGTATAAGTCGAAATTTTTGCTTCCGATTTGAATGAAATTTTTTAAGAAGAATGGGCTAGTATGACGGATTGTCGTCTTAATATGGGGGTCCAAATATGGCAAATTGTACCGCGTAGGCTTGTATTGAATTATTTATTACTTCTATAAGTGTGGCCAATTGTAAAGATCTATAACTGTTTTAGAAAGTATTTTTAATAAGCTTTACAAAAAAAAAAAAATATATATATATTAAAACAATTTTTTTTTTTACCAAGGTTATTGAATTTTGAAAAATATTTTTGCTTTTGTATTTTTAAATGAAAGCCAAAAATTTTTAAACCAATTTTTTAAAAATTTTCCAACTACTATTTTCAGAGATAAAGCGGTTCAAAATTACAAAAATACAAAAACTTTCGTATTCGTATTGAAATATATCTTGATCGAGAAATACTAGAAACTCTCGTAGAAGGTTTCCTTTTAAAGCTAATAAAATAAGCTTTTTTGATAATTACAAAATTTAATTTTTTTAACAATTTTTGTGTTCGAAAATTTTTGAACACAAATTTGTTAGAGTTTTATATTTCTTTACAATTTTTGTTTTCGAAAATTTCGAAAATTTTCGAACATAGATGTTTTTGGTCAACTTGTTGTTGTTTTCGAACATTGTGTTGTTTTTATTAAAAAAAAAAGCCGCCATGAACTCAGATGAGGCATTGAGAGTAAAAATTATATTAGCTAACACGATTTTTGGCATGGACATTCCATACATTAATTCTATATAATTCGCTGGTGCAGAGTTTGATTTCGTACTCAGTTTTTTTCTAATACGTAGAGTTTTTGGGAAAATTGCAATAGTATTTTTAAGTCGTTCTCACCCACTACTTAGAATAAAAAAATATAGCTCTGTGGAAAAAAATGTTAACAAAAAAACTTAAGCGGAATTTTTCTTCTAATGGTCCAGACTAATTTTAATATACTAAAACATGCTAATATTCCATTATATTTTTAAGATAATTGGATCTAAACTCAGAAAATTAAGATATTTATAGAATTTTTAATTACACTGTTCTACAAGGATTTTAATCTGGAATGAAACCTATCAATTCTGGTTGATTTGTGATTTGTGAAAATTTTTAAAAATATATAGAGAATTGTGATAAATAGAGAATTGTGATAAATTACTCTCTTGACACACTTTTTTGGTAACACACATTTCTTTTTGGTTCATATTTTATTTTGTGATAAAGTTTGCAACTGAAACATGTCGAAATCGTGCGATAACTTGTGATATAAAGTACCAAAAACGGCCTTTTTTGCAACTTTGACTCGATTTTGTGCAAAATCTCGACGTATAGGGAACATTTTGAGTACGCAGCAAGATTAGGCCAACAATCCTCAATTTGTAGAAGAGTGTTATCATTTGCGATTTAATAATGTATGCTTTTCTAGAGCATAGTTCAAACTAACTATCAAAATTACTAACATTTTTCTAATTGATCGACTTTTTAAAATGTTCCCTGAGTACTTAATTTTGGCACTCTTTTATATAATCTGAAAATATCTTTACTTCATATCTAAAGTATGCTTATTCCTTTTGCATACTCAGTTTTTTCATATTCGTAGCGTTTTTTTTGACAATTTCGTGTAAGCCTTTTAAGCATTTTAAATTTAAACAGTTTTTAACGGAAACTGTATTGATAGAACATATCGTCGTTGTACAACGAAAAGTCACCAAATACATTTTTATGAAAAACAAAACAAAAAAAAAACAGAGTATGCAGTCAAAATCAGCAACCGCGAATTATATGGAATTGATGTATTTGTAATTTTCCCGTTTTTTGAAGTAGTGTAATTTGATTTTTTGTATGTTTTTCAATTTCTTTATTAACTTAAACACCCTAACGGCGTGTTTAAATGATAATAACGAAAAATTTGGCACCCTTATCTATGTAATAATAATGATACAAACGGCTTCTTAAAATCCTCTAAAGGTACTAAATCGAAAACTTTACATTAAAACCACACTGCTGTCATAACATACCTGATAATCTCTTAAATATTTTAGGGTGAAAATTTATTATTATTATTCAAATGCCGGACAATCAAATTGAAAGGTCATCACCTCATTTATTTATTTGCATATATAATTTAACTGGTAAAACACAACTATAAATTCACAAAAACCATATAAGATATCGGTTTCGGTCACTTATCCTATTAAATTCTGCTCTTTTTTGTGCAACGTTCCAAGTTCAAAGTTCATAACAATTAAATATTATCAAAAGCATGAAAAAAGGGTGAAAAAGTCAATGTTTTATTCAGTTTTGGGACAACTTAATCCAAAGGTCAGCAATTATATAGGGTTTTTGGTTTAAAATGCACAACATTCTAAACAAGTTGTCAAAATGTCATTCATTTCCAGCTAAAGTAAGTGAAAAACTTAAGTCTAAAACAAGCTTAACTGGTTTTTCTTAGACTTCCCCTAACTGGACACTGCCGGACATTGTTGTGCATTTTATTTTATAGTGGTCCCTGCAATTACCGCCTCATCAAAAACAAATCCAAAGACACACAAAAACGTTTACCAAATGTGACAAATTCTATCAAAAAAAAAAATGGGAAAATTATCTAAACAACGGATATAAAGAAATGGTTATTAGGGTGGTGGTTTTGATGGAAAATCAAGTAATTTCCATATTATTCCAAAAAGGGTGTCTGTCTGTCGTGTCAAGTTTTCGGCTAGCCCATAAGTGAGATGTGTGAAAATCAACAAGTTGCTTTAAGCAAAAATAAGGCAGTTTTCCCCGAAAAAAAAAAAAATAAGGAGGGTCTTGAATAACATATGTGTGATATGCATTGATATTTAGTCGCCCTTTGACTTTGAGGTCTGGCGGCAATAAAATGCCAAAAATCAACACACAGTCGCTCACACCGTCGACATATAAGGGGCGGTAAGGCAGGATAAAGACCAGGACAGTATGCGGCGACAGGATGTCCCACAACGGCACACATACGCGCAACATGTGTGTGGTGGTGGGGTGAGTGGTATGGGTGGTGTGAGTTTTTCTTGGGTTTGTGTGTGTTAAATTCGCAACGACCTTGACCTTTTTTTTTTGTTTTTTTGAAAATTTCTCTCATTCTTCTGCTTGTAATTGTAATTTTATGTGGAGTATTACAGCCTCAAACTTTTTCGCACACTTTCGGCTGAGAAATTTCCATTCTAGAAGACAGGCCCCCAACGTCCTTTCATGTTTGAGTTTTTGTTGGGGTTTTTTATTTGTGTTTCTGTGTGTGTTTTTTTTTGTGCTGCTCATACGCAGACCAGCGTCGCAGGATCGACCATGCAGCCAAATAACCCACAACACCCGTCGGTCGACACACTGCCCACATTTACCACGAGACTTGCTACGTACCGCAGACACCGGAAGTCAGAGTCCAAGCACTTGAGAAAGTCAACCGTCCCGGCATTCGTCGTTTAACAGCATTTGACGGAACGGAACTCCTTCGTTGTGTTAATTCATGTTGGTTGTTATTTGGATTGGGACTTGGGGTTTTGGGTTCGAGGGTAGGGTGGTATTGATGTTGAGTTTGAAGTTGGCTACGTTTTGCTGTTGAGTTGTGGAATGTGTTTGGGTTGGATTCTATATCGTGCGCTGCTGTTGGTTTTGTTTGGCTTGGTTCATGCTCTGGTCACCACCCACACAAGCTGGGTTTTGTCGGAAAAAGTTGAATTTTCTTAGTTAGACAGCGTTCAACGATCTCTCCACGTGCAGAGTAGTAGTCGTCGTAGTAGTGGAAGTAAGTTTGGCATCGTCGCTGACACAGGAGCTGAACAGGGGGGCCTTGGTGTGAAGTAGAATTTCTGTTGTTGGCTTTCGTGTGCTTTTAACCATGACAAGGACACTCGGTTGGCTGGCTGGCTGGCATTTCCACTGCCATTGCCAAAGTGAAAGTGTAGAAAAAAAATCACCGAGACCGAGACGACTCGAGATGCAAGAACGTGAATGTGGCACAAGTGTTGTTCGTGGTTGGGACTGTGTTGCGGGTGTTGCGTCGTTGCGTTGCCTCGACATATCTACAACAACAACAATAGTAGTAGCAGCAGCAACAAAAACTCTCGACAAACTGTGTGAGGAGTTTCTGCTGTTGTTGTTGTTGTTGTCGTCGTCGTTGTTGTTGTCGTTGCCATTACCATTGCTAAACAAGGTCGTGGCAACCTGTTGCATCTGCCAAATGGACGTTTGTTCAACAGAAAATGTGCGGCTGATAACAAGAGCAACAACAAATACAAATGGCAAATGTGGTTGACTCTGGTTTGGTGACGGAAAGATGTCCGGCTTCCTGTGTTTCTTTTGTAGCACTTTGTAGAGAGCGTTATATTTAGCAGAAGGAAAGGTCAAGGCAGCTGTAGTTTTGGGGTTTGTAGATTTGCATTATATATGCAAATATTTATTTGAAAATTTCAGAGTAAAATTTAATTTTCAGCGTAAATTTGAATTCTTTAAGAAAAATGTTATTTATTTTGAAAATTTCTATTTTGGAAAATTCGAAAATTGAAATTGGTTTATAGTGAAAATTTTAAATTTTCATATTTTAGTGTATAATATTTGTTTTGAAAAATTAAATTTTAGTTAAAAATTGAATTTTTAATTAAAAATTGAATTTTTAATTAATAATTGAATTTTAAATTAAAAATTGAATTTTTAGTGAAACATTTAATTTTAAGTGCAAAGTTGAATTTCTAGTGAAAAATATAATGTTTAGAGAAAAAATGAATTTTTAGTGAAAATTTGAATTTTTAGTGAAAATTTGAATTTTTAGTGAAAATTTGAATTTTTAGTGAAAATTTGAATTTTTAGAGAAAAATTGAATTTTTAGTGAAAAATTGAATTTTTAGTGAAAAATTGAATTTTTAGTGAAAAATTGAATTTTTAGTGAAAAATTGAATTTTTAGTGAAAAATTGAATTTTTAGTGAAAAATTGAATTTTTAGTGAAAAATTGAATTTTTAGTGAAAATTTGAATTTTTAGTGAAAAATTGAATTTTTAGTGAAAATTTGAATTTTTAGTGAAAAATTTAATTTTAATGAAAATTTGAAATTTAGTGAAATATTGTAATTTTAGTGAAAAAATGAATTTTTGGTGAAAAATTAAATTTTTAGTTAAAATTTGATTTTATTTTTAGTGAAAATTTTAATTTTTAGAGAAAACATTTTATTTTTATTGAAAAATTTTATTTTTAGTTAAAAATTGAATTTTTAGTTAAAAATTGAATTTTTAGTTAAAAATGGAATTTTTAGTAAAAAATAGATTTTTTTGTGAAAAATTGAATTTTAGTGAATAATTGATTTTTTAGTGAACAATTTATTTTTTAGTGATAAATTATATTTTTAGTGAAAAATTAAATTTTTGTGCAAATTGAATTTTTAGTTAAAAATTGAATTTAGTTAAAAATGTAATTTTTAAATTCAATTTTTAGTGAAAATTTTAATTTTTAGTAAGAATGTTGAATTTTTAATGAAAAATTAAATTTAAGGAATTAATTGAATTTTTAGTGAAAAATTGAATTTTTAGTGAAAAATTGAATTTTTAGTGAAAAATTGAATTTTTAGTGAAAAATTGAATTTTTAGTGAAAAATTGAATTTTTAGTGAAAAATTGAATTTTTAGTGAAAAATTGAATTTTTAGTGAAAAATTGAATTTTTAGTGAAAAATTGAATTTTTAGTGAAAAATTGAATTTTAGTGAAAAATTGAATTTTTAGTGAAAAATTGAATTTTTAGTGAAAAATTGAATTTTTAGTGAAAAATTGAATTTTTAGTGAAAAATTGAATTTTTAGTGAAAAATTGAATTTTTAGTGAAAAATTGATTTATTAGTGAAAAATTTATTTTTTGGTGCAAAATTGAATTTTTAGTTAAAAATTGAATTTAGTTAAAAATGTAATTTTTAAATTAAATTTTTAGTGGAAATTTTAATTTTTAGTAAGAATGTTGAATTATTAGTGATACATTTTTAATGAAAAATTAAATTTATGGAATTAATTAAATTTTTATTGAAAAATTTTTAGAGCAAAATTGAGATATTATTAAAAATTTGATGTTTAGTTAAAATTGAAGTTTTAGTGAAAAATTGCATTTTTAGTGAAAAATTGATTTTTTTTTTGTTAAAAATTGATTTTTTTTTTTGTTAAAAATTGATTTTTTTTTTGTTAAAAATTGATTTTTTTTTTTGTTAAAAATTGATTTTTTTTTTTAGTGAGAAATTGAATTTTAGTGAAAAATTTAATTTGTTTTAAAAAATGGGATTTGTAGTAAAAAATAGAATTTTTAGTGAAAAATTGAATTTTTAGTTTAAAATTGAATTTTTAGTTTAAAACTGAATTTTTAGTGAAAATGATTTTTTAGTGAAAAACTTAATTTTGAGTGAAAAATTTAATTTTTAGTGAACATTTGAAGTTTTTGTAAATTATTAATAAAAAATTAAAATGTTTAGTGAAAAAGTGTTTTTTTAATCAAAATAACGTTATAAAATATTGTTTTAAATAATCTTTATCCAAATTGAAGATCTGAACAAAACCCCAATAATACATTTTAACGAACATTCTAATTATTGTAAATATTAAAAGTTTTGAATATATACTTTGAGTATTCATTTAGAGTCTAAAATATCATTTCATCACCGAGGGAAAAAGTACTAAAAGTAATATATTTAAATACTTTTTATTTAAACTTGAAGTAAATAATTATACCCTACACCTATGTGGTACAGGGTATATTAACTTTGTGCATATATTGTAACGCCCCTTAGGAGGCGTTTCCGGTTGATCAGCATCACTACCCGGGTCCGTTTAGCCATGTCCGTCTGTCTGTCTGTCTGTCTGTCTGTCTGTCTGTCTGTCTGTCTGTCCGTCTTGCTGTCTTGCTGACCGAATACAGAATAACTTGAGAAATACTGATCAGAATGCGATGAAATTTCGTCTCAATATATTTTAGCCAAAAGTAGGAACTGAGTTTGAAAATGAGCCAAATCGGTCAACGGACACGCCCACCTCCCATACAAGTCACTTTTATATAACTCTTTCGAAACTAATAACTCGAAAAGTATTCAAGATATAGTTATGAAATTTAAAACGTATTGTTATAATTCATACAAAAATATGTGGTCCAAAAATGGGCGTGATCCGCCCACCTTTTTTTTTTTTCAATATTTCCCGGGTTTTCATAGTGGAAATTTGAACCGTAAATTATTAAAATCAAATCTATGAAATATTATCCTTACAAAATTTTGGAATATAGGCGTGGTCCGCCCATTTACATTTTTCTTATTTTTTGTATTAGTTTTATATACTTTTATATCATGGGGATATATATATATGGGGATATAACATGTAAATTTCTGATATGTGAATAATATTCTGAGGGTGGGGAGGTTCAGTATATTTAAAAACTTTAAAATTAAGGTATGCAAATAAATATCCCACATTAATATCCCCAATAAAGGTGTAGGGTATTCCATAGTCGGGCCCGACCGACTATAAAAATCCGCCCCATGTGACCGAACTTACCCACGTGACCTAACTTTCCCAACTCGTTTTTATTACTTTTATTACGTGGATAATAAAATTTGAAATAAATACTTTTTATTACTTTTTATTACGAAGTTAATCAAATTGCAATATAAGCCCAACATGATAAACATGTCGATTACTTTCTAAAACTATTTATTTCACGTAAAACAGGTTATGTATACACAGATCAATAATTTTTTGACTTCTTTAGAAATTTTTATAAAAATAATGTTCTATAAATTGGATTATTTATAGAATATATAAAATGTTCCAGCATGAACACATATTATATTATTTTGTTCGTGATTGTTTTCAAAAAACATACTTAAATATTGTTAAAAGAAATGTCCATTTCTTTGTTATATATGAATTTAAATTCGAACGTAATAAAATGAAATACTTTTTATTTAATTTGTAATTAAATATACGCGGAATAGCTTTTAAATACTTTTGTAATAAAAGCTATATAATACATTTTATTTAATGTTATTACGTTTTTTTTTCTTAATGGTGATATTGAATTAATATTATACAATCTTTCTTTAGGTACACCTTACAGAAATGATATGAACTGGAAAAAATGAAGTATAATTCTTTATACTTTATACGACATACCATAGTAAAACTCGTTATGTGTGTGTGTGAAATATTTAAAACCGAATTTTCCGCAGTTCTTATATTTTAAACAAATGAAATCGGGTAAGTGTTAATTCATAATATAATTTTTAATGATAATTACAATCAAAAGACCCTGTGGTAAGCGAAAACTTAATTCTGAAACGACTTTGAATTGGTTTAAAACAATTTTGTTTTAATTGATAGTCACATCATAATATATATTCATATACAAAAACCAATATTTGGAAACAAATTCAAATTTGTATATAAAATATTTCTAATATAACCTTATATTATCCATCGTATAACCAATATTCAATCTCCTGTTATTGTTATATCAAAAAGATAACTCGAATGATTAATGGATTTTCTGTATCTACACAAACTATTCTACTTCAGAAATCTGCATATTTAAGCTATTCATAAATGACATTAGCTTCTAAAATAAAAACAACCCCAATACACATTTCTAGTATTATGTATTGAGTGGGAAAAGAGTAGGTAATGCTTTTTATTCTTTTTTTTTTGTTGGTTATAATCTCAACATACGCCGGCTCTCTCTTTTCCTGCAGCTGCTATTTTAGAGATGTAGTATAAAAATTATATTTTTGGGGTACGCGTTGTAAGTTATGAAAAACAGTAAAACTTAAAAACTGCGAGCGCAGGTGAGGGGTGTCGTCTTCTTCCAAATTCGATCGATTTTTGCAATGCTTTCAGCTATTTTTGTTTGTACCCAATGGGCTCCCTCTTGTGTTTTTTTTTAGATAGATACACTACTTATGCTTTCATTTTACGCGAAGACAAAGTTTTGTAAGTTAATGGGATATTTTTGGCAAGCCCGTTTTTAGTTTTACTCAATTGACGTTAAAAAAAAAAATATATATATATGGTCTGCTTTGCAAGTTTTTAGTTAATGAGTTAAATCAAATTATGTAAAAATAAGTGTATAAAAAGTATTTCATATTTTACAAAAACTTTGGGAAAATTGTATATTACTTATTACAATTGAGAAGAGAGTTTAATTGACAAATGTTTAAATTTTTAAATTTCAATATCGAAATAGTCCAATAGACAAATATTTTATTTTGCAAAATATAAAAATAAGGAAATCTATAACATGATTTTTACAAAATAGTCAAAGTATTTAAAATAGTTGTGAGTCTATGCTCATTGTAGAATGAATTTATTTCAACATAATTTTAGACATCAAAATATTAAAAGCTGAGTTAACATAATTTAATATAACAAAGTACAATAATAACAAGTAATAGTATAATAATTAGAATTTGTTAAAGTATAAATAGTGCTGCGCTACATACTCCCCCTCAAAAAGTGCGAAACGTCTCGGTGCACTTTATGCAACAACAAACTTCTTCGGTCTTCCTCTTCTTAAAATGGGATAAATCGGTTGGGTTGATTGATGTTCACGTGGAATGACTGGAGTAAGAGACGATGTATGGAAAACACCAATTGATGAACTATTGTCTGATGTTCTGCCTACTTCGTATGTACTTGTACCTAGACGCTTGAGTATTTTATATGGACCATCTCGTCTGGGAACAAATTTAGATGACAGTTCTTTAGAAGCGTTGCTTAATATGTGTGTTGTAACCCAAACAGAATCACCAATGTTGTATTCCTTCACGAAACGACGTTTTTTATTTGCATGGAAATTATTTATCTGATTTGCGTGTTTATTTTGAGTTTCTGATTCTTTAAGGACTTCTGAAAATATCTTGAGTTGAGGTGTTATTTCTTCAACAAAATTTTCGTTATAAATAATGTTGGACAGATCATGCGATATTTCGATCGGTGTCCTGAGTTCTCTTCCAAAGTTTAGAAAAGCTGCAGTAAATCCAGTGTTGCGACAGACGACAGTATTCATGGAAAAACGGACAGCTGATAAGTACTTGCTCCATGTGTTGTGCTTGTCTCCAACTAGAATTGATAGCCGTGTCTTTAAATCCAGATTTTTTCGTTCGACCATATTACCATAGTACCCTGGATGTGGACCCTTCTGGTGGAATATCCGTGTGCAAACCACCAGCATTTCCTGCATTTTCATTCGACGGAGATCGTGGCAATCTTGATGCTGATGTTGAACGGCGTAATCTTGGCATGATATTTTTTATTTGATAGCAGCAAATTTTCGTATCAAAAAAAAAAATTAAATTTTTTGAATACAAATTCTTTTTAATTTTATTTTATTTTTCGTTGGGCGCCAGTTGTGAGTCTATGCTCATTGTAGAATGAATTTATTTCAACATAATTTTAGACATCAAAATATTAAAAGCTGAGTTAACATAATTTAATATAACAAAGTACAATAATAACAAGTAATAGTATAATAATTAGAATTTGTTAAAGTATAAATAGTGCTGCGCTACAAAATATAAAAAAACTCATTCTAATAATTCCATATTATTAAAACTTTGTCATAGAGCAAAATATATGATATAAAATATATAAAAATAAACCATTTCTTTACGAGTCAACTAATAGACTTTTTTTATTGTGTCTTTTCTTTGTCGATTATACTTTATTCCTATATTTTTATATCCTACACCTATGAGGTACAGGGTATATTAACTTTGTGCATTTGTGTATATTGTAACGCCCCTTAGGAGGCGTGTCCGGTATGGAAAGTATATATATTCTTGATCAGCATCACTACCCGAGTCTGTTTAGCCATGTCCGTCTGTCTGTTCGTCTTGCTGTCTTGCTGCCCGAATACAGAATAACTTGAGAAATACTGATCAGAATGCGATGAAATTTCGTCTCAATATATTTTAGCCAAAAGTAGGAATTGAGTTTGAAAAGGAGACAAATCGGTCAACGGACACGCCCACCTCCCATACAACTCACTTTTATATAACTCTTTCGGAACTAATAACTCGAAAAGTATTCAAGGTATAGTTATAAAATTTAAAAGGTATTGTTAGAATTCACCTTAAAATATGTGGTCCAAAAATGGGCGTGATCCGCCACCTTTTTTTTTCATTATTTCCCGGGTTTTCATAGTGGAAATTTGAACCGTAAATTATTAAAATCAAATCTATGAAATATTATCCTTACAAAATTTTAGAATATAGGAGTGGTCCGTCCATTTCCATTTTTCTAATTCTTTGTATTCGTTTTTTATACTTTTATATCAATTTTTAAATTATGGGGATATAAGATGTAAATTTCTTATATGTGAATAATATTCTGAGGGTGGGGAGGTTCAGTATAATTAAAAACTTTAAAATTAAGATATACAATTAAATATCCCACCAATGGTGTAGGGTATTCCATAGTCGGGCCCGACCGACTATAAAAGTTCACCCCATATGACCGAACTTACCCATGTGACCTAACTTTCCCAATTCGTTTTCTGTCTATTTGTATACACGATTACCCAACAAATCGTTATCAGATTGTGCTGAAATTTTGTTTCAATATGTTTGAGCTCAGAAGTAATACCAAGTTCGGAAATGAGCAAAATCTGTATACGGATACGTCTACGTCTCATACAACAATATCATTAGTAACTCATAAATCGTAAAATGTAAGAGATAAATCAATTAAATTTAAAAGCATAATCGAGATTTACGTGTTCAAACATTTTTCCTCTTGACAAGAGCATTTTAAAATTTGGCATGAGTATTTTAAATTTCTTTATTCTATTAAATATCTCATTAAATCATCCCACTAATATATCCACTAATGGTGTACGTTATTTTATATTCCGGTTCGAACGACTTACCATGTGACTTAACATTGTTTTTTCGTTTTTATACCCTACACTAAGAGTGAAAGGGTATATTAAGTTTGGTACGCTGTTTGTAACACCCAGAAGGAAGCATATATAGCCCATTTTACTGTATACGTGCTTAGGTAAACTTTTTTGGTCAAATATATATTCACTTCATGCTGAAATACATGAAAATAATGTATTCTCTCGAAATGACTTGTGGTTCCCAAAAAAAAAAATCGAAATTCGGTACACCTACCCATTTGTAAATATGGGTATCAAATGAATGGACATTCTTCAGCAATTGAAAGTTTGTAATTATTTTCAGGATTCGTATACTCTGGTGATCAATATACCACTTTGAGTGGTAACCACACATATGGGTATTTATAGTCGGCTTAGACCGACTATAATTTTGATAATACTATCATAATAACACCTACTATAAAATGGCCCTACTTTAAAATTTCCCATGTGATCTAACCTTCCCAACTGATTTCTACTTCAATCCGATAAGAAACATAACAGTGTATAAAACTGGCTTCATCTTGAGTTTTTGCATCACGAGTTCAATTTTCTTTTTAATATAACGTGAGCACTCAGTATTTGCAGCAAACATAATATAAAAAAATTCATTAATTTTATGACAATAATTGGCTGTTACATTCAAATTTAACATATTAGTTTCATATTCGTTTCTTGACTTTAGTTTTTATATTGTTTTTAACATATTTATTTCAAAATTCTGCAAATTCAAATAAATAACATGTAACATAATATGCTTGCTGCAAAACAAAATGCTTCCCAGTGTAAAGTTTTCTTGGAAATCAAAAACTGTTACTCACTTATTTTCTATTAGATATTTCGTTAGTTAGTCATTTTTCCACACAGTCATTTTTCCACATAGAGAATAAAAAATAGTTGCGGTAACTAATTAGACTGTTTAGTTTTTTTTTTTATATTCGAAACAAAAATATTTGCTACTAGCATCAACTACAACGAATATAAAACAGTTTTAGAACACTTTGTTGAGTTTTCCTTCAACTAATTTATAGTAATTTCGTTTGAACCATATGAATTGGTTGGTGCAACAGAATTATTCTTTCTTTCATGAGGCCAAAAAAGATATATCAGTATGCACAAATACTTAAGATGCAAAAGTTTTTATTTGCAATATGTTCAACGGAAACATATAATTTAAACCTGTAGTAAATCTTATTATCTCCCTGCATATGGATAACTCAAATGTGATTCTAAAACTAACACAGTATAGAAATTCGTTGTGGTAACCAACAACAAAACTTTTTCGGTTCTGGCAATCATTTAGTCAGTTCTTATATTCATTCAAACTTTGAAGTATTGTAGTACAACCAATTCAAAACAGTTGTTGAGGAGAAGAGAGGGTATACAAACTTATATATTCAAGCGACAACCGAGTTCCTTCTACCAATTTAAAATCGAATATAGTTGGTTCTTACAACTAACGTTTTCTTTCTTCCAACCTCATGCCAATTGAGGATTTTTCAGTGTGCACGAATACGTAAAATTATAAAGTATTAAGTAAAGAGTTCAATTTTTTCATTGAAAACTTATTTTCAAAATACGTAGCAAACGGAATTTGAATATTTTTGGAACTTATTATGACTCTGCACATGAGAGAAGTCAATTACAATTAATAAAATATACGATATTTTATTTTTGGTGTTTTTTTTTTTAATTTATTATAAATTTTCTTTTATAACAACTTGATCATAAGTGTATCAGGTACCATTAAGTAGACTTTAGATCAGAATTCTTTGTAAATGATGAATCAGGTTGCCTTACGTGTATTCAAAATTAGGATTCCCTTGTCGACCCTGAATCATTATAGGTGGCCTTTGGTAGTGTAGTCTTATCTTATTCGGATCAGAGACGGATAAACTTAACCAATTTCCATTCGGCTTCTTTTACGGATGTTTTGAATAGAGCCCTTTCAAATAAAACATTGTATACATTTGTAAAGCTGATTCCGAAAATGGCAGTTTTGTCAAATTGACTCTAGTTTTTGAGTTATAGTCCATTTTTCAATTTCCCAATTTTTTGGTCTTCTATATGAAATTATCTTTTCGACATTTGTGAAATCTAAAATAATTCAAAATGCTTAAAATTTAAAAAGTTTGTTTTATTTGTATTACAATTTATTTAACAGAACTAAAATTAGAAACATTTTTTTAAACCAATTTTTATTTATTTAAAGTTTTTAATAACATACCGAACATATTACACAATTTCCAATCACTTTACTTTAAATGGACATAGATTTGAAAGTAAGCCTACACTAACCGAACCTATATAGGATTATGTCAGTTAGTCTTTGATAGAGACTTGTTATTGTATTTTGATCATGGGGTGGATGTGCAATAAGGGTAGAGATTTTTTTGTCTTTTAGAATTTAATGATAAACAAAAATATGATATATCGTTATTTAAAACAAAGTCCAAACTATCAAAATTACTAACTTTTTCAAATTGTTCCACTTTTTAAAATATACCTTGAGTATTATTTTATATAATCAGTTTTCAATAGAAATTCTAATGCCCCTAATCTGAAAATATCGTTACTTCAGATATAAAGTATGCCTATTTTTATTGCGTACTCAGTTTTTTCCTATTACATATCATTTTTGAGAGAAACTCGGGTAAAAACGGCATTTTAATTATTAACAGTTTTTGATGGAAACTATCTTGATAGAGCATATTTTAAAAACGAGAACCGATACAAAAAAGTTACTAATTTTCATCGTTAGTTTGAACTATGTTCTGCAAAACCATAAATCATTTTTTTATTTAATATTAGATCAAAAATCTTAAAAAATCGTCCAAAAATAGTCTAAAAAAATCAAAAGTTTTTGAGTTTAGTTTAAAATAACTTAAAAATCTATTGGAATAACAATATTTATAGGTATACTGTAATTAGTCTTGACAATTAAAAGAAAAATTGCATTTACAATTTTTTGGAAAACTGGTTGTGTGAGGGCCTGTATTTTTTTACTTGTAATTTCTAAAAAGTGGATGAAAAGGGTCTAAAAATTTGAGAGCTATTTTTTTTTTAAACGTTACGTAATAGAAAAAAACTGAGTATGCAGTCAAAATCAGCAATCGCGAATTATATAGAAATGATGTATGGGATGTCCATGGCAATTTTGTTTTCTCGTTTTGTTGAGTAGTGCACCCAGAAAAAAATTCTATATAAATAATAGTTTTTTTACTATTAAAAAAAGTCAATAGGATAAATTATAATTTTAATTGGAAAATACCATTAAATACTAGAAAATACCATGACATTGCCATTGAGTTTATATGAAAAGTTTTATTTTTTGTATACTATTAAATCAATAATTGTCCTATTGACCAATTTTAATGGGATTTGAGGGAATTTTTTGATGTTTGAAATGTGCTTAAATATAAATATTTCAAATGTATCTTGTTATAAAGATTCAAAATTTGCATTTTAATTGGATTTTGAGTTGACTCGAAGTTGTATGAAGAAAATTGACCCTATTAGGGAAGAAATGGTCAAGGGAAATGGAAAAAAGATCAGTTCTCTATCAGTGGCCCTAGTACAAGTTCTACTATGGTAGGGAGATGATGATAATTCCTATTGTATAAAATTTATATCATTTTTGAGTTTCTCAAGTGCTAAGGTCATATGTATATGAAGTATTGTAGTAGAGTTTAAAGTTACCAAATACCGTTTTAAATTTCTTGTATGTATATTTGGGGCTGGGCACCATTTTTGACTGTATAAAATTGTCAACTATTTCTTTTATTATATATTTTTTTTTGTTATAAAACTGCAGTTATTTATTTTTGTAAACAACTTCATTCCTTAGATAATACTTCTTATGTACATAATACATGCATGTTCGTTTTGTACTTCTTAAACGATACTAAGTTTAATTTTAGTTTCATGAAAATATGTTCAAGCTCTAAAATTATATTTTTTCATTCACATATTTTATCGGTCAAATACTTCTTGAGCTCGTTCTTTTATCTGTGAATTGTAAGTAATGCAAGTTGTTGCTGTTTTCTTTTTTCAAATAATCTTTTGCAAATAAAGTTTGCAACATTACAACAATTATAGTAGATACTGCAAACTTGAATTTTTTGTGCTTGAGTTTGAGCTAAAATTTTCTTCAGCAATTCGATTACAAAAGTCGACGAACTAAGGGTTAACATAAATGAGTTTCACACGCATAAAATGGATACTTTTAAATTTTAGTTTTATTTTTTAGTTATTCCTTTAAAAAAAAGTATCAGATTACAAGAACTATAGGGTGTTTTAATAACTACAGCTAACAGCAAAATAGTATCTATATTAATATCTATGTGGAAAAAAAAATATAGAATATCAGGTGATCTTTTATTTTATAGGGTTTTTGTAGAGTGCAGAATTTTAGCATTTGGTTGGTACCAAAATGTATAAACATTGTGTATTTAAGTTTTTTTTTGTTGTATTTTCTAGAATTTTTTTTTTTTCATCTTTGTCTGTTGTACTTGTTGTCTTTGTAGGTTCAATGACCATCCGAAAGAACTGCTGCGTGAATGGCTGATTAATCTGAACCAAAAAAAAAAAAATAAATTAAATAAAAATACATAAAATGCCTCATTTGTTGTTGTGTGTGCTGTTCTTCGCACATAGTACAGTAAAATTTGTTTTGTTAATAATTTTAAAATTTCAGATCTATTTGTATTTATTTTGAGATGAACTCATTAAAATGTATTTAGTTCACATATACATGTGAAGAAATAGATAGACTGCTTTCTATACGTACAGAATGTGACTTTTAATCATATGGCCCATAATACGTACCATTAATTTGCTAAAGATTTCATTTCCAACTTGACGAATAATAAAATATAAAATTAATTGTGACTGCAGATAGTCAACGATGTGTTTTTATATATATTTACGTACTCAGTAACATAACTATGTATCTGACAAATTAACCAACAAACAAACAATAAATGATCGTCCCTAAAACTAGAAATTATGATTTAACTGAAATTCATCTGTAAATGTTAAGCAACAGCAAAAGAAACCAAATTAGTTTTATACTATAGTACTATTCTAAAATGGTTCTATTTAAAAGTTGTTTGTGCCAAGACATTTAATGTTTATAGCAAGTATTTGTGTTTTTACGTATGTGCCAAACATTTGTGGTTTACTCCGATTAATAATAAAAAAGAACCTAGTCAAAGCTGTTTCACTATTGGAGTTGTGTATGTTAAAATTGTACTCGAATTCGGATTCGGCATACAGTTTTATGCCGAATCCGTGCGGCGGCGTTGTGAGAGCTTTTCATATGCAATGTTTGACTATCGTGGGTTTGGCATTGACTGGCTAGAGGTAACGTAGTATAGAAAAATGTTTTCCATGAGTGACAGTCGCTGGGTTCGAACTCGGCACCGTTCGGCTCGTAGTCCAATGCACTAAGCAATCAAGCCACCTAGCGCAGTGTGCCCAAACGCTATAAAATTGTATGAAATTCATTTTTTTCGGAACCACTCAACAGATTTTAAAAAATTAAAAAGTATTGCATAGAGAACTATTGAGAGTATGTTTTAAAATTGGAGATTGTATCTTTAATGCTTATGTAGATAAAAGTCAGTAAAGTTGATATTTTTTTTCTCTAAAATTGTATGAAATTCATTATTTTCGGAACCACTCAACCGATTTTAAAAATTTAAAAAGTATTGTATAGAGAACTCTTGAAAGAACTTAAGTATTGAAATTGGAGGGTGTATCTTTAATGGTTATGTAGATAAAAATCAGTAAAGTTGATATTTTTTTCTCTCTAAAATTTTATGAAATTCATTATTTTCGGAACCACTCAACCGATTTTAAAAATTTAAAAAATAGAGAACTCTTGAAAGAACTTAAGTATTGAAAGTATTGTATAGAGAACTCTTGAAAGAACTTGAGTATTGAAATTGGAGAGTGTATCTTTAATGGTTATGTAGATAAAAATCAGTAAAGTTGATATTTTTTTCTCTCTAAAATTGTATGAATTTCATTATTTTCGGAACCACTCAACCGATTTTAAAAATTTAAAAAGTATTGTATAGAGAACTCTTGAAAGAACTTAATTATTGAAATTGGATAGTGTATCTTTAATGGTTATGTAGATAAAAATCAGTAAAATTGAGATTTTATCATGAAAAATCTTTCAAAAATTCAGAAAAATCCCAATGTTATCCGATTTTAAAAATTCTTTGCATTTTTGTCAAATGCTTACATTAAGAAGTAAAAAAATATGCTCACTTGAGAAAATATCTTTTTTTAGTTTTAAAGATATATGAACATTAACTATTTTCATCAACTATTTTTCAAGACTTTTCTTTTCATATTTATACATAGATAATACATTTTACTTTGAAACCAAAATATTTGTATACACACAAAAAAAGGATTGTTTAAGAATTATTTGCCGTAAACAATCAAATGTTTGTAGTGAGAACTAATTGTTTACACTGAAGACTTATAATTCTATATAAAATAATGATTGTTTCCTGCAAATTATAAGTATTTGTAACATATAGTAATTTATTTGTCGTAAACACTTTAATTGTTTACAGTAAGTAAGTGTTCAATTATAATAGTGTTCAATTATAATAGTGTTCAATTAATTATTCGTCCTAAACACATTCAATACTTATTTTAACTACTGCATCTATTTGTTTTAAATGGTAAATTTTAATTAGTGTTTCGAACAAACACTTGTCAGTTGCCTCAAATATTAATTATTTAAAATGTTTGCTCGTAACATTTGTTTAAGAGAAAGTATTTGCCCTAGTATTTCCGAAAGCAATCATGTCGTTTTTAGTGCTGTGCCGAACCTCACGCAACGTGCAACGTTTATCGCCAGAACTCACATTCGACTCAGACAAATTAACAGGCTTTGTGTAATAGTCATTGGAGATCTTGAAGAGTTTGAAGCAGTTCGTTTAATATTTGTATTCGATTTTATTTAAGGTTTTTAATTATAAATTCCACTCCATGGCTAAATAAGTAACAACCAAATATTTTCAATGCATGCATGTGGCTGTGTGGAATGTGGATTCAGTTTGGAAGCAATAGAAGTATTTATGAGAAACACATTTCTGTAATCAAAAGTGTTTCCAGCAAAAGAGATTAAAATTTATATAGTTTGGTACAAATATTACAATTGTTTGCAATTAATAATTTAAGCATTTGCTACAAATCATTTAAATTGGTTGTTGCAAATAATATTTCAAACACTTCAAGTATTTGTTTGCAATATTGTTGGCACCAAACAAGATATTTTTTGTGTGTAGGCATTTTTAACACTGAAAACCATTTTTAAATATGTCCAGTGGTTTAGTATATAGAAAATTATAAATTGGAATTTTTTTTGTGTTTTTCAAATTTTTTGTATTTTTGTAAAATTAGACTATTACTCAAATCTCTATAATAATGTTTCTTCTTTTGCTAATATTGGGTTATGTTATATTATTTTGATAGATAACATTACTGAGAATCTTTTAAAAGAATTTTGATTTATTTTTATTTAATTTGACCCCCCAAGTCCAAAGTCAAAATTTAAGTATGTCATTTTGATGATGAATTATTTCTACTTATTTTTTAAATGATTATTGCAATTATTAGGCATGTTCCTTGTGGTAAATACTTCTTTTTTTAGTTATATGAAAATTATATAAAAATACGGAAAAAAGTTTTGTATAAAGTACATTTAAAGATGTTGATTGTGTAATTTTTGTCGAATGCTTGAAACAACACCTTTATTTGGTACAAAAACTATAGTCGTTCATAACAAATATATCAAGTGTTTGTCAGAAACAATGATATTTCAATGTATTCCTTTAGAAAAATTGAATCAGTACGACTTTAAATGTTTATGGTTGACAAATATTTGTATAAAAAAGAATTTGTCAGAAAAAAAATTCATAATTTCTATACATAAAACAAATGTTTTTGTAAATACTAAATTCGATTGCAACAACAATTATCCTAAAATTTTTTTTTATATTGTTTTTTCGTTCATGTGTAATTATTGGAATCATAATGTATTTGCTAGAAACATTATCGTAAACTAATGACATGAATGTATTAATTATTCCACTTGATTATATTATGTTTGCGTTGAAATTGATAGCATTTAGGTACTTACCTTTAAAAATTCATATTATCAAATATATTTCATATATTTAATTTGTATAATAGAATTCCTTGAAATTAGAATACGTGTAAAAAAAATTAACCTTTTATATGACTGACGCATGTTAACTATAATGACGTTTTTTAAGAAAAAGCGTCAACGACTCTATTTCATGCAGAGGTTTTTCTATTTTTAGAATAATGTACGAGTTCTTATATACGCTAAATATTAAAATACACGTGTATCCCAGTTTTTCTGGATCAAAAAGTGTTACAAAGCATATCAAATTTACGGTCGAACAATTGAAAAAAGTTAAATTTACTTTATAGCTGAGACATTACACCCAGAAAAAAATACTATATAAATAATAGTTTTTTACTATTAAAAATAGTTAATAGGATAAATTATTATTTTAATCGGAAAATATCATTAAATACTAGATAATACCATGACATTGCCATCGAGTTTATATGAAAAGATTTATTTTTTGTATACTATTAATTCAATAATTGTCCTATTGACCAATTTTAATGGGATTTGAGAGATTTTTTTTTCTGGGTTTACTGGGTATGAATATGAAAGTCGTTTATAGCTTTTGTTTGCATTTAAAAAAATTGATTTTATTTTTAAAATATCTCATAGTACAATTTCTTATTTGAAATAAAACGTTTAAATGAATTGATATTGGAACTCCCTTTTTATATTCATACTCAGAGATATCTCACACCCAGAAAAAATACTATATAAATAATAGTTTTTTACTATTAAAAATATTCAATAGGATTAATTATTATTTTAATCGGAAAATACCACTAAATACTAGAAAAGACCATGACATTGTCATTGAGTTTATATGAAAATTGTTATTTTTTGTGTACTATTAAATCAATAATTGTCCTATTGACCAAAAAAATTCCCTCAAATCCCATTAAAATTGATCAATAGGACAATTATTAATTTAATAGTATACAAAAAATAAATCTTTTCATATAATCTCAATGGCAATGTCATGGTATTTTCTAGTATTTAATGGTATATTCCGATTAAAATAATAATTTATCCAATTGACTATTTTTAATAGTAAAAAAACTATTATTTATATAGTATTTTTTTCTGGGTGTAGTTTTTGGTACTCGTCTATTTTTTCCCTATTATATTAGGGAAAATATCTACTAAAGTTGCTCTACATTGGCTGTCATTGTAAAAGCAAATTCAATCCAAGGTAACACATAATTCACATTATTTTGTATAAAATTTATTTACGAAAAAATATCATGAGAAATTTACCCTAATAGGATATACTTACATGATCATGGCTCGATAATATTGGTCATACAACAAATCGGGTTATGATAGGCTTAAAATACAATGATTCCCGATCATTGTCTTAGCACACATTTTACTAGGAATAGACTATAAATCTTACAACAATATTATCGATTTGAAGTCATTTATGTTAAGAGAACTCCTGATAAATATGTGGAGAGATAGTCTTTTCAGAGATCCACCTTTTCCCTAGTAGAAATTTTGATAGGGTCATGGTCATGAAGTGATCATGTCATTATTTGAGATGATCGGGATATGACGAGGCCCATGTTGTCTTTGTAACGCAGTGTCCTGATCATGTACTGACCTCAGGCCATGATCATGTACTGATTGGGCAATTCCTATTTTATTATTTACCCGACAATTGCCTTGTCAGAGCCCCAGGGGTTTTCTCATTAAAACTCGATCATTGCCCGATGCTAATTTCGTTATGAGGAACCAATAATGTTGCTATTATCGGGAACATTGACTATTTAGATAATGTAAACCCTGGTATGGTAAGCATGATAAGGGCATGCAAAGGCAATGATCATATTTTCCCTAATAGGGCTTACCCAACGAAAACCCGATCATTTCCCGGTGGCGTATCGGGAAAATTTCTACTAGGGTTTGAATGCTCAGTTCAAAAGTTATTGGCCGATTCACTATCATCCAAAGATATATTTTTAAACCATATCATTTTACAGTCTTGAATGCTGCGCAGTATGACTGTTATGATGGTATCAAATTTATAAGTAATTCAATTAAAAAAATTAAATTAGATGAATTTTTAATTTTATCAATACGATTCATTCAATTGTAAAGGTATTAAAAATAGTAAGAAAACTTATAAGTAACAAAAGTACAACTACTATTTAGCTATCATCGAAACAACTGATTATTTTTACGTGTACTTTGAATCTCTGAAATTGTCGTTGTCGTAAAATTAAACCTGAATTTAAGAATATTTGATTTTATACAAATTTGAATATTCCAAAATATTCAGATGAGTACATGATTACACTGTTACAAGGATTTTAATATGAAATGAAACCTACTGTTTCTGGTGGATTCGGTCTCCTGATTCTAGAATTTGCCAGTACAAAATCTGTGTGTCGAGAGAGTAATTTATCACAATTGAAATTGAGAAAATTACAATTGAATTCAGTGACAAAAACCCTTTGGGAGACTTTTTAAAATAGCGATTTCGGTTCCAACATAAAACCAGTTGGGAAGATTAGATCACATGGGAAATTTTAAAGTAGGTTTTCTTATGTTAGTTAGGATTATCAAAATTATAGTCGGTCTACCGTTACCATTCAAAGTGGTATATAGGTTACCAGGGAATACGAATCCTGAAAATAACTACAAACTTTCAATCGCTGAAGATTTACCATTCATTTGATACCCATATTTACAAATGGGTAGGTGTACCGAATTTCGATTTTTTTTTTGTGAACCACAAGTCGTTTCGCGGGAAAACATTATCTTCATGTATTTGTACATGAAGTCAATATATATTTGACCAAAAAAGTTTACCTAAGCACGTAAACAGTAAAATTGAGCTGTAGATGTAAATTTTATATGAGGTATTTGAATATAAATGGTCAGATCACAGGTCACAATGAAACGATCTAGCCATTTTTTTCGCACATACAGCGTAGGTATATAAGTAATCTAAGTTATCAGTTTCATTTATCTAACTCTTCAATTTTTTAAGTAGTAGGGATTTCAACGACAAACAGACAGACGGACAGACAGACAGACAGACAGACAGACAGACAGACAGACAGACAGACAGACAGACAGACAGACGGACGGACGGACAGACAGACAGACGGACAGACAGACGGCCAGACAGACGGACATAGCTAAATCGACTCAGGAGGTCATGCTGATGAAGAATATATATACTTTTCCATACCGGAGATGCTTCCTTCTGTGTGTTACAAACGGCGTACCAAATTGAATATACCCTTTCACTGTTAGTGTAGGGTATAAAAATTTTAGGATTCTTATGCCGATTCCAAAAATCGAAACCGATTCCCATTTATGCTGCCCGTTATTAAACGATTTCTGTATGTACCGTTGACGTGATAAATAATATTTAAAGAATATTCAATTTCTTTGTTATTTTCATTTTATTTGTTACAAATTTCATAAGGAAACTCTCAATATCTTTTGCAAATTTCTTAGTTTCAATTCAATTTGGAATTTTTTCAATTTCAAATTAAAAAATCTCGATTCTTTTTGGAATTTTCTCTATTTTAAACATAATGCTAAACACAATAATACGTCACGGAATATATTTTCATACCAAATATGCAGTATATATTTTACAAATTTGTTTATTTTGCATTTTTTATATCAAATTTTCTAAAAATTTCTGTTCAGTCGCTTCGCTCAGACACAGTCCTCTTTTTGCCAATTATTCGTAGGACAAGGTTCATATTTTACTTTGATAAAGTTTACATCTGCAACATGTCGAAATCGGGCTATACCAAAAATGGCCTTGATACTTTATATCAACTTTTTGCAAAATATCGTGGTGGGCAAATTCTGAATACGCAGCAAGAATCAGGAGACCGAAATCTACTAGAAATGTTAAGATTCATTTGGGTGGAATCCAACAACCCTCAATTTGTAGAACAGTGTAATCAAATAAGCTCTATTTTGAATTTTAAAAAGGGTCGCAGGTGACATATGAAGTAAAAAAGTGGATCGCGAAATAAAAAAGTTTGGGAACCACTGAGGTTTGTGGAGCATTTCATGAAAATTACCCGTTGTTTTAATGAAAGTTTTTACCTAAGTTTCAACATATTTAATTCTCAAAATTAGAATATTTGACTTATAAAAAAATATGGCTAAAAATATGAAATATTTTTGAAAAATACTTATTTATATAACAAAATTAATGATAAATCAAATGTAGTTTGTTTGAACATTTTCGACAAATTAGCTTATTTCAAAAAATAGGTTGATGTTTAGAAAGTTATTTCTTAGTTTACAATTGTTGTTTTGTAACTCAAAATAAGATTAATATTCATAGCAAATATCAGAGTCGAGGTATAGAACATATCATTTTTAATATGCTTATATAATTGATCTATACGGAAATGAATCTGTGTTTTGTAGCAAATTAACTAATTTTAACTAATGAAATGATTAATATAATATAAGTAATTTCTAAATTTACAATAAAATAATGTTTACATTTAATTTGAAATATAAAATTTTTATGCATTATAGTTATTTCTATATCAAATTTGTGATATATAATATGTGTTTTTTGTGATACACTTTTGACAATTTGGATAATGTGAACTTTTGAGTGATTTTTGACTAAGTTTTACTTAATAACATACTGTGTGTTTTACAACTCAAAATAAGTTTATTTAACATACAAAATATATCGAGGGCTTATATTCAATACAGTCTATCTACAAAAACACAGTTTTTCAGGAGAGCGAAAAAACTGATTAAATCGCAAACCATGAAAGTGGCGATCAATTTTTCTTCTACAATATTAAATACAAATTGTCTTTAATTGATACAATTAAAAAAATTCAGCAATTTCGCGCTATTCGTCGTGCTAGATAGAGATAATTGCTATTCAAATGTGATAAATGTCTATGAAAAATCGAGCAGATAGAGCATATTGCACAATATTGTAGTGGAGATAGATCAGAAAATATTCTTGGAATCAGAGATTTGTTAATTTTTTTATATCCTGGTGTTACCTAAAGAAAATTTACCGACTAATTTTTGTTCTACCATGTTCTGTTCAAGAGGTATATGATGGTTAAAGGGGTTAATATTCCGTAATCTAACCCGACATTTTTTAAACATTAAAATAAAAAAAACTAGTTAACTGTGTATCGCTATTTAAAAATCATGAATGTTATCCTAAATATTTAAACTAATATCCTATTTCGGAGGATATGGATGTATTGACCTCTTAAATATCATACGAATCCTTAACATATCTGAAAACTTTCTTTAAAAATAGCACTAAACTTCTTGTCTGGAAATACCATAAAGGTAATGGTACAAGCTATATTTCCTCAGTACAGACTAAATTCAAATTTCGTCCTTTAAGGCTTCATATTTGAACAGGAAATATCTTTGAAAAGTTAGTTTTCGTATACGAAAAATTATTTTTAGTAGTTGCTATGGATTCTATGATATTGTATATCCATTGAGAAAATGTGACGTCATCCTTCGTCAACCGATTTCACAGTTTTAACATAGATTTTATATCCTTTTTTATACAAATTGAGTCGATTCTTTGTGAGTTAGGATGGACTAGACCCACGGATAGACAGGACGAAATTGACTCATAAAATTACGCTTAAGATGAACATATATGCTACTCCATACTTGGAAGGCTTATTTATAGTTATTATAAACTTTAAGCAAAAATTGTGTGTAGATAGACACTATTGCATTCATTAAAAATCATTCATGTAGATAGATAAATTATTAAAATGAAAATATAACAGTAATAGAAATATTGTTTTGGTTCTAAATTAATGTCATAGATGCAGGGGTGATCAGTGAAGATTTCAGCATCAAAAACTCATTTTCGTCAAAATTGCAGATAGGCAGTATTGAATATAAGCCCTCGATATATAAAATACTTGTGTAAAATATTTATTTCTTATACGAAAATGAATGTCATTTGAAATGTGTTGTGTGAAATCAGGTAATTTGTTGTTTTTAAGTAAATTTTTGACTAGTTTTTTTTTCGAAAAATTTGTGTTTTGTGTTTGAAATTTGCATCTCAGATCTAAATTACAAATTAGAATTTTGAAATATAAAACAAAAACTATTTTAAATGTTACCAAATTTGTGATACCTATTATCTGGAAAAATATCTAATTTTAGATTCTAATTAATATTAAGAAAGTAACTACTTAATGTCAAATATTAATTTGAATTAAACTTACCTTTAGTTTTGATTTTGTTGTTTATTTCAATTTTGATTTAATTTTTTATAAACTTTGTCACTTTGTTGTTGTCCGTCTTTAGTGGTTCTTGAGTTTTTATGCACTTTATTTAACTGAGTGCATTTAAGCAATATAGTTTTTAAAATTAAGCATTTTGCAAACTATTGTCAATTATTTTTGATGATTTTAGAAATGTTTTAATTTTTGTTTGAAGATCGCTGTTGATCCGTGCGCTGTTTAAATTCACATTTTCACTGAGATAAAACTGAGTTTCTGGAACCAGCGGTAGACACAATTTTAAAAATTATATTAATTATTTTGAATTATTTTAAAACAGATGCAGTTTTTTTTTCCAGTTTTTATAATTTTTGTTTTTTTCTAATTTTGTTTTTTTTTTTTAGTTTTTTTATAACTTTTTTAAAAGTTTTTTTCGTAACGTTACTTTTTTTTCACTTTTTTAACGGCGTATTTTTAAAAATGTTAAAATTTTTATTGAAGAAAAAAAAAATTTTTTTTTTTCAAAATTTCTATTAGATTCCAATAGAAATTTGCTATTTGCAAAATTTTGCACAATTACTATAGATAGATGTGTGTTTGCTCGGAAACAAAATTACTCCGTGTGACAGTTCAAAACACGACCAATCCAAAAGCTTTCTGTTCTTCGTCTAAATGGATCTGAATTAAACCAAAATTATTTTGGCAAAGTTTTTTGGGTTTTCGAAGCGCAGCTGAAACTGAAGCTGCCAAACCGAACCGAACTGAACAGAACCGAACAGAGTAGAATAGCGTAGCGTAGAGACGAGTAGAGACGAGTCAAGCCGAGCTGAGCCAAGAGTAGTGCAACACAGTGATGCACAACACATGACAGACGATGGAGTAGAGCGGCGAGGAGTAGAGAAGTGTATAAAGTGTAGAAGAGTGAAGTAGAGTTGCGTAGTGTAGTGGCAGAGAAGTGTAGAGTGGAGTAAAGAAGTGCAGTGCAATGCAGTAAAGTGTGGAGCAGAGAGGAGAGCGCGTCGTACAGATCCTCCACAACATGGAGCCGCGTGATATTGTTGTGTGCTGCGTGCGTGAATGCGTGCGTGCGTGCGTGTATGTGTGTTCGTGTGTGTTTGGTGACTCGGATGTTGCGGACGCTGGATGCACTCGATGCGATGCGATGCCATACGAACGAAGTGTTTTGTGTTGTTGCAAGTTTTCGTTAATTTAGTAGGTACGTAATATCAGTCAGAGTTCTTTTGCGCTTTCGTTTTGTTTCTTTGTGGTTTTTTTTAGTTTTTTTCCTTTTTTCGCTCTTTTTATTTACACTCTATCTATCCACCGAAAAATGCACATTTCGCTCACTCATGCCAACTCACGTCGACTCAAACTCAACTGTAACTCAACTCGAGCCGCTGACTCCGCTCCGGCTCAAATGCGTTGCACAGTGCGCTCGCTCGTATGGTGGCATTTGTCCTCTATCGATATTCGTTCGTTGCTCGCACAAAAAACAACAGCAACGACAGCAGCAACAACAAAATGTAAAATACAAAAAAAAAAAAAAAAACAAATAAAAATAAAACCAAAAACCCGAAAAAATGCATAAAAATCAGCCCAAAAACAGAAAAAGGCGCAACATAGCAGCAGGATGGTCAAAATAAAACAACAACAACAACAAACACACATTCGGAGTGAGCGGCGTGGAGCGCGCTCTGTGCGCTTTAGTTGCGCCCAGGTGCGGCATGGCGCGGCGCTGTGTGGCGCTCGTTTCGGGGTCGCATTGCATCGCATCGCATAGCCCGCCGCATGCATTTTTGATGACATCGGCCGTCAGCGTCAACATCATTGACGCAGCGACGCGACGCAAAGCAATGCAACGCAGCAAACGCATCAGCATGGCCACTACAAATTTAGTGCAATAAATAAAAATTGCAAAACAAAAAAAAAAAAAAAAATTATAAAAAAAGTACAAAAAAAATAAAAATGACAAAAAGTTAATGCGAAAAATGCACAAACACCAGTTGCTGGAGCCGCGCAACGCGACGCATGCAACACATTAATGTGTGTGCGTTCGTTTAATTTCGTCGTCGTCGTAGTCGTCGTCCTCCTCGTCTATGTGTGCGTCTGATGGCCCAGCAGTGCAGTGCAGTACGATGCAGTGCAGTTTGTGCAGGACATGTGTGCGTTGCATTGCATCGCATTGCGTTGGTCGGCTCAACATTTCGGGGCTGCCTAACACACACGCACACAAACGCGCACGCATAGGCTGGTTTTTCGATTTTTTGGTTGGCTATCAAAGCCACAAAAAAAGCGTACATCATTTATTTTTTTTGTTTTTTTTTTTGGTTTTTTTGTTTTGTGTTTTTTTTTTTTCAAAACAGCCCCTGTCTCCACGCAATCCGTTGCCGGGCCAACCCCAGAGCAGAGTGGGGTCTCTGGCTGATGTGGCGCTATTGAAGTTACCATGGAACAAACTTCAAAAATTAAATAATCATTTTCTATTAGTGCTGAGCAAAAGCTAGAACACGAAGTCTTGTCCTTGGTCGTTTTCTTGCATAGTCGTTCTTGTTATTGGAGGTTTCAGTCTTGTTCTTACCAGAAGATTCTAGCAGTTTTTAGGAGACAAATTATTTTATACGAAAAAATTAATAGTAGACCTACGGGTAAATGTGCACTAGACTGACAATGGTTTTTTAATAAAAAAAATCATCGAGTTTGATTTTGAAGGTCATCCCCTAGAAATGGTGTATTGAATGAGAAAATCGATGTGGAGAATTTTCAGCGAAATCCGAATATCGGAAATGGACCCGCCAGGACCTCACAGTAGGCGTTTTCGTACCTAAATCTACAATTTCAAAATTGAATTGAAATGACGTCCCTTAAACGCAATAAAAATTGTATTAGCTTTTCAACAAACTATAAACGAAAAAAATCGGATAAAAAATACAGAAGTAGTGATTATTTAAACAGGCATCCTTCGTCTTTTATTTTCATTAGTTACGCAATACAAATGTAAAATTGTCGATTTAGGTACGAAAACACATACTTTGAGGTCACGGCGGGTGCATTTCCCATATTCGGATTTCGCTTCACATCGATTTTCTCATCCAATAGAGCATTTCTAGGGGGTGACCTCCTCTCGATTTGAAATCATGATTTTCCATTGTCAGTCTAATGTGCAGGTGACTGGCGAAGTAGTGACAGTAAATGGTTTTAGGTCTAAACTTTAAAACTCTGACACATTCTAATATGCACTCAAATTGGTGATCACTCCTGCTTTGTATTAGAGGTATTCAGCCATCCCGTCCCAACGGGATGGTGGTCGATCCGGACAGAACAAAAACGGCAATGCATATATGAAAATTCCAAAATATCACCAAATTTTGCGTACAAATTATTTTTCGAATTATTAAAAAAAAAAAAATAGTTGAAATCATGTGCTTTCTTTGTTTATTTACACTGTGATCCTAAAGTTTATAGTTTTATCATAATAAATCACAGAAATATTCCGTTTAGAAATTATCACTACGATTTTTTTTCTAAAATACTTTTTGCGTACAAATTATTATTTTTTATTATTTTTTTGAATTATTTAAAAACATAGCTGAGATAACGTATTTTATTTTTGTATATGGATACTTTGTTGTTAAAGTTTATAGTTTTATAGTATTTCGTACCCGGGCTGGGCAACGGAATTTGATTTTTTTTGTTTAACCCTTTTTGCAAGACAGCTGTTCATTTTATTTTTTTTTGTTTGTTTCGTTTTTTGCTCTTATTTTTATTTATGTTGTAGTCATTTGTGTATTCCCGTTTTTGTCTTTGCTATTATATTGGTTTTGATTTTTCCTTTTTTGAATTT
Source organism: Dryomyza anilis (assembly GCA_951804985.1). Taxonomy (NCBI): domain Eukaryota; kingdom Metazoa; phylum Arthropoda; class Insecta; order Diptera; family Dryomyzidae; genus Dryomyza; species Dryomyza anilis. The sequence goes on along the minus strand of OX638130.1, from coordinate 97,520,209 downwards.
GTTTGTTTCTGTTTTTGCTTTTGATTTGGTTTTGATTTTTTGTGGTTTCGTGTTTTTGTGTTTTAAATTTTTTTTTGCGTTTTGGTTTTTGTATTTCTGCTTTTGAGTTTTTGATTTTATGTGATGAAGCCATGTTTTTATTATTATGATTTTATTTCTGTTTTTGCTTTTGTGTTTTAGATTTGATGTTTTTGAATTTGTTTAGGATTTTTGCTTTTTTGTATTGTGTTTTTCTGTTTTTTTGTTTTAGTTTCAGCGTTTTTATTTTGTTTTTGCGTTTTGGTTTTTGTGTTTTTGTTTTGTGAATTTGCTTTTATTTTTGTGTTTTTAACTTTGTTTTATTAAGTTTGTGTTTTTGATTTTGTGTTTTGCTTTTGTGATTTTGTTTTTAGTGTTTTTAATTTTGATTTTATTGTTGTTTTTCTTTATGTGTTTTTGCTTTTGGTTTTTGTTAAGCTATTGTTTTTGTGTTTTCGGTTTGGTTTTTATGTTTTTTGATTTTGTTTTTATATTTTTGTTTTTTAATTATGATTTAATTGTTGTTTTTGTTTTCCTTTATGTATTTTTGGTTTTTGTTAAGCTATTGTTTTTGTGTTTTTTGATTTTTCTGTTTTTTGTTTTTTGATTTTGTTTTTGTATTTTTGTTATTAATTTTGATTTTATTGTTGTTTTTGTTTTCCTTTATGTGTTTTTGCTTTTGGTTTTTGTTAAGTTATTGTTTTTGTGTTTTCGGTTTGGTTTTTCTGTTTTTTGATTTTGTTTTTGTATTTTTGTTTTTAATTTTGATTTTATTGTTGTTTTTGTTTTCCTTTATGTGTTTTTGCTTTTGGTTTTTGTTAAGCTATTGTTTTTGTGTTTTTTGATTTTTCTGTTTTTTGTTTTTTGATTTTGTTTTTGTATTTTTGTTATTAATTTTGATTTTATTGTTGTTTTTGTTTTCCTTTATGTGTTTTTGCTTTTGGTTTTTGTTAAGCTATTGTTTTTGTGTTTTTTGATTTTTCTGTTTTTTGTTTTTTGATTTTGTTTTTATATTTTTGTTATTAATTTTGATTTTATTGTTGTTTTTGTTTTCCTTTATGTGTTTTTGCTTTTGGTTTTTGTTAAGCTATTGTTTTTGTGTTTTTTGATTTTTCTGTTTTTTGTTTTTTTATTTTGTTTTTCTATTTTTGTTTTTAATTTTGATTTTATTGTTGTTTTTGTTTTCCTTTATGTGTTTTTGCTTTTGGTTTTTGTTAAGCCATTGCTTTTGTGTTTTCGGTTTGGTTTTTTCGTTTTTGTGTTTTTACCTTTGTTTTTGCTGTTGTGTTTTTGTATTTCTCTTTTTTATTTTGTGTTTTTGCTTGTTTTCACATTTTGATATGAAATTCGATTAATATATGGAACATACCTGTTGAACATGTTTGTTATTGACTGAACCTTCGGGTGCTGAAAAAGATGATGATGCTTCTATTCTGTTTTTGCTTTTGATTTTGTTTTGATTTTTTGTGGTTTCGCTTTTGTTTTTGCGTTTTAAATTTTTTTTTTTAGCGGTTTGGTTTTGTTGTATTTTTGCTTTTTTAATTTTGTTTTTAATTTTATGTTTTGGCTTTTGTTTTTGTATTTTTGATTTTATTTCTGTTTTTGCTTTTGTGTTTTAGATTTGATGTTTTTCATTTGTTTTTGAATTTTTGCTTTTTTAAAATTATGTTTTCTGTATTTTTGGTGTAATTTCTGCGTTTTTTTTGTTATGTTTTTGCTTTGTTTTTGTTTTGTCAATTTTCTTTTGTTTTTGTGTTTGTAACTTTGTTTTTGATTTTGTGTTTTAGTGGTTTTGTGTTTTTATTTTTGATTTTATTGTTGTTTTTGCTTTTGGTTTTGTTTATGTATTGTTATTGCTTTTGTGTTTTCGGTTTGGTTTTTGTGTTTTTTGATTTTGTATTTGTATTTTTGTGTTTTTGCTTCCGTGTTTTTGTTTTTTGCTTTTATTTTTTGTTTTTGTTTTTCTGTTTTTGATTTTGATTTTTACTTTATATTTGTTTTCGCGTTTGTTTGTTGTTGTGATTTTGCTTTTGTTTTTGTGTAATTGTTTTTGGTTTGCTTTTCTTGTTACTTTATGTTTACATTTTCTATGTTTATGTTTACTCTTTAAAAAATGTTGTTAGTTTAATATGAAAATAAATGTATAATATTGGTTCCGGAAAGGACAATAGGACACCCTTGTACAAAATGTAAAGTCCGTTATTTCAATTTCAATGTTTTTTTTAAGCTTTAGAAATATTAATTATGGTTGTAAGGTGTCTGAAAAATGTCTATAGTTCCTAATGAAAATTTCCGAAATACTTTAAACTTTACAGAGAGTTAGACAATTTGTAATCAGTTAAAATGACATTTCATATGTGATGTGTTGACTATGGACGAAATTGTGAAATTTGAATTCATAACATAATTTTTTTTCCAAACGAATCATCAATTCATTCGAAAAACAATATATAATATTGAGGTATCAAATTTAAAATTAAAAACGTTTTTTTTCACATTTTGATATGAAATCGATTAAAATATGGAACATACCCGTTGAACATGTTTGTTATTGACTCAACATTCGGGTGCTGAAAAAGTTGACGATGATTCTGTTCTGTTTTTCTTTCTTTTGGATATTTTTATGGAATTGTGAAAGATTACATTAGAAGGGCGGGACGAGTACTGTGGTATTTTGTAGTGAACACAAAAAACGAAAAACATATTGATTTATTGTTCTCTAAATTTTGTCTTTGCTATTCTAGTTTCAAGAATTAAAATTTCTACTTATGTATCATACCAGACCCTTATAGATTTATATCTGTCAAACGCAGACACCAAATTTCTAACCTACAACTAAAATTTACTATTCTAAACATTGAGTTTCCCATTTTGTCCCATAGTTAAACCGTTTATTTTAACTGCTGCCACTGAGCCTGTGTCTCCCTGTGTCCGTCCGTCTGTGTGTGTGTGTGAGAGTGTTGCACACAATAACGGTGCAAAGTGCACGCAATGCAATAATAAGCTATTTTTTTCAAATCCTTCGTTCTAGTAGGCCTACCAAAAAATAAATTCCAAAAAAAAAAAAAAAAAAAAAACCAAAAAAATTACTAAAAATAAAATAAACTCATGCGCTCTCTCACTCGCTCTTTGCAGATATACAATTTGCTCTCCCGTTCACCTACTTTGTCACAAATGACCGACCGACCGCGCCAAATAATCCGTCCATCCGCACGATGATTTTTTCGTCGCTTCCCATTCGTATTCGCGCGTTTTTAAATACATTGACATTGAATGCAACATTACGCGGTGGGGCGGGGGTAGTCGATACAGGGTGGTGCGGCGAGGGCGAGTGCTGCGACGATGTATTGCAATGCAGCGGAATGAAGTGCTGCGCCGACGTTAATGTGAAAATGTGCACAACACAACAACAACAACAACAAAAGACCAGCAAACAGCTACAACACAAAAAATTGTAAAATTTGTTCCCCTATTTTTTATTTTTGTTGTTTTAGTTTTTTTTTTTTTTTTTGATTTTTTTTTTTCAACTCTCAACATTATAATACATGCATTTGCTCTGCTCATACCACTGCCTGGCCACATACACGCATGTCACACGACGACCCCCCAATTGCACTCCTCCCCAGAACCACCCCCAGCGGCCCGGACCCAAGGCCCAACACACACGCGCGCCCATGCATTTAACCCCAACGCGTCGTGTGTGTCGGTCAGGGCACAAGGACGCGAGCGACGGCCACTGACAAAATAGGCAATTCGCACAAATAGCACAAAACAACCCAAAAAAGTTTGCAAAAAAAAAAATGAGAATAAAATAAAAATAAAACATTGAAATTATATAAAAATTCGCTAAAATAACACACGCACACTCTTTTTGTCTGCTGCTGGTGCTTCTTCTGGTGTTGCATCGAACGAGCGCTGGCACATCTGAGGTGGGCGCTACTTTTAATGAGCGCTCATCGCAGCGACGAAACGCGAGACGGTACAGCACATGAGTTGTTGGAGGCAGGGCGGGCGGATGGGCGGACTTGCAGGACGACGATTGCTATTATTCAGCGTGCACTGTCAGTTTTGGAGTGTAGTTTATTTCGCATTGTCTTTAATTATTTTAATGTTTGCGAAATGCGTATTTAATTTATCGTAAATTATTGGCAAATTATAAGAAAATCACTTTGAAGGAAAGAGCTGAAAATCAATGATTTGTAAAGAGAAGCGTTAAATCTTATTTTAAAATTTGTGACAAAATTTAAAATACTTTCGGCAGTCGAATTAAAGAAATAGGTTTTATTTATTTTTTGTTATTTTGAATATTGAGAATTTTTATGCCGAGAAGTTATGAATGCGTTAATATTAACTTCCTTGAATCAAGAAGTTATTTGCGTTATTTTTTTAATAGTCAAACAATTAACTTCTGGAAGTCAAGAAAAATATTCGCTTTTAAGTTTTTGGCAACCACGAAATTAACTTCTGCAAGTCACAAGGAAAATTTGTTTCAAATTTTGTTCAATAGTAGATGATTATACTACTCAACAAATCAAGAAAAAAATGTTGCCATTGATATTTTATTTCTATACAATTCTATGTAATTCGCGGTTACTGATTTTGACTGCATACTCAGATTTTTTCTATTACGTAAAGTTTACAAAAAAAATTGCTTTCGAATTTTTAGGCTCTTTCCAGCCGCTTTGAAGAATTAAAAAATATAGAACCTTACACAACCAGAATTCCAAAATACTGTAAACGCAGTTTTCCTTTGAATTGCCAAGACTAATTACAATATACTAAAAAATAATATTATTCCGTTAGGTTTTCAAGATATTTGAATCTAAACTCGAAAAATATTTATTTTTTTATACTATTTTTGAACGATTTTTTTATCATTTTGGATCTAATGATAAATAAGAAAATGATTTATGGTTTTGCAGAGCATAGTTCAAACTAACGTTCAAAATTACTAACTTTTTTTGTATCGATTAAAATTTTTTAAATATTCCCTATCAATACAGTTTCTGTTAAAAACAGCACCAGCGAATTATCTAGAATTGATGTATGGGCTGTTCATGGCAAAAATCGTGTTGGATAGTGTTATTTTAGATTTATTTTCGCTTTCTGTAATTCTGATTTCAACGATAGATGCACTTTTATAAAATTAACAGATAGAAATCACCAAATCGCTATGAAAGAAAGATATCCCCAAAATTAATTTCTGGAAATAGTTCTCCTGACAATTCTAAATAAACTTAACTCTTTTTTTTTTCTTCGATCAGTACTTTATTATTATATATTTGTAATATTAACCGCATAGTTATGTTGTAAATCATTTTGTTTTGAAAATATAATAAATATTTTAAATCTAAAAGTAATATGTGTTTTCACGAAAACAACTTTAAATACAGTGAAGCAAAGAACTTAACAAATGTTTGTAATACTTGGAACTTTTAATTTGTTTATGCCAAAGAAATTTTCTTTCGTAATATTAAGAAGATACATTCTGAAAGTTAAGTGGAATTGTGTGGTTATTAGTAAAACTATTACTTTTATTGAAATTGTGACTAATTTTTCTGTGGTTTTCGAAGTTTATATTTCTCTGTATAGTTTGTAGTTAGTACAGTTCAATTATTTCAAATATATTTATTTTCGTAAAAACGATGTACAAAAATAATTATAATTTTTTTTTTTGTAAAATCATAATTCGTATAACTGCGAACTTGCGTTTCTTTGTTTCAAACTATGCATGTGTTTTGTTATTGCTTTCTTCGCAGTAAAGCGAACACAACAACAGACACCCATCTTCTACTAAGCTCAATTCATTTCTTTTGCAAGTAAAAAATAAACACATTATAATACAACAACACAACATCGAAGCTCGCGATCGAGTTTTTCGCGAAAATATAACAAACAAAATTCATGGGTGTTGTTGTAGGTACAATAAGAAGTTTTAGTTCGTTTTTTTAAATTTTGAAATATTTGTTGCTTTTGCTTGAATTAAATTAAATGCAACCATTCGAGTTAAAAACAATAAAATATTTTCGTTTAGATTTCAATGGACAAGTTTCGCAAATTCTTTGATTAATCAATTTCTGATTAAATGATTAATTAAGCATTTCGATAAATCAATTAATCAGTATTTCGATTAATAATCTTTTGCGTCACAAAATATTTACTTTAACGTTTTTGAATATTTCCTTTTATTTTTATACCCTACACTAAGAGTGAAAGGGTATATTCAGTTTGGTACGCCGTTTGTAATAGCCAGAAGGAAGCATCTCCGGTATGGAAAAGTATATATATTCTTGATCAGCATGACCTCCTGAGTCCGTCTGTCTGTATGTCCGTCCGTCTGTCTGTCTGTTTAAATCTCTACTACTTAAACAATTGAAGAGTTAGATAAATGAAACTTATAATTTAGATTACTTATATAACGGCTTAGACCGACTATAATTTTGATAATACTAACTATCATAATAACACCAAATTTAAAATTTCCCATGTGATCTAACTCTCCCAACTGGTTTTTCATTATTTTAAAAATAAATGTTTAATTTATATAAGTTTTTCAATTTTTTTATTTTCAATTAATAAAAAATCTGGTTAATCAGATTTATCAGTGTTCTAAGTAATCTGATAAATCAAAATTGTGATTTATGAAGATTTTGATTAATTTTTGAATTGAACAGCACTATTTCAACAACATATTTCAACAATTTTGGAATTAAAAATTAGTTTATTATTTTATTCGTTATCGGTTGTGATTCTGTTTTTACAATTAAAGGCACATTTTTATTAAATTCAAATTATATTGTATCGGTTCGCTTACTTTCCAATTTACCTCATTCCATAATATTCTCCAGTCCTATTCTCTTACTAAAGTATTACAATATCAAATAATCAAACCTTTTTTCGGACTAAACAGACATTATTGCTCCTTTCCAGAGATTATCTTTCACTCGAAATGTTTTTCCCAAAACATATTTTCCTCCGACATTACATTACAAAATCTTCACTAGGTGAACCTAGATGAGCTCATTTCATAGAACTCAAAATTTTTAAAACTTTCTGTGAATTTTTACCCTATTTTCTCCTAAAATTGTCTCACCATGAACAAACATTTATTAGAATGTTATTCGTATGGTTTGAAAGTGCTCACAATTCTCGAGTTGATTGCTTTACTAAGTACTTCGCAATTGCTGAATAACTTTTTGTATAAAAAAAAACACAAAAATTAAGGGCCAACATTAGACATTTGAAATTCTCTCTGCAAAATATGCACTACTGCACTCTACAGTATTGAGTGCATTGACAGTCGACAGTATTATAGTGAAGTCTCTCAACTACAACTAGTGAAGCCTACACTTTAGGGCAGTATTTGTTTCATTGGTGTCAAGTAGTGTCAAGACATTTCTTTTTTAAAGCATTCAATGTTTTAAAACAAAACCAAATGACACTACTTTCGCTGAATGGAGTGCAGTGAGTCAGCGCAACGAGTAACGAGTGAAAAGACGAACATTGCAAACGAAAACAAATTGGACGCTCGGCGTTCGATGGCAGCAATGTTGTTGTCGGTATTTATGTGTTTATAAAAAATACAACAAACACTATTTAAAAAAACTAAAAAAAATGTGGATAAAAATGAATATCATGAACAAAATGTTATTCTATAAATAAAAATCATTAATTTTTTTATTATATGATTTTGTTATAAATTTTGATTTTTTTTTTCAATATTTCAATATTAGTGAAAATTCCTTAGATTAAGAATGAAACTAAAAAATGTAAAAAGCACTGAGTACTCAGTATCATAAACAGTTCATTTCAGAATTAATTCATTTCAGATAAATGGAATATTTTAGGAAGTCTATAGCAGGTTGGAAAATATTGTGGAATTTGAATGGCATATTTGAGGCATATTTTGGAAACGGAGCAGAAAACAAACAGCTACTGATACGAACTACGCCTTTGTCTGTTTGAAATATGTTCACATAATGTTTCTAACATGACTGCTTCAGTTATAAATACCTAAATATGAGAATTAATACAAAAAGTCGTCCTATTTAAGTTGACATTAAAGCATTAAACAGTCAGATTACCAACAAACGTCCAAATATAATAGGATCTTTGTTTTTTATTTGTAGGTTATAACAAAAATATCAGTAAAAATGAAAAATTAAAAAAAAAACACATCGTAGCAAATTTGTATGAAAAATATTACACTTTCTATATTGTTTTTGTTTATAATAATAATAACAAAATATGAGGCTAAGTACGCATAAAATCACGAAACAATAATATGTATTCAAAAAATTAGTACTAATTTTACAATATGTATATAGCTTCGTATATAGATGTGTGCATCTGGATTAGTGTAGGGCCTCCACTGTTGAGCTCATCACACCCAACAACACTCTAAAATGAACAAATACTAAAACGTAATTTGTACATGACACACATTTAATGCTACTCGATCTTTCCGGAACCTCAAAGCTTGCCAAACAAGTCGCTCGCCTCACATTGAAAGTAAAAAGAAGCTGCTGCTGCTGCTATTTGCAACGTACACAAAATGCAACATGCAACGTGGTTGCGATGGGACACGAGGAACGAGACGCAATACGACTTTGAACCTGCTGCTGCGATGCAGTGACTATGAATTGACTATTTCCGGAATTTTAGATATGTAGAGTATATGCGGTGGGGATGGGGTTTAATACCTTGAAAGGTGTTGATGATAATAACAAGAATGTAAAGTGACAAGTGGATATATTTATAACTTGAATAGTTTGTAATGTAATGTCTGAGGAACACATTTTTTGGGAAAAACATTTCAAGTGAAAGATATTCTCTGGAAAGAAAAGTCAAGAATGTCTAATTCGAAAAAAAGTTTGATGGGCATAATTCATATGTAGTATTGTAATATTTTTCTAAGAAAATACACGGATAAAAATGATGAATTTGCTTGAACGTAATTATAACTTTATTCGAAATTACCATATCAATATTAGTAATAATATCTAATTGTTCAGATTGTAATATTATTATATGATATATGATAAACATACATTTCTTTAATCGCGGATTTTTATGAATTTACTATATTAATGTTTCTGTAGAAATAGATATTTTTCATCAGGTATTACTATATGTATTAGACATCTGCACAAATGCATCTGAAACCCATTTCAAGACATTCAATTTATTTCAAAACATTTACTGTCGCCGACTCTATGCATGAAAATCGAAGTACAAGTACTGTCAAAGCAAAACAAGACAAACAAGACGTAGTTGTAGTGAAAAAGACTTTAATTGCAATAAATATTCAAATACTGAAATGCACTGCTTATGACACTCAGTACTCAGTGCATTTTACATGTTTTATTTATCATTCTTACAGTAAGGAATATTCATTAATATTTAAATATCGACAAAAAAAAGGTATGAGAAAATCATATAATATTTTATATTAACTGCCTTTTTTCTGTTGTTTGAAAGTCTGTTAGATAATTTTAAAAATCTGCCACTCAATGCATTTTGCCAATTGTTTGTTGTTTTATTTGTTGGTACAAAACACCCAATTTGTACCGACTGGACCTTGAGCACGTTAAGACAATATCTTATAAATAAATAAATTTAAAATATTTAAAAGTCAAGTAACATGAAATCAAAATTTGTGTGACGAAATTTTGAAATCAACTTTTTGTTTAGTCGTTCGTTTCGAAATACAGAATATGGGTTTATATATTTTATTTATTGAACAACATTTTGTTCATTATTTTTTTTCAAAAAAAAAAAAAAAAGTGTTTGTTTGATACATTCCCAATAAACACCCAAGTTAGCCTCAGGATCACCAAATTAGATTGTAAATTTAATGTGAAAAATAAAAATAATCAAAATAACATTGATTAATAATTCAAATAAATTAATTCTGACATATCTTAAATCAAAAGGATCACTTTATAAGCTTATTCAAGATTCAAACTAGAGCATTTTTTCAAAGATCTTACTTGAATTACGCATTTTGCCCAACACGTATATAAATTGATCCTCTTTTCAGAATGAAACTGAAACACTCAGGATCTTGAAATGAGACTGTAAAACGCTCATATTAGTGCTTCAGAGTTAGCTGCACCCAGAAAAAAATACTATGTAAATAATAGTTTTTTACTATTAAAAATAGTCAATAGGATAAATTATTATTTTAATCGGAAAATACCATTAAATACTAGATAATACCATGACATTGCCATCGTGTTTATATGAAAAGATTTATTTTTTGTATACCATTAAATCAATAATTGTCTTTTGACCAATTTTAATGGGATTTGAGGAAATTTTTTTCTGGGTGTGGGTTGCTTTTCGACCAATGCATTGTTTTTGTCGAAAAATTTTTTTTGTAATATTGATTTTTGTTGAAAAAAATAATTTTTGTTGTATTTTTTATAAACACATAAATACCGACAACAACATTACTGCCGTCGAACGCCGAGCGGCAGATTTGCTGTTGTTTTCAATGTTCGTCTTTTCACTCGTTACTTTGCGCTCACTCGTTGCACTCACTGTATTCGTTGCATCTTCAGCGACAGCAGTGTCATTTGGTTTTTTTTTTCAAAACATTGAATGTCATGAAAAAAAAATGTCTTGACACTGCTTGTCACCAATGAAAAAAAAATACTGCAGTGAAGTGTAGTCACTGGAGAGACTTCAATATAATACTGTCGACTGTCTTTGCAAAATGTATTAAATACTGTAGAGTGCAGTATAGCATATTTTGCAGAGGGAACTTCAAATGCATTTGTGCAAATGTCTAATATTTATTATTGTTATTTTTGATATTTAACACCAATGAAAAAAATACTGCAGTGGAGTGTAGTCACTGGAGAGACTTCACTATAATACTGTCGACTGTCTTTGCAAAATGTATTAAATACTGTAGAGTGCAGTATAGCATATTTTGCAGAGGGAACTTCAAATGCATTTGTGCAAATGTCTAATATTTATTATTGTTATTTTTGATATTTAACACCAATGAAAAAAATACTGCAGTGGAGTGTAGTCACTGGAGAGACTTCACTATAATACTGTCGACTGTCTTTGCAAAATATGTTAAATACTGTAGAGTGCAGTATAGCATATTTTGCAGAGGGAAATTCAAATGCATTTGTGCAAATGTCTAATGTGTATGTTTGTTATTTTTGATATTTAACACATCCAACGTCAAAAAAGGCTCTTTGAACTGTAATTATTTGATTATTCGTGCTTATTAAAATAGTATTATTAGTTTGACAATTTAATTATATGTATGTTTAGCACTACTAAATCACAATTAAATAACAACGTTGCCTACTCAGTAACACTCACATTAATGGTCTTATGATATAATTCATAATGTGTTTTTGGTGGATGAATGTATTAAGTACCGCCAATCACTGTGACTGTTTATGAAATTTCGTATTTATCCGTAATTCACAGAGCTCAAAATAGGAACCACAGATTGGAAATTAAATTATGAAATATAATTAAAAAAAAGTGTAATAAAATAATTAAAAATAGTTTAAGTTTATAATTATATAATATAAATAAAAAAAGTAAGTTAAAAAAAGCGAAAAATTTTACAAAATTTATTAGAACTAAATTTTATATTTTACATTCAAATGAAATGTAAACATCAATATGTTTGTATGTAAATATAATATTTTGCACATTCATACATATATATCGAATATCGATACCTTGCAGGCAAAAGATCGTTACCAACAAAAACCCATGTAGAAAATGCACGGCCTGACGACGTGCCGAAGACCAGCACTGGCAGACCAAAGCTTGGTTAATAAACCTTCGCGCAAGACTCAGCCAATACTGGAAGACCAAGACCTGGTAAGGTAGTTCTCGCTCAAGACACAGCCAGAACTGACAAATGCAGGTCTGGTTAAGTAGTTCTCGCCCTAAACTCAGCCAGAATTTACAAACCAATGCATGGTTAAAACACCTATGCCCAAGACTCAGCCAGAAGTGACAAATGCAGGTCTGGTTAAATAGTTCTCGTCCAAGACTCAGCCAGACCTAACAGACATATGCTTGGCTAACCATGTAGGAAACGCCAGGATTGACAACGGGCGTAAGGCATAGCCAACCTTGGCCGTACAAGGCATGGCTGTCTTTGAATATGTCTTCGTGAATGGAGATTTAGTCGAGACCAAGCGGCCAAATAAATATATATATATATATATATATATATATATATATATATATATAAAAAATCCGCTTGGGCCTTGAACCCGAATTCCTTGCGTACAAGACCCGAGCTCTACCTGTTACGCTATCAAGCTCACGTGTTTCAGAGCATTTTTTCAAAATTTTGAACTTTGGAATTTGAAAATGTATGTCACATCAGAAACAAATTTTCAAATTAGTAAAAAAAATCATAAATTTTGTTTTTGAAGCAAAAATCTCATACAAGATAAGTTAGATGAGTAGCCTAGTGGGGAGCGCAGGGGACGTTAAGTTCCGAGTCAGGATTTCGATTCCAGCTTGTGACAACTGATTTTTTCTACAATTGTTGAATTAATAAAAAATTGAAAAATTGGAAATTATGTAAAATAAATGAAAAAAAAAAAAAAAAAAAAATATATATATATATATATATATATATATATATATATATATATATATATATATATCGACGCCCCTTACGAAAACTATTATATTAAAATTGTCTTACGAAAAAAAGTGTTTATCACTTTTAAACGAATACGATTTCATTTTTACTTAAATGACGAATATTAAAATGTTCTCAAAATTTAAGATACACGGAGTATCAAGTATTTTTTGCCAGTCTTGGCCGAATACTTAGAGCCAGTCTTGTGCCCTGCTTATCATACCAAAACTAAACCAGTATTCAGCTAGTTCTGGGTACGAGACCTGGCCCAGAGCAATGCATTCTTGGCGCAAGACTGGGCGAACCTTAGGCCCATCGTTTTTTCCTACATGGGAAGCTAAATTCACAGGAGGCGAAAAAAACGTCTCAAAATCGAGTAGTTCAATATTTTATTGAATTTTCGTAAAATATCCTTTAAATGAGCTGACAATAATTAGTATTTTACTTTTATGGAAAAATTAATTGGAAATAAGGACTGCGTCGATTAAAATTGTCCTCTACAAAAATGAAAAAATCTAGAAATCTAGAAATTTAATTTTTATAGAATAAAATATGTTATTTTGCAAATTATTTTTAGATTTAAAAAAAAAATACAAAAAACCAGAAATTAATATTTTTTTAATAAAAAGTTTTAATTTTTCCGGAACCCCTTCCATTAATGTTGTAATGGTAGTGTCCGACACCCTCACAGCTGCTGAAGACCACTTTCTTTTAAAGGCTTGAAGGTCTTTGGCCATTTTTTTTTGTTGTCTTCATCTCCCTTTTTACTAAAGCCCAGTATCTCTTAATCGGCTTGAGTTCTGGACAGTTTGGTGGATTGGCTTCTCTAGGCACCAAAATCACTGCATTTTGTTGGATCCACTCTAAGGCCGTTTTGCTGTAGTGACATGAAGCGAGGTCAGGCCAAAAAAATGTGGACACTTCATGTTGGCGTAAAAATGGAAGCAATCTCTTTTGCAAGCATTCCTTCACATATATTTCGCTATTAATTGTACCCGATGTCACGAATGAGCTGCTCCTTTTTCCACAACTGCAAATTGCCTGCCAAACAAGGAATTTCTTTGGGAATTTTGTCATTTTTTTTTATTTGAATTTTTCAGCGACATTTCCTCGAGAATCGGCTGTATAAAATTCCTGCTCAGATAGCTGAGAAAAGTCCGCTAAAACATAAGTTTCGTCGTCCATTATGCAGCAATCGAATTTTTTAAAAAAATCTTGGTTCAGCTCGTTGTTTTGCGGTTTCATTCTTGACGGCATTTCTATCCGGAACTTTTTGGACCTTGTACGTCTTCAGCCCAGCTTCTTTCTTAGTCCTGCACACGAAAGATTCTGAGCAATTTGCCTTTCTCGCCAATTTCCTTCCGCATATGCTTGGATCTTTCTTTTTTTTACCAGAACCTTTCTTCCGATCAATACTCAGGTCTTCCTTAAAGCGGTTGATACCGCGAGAAATGGTCTTAGGGTTAGCCCCTACCTCCTTGGCAATTTTTTTAAAAGACCAACTATGTTGTTTTTGAAAAAATTTAATTATATTTTCTCGCACTTCCACTTCGTTTGCCATTTTCGCGTTAAATAAATTTTGTATTGACTATAACTGACACAAATTATTTACTGCCATTTAATTCAGAGCTACTATGATCAATTTTTTTTAATTTGAATCTTGCAATAGCACATTATGGGAAGATATGTAACGGACAATTTTATTCGACGCAGTCCTTACATTATAAATTTAACTATGCAGGGATATTCTACTAATAAAGAGGTTTCCAAAATTGCAATAAAACTAAAAATTCCAAAATATTAGTTATGATGTTCTGCCTGCTAGTTATCCATATGTTTACAAGCACGCCGGAAATTCTTCGTTCTGAACATAAAAATGTTTAAACGAAAACAAAAATGTGTTTGGCTGTCATTATAATATTGTTTTGCTATGAAATAATACTTTTGTTTGCATAAAGCTCCATATACATATGTAATGCCTGCAAAATTATGTTTGTGAGTGCAACGTATAGGACTGGAGTATATTATGGAATGTGGTTTAATAGAAAGTAAGCTGTAATGCAAGAGGAGACAATTGACACATCGTAGGACATGAGCATTGAATAAATTACAGTTCATTGTATGAAAATGTGATTGAATTCGGGTTAGTTGAGCGTCTATGAAAAAGTATACCGATACTAGTATTCAACTAGTCCTTTACACTGCTGGGTTACGATGGTTATTCATTATAAAATCATTCAAAATCTGTAGAACGAATTCAATTCGATTATATTGAATATCAAACAAAGTTAATTATAAAAGTTAAAATTTCCGATAGATAAAGTACAAAAATTAGCGTGGGTTGAGAAGAACATGTTAATCGTTTGTCTAGTTATTGTCTTCCACTAATACAGGATTTTTGTACTAGTTCCGCGAATAGTATCGCAATCTGTAATTCGTTGTATATTAAGTATCTACTGAAAAAGTACGCAAAAACAAAACCTTTGATAGGGTTAAATAAATAATTAATACATTTTTATAAAATAAAAAAGAAATAACAGAAAATACAAAACTCTGTAAATAGCAGACAATTTGATGCCAAATATGTATAAATTTAATAGATAAATAAAATACGTTTAGCAACAGACCGACCGTCCGCAAGAGACAAATATAAAAACGATAGCCATTAATGTATAGATATTTATATAGTTACCAAATAAAAAAAAGAAAAAGAAAACATTAAAAATAAAAAAGTCAAAGTGCAGTCACTGCAACAATCCATAAAATATATATAATTTTTTAGGGAAATTTTATTACTTTTTGCAGGCCCGACCCGACCGTTCGTCTGAAATAAAATAATTAAAGTATTTATAATTTTGGTGGGTTTTTTTTATTTATTTCTTTACACTAAACGAATGGTATTTGAAAAAAGAAGTTGAACAGAGTATTGTTTTATTTTGTGCGCTAGAACAATTTGATGATTTGCTTCAAAATGAAATAAAAGAAAAAAATGATTTGCAAAATGATTAGTTGTATGGGATTTTTTTGTTTTTTTGGTTGGTGTTAATTCCTAAAATATTATTATTTTTTGGCAGACAGCCAAACTCTTTTTTTCGCAATTTTTATTTATTTTTTTCAATAAAAAATGAAAGACTAAAAATGCCAAAAAATATTATTATGCTATTATATATATAAAAATTACATCAGGGGACTTGCATGATATAGTATAACAACAGTATCTACGTATCGGCTATAATTTATTATAGGGCCAACATAATATTCAATGGTGGGGGGGTGAGTGTGATGGCAATGAGGAAGGGGGCACAGTATTTTCGATGGGTCTAAAGTAGAATTTTTACATGTTTTTAATATGAACCGCTAAAATTTTGTGCGTATGTAAACAACAGACCTCCCCGATTTTCAGTATTCTAGGGAAGAGTGTAACGTTGTCATAAAAACTCATGTCAACACTCGTGCAAAAAAAGTAAAAAAAAATATATTAAAATAAAATATAATGTACATGCATAAAACCTTAAAAAAAAAATTAACCAAAAAAAAAAGAGACAACCGAATTAAATAAAATGCTCTGGTAGTTCGGCTGTTCGGTTTTATTTCCATGCGTGTTTGCAAACACGTTGAGCTCGTTCATAGCACTTTTCAGTTTGGGAGGGTGGTGGTCCAATGCAGTGGATCCTTCCTTTCTACCATAGCAATTAAAATTTTAAGCCGACCAGGCGCAAACCCAACCGGTGGCCCCATTTTCAGCGTTCGGTTGGTCGGTCCATTCTCTTGCTTTTTGGTATTTGTTTTTTTTTCTGTTATTTTTGGTGTTTTATGATAAGTTTTTTATACATAGTCAACCCTATGTTAATGTGATATTCGGCATTTCGCCCCCATTTTTGTTTTTTTTTTTTATTTTTTGGTGTTTTTTCAGTTTTTTTTGTTGTTTTTTAATTTTTTTTCCATATTGACTCTTTGTGTAGTTGGCCGTAGGCATTTTGTGGTGGCGGCTGAAATGATTTTGTGCAATAATACGCAATCAGGCGTAGAGCATTTTATATATTTTGTGACCACCTCCTCCAAAATCGTATGAGAGGGAACTGCTTGCTGCTAACTGCTCTATGGCAGGCAGTGTCGCTATATTGACAATAAGTCTGGTGCTTTCTCGACCAAGAACAACTGAACCTCCTATGTCTATGCATAACATTATAAAAGAGCTATAGCGTATTGAAGATCAAATGAATTTTAAATGACAATTTTTACTTTTGAGTGAAATTTTTTTATTATTTTTTTTTTTTTAATTTTTTAATTTTTGTGTTAAAATTTTAAATTTTTGTGAAAATTTTGATATTTTGTGAAACTACTTTTTTTTGATTTCTGAAAATTATATATTTTGTTTTTTTTTTTAAATTTTTTTTTTTTTAATTAAAATTTTTGAAAATATTTAAATTTTTAAATTATTTTTTTTAAATTCAATATTTTAAGCGTTATTTTTAATATATAATAAAAAAAAAATATTTTTAGTGAATTACCTATTGAAATTTTATAATGTCAGTCATTAATTTCACAGTGCCATAAAAAATACCATCTTCTGATTTGATAACGTTTTTAGGGTAACATGGGGTCGCTGATCTCGAATCTGAAGTCCATTTTGCTCTATCAGGGTTCTTCAGAATTTCGTGTCAATTATGAACAATTAGTGTGTTTGAGGGCAGTACACAAAATATTTTAATTTCAAAAGATACAGGTTTGGTTACTTCAGCAATATTGTTTATCATGAACAGGCGCATTTTTTTACTTTCAAACTATCGTCCCAACACTCTTGTATAACCCTAGTTTTTTCGAATTTTAACCCTACTAATTACAAATTTTGACATACCGCGTGAACGCTTGAGAAAACTTTTATACTCTCTTCGGCAAATATATTCCCCATAAAAAATGAGGTGGAGTCTTCAAATAACAAAGTTGCCTCAGATCAGCCCATTAAATAAAATAATAAAAAAACAATAATTTTTGTAGTTTGTTTATTACGTTGCATTCACATTTGACACAAATTTTCGAAATTTAAAATAAAAGTTATATACTTACTTATGGATTTTGTCATTCTACAAACAATGGTGTATTCAAGATCAGCGACCCCATGTTAGCCTAAAATCGTTATCAAATCGGAAGATGGAAGAAAAAGTAGGACATTTGTTGCACTGTGTATTTATTGAAAACTAGCTGGACCCATTCACAGCTTCGCCCGTGCTAAGTTTTTGTAATTGTAAAACTATATCGTTTATAAAGTGTGGATACATTTACGACCCTTTTTACCTTTTTAGTGACATGACTACGTCGCTATTTTTCGCGCCCACATTGAACACAGTACCATGCCCCTTTTTCAAATCCCGCTCACATTCCACGTGGCTTATAAAATTTTTAAAAATGATCCTTTGTTTCGATTTGTACAACTCTGCTCTTAGTAAGTCAGGAATTTTTGCATTTATATTATCCAAGATTTTTGTACTTTTTGGATTTTATTGTTTTTTGTACATTTTTCGAACTATAACTTAGGAAATATATTTGTGGTTTTCAGAGTAGAATTTATTTTTTGAATAAAAACCATGGATTTAATTTAAGTCAATTCTGTGCCAACTTTATAAGCGGTAGTTATTGATTGAATCTAATAGGTTCTGAAAAGTTGTCGTGCTATAAAGAAGACATTCAAAATAGATTTGATCAGTCACTTATGCCGTTTCATTTTCTCAGCCATATGACTAATTCAGTATATAGAAAAAAACGGCATCCAGATTCAAGACGGTTATTTTTTTTCCACAAAGTATGTTTAAACAGATGTTATTTAGCAGTTCTTGGCATCGAAAGGGTGGGAAGTAATAACTATCTGATAAATCCTATAGAAATTTTTGTAGGGGAGGTGCCACGCACCATTGTCCAATCCCGTTCATATTCTACTTGATGATTAAATATGAACATTTGTTTTAATTCTTATAACTCTACTTTTAGTATGTCATTTTTAATGTTTTTTTTTTATATAAAAGGTGACACGCCCTTTATACAATCCCGCCCACATTATACGTGACTTTTTAATATTAACCTTTGTTTCCATTTTCATAACTCTGATCAGAAATTATAGCCTTTTTAACGTTATGGTTATATCGAAGTGCCACGCCCCTTCATCAAATTCCTCCCATATTTAGCAAAAAGATAAACAAAAACACAATACGTTACATTACTGAGCCCTATTTTATAACTGTGGGTATCGTAATTACCAGATATTTTGAATTAAAAGTTCAGTTTTGCCACGCCTCATTTTGTACCTTAGGAGGCGAATTTCAAAAAATCCCTTCGTAGTGCGCTCTCACTTTGGGAAATGAGCACCCTGTACAAATTTCAAGTTCAAATTTATGTTTTTTCGATTTTCCGGTTTTTCCTTTGGGTTTTTCCGACTTTTCTTTTTTCCTAAACCACTCTTGCATTGACACGGACAAAATACAAAAGGAATTAGGCAAATCCGTCTGTTCGTTCTCCCGTGATGCTCTGGCACACACAGGATATTTTATTTTTATTTATATAGATAGATAGATAGATAGATAGATAGATAGATAGATAGATAGATAGATAGATAGATAGATAGATAGATAAATAGATAAATAGATAAATAGATATAAATTTTAGTGAACATTTAAGTTATAGTAAACAATTAAATTTCTGTTGAATTTCATATTAAAATGTTAATAATAATTTTTGGAGAAATATTAAATTTTCCCAAAAATGTAGAATTGTAATTGCTAGTGCAAATTGTAATTTTAAGTACAAAACCTCATTTATGGTGATTTTGAATTTAATTTTATTTTAAATTTAAACTAAACTAAACATTTTATTTAGTTTTAATTTATGTTGAAATCCAAATTTTTTGAATATTCCTTAAATTTTATCAAAAGCAATACATTTTAGTTTTCAATTAAAATTGAACTTTTTGATGAAATATGTAAAAGTTAATTTTAATTTGTTTCATTTTTAAAAACTTGAATTTTTCGTTTTTTTTAAGTTTTATTAAATATTAGGGCTGTGCGTTTAATCGATTATTCAAATTAAATGATTAATCCATTTCCTGATTAATTGATTAATCGATTAATCAAGATTTGTCGATTAATCAGAACATTGATTAATCAATTAATCAGGATTCTTATTATTTAAAATTGTGATTAATTGATTAATCAGCATTTTGATTAATCAGAATTTCTGATTAATCACCATTTGCGTCGCGAAATATTTAAAAATACATTACTATATAGTTTTTGAACATTTAAAACACTTTCTTGTAATTTTTAATTATTTTAAACATAAATTTTACTTTCCTCAATTTGACACAAATTTTCAAATGTTATTGAATAAAATTAATTCATTATCAATTAATCATAATACTGATTAATCAGATTAATAAGTGTTCTGATTAATCGATTAATCAATTAATCAGGATTCTGATAAATCCAAATTTTGATTAATTGATTAATCGCACAGCCCTATTAAATATTAATTTTTGATAACAAAATTGAAATTTTAGTTAATAAAATTAAGTTTTCGTTATTAATTTGATTTCTTCTAATGTTCGTGCTTCGTTCCGAGTTTTTACCTAAAAAAAATAATTTTCTTCGAAAACAAAATTTTCCAAGAAATTTCCACACAATTCATCTCCGGACAATTCTTCTCCGGACAATTTTTCCCCAAACATTTCTGCCCCGAGAGAATATTTTTCCGAGAGAATTCTTTACCAAGAAAATTCTTACTCGAATCATTTTTTCCTAGACAATTTATTATATACCCCGGGACAATTTTTATACCCTACACTAAGAGTGAAAGGGTATATTCAGTTTGGTACGCCGTTTGTAACACCCTGAAAAAAGCATCTCCGGTATGGAAAAGTATATATATTCTTGATCAGCATGACCTCCTGAGTCGATTTATCGATGTCCGTCTGTCCGTCTGTCCGTCTGTCCTTCTGTCTGTCTGTTGAAATCACGATTTAGATTACTTATATATCTAAGCTGTCTGAACAAGAAAATTATCATGATCGGTCTATTGTGACCTGAGAACTGACCACATATGTTCAAATACCTCATATAAAATTTACATCTGCAAATCAATTTTACTGTATACGTGCTTAGGTAAACTTTTTTGGTCAAATATATATTGACATTATGCTCAAATACATGAAAATAATGTTTTCCCACGAATCGACTTGTGGTTCCCAAAGAAAAAAAAATCGAAATTCGGTACACCTACTCATTCGTAAATATGGGTGCCAAATGAAAGAAAATTATTCAGGGATGGAAAGTTTGTAGTTAATTTCAGTATTCGTATACCCTGGTGACCTATATACCACTTTGAATGGTTACCACACATATGTGTAGGGTATTTATAGTCGGCTTAGTCCGAGTATAATTTTGAAAATCATAACTATCATAATAACACCTACTTTAAAATTTCCCATGTGATATAACCTTCCCAACTGGTTTTCTTTCAATTTGAACTGCACATCGAATGTGTTTTACGTTTTCTTTTTTCTGCATTTTTTTTTTATAGGGAGTTTTATTGTGTTGAGGCTTGGAGTAGTGATTTCATTGCGGTGTGATGAGTTAAAATGTAGTGTGATTTTTAGTTACACCCTTTTGTTAAATATCCTTGATATCACTGTAATAACTGTCGATATATAGCATCTTAAAAATGTTTCCATGGATGATGTCACGACCTGTTGTCCAAACACGTCCATATTTGACGTCTCTGTTCAAAAACTGAGACATACTTTATCAAAATTCCTATCATAATGACCAGGTCTCGCTTTTATATGGATTTACATATTCAATATTTAAATACATATTATAAGAATGTTTGTGTAAAATTCAATCCAAGTTTTGAATAAAAACTGACTCATATGTCACAATTTCGACAAATTCGCAGTACAAAATTTGACATTTTCAAAACATATTTGCAGTGTAATCGATAAAATGAAACAATCTTACTGAAACTATTTCTAGATATCACTATAGGAAACAATAGATTGTGATTTGAAGAAAATGTGGTTGGGTGTAAATCACACGATTCATGCTAAGCATCAACAATCAACACAATTTTCTCGAATATCAATAAATGAGGGGGAAATTTTCTGTTGACGTAATTTTGTATTAATTTAAAATTTTTATTTTTGTGTCAGTTTCAATACAAAAATTGACAAAGCATCAACCAAACTGTGTCAATTTTTGTTGAGAACTCGAGCATCAACAACACATACATCATTTGAATTTGAATTATGCAAACTGAAATTGATACAATTTAGTCAATCGTGTGATTCGAGCTTAAGAATTTAGTTTGAAATATGATTTTATTTCAGCACAATTATTTTTTCAAGGGTAAAAATTGCATGACAGCGCTAAATAATTAAAATAAAACAAATTTTATATCCATATTTTATGTTTTTTATTCACATTTCAAGTTTTTTGATTCATATTTTAAGTTTTTTGATCCATGATTATCTAGTTTTTTAGTACGTAATCCATACATATTTTCCTTGTTTTTCATCCATATAATTAGCCCTGATTATTACATTATTATTGCCTTTTAAAGATGTAAGTTATATTGGAGGAGCCATTTCCAGTATTCCGATACCGTCCACATTCTGTGAGACCGTTTAAAACAGAACAATAACGCACTGAGCAAAATTTCATTAAATTCGTGATTCTAAATGTGTGTTTAATATTTGGACTGTATGGGGTGCCACGTTCAGTCGACTAATCCCTCGAATATATACCCATTTTTAAATAAATATGAACTTACCTTTTACAATTCGTTAAATTTTTAAAACTACCATTTAAAATTTTCGGTGCCGATGGGAGTTTCTTCAAACAAAAATTAATTTAAATACAGCTCTTATTTCACTTTGCAAATTTTATTTCGAGATGATGTATTACAAAAACGAAACATTTGCATTTCTTTACCACTGCATTTTAGTATTTTCTATAATTATATATGCATCTTTTTTTGCGTTAACCGATAAAAATTTGCATATTTGTTCAGGTATTAGGTTCCAACTATAATCGTCGAAAAACATAAAACAAACAAAATACACAAATTCACGGACAAAACAAAATACGAAATTAACCAATTCTATAAATTCTCAGTTTTGGTTCTATTTTGACTTTATTCTAATTTATGTGTAATATACGGGAATGTTCTAGCTTTCAATGGAATATCGTTTAATTTTGCATGAAAATTTATAATGCAAGAAAATTTTAAATGCGATTTTAAATGTCGTAGATACAAACATGATTGAATCGTTCGTGTTGGAATTTATTAGAAAAACATTTTTTGCATTTATCTAAATATTTATCTATCTATTGTAATCAGTGTTGCCAGTTTAGCCTTTTTAAAGCCTTTTGTGAAATCTTATTCACTGTGAAATCTATTCCCTACGTTTTTTGGTTAATATCACCACGAGCGCCAATGCCTCCACTGGGATTCGAACCCGAGACATTTAGCGCGCTACCTCTGGACTGCTGAGGCCGGCATTTTCAAGATCATGCAAAATTCCTATATTTTGGTGAAGTACATTATAGAACTAACTAGCATTCCCAAATGAGTTTCGCAATGCTGATCTAAAAATATTGAATTTATATCCAGTAACTTTTTCAGAAATACATATTACGAAATAAATATTCAATTAAAAAATATTTTTGGTTATTTTTTTAAATTCCTAAATATATAGACATTTCTTAAACATTTTTACTTGAACGCAATTAGCAGTTTTGAAAAGTATAAAAGCAGATCTGAAGCAGCTAAATTAATTAGTTATTATTCGCACATCCAGAAAAAATAATCGATGTAAATATAGCAACTGATATTAATTGCATTCATTAATCAATCTAGAAATTAAATTAACTAATTTAATAAAAAAACATTTGTTATTCTTCGTTATGTAGCCGCGGTAGCTCAGTGGTTAGTGCGTTAGACTGCGAGCCGAAAGGTCCCAGGTTCAAGCCTGGACTGGGGCTAACAACATCTTTTCATAGAAACATTTTTCTATACCGCGCTACCTCTCGTCAGTAAATGGCAAACCTACGAGAGTAAAACCATTACCTATGAAAAGCTCTCACCTGCCGTTCGGATTCGGCAATAATCTGTAGGTCCCACCACTTTGAGTACAAATATAAAACGCACAGCTCAAAATGGTGAGAGAGCTCGGCCGAAGTTCTATACAGGACTGTAGCGCCAAACTATTATTATTATTATTCTTCGTTATATAAGCAATTGTGTTCGCTAATATGAATATTTGTACGTCAATGCTGCAAATAGTTTAGTCGGCGCAGTTTTAGCAAATATAATTGCTGAAACTGCGTCGACTAATTAATTTGCGGATTGCCGTACCAATATTAATATTAGCATACGGAATTGCTGATTTAACAAAAAATAGCAAATGTTTTAGATTAGTAAATTTCATTGTTGGATTGTCTAATGAATGCAATTAATATCGTTTGCTATATTTACGTCGATTCTTTTTTCTGTGCATGCTCTTTAAATGATAACATTTATTGAGATTGAATTGAATGAATTTAGGTGATATTTTTATTTTAATTATTGATACATTTATTGAAATGATTAAAGATTTATTGAAATTTTGAAAGTTTAAAAAGTTTTCCCATTGTTGATGAACTGTATTGATGTTATTTTGAAAAAAAATTGAAAAACCGAATATATATTAAAGTATTTGAACATTTTTATTATATGGAATTTTATGAAAAATTGACAGAAATATTGAAAATTTAAATACATTTTAAATTCTCAACGAATTTTAACATTGAACTTTTTTTTGTATATTTTGAGAATATATGAAATTTGTGTATTTTTTTAAAATTTTAAATATTTTTGAAAATATTAAATTATATTGAAAAATAATTTGAAAATTTAAAAATAAATGAAAAAATTACATTTATTTATTGAACTTTTATTCAAAATTGGTATTTTATTGAAAATATATTAAAAAAAAGAATATTTTTGTTATATTGAAATATTATATTGATTTTTTCTAATATTATTTTTAATAAAATATTTTAAAAAAAAAAATATTTAGCTTTTTATACCCTACACATATGAGGTACACTTTGTGCATATATTGTAACGCCCCTTAGGAGTCGTGTCCGGTATGGAAAAGTAGATATATTCTTGATCAGTATCACTACCCGAGTCCGTTTAGCCATATCCGTCTGTCTATCCGTCTTGCTGTCTTGCAGTCCGAATACAGAATAACTTGAGAAATACTGATCAGAATGCGATGAAACTTCGTCTCAATATATTTTAGCCAAAAGTAGGAACTGAGTTTGAAAATGAGCCAAATCGGTCAACGGACACGCCCACCTCCCATACAAGTCACTTTTATATAATTCTTTCGGAACTAATAACTCGAAAAGTATTCAAGGTATAGTTATAAAATTTAAAAAGTATTGTTAGAATTCACCTAAAAATATGTGGTCCAAAAATGGGCGTGATCCGCCCACTTTTTTTTCATTATTTCCCGGGTTTTCATAGTGGAAATTTGATCCGTAAATTATTAAAATCAAATCTATGAAATATTAGACTTTCAAAATTTTAAATATAGGCGTGGTCCGCCCATTTATATTTTTAAATTTTTTTTTTTAGTTTTTTATACTTTTATATAATTTTTTTAATTTATGGGCATATAAGACGTAAATTTCTGATATATGAATAATATTCTGAGGGTGGGGAGGTTCAGCATAATTAAAAACTTTAAAATTATGGTATGCAAAACTTTTGGTGGGGATATTAATGTGGGATATCATTAATATCCCCACCAAAAGTTTTGTGTATTCCATAATCGGGCCGACCGACTATAAAAATCCGCCCCATGTGACAGAACTTTCCCAACTCGTTTTAAATATGTTTTTAGCTTTTTTTTTTGTTTGTTAAGCTTCTTTTGAAAAAAGATCTAGCAGCACTGACCTGAATACAATCGAAAACTGTAAAATGCCCAATTGCTTCCTGTTTATAGTTTTTCATTTTTCTAATTTATTTGTTCAGTACAAAAAAATTGTTTTCCAAATTATTTAACTCAAATCATGTTTGAAATCATTAGAAAAATATTTTTGTATTGGTCGATTTTCGATCGAAACAGTTACAGCTCTATCAAAGCTCATATATCACATTTTATATATATTTTTATTTTTTATTTAATTTTCAGTACAAGAAAACAAGTCCTCAAGTTCTATTTTTAAAATTTATATTTTTCTTTTTTTAATAAGATTTTTAAATACGAAATTCGTTCAATTCAAAATTAATTAGAAAACATTATTATTTTATTTATCGATATTTGTACGTGCGCTCGATCGTATCCCCATAGTTTCTACTCTACAATTGTTTGTTTTTTTTTTGTTTTTTTGATTTTTCATTACAAAAAATTGTTTTCCAAACGTATGCAAATCGTTTCATTCAAATTAAACTGTGTGAAATCCATAGAAACAAAATTTTCGTACCGATCGATACTTGTCGTATGGTTTGCATTTAGTTTGATTTGTCGTTTAGAGGATCTTATTGCATGACTTTGACAGTAACATATACAATAAAATACCATAATTCGTATATTGCAAATCTTCGCATGGACTTAATAGAACAAGCCATGCATGGGTCTCCATTTTAAACAGACCTTCACAAAATTACAAAGCGTAACAGCGAATTTCCAATTTTAGTCGAACACATCCGCTTAGGAATAATGCCCAAAAAACCATTTTATGTATAGAGTTTTAATTTTCGTTTTTTTTTCGGTTATGTACCGAATGTAATCATTATACTGCAATTCGTTTCTGCTGGATGCATCATTGTCAAAAAGAGAAATCTTTTTCAAAGTCAAAAATAAACAAATGTGCCTACGTATTTTCACCATTGCTCATATATTTAATACAAAAAAAATGTATAAAAACAAAAACATATAGTACATAAGCAACATCGGTCGCACCGCCCCACCAACACCTTTTTCCTTTACAAAAAAATAAAAAACCTGTCCGAAAATACTGCGCCTTAATGCAACTAATAATGTTGAATAATGCGAAAGAGGGGTGTCAAGGGGACATTGGGGAGTTTTTTTTGGGGAGAGGGGTATAACCTTAAAAATAAACAAAAGCACAGTCGTCAGTCAGTCAAACGAGATCCTATGATCTACAAGGCACAGCGTAAAAGAGCGAGAGCAAGTTACGCAGAGAGAGTGTGAGTCAAGCAAGGGTTATATAAAATAAAAATCGCCTAAAAATGATCGGACATAACTACCAAACTTGAAGCAGCAACTGACGCCACTTTTATTTTTTTTTAGATGCGAACAAAATAACGATTACGCCGAGGTTAACGGCTTCAGTGCAGGTTTTTTGGTGTTGTTTTATATTTTAGGTTGAACTTATTATATATACCTACTACTCGTTTTCAACTAAACATAAGGAAAAACGTAATTTTTGAATGCACGGGTTTTTTTTTCTCTGGCATTCAATTATGATCAGGGAACTGAAACGAGCAGTGAGGGTCTTCGTTACGAGCAGCCATAGAAAACGAGCTTCAAATCAACGAAGACGACGACGACAACAACGATGACTTTCGAACTGCAACCGAGCCGCAAATGCAGTTTGGACGAAACGTGACTAACACATAGACTTCCGTGAATTTTGATATAGTATTGGTTGCTTCGTATTTTGCTCAATCTGAAGGCATAGAGACCTTGTGCCTTGTTGTAGTTTTTGAGGGAGGGCTGAAGAGCAGATCTGGTGGTAGCCGAAATTTAGCGTTTTTTTTTTGTCTTCCATGTAAATTATAACTGTCTCTTAGTATGGGTAACGAAGTGAGAAACCGATGAAATCTATTTATTCTCCTTCGGTTTTAACACATTAAAGACTGACTCTCGTAAATCAGTAATACCTTTTTTTTTGCAAAATATAGAACATCTACGGCTAAATTGTACCAAGAGGAATTCTCTAAGAGTCAGTTTCATGCAATCTTTCAGATTTTTGACCCGCTAACGACCTCCCCAGAGTGATGACACATATAACCTTCAAATTAACTTCCTCGAGTTGTCCTGATTTCCAATTTGCTTTACCTCTCTACTGACTTTAGCTCCATAACATCTTAGATTGCTCCATTCAGGGGTATTATTATACCCCAAAGTCATTAATGGGTTAATACGAAGTACTGTAGCTGGAGAAAGACACCTCTCTCTTTTCATATATATAACGACTTTTCAAAGTATTGGTTATTTTTTGGCAGTATAATTGTCAAATTTTTTTGTAAAACTTTGTATTTGTGAGCGCAGAGTAAATAACGTAAGGAGTGCCAGCTGTTTGATTCCTGTCTGTTGCTCGCTCGCTCATTTGTCGAACTGCTCTTTCTCTTTTTCTCACTCGTTCTCTCTCTCTTTCTCCCCCCTCTCAGTGAAATCAGCAGACAGTGTAAATTTGCACAGCTATTATAGAGTATACCCACTGGTACTGGTTCCATTCGAGTCTACCCTACCAACCGCCCCGTCTCCATTACTCCTCCGATTTGACTCGAATGCATTTGATATTCCTCCCAAAAATTAGCCTTCGTTCCCTAGTCCGACATGCTATGTGCTCTTAGTATAGATAGCTGATGTATTTTTGGGCCGGGATGGATGATCGCATGCATTGCATACTACACAACGATCGAGGCTGTGTATTTTTTTTTCGGCAGTTCAAAGACCGCCACATTGTGCTTTGTGTTTTGTTCTATCTCATGCATTTTATTTTTCACTCCATCTATTTTTGCTTGTATTACTCTTTGTTGATTTCGTATATTTGCAATGCGTTTTTTTCGTTGTTTTGTTTTGCAATTTTTGTTGGAATTTTAAGCTATATTTGCTGCGTATATTATTTTGGCTGGTGTTCGTTGTTCTTCTACTGCCTTTTAGAACAAATTTTAGATGTAATTTTTTCGGGCAGGTTTTTTTTTATATTTTTTTTTTTATTAAGAATGCAAAAGACGACTGTACATGTTTCATGCATGCATATACTATATATCGTATATACGATATATCGTATATAGAATTTGGTTCTGTGCTTTGTTAGTTTTTGCTCCTCGACTTATTTGGTTTGCTGGGATCATTGCACTCTTATGGGTTTTGTTTTGCTTCTATGATTTTGGGGTTTCAAAGTTGTTTTTTAGGTTTTAAGTATATTTGGTCGGTCATGCATATATTTGCGATGTACCTATAGAGTCAGATGTTTACTTAAACAAAAAGTTACTGAGTTCTTGAAATATTGGTTTTTCTATAGTTCAATTGCGTTTTATAGTAGAACTTCATACAAAAATATTAATTACGAAATATTGAAAGATAGTTTTTAAATGAAGAGTATTGGTTCAGGGAACCAGTAATAATAATAACGATTATACCGTTCGATTTCCCAAGGAATTTTCTTTAAGATTCTCTAATTTCCAAATATCTATTTGTGTTAGTATAGACGTGCGATTGAAATAACTTCAATGCGCACGTTTTTGCTCATTTTTTTCACAGCGTGCGATGCCTATTTCCCGAATGCATATTTCTTTGAATGGTTTCTTCCATAAAATATGCACTTCTCTGAAATGGTTATTTCCCCAAAAACGACAAAATGACAAAGCCCCGAAAACGAAAATATCCGTGTCGGCCAAATTTTTTTTTTCATGAAAATGGCCTTAGGTAAATATTTTTCGGGACAATTGATTTTGTCAAAGTGTACTTTTCTTTTATTCAATCTTATTTAAAATTTATTTTTGAGAGTAATAATCAAATATTAATAGTGTTAACTTTTCCCATCGAAGTTAATGTTTTATAAAATTTCAACTGTTTAAAAGAATTTTGATGGACGATTTTGTTATGTGCATATCATTAAATGTCTGTGTCCTATAAGAGTCAACAATCGGTCGAAATTAATATTTTAATTCTATTTCAAAATCTTGTACCGGAATCTAATTTTTCAATACAAAATAAACCTTAAACATTCAATGCATGCACTTCGTTAAAGTTCTGTGAAACGATGTCAAATTGATGTTTGTTTTCAAATATTTGAAATTTGAATCATTTGAATTGGTTTTTTTGCAATTCTTTTAAAGAATAAAACCTGAATCATACAATTGAATAAACGCTCAACTTTTGAATCAATTTTAAAATAATTTTAATATTAATCTTGTGATTTCCCAATTTGTATATGGAAAATTAGGCAATCATACGTTTGATATTAAAATTGTTTTGAAAATTGATTCAAAAAATGGTCGTTTATTAATTAGTAATTAATGCTAATATTCCAATTAGAGATGGGCGCGTGCCGTGCTTTTTTCGTCACACGCCCGAAAATCTGAGTTCGTGCGTGCAAATCTCCGTGCGTGCTAGTTGCTGTTGTGCCCGTGCCTCTAAAATCAGGCGCCCATTAAAGATTTTTTTATAGTTTCTACCCCAATTTAAAAAACCCATACTTCCAGCATCAGAAAATAAAAATTGTGTGGTATTTTAACCTTTCCTTAAAAATCTATTGTTTTAGTTTTACTTATAGATTTAATTTTTGAATTGTTTATTACAGTGACTAAAACATATTGGAATATAGGTTCCGGTTCGGGTTTCAAGATTTTTAAAATTGTGGTTCCGGTTCCGGTATCAATCAACAAATTAAATGGGTTTCGATTTTTTTTTTTTATAATGGTTCTGATTCCGGTTCTTTGCGTTCCCTGACATGTATAATATCTGTTCCGGTTCTGGTTCCGATATTTTTTAAATAGCGGTACCAATTCCAACCAGAGAAAAATATATATGTGCCGATTCCAGTTCCGGTTCAACACATTTTTTATAACGATTCTGGTTCCAAAAATCTAAACGGTCCCGGTATTATTTTTCATGTTTCACTTGCTCTTTCATGTTTTTCCGTGCTTTTCTTGTGTTTTGTCGTGTTTTTCCGTGTTTTGTCGAGTTTTTCCGTGTTTCTTCGTGTCTTTTAAAATCCCGTGTTTTATTGTGCTCGTGCGTGTCACCTATCGGCGATTTGAACTCGGCAAATATTATTTTTTTTAGAGATTTTTTATCATTTAAGATTTAATGATAAACAAAAAAAAAATATTTATGTTTATCTAGAGCATAATAATAATAATAGTTTGGCGCTACAGTCCTGTGCAAAGTGGTGGGCAGTTTAATGCCGAATCCGAACAGCAGGGTGAGAGCTTTTCATAGACAATGTTTAATCTCGTCATTGACTGGCGGGAGCTAGCGTCCCATAGAAAAATGTTTTCTATGAAAAAGATGTTGACAGTCACAGGGATTGAACCCAGGACCAACGCACCAGCGACTTTTCGACTCGTACTCCAACGCACTAACCAAAGGAACCACCGACGCTACGATGAATATGAATAGGATTCATAAATTTTACTATTAATCATAACATGCGAAATTATGAATATTTATTCATCACTTGTGTTTCGTATTAGATACCAATTTTCTTAATGCGAAATTCAACGCTAGTTTTGAAAAACCTAGTCTAAAAAATATTTAAGTGACAGAGAAATAAGTTATTTGAAAATAAATGTCAAATTTAATAAACATACAAATTGAAATGATGTATTTTTCCATTTTTTTTTAATGTTTCTTTCCTTCCTAATGTTCCTTTCCCGTTCAATAATTACATTTTCAAATGCGTTATTTTTAAATTTGTTTTTCCATCTGCACGCTACGACTATTTGGCACAATGTATGACATTTTAATCATGAATTATGAATAATAAATCATAAAATGTATTTAAGATAATTGGTATATATTCTTACTCATGAATTATGAATATATTATACATAAAACATGAATAACATACGCATAATTTTTTTCAATTAATCATAATAATTGATTTTTACTGTAAACATATATTACATATAAAAATCAATATATTATGATTACTTATTCCTGACTGGATATTATTATTATTAATTTTACGAACATTTATGCGTATAATACTTGATTTATTAGAACATTTCTCTCCCTGCAGTTGCAACTAAACTTTATTTGTAGACATTTTTTCTCACAATTTATTTCTTAATATAGACATTTTTTTCTCACAATTTATTTCTTCTTAACTGAACTCACAAATATATGATCTAAAAATATTAAAACAAATTTTAGAAAAATAATCACAAATTAGCTTAAACTCATTTCAGAATGTAAATGAAATATTTCGCAAACAAAAATTAAATTGAATTCATTCCACATAACTTGAACGGTTTGAATTCAAATGAAATGCGATTATTTTGTATGGGTAATTCGAATTTTGTAATAGAAAAATTTGTAATTTAAAAAATTTGATCGAACTGAAATTTTAATATGTTTACGATTGAGGAAGGAACCCTGCCTTCCTTTTTTTTGTTCTATATATCTTGGATAATAGTCAGAAGCTTGACTTATAAGTTTTATAGGATTTAGGAAAATATCGCAACAAATATTTAAAACTATCAATAAGTATAGCAGTGATCAAAGTATTTAGAGTGACAGAACAAAATATATATATGTGGATTTACCCGAGGATGTAAAAGTAAATCATATAAAACGATTATACCGCAAATAAGAGGGATTGGGTTCAAGTTTAAATCAACCTATTTTCTATAAATAAGTTTGATTGTAAAAATTAAATAATATCGAGTTTTAACGCACATGGGGCATATTAAGTCAAAGAATCAATCAATTCAGCTGAATTTTTAATTAGAACCTTGGTCATTTCCGGAAGTGTGTCGACATACTTCGCTGACGTGATACATATTATTTACAAAACTAATAAAAAAGTTCATTTGAATATGCCTTACATCAATTGGATATAAACTTAAATATTCAGTTTGTTTACTATTTTTGAATTATTTTCTTTTGAAGCATTTAGGATCTAATGATAAAGAAGAACCAGTTGGGAAGGTTAGATCACATGGGAAATTTTAAAGTAGGTATAATTATGATAGTTAGGATTATCAAAATTATAGTCAGTCTAAGCCGACTATAAATACCCTACACATATGTGTGGTTATCATTCAAAGTGATATATAGGTCACCAGGGTATACGAATCCCGAAAATAACTACTAACTTTCAATCGCTGAAGTATTTCCATTCATTTGATACCCATATTTACAAATGGGTAGGTGTACCGAATTTAGATTTTTTTTTTTGTTTTGTTGAACCACAAGTTGGTTCGCCGGAAACCATTATTTTCAAGTATTTGAGCATGAATCAATATATATTTTATCAAAAAAAAGTTTACCTAAGCACGTATACAGTAAAATTGATCCGTAGATACACATTTAATATGAGGTATTTGAACATAAGTGGTCGGTTCTCAGGTCACAATAGACCGATCATGCCAATTTTCTTGTTTAGACAGCTTATTTCATTGCTCTAGCTCTTCTACTTTTTCTGTAATCGTGATTTCAACAGACAGACAGAAGGACAGACAAATCGACTCAGGAGATCATGCTGATCAAGAATATATATACTTTTCCATACCAGAGATGCTTCCTTCTGGGTGTTACAAACGGCGTACCAAACTGAATATACCCTTTCACTCTTAGTGTAGGGTATAACAATAGTTTATGGTTATTCAGGATATAGTTCAAACTACTATGAATTACTGAAAAATAGCAGTCTTAAAACTTAATGTTCTTCAAAAGTTTTCATAATAGGAAATAACTGAGTACGTAGTCAAAATTTATTTTTTGAATTGTTGTATGGAATGTACATTAGACTGACAATGGATGTTCATGATTTCCAATCGAAAAAAGGTCAACCCCAAAAAATGCTCTATTGGATGAGAAAATCGATGTGAAGAATTTTCAGCGAAATCCGAATATGGTAAATGGATCCGCCGGTACCTCAAAGTTTGTGTTTTGGTATCCAAAGCGACAATTTAAAATTTAAATTGAAACCAATTGGGAAGGTTAGATCACATAGGAAATTTTATATTTGGTGTTATGATAGTTAGGATTATCAAAAGTATTGTCGGTCTAAGCCGACTATAAATAAGTTACCATTCAAAGTGGTATATAGGTCACCAGGGTATACGAATCCTGAAAATAACTACAAATTTTCCATTCCTGAAGAATTTTATTTCATTTGAAACCCATATTTACAAATGGGTAGGTGTACCGAATTTCGATTTTTTTTTTTGGGAACCACAAGTCGTTTCGTTGGAAAACAATATTTTCATGTATTTGAGCAAAATGTCAATATATATTTGACCAAAAAAGTTTACCTAAGCACGTATACAGTAAAATTGATTTGTAGATGTAAATTTTATATGAGGTATTTGAACATAAGTAATCGGTTCTCAGGTCACAATAGACCGATCATGCCAATTTTCTTGTTCAGACAGCTTAGATATATAAGTAATCTTAATCTAAAGTTTCATTGCTCTAAATCGACTCAGGAGGTCATGCTGATCAAGAATATATATACTTTTCCATACCGGAGATGCTTTTTTCAGGGTGTTAGAAACGGCGTACCAAACTGAATATACCCTTCACTCTTAGTGTAGGGTATAATAACTTCTTCCAAAAATAATAAACTATAAAAGTGGATATGTCATCTGTCAGGAAATTTTATTACTGTTTCCAAAAACTATCAGCGAACAAAATCGGATAAAAAATAAGGAAGAAGTGATTATTATAACAGGAATTCTTAGTAATTTTTTTAGTTGGTTCAGTATATAAAAAATCAACATTAGAGACATACTAGATATAGAAAAGTATATATGTATTTACTTTTGAACAGAGTCACATATTGCCTTTAATTACCGATTTTATTTCGATTTTTGTTGGAAATGCTTTATTTGAAAATTCGCGTAACGATGAAGAGATCATCAAAAACAGCCATTGTACTTTCAACAATAGGTAAAATTGAAAAACTAAATAAATTCAAATGAAGAAAAGAAACAGTGTCTGTGAAATTAATCACTGGTTCTGTATATTTTAGCCGATTTGGCTCATGGGTAGATGGATGATATCCTAACGGATAATTTATCCACTTTTTTGGAAGACGTTATTTCAATTCAATTTAGAAATTATCGATTTGGGTACCAAAACCCGAACTTTACGGTTTATTTCCCATATTCGGATTTCGCTGAAAATTCTCCACATTGTTATTTTCAGCCAATAGAGCATTTTTAGACGTTGACCATTTCAATTAAATTCTATAAATTTCTATTTCATAAAAAGTCATTGTCAGTCTAATGTCCATAGTAAAAATCATGTTGATTATTGATATTGTTTAATTTAAAACAATAAAAACTTTGAATATTGTATAAAATTTTAAAAATCTCTAACTCTTACCACACATTGTTAATGTTTACAAATCAGTTTAATCAATATAGCAAAACCACACTATTTACACACTTAACTAAAAGACCAGCAAACATACACCGACCTGACATACTCATTGACCTGAAGTGACCTAACATGTAATCGCTAGACGTGATAACATTTAAAGAGTTCAAATCCTTACCACACTTGTCTAGCTCACACAGGTGTAGTAAATTAATTTATGCGTCTGACACACATTTTCAGTAATCGTGTGACTTGTTCACAACTAGTTGGAATGCATATCCCAAAGAGGAAATCAACCCTTAGTCCAATCTACATCTTTGTGCTCCTTAATGAGGCAAACTTGTGTCCTTTTTCTAGACAAGCGGCTTGCCGTCCGACCAATCGACCGACCGACCGTCCGGTCGAAGGAATGCTCAAACCCCATTTAGTCTGTATATAGTATAGAATGTAGATTTGTGGGGTGTGTGTTGTTTGCTGTGTTGTAAGTTTGTGTATATGGTCCGAACATAAACCGGATATGTTTAAAATTCATAAAATTAATAGACAACCTTCAGTTGGAATGAGGGAGCACACAAGTGTTAAAGTTGAGTAGGCAATAAAGGCGACCCGTCCCAGACCAATATGGAGAATAGATTATATACCTACGTATATAACTAGTTGTGAGCCCTGTTATGAGTTAATATGTCAACGGCAAAGGGTAAACATTGAATTCTACACGCAATTTGACAGGATATAATAATGAATTTATGTGGTGTTGAGTTGAGTTAAGTTCAGTTAAGTTCAGTTGCTTTTGGGTGCAATTCCTCAGAAATTATGAGGGATTTTATGGTTTTGGAATGGGACGATATTTGAATATCTCTAGGAGTGTGTGTGTTTAGTAAGGGACGTGGCAAAAAGGTTAAGTGTTTTGAACTTTTGTTGTTCATATGGTTTAGGTTGCTTCTGATGATGTGGTTCTCCTGTGAGTTAATTTGTTAGGTAAGGGTTTAACTTTTGAATAAACTTGTAGTTATTTGACACTATGTTTATAAGCTCTATAATTATAGAGTAATTAACTTGCGTTTTAAATTAATATAATGAGTACCTGCATAAAACAAAAACTTTCTAACAGTGGCATCATTTGTCATTGTGGATAATAAATGTGCGCAAATTATAGCCAAAAAGGGTCAAAAAACATAATTTGAAGTTGTTTAGTATGTGGTACGTTTGGAAGAGGAAAAATAAGTCGAGAAAATGTGAAATACCAACACGATTACAACATGTATATCTTCTCCTTATTCGCCCGTATTTGCAGCTTGCCGAACATGCATTTCTCAATGTAGGTCGCTGAAATTTAATGTTGGTTGGTTGGCATGGCATTTGGCGTCCGATCCGAATAACATGCAGCTGAGCTGAGCTTCGTTTTCTCTCGATAATGTAGCCTGCCAACCGATCGAGTTTTTTTTTGTTTTTTTTTTTTTTTTGTGTACCAACGTCATCATCGTCATCTGCGCTTTTTATTATAAGCAGCTATCGTTTCTCAAATCCTTGCACAATGTAAGTTTTGAAACAGGTTTCTTATAAAATTTTTTGTTTTTTTTTGTATTTACCATTTTTCAAGTTTTTAGTTACCATTATTGCTTAATTATACACTACACCCTATGGGTTTTATATATATATTCGCATGCTTGAAATTTCAATTAATGATATCTATGGAGCAACTTCTATGTATTACATCATTTGTTATAAATTGGTACGGAAAATTCCAAATTCTCTAATAAACACATTGGAAAAATTCTCTTCCTTAGTAGAAATGTACACTATGAGGGAAGACATGAATCATGAACAGGTCTGGTTTTGTATCAGTTTTTAATCATAGTAAAATTTCTACTAGAACTTTTTTTCATTAGATTAAAAAAATTAGGTTGATATTGTATCATATACCCACACAAAATGTTTCTATACTACAGACTACAACCTTTTTAGTTTAGACTATAACTGATTTTGTAGTTGATAGAACGGAAGTAGTTGGTTGGAGTTTATTGCCGATAGCAATAAACATTAGCATTACTCCAAATTCTACCTCTATAGAATTATTAAATACTATAGAATTATTAATACCAATATGAAAGGTGTAGCGTCGCTAGCTCGTCTGGTTAGTGCGTTGGACTACGAGCGAAAAGCCGCCGGTGCGTTAAATACTAGAAAATATCATGACATTGCCATTGAGTTTATATGAAAGAAAGATTTATTTTTTGTATACTATTAAATCAAGAATTGTCCTATTGACTAATTTTAATAGGATTTGAGGGTATTTTTTCTGGATATGCACCATAAAATTATTGTACAATAGAAATTTGCACAAATGTATTTAAAGTTCCCTCTGACAAATATACACTAATGCACTAATGCACTACAGTACTCAGTGCAATTTGCACTGACAGTCGACAGTAGTATAGTGAAGTCTCTCCAGCGTCTTCACTGCAATATTTGTTTCATTGGTGCCAAGTAGTGTCAAGACATTTTTTTCCAGACTTTAAATGTTTTGAAAAATAAAACCAATTGACACTACTGTTGCTGAAAATTAACCAAGTGCAGTGAGTGAGCGCAACGTGTAACGAGTGAAAAGACGAATATTGAAAACAAATCTGTCACTCGGCGTTCGTTGTTGTCGGTATTTATGTGTTAAAAAAAAAGCACATTATTTAAAAAAAAATGTTAAAAAAAAGTTGTACGACAAAAAAAAATGCATTGGTCGAAAAGCAATATATCCAACAATATTTTTTTTTTAATAATTTAATAATGAACAAATTTTGATTGATAAATGGGCCATTCCACAACAAATCGACCAGCGGTTGGAACTTACCTTCTTCAATTTCAATGACATTTTGGGA
Organism: Dryomyza anilis; assembly: GCA_951804985.1. Classification (NCBI taxonomy): domain Eukaryota; kingdom Metazoa; phylum Arthropoda; class Insecta; order Diptera; family Dryomyzidae; genus Dryomyza; species Dryomyza anilis. Next base: position 97,482,330 of record OX638130.1, on the reverse strand, counting down.
ATTGATAAAGGGTATTGAGACATGTACTAACCAATAACTAGAGTCAATATGTTAAAACTGGCAACATTTTAGAAATCAGAGTTAGAAATACATTCATGAATTATTGCAACTTTTACTGTAGAAAAAAAAAAATCTATACAAAAAATATATAAAAATTTAGAAAATTATTTATTAAAATATGATGCCATCAAAATACCATCTTGAAATTTGGCATGAACATTTACAATAAATTGACGAAAATTTATGATTTTTTTGAGAATTTTAAAAAAGGTCCTTTTTAAGGACTACAATTTTGAAGTGCAAAGATAATGACCACGGGCCACATGTTAACGTTTAAAAGTTACAACTTAATTTTTCTAAAAGCTTGTTCTATTATCTTTAAAACGTGTTATTAACGGAGTTTCTAGAATTTTTAGTTCAAGAGATATTTAAATATGAACAACCATACAAAAGTGATTTTTGGCCCTTTTTTCCAACTTTGAGCCACTGTATCTCTGGAAGTAGTGGTCGGAAAAAATAAAAAAAAATTGGTTAGTGCATGCCTTGATACCCTTTATCAGTTCATTAAAATCGAAAAGTTAAAATCTCAAATTTGACTTTTTTTGGTCGATTTGGTGTGGAATGGTCCAAATAAAAAACTTAATATAAAATATTACATGATTCTTATTCTTATACCTTTTAATGTTTTTCTATATTTCAATGTTAGTGAAAAATTCCTTATAGTAAGAATGATAAAAAATTATAAAGAGCACTGAGTACTCAGTAGCATAAACAGTTCATTTCAGTATTTGAATTTTTATTGCACATCATTTTAAACATCTTCACTACAACTACGTCTTGTTTGTGTTTTGTTTTGACACTACTTGTGCTTTTTTGTGTTGTGAGTAACACATTCATGTGATTTTTAAGCACAGAGTCGGCGGCAGTAAATGTCTTGAAATAAAATTAATGTCTTGAAGTTGGTTACAAATGCATTTGTGCAGATGTCTAATGTAAAATATTTGTAGATTTTGTTTCAAAAGAAAAATATTCCTTTTGCTTAGTTACCAATTTCCTTTAAAATTTTACAAACGAATGAGTGTGGAACGAAAAATTTTATGTAATAAAATTCACTAAATTTCTATATGTATTTGATTGAAAAAAATAAGTTTACTACAGTTTTTAGATTTTAAATACTTTTTTTTTCATTTCACTTGACACTTGTTTTAGAAATTCGTTTTCTACATGTTGCTGAGACTTTAACATGTATTTGTGCTACTGCATTTTAAATATTTGACGATGAACGTACTGCGAATGTGTAGGTACATAGAAAACCCAATTATCTGACTGAAACGCATTGAAGGCAGAATATAAGAAAACTAATTTTACGTGAGCGTGCATATTACACTACTCAATACGATTTTTGCCATGGACATCCCATACATCAATTCTATATAACTCGCTGGTGCTGAATTTAACTGTATACTAAGTTTTTTCTATTACATAAGATTTTTTTGAAAATTGCATTAGTATTTTTAGGCCGTTCTCACCCACAATTTTTCATTTAATTGTCAGGACTAATTGTAATATACTAATGACTGCTAATACTCCAATTCATTTTTAAAATAATTGAATATAAACTCGGATAATTTTGACTTGCTTTAGAGAATTATTTTATCATTTAGGATATTTTATCATTTATCAATGATAAACAAAAAAATTATGTATTATTAGAGCATAATCCAAACTATCAGAATTACTAACTTTTTTCTATTATTCACTTTTTAAAATATATCGTCGTTGTAGAAGTAAAAATCACCAACTACATTTTCAAAATGCCAATTATTCATTACGATGATCTCAATATTTGTACCAAATGAAATGAAAATGTGAATCTATCAATTGGTATTTCATTTTTAAAAATGTATCAATTACTTTTTATAATATTAACCAACAAATATGAAATTTAAAATTTTCTTAAAAATCTATTTTGTGACTTTTAGTTCTACAACGACGATATAAAAATATTCATATATTTTGACTACACTGTACAAAAAAACATTCGTAATCTGAATGAAGACTATTATACTGATACTAATCAGAACCTTATATTCAGTTTTTTGATTTTACCTAGTTTATAATGTTTTGAATTTCATTTCATTAAAATTTCATTTAAAATAAACCCAATAAAATTCGGGTAGATCTGTCCAATGTTATGACTAGTCAAATACAAAAAAAATAAAATTTTAAAGTGTACCTATTATTTATGGCATAACGTCTATGATATGTATAATTAAATAAAATTATGTAATATAGTTTTAAAACTAGATCTATAATTCTACACACAAAAAAAATTAATCAACAACCAGTATTCATCATATTGAAGAATTCATTCATTGAATTAAAATCGTATTTTTTAAATGTTTTTAATTTTCAATATTTTTTTTACATTAATTTCAAAATACTATTGTCTCTATTTACACATTTATGTAATTCTTATATATTTTATAATATATAATTTCTAGTTATGCCAAGACTTCATTTAATCATATTAATGAACAAGTGGTGAGTTTTATTGTGGTGAATTTTAGTGCGGTGAGTTTTAGTGTGGTGAGTTTTAGTGTGGTGAGTTTTAGTGTGGTGAGTTTTAGTGTGGTGAGTTTTAGTGTGGTGAGTTTTAGTGTGGTGAATTTTAGTTTTTAGTTTCATCTTTTTGGATTGTGTATGTGCTGAGTTATGTCGTTTTGAAAGTTTAGGTTGTATGGGAGGTACCACGCCCCTTTGTCCAATCCCGCCCATATAGCCTATGACACCCTCCGGACTCCTTAGTATCCTGTGGCAAAATTTCAGTTAAATCGGTTCAGCGGTTTAGACGTGATGCTGGAACAAACAGACAGACAGACCGACAGACTGACAGACGGACCAAGAGTTTTATATATATATAGATTATAACAATCTTTTTAAATTAATACATAATACATTAAAAATAAATACAGATAAAGTATTTGTAATGAAGTTAAATTAATACATAATGTAGTAAAATTAATTGCGGATATAGTAATTTATCTATCTGTTACAAGACATAAGTATAAATACAAAATGTAGTTAATTTCAATTCAAATGTAGTAAAATTCTGTACAGCAAAGCAGTAAATTTTTGTAATTGATTTCCGTAAAAATCAATCAATGTAGTAAACACAAATACATTTGTTTTTGAATGAAAATCAAATAAATAAGTATTTATTTTAATATATATTTCATTGTTTTTACTGAATTTTTTTTTTGTTCTATCATATTTTTCACATTTAGTATGTGGTATAAAAACCATACATTTATTGTGCTTTCTTTGTAATATCTCTATATCTATAATAAATATATATTCACCTTAATGTCTCTGCTATTAAAGCTTAACTAATTATATAACTTGAGGTCACGCACATATATCTATATCTAACGTATACGGTCTAGTGACATGACAATTAGGCAAGAGACACCAGCAAAAAAGGACACCATCGGACAAATAGACATTTCAAAAGAATAACACATGTCAGTTTCTTAAACACACACAGACACCGAAAAGAAAAGAAATTTGAAAAGAATATCGAAGACGGGAAAACAAAAATAAAAATAGTGTTTTTTTCTTGCAATACCAAATCGTTTGAAAAAGAAAACAACCACCCAAGTGTCCTTTGGAATACATGCGACTGAAAACAATTTTCCGTAGGACACATAAACACCAGATAAACACATTTTGGCTGGCGGTAGGTCAAGATGTTTGGTGTCCAGAATAGATCGAAGGCGACAAGAAGAATGACGACGACGACGACAACGATAAATAAGTCGTCGATGAGTATTCCCCAGAGATTTGCAGACACTTGCAGAAGCTGAATCGAAGCTCAAGTCGAATATGATTTCTAAGTAGCAAATGGTAAAATGTGAATAACACAAAGAAACAGATGATGAATTTATTATAAAAATATAAAATAGTCTTTAATCAAATAACCTCTACTTTAAACATTGCTGTGCTTACCCTGTAATACTACTGAGTTCAATGAATTTTAACGAGTCCTTCCTATGATTGTCTTGACTTGCAGATATACATATCTCTACTTGGATCAACCTGTTGACGATGCTCCGTATTTGCACTCTATTCTTGCCTTCTTTTTTTTGTTGTTCTTTTTGCACCCACAACAAACGATTTGCCACGAAAAGAAACGAAAAACATGAAAATATCCTTGGGAGCATCGTGTTGGGCGGCATTCAACAATGTCGGTCACACACTCCATAAGATCCACCACAGCCCGTTCCCCATTACGTATGTAGCTTTCACTGGAATAAACGTATGTGTGCCTGTCTGTCTGTCTGTCTGTACGTCCGTCTGTATCTAGGTTTCATTGCAAGGGTTGGTCGACTAGGGGGGTTTTTCTTGCGCCCGCTTGAGGCTATTTTTGACATATCTCGGGCAAAGAGAGCGCAAGTAATGTGCGTCCAACGCAATGTCTTACAGGTGGTTGCTGTGCTGCCTGTTGCCAGCCAAGATTAAGCGACTACACTACTCTACTACCTAACTCTATATAGACCCCCCCCCTGCATAATATCCAGTGCTTTGCTGTCGTCTAAGCAGATGCGTGTGCATGTTACTGGGTGCTTTTGCTATTTTCGTTTTTCTTCTGATTCATAGTCGAAATTTTTATGTGATATATATGAGTGCAAATTATTTTAATTTGTTTTAATTAAATTTACATATCGTCGTTCCTGAATTCTTATGTCGTATATTCATAGGATTTTTTAAGAATATGCGACATTATAACTTTTGGGCGTCTATAATATTTCTTCGACTTTTATAAATACACATACAAAAAATATATTTAATAAAGGAAGTAATAAGTATTATTTGTTTTTAATTTTATTTAAATTTATTATTAACGTAGACGATACTTTTTTGTTTGACAATTTTGTTTGACGAATTTAAACCCTACAATTTTTTTTATTTTTTAGTATCGCGTCAGAAAACCATCAGGTAAACAAATAACTTAACCGCTTCAGATCCACCCAGTGGACAGAAAAACGGTTTTGAGTTTCAAAATTGGCAATTGACTGTACATGACGAATACCAAGACGTGGTAGAACAAAACGGACTTGTGATTTCAGATTAGCGATCCCGAATTGTTCAAACTGTTACTTTATTTTGTTCCACTTAGTAATTTAAAAAAAAAAATGAAAATTTTTAAAATTTTATGTGTACAAAATGGTATAATTAGGTAGTATTTAAAATGAACCAGCACTTTTAGCCAAGCTTATAAAGTTACGTTATTTTAGAACTTGTAAATATACCAATTTTTTATGTACTTTGAGTAACTTTGAACTTTAAAGACATACACAGAAAAAATTCGTAAATATAACTAAAAAGTTACATCAATACAATTAAATTTCTGAAACTGCACCGACTAAATTATTGGTTTTGTTGAAATTTCTTTGAATAATAGAAGTACTAAAAAAATTATATTTTCATCACAAAAGAAAATTCAAATTAAAAATCATATACGTGAATACATTGTATTTAATCTGACAACATAATGAATGATTTGCAAAAACAAAGTAAGAGGAATCATAGAATTATAAATTTAGTTTCACATATAATATATAATTTCATTGAATTATGAAAACTATATATATTATGCAATTAATAATAGGTACACCTTTAAATTTATATTTTTTTAGTTTGACTGGTCATAACTTTGGTGAGATCAAGCCGAAAACACGAAAACACGAGTATTGCCATTTATTTGTATTACGTAACCACTCAAAAACCATAGGTATTCTTGAAAACCTGAGTATGAGGTCGTGATTAGAATCTTGAAGTCCAACGTAGTGAATTTGTTTGCTAATACATGAAAATGACAAAAAAAATATTGCTAGGCCAATGAATAGTATGTTATTAATTTTGAATGCTGTATTTACGTCGATTAATATTATTTTTCCTTACATAATATTTTTAGAGCTTTTAGAAAAATAATGATGCAATTTACAATAACGGACAAATTTTGATTTTTGTATAAGTATTTTCTATGTCCCGTCCGGAAGCAAAAAGAGACATTCATTAAAATTGGTTTCCGTTCGGAACTTTTAGTATCAAATATAGTATAACCAATATAAAAAACAAAAATGTTCTGGCTCAAAAATTGTAAAAAATTATAAAACATAAAAAACATTAAATCGTACATTTACTTTTTCATTGCGTAATAATGATTATTAATATTTTCAGATATAACATAATTTTTTGAATAAAAAAAATTCTATACGGGTCTTTTTGTTCCGTCGCACAGTGGGACAGGGAGTATTAAATGTTCGCGAAATCCTAAAATAGTGTTATTTTTAGAAAAATAAGTATGAGGATTAATAAATTTGGTGTGAAAATTTAATAATCAACATATATATGTAAATTTTTAAATCTGGACGTGGTACCTCCCTTACAACTAAAATGATTAAATTGATATATATGGGCCATTCCACACCAAATCGACCAGCAGATGGAACTCACCTTCATCGATTTCAATGAAACTGATAAAGGGTATCGAGATATGCATTGATGAGCCGATTTTTTGTAATTTTGAACCACTACATCTATGAAAGTAGTGGTCGAAAAAAATAAAAAATATTGGTCAATGCATATCTCAATAAGCTTTATCAGTTGCCCAAATTTCACTGAAATTGAAAAGTTAAATCTTAAAATTTACTTTCTTTCGTCGATTTGGTATTGAATGGCTCATATATTGTAAATAACTGAAGCTGTAGTAATGAAACTTCATAGTGAAATATTTTTCGTTGATATAATTCACTTGTCCAAATTTCATTTTGATTGGACAAGTGGACGTGATACCTCCCATACAACCAGAAATTGATGAAACTGTTCATATTAGTACAAATGGTCGGTCACTGAAATGTGAATAACTCCCAAAACGCAAAAAAGCAATATTTTGTTTAGTTGTTTAAAAGCTTAATAAGTGTTACTAAATGAAATTGTAATCAATTTTTCCAGAGCGTGCCCGGAACGGTTTTGATTTCATCTTTATAAAAAAAGTATGTTTTTTAAAAAATAAAAAAGTAAATTTACACCAGCATTTTTGTTACTGAAGCATGAATAAATTTGGAAAACTATAAAATTGCAAAAACTTTATAAATACCAGATGTAGATGAGTGCATTATAAAAAAATAGTGTTTATAGTTTTTAAAAGAAAAGTTTAAAAAAAATTATCAAAAAATATGGCTTATTATTTCTTTCAGTTTGTTGAGAAAAATAGTCCGTGTTTTAGAGAGTTTTGGAAAATGTTGGACACATATATCATAAACTTAGTGATATCACATTGTAGGTAATTAAATTTACTACACAATAAAAGAAAAAAATGTCTGAGGTCAATTTGATTTATGAGATTTTCGTCAACTTTAGGTACTCCCTGCCCCACTGTGCGTCAGTGATTTATTATGAAAAAACTTTTAATGCTATGAACAAAGTATAAATTTGCAAATAAAGTACATTATAACAGCTATTTTTTAAGATAAAGCTAAAAAATATTACATACGCAAAATTTTCTAAAATTTTGGAATTTCCATTTAAACCTCGACATGCACTTCTCTTTTTTGTGACCTCTGACTCGCGCATTTTTTAATTTATATAATTTCATCTAGCGTATAGAATTTTCTAATTTTTTACAGATGTTAAGTTTAAATTCAACTTTTACAAACAAAATTTAGTAAATTATTTAATTTACTTTCGAAATAATAATGTTTGCCCCTTCCAGTAACCTAGAAAATGCTCCTATGCAATAACAGTGCTTCAAAAAATGTATATATAGTTCAATAACTTTATATTATGATAATTAAAATATTTATTTTGTAAAAAAAACATTTAAAAATTAATTTATTAGAAATTATGTCAAACCGAAATATTAATCAGCTCTATCATGAATAATTTTGCATCCGAAACTTGTACTGAGTTAAATATATTTAACATAAAACATTTTTTCGAAGAAACAATTAAAAATTGTTATGGAGGAGAATTCTGCACACAATTATCGTTTTTTCAAGGTCAAAGTTCGGAATTTTCACAAAAGGTCTACAATTGGGGTTTATTCAATATAAAACGATTTCGATTTGAAAGTTTTTATATTTTAAATTCGATTATAAATTTTTAAATGAAAAAATAATTTGATACGCTTATTGTGATTTTACCAGCAAACGTTCGTCCATTGTGGTAAAATAGAATGGACGAATTCTTCAATGAAATATGCAATTTCTTTGTTTTTTTAATTTTATAAAATTTGGTAATTCTTTCTGTATATCCATTTATTTCTATTTTAAATGATTTATTATAATAAATATTGTGGATATTTCGTGTATTTTTATTAAGCAAATATTTTTTATATCAAAAAAAAATATTTTTGGACAGATTTATAATAAGGATAAAATAATACAGCATTTATAATATATTTTTTCTACGACAACTTATATTTAAAAAAAAATAACAATTACTTAATTTGCACATTTTTGTTTTTTTTTTTTGCATTTGGTTTGAGTTCATCTTGAAGTGCTCAAGGTCAGCCAGGATGTGTCCTGTTTTTGTTTTTCTTAACTTATTCCCAAAAAAAAAATTATCAAAAAAAAAACAACATTTATTTTTCTCTTTGTTGCTGCCTCATTCTTAATCGTATTGTTCTCCTTGGAATTTCTGCTGTGCAACATCCTTCCCTCTGCTGTAGTAGCTTTCTTCTTCCAGTGAGATTTTTTCTTGACGTGTTTCGGAAAAAATTAAAAAAAATCAGAAAACAGAAAACAGAAAAATATAACACAAAAAATTGCGGTAAAGTGAGTTTCCCAAGCAACATGTTTCAGTAGTCGTTGTCTGCATATACGCACAGACAGACTGACATCCGAAGGACATATATACATATAAAGATATATATATATATATTGACATACAAACCCACACGTGCAGGATTTTCTCTTCTTGTTGATTGTTTGCAGAAGTTTGTGGATTTTCTTCATTTTTTTCCTTTCTGTTTTCTTTCACGATTCACGTCTTTAAAGAGACTTCTTGAAATTCGCGACATTTTTTGCAAATCTTTAGAAGTTTAAAGGTTGCTTTGAAAATGTCAGAACAGCATTAGGATTATCATTTTTCTAATATTTTTATATAATCTCCAATTAATATTAAAAATTTCATTGTTCTATGTAAAAAAACTAATTAAATAATAAGCAAAATCTCAATATCGTTTTAGAATTATGTTGTATAAATGTTTTAATAAAATAAATCACTACATTTTATAATATATAAAAAAAAACCACATCATAACAAATTTATTATAAAACTTTATTTCTGTTTGCTCTCTTCACACACACTCGTTCTAGTCGTTTCCAATATTAGTTGCCCCCCAGTTTGCAATATAAAATTTATCGTTCAGTGCCTCTCAAAATGTTTGAAAACCCCATATAATGTGCTTGATATCAATACAAACTATTGCATACTTTTAGTTGTTGCAATATAAAACATTTTAACACTTGAATGCACAACATTTTATTATGAAAAACTTATTTATTATGAAATCATGAAAAAAATAGCTGAAATTATGTGAAATATTAAATATTGAAAATTATTTTTTTTTCTATTCAAATAAAATTTAGAATTTTTAATGAAAAATTTAAATTTTAATGAATAATTTAATGCTTAATTTAAAATTTTATTTTTGATAAAAAAAAATTGTAGGAACATTTTTATTTTTATTAAAAAAATAATTAAATTTTTTGTGAAAACTTTAAATTTTAGTGGCAAATTTAATTTTTAATGAAATTGAATTCTTAATGATAAATTGAATTTTTAATGAAAAAATTAATTTTAATAAAAAATTTAATTTTTATTGGAAAATGGAATTTTTAATAAAAATTGAATTTCTAATGAAAAATTGAATTTTTTATTAAAAAATTGAATTTTTTGTGAAAAATTTAATTATTTGTAAAAATTTGAATTTTCAATTACTGAAAATTTCAATTTATCGTGAAAATTTTAATATTTAGTGGAAATTTAAATTTTCAGTGAAAAATTGCATTCTTTATGAAAAATTGAATTTTTAGTTAAAATTTCAATTTTTAGTGAAAATTTCAATTTAGAGAAAATTTCAATTTTTAGTGAAAATTTCAATTTAGAGAAAATTTCAATTTTTAGTGAAAATTTCAATTTAGAGAAAATTTCAATTTTTAGTGAAAATTTTAATATTTAGTGAAAATTTTAATATTTAGTGAAAATTTCAATTTTTAGTGAAAATTTCAATTTTTAGTGAAAATTTCAATTTTTAAAGAAAATTTAAATTTTTAGTGAAAATTTCAATTTTTAGTGAAAATTTCAATTTTTAGTGAAAATTTCAATTTTTAGAGAAAATTTCAATATTTAGTAAAAATTTCAATTTTTAGTGAACATTTCAATTTTTAATGAAAATTTCAATTTTTAGTGAAAATTTCAATTTTTAGTGAAAATTTAAAATTTTAGTGAAAATTTCAATTTTTAGTGAAAATTTTAGTGAAAATTTCAATTTTTACTGAAAATTTCAATTTTTAGTGAAAATTTAAATTTTTAGTGAAAATTTCAATTTTTAGTGAAAATTTCAATTTTTAGTGAAAATTTCAATTTTTAGTGAAAATTTCAATTTTTAGTGAAAATTTCAATTTTTAGTGAAAATTTCAATTTTTAGTGAAAATTTTAATTTTTAGTGAAAATTTTAATTTTTAGTGAAAATTTCAATTTTTAGAGAAAATTTCAATTTTTAGAGAAAATTTCAATTTTCAGTTTAGTAAAAATTAAATTTTTTAGTATTTCAATTTTAGTGAAAAATTAAAAAACTTGAATTTTTAATGAAAAATTGAATTTTTAATGAAAAATTTAATTTTTATTGAAAAATTGAATTTTTAGTGAAAATAAAATTGAAATTTTCATATAAATTTAATATTTAGTGAATATTTCAATTTTTAGTGAAAATTTGATTTTTAGTGAAAATTGGAATTTTTAGTGTAAATTTGAATATTCAATTTTTAGTATAAATTTAAATGTTTAGTGTAAATTTAAATTTTTAGTTAAAATTTGAGTTTTTATTGAAATTTTCCATTTTTTAGTAAAAATTTCAATTTTTTAATTTTAGTGACATTTTTAATTTTTAGTAATAATTTAAATTTTTAGTGAAAATCAATTTTTAGAGAAAATTTCACATTTTTCTCTTAAATTCAATTTTAATAATAAATATCAACTTTTAGATAAAATTTAAATTTTTTGAGAAAATTTCAATTTTTACTTAAAATTTAAATTTTTAGTGAGAATTTCCATTTTTTTAATGAACATTTTTAGTGAAAAATTGAATTGTTTTTGAAAATTTTAATTTTTTTGTAAACAATTCAATATTTAGAGAAAATTTATATTTTTTAGTAAAAAATTGAATATTAGTGAATATTGAAATTTTAGTGAAAAGTTAAATTTTTAGTCAAAATTTTAATGTTTAGTGAAAATTATATATTTTTTTTGTTGTAAAAAATTAAACAGCATTGTTTTGTGTTCGATATACCGCTACATAAGTGATCGAAGAAAGTAATAACAAAACACGTGCGAATTACTGTTTAAAAAAAAACACCATGAGTTTGTATTTGTACACAAAAAGTTTTTGTTGTGGGAGAAATTGTCTTACCGGTATTTTCTCCCACAACAAAAACTTCTTGTGTACAAATACAAACCCATGGTGTTTTTTGTAAAACAGTAATTCGCACGTGTTTTGTTATTACTTTCTTCGATCACTTATGTATGGAATTCGATCACTTATTTGTTGGATATTAGCCAACAAAATTCAATATTGAAAAATTTTGAAGGCAAAACTTCAAAACAGAAATTACTATACAAAGTATTTGCTTGTTACAGACAGGCTGCCTTACCATTTAGAGTTTCCTGCTAAAAAAAAATGCTTTTCATAAGTTCAAAACTGAAATTCGCATACAATGTTTTTGACCACTACAGGTGCAGGACCTTTCCGTACCAGTTTCCTGTTATAACAATGATTTTTAACATTTCAAAACTGTAACTTACAAAAAAAAACACCTCAGAATTGGCAATTTTTGAGCAGTTATTGCACGTAACCTAGACCAACAGCCACCGCGATGGATATATTATTGCTGCATTGTACAATCAACTTTTTAAACATATTAGTCTTTAAACTTTTGAACTTTTTTTTGAATATATTTTTTGAATTCTCTGAAATGCTGATAAATATTCGATATGAAATTCGACTTAGTTTAAAATGGAACTGTGTATTCTCCATAACTTTTGTAACAATGAAATAAGAAAACACAATAATTTTATATCGAAAATAAAAACTTTTATAGACGATTTTTTATCGATAACGTTAATACATATGTCGTTTGGTCTGAGACGATATCATTAGCATATTGAATGATTTACGTAAGTTTTAGATTTTTTCGAACTTTTAATAGATAAAAAAACCCCAATTCGTAGTGTTTATTAATGAGAGTAGATCACGACCCATTGAGAACCATTCGAAAATAAATCGTAATTTTCTGTAGTACTTATGTCTTGTAGAATGCAAAAGATTAATATTGAAATTGGAAAAATTATTGTGGCAATAAATAGGACTGTGTAAAAGAATATTACGAAATGTATTTACACATGTAATACACATGTATGATAGATACTATATATATGGTTATGTCTCTCATATACGACTGAAACAATCCAACTTGTTGCAATAACGCGCTACAATATTCAATAGGCGACCTAAGAAAAGATTATGTTAAAAATAAAATAAAAGAAAGAAAGCATGCAAAGTAGTAATGCAGGGGATTTGAAATGGTGGAAGAGAAAATCCCTGATTTGTAAGCCAATTTGCACTTATGTTTATCTTATGTCATTCCATTTGTATAATGCTCTCAATATGTAAAACGTTGAAGGAGTCGCGTCGAATCACTGTGGAATGTTTTCAATTTTTTTTTTATCTTCTTTTTTTTTTCATTTTCAGTTGGCTCTGTGAAGAAATACTTAATGCATACACAACACACGTAGTAGCTGTTGTATCCTGCGGGGTTCATTTCTAAGCTCATTTATGTTCATACCGAATGCGTGTAGCATTTCACATTTCACATTTCGCGCATCTCTATGGAGGCCCTAAATATTCAAGTACCATGAACAGCTGCAAATGGTGGAGGTGTAGGTGGCGGTGGAGATGGATGCGAAGCAGTATGGATATCAATGGCGTTAGCTCTGAACGCGTAACGCATTTGCACGCGCCATGTTGGCCATAGAAATCCATCTGACGGCTGTAACAGGTAATTGAACTAGTGCTTATGGAGCATAGAATTGCGTGCCCGGAACTCATATGGGGTGCAATATTGTGCTGTAATGTTTCGCAGCTACATTAGGCTGCCATAAAAAGGATTTGGTGCGCTGATGGCACCAGTCAATGACGACTCTAGATTGTAGATGTTTTTACTTGTTGTACGGTAAGACATTTAGCCGCAGCTATGCGAAACTAGTGAGGTCCTTAAGTGCCAAGATGCCGATAGATAATTTTCGGTGCTACTGATACCTTTAGCTCTGGGCTCTGTGTTAAATAAGAATTTGTTTTAATATTTAAAAAAAAAAAATTTAATTTCCACCCATATTTAGGGAAAACAAAATGTGAGTTTTAATCACCAGTTTTTTCACTCACTTTCTCTACTTTGAGATTATATCGTCACTGTCATGCTAAAGGGCATTTTTAAAAATATTGAGTAATCAAATTTTAAAGTTTTAAGTTCTTTCAAAAATTAGTAAAAATTATTTTTTTTTAAATCGTTTTTGTTATTTTGGTTTATTCATCCATTATCATGACGTATATAAAATATCTTTGGATTTGGATAATTTACTGAATTTTAAATACGGATTTTATGTGGCTATATCTTGGCCAAAACACAAATATGTTTGTTTTTTTTGATATAACTCATTATTTGTCCAACATAAAATAGTGATGTAACAGCATTAATTGTTTGTTTTTAAAGCAAATATCGATTTGCATCATTATTTAAAAATAATTTCTCAAATTATTTTTAAATAATGATTAATTTGCTATTTGTATGAGAAATGTTTGGCAAAATAAAAACAAATAATTAATGCCTTTACATTACTATTTTATCTTGCGCCAACATAGAGTTTTAACAAAAAAAAAACAAAAATTTTAAAAAATTGAAAACCTTCTCATGCCAAAAAGGCGAATATTTTCGTTTTTTTGCTATAACTCTTTATTTGCCCAACATAAAATAGTGATGTAAAGGCATTAATTGTTTGTTTTGAAAGCATCTATCTATTTGCATCATTATTTAAAAATAATTTTCCAAACATTAATTTGACATTTGTTATTTGCAAGAAAAATGTTTGGCAAAATATTTTTATGTAATGATGCCAATCGATAGGTGCTTTAAAAACAAACAATTAATGCAAAAAAAAACAAAGAAAATTTGAAAAATTGAAAATCTTGGCATGCCAAAAGGGCGAATCTTTTCGTTTTTTAGCTATAACTCTTTCTTGGTGCAAGATAAAATAGTGATGTAAATGCATTTATTGTTTGTTTTCAAAGCACTTATTGACAGCATTATTTAAAAATAATTTGTCAAACAATTTTTTTCAACATTATAAAAATTAAAAAAAAATAATGATAATGAAAGGTGCTTTAAAAACATAAAAAATATTGTCTTTTTAACTCTATTATATCGTATATCAATAAAAATTATAGCTAAAAAACGAAAAGATTCGCCCTTTTGGCATGACAACATTTTCAATTTTTTCGAATTCGCCCTTTTGGTTTTATCTTTTGTGGTTGTAAATATCCAACAAAACCACACATGGTTTTGGCACATTATACTTGAGGAAAAACTACATTCAAAAATGTAAAAAACGCAAATATCAAAAATTACACATTCGCCCGCCCTCTTGGCATGATTAAAGTGACTTATTAATTTCAGGAATTACAGAAATTTAAAAAAAAGTTTTTCATTTAAATTCGATAAATACAATTTTGATTTTCGATTTGAAATTGCAATAATTTGAAATTAAATACATATTTCCATTTGAAATTTCAAAATTTCTTTTAACTTGAGAAATTTACAAATGAAACTGAAGTAATTTTGAATTTAACTATTATAATTGTAGCCGCGGTAGCTCAGGTCCCTGGTTCAAGCCTGGACTGGGGCTAACAACATCTTTTCATAGAAACATTATTCTATACCATGCTACCTCTCGGCAGTAAATGGCAAACCTACGAGAGTAAAACATTGCCTATAAAAAGCTCTCACTCGCCGTTCGGATTCGGCAATAAACTGTAGGTCCCACCATTTTGAGTACAAATATAACACGCACAGCTCAAAATGGTGAGAGAGCTCGGCCTAAGTTCTTATAGGACTGTAGTGCAAAACTATTATTATTATTATTATTATAATTGAGCAAATTTCACATGAAACCGAATTTAAATGGCAAATTCTTATTCTTATTTAGAATTTTCGGAGTTTCAGTTGGAAATGTTATAGATATATATTCTGAACTTGTATATTTTAATAATGAAAATAATTATCAGTATGTCTGTATTACTTTATTAAAAATATGTGTATGGTTGTTTTATAGTCCAGAGTTTGAACCATAGACTGAAACCGTATCCGAAACCGATAACCGTTTAAAATTGAAACTCTAAATGAAAACATTATTCAAAAATCAAAAATGAACTGATATCCAAATAGACATAAATGTTTTCTGTTTTATATGTGTTGGAAATACCCAGATATTACTTTTTTTTGGTTTTTTGTCTTTTAGCGAAATCTTCTCTTTTTTTTTTAAAAAATATGATGCATTAACGAAAATGGCATTGCGAGTATAGAATGTTTTACATAATTTTGAAATTGTGAAACTGTATATTTTGAACGTTGTTTTGGTCTCGCAGTTTTGCATGCTAAGGTTGTATGAAAAAATCGGTTTTGCGACTTGAAAATTATATAGAAAATTCAGTACTTGCAATCCCACTTTCGTTTATACATCATATTTTTGAAAAAAGGACAAGATTTCGTTAATAGACACAAAAACAAAAATATTAAAAATGGGTGTTTTTCAAAAAAATCAAATTCAATACAAGACTTGCTGATAAAATGAGCCATATTTGGACATCTATATCTCGAGTACTAGCCCATCCTCCCTAACATATATTATAAAAAGTTCACAAAATTTCATACAAATCGAAAATTTTTGGAAGGGTACGCTTGACAATTTGTCACCCATACCAGAATCATTGATCGAAATTCGGCCTTTCACATATAACCAGCGCCGTTGTTCCTATAAGAAGTACAAAATGAAGTTGCCTAAGTCTGAACATAGTCTTGGAACTGATAGGGTAGACTTGATAATGATCTGATTTTATTTTTCTTTTACAGATCAGGTTATGTCAAGTCAGGGAACAGTTAACGATCATAATAGGATTGTGATAATTAAATGACTTAATTAACCACTATAATAATATCTGTGATAATTTAAATCGCTGTGATAATAAAACATCATTTGAGCTATACGTGTTAGATTTGTATTCATAGTGATGGGACCTACAGTCTAAAACCGTCTCCAAAAAGCGGGTTACGAGCTTTTCATGGGCAATGTTTTACTTTCGTAGATTTGCCATTGACTGCCGAGAGGTAGTAAAAACAATTTTTATTTTTTGATGTTGACAGTCGTTGAGATCGAACCCGGGATTCGGGTTCGTCTTCCAAGACACCAGCGATTTCCCTAAAAATTTAATTTTGTCTCTAATAAATTCGAATTTTTATTAAAAATTTCAAATTTTCACTAAAAAATAAATTTTTCACTTAAAATTTAAGTTTTTGCTCATAATTCAAAAGATTAAAATGTTTATTCAAAATTCCAATTTCTTAAAAAATCAAATATGTCAATTGAATTTTAAATGTTCAATAATAATTTAAATTTACAATTAACATTTACTTTTTCATTGAAAAATGTTTACAAAAATTCAAAATAAAATTTTTCACACAAAAGTTATTTTTCACCAAAAATTAAATGTGTCAATTAAAATTTTATTTTTCAATTAAAATTTGATTTTTCACTTAAGATTAAATTTTTTACTAAAAATGAAAATTTCATTTATATTATTTCTATTAAATTTAAATTGTTCACTAAAAGTTAAATTATTCACAAACAATTTAAATTTTCACGAAAAATTAAATTTATCATTTCATACTACAATTTTTCTCCAACAATTCAAGTTTTTGATCAAAATTCAAAATTATATTTTTACAAAAAATCAAATATTTCTATTAAAATATTATTTTTCAATTAAAATTTAATTTAACACCGAAGACTAAATTTAATTTTTTGCATAAGTTAAATTTTTCACTAAATATTTAATTTTTCACTTAATATTTAGTGTTTCACTGAAAATTCAAATTTTCACTAAAAATTAAATTTTTCAGTAAAAATTCAATTTTTTACTAAAAATTAAATTTTTCACTAAAAATTCAATTTTTTACTAAAAATTAAAATTTTCACTAAAAATTCAATTTTTCACTAAAAATTCAATTTTTCACTAAAAATTCAATTTTTCACTAAAAATTCAATTTTTCACTAAAAATTCAATTTTTCACTAAAAATTCAATTTTTCACTAAAAATTTAATTTTTTGCTTAAGTTAAATTTTTCACTAAATATTTAATTTTTAACCCCAAATTTAGTGTTTCATTAAAAATTAAATTTTTCACTAAAAATTAAATTTTTCACTAAAAATTTAATTTTTCACTAAAAATTCAATTTTTCACTAAAAATTTAATTTTTTACTAAGAATTTAATTTTCACTAAAAATTCAATTTTTCACTAAAAATTAAATTTTTCACTAAAAATTCAATTTTTCACTAAAAATTCACTTTTTCACTAAAAATTCAATTTTTCACTAAAAATTCAATTTTTCACTAAAAATTCAATTTTTCACTAAAAATTCAATTTTTCACTAAAAATTCAATTTTTCACTAAAAATTCAATTTTTCACTAAAAATTCAATTTTTCACTAAAAATTCACTTTTTCACTAAAAATTCACTTTTTCACTAAAAATTCAATTTTTCACTAAAAATTCAATTTTTCACTAAAAATTCAATTTTTCACTAAAAATTCAATTTTTCACTAAAAATTCAATTTTTCACTAAAAATTCAATTTTTCACTAAAAATTCAATTTTTCACTAAAAATTCAATTTTTCACTAAAAATTCAATTTTTCACTAAAAATTCAATTTTTCACTAAAAATTCAATTTTTCACTAAAAATTCAATTTTTCACTAAAAATTAAATTTTTCACTAAAAATTAAATTTTTCACTAAAAATTAAATTTTTCACTAAAAATTCAATTTTTCACTAAAAATTCAATTTTTCACTAAAAATTCAATTTTTCACTAAAAATTCAATTTTTCACTAAAAATTAAAATTTGAACTAAATATTAAATTTTTCACTAAAAATTTAAATTTTGCTTAAATTAAATTTTTCACTTAAAATTTAGTGTTTCACTGAAAATTAAATTTTTCACTAAAAATTAAATTTTTTACAAAAAATTAAAATTTCACTAAAAATTCAATTTTTCACTAAAAATTTAATTTTTCACTAAAAATTCAATTTTTCACTAAAAATTCACTTTTTCACTAAAAATTCAATTTTTCACTAAAAATTCAATTTTTCACTAAAAATTCAATTTTTCACTAAAAATTCAATTTTTCACTAAAAATTCAATTTTTCACTAAAAATTCACTTTTTCACTAAAAATTCAATTTTTAGTGAAAAATTCAATTTTTCACTAAAAATTAAATTTGTCACTAAAAATTCAATTTTTCACTAAAAATTCAATTTTTCACTAAAAATTCACTTTTTCACTAAAAATTCACTTTTTCACTAAAAATTCAATTTTTCACTAAAAATTCAATTTTTCACTAAAAATTCAATTTTTCACTAAAAATTCAATTTTTCACTAAAAATTCAATTTTTCACTAAAAATTCAATTTTTCACTAAAAATTCAATTTTTCACTAAAAATTCAATTTTTCACTAAAAATTCAATTTTTCACTAAAAATTCAATTTTTCACTAAAAATTCAATTTTTCACTAAAAATTCAATTTTTCACTAAAAATTCAATTTTTCACTAAAAATTCAATTTTTCACTAAAAATTCAATTTTTCACTAAAAATTAAAATTTGAACTAAATATTAAATTTTTCACTAAAAATTTAAATTTTGCTTAAATTAAATTTTTCACTTAAAATTTAGTGTTTCACTGAAAATTAAATTTTTCACTAAAAATTAAATTTTTTACAAAAAATTAAAATTTCACTAAAAATTCAATTTTTCACTAAAAATTTAATTTTTAACTAAGAATTCAATTTTCACTAAAAATTCAATTTTTCGCTAAAAATTAAAATGTTCACTAAAAATTAAATTTTTTACTAAAAATTAAATTTTTCACTAAAAATTAAATTTTTCACTAAAAATTAAATTTTTCAGTAAAAATTCAATTTATCACTAAAAATTCAATTTTTCACTAAAAATTTAATTTTTTACTAAAAATTAAAAAAAAATTCAATTTTTTACTAAAAATTAAATTTTTCACTAAAAATGAAAATTTTCACTAAAAATTAAATTTTTCACTAAAAATTAAATTTTTCACTAAAAATTAAATTTTTCACTAAAAATTAAATTTTTCACTAAAAATTTAATTTTTTGCTTAACTTAAAATTCAATTTTTTACTAAAAATTAAATTTTTCACTAAAAATGAAAATTTTCACTAAAAATTAAATTTTTCACTAAAAATTAAATTTTTCACTAAAAATTAAATTTTTCACTAAAAATTAAATTTTTCACTAAAAATAAAATTTTCGCTAAAAATAAAATTTTTCGCTAAAAATAAAATTTTTCACTAAAAATTAAATTTTGCACTAAAAATTAAATTAAATTTTTTACTAAAAATTAAATTTTTCACTAAAAATTCAAATTTTCACTAAAAAGTCAAATTTCACTAAAAATTCAAATTTTACTAAAAATTAAAATTTTCACTAAAAATTCAATTTTACTTAAAACACAATTTACACTAAAAATTTAATTTTTCACTAAAAATTCAATTTTTCACTAAAAATTCAATTTTTCACTAAAAATTCAATTTTTCACTAAAAATTCAATTTTTCACTAAAAATTCAATTTTTCACTAAAAATTCAATTTTTCACTAAAAAATTCAATTTTTCACTGAAAATTCAATTTTTCACTAAAAATTAAATTTTTCACTAAAAATTAAATTTTTCACTAAAAATTAAATTTTTCACTAAAAATAAAATTTTTCACTATAAATTTATTTTTTCACTCAAAACTTAAAATTATAACTAAAAATTCAATTTTTCACTAAAAATTAAAATTTTTGCTAAAAATTAAAATTTTTGCTAAAAACTACATTTTTCATTAAAAACTATATTTTTCACTATAAATTTACTTTTTCACTCAAAAATACAAGTTTTAACTAAAAAAATGAAATTTATCACAAAAAAAATATTTTTTCTCTCAAATCAATGTTAATAAAAATATTCCACTAAAAAATATATATTTCATTGTAATACTATTTCAGTAAAAAATACTTTAAAATATTTAAATAAACCCCATACTCAATTTAAGAATATTTTAAACCTGTAGCTGCTTTTCTTTTCGATTCTTTTTATATTTATTTAAATATATGTTACTCATACAACCCATCTACCCAATGCTTTATGGCACACATCGTCTCGTCAAAAACAAAGAAACCAATTCGGCAGACTTGCATTTTTTTTGCCCCGCCAGTTGGAAAGAAAAACGACTTCTTAAAAAACCAATAGACCAACTTCCAAATAAAAAAAAATAACCATGCAAAAGAAAGGCCAGACTTTAAAAAGACCCCCAAAAATACAACACCAAAACAAGAAACAAAAAACTTGACTCGAATCCACCTGTGGAGCGTGCAACATTTTGCGACTGTTTTCTGCACAATATTTAATCAAATTCATGACGAAAAGTCGAAAAAAACATGAAACATATGCGCGACGGGGGCAGCGTATGCAGCATGAAACAACAAAAGAAACGCAACCGACTAACCAAACAAAAAAGAAACCGTTCCACTTAGTCTGGTGTCACTGATGATTCACCAAACACCTCTTCAAAATGCGGAAAAAAAATATTGTGCCAGACGAATAACAACAACAACAACAAGAACAACTCGAACTCAAACAGTAACATCCAAAGTAAAAAGAATGAAAAAAGTGAGTGTTGATGGCCCCAGTTTCACATGTTATGCGGCACAACACAACACCAACCGGCCACCACATGCCACATAACAAGAAAAAGAATCAATCGAGTTGCAGTCGAGTCGCACCGAAAAAGAAAAACTTCTCAAACCCCCCCAAATTGCCATAGCAATGACCTCGCCAAACAAAAACCCGGTTGTATGAGGTCCTCAACAACCTTAAAATCCAATGCTCGGTGCTTTTTGACACACTTTCCACGCTCAACGTGCAACATGGACCGGACGATCTGCTGTGAGAAGAGTCTGTGAGTTGAGTTGCTGCGTTGCGTTCGTACGTTCGTGAGTCGCTACGATACGATGCAATGCAATGCGATATGAGGCGATACCGTGGCGAGTCCGTTTTTCACTTTGCCTTCCATTTTGTAAGGCATTCTCCAGCCAACCAACAAAAACGTATACAACAAACGACACTTCACCCGCACCTAAAAAAAAAAAAAGAAGGACTCTCGCGCGCGCCAAGTTGTGCACTCTTGTAGTGGTCGGAACCGGAAGTTGGGGCGGCTGCCAACCGCCAACAACGTTTGTTGCCGAGAATCACAGATGACGTTCGTTCGTTCGTTCATTTGTATGTCGTTCGGTAAGAGATCGGGTAGGTTGATTCGCGGTGGGTAGCTTCTTTTTGTTTCCGTTGCTCCGTTTGGTTGCTCTTGAGGGGGGGCGTGAATAGAAATGAGCACCGGCAAAAGCAAAAAACTGCACGTGAAGCACGTGGTGCATACGACGATGACGACGACGACTTTGTTTTGTGTTTTTTCTCACACATTTAACCAACTCGACTCGTATATTTTACAGCTTATTTTTTTTTTTTGCAAAAGTAAAAATTTTCTATTTTTTACTTTTTACCATTTTTGATTTGTCAACATTGAGCTCGTGCTCGTTTTCTGTCAAGTTTCTGTTGTAAAAAATCATTTAGCAAGTCGGAAATGTACAAATTTCGAGCATTTCCCATAATATTATTTAACAATATTAAACCAATTAATGCGAAACACGAACGAAATACGCCAAAAGAACTACTAGACAAATTAGCCATATTTATAGAATAAGCCCTCAATAATGAGTTTCCAATATATACCTTTTAAATAGAAATGTCTTCAATATAGTCCTCCTATACTCGCATCACAGTCAATATATGCCCACTCAATAAACTCGTCTTCAATTTTGAAATTTCAATTTTTCACTAACATTGAATTTTTCACTCAAATTTCAAATTTTATCTAAAATTGGAATTCTTCCCTAAAAATTCAATTTTTCACTAAAAATTCAATTTTTCACTAAAAATTCAAATTTTCACTAAAAATTCAATTTTTCACTAAAAATTCAATTTTTCACTAAAAAGCAATTTTTCACTAAAAAATCAATTTTTCATTAAAAATTAAATTTTTCACTAAAAATTGAATTTTTCACTAAAAAGCAATTTTTCACTAAAAATTCAATTTTTTTACTAAAAATTCAATTTTTCACTAAAAATTCAATTTTTCACTAAAAATTCAATTTTTCACTAAAAATTCAATTTTTCACTAAAAATTCAATTTTTCACTAAAAAGCAATTTTTCACTAAAAAATCAATTTTTCATTAAAAATTAAATTTTTCACTAAAAATTGAATTTTTCACTAAAAAGCAATTTTTCACTAAAAATTCAATTTTTTTACTAAAAATTCAATTTTTCACTAAAAATTCAATTTTTCACTAAAAATTCAATTTTTCACTAAAAATTCAATTTTTCACTAAAAATTCAATTTTTCACTAAAAAGCAATTTTTCACTAAAAAATCAATTTTTCATTAAAAATTAAATTTTTCACTAAAAATTGAATTTTTCACTAAAAAGCAATTTTTCACTAAAAATTCAATTTTTTTTACTAAAAATTCAATTTTTCACTAAAAATTCAATTTTTCACTAAAAATTCAATTTTTCACTAAAAATTCAATTTTTCACTAAAAATTCAATTTTTCACTAAAAATTCAATTTTTCACTAAAAAGCAATTTTTCACTAAAAAATCAATTTTTCATTAAAAATTAAATTTTTCACTAAAAATTGAATTTTTCACTAAAAAGCAATTTTTCACTAAAAATTAAATTTTTTACTAAAAATTCAATTTTTCACTAAAAATTCAATTTTTCACTAAAAATTCAATTTTTCACTAAAAATTCAATTTTTTACTAAAAATTCAATTTTTACTAAAAATTCAATTTTTCACTAAAAATTCAATTTTTCACTAAAAATTCAATGTTTCACTAAAAATTCAATGTTTCACTAAAAATTCAATTTTTCACTAAAAATTCAATTTTTCACTAAAAATACATTTTTTCACTAAAAATTTAAATTTTCACTAAAAATTCAAATTTTTACTAAAAATTCAATTTTTCACTTAAAATTAAAATTTTCACTAAAAATTAAATTTTTCACTAAAAATTCAACTTTTCACTAAAAATTCAATTTTTCACTAAAAATTCAATTTTTCACTAAAAATTCAATTTTTCACTAAAAATTAAATTTTTAACTAAAAATAAGATTTTTCACTAAAAATTCAACTTTTCACTAAAAATTTAATTTTTCACTAAAAATTCAATTTTTCACTAAATATGTAGTTTTTCACTAAAAATTCAGTTTTTCATTACAATTTTTCACTAAAAATTAAATTTTTCACTAAAAAATTCAATTTTTCACTATAAATTCAATTTTTCACTAAAAATTCAATTTTTCACTAAAAATTCAATTTTTCACTAAAAATTCAATTATTCACTAAAAATTCAATTTTTCACTAAAAATTCAATTTTTCACTTAAAATTCAATTTTTCACTAAAAAAGCAATTTTTCACTAATAAAAATCAATTTTTCACTAACAATTCAATTTTTCACTAAAAATTCAATTTTTCACTAAAAATTCAATTTTTCACTAAAAAATTAAATTTTTCACTAAAAATTCAAATTTTCACTAAAAAATTCAATTTTTTACTAAAAATTCAATTTCTTAGTAAAAATTCAATTTTTCACTAAAAATTTTCACTTAATATTAAATTTTTCACTAAATTGCATTTTCATGAAATTTTAATATTTCACTAAAAATTAAAATTATCATTAAAAAACGAATTAAATTTTTCTATGAAAATTTAATTATCTCACAAGATTTTAAATAGTCTATAATTTAATTTTCAAATTCCAAAATCTAAAATATATTCACCTGCAACATCATTTATTCGCCTCCAACATCATTTATTCGCCTCCAATTTATTATCTTTACCGCCATTATATTTCCCTCAAATATTCGGTTCGGTTCAAATATTCGGTTCGGTTCAAATATGTTCCGCTCCAATATATAATTTTTGTTTTTCTCAAATAATCTCTAAAATATTATCAACCCATTACATATTATTTCTATAGCACTTGTGCAATTCTCATGCACAAATGCAAAACATTTATTTGGCATATTCATCATCAAAATTCTCCTGCCATGTGTTAGGTCGACGAAACAAAAAACATCCTTGATGCCAAGCAAAAAATTCGTCCTTGGGTTATTTTGTGTTTTGTATGATGTGGCAGCAGCAACAGCATCAACACATCGAGTTATAAAAAGAAGACTTCAGAATGGCAACGACGAAGCGAAGCGGCACGCCTGCGATCACAGACAGTCATGAAACCAATGCAAAAATTTCAAAAAACCAAAAAAAACGTCTCTTTCAATGGTTTTATTTGAAGGTGCAGTTTGATTGGCAAAAAAAATCGGTTTGTTTCAGTATGAGTCTAATGTCGGTTTTTTCGTTATATCTATTTTTTTTTCAATTTTATTTCTATTTTGAATTTTTTTCGATTTGTACTTTTGCTTGGCATTCCAAACAATATGTTTTTTATGCGTAGTGCATATTTTGATTGTTATAAAGAGATTAATAACAAAAATAGGATTTTAACAAAGAAATACAAAGTGCAATTTTAGTTTTAATTTTTTTTTTTCGGTTTGTAATTTATTACATTACTTGATCGTTATAGAACTTTATTATATATTTTAAATATTTTTATTTTTTTTATCTTATTTTACATAGATATTATAAACGAAATAGTTTATTATGTGGTATGGGACTGTAATAAAGGGTTTTTCAATAATAGCGCTACAAAAGTTTTTTTTACATAAAACAAAAACGGTTTTGGACATCAATGAAATTCTTTATTTCTGTAAAAGTACGTTCGATGCCATTATGTATGGAACTCGATTTCTTTTGCATGGCCACCACGGGCACGCTTGCAGAAGTCCAGACGCTGAACCCAATTTTCCACGGTTTTCAAGCATAAATCGGCCGATACTGCTGCAATTTCACGTTCGATATTCGTACGAAGTTCATCAATCGTCGCTGGCTTGTTGGCATAGACCATAGACTTGACGTAGCCCCACAGGAAATAGTCTAACGGCGTCAAATCGCACGACCGAGGCGGCCAATCGACTGGACCATTTCGTGAGATAACACGTTCTCCAAACTTGGTTTCCAATAAATTGATTGTGGCATTCGCTGTGTGGCTTGTGGCGCCTGTTGGAACCGTCCTGTTGGAACCACATGTCCTCCAAGTCCATATCATCCAATTGGGGCTCATGGAGTACGTGTGGATTGCTGTCTGACCAATAACGCATATTTTGTTTATTGACGAAGCCATTCAGCCAGAAATGAGCCTCATCGCTGAAGATGATTTTTCGATGAAAATCCGAATCATTTTCAAGTTGTTGCTCAGCCCAATTCACGAACATACGACGCTTTTGGTGGTCAAGCGGCTTCAGTTCTTGCGTCAATTTGATTTTGTATGGATGTAGGCCAAGATCTTTTCGCAAAATTCGCCACAAGGACGTCGCAGAGATGCCCAACGCTTGAGAACGACTATAATGACGCAAGTGGGTTCTGGCCAAATCCCAAAGGAACAAATTTTTCCGTAAAATTGTCCAATGACGCAAGTGAGTTCTGGCCAAATCCCAAAGGCGGAAATTTTGCCAAAAAAAATGTCCAATGGCGCAAGTGGGTTCTGACCAAATCACAAAGGAACAAATTTTTTCAAATCCCAAAAGAACAAATTTTTCCACCAAAATTTCCAATGACGCAAGTGGGTCTGGCCAAATTCTAAAGGAACAAATTTTTCCAAAAAAAAATGTCCAATGACGCAAGTAGGTTCTAGACAAATTCCAAAGGAATAAGTTTTTCCAAAAAAAAGTCCAATGACGCAAATACGAATAGAACACATTTTTCAAAAAAGTCCAATGTCAAAAATGGGGTCTAGCCAAATCGCATCTGCATGTTTATATATGCCTATTGGAATAGTTTCATTGGAACAGTTTCAGCAAATAATGTCCAGTAACACAACTGAAAACCATGTCATCAATGAAAAATCAAAAAATTTACTTATAATACAATATCACCTCCATAATCAACATTATGTGACTTGTAACCCACAAAATTGTCTATTGAGATATCTGTATTGAAAATACATATATGCTTTTATTCGTGGTGAAATTGAAAATGTGCTTTTGTTCATAGATACAACATAAATGTGTTTCTGTTCGTGGGAAATATAAAGTTATGCTTCTGTTTGTAGAGAAAATGTGAATGATGTTCTTTTCGTGGATGAAATAAATAATGCTTGTTTCAATGATTTTTTTTTAAAGTGCCGTTTTTCGTAAGCAAACTGAAACGTGTGGGTTTTCGTAAGAGGCGTCGATATGTTCGTGTCAAAACTTTGCGTTGGCAACAATGATAATAATTTGGCAATTGGTCGCATTTATAGGGAATGTTTAGTGAAATTTTTAGTGAAAAATTGAATTTTTAGTGAAAAATTGATTTTATAGTGAAAAAATGAATTATTAGTAAAAAATTGAATTTTTTAGTGAAAAAATGAATTTTTAGTGAAAAATTGAATTTTTAGTGAAAAATTAAATTTTTAGTGACAAGTTGAATTTTTAGTGAAAATTTAATTTTTAGTGAAAATTTAATTTTTAGTGAAAATTTAATTTTAATTGAAAATTTAATTTTAATTGAAAAAACTGAATTTTTATTGAAAAATTGAAGTTTTAGTGAAAAATTAAATTTTTAGTGACAAATTGAATTTTTAGTGAAAAACTGAATTTTTATTGAAAAATTGAATTTTTAGTGAAAAATTGAATTTATAGTGAAAAATTGAATTTTTAGTGAAAATTTGAATTTTTAGTGAAAAATTGAATTTTTAGTGAAAAATTGAATTTTTAGTGAAAAATTGAATTTTTAGTGAAAAATTGAATTTTTAGTGAAAAATTGAATTTTTAGTGAAAAATTGAATTTTTAGTGAAAAATTGAATTTTTAGTGAAAAATTGAATTTTTAGTGAAAAATTGAATTTTTAGTGAAAAATTGAATTTTTAGTGAAAAATTGAATTTTTAGTGAAAAATTGAATTTTTAGTGAAAAATTGATTTTTTAGTGAAAAATTGAATTGTTAGTGAAAATTGAATTGTTAGTGAAAAATTAAATTTTTAGTGAAGAATTGAATTTTTAGTGAAAATTTAATTTTTAGTGAAAAACTGAATTTTTATTGAAAAATTAAATTTTTAGTGAAAAATTGAATTTATAGTGAAAAATTGAATTTTTAGTGAAAATTTGAATTTTTAGTGAAATATTTAATTTTTAGTGAAAAATTTAATTTTTAGTGAAAAATTTAATTTTTGGTGAAAAATTGAATTTTTAGTGAAAAATTTAAGTTTTAGTGAAAAATTGAATTTTTAGTGAGAAATGGAATTTTGAGTGAAAATTTTAATTTTTATTGCAAAATTGAATTTTTAGTGAAAATTTGATTTTTTAGTGAAAAATTAAATTTTTAGTGAAAAATTGAATTTTTAGTAAAAATGAATTTTTATTGAAAAATTGATTTTTTTAGTGAAAAATTCAATTTTGAATTTTTAATGGAAATTTGAATTTTTATTGAAAATTTGATTTTTTAGTTAAAAATTGAATTTTTATTGAGAAATTGAATTTTTTTAGTGAAAAATTAAATTTTTAGTGACAAATTGAATTTTTAGTGAAAAATTAAATTTTTAGTGACAAATTGAATTTTTAGTGAAAAATTGAATTTTAGTGAAAATTGAATTTTTAGTGAAGAATTGAATTTTTAGTGAAAAATTGAATTTTTAGTAAAAAATTGAATTTATAAAGAAAACTTGAATTTTTAGTGATAATTTTAATTTTTAGTGAAATTTATTTTTTTTAAATGAATTTCTAGCAAAAAAAAAGATTTTCTGTTGCAATGTAAATTGTACGTGAAAATATTTTATTTTTCTGTGAATTAATTGTATTCAAAAAAATGTGATATATAAGCGAAAATATATTATTTTTAAAAAATACACATTTTCTGTGGAAATATCAAATTAGTAAAAGCACATTTCAGAAAATATCCGATTTCTTATCCGTTTTCCGATTCGGTTACGATATTAATTAGAGTAATAGATTTTGCCGATCTTGAATCTAAAACCCGTATTTTCCACCAAGTCTGCGTTAATCGTAATTTGACGTCGTTTTTAGATAACACTACCCAACACGATTTTTGCCAAGGACATTTCAAACATCAATTCTTTATAATTCGCTGGAGCTGATTTGGACTCTATACTCGTTTTGTGGAGTAGTGTAATCATTTTTTTTTTTAATTGTAAAAAATTAATTTGATAAGATATATCGGAATAAAATTGTTAATGACGTTTCATATTTTATATTGAATCTTCTACACCTCACTATATTTTTCGTACAAAGAAAACGCTATAGCTATATCATCGCCATTTGAACTAGTCAAAAACAGGTCTGTCCCCAGTAAAACTAGTCAAGAACTTTTCGGTTACTGGTAGGAAAACGCCCAGAAACTTCTAGTCGGAAAGTATCTACTACCTTTAAGTCCCTACAGTAAGGTACAAGGTTTCGAACAGTTTTTACTGGCGATTATACTCTACAAATTGCCTTATAGTCAAAACTAGTTTAGACTACAACCAATTTCAAACAGTTTTAGAACAATTTGGAATGAATGGAATTATTTCAAGCACCAATCGAATATGGCAGTTCTATCATAACATTTGTAGAAAATAAATTTTAACCATATAAAGTTGGTTGTTACAAGGGCGAGCATCTCCCTCAGAGTGAGGGTTCGTGCGTTGGGTTTGGGTCCCACCACGGAAAAAAACCTATGCGCCCAATGAAAACAAAAAAGAAGCCTCGGATAACGACCGATTACAACGATGACGACCCACGCAAACGTTTTAAGGACCATGATTTACGGATATGCACCTGGAATGTCCGGACCCTTTATAGGGAAGATGCCTCTATCCAGCTGGCAGATGTCCTCGAAAAATATAAGGCTGACATCACCGCTATCCAGGAGATGCGATGGACGGGACAGGGCTGTTCGAAACAAGCGTCCTGTGATATCTACTACAGCTGCCATGCGGAGAGACACGAATTTGGATGTGGATTTGTGGTCGGCAAGAGACTCCGCCACCTTGTCTCTAGGTTCACGCCCGTGGACGAAAGGCTGGCAACAATCCCCATCAAGGCTAAATATTTCCATATCAGCCTAATTTGGGCACACGCCCCGACGAACGAGAAAGATGACGAGACAAAAGAGCGCTTCTACGAGCGCCTAGACAACGCATACGAGCGCTGCCCCCGCCACGATATCAAAATCGTGCTAGGTGATTTTAACGCCAAGGTGGGCAGAGAAGTCATCTATTGTCCCACAATCGGAAAATTTAGCCTCCATGCCAACACTTCCGATAACGGAACGAGGCTAATCGACTTCGCCGCAGCACGAAACATGGTAGTTAGTAGCACTAGATTCGAACATTTCGATATCCACAATGCCACATGGTTGTCGCCCGATCAAAAAACTCGAAATCAAATTGATCACGTTGTGATTGACGGAAGGCACGCGTCGAGCGTGATGGACGTACGCACTATCCGAGGTGCCAATATGGACTCGGATCATTACCTTGTAGCAGCCAAGGTCCGCACACGCTTAAGCGCTGCGAAGAACGTGCGGAACCAAACGCAGAGAAAGCTAGACGTTGGAAAGCTGCAATCACAACAGACAACGCAAACCTTTTCCACTCGACTCTCACACCTGCTTAGACAAAGCACTCCTCCTCTCGATGATATAAGCGCGCAGTGGAATCATATCTCCTGCTCTATGCGTACGGCTGCCGAAGAGGTGCTTGGATTCCAACGCCCCCTGAGGAATCAGTGGTATGACCACTGCGGCCACTGCAGAGAAAGACGCTGCATACAAATCCACCCTGCAGTCAGTAGCTACGCGAGCTGCGAAGGAGCGA
Organism: Dryomyza anilis; assembly: GCA_951804985.1. Taxonomy (NCBI): domain Eukaryota; kingdom Metazoa; phylum Arthropoda; class Insecta; order Diptera; family Dryomyzidae; genus Dryomyza; species Dryomyza anilis. Next base: position 97,451,628 of record OX638130.1, on the reverse strand, counting down.
TACAAAGAGAAGAGGAGGGAAGAGAGACGTCTTTTCAGGCGTAAAAAAAGCGAGGCAGAAAGACGTGAGTGTGAGGAGATTGGGATGCATGGAGACAGGAATTAGGCTTGAAAATTCTTCGAAAAAATAAGACGCCTCGCCGGAGGTTCAAAATCCGGAGCCTCTTCCTGTAAAGATGAGAACGGAAATCTAGTGACAGATATCCAGAGCACACTGAAAATATGGAGGGATCACTTCTCTAAACGGCTGACCGGTGATGATGACCGCAATTCCACCGATAGAGAAGCAAACCCGGCAACCCCAGTACTTGATGACGACGTTGAAATTCCGCCACCCGACCATGACGAGGTCAGAACAGCCATTGCTCGGCTGAAAAACAACAAAGCCGCAGGTGCTGATGGCCTGCCTGCTGAATTGTTTAAGACCGGAGGCGAAGAGCTAATAGAGAGCATGCACGAGCTCGTAAGCAGAATATGGTCGGATGAAAGCATGCCAAGTGACTGTAACCTCAGTGTACTCTGCCCAATCCTTAAGAAAGGGGATCGCACTATCTGCGCCAACTACCGTGGGATCAGCCTACTCAATATCGCATACAAGGTTCTATCGAGCGTATTATGTGAAAGACTGAAGCCCATCGTCAACAGACTGATTGGACCTTATCAGTGCGGCTTCAGACCTGGAAAGTCCACCATAGACCAGATTTTCACATTGCGCCTAATCCAGGAAAAGACCCTAGAAAAACAGATCGACACCTACCACCTATTAGTCGACTATAAAGCCGCCTTCGACACTCCGATAAGGGGACGATTATACGCCGCAATGTCTGAGTTCGGTATACCTGTGAAACTTATAAGGCTTTGCAGGATGACCCTGAGCAACACACGTTGCTCAGTGAGAATAGGAAAAGACCTCTCCGAGCCATTTCATACCGAACGAGGTTTCAGACAGGGTGACTCCCTATCGTGCGACTTTTTTAACTTATTGATAGAGAAAATAGTTCGAGCTGCCGAACTCCGTCAAAGCGGCACTATCCTCAACAAAAGTGTCATGCTGCTCGCATATGCCGACGATATTGATATCATTGGCAGGAGCACACGAGCAGTCAGCGCAGCATTCTCGAGATTGGAGAAAGAGTCGCGTCGAATGGGTCTAGCGGTGAACGAGGACAAGACGAAGTGTCTTGTGTCAACAAGCAAAAAAGAGTCCGTGCGTCTTGGACAAAAAGCTGATTTTGACACCCACAAGTTCGACATTGTGAAGGACTTCGTCTATCTGGGATCCAGCGTAAACAGCAACAACGACGTCAGCCTGGAGATTAAACGGAGAATAACTCTTGCCAACAGGTGCTACTTTGGGCTCAGTAGGCAATTGAGAAGCAGAGCCCTCTCTCGCCGGACAAAAATAACGCTCTACAAGTCACTCATCATGCCCGTCCTACTTTATGGTGCAGAAACATGGACGCTGGCCTCCGCCGATGAGAGAGTACTGGGAGCGTTCGAGAGAAAGATTCTCCGTAAAATCTTTGACCCTATCTGCTTTGCTAACGAGTATCGAATCAGGATGAACCACGAGCTGTATGAGTTATTCGACGACATTGACATAGTCAAGCGCATCAAGATCCAGCGGCTTCGCTGGCTAGGTCATGTCGAACGAATGGATGAAAACACTCCAGCCAAGAAGGTTGAAAGACCAAGTTGAGGACAACCTGGCAGCGCTTGGTATTTCTAACTGGCGTCAGCACGGCTTAATCTCAGCGGCCAAAACCGACCCACGGATGTAAGGGCGATTTAAGTAAGTAAGTAGTTACAACTAATATTTTGTTCTTCCAACCTCATGCCAAAAGCGGATTTTTCTGTGCGTCAAGGGTCATTCCATAACTCGAAAGAATAACAACATGTGAAATAAAAAATATCTAATTTTGCACCCAGTTCAAGATACAGGGTGTTTAAGAAATGCATATTACTGACATAACCTGTTGTATAATTTGTTGACAAATGATCAATTTTTAACTCATGTTTTAGACAAATTAAAGTACCTTTCTAATGTTATATAACATCTTCGAACTCCATTTGTAAAATGTACGTAAGTAGATATTTACAACAATAAAAATAAAAATATTTAATTTGTCATTGATTTTCTCAAAATTTCGTTACGGATGACCCAAATTTTTTGTATTTATAATGATAGACCATTTCATTCACTGCAATTTCAAACCAACTACAATGATTACGAGTAATTATAATAATTAAGAGTACATTTTCTTATTTTTGAGTCATAGAATGGCCCCATGAATTATTGACATCGATGAACCAAACACCCTGTATATAGATTTGTGGGAATGAATTTTATGAAAATTAATATTTGCTTTATTTCCAAGTTCTTCTTTTACTTGAATTGCCATTGTTTGTTTTATTTGAATTTACATACCAAGAAGATAGAAAAAGTTAGAAAGAAAAAGTTAGTTGTACCCACTTACTTCATTCGGTTAAATGGAATTGTCTGCAATTTTATTGGCGAAACAAATTGCGGAACCATATTCGGTTGGCTCTTGAAATATTAGCCTATACACACTCCCAATGATTCTAAATCTTTACAATACTATTTTAAAAAAGTTCGAAATTGGTTGTAGTCCAAACTACATCTCTTTTAGTTTTGACAATAACAACCGACTAAGCGGTTGAGAGAATCGAATAAGTTGGTTGGCACAAAAAATCTCAATTCTGTGTGTCGTTCTTAAAGTCGTTCATCATCGAATGTAGTGCCTATATTTCTGTAAAATATTCTTAATTTTATTTATTTTTTGTTTTTTTTTTTATTTTTTTATTATTTTTTTGAGTGAAATGTTTCAAAGAATTTGAAGTAGGTTCAAGTGTATGCACGGTTGCCTATAAAAGTGGTCAACACGGTCCAGTTGCACAATTCATTAATTGTTTCTGTTCGTTTGGTTTTTTTTTGTTGTGTGTCGAAACCAGAGGGTTTTACGCTTGCCAAGTGTGCTTTAGCTAAATTGCAACAAAGTGGCCCGCACTAGTTAACGCTCGTTGATCCGTTAGTTGAGCTCAGATGATTTTTTGTTGGTTTTCGGTTGTTTTGTTGGCTACGTTACTTGCGGATGAAATGTCAACAAAATTTATAGAATTACATAGTTTTTTTTTATTTTTTTTGTTCATTTCGCTTTTTATTTTTCAGCGCATACAAGCAAATATTAAATAAAATTTAATTAACAAAATTTAAATATTTAACATTATCTTTTTATGGTAGCACATAAAAAATCTTAATTGATTTTAAAAATGCATTAACATCCGCACTGGTTCAATATTTGTTTATTTTGTAGGGACGAAGTGGTTCGGTGCTGCAACAAACCAAAGCAGCTGCAACCAGGTGCAGGCGCGCTATGCAGCATCGCTGCGTCGGGCAGGTACTCGAACTAAATTCGTAATCAATTGGAACTCTTTTGGAAATTTCACTAAATGACTATTACAGTTCGGTGCAAATTTCTTGTAATGTCTGCTTATAGTTTTATTCTCCATCAATAACACAGAGAAAAATAAAATTAATATCTGCATATCAAGATCTACTTAGTAGTCAATTAAGTAACTAAGTAGAATTATTCTTATTATGCAGAAATTTATTTTTAAGTTGTCAAAAAAGTAACCAACGGAATTAACTTTTTGATACCTAAGAAATAAATTTCTGCATAATAAGAATAATTCCACTTAGTTACTTTTTCGACAACTAAGTAGTACTGTTTCTTAAAATTAAGAATTTTCCGTTTAGCTGTATATCACTTCGTAAACTATGTGACTCCTTCTGGGTTTTAGAAGTTTTTTTTCTCGGTGTACGTTACTGCACTTTAAATCTGCGTGAACTGTTGTCTCTTTTAATATTAATATCTTTCCTATTAGCCCCATTTAATTCTTGAATAATTCTTATTAACATTAAAACGAACGGTTTCCGATTATTAAAGTTTTTGATATCCTCAACAAAAATGCGTTTGTTGTACCGAACACAAACTAAAAACTAATTACTAAAATGAAAAAATAGATAAATATACACAAAGTGTTGACTACAATTAAATATTTTATATTTGTATTTCATGCTGTTTTCATACACATTTTTGTGAATTTAATACTTTCAAATAATAATTTCTAAAAATCCATAAAGTTTTTCTTAGACATTTATAAGTTGGTTTAATATGCTGAGTTAAATAGGAATAATGTATTCTAAAAATTGTTAAATTCAATTATTTGATTCCAAAGTAATAACCCGAATAGTCAAATATTATGTAAAGTAATTTTAAAATATAGTATTCAATGTAAAACTCATTTAATTCAGTCATTTTCTTTCAAAGAATTCAACGGAAGCAATTTTTAATACGATTTCAAAATCAACAATACATTTTAGTTTGCTTTTTTGATTAAATTATGATTAAATTATGATTAAATTTTTATTAAATTATGATTAAATTATGATTAAATTATGATTAAATTATGATTAAATTATGATTAAATTTTGATTAAATTATGATTAAATTATGATTAAATTATGATTAAATTATGATTAAATTATGATTAAATTATGATTAAATTATGATTAAATTATGATTCAATTATGGTTAAATTATGATTAAATTATGATTAAATTATGATTAAATTATGAGTAAATTATGATTAAATTATGAATAAATTATGATTAAATTATGATTAAATTATGCTTATATTTTAATTAAATTATGATTAAATTATGATTAAATTATGATTAAATTATGATTAAATTATGATTAAATTATGATTAAATTATGATTAAATTATGATTAAATTATGATTAAATTATGATTAAATTATGGTTAAATTATGATTAAATTATGATTAAATTATGATTAAATTATGAGTAAATTATGATTAAATTATGATTAAATTATGATTAAATTATGATTAAATTATGATTAAATTATGATTAACTTATGACTAAATATTGATTAAATTATGATTAAATTATGACTAAATTATGATTTAATTATGATTAAATTATGATTAAATTATGATTAAATAATGATTAAATTATGATTAAATTATGATTAAATTATGATTAAATTTTTATTAAATTATGATTAAATTATGATTAAATTAAAACTAAATTATGATTAAATTATGATTAAATTATGATTAAAATATAATTAAATTATGATTAAATTATGATTAAATTATGATTAAATTATGATTAAATTATAATTAAATTATGATTAAATTATGATTAAATTATGATTAAATTTTGATTAAATTATGATTAAATTATGATTAAATTATGATTAAATAATTATTAAATTATGCTTATATTTTGATTAAATTATGATTAAATTATGATTAAATTATGATTAAATTATGATTAAATTATGAATAAATTATGATTAAATTATGATTAAATTATGATTAAATTATGATTAAATTATGGTTAAATTATGATTAAATTATGATTAAATTATGATTAAATTATGAGTAAATTATGATTAAATTATGATTAAATTATGATTAAATTATGATTAAATTATGATTAAATTATGATTAAATTATGATTAACTTATGACTAAATATTGATTAAATTATGATTAAATTATGACTAAATTATGATTAAATTATGATTAAATTATGATTTAATTATGATTAAATTATGATTAAATTATGATTAAATTATGATTAAATTATGATTAAATTATGATTTAATTATGATTAACTTATGGTTAAATTTTGAAGAATTTATGCATCAACCGAAATATTTTGCAGACATGTATAATTCCAAAACTCAGCATTTTAAAGATAGTAATGATCTAGTTAAATAATTTATTCTGAAAATCATTTGATTCAATAATTTTCAATCAAATTAGTGTAAATAGTTAAAAACAGATTTCCAATTGAACTACTTAATACTAAACTCATTTTAATTCACTAATGTTGTTTCAGATTATTAAGGTCTTTAGCAAAGTTTTTTTAAATATGAATTAAAATAGGAATAATCAACATATTTTATAGAAATTATAACTGCTCTAAGAAGGTGTATTTTAAACTAATTTCAATTTCTTTAAACAGCTATAACTTCTAAATGAGTCACTGAAAATTGTATAGGAAGGCGCATATTATAGTGACATCAAAATTTTTCTAAGTATTCAGAAAATCTTAAAATACTCCTGGTCACAGCAAAAAAATGTACATCATATTGATGAATTGCGTTCTTCTAACCATGATTCATAGTTTTGAAGAACCATTCATAATATTAATGACTAACAATATCAATGTTATGAATGCCATCATAAATATGATGAACGCGTGATAACTGTCGAAAAAGTGTTCTTCAATATGATGAACTGTATGTGAAAATACGTTTCATCATTTTAATGAATAAATATATAAAATACAACATATATGTACATCACATTGAAGAATGCTATTCATCAACTAAATTTTTAACAAAATATTTATTTTTCGTTCATTTTTTGCCATACTTTTCAGTTATTTCTTATATATTCCTTGCTCAACATGCATAAATTATTAATATATTAATTAATAAAAAATGATATTTGTAAAAATTATATTTCAAATAATTTTGTTTGAAAAAAACATTTTTGATATTATTTTTTTCGAATTCTTTTCCAAAAATATATATATTTTTTTATAAATATTAGTTAAAAAAATGTCCATCAATTAATATTTTTTGAAAAAAAAATCAACAATATTCATCATATTGATTATTATATTCATAAATAAAGGGTTTTTCAATATGACCACTACAAAAGTTTTTTTCAAGGGTTTTTCAACAGGGACGCTACAAAAGTAGAGCGACAGGGACAGCAAACGACGCCATATTTCTTGCCGCTCTTTTGACATTTCTCTTCAGTAAGGTTTTCCATTTCATGATGGGAGCCAACAACGAGATATACGATCCAACAATTTAAAATAAAATTTTAAATTATTCATAGATATTATGATTGTATTCATCATAAAGACAATTCAAATTCATTTTTTTGAATATTTCGTTCTTTACAATGATGTTCGATAGTATGTATAAGTCCATATATACAGTTTGTTTGGTTCATCGATGTGAATAATTGAGGGGATCATTCTATGACTCAAAAAAATAAGAAAATGTAAAATTAAATGATGTCCTATTTTTCACCCTGTTTAAGATACAGGGTGTTTAGTAAATGCATATTACTGACATAACCTTCTTTAGAAAATTGGTTATAAAGTTTAATATGGTTATAAATGAATAACTATTTTTAACTTGTATTTTAGAAAATTGAATTACCTTTCCAATGGTATATCACATCATCGAATCTCATGATTTCTTCCTTTTTTAAAACGTACGTTAAGTTGAAATTTACAAAAATAAAAATTAAAATTTTTGCTTTGCCATTGAATTTCTCAAAATTTCGTTATAGATCACCCCGTTTTTTTTTCTAATTTTGTAATGATCGATGAACCAAACACCTTGTATAATGAATCCATTCATCAATATGTCATTTAATATTGATACGATAAATCTAGTAATTGTCGAAAAATTTATAATATTTATAAATAAATTCATTATATTGATAATTTTTTGTTCTGTGTTCACGGAAATATTTCATTAAACAATTCGAGATGCGTATAAGAGTCAATGTTAATTCTGGAATATTTTAGGAACATTTTAGAAAAAATGTCACAGACAACATTTTTGGCAGGGTCAAGTCTGTTTAGAAACATTTTTTGATCTGAAAATTTGTTTGGCTCAAACGCCATTTTTGAGTAAATGGAGTTAGGAATTATATATGACTTATATATTCTTTTTCTAATGCCGTTATCTTTTTTTTTTGATATTTCGGATCAAATCTATGATATTCAGCATCGACTTTGTTGCAAATAGCAAATTAGCTGCTATTTTAACACAAATACAAATCTTCTTTATCTTTTTTCTCGAAATCGCAAATTCTCGGGTGACGATATTTCAAACAGACAAAGGCGGAACTTGTATCACAAGCTGTCTGTTTTCTGCCAGTTCCCAAAATATGCCGTGAATTCACCATAAAAAATAAACAACCTGCTACACACTTCCCAACATATTCTATTTATCATTTTCTTTGCCGGAAATATTGCTGAAAATGCCAGCAAATTTTTTATCGTTATACTATAATATTTTTTAAAATTTTAAAGACTGATTTTCTGGAAACTTTGACAATGATCAAAAAAAATAGGTAGCTTTCAATACACTTTACCGCCTTTGTCTGCATAAAATCTTCCGGAAGAAAGTATTCCGAACAAATATATTCTACGAGCCGACTGAAGATTTTCTTCTTTAAAAAATTATTTAAATATTCTCCTAGACATATTGGAAGCGTCGAAATGGTAAATATTTTCTTTTTTGGATTATATTTTTTTTGGGATATTTGGAAATATATCCCTATTCTCAAAACCTGCCTAAAATATGCCACAAAATTTGATAACCTGTTATAAGGACTGCGTCGAATAAAATTGTCCGTTACATATCTTCCCATAGTGTGCTATTGCAAGATTCAAATTTAAAAAATTTTATCATAGTAGCTCTGAAATAAATGGCAGAAAATAATTTGTGTCAGTTATAGTCAATACAAAATTTATTTAACGCGAAAATGGCAAACGAAGTGGAAGTGCGAGAAAATATAATTAAAATTTTTCAAAAAACCTAGTAGGTCTTTTAAAAAAATTGCCAAGGAGGTAGGGGCTAACCCTAAGACCATTTCTCGCGTTATCAACCGCTTTAAGGAAGACCTGAGTATTGATCGGAAGAAAGGTTCTGGTAAAAAAAAGGCCCACATGATCGTGAAAAGTCGAAGAAGGTTGTGAATATTTTAAAGAAAGATCCAAGCATATCCGGAAGGAAATTGGCGAGAAAGGCGGATTGCTCAGAATCTTTCGTGCGCAGGACTAAGAAAGAAGCTGGGCTGAAGACGTACAAGGTCCAAAAAGTTCCGGATAGAAATGCCGTCAAGAATGAAACCACAAAACAACGAGCTAAAGAGCTGAACCAAGATTTTTTTAAAAAATTCGATTGCTGCATAATGGACGACGAAACATGTGTTTTAGCGGACTTTTCTCAGCTACCTGGGCAGGAATTTTATACAGCCGATTCTCGAGGAAATACCGCTGAAAAATTCAAATAAAAAAAAATGAAAGAAGAAATTCCATGTTTGGCAGGCAATTTGCAGTTGTGGAAAAAGAAGCAGCTCATTCGTGACATCGGGTACAATTAATAGCGAAATATATGTGAAGGAATGCTTGCAAAAGAGATTGCTTCCATTTTTACGCCAACATGAAGTGTCCACATTTTTTTTGGCCTGAGCTCGCTTCATGTCACTACAGCAAAACGGCCTTAGAGTGGATCCAACAAATGCAGTGATTTTGGTGCCTAGAGAAGCCAATCCACCAAGCTGTCCAGAACTCAGGCCGATTGAGAGATACTGGGCTTTAGTAAAAAGGGAGATGAAGACAACAAAAAAAGTGGCCAAAGACCTTCAAGACTTTTAAAGAAAGTGCTCTTCAGCAGCTGTGAGGGTGTCGGACACTACCATTACAATATTAATGGAAGGGGTTCCGGAAAAATTAAAACTTTTTATTAAAAAATATTAATTTCTGGTTTTTTATATTTTTTTTTACAATCTAAAAATAATTTGCAAAATAAAATATTTTATTCTATAAAAATTCGATTACTTGATTTCTAGATTTTTTTCAGTCCTTATGTCTTCCACATATCCATTTATCTGTGTTTTTGTCGAATATATATCCAGATTATTTCTTAAAAATGCCAAAAATGTTGTCTTGGTTTTTTGATGCTTTGAAGGTTAAAAGTAGTAAATTTATTTAATGTACGTCACGGTTTTTGAAAGTTTCCGAATTAATCTATAAAAATAATTTGCAACAAAAGGTTTTTTTTTGTTTTTTTTTGTTTCTTTATAAAACGTATTTGCCTTAGTTACTTTTTTTACTGCTTCGCAATATAAAAATGTTGAAAAAGCCTAATAAAAAATTATATTGTACAATGCGTTTTTCTTAGAGCATATCATAGCATGTTAGGCCCAAGATAACACTCAAATTTGTTTTAGTTTTTACAACAATGCAAATGTAATTTGAGATTTTGTTTTCGTTTTCGTTTTTTTTTTAATATCGTAGACATAAAATGGCAAACTGTTACTTTGTATGTGGATGTCATAATCCGCCGAATACAATTTCCAATCGTCGAAATATGCGCCATAACATTTTTAATGTGCAACCCTGCAGCCGAACTTATGCGCCATCCATGCTCTCTATAAACCACCGGAGGGAGACGAGTCCGAAATGAGAAAAAGTTTAATGGCAACGTAATCGAATTTTATAACGAAGAGTGAGCGCATAATTTTGTAAACTTTATGTTTATGACTTCTAATCGCAATTCTATGCAGCGCGGACGGAGTTGAGGCCATGAAAACGGGAAATAAAAAATATACAACAGCCAAATATAAAATAAACATTATATTGAGTAATAAGAAAACAAAGATGGCGCATTCATCCAGCCATCCATCCATCCATCTATCGTATGCCTCATGCCGTATGCTATGATGTGGTGGCACGCCGCTCATGTGCGAACCGTAAAAAACTGCTGACGGTGACCCGCGCGGGCACAGAGTATGAGTGCAGCAGTAGTGAGTGAATGAGTCAAGGAAGCATTTATCTAGTTACAGTTACATTGATGGGTAGCACAACAACCCCCCGGCCACAGCCATAGTTCGTCTTGGCTGCTACTGCTACTGCTGCTGGTGCTGAACTGCAGAAGCTGCCATTACAAAGTTTCTAAACTTTACGATTAAATATAAAAACGAGAAAGAACTTAAACCGCCCTTGATATTAAAAAATGCGCAAATAGCACGAGGCTGCTGTAACTGTTGTTTTATGACAGCGACAGTGCACAGTGGTTAGATTTCAAATTATTCGCTGCAAAATATAAAATAAATCTAAAATTGATTCAACAGCAATTCTAGTTGCAGTTTACCGGACATCAAAGGTGCATCTTAAAAAACATTAGAAAATATAAGTGCAACAGCTTGGCCTCTGGAACCCATTAACTCACCTCCCATAACAAAAAAAAAAATTTTTTTTTGGTATTTTTCGAAATCAAATACATATTGTACTTGTTTATTTAAAAAAGTCACTGAAGTAGGGTGAAGTTTTCGTTAGTTTTAATGATACAATCATGAACATTCACGGAACAATCATCATCTTCACGATACTCCTCTAGACAAAATGTTTGTCAGGATCAGGGCAGTTTATAAACATTTTATTAAAAGATTTCAACCAGTCAACTGCGGAGTTTGTATCACAAGTGCCTATTTATTTCTGACTTTAAAATTACACAAAATTTTTATAACCTGTCATGAGTTAGCTGAAAATATGCCCCAAATATTCTAGTAAAATGTCCGAAATTTTCTCTCGGAAAAGATTTGTAGGAGACAAAGCTGAAGTTTGTATCAAAATATGTCTATTTTCTTCAAAATATGCCGGAAATCTGTCTGTGAAATTCCACATAATTGATAACCTCTCCGAGACAAAATATCTGGCTTTTTTCAGGAATAATTCGGGCATATTTCCGGCAAACACACAAATAAATGAAATATTTTCGGCAGTGTTTAGCAGATATTAATATTTTCTAGAATTTTATTGGCAGATTCACGGGTAGAAAACATGCAGTTTGCGACATATACTTTGCCTTTGTCTGTTTAATATATGTTTCTAAACAATGTCTGGTTTGTCATACGCCTCCTACAAACTTCTATTTATCTGAGTGTCTGCCGTAAGTATTCTTAAAAAAAGTCCGAAATGTCAATAATCATTCTTCAATGGTTTTGTCATACCAGTTGAGGAATTTCGATAAAAACCGTAAACGAATTTATTTAAAAAACTGGGTTCACACAAATTCCTAATTTCAAGTACAGCTAAATTTTGAAAGTGTGCTAAATACTTTCGGACGGCGTAATATGAAATTTAAAAATGATTCATGTAGGCCAGATATAAAGTTTAAACTTTTTGAAGGTTCCTGATTAACTCTAACTAAATAACATTTATTAAACAAATCAGTGAGAAACCAAAAATATTAACGAAAACAAAATAAAGTTTTAGGCTGAGACAAATATCGCGGCTGAACAACGAGAGATATAAATGATTAACAAACTAAAGGTTTTTTTTTGTAGCTCTACAAAAGTTTTTTTAAATAAAACAAAAACGGTTTTGAATATCAATGAAATTCTTTATTCCTGTAAAAGTACGTTCGATGCCATTATTTGTGGAACTCGATTTCTTTGTCATGAACCCAATTTTCGACGGTTTTCAAGCATAAATCGGCCGATACTGCTGCAATTTCAAGTTCGATATTCGTACGAAGTTCATCAATCGTTGGCATAGACCATAGACTTGACGTAGTCCCACAGGAAATAGTCTAACGGCGTCAAATCGCACGACCGAGGCGGCCAATCGACTGGACCATTTCGTGAGATAACACGTTCTCCAAACTTGGTTTCCAATAAATTGATTGTGACATTCGCTGTGTGGCTTGTGGCGCCGTTCTGTTGGAACCACATTTCCTCCAAGTCCATATCATCCAATTGGGGCCAAAAATATTCGGTTATCATTGAACGGTAGCGATTCCCATTCACAGTAACGTGCCAGTCTTGATCACCACGGAAGAAGTACGGCCCAATGACGCCTCCGGCCCATAAACCGCACCAAACCGTAATTTTTTCGGGATGCAATGATGACTCATGGAGTACGTGTTGATTGCTGTCTGACCAATAACGCATATTTTGTTTATTGACGAAGCCATTCAGCCAGAAATGAGCCTCATCGCTGGAGATGATTTTTCGATGAAAATCCGAATTATTTTCAAGTTGTTGCTCAGCCCAATTCACGAACATACGACGCTTCTGGTGGTCAAGCGGCTTCAGTGGCATGAAATGGCAAACCTTACTGAAGAGAAATGTCAAAAGAGCGGCAAGAAATATGGAGTCGTTTGCTGTCCCTGTCGCTCTACTTTTGTAGCGTCTCTGTTGAAAAACCCTTTATATCTCTCATTAATATTTTTGAGAAACGTTGAAAATAAAAAGAGCGGCAAGAAATATGGAGTCGTTTGCTGTCCCTGTCGCTCTACTTTTGTAGCGTCTCTGTTGAAAAACCCTTTATATCTCTCATTAATATTTTTGAGAAACGTTGAAAATAAATTTATTGAAATAAATTTATTGAAAAACACATTTTTTTGGTCGACAAAAACCACAATTTACAAGAAATTTTGAAAAAGCATTGATTAAAAAATGTTCCACAAAAATAACAATGTTCGAAAATTTCCGAAAAAAAAACATTTTTGACGGCAAAAACAACGCAATGATCGAAATCAACAATTTCAAAAAATAAAAAAAAATATTTGACAAAAAAAAACAATGTTTTCGAAAAAAAATATTTCGACGACAAAAACAACGCAATGATTGAAATCACCATTTTCGAAAATAAACAAAAAAAATCAACAAAAACAATATTCGAATATTTTTAAATTTTGGATGACAAAACAACGCATCATAGGTGGAAATCACCATTTACCAAAAATAAAAATATAATATACGTTCGAATTATGAAAATTTTCAAAAAAAAAATTTTAAAAAAATGTTGGACTACGCAATTTTCGAAAAAAAAGCGATTCTCCTGTTCTTATATAATCCCACTGAAACAGATTCAACCAAAAAAATTCCAATGACGCACTTGGGTGCTTCTGTACTCCCACTGGAACAAATTCAATGACGAAATTCTATTATGCAATTAAGAATTAATATATTAGTTGTTATTTTTTATATATGAAATAAATTTAATTTTGTCCATATCTGCTCTATACGTCCAATAATCTCGCCTGAATGCCAAAAATAAATATTGTCTGTACTATCATTTTCTATGAATTCTCTTTAAATGCGACCAATTGAATGTTCGATCTACTAACAACCATTAACCAAAAAACCTTAAAAAAAAAGGTTTTCCTATAACTCTCAACCAAAGACCTTTATTTTATGAAATGAAAAATATCTCTTAACCAAAGACCTTTATATTTTTTGAAAAATTAAACTCTAAGTGAAGAATCAAATAGAAATAAAGGTTAAAAATAATTTACGCTCTCTGTCTGTAGTAGATGCTGTTGTAAGGAAAACATGATCATATAACAAGTTGAGATATAGCAATGCAAAAATACAATAGTTAGTTCTCGATCATGTCTCATGAACGATTACAACTAGGAAAGTTCTTTAAGATATATTTGTAGACATGTACATCAATGAAAGAATTCATTCATAACCTTGATTCATCTTTGATTATAATAATAATAGTTTGGCGCTACAGTCCTGTATAGAACTTCGGCCGAGCTCTCTCACCATTTTGAGCTGTGCGTGTTATATTTGTACTCAAAGTGGTGGGACCTACAGTTTATTGCCGAATCCGAATGGCGGGTGAGAGCTTTTCATAGGAAATGGTTTTACTCTCGTAGGTTTGCCATTTACTGACGAGAGGTAGCGTGGTATAGAAAAATGTTTCTATGAAAAGATGTTGTTAGCCCCAGTCCCGGCTTGAACCGGGGACCTTTCGGCTCGCAGTCCAACTCACTAACCAATACCTGCTCTAAGAAAATGCGGTCAATGTTGATTCTTTCAAATTCTAAATATACATAATTTAATGGTCTAAATGTTATAATTATGTTTGGTATCACTACATCTTAAGTTTGTTCCGTAATTTTACAAATAAATCAAATTTATAATTATTCATTTTTTTGTATTTTGGAAAAAGAAATTATATTTCATTCATTGGATCAAATAATTTCGATATCGAAAAGTAAAGACTGCGATTTATACTTTTCCAAAATAATAATAGTTTGACGTTACAGTTCTAGGCTGAACATAGGCTGAACTGTACTCAAAGTAGTAGGACCTACAATTTAATGCCGAATCCGTACGGCGGGGGTGAGAGAATAGTCATAGGCAATGTTTTACTTTCGTAATTTTGAAATTGACTGTAGAGAGTCAGCGTCGTATAGAAAAATAATTTAAATTTTTTGATGTTGACAGTCGCGGGGATCGAATCCAGATCGAATAAATTTATAGAATGTTTTTCTTTTTGTAATAAATGTCAACATATTTTATTATAATCGTTTGACAAAGCAAAATGTTGTATCGAGATTTTCAAAAATATGCGTGTTATTCAATTAATGCTTTTTTGACTAATTTTAAATGCTAATGTTTTTTGATGTAGATATTTTTGTAGTATAATAACAGAAGCAGTTTTGATATATTGATATTTTTTTCAAATCTCTTTTTTTACAAACTCGACCACTGTACATTGTGGTGCCAGTCGGCGGTGAGGTAGGGACTGAACGGTGTGTTGGAAGGGTGCAACGTTGCTGCTGCTTTAATTTCCGTAATTTCAGCTAAAAATTTCTGCAATATAAAAACGGCAGTATCGACGTTTATAGACCATTCGTTTCGTGTACTATGGCGCATCTTTGCGCCATTCCTCAAAAGACGAATATGAGAAAGTAGTAGAAGAAAGTATCGCTCGCTAGTTGCCAAAGCGCATCCGTGAGATACGCGTTTGGCGTTTTTCGCATGTAAAGTTGCTGCTGGAATGAGCAGCACAAAAAAAAAAGATATTAAAATGGTAAATAACAACAGCACTTTCAGTATATTTTCCAAAGGAGCAAAGTTTACCGATACAGTAGCAGCAATAGCAACAGAGCCAGTGCCAACAACAACACGAAACAACAACGTTTCAAAACAGCTCCACTTACACGAAAAATTTAATGACAACACTAAAAAGTTTAAGCGTTATTATTTTGTAGCGCAGAATAAGTAAGGAAGATGACGCCCGGAAAATATGAGGCTGTAAAAATGGCAAATTCATGACCCGGTGCTATACTACTCTAACCCGCCTCCCCCCCTACTTTTCTCAGTCACCACTACCCCATTACTCAATAGTCTACCCCACCAAACTGCACTGTGTGTGTCGTTACCCTTCATACATTTGACTCCATTCATCCCTTCCTCCCTCCATCATTTGTTTCATTTAAGTTCGGTTGTAACGATTCGGTTATTTCAGTTATATTGCACAAAATGTGCGTTAACATAACTCAATCTTCGACGTCTTATAGTAGTATTTCGACCGCCTTCGTATTCTTCTTCTTCTTTCATTTTAGTATCGCCGTCATTCTCAACGTCTTCATGGTCGTTGTTTTTGGCATTGTGTGCTCAGTGTGATGATCCCAGGTTATGGTCTTGCCTTCAAATTTTTGACTACTTTTTATATGGAGCTGGTCAATTTTAGAACTTTGTTGTTTTACCGCAAAATCCACTGCCACAGTATGCATACTACTTAAATTCAAAAAACTTGTATTTTCTTAAAAAATGCGAAATATCACCCATTTTAAAATTGGATAAGCTTCTAAATAGAAATTCTTACACAGGAAATTCAAAATTTTTGGAATCATATGGCAGATTATCAAATTTTGTAGAACTTTAAAACCAAATTGAGGGAATATTTTAATTATGGAAAAAATGTACACTTTTAGATTCAAACTACGCCATGAAATCTGCTTGAAATCTTCCAATAATATGTTTTTAAACTGCCAAAAATGTTAGGTAATTTTTGCTAATCTCATTTCAAAATCATTAAAATCATCCCAACTAAATTTTTGACAGGGTCGAGGCAGTTTAAAAATACTTTTTCGACATATTTCAAACAAAGTCGGAGTTTGTAGCACAAGATGTGTGTTTTCTTTGCTAGACATTCCCAAAATATGTCATTAAATTTCTACAAAATTTTAAAAATTTTAAAAATAAAAAGATAAATCGAATATTTTGGAAAGTGTATAGCAGACTTTCCAAAATATTCGATTTATCTGTGTGTTTGCCGAAAATATTCCTAAAAAATGCCAAATATTTTCACTCTGAAAGTCTTACTTAGAATTTTTGATTATTTGGAATCAAAATCAATGATATTTTGATTATTTTTATTCTTAACATTGAAATATTAATCGACAAACATACTGAAACCACCTACACCAGAGAGTCTATATTTGATATAGAGTTTCCATACAGGTGGATTCGCTGGCACTTTTGTCAAATAAATTCAAACATTGGTTATGTGGAAATTGAAACGAAAATGTTGTCAACAGACACATTTTCAAATCAATATTCTGATGTTTTCTGCCACAGTTTTGGACAGAAAAATAATAAAAATGTAAAGGGTTTTTTCAATAAAAGCGCTACAAAAGTTTTTTCAAGGGTTTTTCAACAGGAACGCTACAAAAGTAGAGCGACAGGGACAGCAAACGACGTCATATTTCTTGCCGCTCTTTTGACATTTCTCTTCAGTAAGATTTGCCATTTCACATAACCAATGTTATCGGCAGCGACGCCAGCAAACTCGGAAGGAAACTCTATATCAAATGTATACTCTCTGTCTACACTAGTTGAAATTGTAATATGGTCATGTTGGGGTACTGATCATTGAGTATTTTCTTTGTCATAACTCTAGCAGTTACATGAACAACATGGTCATGATCATGTCTACTTTAATAAGGAAAATTTCTACTAGGGTATAGATCTTTCTCTTCTGTATTGTCTATATCTAGATTGAATGAAATTACTCTAATTAACAAAGAAACAAAAAAATTCTGCTATTTTTAGTTTGTTTCGTGATCAAATGGAGTCCCAGTCTGCCATATCTCGGAGACCTTCGATATCTCGAAACTTTCTCGGTATAACCTCGATAAAAACAGTTCGATATCGTAGCCATATCGCTTTTAATTTTTGAAATATCTCGTACATTCAAATTTAAGGACAACATACGATATTCAAACATTTATCACATCTGTATCGAAATCTTTTCCGAAAGAATATCGAACTTTGAATGTTTTTTCTTCGATATCCTTACGATTTCGAAAAATATCTCATATCGTTAAAACTCCGACAGAACTCATCAATATCTACCATGTGGTTCCAATTTGACGTTCGATATCGTTACGAGAACGAGTTCGATATCGTGTGATTTCTACATTAAGTCGCATTGATCTCGTAACGATATCGAAACGACTGGCCTATTGCGATGTTGGTGTATTTTGACGTTCGATATCGTTAAGAGAACTTCCTCCCAAATTAAAAAAAAATATATTTATTACAATCTACATTACTAATAAATAGTATGTCTTTGAAGGTTCTGAAGTGAATTCTATTTTTAAATGTTTACTTCAGCCTTGACAATAGAAACGGTAGAAACAAAAACCTTCTAATTCTTGAGACATTTTCCAAATTTCAAGACTATAATTTTCCTAATTTTCAGAGTGATTCTCTCAAATGAACATAATAGTTTTATGAGCCCAAAAACATACGTAATCGGACTTTTTTCTTATGAAATATTCCCAATTTTGAATCATTTTAAACTCCACAATTACTTTATTCTATGAGTATTCCATTATTAAAAAATTCATACCAAGTCTGGCATATCTCGGAACACTTTGACACCTCAAAGCTATCACGAACTAACTACGAATAAAATATTGCTTGATCTCGTTGGTTTATCTCATCTACCCAGTATGCCATTCGATTCGATATCGCTTCGAGATTGTTTTGACATGTCGTGAAATTCATTCGATCTCGATTACGATTTCGTATCTATATTATACTTAAATTCGTACTAATATGTACGCAGATATCGTAACGAGGTTTTGAAGTTTATTCGATACGAGAAAATATCGCATCTACTATCGAGATTGATTTGAAAAACAATACGATATCGATGTGATAAATATTTAAATATCGTATCTTCTTCTTAAATTGTACGAACAATTTTTTAAATTATTATTGATATATCAATGAGATCGATCTTTTTTATTACAGTTAGTTCGCGAAAACTTCGATCATCGTATTGGTACCCAGTCTCGGAGCTGTAGGTCCAATTTGACATACGATATCGTTACGAGATATCGTGTGCTTTCTCCATCTACTTGCATTGATCTCGTAACGATACGAAAACGAATGCCATACTGGGGTGTGTCGTGGAAAACTCTCTCCCAAATTAAAAAATATATATTTTATCAAGTTACTTTGCAAAAAACCGTTTATGTCTTTAAAGGTTCTCAAATGAATCCTATGTTTAAGTATTTACTCCGTATATGTGCGCTGAAAAGAGTCCTAAAAGGTTCCCGAAAGCTGGGTAGTGGAAACAGCTTTTGAAAATAAAACCTTCTCATTTTAGAAATTCTTAAATGCGTTCTTATTTTGAGAATTACTCTCACATGGTTAATAATAATAGTTTTATGAGCCCAAAAACATTCGTTATGAGCGTTTTATTTCTTTAAAAACATTCCTAATTTTGAATCTCTTTAGATTCCGCAATTACTTTATTCAATGATTATTCCCTTAATTAATATATTCATAACTGTATTACAAATGGTTCGTACATCGTAGGTAGCCACTCTGACATATCTAGGAACATTTTGAAATCTCGAAGCTATCACGAACTAACGACGATAAAATATTATTTGATCTCGTTCATTTGTCTCCTCTAGTTTATAACTTCTCGTACAACCAATTTTATGACCTATAATTTAGATAGGTTCACTCCTTATTAGGAGTCTTATGAATAAGAATGCTCCTAAATAGGATACTTAAAAAAGTTTAATCTGTTAGTGCTCCCAAAACACTCCTAAATTAGCCTCTTTTATAAACAGTTATTCGGAATGCTCTCAAAATACTACTTGAGAAGCGATTTTCAAGAGTCCATTTTCATCACAAGCTATTTTAAAATTTATACTTTTAGGACTATAGTTTCTGAGGGATCCTATAGAGCTCTTAAATAGAACTTTTAAAGTCTGATTCAATGATATTTTTATCTATAAAAAAACGGAATACAATGTATATTCTAATTGTCCGACGGTGATTTAAATGCAATTATTTCCATTACTCTATTCATTTTACTGAACTCGGATGTGATTCTAGAGTTCATTTGATATATTTTCTTGCCATAATCAAAGATATACTCCCTGAAACTCGCATGAAATATATAAAAGGCATTCTTGAGTTGATTGAGAATTTTAAAAATCATCAATTATCGCACGAAAATGGCGATTTAGCAACATATGATATTTTTCTCATGAGCATTATTTCGATTGAAATAAAATCGAAAGATAAAAACGGAGAATTGTTGCTTGAACTCGAGATTAGTATAAATTCAGAAGTTTTTAGGGATTTTTGATTTTGTACCAATATTAATATAATCTGACCATGATAATGTCTTCCCTAATAAAATATTTTTTGGAACATGGAATTGTATTGTCATAAAAGAGCATAAAAACAAAAATATGTGCATCCTTCACAATAAAAAACCAAAATAATTAAAACTTCGCTGTTGTTTTTAGCGAACAAATAATGTTTGTATATTTATTTCAAAACTTAAAACAATATTGTGTACAATTAAAAAAAAAGTTAAATTTTTGGGTGTGACTTTGAGTGGGTGACTTTAATGTTCCTTTGAATTTACTTAATTATTTTATATTTTGTTTCTTCAATAAATCGCCTTCAATAATTGTCTTGCCGCCGCATCATTAGTGATAGAGAGAGAGAGGAGAAGGCAAAGCAAGAGCAGATTACTAATGGTTTCGAACTGATGTATGATGTTATAGTTCTTGTTGCCAACGTTGTTGTCATCATTGCATTTAGAAACATTTACGATGAACAATGCCTGGGCCGGATTCATCGTACTCCTGCTTGGAGATCCACATCTGTTGGAAGGTGGACAGTGAAGCCAAGATGGAACCACCGATCCAGACGGAGTACTTCCTCTCTGGTGGTGCAATGATCTTAATCTTAATGGTGGATGGAGCCAAGGCAGTGATTTCCTTTTGCATACGATCAGCAATACCTAAGACACATACAAAACCGCATGACAGATGAAAAGAACTCTGTGGAAAATGTATTTTAAAATCATACCTGGATACATAGTAGTACCGCCGGACAAGACATTGTTGGCATACAAGTCCTTCCTGATGTCGACATCGCACTTCATGATCGACTGATAGACAGTCTCATGAATACCGCACGATTCCATGCCCAAGAATGAGGGCTGGAACAGAGCTTCGGGTGTACGGAAGCGCTCATTACCAATGGTAATCACTTGACCATCGGGCAACTCATAGGACTTCTCCAATGAGGTGGACGCAGCAGCGGTAGCCATTTCCTGCTCAAAATCTAAGGCGACATAGCACAACTTCTCCTTGATGTCACGCACGATTTCACGTTCAGCAGTGGTGGTGAACGAGTAACCTCTCTCGGTGAGAATCTTCATCAGGTAATCGGTCAAATCGCGACCAGCCAAATCCAGACGCAAGATGGCATGTGGCAAAGCATAACCCTCATAGATGGGCACAGTGTGGGAGACACCATCACCAGAGTCCAAAACAATACCGGTGGTACGACCGGAAGCGTACAGTGAGAGTACAGCCTGAATGGCAACATACATGGCAGGTGAGTTGAATGTTTCAAACATAATTTGAGTCATCTTCTCGCGATTGGCTTTTGGGTTCAATGGTGCCTCAGTTAAGAGCACTGGATGTTCCTCGGGGGCCACACGCAACTCATTGTAGAATGTGTGATGCCACACCTTCTCCATGTCATCCCAGTTGGTAATGATGCCATGCTCAATGGGATATTTCAAGGTGAGAATACCACGTTTGCTCTGAGCCTCATCACCGACATAGGAATCCTTTTGACCCATGCCCACCATCACACCCTGATGGCGTGGACGTCCCACAATGGAGGGGAACACAGCACGTGGTGCATCATCACCAGCAAAACCAGCCTTGCACATGCCGGAGCCATTGTCTACGACGAGAGCGGATGCTTCATCATCACACATTTTGCTGCGTTAGTTTTGAGTTCTAAAAAAAGAGAATGATTAGGTTTTTCATGGTTTAGGAGTTTTTATTATGACTGTGATGAATGTTTTTAATGCAAATATGGAGTTTATTTGGGCATTTTTGAAATACGAATTTAAATATGAAATGAATTCGTCGTTCTACACTACTTTGAATTTGATTCGTATATTGTTATTTTTTATCTAAAATTTAATTCTGACACATCTAGAAAACATATTCGATCGAATTGACAGCTAAATTCATATTCAATCGGGAAATAAAACATTTCGATCCGGAAATAAAAAATGTCGATATAAATTCAAGGAATCCGTCATAGTTTTTCGTGTATATCTATTTCTCATTTTCTCTGATTAAATTTAATGCATTTGATTCTTTTTTTTATTTATCTAGATTATCTGAAAGTGAGGCATAATTCCAAACTAACTTTTTAAATTGAAATTTAGTTATTTAATTATTTTTTCATCGCAGTTAATTTTAGAAAACTTCGATTATCGAAAAGCTTCGAGACATGGCAGACTGGGCCATATTGGTCGAAAATGTTTCCAATATCGTATGAATTCTCTATCACCTCGCATTGATCTCGTAACGATACCGAAACAAATTTATACTGGATAGGTTCACTTCTTGTTAGGAGTCTTCTGAACGCTCCTAAATAGGAAAGTTTAGTCT
This sequence comes from Dryomyza anilis, assembly GCA_951804985.1. Taxonomy (NCBI): domain Eukaryota; kingdom Metazoa; phylum Arthropoda; class Insecta; order Diptera; family Dryomyzidae; genus Dryomyza; species Dryomyza anilis. Next base: position 97,428,975 of record OX638130.1, on the reverse strand, counting down.
GTTAGTGATCCCAAAAACACTCCTAATTTAGCCGCTTTTATAAACTATTATTCGGAATGCTCTCAAAATACTGCTTAATAAGCGATTTTCAAGAGTCCATTTTCATCACAAACTATTCTAATTTTGTACTTTTAGGGGTATAGTTTCTGAGGATTACTATAGAACTCTTAAATATACTTTTTCAAGTCTATCTTTTTCTGATTTTCTCTGATTAAATTTAATGCATTTGATTCTTCTTTTTATTTAAATACATTATCGGGAATCGAGAGATAATTCTAAACTAACATTTTAAATTTAAATTTTGTGTTTCTTTTCTTTTATTTTACTTTTTTTTGACATACAATATTCAAATATTTATTACATCGATATCGTAATCTCGAACTTTGATTATTTTTCTTTTCGTTGTCAATTCGATTTCGTAAAATGTCTCGTACCCAAAATAAAACTCCGAAAATACGAACCGATATAGGTTCAATTTAATGCTCGATATCGTAACGAGAAAGTGTCCGATATCGTATAGATTCTCGTGCATCTCGTATTGTTATCGTAACGATACCGAAAGTAAGGAATAATTTTGAATGGGTTAATATTGTTCGTCTTTTGTGAAAATAGTATATTTTTAAATAAATTTCTCTAAAACTTATACTCCAGAATTGTCGAATGTACTCAACTATATTATTTTTGTAAAAAAAGGGGTATTGTTTTAATTCACATTTTACAAACGAGTAAGAAAATGACAAATATTTAAATACTTTCACAGAATCCCAGTATGTCATTCGATTCGATAACGTTACGAGATTAATGCGAGTAGATGTACAAATCACACGATATCGGAACCGTTCTCGTAACGATATCGAGCGTCCAATAGAACCTACATGGTAGGCAGATATCGATACGTTCTGTCGAAGTTTTCTCGATACGAGACATTTTTCGAAATGGAATCGATATCGAAGAAAATAATGATCAAAATTTGATATTGCTGCGAAAATTATTGCGATGATAAATGTGATAAATGTTTAAATGTCGTATTTTGTTGACGATTTTTCGATTTTAAACAGGGTTAACATTAGTTTTAAAGTAATTAAATATTATCTGATGGTATATATACCATTAGAACACAACAAATACATGGACATGACAATGTTTTTTGTTGAAAAATCCTTTTTCAAACGATTTTGAATTCGATTAATTAATACAACAAAATTTTTAATTGGACTAAATTTTCTTATTTTTCACGAGAATACCATTTGGATAATATGAAAAATCTAAATTGGTAGAAATACGTTTTTCAAAAAAAAAAATCCAACGAAAGAATTAAAGCAAACAAAGTCGAATTATAGAATATGCCGGGAAACTGCCATTCAAATTTCATAAAATTAGAAAACCAGATATACGTTTCCCACAAACATCCATTTATTATAGTGTTTGGATGTATACCGAAAATATCTTTGAAAATGCAAGAAATTTTGACTCGAATTGTCAATTATTTCACAAACATTTTCGCTTCGATTTTCACAGGAAACCCTTTGTATTATTATTTTGTTCACAAACACATAGTCCACAAAGTTTTCGTTGTAAAAATGATGTTATATTGTTGCACTTACTCAAGACACAAAATAAAAACCGATTGAGACAAAGTACGGACGGCCTGCTGCACTACCGTTTAAATTTCTTGGATGCTGCGACAAGAGTGATTCGTCTGGTGGACAACGTGTGTCTTTTAAAGAAATTGGCGCACCTACTTCGATAATATATATATTTTTTTTTTAATATATCAAAATGTTTGTCCGTATAGCCTAGCTGTCTTTCTATCTGTATGTATGTCTGTCTGTATGTCTGTCTTGCTGGCTATCTAGCTGTCATTCGCACATCAAAAGTGCGGCAGTTCGGAAAAATTCTCAAAAATATCACACAATAGAGAAATCATAGATTACGTAGACATTTGTTGAATTGTGTTTTTTTTTGTCCTAAGAGAACGAGATTATTTTGGGTGCCAAAAGTAATGATGGGTGGCCGGCCAAGTGGTTGGTTGTCACAGGGAAAAAGTGAAGTGAAGGGGGCGGCGGTTAGAAACATTGGGCGATTAGCTCTACATTTTACAGAACTTAAGGCGCGCAGGACTTTTATTTTTGTTAGTTGTCATAAGATTATAAATAAATATTTTAGTTAGTGCATCTCATGCTGTTTGCTGATATGAAGAAAACAAACGAATTGCAATCGCCATAGATGGCGCGGCAGAATCTATGAAGGGTAGAGATACAGTGGAACCACATTAAAAATTTCACAATACGTTTTTTCTAAGTTTTGTATGCATAAATTTACTATATAATATGTTGTTTTGTAAGTATACGATTTATATACAAAATTTTTAGAAGGCTCAAAATGTGTAGCTGAGAAACATATTTTCGAAAAAAATTTAGAATATAACGACGAAGTTTGTATAAAATCTGCAATACCCAAAATATGCCAGGAATATGTCTTCAAAATTCGAAAAAATTTGATAATCTGTCATACATTTCCTAAAATCCTACCTAAAATCCCGCATTACCGAGAGAATTCGTTCTTCAGTCGCACGATACGTTTGTGGAACAATCTCCCTGCGTCTGTTTTTCCCGACATTTTTGATATTGGCAAGTTCAAAACAAACATTCACCGACACTACTCCATCTTTCCCCCCTCCATTTAACCTATCATCCCTTCTTACGATCAACACTGTGCATTGCATGAATAGGGGGCATCCCCTGAGCGTTGGTTAATTTGTAAAAAAAAAAAAAAAATTCTAGGACATTTTACGAAATATGTTTCCGTAATTTTTAATTTCGTAAAATTTTAATTTCGTAAATTCGAATAATACACGAAACTTTTGTATTTTCTATTTTTTCCAAAATATTTTTTACGAACTGTTCGTATTCATATGAATATTACGAATCATTATTCGTGAAATTAAAACAACAACAAAATTACGAATATTTCGTTTAAATTATGTACCTTTTGTTATATTATTTTCTATTACAATTTGCTTTACGAAAGAATAACATATATTACGAATGAGCTATACTTTTTTTGAATAAATTACTAAACTTTCGTAAATTTTGTAGAATGTAGAATTTTACGAAACATTCGTGTTTTTTTACGAATAATTAGAAAAAAACAAAAATCCGTTGCGTTAAATATCAACTTGGAGCTGCAATTTATTTTAATTGGTATCGATAGATAGTTATAAAATACGAACAGTTAAAAATGTGTTCTGTGTGAGTTATGTTTGTGTCAAAAGTATCAAATATAATATATTCTTCGTCATTTTTTTTAAGCAAAATATTCGTGTATTTTACGAAAGATTCGTAAAATGCTCATAAAATGTACATTCGTACAAAAGTTAGAATATATTCTTAAAATGTACGAATTCGTATTATGTACGTCTGGCTTTCGTAAATGAAATCTACAAATAGTTTCGTAAAATAAACAACTAATATTCTTAATTTTATCATATTAACGAACATTTTTCGTGTATTTTACGAAATATTTCGTGGATAAATGTGGATAAATTATTTTGTAAAATACACGAACGATTTCGTGTATTTTAAGCAGATTTTATGTTGAGTGTAGACAATATTATTGGAACACAAAGACGGAGCATGTATCAAAAGCTTGCTTTTTTCAGCACATTCCAAAAATATCCGGGAATTTACTTTTTAAATGCTAGTAAATTTGAAACCTTGACGAGACAAAATTTCTGGCATATTTTCGGAATATCTCCGGCATATTAATGTAAGTTTGTGGTAAGTGTATGGCTGAATATCCAATTTTTTGTCATTTTAAATTTAGAATCACAGCTGTTTTTGGAACGTGCAGATAACAGACAGCTTTCAATATTAACTTTTCCTTTGTCTATTTGAAATATGTATGAAATGCGCAAACTTTTGTCTGGGGTGCCATACCCTAGTAGAAATCTGCCCGATGCGCCATCGGAAAATGATCGGGTTTTCGTTGGGTAAGCCCTATTAGAGAAAATATGATCATTGCCTTTGCATGCCATTATCATGCTTACCATAGCAGGGTTTACATTATCTAAACAGTCAATGTTCCCGATCATAGCTACATTATTTGTTCCTCATAACGAAATTAGTATCAGGCAATGATCGAGATTAATGAGAGAAACCCTATTATGCTCGGGCTCAGACAAGGCAATTGTCGGGTAAATATTAAAATGGGGAATTGCCCGATCAGTACATGATCATTGCCTGAGGTCAATACATGATCAGGACACTGCGTTACAAGGACATTATGAGCCTCATCATATCCCGATCACCTCAAATAATGACATGATCACTTCATGACTATGGCCCTACCAAAATTTCTACTAGGGTACACTTTCAACGAATTTCCATTTAGCTGTGTGTTTCCCGGAAATATTCCTGAAATATGCAAAAAATTTACTCTTTGGATATTTTATATCTGAAACTTAAAATTTGGATTTCAAGTATAAATATTGTGTAAAGTACAAAATACCATTTAAAAAAATTTAAAAACTAATTGAGATCTGTATACTTTGCATCTATAGTTAGTTTTACCACGATCATAAAAGGTCTGATTTCTATTATTGATTTTGTACATTCCAAAAATTTAAAGAACTTAAAATATGGTTCTTAAAATTGAAAAATAGTTTTTAAGATATTAGAATCCAACTTCCCAAACCAAACACCATAATTATCAATTTTCTGGTACACGTTCTACTTTAAATGGTTTTTAGGAAAGTATTTTTCAGTTTATAAGAACAGACTTTTTTATTTTCTGTTATTTCCTATTTGGGAAGAAGTAAAATTTTTTATGTTCAAACAAAACCGATTTATAAACGGAACTAGGATAAGTCGGATAACATATATTTGTTTTACCACACTTTGTCCAACCAACTACTTCGGTTTTCTCAACTGACAAATTGGTTCTTATATCCAAAACTACAAGGGCTGTAGTTCGAACTAAAAAAACAATTTCGAAAAATTTGTTGTAATAATCGGAACTTGGCTATGTCGCATAACATACATTTTTATTACCACACTTTGCCCAACCAACTTATTCGGTTGTCGCAACTGCCAAGTTGGTTCTTATATCCAAAACTACAAGGGCTGTTGTTGTTCGAACTAAAAAAAAACAATTTCGAAAAATTTGTTGTAATAATCGGAACTTGGCTAAGTCGCATAACATATATTTTTTTTTAACCACACTTTGCCCAACCAACTTATTCGGTTCTATCAACTGCGAAGTTGGTTCTTATACCTAAAACTACAAGGGCTATAGTTCGAACCAAAAAAAAAACAATTTCAAAAAATTTGTTGTAATAATCGGAACTTGGCTAAGTCGCATAACATATATTTGTTTTACCACACTTTGCCCAACCAACTTATTCGGTTATCGGTTATCGCAAAAAAACAATTTCAAAAAATTTGTTGTAATAATCGGAACTTGGCTAAGTCGCATAACATATATTTTTTTTTACCACACTTTGCCCAACCAACTTATTCGGTTATCGCAACTGCCAAGTTGGTTTTAATATCCAAAACTACAACGGCTGTAGTTTGAACTAGATATCAATTTAGAACAATTTAGTGTAAGTTTAATATCAATAATAAAAAGTGTCAAACGAAAATAGAAATTGTGAAAAAAGTTGGTTATTACAACTAACTTTTGCTTTCTTTCGTTTCTTTATTTCAATGTGTGTTCATGAAAATACTGAACAAGGTTCTGACAACCGTTTCAATTATAGACATCAGCTAACCGTTGATATTTTATGTTATTTATTTTTGTCGCTACAACAATGTACTCTGTTGAGGTAAAATATGCATCATAGTGCAAAGGATTTTTTGTACTGTGTAAGATATATTTTTTTTTTGTTGTGTTATTCAACAGTTTGTCTCATAGCGAACATTAAGCATTCCATAAATGGTAATTTGCAGAGAACAAAACCATTACATAAGTTGTGCAGTGCAAGTAAAATAAAAAAAAATAAAAAAAAGCAAAGAAAAGAAAAATGAAATTCGTTTGTAAAGACATTACCGTGAGTTTAGAATTGACAAAAACTAAATATGATATGCAAGAGTGTTGGCAAAAATATTTGTAAATATGTAAATATATGTAGAACTATGCCACAACTAACTAAGAAGTTGGCTGACATTATTTTTAATTTGACAAATTTTTGTCGCTCATGCTGATGATATTTGTTTTTTTTTTTTTTTTTTTCATTTTGAAAAAACTATTCATCTATTTTACTTAGTTCGCCGCATAGCATTTTGTGACTTGAAGTTGATATCAGCAGTCGTTGTGGTGAACGTTCTTCAGCAAAGCAAATAAATCATTTCGAATTTGCATTTAAAATTGCATTCAAAATACAAAATAATATTATACACTAAACAGCATGAAGTGGAAAATTTATAATCAAGATTAGCATTGTTTTAAAATAAGATTATAGTTAATAAGTGTTTAAAATATTTACATTTGAATAAAGAAAAAATTACGCAAATCTTTTATTTTTGTATGATATTTGATTTTATATTATAATACAAATAATGATGAATCGAGCATATCGGTAATAATCGCATGTTTATGCAGAGACCCGATGTACTCATTTTTTGATTTGTCAATTTTTTATAAAAAAAAAATATGCCTACAAATTTCTATTATGTGTCGTTTTTTGTAATGTTAGGCGCCTTTCAGACATTTTTCAGAATAAAAAAATTACAGTACATAATTCATAAAACTAGTTTTTTTACGGAAAAATTTAATTTTTAGTGAAAAAATTAAATGTTTAGTGAAAAATTGATTTTTAGTGAAATATTGAATTTTTAGTGAAAAATTTAATTTTTAGTGAAAAGTTGAATTTTTAGTGAAATTTTAAATTTTTAGTTAAAATTTGAATTTTTAGTGAAAATTTGAATTTTTAGTGAAAATTTGAATTTTTAGTGAAAATTTGAATTTTTAGTGAAAATTTGAATTTGTAATGAACATTTTAATTTTTAGTAAAAAATTGAATTTTTAGTGAAAAATTGAATTTTTAGTGAAAATTTGAATTTTTAGTGAAAATTTAATTTTTTAGTGAAAATTTGAATTTTTTAGTGAAAAATTGAATTTTTAGTGAAAATTTGAATTTTTAGTGAAAATTTGAATTTATAGTGAAAATTTGAATTTTTAGTGAAAATTTGAATTTTTAGTGAAAAATTGAATTTTTAAGTGAAAATTTGAATTTTTAGTGAAAAATTGAATTTTTATTGAAAATTTGATTTTTTAGTGAAATATTGAATTTTTTAGTGAAAAATTGAATTTTTAAGTGAAAAATTGGATTTTTAGTGAAAATTTGAATTTTTAGTGAAAATTTGAATTTTTAGTGAAAATTTGAATTTTTAGTGAAAATTTGAATTTTTAGTGAAAATTTGAATTTTTAGTGAAAATTTGAATTTTTAGTGAAAATTTGAATTTTTAGTGAAAATTTGAATTTTTAGTGAAAATTTGAATTTTTAGTGAAAATTTGAATTTTATAGTAAAAAGTTGAATTTTTGTGAAAAAAAATAATTTTTTGTGTAAAATTTAATTAGTAGTGTAAAATTTAAGTTTTACTGAAAAATTAAATTTATTTTAGTTCACTCGGCTTTTAACAGAACAACGCATTACAAGAAAATATTCCTTTATCAGTCGCACTATACGTTTGTGGAACGAACAATCTTCCTTGTCTGTTTTCCTCGACATTTTTGATATTCCTTTCTTACAATCAACACTGTGGATTGCATGAATAGTTTACAGAGATGAGAAATTTGTTGCGTTAACCTACTCTTTGCTATTCGGTTCTCTCAACCGCTCAGTCGGTTGTTATTGTCATAAATACAAGAGTTGTAATTTGTACTGCAACTAATTTCGAACAGTTCTGCCAACAAATTTGTAGACAATTCGATTTAACCGAATGAAGTTTTTTCGTTTTTGCAACCTCATGTCAAAAGAGGATTTTTCTGTGTGTAGAGATTAGAGATGGGCACGTGAGTGAGTTTTGACTTACACTCACTCAGGCTCACGAAAGATTTTTTTCTAATCACGCACACTCACTCACGGCCTTTTTTGCTCTACTCACACTCACTCACTCACAATCACGTGAGTAAAATTAAGATTCAATCACAATCACGCGTGATCACGCGTTAATCACGTGAATCACGCTAAATCACGATTTTTTTGCTATTGTTTTCAGAATGCATAAAAATACATATTTAATTTGTAATGTTGGTGAGATTGGTCGACCGAGCGTCGCACCTCCAATACAACCTACATCTTTAAAACCCAATAATGATGTTATATGTTAGGGATTTTAATAAAATATATTTCAATTTTTAACGGAGATGGAAATGTGAAAGATCTTTGATGTGCTTTTCATATAAATACGTAAAAATTGCCTTGAAGAACAATTGAATAATTCGTGTAAAATCTTTGAGAATTGTCTCTGGAAAAATTATCTGTGGAAAAGAATTATCAAAAAAAAATAGTCCGGAGTAGAATTTACCAGGGATGACTTGACTTTCGGAAAAACTATTTTTGAAGCGATTTTTTTGGTTACTACATTTATAACTCGAATAAAAACGAAACCCCACACGAACCCCTGGAACAAATTAAACTTAATAAACAAAAGGAAGTCAATACAGAGTTATCATGTATAGTTGAAATTGAAAATTCCCTTTTTTTTAAAAATGAGCCCTAGTACGACCGGTTTGCAGGGGTTATCCCTTTGTTGACTGAAACCTTGCAACTTATTCAGAGTTAAGTGGGTATATGACGGTCGTTAGAAAGGGTTTGATTTATCACTGAAAAGTGAGCTTTCCTGAAGCCTTCTGAGTTCAAGGGGTGGTTCTACTTGTTCTGGTGTTCAGCAAAAATATAGAAAAATCACAAAAAATTAAATTATTTTATGAAATATTCGACTCACGCACACTCACTCACGAAAAAATTGTACTCACGCACACTCACTCACGGTATTTTTGGGTCTACTCACACTCACTCACAATCACGTGAGCAAAATTAGGATTCAATCTCAATCACGCGTGATTCACGTGAATCACGCTGAATCACGTTCACATGCCCATCTCTAGTAGAGATCCCCTGAGAATTTATTTATTTCTAAAAAAAAAGAAGCCCAGAAGTCCCCTGAGTTTCCGATTCTTGAAAATACCTAGAACTTGAAATCGCAAAAGAATTTTATATGATACCCATTGTAGGCTATGAAATGAAAGCAGTACCGAATTTCAATTGTTTGTATGGCACCACAAATCGGTTGGCGAGACGAGACGATCGGTCAGGCGAACAGACTGACGGACAACGACTTAGGAGGCTACGCTGTTATAGAATATATATGCTGTTCTATATTTAAAATACTATTCTATGTATCACATTTGTTGTAGGGTTAAAAAAATGGGAAATGAGAATAGAAATGAGAATAGAAATGGAAATAGGAATTGAAACTGAAGAAACGGAAAGAAAAATGATACATAAAGAAATTGGAAATGAAAAAAGAAAAAGGAAAAGAAAATAACTATTAAGTTGAAAGAATTAATTAATTAGGGTCGATCTGGGTTCCCTTAGTGAAACGGTCAATATCTACATGAAAAATAGAACATCTCATCATAATGAGGTTTTATTTCATTTTTAAAGAGATCTCCAAATTTCCAAAATATCTAAAATCTTATTTTTTTTTAAATTAATTAGTCTTATTTCGTTATGAAATAAACCAGAATAAGTACATAATGTTCTTGTTTTTTGAAGAACTGTTGGGTTTTTATTTTTTTAAAGTTGGGGCTTTATTTCCCGGGATATTATTTCAAATAGCTGAATAAATATCCATACACCCAGCAAAAAATTCCTTAAAATCCCATTAAAATTGGTCAATAGGACAATTATTGATTTAATAGTATACAAAAAAATAAATCTTTTCATATAAACTCAATGCCAATGTCATGGTATTTTCTAGTATTTAATGGTATTTTCCGAATTAAATAATAATTTATACTATTGACTATTTTTAATAGTATAAAACTATTATTTATATAGTATTTTTACTGGGTGTACGCATTCGAGAATGTGCTAAAATGAAAATTTTCGAAGGCCCCGGATCAGTGATACTAATTCATATTTTCTTTCTCCCCGATATTCCTAACTAAATTCCACAATTTACTATAAAATTCTCCACACGAAGCACACTGAGAATAACTACAAATTGAGAAAAAAATTTTGTCTTTAGCATGCGGTTCCATATTTATTGCTAAAAAGACGATTAGGGTCCAGTTTTCAGTTCAAGTTTAAACTTAGGGTGTGTGCGAGTTCGACTAAATGGCTGACTAAACTAAATTGAACGACTTTTCATTCGATCGCCACTCGGTAACCGGTAATTGTTAAAGTCCATAATCAATTGATTATCATATGTCTGCTTGTTGTCATCCAATTTAGTTCAATTTAGTCTACTCGAAAATTTACTAAATTGAAATGACGAACACTGCATTACCGACGAAATTTAGTTTAGTCAGCAATTTAGTCGAACTCACACACACCCTTAGTACACATTTTAAAACATCTATTGTTCCGAATCAAAATCTCCGAATTTCTTTTATCTTTACAGAAAGACAGACAATTATAAATCAGTTAATTTGACATTTTATATGTGATATGTTGACTATGGACGAAATTACATCTAGTTTAAACTGTTTTTTTTTAATTGTGACTGAAAAATTGAATCTTATTAAAATTAAATTAATAATGAAAATTGGTCATTTATAAAGACAAAAATATTTTTGAATTGGAGTAAACAATGTCGAAAATTAAATTTAACCATTTAACGAATTCCAGCGAATCCGATCGAATCCGATTTTAGCTGCAAAATTTGATTTTGAATTTCATATCTTAATACAAAACATTATTTTCCAAACGAATTGAAATCATTCAAATCAAAGCATGCGAATTGAATGCATTTGAAAAATTATATATTGTACTGATATATCGAGAATTTAAAATTAAAAACGCTTGTTTTTAAATGTTGATATGAAATTTTCGATCAAAAATTCGGCGCCAATTGGGAAATTCCCTTCCAGTTGGCATCACTGCCCTGGATATACTTAAAATATATATACACACTTAGAATAGAGATTTATTGCGCCAACCAACTCATTGTCCAACCAACTTATTCGGTTCTCTCAACCTCTTAGTCGGTTGTTATTGTCAAATTAAAAGAATTGTAATTTGTAGTGCAACCAATTTCGAACTGTTTTAGAACAATTTAGTACAGATTTAGAACCATTAGGAGTGGTTATAGACTAATATTACATGTGTATAGGCTAATGTAGCAATTCCGCCAACCATTTTGTAGACAACTCGATTTAACCGAATCAAGTTAGTTGGTACAACTAACTTTTTCATTCTTCCAACCTCATGACAAAAGAGGATTTTTCTGTGTGTATTAAAGATATCGGCGAAAATATATAAAATTAATAGATTTAGTTTTCTGTGCCGATTTAAAACGAAAAGCTTGGTTAGATTTTTCATCCCAGTCTGCCCTTAGTAGCAAAATTATTAATTTACAGCATTTATTTTAAATTCATATTTGAATTAATTTAGTCAATTAAAATAAAAACCAAAATTTAAAACAGCTACATTTTTAATGCATAGATACTTACGACATTTATGCAATCCTTTGAATTTATGCAACGGTAGTAGTTGGAGATGGGTGAGGCTCAACTTAAAAATTGTGAAGTCCATGCTGGACACCATCAACCTATACCAATCACCAAACAGCAATCGTTGTTGTGGTGATTCTGATGCTGATGATTTTGGACGTGTGTGTGTGTGTGCGACGTATTTTAAATTGGTTTACATTTATTTAGCTCGATGCACGTATACTTAACGCATTTTCTGCGAATTTGGTTTTTTTTTTTAGTTTTATTAGTTTTATTTTCAAATTTAATGCATTTTAGGGCGGAGTTTTTAATTTTGTTTTTCAGCGCTATTCCGTCGCACGCGCGGCTCAACGGCTGCTCGCTCGCACTAACCAACTCACGCGCCAAACAAATGCCACTCACACACGAACCTACGAGCGAACGAACCTACAAAAGAACGAACGAGCGGGCCGGACTGGACTGGACCGGCCGACCGACCGACCGGATGAACCCTGCCAGTTGGCATTTATTCGCTCGCACACTTGTGCGTTTGTCCTTCCGTTCGTCTAGTTTTTATTATTTTTTATTTTAAATATGTTTTTTAATTTTTTTTTTTTATTTTATTGCGGCGTTTTTTTATATTTTTCTTGTTTTTTTGTATTTTGTGTTATTTTTATTCATTTGATGATTTTTATTTTTGTTGCCTATTTTATTTTGTTAAAAATATAATGCAATGTGCAGCGGGAAATGGCAGCCGTCGCCATTGCCAATGCTGCACATGTGCATGTGCGACCCATGGGAGTGATCGCACATACGAACGCACAATTTCGAGTGAGAAACCCTACTTAACATGGCCGTCGATGTCGATGCGTCTGCAGAGGCCCAATGCAACCAAAAAAACAAACAAAAAAAGTATTAAATAAAATAAAAAATACATTTTATTATAGTGCGCCCCGTGCACCGCGTGCAATGCATCATCAGTTGTGTGCGTATGTCCGGTAAATGAAAAAAAAAACACACTGCTCATATATGAGCAGCACTCACACCAACCCCAAATACAACGTATTTTAAAATAAAAATTCTATTTGCTTTTTTTTCGGTTATATTTTTTGTCATTATTGTTTATTTTTCGTATGACGGGCTGAGCCTTACATAAAAGTAAAAAATTTAAATACAAAACAAAAACTACAAAAATGCATGTGTGGTGAGTTGCTGCGAGTGGGCTGAGTGACGGAAACGCATTTTTTCGCTCATTCTTGATTTTTCGCTTCGCTCTCGCAACATGCAGTGGGCGCGCAGTGACCAGCACAGGGCAGGGTGACGTTTTTGTTTTACATTAATAACTAATTATGTAGTTTATATATTCTAAATATCAAATATTACTATTATATGCAATAATAGCATATAATATGCAGCTTACCAGGTGGTTCTAATATATGTAATTAATACGCCTCATAAATGAGCCTCATTTTTATTTTGTTTTTTTTTTTTTGAAATGCCAAAAAAAACTGTCTGCTTGCAACTGCACTCACTATGTGCAATTTAGGCTGGCATTATTTTTCAATTTTTGTTTTTTTATGTTTTTCTTTTTTTTTATTTTTTTTATGTTTTTTGTCATTTCTGGGACGCACAATATGCGCACCCATGCCCATGCCCGCCAATGCGCTCATGTTGTTGCGGTTCATTTTTATGCGTAGATCTGCTCAATATTCCAGCTCTTTTTGCTGTCATTTCACTCGCTCTTCCTATCGCTTCACGAATGAACAACCGACCGTCCGTCCGACCGACCGACTGAATGTAGTAGGTACTTTTTATTTTGGCGTTGTTTTAGTTGTTTTTATTTTATAAATAAAAAATAAAAATAAAATTAAAAAACCAAAAAATAATAAATATAAAAAAAAAAATGCAAAAAATAAATAAAAATGCATGTGCCGACCGTTCGTACGTTGTTGGTATTTGGTGTGTTTGTGCTGTGGTGTGGTGTGCTATGGTGTGGTGTGGTGTGGTGAGGTCGCGCGCGTCAGGTGGACACTGTGTGTGGTGAATTGTTGTGGGGGTTTAACGCACGTATAATAACTGCATTTTTATTGGCTGATTGAAAACAATGTACTAACAATAAGTAGTTTCCCCTCACCAAAAAAACTTGCCAACCAAATTTTTTTTTGTGCATTTTTTTTTTTTTTTTTGCTTTTTTGGCGTTGTTTTGTATTTTTCTAGTTGTTTTTTTTTTTGTTTTTTGGACATAACAAATGAAATGTTTACGTAGCTGCATTATGTTGATGATGATTTTGTTAGTGTTGTTGTATTTTGTTTTTATTTTGTTGTTTTGTTTTTTGTTTTTTTTTTTATTTATTTGTACTTTTTAAAATTATTGTTGTTGTTAATGTACTTGTTGTTTTTGTTGGCAGCGCGCGCCCACTGCATATGTGTTTGGACCTTTTGCTGCATTTCACCGACACGATGCAGTATTTGAGTGTGTGTGTGTGGGATATGAGTGCATATTATAATAATTTTTCATATTTAAATATTTTTATATAGGTACTTACTTTTTTGTATTTTTCCGGTTCCACACATTTTTTTATATAACCGTTTTGATTCCGGTTTGGATAATCAAAACCGATCGGGATTTGATTTCCGTTCTTTGCGATACCGAACAGCGACTAAAATAGCGGTTTCGGTTCCAACCAAAAAATAATATATATGGGTGCCGATTCCGGTTCCTCTCATTTTTTAATAACCATTCCAGTTCCAGATCCGAAAATCGAAACGGTTCCGGTACCTTTTATGAGAATTTCGGTTACACACAGTTTTGAATAACCATTTCAGTTCCAGATCCAAAAATTGAAACGGTTCCGGTACCGGTTATGAAAATTGATAGGTTTTAAATCAACCGAAAGATTATTTTGAATAATTTTTGAAATCCTTTCTTGAGATTTTTATTACTTTTTATACTTTTTTTTAATAATTTTTGAATGTTTTTTTCATTTTCTTCCATTTTCCCTTCTATTATTATATATTTTTTCAATAATATTTTTAATACTATTTATTCATAATATCTTTTACTTTATTCAAATTTTAAAAGCTTATATTAAATTACTATTTAGTATCCTAAACCCGGACTTTGCAACGGTTTTGTGTATGGTTATTTAAAAAACTAAGATGTACCACAAATCTGTATTATGTATTTTTTTTTATTTTGGGTTTTGTTTAAGAGTTTTGCTTTTCATATAGTATTTTTGTTTTACCTTTTGTTTAGACTTTGTTTTTATTTTGGATTTTCTGTTTTTGTTATTTCTGTTTGATATTGTATTTCTTTAAGTTTTTGATATTTTTTTGTCTCTGTGTTTGTTTTGGGTATGTCTATTGATTTTGTGTTTCTGCTTTCAATTTTTTGTTTTATGTTTGTTTCTTTAGATATTGAGATTTTGCTTCTAATTTTGTCTTTATTTTTGTGTTTGTTTTTTTTATTATTGATTTTGATGTCGTATTTATGTTTTTACTTCTTATTTTGCTTTTGTTTGTTTTTTTTTTTTTAAATTTTGGATTTTTTTTTTTTTTTATTTTGGATTTTTAAATTTTTTCTTATGCACCATTAAAAATAGTGGTTAATCGTTAAAATACAAACTTTAAGTGTTCAGTGTAAATCAGCCTTAGGATATTCCCTATAATCGCTCCTTAAAGCATAGAAACGTACTATGAACCATTTTGCTACAAAATGACAAACTATATTGGTTATTCTTTGAACCCTTACGGAGCCCATAGCGCGTAACCCAGACGTGTAGAGGTATAAGAAAATACTACTTTTTTTATCAGTAGACCATATAAAAGCACAAAATAAAAAAAATCAGAGTTCAATTAAAAATGTTGCCATTTCGCCGCACTGAGTAATAAATTTTAAATAAGAAATAGAGAAAAAATGAAAAAATCTTTTAAATTAAACTTAAAAGACGATATCTTGAGAAAAGGAAATGGTAGGATTTTGGTTAAAACGGATTTTTAAACTTGAAATCATGAAAAATATAACCATTTTGTACTTTTTATACCCATTTTTGTCATACTGCTTCTAGAGCACCGTGTGTGTATGCTTCTGTCTTTTTTTTATGTGTTTTTATTTAGTGTTTTCGCTTTTATTTTTGTTATTATGTTTGATTTTGTGTTATTGTTTTTACGTTTGACTTTGTGGTTTTGCTACTTTTTTTTTCAATTTTCTTTTGATTTTAATTTTTATCAAACCAACTTTTTTTTTGTATATATTGTATTTTCCTTCCTTATTTTTGCTATTATGTTTTTCTGTTCATTTTGTTTTTCTGCTTCTGTTTTTGCTATTTTTTTTTTTTTATTACTTTTGATTTCATTTGTGTTTTTCCTATTGTGTCATTGTTTTTAATTTTGATTTTGTTTTTGCGTTTGAGTTGTGTCATTGTTTTTAATTTTGATTTTGTTTTTGCGTTTGAGTTGTGTTTTTGTTTTTATTAACGTGTTTTTGCTTTTATTTTCGCTATTATGTTTGTCATTTGATTTTGTGTTACTGTTTTTTTTTCGCGTTTAACTTTGTGTTTTTATTACTGTTTTAAATTTTCTTTCGATTTTTATCAAATCAATGTTTTTTCTGTTTTCGCTCCTTATTTATTATATTATGTTTTTCTATTAATTTTATCTTTCTGCTTTAGTTTTTGGGTGTTGACTTTTGTTTTTTTTTTTTGGATTTTAAATTTTGTCTTACGTTTATGTCTTTTTTTTGTTTGTGTTTTTATTTAGTGTTTTTGCTTTTATTTTTGTTATAATGTTTCTTATTTGTTTTTTTTTAATATTTTATTTTTGCTTTTAATTTTGTGTTATTGTTTTTGCGTTTGATTTTGTGTTTTTGCTATTTTTTTTAAGTTTTCTTTTGATTTTCATTTTCATCAAACCAAATTTTTTTTGTATATATTGTATTTTCGTTCATGTTTTTATACCCTACACCTATGAGGTACAGGGTATATTAACTTTGTGCATATATTGTAACGCCCCTTAGGAGGCGTGTCCGGTATGGAAAAGTATATATATTCTTGATCAGCATCACTACCCGAGTCCGTTTAGCCATGTCCGTCTGTCTGTCCGTCTTGCTGTCTTGCTGTCCGAATACAGAATAACTTGAGAAATACTCATCGGAATGCGATGAAATTTCGTCTCAATATATTTTAGCCAAAAGTAGGAACTAAGTTTGAAAATGAGCCAAATCGGTCAACGGACACGCCCACCTCCCATACAAGTCACTTTTATATAACTCTTTCGGAACTAATAACTCGAAAAGTATTCAAGGTATAGTTATAAAATTTAAAAGGTATTGTTAGAATTCACCTAAAAATATGTGGTCCAAAAATGGGCGTGATCCGCCCACTTTTTTTTTTCATTATTTCCCGGGTTTTCATAGTGCAAATTTGATCCGTTAATTATTAAAATCAAATCTATGAAATATTAGCCTTACAAAATTTTAAATATAGGCGTGGTCCGCCCAATTATGTTTTTCTAATTTTTTTTTTTAGTTTTTTATAATTTTATATCAATTTTTCAATTTATGGGGATATAAGACGTAAATTTCTGATATGTGAATAATATTCTGAGGGTGGGGAGGTTCAGCATAATTAAAAACTTTAAAATTAAGGTATGCAATTAAATATCCCATATTAATATCCCCACCAAAGGTGTAGGGTATTCCATAGTCGGGCCCGACCGACTATAAAAATCCGCCATATGTAACCGAACTTACCCATGTGACCTAACATTCCCAACTCGTTCTCTGTTGATTTTGTTTTTCTGCTTTTGTTTTTGCTTTACTTTTCTTTTTTTATTACTTTGATTTTATTTGTGTTTTTCCTATTGTGTCATTGCTTTTAGTTTTGCGTTTGAGTTGGGTTTTTGTTTTTATCTGCGTGTTTTTGCTTTTATTTGCGTGTTTTTGCTTTTATTTTTGCTATTATGTTTGTCATTTGATTTTGTGTTACTGTTTTTTTTTGCGTTTGAATTTGTGTTTTTGTTACTGCTTTAAATTTATTTTTGTTATTATGTTTCTTATATCTTTTTTTATATTTTATTTTTACTTTTGATTTTGTGTTATTGTTTTTGCGTTTAACTTTGTGTTTTTGCTATTTTTTTTTTAAATTTTCTTTTGATTTTCATTTTCAGTTGTGTTTTTGTTATTATCTGCGTGTTTTTGGTTTTATTTTTGTTATTATGTTTTTCTATTCTATTTTTGCTATTTTTTTTTTAAATTTTCTTTTGATTTTCATTTTCAAACCAATTCGCTCCTTACTTTTGCTATTATGTTTTTCTGTTGATTTTGTCTTTCTGCTTTTGTTTTATTACTTTTGATTTTATTTGTTTTTTTCCTATTGCTTTTAGTTTTGATTTTGCGTTTGAGTTTGAGTTGTGTTTTTGTTCTTGTTTTTATCAGCGTGTTTTTGCATTTATTTTTGTTATAAGGTTTTTTCTATTGGTTTTATCTTTCTGCTTTTGTTTTTGGCTGTGACTTTTTGTTTGTTTGTTTGTTTGTTTTATTTTCGTGGCAGCTGTAAGTGATGAGTTACATATATCGTTTAAAATGTTTAAGATGTATGTGCCCCGCCCCTTTTTGTAATCCCGTTCATATAGAAGGGTTCATAATAATAATAATAATAATAGTTTGGCACTACAGTCCCATAAGAACTTAGGCCGAGCTATCTCACCATTTTAAGCTGTGCGTGTTATATTTGTACTCAAAGTGGTGGGACCTACAGTTTATTGCCGAATCCGAATGGCGGGTGAGAGCTTTTAATAGGCAATGGTTTTACTCTCATAGGTTTGCCATTTACTGACGAGCGGTAGCGCGGTATAGAAAAATGTTTCTATGAAAAGATGTTGTTATCCCGAGTCCAGGCTTGAACCGGGGACCTTTCTGCTCGCAGTCCAACGCACTAACCACTGAGCTACCGCAGGTTCATCCTCGTGCAAAAATTCACTCAAATTGGCGTGGTACTGAAACATACAAACAAACAGACGAATCAATAGTTTTATATTTATAGATATTATTCTGATACTTTTGTACTTTGTTTGAGAACTTTTTAATACATTTTTATACCCTACACCTATGAGGTACAGGGTATATTAACTTTGTGCATATATTGTAACGCCCCTTAGGAGGCGTGTCCGGTATGGAAAAGTATATATATTCTTGATCAGCATCACTACCCTAGTCAGTTTAGCCATGTCCGTCTGTCTGTCTGTCCGTCTTGCTGTCTTGCTATCTTGCTGTCTTGCTGTCCGAATACAGAATAACTTGAGAAATCAGAATGATCAGAATGCGATGAAATTTCGTCTTAATATATTTTAGCCAAAAGTAGGAACTGAGTTTGAAAATGAGCCAAATCGGTCAACGGACACGCCCACCTCCCATACAAGTCACTTTTATATAACTCTTTAGGAACTAATAACTCGAAAAGTATTCAAGATATAGGTATAAAATTTAAAACGTATTGTTATAATTCACCTAGAAATATATGGTCCAAAAATGGGCGTGATCCGCCCGGGTTTTCATAGTGGAAATTTGATCCGTAAATTATTAAAATCAAATCTATGAAATATTAGCCTTTCAAAATTTTAAATATAGACGTTCTCCGCCCAATTATATGTTTCTATTTATTTTTTTATTAGTTTTTTTATACTTCTATATCAATTTTTTAAATTATGGGGAAATATGACGTAAATTTCGGATATGTGAATAATATTCTGAGGGTGGGGAGGTATAATTAAAAACTTCAAAATTAAGGTATGCAATTAAATATCCCACATTAATATCTTCAACAAAGGTGTAGGGTATTCCATAGTCGGGCCCGACCGACTATAAAAGTCCGCCCCATGTGACCGAACTTACCCATGTGACATAACTTTCCCAACTCGTTTTTTTATATTTTTTGTATTCAATTTTATAATAGTTTTCAATTTTTTTTTTATTTTTTAGTTTAAAACACCAAAATGCCGTCTTGTACGTAATTCCGTAAAACATATTTATTTATAAATATCATAAAATACATTATAGTTTTCTTTTCTATGATATTACAATTTCAATTTAAAAACTTGCGCTCTTTTTCTTATTTAAGCTTTAAACAAAATAAGGCGGAATTAGGTACGAGGTTGGAATTATGGTGTTTTACCTTACGTATTAAAAATTATTGAATTTTCGAAGTCAAAAATTACATTATTTTCTAACGTTTTTAATATTTTTATTTTTGTTTGTATTTTCTTTTTTGTATAGATTTATTTAAATTTTTTATTTTAAAATATTTTTTTTCTTTTATTATTTATTTTTCTTTTATTATTAATTTTAATTTTTACATTTTATAATTTGTACTTTTTTTATTATGCCATTTATTTATTTAACATTTCTGTCCGGTATATATTGTTTTAATACTTTTCTTAACACTTAAAATGCTTACTTACTTTTTTTAATACTTTTTAAATTTTGTAAAAACTTTTCTTAATATATTCTTTTAAATATTTTATTTATAATACTTATACTTGTTTTAATCGTTTCTTGATATTCAGAATTAACTGAAATCTTTTGAATTTCAAATGAAATTTTCTGAATTTCAATTGAAGTCTTTTGAATTTCAAATGGAATTTCTGAATTTCCAATGATATTTTTTGAATTTCATATGGAATTTCTGAATTTAAATTAATTTATTTTGAATTTCAATTGATCTTCTCTATATTACATGTGTATTAAATTTGAGTTTTAAATTTTTTTAATTGATTTTAATGAAATTTGGTCAGTTACTTTAAATAATTAACAAAATCTTTTTTTAATTATTTTCAATATTTTTGTATACTTCATTTAATACTTTTTTGTTCAAAATAAAACTAAAACTAATTCTTTTTATTTTTATTTTTATTCTATTTTAATAATTTTAAATTTATTCGGTTTTAATTCTTCATTTTTACATTTTTAATTTTGTCATTCAATATTTTTCCTTTTTCACTTTATTACACTTATTTTAAGTACTTTTTAATACCGGTTTATTTTACTATTTTGTAGAAGTTTGTATTATTTTTTTTTTGTTTTTTTTCTTTTTTTAAAATTGTTATTTTTTGACGCTCTTAAAAAGTATTAAACGAAAAGTATTATTTTTTTAATACTTTTAATTAATACTGTGTATAAATATTGTAAATATTTTTTTTTTACATTAATAAAAAAATATATATTTTTTTTATCATACATTTGTTTTTTTTTTTTTTGTACTTTTTCTATTTTTTTTTTTTTTATTTTGACTTTTTTATTTATGTTCGAACTTATATTATAGCTGTTTAAATTTCGTTACTTTGTGTGTACATTATAATTTTCTTTTTTTGTAATTTTTTTTATTTTTTTTAAGTCGCATTTTTATTATTTTATTTTAGTCATTAAATGTAGCCACCCACACTGTCGACTACACCACTGCAAAAGTGAGCACCATCGCGTATGTGCAACCGTGGCACGTTTGTGGGTCGTGCGGGCACCTATGCCGCATGCACTGAATGCAGCCTTGCATCGCTTTCAGCCCCACCCGCTTTCGCCCGTTTCACCCGCATCGTCCCCCTTCGTTTCGTTTCGCACGCAGCATGCGTTGTATTTGATGTTTGGTTGCGTTGGGCAGTTTGTTGTTGGTCGGATCGGGTCGCAGGTTGATGTGTCCCTCCGTACTGCATTCCTTCGTGCATCTCTTCTGTTTCACTCCTGTGTCGTCCTTTAGTTCGTCGTTCCGTCAATTCCAAATTTGTTGGCAGTTTCATTTCCTTTTTGTGCAATGACACTTTGCGTGTTGGCCGCTGAATGATGTCCGTGATGCCGGTGATTGCCCGCTTTTTGCCTGTGCCGTTTGATAGCGGCGCTTGGCGTTGATAAATGCTTTTATCTATTACTGTTCAAGTGTTTTCACTTTGCAGTGCATTTTTCACAATCACAGGACAACATTTTTTGTGTGCGTCTAAATAATTAGAGGTATTTTGGAGGTTTTGAGTTTTGCGAAGAAAATAAAAAATGGTAACATTATTAGTTAATGAATGGCATTTCTGTAATTAGGGCACTAATAGGAACCACTAAAAATAGCTACTACCAACATTTACAAATTTTATCAACAGTTTCAAATTATGAAATTAACACGATTATATTTATTTTTTCAAATAAAAATCAGTAATAGTTCAAACATATGTAGTATCTAAACTAGTTTAATACACACAGAAAACTGATTTGTTCTGATTTGCACGAGGTTGTAGCAACCTCCTAGTCTGTGAGAATGAGGTTGTGACAAGCTCCAATTCGATGAGAAAATGTATTTAAATTGTAACATTGTTCTTAATTGTAACATTGTAAATTGTTAGTTCGATTTTTGTGTGTTTACAGAATCAGATTATATGGATTTTTGGTCTCAATAACGAGTATCGAGTTCGGGTTTTGAGTTGTGAAATCGGTTTGGAGCGATGTATGTTATTAATTTTAGTTTCAATATGTTTATGAGAAAAAGTAATTTTCAGTTTAGAACTGAGCCCAATCGGTCACGGCCACCTACTACACATAAAGTGTGCAACATTTTTTCTTTTAATTTTCGACGATATTAATTAAGAAATATATATTGAAAATGTTCAGTGAATTATAAAAAAAAAATTATGGCGCTTGAAATATTAGTCTATACACAATCCCAGTTGTTCTAAAACTGTACTAAATTATTCTAAAACTGTTCGAAATTGTTTGCAGTCCAAACTACAACTGCACACAGAGAATAAAGATATATTGCGCCATTCAACTCTTTGCCCAACCAACTTATTCGGTTCTCTCAACCGCTTAGTCGGTTGTTATTGTCAAATTTAAAAGAGTGGTAGTTTGTATTGCAACCAATTTCGAATTGTTTTAGAACAATTTAGTACAGATTTAGAACCATTGGGAGTGTGTATAGGATAATAATTCAAGCGCCAAATGAATATGATTGTTTCGCGAACAAATTTGTAGACAATTCGATTTAACCGAATGAATTTAGTTCATACAACTAACTTTTTCATTCTTCCAACCTCATGCCAAAAGAGGATTTTTCATTGTGTGTAAATTAGACGAGTGACGGTTGTGTGGTTCTGTAGCCTAGCACCTAGCGTACTTGTCTACCAAATCCCGGCGTTTCTGACGACTTGAGTTCGAATCCCAACAACACCGAGTTATCATGACGTCATCACACAAAGATCACTGATGAAGATACTTGGCTGTATCCGAAACGGTTCGTATGATCATTATCTGTCATGTTTTCAATTTGTTGTTGTTCTTTTCAAACTATACAACTCTTTTAGTTTTGACAATTACAACCGACTAAGCGGTTAAGAGAACCGAATTAGTTTGTTAGGCAATGAGAGTTGGTTGGCGGAACCAATCTCTATTCTCTGTGTACCTATGGGGAAATATATTAATCAGTCCTAGCTCTGACACTTTTATGTAGATATATAAAAGCATTTTATGAGTTTTGTTTTTGGTAGACACAAAGAAAAATTCTCGTTGGAAGTACGAAAAATTTAGTTGTACTAACTAACCTCATTCGGTTTAATCGAATTGTCTACACAATTGTTGGCGGAACACCCATATTATCCTATACACTTGAAATATTAGTCTATACACACTTCCAGTGGTTTTAAATATGTACTAAATTGTTCTAAAACAGTTCGAAATTGGTTTCAGTACCCACTACAACTCTTTCAATTTGGACAATATCAACCGACTAAGCGGTTTTGATCCACTTTTTAAAATACTAAATATCCCCACACAAAATTTTAAGCAGGAAAATGGTTCGAAACACGCAGGCAAACAAGCTACCTATATGCATTGAAATTGCATTTTATATGAAGCTTTGCGGTAAGCAAAGGTGGGAATGTGGACAAAAGTTGCTAGTTCCCTGCTATGGCAATAATCTGAAAGCAAAATGGTAGGGAAAAGTAGGGATCATAAACATATGATCTAGATTCTAGATCATGGGTGACCATCCATCCCGACCAAAACTTCTTGTTGTACAACGACACCGACAAATTTTGTTTGTTGCATTTTCGCAATAATCAATCGCTTCGATGATGTGTTCTTGGTTACGCATATTTCTGCTGCTTCACATTATTATTGTTATCGAAGTAAGCAATAACAAAACACGTTTTGTACAACAAGAAGATTATGTTGTGGGCGAAAATGACAAAAAGAGCCAGTATCTGGTCACCTCCTGATGTAGATCAGATTAAATCGCGGCGATATGGAAAATATTCACATTATTCACAATTGGCTTAACAAACTGACGGAATGAACACCGATTAAATAATAAAACAAACGCACAAAAGACGCGGTGTGGCATATTAATTTGAAGCGTATCAAATAACTGCCACCAATTTTAATACTGAACATTTTGAAGGCAAATTTGATATTGTAAACAAAATTTTGTGCCGACAACTTGTTGATCAAACTTTTAAAATTTCAATACAGAAATTCCTATATAATATGTTTGCCTGTTATATGTAGACTATCTTTCCCTTCCATATTCTAGCTATAAAGATACCTTTCAAAACATCAAAACCAAAACTTTCACAAAAATGCTTTTGCCTGCTAGGGGTAGGCTTGAACAGCCCAGTTTCCTGCGTAAAAGCTGATATATAAAGCCTGCCTGTTTTCATAAATTCTAAAAACCAAAACTTTCACAAAAATGCTTTTGCCTGCTAGGGGTAGGCTTGAACATCCCAGTATCCTGCGTAAAAGCTGATATATAAAGCCTGCCTGTTTTCATAAATTCTAAATACCCGCTATGCAATGTGTATTTCCTACAATATTCCTGTGAGTTTTTCTTAAAACTTCTACTATAATACCAGTTTCCTTGCATATTTTTTGTCTGGGGATACTCTGGTACTCTTTTATATAATTAATTTTTAATAAAAATATTAATGTCTCTTAACTGACATATTCAGTTTTTATTGCATATTCAGTTTTTTCCTATTACGTAGCGTTTTTCGGAAAAATACGGATAAATATACAAGCATTTGTAATAGGGCATATTTTAAAAATAAGAGCCGATAAAAAAAGTTACTAATTTTCATCGTTAGCTTGAACTATGTGCTACATAACCATAAATAATTTTTTAAATTGTCATGAGATCCAAAATGCTTAAAAATCGTTCATAAATAGTTTTAAAAAATCAACAGTTTCGAGTTTGAATCGAAATATCTAAAAAACTTATTGGAATAATAATATTTGTCGCTATATTGTAATTAGTCTGGACAATTGAAATAAAAATGGCATTTACAGTTTTTGGAAAACTAGTTATGTAAGGGACTGTATATTTTTATTTATAAAAAGTGTCTGAAAAGGGCCTAATATTTCGAAAGCAATTTTCTTAAAAACCTCGTTACGTTATAGAAAAAAAAACTAAGTATGCAGTCAAAATCAGCAACAGCGAATTATGTAGAATTGATGCATGGGATGGAAATGTTTATACCCTACACTAAGAGTGAAAGGGTATATTCAGTTTGGTACGCCGTTTGTAACACTCAGAAGGAAGCATCTCCGGTATGGAAAAGTATATATATTCTTGATCAGCATGACCTCCTGAGTCGATTTAGCGATGTCCGTCTGTCCGTCTGTCTGTCCGTCCATCTGTATGTCTGTCTGTCTGTTGAAATCCCTACTACTTAAAAAATTGAAGAGTTAGATAAATGAAACTGATAACTTAAATTACTTATATAACTACGCTGTATGTGCGAACAAATTGGCCAGATCGGTTCATTGTGACCTGTGATCTGACCATTTATATTCAAATACCTCATATAAAATGTACATCTACAGCTCAAATTTACTGTTTACGTGCTTAGGTAAACTTTTTTGGTCAAATATATATTGACTTTTTTCCCGCGAAACGATTCCCAAAAATGTGGTTCCCAAAAAAAAATCGAAATTCGGTACACCTACCCATTTGTAAATATGGGTATCAAATGAATGGAAATTCTTCAGCGATTGAATGTTTGTAGTTATTTTCAGGATTCGTATACCCTGGTGACCTATATATCACTTTGAATGGTAACCACACATATGTGTAGGGTATTTATAGTCGGGTTAGACCGACTATAATCCTAACTATCATAATAAAACCAACTTTAAAATTTACCATGTGATCTAACCTTCCCAACTGTTTTTTTTTAATTTTTGTTGAGTAGTATAATCATAAGTTATATATTTTATTATATAAAATGAAGTTAACCTCGGACTTGCATATTCATAAAACATATTTCTAAATTACTATGATCTCCGGTTATCGTTAGCCAGCTCTCATCATGGGCAATTTATCAACTCATATCTGAACCTGTTCTGTTCTATTATGTTCTGGTTTTTTCTTCAACCCCCCCCCCCTTTTTATTTGTAATGCACACATTACTATCACTTTTTATACATTTTTATGATATCAGAATAGGGACAATTTAAATATGGTGCGAAACGTGCAGTGCCGCCGCACAGTTTTCATATTTGCCTCCGTCCTTAACGTGCCTTTGTTCCGTGAAAGTTCTTAGCAATAAAATTCCAACACATACTCATAAAAATTGTTATAATGTGCACACATACCACCCACCATCTGAATCAGAATCAGTACCACCTCAACCGCCCCCACACATATTAAAATTTGTGTGTTTGTTTTAAAATACGTTATGTGAATAGAGCATCCCAAAGATTTGGTTTTGCTGCTTCTACTATCAAACGCTTTTTAATAACAACGAAACGAGAATAATGCTTGTATATATATATATATTCATAAATATCTGTGTATATGTTTATATATATCTGAGTGAAAAAAAAACGAAAATTATAATAAAATTTGCAATAAAAATTTACGTACAATGTTTCAAACGTGCCTTTTAGGCCCCATCTATTGCGGAAGCAGAAAGCTAATTTACCAGGATATAGAAATGTTTGCATACGGAAGAGCAGCCGTTAATGTTGTTTGCGATTTTAATACGTTTCACTTGAATTATAATGTAAATAAATATATCGTACAACAGCGTATAATCTAATGGTCTATAAAGAAAATAGTGATATTGTTGCACATAAATAAAATAAACTGATCGTAAATTTTCTTATCAAGTCATTTTTTTAAACATAAACAACAATATTTGCCAAACTTTACTCGCTGGAGTACTTTTTGCGCCAACCAACTCTTTGCCCAACCAAATTATTCGGTTCTCTCAACCGCATAGTCGATTGTTATTGTCTTAAATAAAAGAGTTGTAGTTTATACTGTAACCAATTTCGAATTGTTTTAGTACAATTTAGTAGAAATTTAGAACCATTGATAGTGTGTATATACTAATTTCAAGTATATAGGCAATTCCGCCAACAAATTTGTCGACAATTTTATTTAACCGATTGAAGTTAGTTGGTACAACTAACTTATTCAATCTTCCAACCTCATGCCAAAAGAGAATTTTTCTGTGTGCAGTAGTCATTCCTTAATGATTGTTTTAGTTAATGTCAGAACTATCTATATCATTTTTACACTGCAAAGTATTGATGACATTTTGATATATTTATTTCCAGTTCCTCATGCATGACATATAGCCGCGGTAGCTCAGTGGTTAGTGCGTTGGACTGCGAGCCGAAAGGTCCCCGGTTCAAGCCTGGACTGGGGCTAATAACATCTTTTCATAGAAACATTTTTCTATACCGCGCTACCTCTCGTCAGTAAATGGCAAACCTACGAGAGTAAAACCATTGCCTATGAAAAGCTCTTACTCGCCGTTCGGATTCGGCAATAAACTGTAGGTCCCACCACTTTGAGTACAAATATAACACGCACAGCTCAAAATGGTGAGAGAGCTCGGCCGAGTTCTATACAGGACTGTAGCGCCAAACTATTATTATTATTTATGCATGACATATAACTGACTATTAAACTTAATTGACGATTAACATGTTTTGGCATGTTTATATTTATCAATATTATTAATTTTTCCACCAACTACCACACACAGAATAGGGATTTGTTGCGCCAACCAACTCTTTGACCAACTAACTTATTATGTTCTCTCAACCGCTAAGTCGGTTGTAGTATGGACTACAACCAATTTCGAACAATTTAGTTTTAGATCAGTTGGGAGTGTGTATAGGCTAATATTTCTAGCACCAACCAAATATGGCAGTTTCGCAACAAATTTGTGGACTATGGATAATATATATATCGTCACTGTCATGCCAAAGGGGCGAATGTGCATTTTTAAAAATGTTGGGAATCAAATTTTAAAGTTTGAAGTGCTTTAAAAATTAGAAAACATATTTTCTTTAATTTTTTCTGTTATTTTAGTTTATTCGTCAATTATTATAACGTATATAAAATATATTTAGATTTGGACAGCCTACTGAATTATAAATACGGATTTTGTGAGGCTATATCCTGATCAAAACGCAAATATTTTTGTTTTTTATGCTATAACTTTTTATTAGCGCAAGATAAAATAGTAATGTAGGGGCATTTATTGTTTGTTTTAAATAATGATGCAGATCGATAGGTGCTTTAAAAACAAACAATAAATGCCTTTACACCACTATTTTATCTCTTATCAATAAAAAGTTATGGCGAAAAATAAAAGATTCGCCCTTTTGGCATAACAAGATTTTCAATTTTTCAAATTCGCCCTTTGGGTTTTGACTTTTGTGGCTAGAAATATCCAACAAAACGACACGAGATTTTGAGATAGCATTCCTGAGCAATCCGTTAAGGAGTTATAACTAGTAAAAGAAGTAAAAAAAAACTATCATAATTTCATTGGAGAAATATTTCGTCTTTAAAAATGAGCTAGGGTTTCCAAACAACTTAATTCTCCAACACGTACTATTTCTGAAATATACACGGAGGGAAATAAAATTCTAAAACTCAAGAAGAATTCGGTTAGAAAGAAAAATAGTAGAATTTGACTAATATCAATAAAATACTACTAAAATTCAAGAATTTGTTATCTGGATATCAAGAAAGCAAATTACTTAGTTGTCAAAAAAGTAAACAAACTATATTCAACTGGATTTTCAGCAGTTAATTTATTGATTATTAAAAACCAAAAAGAACACGCAAAATTGTTGCTGTATTCTTCGCAAAAAGAACACGTGTTCATGTATTGTTATTGTTTTCATCGATATTGCTCTGTCTGTAATATTCGCTCGTATGCTTTGTTTTGCGAGGTCGCCATCTGTTTGTTAGTCTGTCTGTCTGTTAAAAGTAACTAAGCCAAATTTTTCTAGATATTCAGACATTAAGTTCTTAGGTATCAAAAAAGTAACTAAGTACAATTTGTCTGGATTGCAAATTTTTTTCTTCTTAGGTATCAAAAAACGGCATGATATACAATGTTTGCATGTGTGTGTTTTCACTAATAGAACAACAAAGCACAGCCAGACAAGCAAGCGTCTGTGTATGTATGAATATTAAAGATATAAATAGAAAAAACGATTTTTCCAACGAATATTGGTATGGTTTCAGTTCGTAAACATAAATTTGCGTTCAATTTTGCATAAATACCAAGTTGATTTCATTCCATTGTTATCTAAATACACTATACAATGCTTATGGGTAACGTGCGGAGGGTTTAACATAACCAACAGAAGAGGCAACAGATGAGTGTATAAGGTAAGTAAACGGTTTCATAACAATATACAGAGATTTAATTAAATAATAATAATAATAATAAAAATAAAATAATAAAAATAATAAGTAGCCGCGGTAGCTCAGTGGTTAGTGCGTTGGACTGCGAGCCGAAAGGTCCCCGGTTCAAGCCTGGACTGGGGCTAACAACATCTTTTCATAGAAACATTTTTCTATACCGCGCTACCTCTCGTCAGTAAATGGCAAACCTACGAGAGTAAAACCATTGCCTATGAAAAGCTCTCACCCGCCGTTCGGATTCGGCAATAAACTGTAGGTCCCACCACTTTGAGTACAAATATAACACGCACAGCTCAAAATGGTGAGAGAGCTCGGCCGAAGTTCTGTACAGGACTGTAGCGCCAAACTATTATTATTATTATTAATAATAATATAAAAATAAAAATAAAAATAAAATAAAATAAATAATTCAATTACATTAAGTATTCAAAGAAGTCATTTACTATACAAAAATGCATATAGGCAATAAAGTTCTAAATAAACAATAAATTAACTCGACTATATATTTTTTTTTTATGTTAGCTTCGAAATAATTGGTTTTAGTTACTTTCAGCATATCGACAGACAGACACACGTACAAACAGATGGGGCTGACAGACGGACAAAATAAAACAAAACGTAATAGCGACAAAAGCAAGATCGAAAAAACAACAACTATACGAACACGTGTTCATTAAATTTTGGGACGAAAACAACAACAACATTTTCGATACCTAAGAAATCAATAACTGAATTCAAGACTTATTCTACTTAGTTACTTTTTTAATACCTAAGAAATTAACAACTGAATTCCAGAATAATTCTACTTAGTTACTTTTTTGATACCCAAGAAATTTATTACTGAATCCAAGAATAATTCTACGTAGTTACTTTTTTGACAACTAAGAAAATCCATTTCTTGAAATTAAGGATTTTTCGATTTAGCTGTATATCACTCCGTATACTTCTTGATTCTTTCTGGATTTTAGAACTTTTTTTCCCTACGTGTAAGTTTAATAATACGAATAATAGGCATAACTGAAATTTTGAATAAAATCTTTAAATTATATCATATAAGCTTAGTTTTGTAGATATTATCCATTTTAAATTTCTCATAGTTTTGCACTTGTATTACACTATGCGCACATTTGACAAAAAATTTCGACACCAGATATTGAAGTTTTAAATTGGACATTCCAAGAACCATGGCGTTTTCAGTTACACGTCCAATATCAAGGATTTTCGACAAAAACGAAAATCCACGTCTTTGAGGATTCTATTGGTTGGTTAGCGTTGGATATAAAGTCATACATGAAATGAAATGACCATTTTTTAGGGCATTTTTTTCCCAACTCCCAGATGTGCACCATTCTTGTGCTTTACATTATCAGTTAGCAAATCTCATCAATTTCAAACATGTTTTATTAAAAAAAATCGTAAACGTCGTAATTGTGCATACAAATTAAAAAGAATAAAATTTTTCCACAACAAAATAAAATTGCGTACTTTCAAAAAAATATTATGATGAAGTTGTCAAAATCGAAGCTGAAAAAAATATTTTCGTGATCGCTGTAGTATCTAGAAGCTGTTGTGAGTGTTTGAAATAAATGTAATTTTTTGTTTTAGTGGATTTTTTCTATTTTTTTGGTTGGTTGTTTGCGGAACCATCAGGCATATGTGAAAATCTATAGAAACGTTTTTTATGTAAAGTTTTATGTTAAAGTACGTTATTTACAAACAACCGAATTCTTGATTTTCGAACATAATATGGGCTTGGAAATTAATGGTGAATATGACATCAACAATGGCCGGAGTGAATCCATAAAAAAAGATCTGTTTCATCAAAACAAACCACAAATATTCATACTTTTAAACTTTTTTTTACATTTTCCACGATTTTTCAAAATAAAATTTCTTGAGTTTTGCTTTAAAAATTCTTAAGTACAAAATGGACTTTTTCAATTTTGAAGTCCGGGTGTCCAGTAGATTCGCAAGGAACTAACGAGGTATTTTTAGTTAGTTGTACCAACTAACTTCATTCGGTTAAATCGAGATTGGTTTACAAATTTGCTGGCAGAACTGTCATATTAGACTATACACTTGAAATATTAGTCTATACACACTCCTAATGGTTCTAAATCTGTACTAAATTGTTCAAAATTGGTTGCACAAAACTTTTCATTTTACAATAATAACCGACTAAGTGCCCATGTTGGAAACGCCAGGCTTGACAACGTGCGTAAGACATAATCAACCTTGGTCGACAAAGGCATGGCTGATTAGACTTTACCCAACTCTCAATCATGATTGGGTTACCATGTCTTGGATAACTGATATTTTTCCATAAATCACCCAACACTCATTTAATATGTCTTGGTAAATGGACATTTAGCCAAGACCAGCGGTCAAATCATACTTCAATTCAAAAAAAATGTATATATAAAAGTGGTATATAGATCATCAGGATATACGAATTCCGAAAATAACTACTAACTTTCAATCGCTGAAGTATTTCCATTCATTTGATACCCATATTTACAAATGGGTAGGTGTACCGAATTTCGATTTTTTTTTGTCGTTTCGCCGGAAACCATTATTTTCATGTATTTGAGCATGAGTCAATATATATTTTACCAAAAAAAAAGTTTACCTAAGCACGTATACAGTAAAATTGATCCGTAGATATACATTTTATATGAGGTATTTGAACATAAGTGGTCGGTTCTCAGGTCACAATAGACCGATCATGCCAATTGTCTTGTTTAGACAGCATATTTCATTGCTCTAGCTCTTCTACTTTTTCTGTAATCGTGATTTCAACAGACAGACAGAGGGACAGACAGACAGACGGACATCGCTAAATCGACTCAGGAGATCATGCTGATCAAGAATATATATACTTTTCCATAACAGAGATGCCGTTTGGGACTCGAACTCGGCACGCCTAACCTGAAACTCTTTCAACCCAAAAGTCGTGGGAGAACTTAAATATTTTAAGAATATGTTTCGGACATCCCCCCGAGTATTTTAAGACTAAAATAAAAAAAATCGTGGGCAGGTTTTTTAAAATATCGCGGTTTCAATTCTTAATTTATATAAAATTTGATTGTAAATTGTATGAAATAAATAAGAAATAAATAATACAGACGAATAAAATAAAATAGTAGAATATAAGAAAAGAAAAGAAAAAAAATATTTTGCCAAACATTAATTTGCCATTTGTTATTTGCAAGAAAAATGTTTGGCAAAATATTTTTAAGTAATGATGTCAATCGATAGGTGCTTTAAAAACAAACAATTAATGCCTTTACACCGCTATTCAATCTTGTACCAATAAAGAGTTATAGCAAAAAAACAAAGCAATTTGAAAAATTGAAAATCTTGTCATGCCAAAAGGGCGAATCTTTTCGGTTTTTAGCTATAACTCTTCATTGGTGCAAGATAAAATAGTGATGTAGAGGCATTTATTGTTTGTTTTCAAAACACCTGTCGATTGACATCATTATTTAAAAATAATTTGTCAAACAAATTTTCTTGCAAAAATAAAAATTAATTTAAATAATGATGACGATCGATAGGTGCTTTAAAAACAAACAAATATTGGCTTTACAACACTTTTTTTATCGTATATCAATAAAAAGTTATAGCTAAAAAACGAACAGATTCGCCCTTTCAATTTTTTCGAATTCGCCCTTTTGGCTTTATCTTTTGTGGTTGTAAATATCCAACAAAACCACACACGGTTTTGGCACAGTATACTTGAGGACAAACTACATTCAAAAATGTAAAAAAAAATCGCAAATATCAAAAATTACACATTCGCATCTTTGGCATGATAGTGACGATATGTGTAGGGTATTTATAGTCGGCTTAGACCAACTATAACTTTCATAATTCTTACTAACTTCATCACACCAACTATCATAATATCCCTATTTCAAAATTTCCCATGTAACCTTCCCTACTGGTTTTTGCGTTTATTTAGTTATAAACTATTTATAATCGAATTACAATAATGTATATCAGTTACTTGAATAGTTATTGTGTGAATTTGCTTTTTTAAACCCAATGAAAATGTATTTTTTTTATAAATTTATAAATTTAATAATATATTTTGTATTATTTTTAGAATCCGTCGGGTATTACAAAGAGTGAAGCAAGCGAGTTAAAGAATATACTGCATTTTACCAGAGTTAAAGTTAAATCTACAGTTGGGCTATATATATATATTTAACAAAAGGTATGTACCTATTAAATATTAAATGATAAGAAATTTTATTTAATAAAATTATCTGTTTCATATCTATTATTTCATATTTGATAAAAGTTATTCATATTAAGTCAGTAAATATTATAACTATGGTATATTTTGAATAGAAGTAACGATAAAGCAATAACGGTAACTGTTTAAATTACTGTTAACATTCAAAATGTGTGGCTATAATAAAATAAAGTCGAATACGATGTAAATATGTAAGTGGGGTAAGATATTTTAAAACAAAATATTTTGTTTTCATTTATACTCTTACAGTACTCTTCTGTTTAGACTTATGGGCCATATAATTTTAAAATAAAAACTGTAATAAAACTAATAACTACCTAGAAAAACATATCATAGACGAATATCTGATAAAAATGTTGAATCATAATGCCATAAAAACCTTTTTCGTTTACCTCGTAACAAATAGCATATTTTTGTAATTTTTTCTTTGTATAATAGTTTTGTGATGTCGACATTTTATAAGAAACAAAGTGAAGACCATATTTTTATGACATGTTATTAAAATGGCAGAGCCTCCTTAAACAGGAAACCATGAGACATAAAAATACAAAAAAATTACGCGATACTCCACTATTGAGAATAAGAAGTCAATTCAACACACGTGTTTCTTCTGTTTTTTTATCATTTGTTCATTCTTTAGGTCCTTTTACTGTTTCTATATTAGGAATAAATCTTGGGCCATTTCACGGTTGATATTGTTGTTGTTGTTGTTTTTGTTGTATCTTTATGTATCAAAAATTATGTTCTATCACTTTTTATGAATGAATGGCTGTAAAACAAAATGCAAATTACAAATATGTAATAAAATTTAATAGAATAAACATTCTTTATGACCTTTGCAAAATTTATCTCGTTTTATGACCTCATTTTACATTAATGTTGTACTCTGGCGCATTATCTTCATATTGGGTTTACATTGACATGTACCAGATCTTATGATATTTTTGAATTGGTTAAATGTGTATTAAATCATACGAGTAAAATGTGTTTCCGCAAAAATTCTTTTATTTATAGATTGCTTGATGATTTTATGATGATTTGAGGTCGTGGAGAATGGTTGTAAAAGCTTTGGTTTCGTTTTTCATTATATCCGATATTGCTTACGAATTTAAAAATAATACCGGTTAAAACGAAACGTTTTTGGTAATGGTTTTCATCCCTGGTTTAAATTGTACTTTTAAAATCAATGTTTAATAATAATAATATTTTTAATAAAATATTTTATTAACCAGATTCCACAATGTACAAATAAAAACTACAAACTGTTGGTCCTTATAGGCAAAACTAAAAGGGTTCTACTTTGAATCACAAATCATTTGAAACGGTTTTAGAAACTTTTCTTGTGTACAATACTTAATTTCCAACAGAATGCGCAATTCCAACAATTCCTGTGTCACAAATTCTTTTTAACCGAATTTTATAAAGTTTTTTTTTAGGATTTTATGATTTATATTTTAATTTTGAACTAATCAGTTGTATCCGATTATATTTCAAGAACAATTTTTACTACACACAGAATAGAAATGTATTATGCCAACCAATTAATTCGATTCTTCCAACTTTTGGTTCTTACAGGCAAAACTAAAAGGGTTATAGTTTGTACTATAAATCATTTAAAACAGTTTCAGAACATTTTCTTGTGTACAACATATAATATCCAACAGAATGCGCAATTCTATCAACCCTTGTGTCACAAATTCTTTTTAACATAATAAATTTGGTTGTTACAACTAACTTTTTCGTTCTTCCAATCTCATGCCAAAAGATATTTTAATGTGAAAAAAAACTTTCATCTCTGATTCTGCAATACCGCCATCTCAGAACACACAAAATGGAAATTTACTGCGCCATCCAACTTATTCAGTTTTCTCTCTCTGTTAAAACGGTTCCTACAGTTGAAAAATTATACAGTAGTTGTACCGATTAGAAGCAATATAGAAAGTATTAGAACAATTTGGTGTATGTATGTTTATGATCAAACGACTACCGAGCGCAGTGTCATCAACAAGTTTATACAAATTATGTTTTAATCGAACAATGTTGGTTGTTACAACTAATTTTTTAATTTTTTTATCTCACACCGAAATATAATTTTTCTATGTGTACACATATTAATCAAGGAGCTCAGATGTAGATAAATATCAGGACAGGAAAACTAAATCTACGTCATTGGAAAATTGTCTTCATTTACATATTTTTGTAGTACCTCTAATTCTTATACGTGTTATGTTATTTAAATATAAAATAAATTAATTTTTTTTTTAATTTTTCAAAAAAAAAATTAAAAACAGATATTTATTTGAAAAAAAAAAAATGTCAATCATATTTTTTTTATGAAAAAATTAACTGAAGAAAAGAAATATTTATCTAAAAAAAAATGTCAAAAAATGCTTAGGGGTGTAGGCTATCATAATTACCCTATCATTATTATGAACATAATTTTGTGCAATATCTGCACTGCGAAATTAGACCCCAATGAAGAAAGACCCCATTTAAGAAATGAAAAAAGGCCCCAATATGGGAAAAAATTAACAATTTTTTGGGAAATAAATTCATTTTTTTTCACCAGTTCTACTCTCGTTCTACTCGGGCATCGAACCAACCCCACCCATTCGTAGTACACTCGACTCGACGCATTATAGACAAATTTCGTTCATCAGTCGCTCGATACATTTGTGGAAGAAACTCCCTGTGTCTGTTTTTGCCGACATTTTTGATATTGGCAAGTTCAAAACAAACTTCTACCGACATTACTCTATCTGTCCTCCCTCCCAATAATCTATAATCATTTCTTCGATCAACACTGTGTATTGCATGAATAGGAAGCATCCTCTAAGCGTTGTTTAATATGTAAAAAAAATTGTATTGATTTCTCCTGGTCGTGGTTGCAACTGTTATGCCAAAGTAGTGGGATCTTTTCTACAGTAAAAATCAATATGAAATATACGAAAATATACCTCAATTCTGGTGCTTGATTTCGTTTTTAGTCACAGGACATTTTTTCATTAGAAGTCATAAAAGTATCTTATATATGCCGATTTTAGAAGCCTACTGTTAAAAAAAATCTCAACAAAAAAAACATCCATACATATTTCATGAATTTACTTGAAAAGGATGTATTTTCTCTTGCATGTCTGGAATAACAATAACATGAACATGTACGTTCTTGGATTCATTGAAGACAATTTATATATTTTTATACCCTACACCTATGAGATACAGGGTTTATTAAGTTTGTACAGATATTGTAATGCCCCTTAGGAGGCGTGACCGGTATATTCAATATTTCCCAGAACTTTGAATTTTGTTTTGCTATTGTTTTCTTCGATCACGGTAAATCGACAAAAAAACACACGCAACTCCAAGAACAAAATAGACAAAGCTATTTGTTTCTTTGATACGCTAGTGTCGTTTGTAGTGCGAATATGCATGTGTTTTATTAGTTTTTTTCGATCACAACTACAAAAAACATGCTACGCTAGTGTCGTTCATTGTTTGTGAAGCACGCACTTGCACTGAAATTAAACAATATTATATTTTTATGCTTTCTTTTGTGTTTGTTTTGTTATTTCAAAATAAAGATGTTTTCTATGTCTTCTGCTTCTTTTGAAAGCGCAACAACAAAAATATGCAAATCAAAACACGTGATCGATTTTTCGCGGGAAATTTTTTTGTACAACAAACACAATTCATGGGTGTTGTTGTACAAAAAGTGTTTGTTGGTAACTGGATGGTTGTACTAAAATACACACACATGCAATGTATGTGTTAGGCCGTCTGTCTGTTGTCATGCGATTTATACAGGGTAGCAACGAAAACTGAGATATTCATATAAAAATATGCCTTTATTTATGTAATATTTGTACATTAGACTATATATATATGACTAAATATATGATGACTGATTTTCTGAAACTAGCGCCTTTAAAAATAAGTCTTTAAAAGTTAAAAAAAGATAATCCTGTGATGTTGCGCAAAGAGCTTAAAGAACATTTTTGAACTTTTAACGACCATTTTCAATTAAATTATTATTGCTTCAAGTACATCAATTATATCACTAGATTTTCTTTTTTCGTTAAACTTAAATCATTAATAAAAATAATGATTTTTAAAATTATTAATTTTTACTTAACCGTTAAAGCTTCATGGCTTGCCAAACACATAAAATGTTGACTTTTTCTTATTATACAAATATACCTGTCGAAATATTTCTAATTTTATTCTAACTAGTCTCGAATAACATTTTTGTATGATTGCACATACAATTATCTTTAAAATGATATATCACACTTATCATTACAGATATCGCGTAATTAGTAGATAGTACAATTATGCACACCTAATAATATAAAACCGAAATTTAAACCGAAACCGTGACTTTGAACCGGTATACCGAAAGCGTTTCGTTTTAAAAACCGAAACCGAAATCGTAACCGAAACGAGGAAGAAACGTAACCGAAACGAGGAAGAAACACGAAATCGAAACTTTTATTCGCTTATGTTTTAATCCTTGGTCAGATGAAATTTGGTCAGAATATGTTTTACCAAAAGTAGAATCTGAGTAAATACATGTGCGAAATCAGTCAACAGACACGCCCACCTCCCATACAAGTAACCTTTTATAACTCTTTAGGAACGAATAACTCGATAAGTATTCAAGATGTAGTTATAAAATATAAAACATAATGTTAGAATTAACTTAAAAATACGTTTTCCAAAAATAACCATGATCCGCCCACATTTTTTATTCAAAATTTCCGGGTTTACGGTGGTGGAAATTTTAGTCGTAAATTATTTAAATGTAATCTATGAAATATAAACCTTTAAAATATTAATATATGTTTTAAAAATAGGCGTCGGTCCTCCATTTTTTATTTTCGATATTTTTCGATTAGTTTTTTATACTTTTATATTAATTATACCCTACACTAAGAGTGAAAGGGTATATTTAGTTTGGTACGCCGTTTGTAACACCCAGAAGGAAGCATCTCTGGTATGGAAAAGTATATATATATTCTTGATCAGCATGATCCCCTGAGTCGATTTAGCGATGTCCGTCTGTCTATCCGTCTGTCTGTCCCTCTGTCTGTCCCTCTACCTGTCTGTTGAAATCACGATTACAGAAAAAGTAGAAGAGCTAGAGCAATGAAACTTTAGATTTAGATTACTTATATATCTAAGCTGTCTGAACAAGAAAATTGGCATGATCGGTCTTTTGTTACCTGAGAACCGACCACTTACGTTCAAATACCTCATATAAAATGTAAGTCTACGGATCAATTTTACTGTATACGTGCTTAGGTAAACTTTTGGTAAAATATATATTGACTCATGCTCAAATACATGAAAATAATGGTTTCCGGCGAAACAACTGTGGGTCAACAAAAAAAATCTAAATTCGGTACACCTACCCATTTGTAAATATGGGTATCAAATGAATGGAAATTCTTCAGCGATTGAATGTTTGTAGTTATTTTCAGGATTCGTATACCCTGGTGACCTATATATCACTTTGAATGGTAACCACACATATGTGTAGGGTATTTATAGTCGGCTTAGACCGATTATAATTTTGATAATCCTAACTATCATAATAACACCTACTTTAAAATTTCCCATGTGATATAACCTTCCCAACTAGTTTTTTATTAAATTATGGGATATAACTCGAACTCGTAAATTTCTGTTATTCTATGGGTGTTCAGCATTATTAAGAATTTTAAAATTTAGGTATACAATTAAATGTCCTACATTAATATTCCCACCAAGGTGTAGGTTATTCCATAAGTCCCGCCCATGTGACTTAATTTTCACCACTCGTTTATGATGGGAAACCTCTGAAAATGAAGTAATCTTGATGTCTAAAAAGTCTCAAAAACAGGAATGTTTTAAGAATATTTCAAATGATAATAAAGATGAGGATCTTAAAATTGTGTACTCTACCCAGGTTCAATGTGTTTCCTAGTGCTCAAATGTGAGTGTATTAAAAGTTGCATAAATATAAGATTTTGGTGTCATAAAATAGTATCCTCTACCCAAGAGTCGAGAGCCTTATTGGAATCTTCTTATCGAGCAAATATAAACATTTTAAGAGTATTAAAAGTCTCATAAATATGATAGTTTTTGGGCTCTACCAAGAAGTCGGGAGCCTTTTTATTGAAAAAATTTCACAAGTCTGCATTGAGTCGCACTTCTTTAGCACATGAACCGATATGCCGTATGGGCCGCGGACTGTTTTAAATATTAAGGTTTACTAAATCCTTTAGAGTCGGTAACGCGACTGGTTAGTGCATTGGACTACGAGCAAAAAGTTGCTGGTGCGTTCGACTACGAGCCAAAAGGTCCCTGGTTCGATCCCCAGCGACTGCCAACTTCTTTTTCATAGAAAACATTTCTCTATGCGACGCTACCTCTCGGCAGTCAATGGCAAACCTACGAGAGTAAAAAATGCCCATTAATAGCTCCCACCCCGCCGTTCGGCATTAAACTGTAGGTCCCACCACTTTGAGTACTGTTACATTTGTACTCAAATGGTGAGAGAGCTTGGCCTAAGTTCTATACAGGACTTTATACTGGGTGTAACACTCATAAATATGACACATTCAGGAGTCTTCAAAGACTCAAAAATGGGAGTATTTTTTGTCGAAATAATCAGATCCCGATCATAAACCAAATCGGTTTATCAAATTAAATAAAATTGGTTTTTATTCTGGTCCTTAGAAGGCAATGCTAGGGTAAACAATGAAATTATAGACTGACCTATCGGGTTCTAGTCATGATCCTTGCAAAGTACGCGATCAGGTAATTACGTTAAAAGGAGATCGTGCCCCCGATGTTGTCTCATAGGAGACCCCAACTCATAAGAGGCCCTAGCGAAATTTCTATTAGGGAATATGTGTTAAATTTTCAGAAGTCATTTATTGTGGGCGTGTCTGTGAAGGTTGAACTCCGTATATTTGGTTATTTGAATATGCATTAATTACTTAATGAAACCCATCAAGTACTACATCATTTAATTCAATAGTAGTTGAAAATGCTACACAGAATTTGTTGGTAACCCTAAACATCGGCAACTATCTAACTACACACATAAATCACGTTGCCTATTTGCTTAGAACGAACTCATTTGCATTGGTTCGTCGTGGTCGTGGTTAAAACTTTTATGTCTTTTTCGTTTTAGTTTTTGTAGTTGTTTTTTCTTTAG
The DNA here is from genome assembly GCA_951804985.1 of Dryomyza anilis. Lineage (NCBI taxonomy): Eukaryota > Metazoa > Arthropoda > Insecta > Diptera > Dryomyzidae > Dryomyza > Dryomyza anilis. The sequence goes on along the minus strand of OX638130.1, from coordinate 97,388,148 downwards.
TCTAAACTCGAACAACGCACATGACAGCCAGGCATCCAAGCCAGCCAAGCCATCCAGCTAGTAGTGCACAAAACACATCGTGCCGTGGCTGCCGACGGAAATGAATCCTTTCGCCTGGTATGGGGTGTGTACTTCGTGTGTGCGAGAAGTTTGTATTGGGTAAGTTGTTCGGGTCGGGATGCTTGGCAGTCGACGCCCCCACCTCGTTGTGTGTTTCTTTCGGGGCTTTTTGTTTTTCGGTTTTAGTGCGCGGGGTGCGCAAAAGGGGATGTCCTAGAAATGTTTAAATTATTTGCCATAGTGTGATTGGCCTGAACCAGCCACGTGGTGTTGTGTTCGTATAAGTTTGTCGTCGGTTTGAATGTTTAGGCTTTGGCCAATAGGAGCACTGCATTTAACACGATTTATGTTCAATACATTTTTATCGTAGAAATATTGTCAATTAATTCACATTAATGCATTAGTAGTTTAGTTTATACTAATTGTTAATTATGACAAATATTTATTATGATTTTAATTAATTTTAAATGTTCAAAAATATGTTATTAAAACTCATTAATATGTTTTTTTTTTATAATTTATTAATTATTATAAATTATATAATTATGTTTTGGAACAAATAACCAAACTATTTATCAACCAATTTTAGTTTTGTTTATTAAATTATAATTCTGCTCCATAAAATTACTTCCCGAGGAAATTCTATCTCGGAATTCCTACCCAGAATTCCTCTCCGGACAATACTTTCCAAAATGTAATTATCTCTCTTTAATATTTTTTAAGAATTGTCCGTAATCCGTATTAATAACACAACTCAACGCGATCTTCATTCCATAGACCATATCTTAAAATGTACAACACATCCTTCCTTTCGGAAAATTATTACAGGACCATTTCCGAACCTGATCATTGTGTTTTTACCAATTACAAGAGAAACAATATCATGTCTACCCTATTAGGATAACTTTCTACTTCCCATTTATGAAAAAATGATCGGCCCTAGGAATATTACCCAACTCTGGAAATCTATAGTTGGCCCATGTCTCGTCAAATCTTTGGCGCAATACTGAAAAGTGTTCGGATTGGGCGCAGTACTGAAAAACGATATTAACCAGTATCGGGATCGATGGTTTGGCCCAATGCCAGAAAACAATATTGACACAAAATTGTACCAATATTGTTCAATTGAAACGTATGTCAAAAATGCGAAAAAAAATCCTTTCCATTCAACTATTTTTTTTATTTATTTCATACATTTTTCCAATTTCATATAATTTACCAATTTTACAAAAAAAAAAGTAATTTCAGTTGCCGCAAGCTGGCATCGAACTCTTGACTCCTGCGTTAAAGTCCACCTCAACAAACATTTTGAGTCTTTTAAAACTCCTAAATGTGTCATATTTAAGAGTGTTACCCTCATATATGAGCACTTACAAAAGCCCAAAAAGGCTCCCGACCCCTGGGTAGAAGGCACCATTTTATGAGCCCAAAAACACTCATATTTGAGCATAAAAAGACTCCTAACACCTGGGTAAAGTCAAAATTTTCAATATTCTTAAAAATTTTATATTGTTGAGACTTTTTAGACCAAAATTACCTAATTTCCGGAGGTTCCCCTCTTCAAAAATATATAGTGTCTAAAATGAATTCAACATCGCACATGTTCATGTGTTTCTAGTCGAGTTTTATTTAATCATTAGGCTCCCAAAGGCAACAAAAATATGATACTTTTGTGACTTACTTTTCTGGATGCTCCTAAATACTCTTAAAGTTGATGCTTTTATGAGTTTCATTTGAAAAGGCTCCTAAAGCACTCATGAATAAGACTCTTTTATGAGTTAAATTTTAGAGTGCTCTAAAATAATCGTCCATTCTTTGAGCTCACAGTAAAAATTTTAAATTTGATGCCTATTATAAATTTTCCCGATAGAGAAATGATCGGGGGTTTTCTCTGATAAGCACTATTAGAGCATACATGATCATTGTCTTGTTATGCCCTTAGAATGCTCAGCATACCAGTGTTAGCATTATCTAAACAGCCAATGGTCTCGATCATAGCTACATTAGTTGTTCCTCATAAGGAAATTTCCATCGGGCAATGATTGGAATTTAATAAGGAAAATCATAAATATTTGTTTATTAAACGGGAAACTTTTAGAAATATGTTTCGAATGTTTATGAAGACATTCTTAAGAAATAGTCATTCCATATCAAATCAACCGAGTGATTTGATTCCTAATGGTACCATTTAGAGTGGTCAATGACCACCAATGGTGGGTCCGAAAACCAATTTTTGACCCAAACATTTTTATTGCGAAAATCGATAAGAAGATAAGTTTTGATGGGGGTTTTGACCAACACAAAAGGGTTATGGACCACTATTAGGCATCCCATGAAGTCTGCAATCGATTTCCGCAATAAAAGTTTTGTGGTGAAAAATTGGTTATTGGTGGTCATTGACCACTCCAGATGGTACCATTTGACCTCGCATGATGTCCGCAATCGATTTCCGCTATAAAATGGTTTGGGTCAAAAACTAGTTTTCGGACCCTCTATTGGTGGTCATTGACCACTCCAAATGCTACCATTAGGCGTCCCATGAAGTCCGCAATCGATTTACACAATAAAAATGTTTGGGTCAAAAATTGTTTTTTTTCCCCACTTTTCGGGATATGTTTTAATTTTCTTCAAAGGATACACTCAACATGTGAATAAAAAGATTTGCCAATTTGATTGTGAACACTTTTGAATACAAACAGAAGAAAAAAATAATTTGTGGCTCATCTCTTATGAGGAGTCAAAAAATGTAGCGGATGTGAGTACTCGTGAGCAGCCAAATTCTGTTCGTTAACGAGTGTTTACTTTAGAATAACGAATAAATCGGATTTTTCTTGCTTACTCGCTCGTGGTGTGAAGAAAAATAATGAACTTTCGTACTCATTTATGAATATTTTTCGTGAGTGAATAATTTTGAATATTCATTTATGAGTATTGCCTAACCCTGTTTTATAACTTACATACCATACCCTACACTCATTTTGGTGTACTGAAAGTTGTAGTCATTTTTAAATACATTTGGGGCGCCGAAATTGGCAAAATCTTTGTTAAATGTACTCTAGTTTTTGATATATAGTCCAGAAATTTTGAAACGGACTATATCTCAACAACGGAATTAAATTTAACAAGACTGATGCCATTTTCGGAATCAGCAACAAAAATACATCTATGAAATGTTGCAACTAGACCAACATGAATATAAATAACTTGATCATTGCCTGAGGTCAGAACATGATCAGGGCACTGCGATACAAGGACATCGTGCCCATGATTTGTTAACTAGTTTGGGCCTCATCCTAACCCAATCATCTTAAATAATGACATGATCGCTTCATGAGCTCCAATTTCAGAGTGCTACTAAACTGCTTAATGAGACTGTTCTCCCCATTAGGTTACGCATCTATCATATCTTGTCTGAGATGTTTGCTTCAAAATATTTCATATGTAAATTTTTTCTCAAATTCAACAGTTCAAGGTTTTGAATAAATGTTCTGAAAACAACTGAGATTGATAGCCTAACGAGTAGAACAAGAAGTCCCAAGATACACTTTTTTTTATTGTTTTTGAATTTTTTTGAACCATGACTTGACCGCGGAGGTGGAGTCTTGGCCTATGAACCAAATCTTGTCAACTAACGTTTGGCGAATGGCGAATTTACCAAGACTTATTCTTTCAAGCTTGACCGAGGATTAGTTAACCGACTCTTGGGTGCCCAAAATTGGTTGGGGATGGGCCATGTTGTCAAGCGTGGCAGTTCCTTTATGTGTAGGGCTAGTAAAAATGTCATGATCGGGAACTAATCATTGTATTTTTACTTTACCATAACCCGACCATGACAAATGTTACATCGAAAAAACTTCTAATAATAAATACACGGTGGTTGTTTTCACCGATAAGCAGACATGTTCCACATATGGGCATTTCCTGGAGTTCCGAACAGGACATTCGTACGCTTAAAACTTTAATATCTCGAAGGAAAATTAATGAATTTACTTGATTTTGGTGCATGTAGTATTTAAATAGTACTTAACAAAGTACTAAATTAAATAGTAGCAAAAAATTAGAGAATTCTATACGGTAGATCAAAAGATATAAATTAAATAGTGAGAGTTCCGGACGGGACAAAAACGGAAGTGCATGTCGGGTTCATATGGAAACGCCACTTTTCTCAAAGACACTTCCGACAGTAGAATATTTCGCCGTAGAATCCTTCCCTGTAGAAATCTTCGCCGTAAAATTCTTCCTCATAGAACGCTTTACCGTAGAATTCTTCCCGGTAGAACTCTTCTCGGTAGAATTCTTCCCCGTAGAGTTTTTCCCAGTAGAAGTTTTAGTGTAGTTAGTTTTAATGTGGTGAGTTTTAGTGTGTTGAATTTTTAGTTTAGTGAATTTTTAGTGTGGTGAGTTTAAGTGTGGTGTGTTATAGTGTGGTGAGTTTTGGTGTGGTGAGTGTTAGTGTGGTGAGTTTTAGTGTGGTGAATTTTTAGTGTAGTGAATTTTAGTGTGGTGAGTTTTATTGTGGTGAGTTTTAGTGCGGTGAGTTTTAGTGGGGTGAGTTTTAGTGTGGTGAGTTTTATTGTGGTGAGTTTTATTGTGGTGAGTTTCGGTGTGGTGAGTTTTTAGTATGGTGTGTTTTAGTGTGGTGAGTTTTGGTGTGGTGAGTTTTAGTGTGGTGAGTTTTATTGTGGTGAGTTTTAGTGTGGTGAGTTTTATTGTGGTGAGTTTTAGTGTGGTGAGTTTAAGTGTGGTGAGTTTCGGTGTGGTGAGTTTTAGTGTGGTGAATTTTAAGTGTGGTGAGTTTTAGTGTGGTGAGCTTTATTGTGTTGAGTTTTAGTGTGGTGAGTTTTAGTATGGTGAATTTTTAGTGTGGTGAGTTTTAGCGTGGTGAGTTTTATTGTGTTGTGAATTTTAGTTTTTTGTTTCATTTTTTTAGATTGTGTATGTCGTTTTGAAAGTTTAGGTTGTATGGGAGGTACCACGCCCCTTTGTCCAATCCCGTCCATATATAGCCTATGACACCCTCCGGACTCCTTAGTATCCTGTGGCAAAATTTCAGTTAAATCGGTTCAGCGGTTTAGACGTGATGCTGGAACAAACAGACATACCGACAGACTGACAGACGGACCAAGTGTCTTATATATATAGATACTTTTTTCGTATAATAATTTTTTTGAATATCTCAGAATATAGCTGAGACAATTTACATTATTTTTGTATATGTTCACTTTCTTCCTAAAGTTTACAGTTATTTCGTAATAAATCGCAGAATAATTCCGGACGTTCCGTATGGAAATTTGCACTACGATTTTTTGCTAAAAATAATTATGTATATGACAAATTTAATAATCATTATTACGAAATGAAAAGTAATTTACTATCCAAATTTTTAGATTTTTAATTTTTTTTTTTTTACTTTTTTGAAATTTTTTTTTTATATTTTTTATACTGCAGTTCTACATTTTTGGTACTCAAAGTTCCGGACGGGACAGATTTCAATTAGCTGTCAAAAATTTTCTAGAATCACTAGGAAAATGATGTTTACATTTTTGGAAATTCCGAGAAAGTTCTGCTTCAAAAACAGTGGATTCAACTCTTTTAAAAAAAAGTTCAGTTTACTATGGTAATAAATGTATCTTTTTGGATCCGGACGGGACATCGAAAACCCTTCTACAAAAATCAAAAATTTTCCGTTTCTGGAAATGCCCATATGCAATGCTATTCCAGTGCTTCCTATGAAAGTTGTTATACTAACAACAAGTATAGGCCTGAAATATGAATCATTGCGAAAAGAAGAATACGAATTAATAGCAACAACATTGAAAGCAAAACCGATGCGTTACTCAAATGCATTCGTTCTATAGAACTTCGGCACCATTCGTCGTTATTGCAACAAAGTCTGTTCTAGAACAGACAAAAACTGCAAATTAGACGAGTGACGGTTGTGTGGTTCTGTAGCCAAACACATTGCGTGCTTGTCTACCAACTCCCATCGTTTCTGACAACATGAGTTCAAATCCCAACCACGCCTTGTTCATATGTACGAAACATTTGATGTTATCACAACGTCATCACACAAAGATCACTGATGAGAATACTTGGCTGTATTCGAAACGGTCCGTATAATCATTGTGTTGTGTTTTCAATTTGTTGTTGTTTCTTCAAAAACTTTCAAATTATCTGGTCTTGATCAACTAATAGTAAGAACTGTGCAGAATAGTGTGTTTCTAACAGGCCTAAAAGAATTCCACGTATATTTTACACGTGGCACGAGCTGCCCGCAGCACAAAAAACTAGTGAAAACCTGCAGCTTATTGTGCGACTGATCTTGTCCTGCTTTGGCGTCGTTTTTCTAAAAACAGCTGATTTCGCAGTTTAGTCAAATAAATATTGGTTGCTACAAACTGATGTTGTATCATTTAGTCAATATAACCAAACTAGTGAAAACCTGCAGCTTATTGTGCGACTGATCTTGTCCTGCTTTGGCGTCGTTTTTCTAAAAACAGCTGATTTCGCAGTTTAGTCAAATAAATATTGGTTGCTACAAACTGATGTTGTATCATTTAGTCAATATAACCAACTATCTGTTGAGCCAACTAAATATTGATTTTATCTCATTTAAAATTTATTTGTCTTTGCAATGGAAATAAAAAAATTATAAATGGATTAAAGTTGGTTTTCTCATTCAATGTTACTATTACTTCAACTAATAGTTGGTTTAGCTTCATACTATTGTTTGTCACAAATAAATGTAGGTTAAGGCAAACTACATTTGGTAGATACAAACTAATATTTTGTTGAAACAACCGCACTCCAAACAATTATTTCTGTGAGTGTAGTAATATTATATTAAATTTAACATTATTTATTGTTGATTCTTCAAAGATATTTTGGGTTTTTTTTTTTGAATATATACTAAGATTCAGAACACTCAGACAGATTTTATAGATTGAATTGCTGACCTTGGATTGCTGACACCGTCCGTGGGTACTTTAAGACAGGCAACTTATAACAAAAACTCTGCTAAAAATCTGTCCAAAAAAATTGTAAATTGCATTGAGTCGGCTAAAAATATTTCTATGATTTCCGGAATAAAATATCTGGAATATTTTGGGATGTTTCCGGCAAGCACACACAGATAAATGTGTGGGTGATCAACAAATTTTAAGAAATTTTAATGGCAGCTTCCACATATTTTCGATACATGCAGGTAGCTTTTGATACAAATGTAAAATAATGTTTCTAAACTGCATTGAGAAAACATTTCTGGATTTATTTTTAATATAGCAGGCACTTTTTTTTGGCAAACACACCGATAAACAGAAGTTTGTGGGAAGCTTAAATCATTTTCAATTTAAATTTTGATACATTTTAAATAAATTCTTGCCAATTAATCCGTTTTGTAACACTATCTATGCTGGCGTGATCATTAGCTCAGAATATGGAAAAATTGTGTGTTTCCAAGTTCTGAATTAACCTAAGCGCAAAGTTCAATCATTTTTGACCCTGTTCATTTAACTCTTAATAATCTATTCGAGAACCATGTTGATTTACAGATAAAATACATGTGTTCTCTATTTTTTAGTTTATCTGAGTTTCATTTGGAAGTTTTTCGCAAACTTTGTTGGTTTTTTTTTCGATTCTTGAACGATGTTATTGGCTTCGTAATCTTTCGTAATTAAGCCCATTTGCTTAGAGAATGAGGTATATCTTGTTGCTTTTATGAGATTTGTTGGCAAAAATTTCTCCGAAATACAGATAGATAAGTTTAGTTTCATCCCACGTTTTCTGGATAATGTTTGTGAGTTCATATGCAGCAGCTTTTACTGATCTATTCGCTCTAGAACTGTTTTAAAATTATTTTCGCAGAATAGGTTTATTATATTTTTCTATTTTTAGGATCAAAACAGAAAAAATTCAGTTGTTCAATAAGTTGGTTCAATAAGTTGGCATCACTAGTTCTCGTTTCGGTTAGATGCTTGGGCTGCTTGAGCTGCTTGGGTTTTTATTTTAAACTTTCTCATTTTCGCAGTCGTCCGCCGTGTCCTAGATTTTTTCAAAACAAAGACATAAATTGTATATAATTTACTACAGTAATTTTTCCGGTGTACAAATTAGGCACACCACAATACCATTACTCATCATTCACCTTATTACAATCTTCACACTATTCATAATTCACCCCGTTTCAACTCATTATAATTCACCACATTACAACTCACCACACTACAAGTCACTATACTATAGCTAGAAATTAATACACTAAAACTCACCACACTAAAACTCATAACACACTACACCACAATTCACCACATCACAACTCACCACACTGCAATTCACCATACTGTAACTCACCACAGTAAAATTCACCACACGTTAACTCACCACACGTTAACTCACCACACGTTAACTCACCACACGTTAACTCACCACACGTTAACTCACCACACGTTAACTCACCACACGTTAACTCACCACACGTTAACTCACCACACGTTAACTCACCACACGTTAACTCACCACATGTTAACTCACCACACTACAATTCACCACATTACAACTCACCAGACTACATCTCATCACATAAAATTCATAACACAAAATCATACGAAAAATCTCGACATACATACTTACTCACCACACTATAATGTGATGAATTGATAAATATGCATTTTTTCAATCATTAAATTATAAACGTTTATTTTTAAGGTCTTAAACATAAAAAAATAAGATTTCAAAACAATTTTTTTTATGTAAAATATATATTTTTTATTCTATAATTTCATATTTTTTGTGAATTTATATTTATATGAAAACTAGTCTTCGCATGCTCTTCGTCAAATTTAAACCATTTTATAGTCCCCACATTTATTCCCCGAGAAATTTCTTTCCCAGACAGTTTTTCCGCGGACTACTTTTACCCGAAATATTTTCTCGTTGTCTAGAGAAAGAATGTTCTGGGGAATAATGGTCCGGAGAAAAATGCAAAATATAAATTACAATTTTTATATACGTATTTTTTTAACATTTAATAAACTTTTTAAGTAATTCAGCTAAAAATTATAAATACATCGCTATGCACTCCTTTTTAAGAATTTACCTCTAAGAAAAATTTCTTTGCTAATTTTGTAAGAATTTTTTCTTTTGAATTAATGAAATACACAAAGAGAATAAGAAGCCAACGACGTGTGGTTTCTTTAATGGAATGGTTTTCTGTTACATTTATTATTTTTTTTTTTTTGTTCCTTTTTACGTCGTCGCCTTAGTATTTTCCACAGCGAAACTTGCACTCTTCAGTATGTGAAGGTTGCTGGGAGGCAAATTAAAAATGTTCTTTCCTTTGCCACTTCTACATACTGGAAAAACTTTCTAATAACGTTGTACACAATTTAAATAGAATTTGCATGTTCCCCTTTGATGGAGGATGTGTAGAGAAAAGAAACTTCGTTATCAAGGCATCGGATGTATATACTTTCCATCCATCCATCCATCCATCTATCCATTCTACCATTCATATAATTCTTAGAGCAGTGCCTAGTTTTTATTTTGTGGTAATGGTAATGATGATGCTGGTGGCGGTGGTGGTGGTTGCCTCTTATGAAAATGATAAAAATTTGCTGGAAACAGTGTAGGAAAAAAAACACATTCTTGCTTTTTTGTTTGTTTCGCAGGCACTTCTCAAACTTCAATATAACTAATAGCAATCCGGATCTTATTTCATGCGTTGTCTCGGATATTTCCCACATACCACGATGTATGTATTTAAATTATGTGCTCATTACAAATTAAAATTCAAGTATGTTAGGGCTCTGACAGATATATATTTTTTTTCTTACATAATTTCATTGTACCTTAGGCCATGAGAAAACATCAGCTTAAAGTACAATATGCTCAAAGCAATTACTACTAAGTTTTTATTTTTTGTTTATTATTTGAAAATTAATAACATAATATTATAATTAAATTTATTACACAGTGTGGAAAAATAAAAACTTACCGTTAGTACACCGAGAAAATTATAATAATAATTATAAATTATGTGGAGTAGGTTTTTATTTTGAAAGTACGAATTATTGATCCGTGGCAAAATTTCGATTTGAATATTGAATAACATTCTTTTGAAGGGTCTATTCCATAAAATGGTTCATAAATGGTTTTTACATAAACAGAATAGAATTGATATGCCTTTTAATTATTTTTTGAGAAATTTAAAAAAAAAACGAGTTGGGAAAGTTAGGTCACATGGGTAAGTTCGGTCTCATGGGGTGGACTTTTATAGTCGGTCGGGCCCGACTATGGAATATCCTACACCATTAGTGGGATATTTAATTGTATATCTTAATTTTAAAGTTTTTAATTATACTGAAGCTCCCCACCCTCAGAATATTATTCACATATCAGAAATTTACATCTTAGATCTCCATAATTTAAAAAATTGATATAAAAGTATAAGAAACTAATACAAAAAATTAGAAATGAGCGGACCACGCCTATATTTAAAAATTGTGTAAGGATAATATTTCATAGATTTGATTTTAATAATTTATGGTTAAAATTTCCGGGAAATAATGAAAAAAAAAGGTGGGCGGATCTCGCCCATTTTTGGAACACATATTTTTGTATGAATTATAACAAAATGTTTTAAATTTTATAACTATACCTTGAATACTTTTCGAGTTATTAGTTCCGAAATAGTTATATAAAAGTGACTTGTATGGGAGGTGGGCGTGTCCGTTGACCGATTTGGCTCAGTTCCTACTTTTGGCTAAGATATATTGAGACGAAATTTCATCGCATTCTGATCAGTATTTCTCGAGTTATTCTGTATTCGGATAGCAAGACGGACAGACAGACGGACATGGCTAAACGGACTCGGGTAGTAATGCTGCTCAAGAATATATATACTTTTCCATACCGGACACGCTTCCTAAGGGGCGTTACAATATATGCACAAAGTTAATATACCCTGTACCTCATAGGTGTAGGGTATAAAAACTCAATTTCGGACTTTTTGAGAAATGTTGTGGTAAAGTGGGAAACTTTTTTGAACATAATGCTATTTTAATCTTTCTTTTTCATATTTTGTTTTTTTTTTTTCTTCACAACAAAATCATATATATAAAGTATGAAAATATATAATAAGATAATATAAAAAGATTGTAATGCAAGAAGAAATAAGAAGAAAAGTTTACACTCAAAATAAAAAGTCTATAACAATAGCAAAAAAGGTTGTTAAACATGCAAAAATGTTTGCTGAAAAGAGGAACGCGCCGGATTTCGCTGAAACAGCAAATGACAGTTTGCTGTTTAAGCAATTTTTTTTTCGGTTTGCTATTAATATTCATACAAAATGCAAAAAAGTCTTCTTATTATGATGAATTGACAATTTTGAATTTCTGAATTTTGAATTTCTTCTGCAATTCAAATCTTATGTCATGTGAAGTGAACAAATGATGCTTTTTATTGGTTTGTGGCAACGATCGAGTAAACCTGTTAAATAAATCATATAACATAATATTTTCACTAAAATTACAACAAACATTGCTTAAATTACGTTTTCCACATTACCCCAGAAAGTATTTCCCACTTTACCTCAATATCGCAATTTGATCATAATTTAGCACCATTTAAGCAATGTAATTTTTTTTTGCAAAACCCGTTTGTACTTCAAAATATATACAACATACGACAATTTTAAACATGCCTTCATAATTAAAAATGACAAAATTTAACACTCTAAAAAAACATTCAAAAACATTTTTTTCACTTGTTCTCGAAATGCAATACACAATTTTTTAAGTGCAAAAACCTGTCAAAAAATTGCAATATCCCACATTACCCCATTTCCCATATTACCCCAGGTTTCCCTATACGTCTCTAAAATTTTGTGTACGTTTATAAATTTTGAAAACCATAATTTTTACAAAAGTAAGTTTATAAATATTTTAAATCGTACGAAATGTATTAAAAATGTTACATATTATTTTTTTTAATACAGTATTTTTTCGGTGTAGAATAGAAAACTTTTATATAATCGCAGTATATAAAAGTATTTTTTGAAAAAAATAAAATTATTACAAATGGTTGAAAGGGATAAGAGAAGCTTCGAACAATTATCTCACATACAATTTCATCATGAGAATATTTAATGATTAAGGGCTATTTTAGTCGACAATATATTCACCAATTTCGCCGTTTAAAATGTAAGAATTTTGTTTGAAATTTAAATGTTTTGCCTTGTCTGATCTTGAGTTGCCATGGCAAAAACTTGTCTATTAACATTTCCAGATAATTCTTCATTTTGGAAATGAATATGGTCTTATTATATTATTTGGATATACTCTCGTTGAACTTAAAATATTATTATTTTTTTTTTTTTAATTTTAAAAGTTGAGTGGTCTTTGAGTACAATATTTGAAAGTCTAAAAGTAAGCATTTTAAAGGAAAATTTAATTTTATTGTATAAATTTTAAGAATTAAGTTTAAAAATCTGCACAGAAAAAAATGTACATTATATTGATGAATTCCGTTCTTCAAACCATGATTCATTGTATTGAAGAACCATTCATAATATTAAGGACTAACGCCATCAATGTTATGAATGCTATCATAAATATGAAGAACGCTTGGTAACTGTCGATAAAGTGTTCTTCAATATGATGAACTGTATGTGAAGAATACGTTTCATCATATTAATGAACCAAAATATAAAATACAACATATTAGTTCTTCATATTGAAGAACTCTGTTCATTAAACCAAATTTCTATCAAAATGTTTTTTTTTTTCGTTCATTGTTTGCCGTACTTCTTGAACAAATTCATCAATATGACAATTCAAATTCATTGTATTGAATATTTTGTTCATATATATAATGAATACATTCATAAATATATGATTTAGTGAACGGTAATATAAATATGATGAATCTGGTAGTTGGTGAAATAATTCATAATATTTATGAATAAATTCATCATATTGAAGAATTTTTTTTCTGTGTGTGAACATTTTAAAATTCTATGAAAATGTGTAAATTTAAAACACAAATTTGAATTTTAAATAAATATTTGTAATTTGTAGTGGCAATTTAATTTGGGAATGAAATTTTAAACATTTGAAAACTTAACACATCCCGACATATAATTTCTGTCATTTTTCAGGAATATTTCTGGCACATTTCCGGCAAACACACTGATAAATGAAATATTTTGGTGAGTGTTTAGCGGGTTGTAAAATTTTGTTGGATTTAATTTGCAGATTCACGGAATATTTTGGGAACAGCCGGAAAACTTTTGAAACAAACTCCGTCTTTGTCTGTTTGAAATATGTCAACCAACCATGCCAAAAATTTTGTCTGGGGATATAAAATTAAATTTTTACGAAATCAGATATTTTCAGACAAAATTTTTGGCAGGGTCGAGGCAGTTTAGAAACATTTTCTCGATATATTTCAAAAAAGACAAAAGCGGAGTTTGTATCAAAAGCTGTATATTTTCTGCCCATTCCAAAAATATTATGTGAATCTGTTATTATGTAAATTTTACAACCTTATACACTTCCCATGATATTCCAATTAGCTGTGCGTTTGCTGGAAATATGCACGAAATATTCCTGAAAAATGCCAGAAATTTTGTCTTGGGAAATTATTGCCAGGATCGAGGCAGTTTTGAAACATTTTTCCGACATATTTCAAACAGACAAAGATGGAGTTTGTATCACAAGCTGTCTGTTTTCTGTCCGTTCCCAAAATATGCCGTGAATCTGCCATTAAAATTCGACAAAATTTTACTACGTGCTATACACTTCCCAAAATATTCCATTTATCTGCGTGTTTGTTGGATATATTACTGAAAAATGCCAGAAGTGTTGTCTCACGTTTATCGAATATGTAATTTTTAAGTTGTATTTATGTATAAATACAAATTTCGAGTCAAGTTATATTTTTGTATAAAAATTGTAATTTTTTAGATGAAAATTTGATTTGATTTCCAAAGTTTACAATAATAAATTAATGTATATAATAAAAATTCGTTGGTTGAATAAAACTAATGTAATCCCTGATTGTATCCGTCTAGTAATTCCACACAATTTAAAATTGTTTCATAAACTTTTTACTGTGTATCAGAGCTTTTAGATTGAATACAAAAAGGCATAGAATATATTTTTTATATTATAAGCAAATTAAGAATGTAATTTCTCACTTCATTTCTGTCGAATTACTTTTAATTATTCATACATTCTTTATAAATTGGATACAGCATTTGCTAATGTAGACATGCATACAATATATTTAAAACAATAGCACTAAGACAATTAAAATAATGCGTTTCCAAGTAAATAAAAAACAAATAAAAAATGCATTAAAATATAGTACTTACACTCAAAAGAAATAGTTTGATATTAATAGCAAACTCCGATAGCTAAATTTTAGCAAACTTTAACTTGTAATTACAGCATCCTTTTATTTTTTTTACAAAATCAGAAATTTTATTCTATTGAGTATTACATATTTTCATTTTATAGCACGAGCAGCATAAACAGCTAAATTCCGATAGCTAAATTTTAGCAAACTTTAACTTGTAATTACAGCAACCTTTTATTTTTTTTAGAAAATCAGATTTTTTATTCTATTGAGTATTCAAAGTTTCATTTTATAGCACGAGCAGCACAAATTGAGCACAAATTAGTACAAAATTAGAAAATATTTATAAAATTGCTTTGTTAACTTTCAAATATAACAAAAAATATTTTTGAAATTGGCTGTGTTAACCAGGCACAGTCAGACACAGTCCAGCATAGCACACATTTTCATTTTCACATGCCAACATCAATCTAATTTTTTATTATTTCAATTATTATTAGTATTCCTTATTTGTATTTTATAGCACGAACAGCACATATTGTGCACAACTTAGCACATACTTAATAACAAATAACAAAATAGTTAAACGGACTTTCAAATGAAATCTGGACCGATATTTAAATAATTTAGCTTTTTATATAGAGCACAAAAAGAGCACAACTGTGCACAATGCTGGGCTATGCAGGCACAGCCATATTTATTTTTAATTTTCTTTTAATATGCTTATGTTTAGTATGCTTATTATTAGTGTTCCATGTTTTTATTTTATAGCACTAATAGCACAAATTGTGCACAACTAAGCACAGATTTATAAACGAATTACAAAATAGGTGTGCTAACTTCCAAATAAAATCTAGACATATATTTAAATAATTTAGCTTTGTACATAGAGCACACTGTGCACAATGCTGGGCTACGCAGCATTGTTCCAAATGTCAACATCAATTTTTTTTTTTTTGCTTTTCTTTTAATATGCTTCATTATTTTTACTAATCCATGTTTTTAATTTATAGCACTACAACATTACAATTACAAATTAGTTGTGCTAACTTCCAAATAAAATCTGGACGGATGTTTAAATAATTTAGTTTATATAGAGAGCACTAATTGAGCACAACACTGCACAATGCTGGGCTCTGATATGCTAAACTATAAAGACACAGCGCAGCATAGCGCACATTTTTCACATTTTGAATGTCAACATCAATCTAATTTAAAAGAAATCATGCTGTTAATTTGACTAATTATTATTAGTTATACATGTTTTATTTTATAGCACGAACAGCACAAATTGTGCACAACTTAACCCATACTAAATAATAAAATAGTTAGGCGAACTTTCAAATGAAATCTGGATATTGAAATAATTTAGCTTTTTATATAGAGCACAATGTTAGGCTCCGCTATGATGAGCTATGCAGGAACAGCCCAGCATAGTACACAATTTACAAAATGTCAACATCAATCTAATTTCTTGTTAATTTTTTTTTAATATGCCTTATTATCATTAGTATTTCATGTTTTTATTTTATAGCACAAATTGTGCACAACTTAGCACAGACTACTAACTTCCAAATAAAGTCTGGACGGATATTTTAATAATTTAGATTTTTGAATAGAGCACATATTGAGCACAAATCTGCACAATATATATTTTTTAATATTTTGAAGTGTAGTTTTGGAATTTTGTATGCGTCTATTTTTATGGACTTCTTACGTAGAAATTAGATAAAATGATTTTATAATTTTTTTTCAATAGTTCGTTTATGTTACCAGGGGAGAGCGTGTAGAACTTTGACTTGGGACAATCTTATAAATGGGTTGATGTCATGCAAATTATCACCTTTCCTAAGGATTATGCTTGTATTATTAGTCCCATCAGTAGTATGCATCGGTTCAGTGATCTGTGTACCTAAGTAGATATATAATAACGCACTTGCATTGTGTTGGTTGTGTAAAAAAGCCCATCCTGATTTATGCTTTTTTGTTTTTTGAAGTGTGTACACGCGTATATATATTTTTTTTATATATTAAATCGCCTACAAAAAGTCGAAAAAAAAACCCAAATGTTGATGAGTAAAAGGAAAAAAACAGAAACCCCACACCACACATGCTGCAATCGAGGCAAATAAAAAAACCGCCGAAAAATAAAAAGGTTTTTAATGCACACACGCATATGCAATAATCACATAGACCCATGTTGTTGTTTGTTGCCCGCGTTGCAGGCAGGCAGGCAGGTAGGGTCAGGCGGTAGATTTGGTCCTGGCGAAGTGCGTCATGTTCTGGACGATGCACGGTTGCACCTCCTCGTCGGGATCGTACGGTCGGACGGTAGTGCACCGTCTACGCCCAGTCGACTGGACTGACTGACTGGGTTGTGTTGTTTCAAATGTGGGAAGAAAAAAAAAGCCACGCCCGCTCTCTGCTCTATTTGTTTTATTTTTTATTTTGTTTTTTATTTATTTTGTTATTTTTTATTTTATATGAGTTTTTGTAGGATTTTTATTTTATTTTGTATGTTATTTCTTTCGTGTTGCGCTATTTGGTCTTTTTTCGGCTCATGACGATGATTTTTTTATTCAAGCAGATAATTACATTTAAATAAAATAAAAATTTCATGAATCGAAAAATGGTGTAGCCAAGTGGTAGCAGTGGGTGATGGCGATGGCTCGAGCAGTGGTACTAGTACCGCTGGTACTGATGCTGATTCGGATGATGTTTCTGTTGCTGTTACTTTTGCTGTTACTGGTGCGATGAGGCCACGGGCGAGGTTGCAATAGCAAGCATTACGATGTAGCTTTGAGTTATTTTTATAATTCATTTCGGTCCATGCCCCGACCACTAAGTGGGCGCATTAGACCTGATGGCCTAACATATCGCAGCCACAATTTTCCATAATATGAAAAGGTTTTTTTTTTGTATATTTTGTTGCCATAACTGTTGTTTGTTTAATTCGGACTAAGCTTTTGCTAAATATGAAAACTATGGAAAATAGCCATAATATAAACACAATTATGAGTGAATAAAAACGTTATTTTTTAAATTAAATTCTTTAATTATGCATTTTTTAGAATTTAAAATAGTATTTTCTATAAAAAAAAAAAAAAAACTTACCAAAAAGGTACTTATAATGTTTGAAGTTATTAAGTATATTACAGTGGCATCCGTGTCGTACAGTGCAACTTCAATATGAACTTCCAACATATTGAAGTTGTCTCGTTTGTCTCGCGCCAAACCCGCGAGAGCAAACATTGCTTTTTTAAACAGCCTCTTATCCATCATTTGTGTAGGAATACAATTAAAAATGGCATAGGTTCTATCCATTCTGTAAAAAAATAAAAAAATATTACGTTTTTCGTTGAATTATTTTCAATCTTCACGAATTGTAAAACACGATCAGACACACGACGGATGACTTCAAAAGTGAAAAGGTATAAAATAAAAACCCATGCAATCCAAGCATTTGACCGAAACAAGAACTAGTGATGCCAACTAATTGAACCAAATGCATCGTTTAATGATGTCAATCTATACACTCAGAAAAAACATACTAGTTTTTACAATTAAAATTAGTCAATAGGATATTTGTCCAATGAACTATCGGTGAATCCTATTAAATAATCCAAAATACTATAAAATTTATTTGAGTTTGTATGGGTGTTACAAACATATAACCAAATTGAGTATATTCTTTCACTGTGACCACCTTATGACGTAAATCGAAACAAGTCAAAAAGTTTCAGAAATTCCAGTGACGGAATAATTTTACATGTTCATTTCATCATCGTCACTGGAATTTATAACGAATTTGTTTTCGTTTCGTTTTACATTATATGGGGGTAAGTTTTGGATATAAAAATATATAGGTTGAGAATGTCCCTTGTGGATCTGAAAAAAAGATATTGAAAAATAAATTGTCAAAATCGAAAAAAAATTATTGTTAAATGGGTTTAATTTTTTGGACCATTAAAAACGAAAAATTCGGTGAGCCCTTTCATTCGAGTCCATTCATTCTTCTTTTCTAATTAATTTTTTAATACATTTTTGAATAGTTTACATTGAAAATTACGACGATTTTAAAAACCGAGATTTGAACCAGTGCAACGGGTACATTTGACCTCGTACATAGACATAACCTAACCGTAATGACTCAAAACGTGACGTTACTAACCCTAGTAGAAATTTGCCATATTAGTGAAGACATGATCATGTTTGCTATATAGCTGATTGGGCTATGATAAGATAAAAAATAATTATCGATTTACTATCATGACGTTAGATCCAAACTATCCCAAAAACGTATTTTATCAAATTTGGTACTTTTGTTTTATAAAAAAATAAATAAATAGTAACCAAAACAATAATAATTTTCAGCCAATTTTCTTCACCGTAGAATATTTCTCCGTAGAATTTTTCCCCGATAAATTCTTCCCCGTAAAGTTTTTCCCAGTATAAGTTTTAGTGAGCTGAGTTTCGGTGTGGTGAATTTCGGTGTGGTCAGCTTCACTGTGGTGAATTTTGGTGAGGGGATTTGGTGTGGTGAATTTGAAGAATTTGGTGTGGTTTGTATACCCTGCTGTGAAATATCTTGATATCACTATAATAAATGTCGACATACAATCGCGCCCACATTCGGCGAGACTGTTTAGAATGGATAAATATAACGTTAACCAAAATTTTATTAAATTTGCTATCCTGAATGCTGATATAATTTGTTTTTAATGTTTGGGTTATATGGGAGGTGACACGCCCAGTCCACCAAGATATAGCCTATATTCTGCCCAGCTACAACATACCTATTGTGTCAAAATTTTATTCGATACAGACACACATTCAGAAATAGATACATACATACATACATACATACATACATACATACATACATACATACATACATACATACATACATACATACATACTTACTTACATACATAAATACATACATACATACATACATACATACATACATACATACATACATCGATTCAAGCACCTTCTTAGCTGGAGTGATTTCATCCATTCGTTCGACATGACCTGGAGCTGGATCTTGATGCGCTTGACTATGTCAATGTCGTCGAATAACTCATAAAGCTCATGGTTCATCCTGATTCGATACTCGTTAGCAAAGCAGATAGGGCCAAAGATTTTACGGAGAATCTTTCTCTCGAACGCTCCCAGTACTCTCTCATCGGTGGAGGCCAGCGTCCATGTTTCTGCACCATAAAGTAGGACGGGCATGATGAGTGACTTGTAGAGCGGTATTTTTGTCCGGCGAGAGAGGGCTATACTTTGCCTACTGAGCCTGTTGGCAAAAGTTATTCTCCGTTTAATCTCCATTGAGATTTTTTACGTTATCATAATTTATCAGTAGACAAAATTATGATGTATAATAAAAAAAATAGTATGAATGATTAGGTTGAAAAAGAGATATTTTGATAGTTGGTGTTAGTAAGAATCATAAATTCTTATGAAGTCGTATGAAAGTTAAAGTCCGACTATAAATACCAAACATACACCGAAAATAATGAATGTAATAAATTATATTACATTTATGTCTTTGTCTTGAAAAAACTGTCGTTCCACTACATATTGTTAGTTTTTAAATACATTTGTATTTATTTCACTTAATTTAACTACACCATGTATTGAATATTCGTTTTCTACATATCTATATAATCTACATATCTATATATATAAAACTCTTGCTCCGTCTGTCAGTCTGTCGGTTTGTCTGTTGGTTCCACCATCACGTCTAAACTGCTGAACCGATTTAACTGACATTTTGCAGCAGGATACTATGGAGCCGCGTAGCCGCGGTAGCTCAGTGGTTAGTGCGTTGGACTGCGAGCCGAAAGGTCCCCGGTTCAAGCCTGGACTGGGGCTAACAACATCTTTTCTTAGAAACATTTTTCTATACCGCGCTACCTCTCGTCAGTAAATGGCAAACCTACGAGAGTAAAACCATTGCCTATGAAAAGCTCTCACCCGCCGTTCGGATTCGGCAATAAACTGTAGGTCCCACCACTTTGAGTACAAATATAACACGCACAGCTCAAAATGGTGAGAGAGCTCGGCCGAAGTTCTATACAGGACTGTAGCGCCAAACTATTATTATTATTATACTATGGAGTCAGGAGGGTGTCATAGGCTATATATGGGCGGGATTGGACAAAAGGGCGTGGCACTTCCCATACAACCTAAACTTGCAAAACGACATAACTCGACACAAGCTAAGAAGATGAAACAAAAAACTAAAATTCACCACACTAAAACTCACCACACCAATACTCACCACACTAAAACTCACCACAATAAAACTCACCACACTAAAACTCACTACACTAAAACTCACCGCACTAAAACTCACCACAATAAAACTCACCACACTAAAACTCACTACACTAAAAATTCACCACACTAAAACTCACCACACTAAAACTCACCACACCAAAACTCACCACACTAAAACACACCACACTAAAACTACACTAAAACTCACCGCACTAAAACTCACCACAATAAAACTCACCACACTAAAACTCACTACACTAAAAATTCACCACACTAAAACTCACCACACTAAAACTCACCACACCAAAACTCACCACACTAAAACACACCACACTAAAACTCACCATACTAAAAATTCACTAAACTAAAAATTCAACACACTAAAACTCACCACATTAAAACTAACTACACTAAAACTTCTACTGGGAAAAACTCTACGGGGAAGAATTCTACCGGGAAGAGTTCTACCGGGAAGAATTCTACGGTAAAGCGTTCTATGGGGAAGAATTTTACGGCGAAGATTTCTACTGGGAAGAATTCTGCGGCGAAATATTCTTTGCCACAACAGCAATGGAAATTTGTGAGATTTATTACAATAGATTCACAGCAAACATTCATAATTGCGGACATTTGCACCAAATCTATAGGCCTTTTTTGACATTTGGCTACTATAAGGCGTACTTTTTCCTTACGCTTAATTTATTCACAACAATTAAGTAAATCCAATGGTGTAAGAAGGTGTCAATACAAATATAACATTTTATTGGTTAAAGTGAACATAAAAATAACTGAGATTTAAATTTTCAACACGTGATGAAAAATGATTTCTTTTCAGAGTACACCTTGCTGACAACAGCGCCAAACATCCATAAGACCTGGTTCATCTGCAAACATTTTTCAAGTCGTTGTACAATTTTACCGTCGAAGGCTTTATACAGGCGATGCCGATTTGATTATTTTCTTTTTTTCAATATAAAAGATTTCTCGAATTCTTATGGTATACCTTTTTCTAATATTCCGGAACTATCTTCACATTTGAAGATGGTTAATTGATGGTTACTATAAATAATCGTTAATTTGAAAGATATTTAATTTTTTTTGTTTTTATTTTTATTTTGCACACGATGAATGACTGCGAAAGAGTTATACAAATAAACCCAAGCAGATCCAAGCATCTGAGCGAAACGAGTTAATGAGAGCAGACTACATAGTGATGCCAAATAATTGACTTTCTCGCAGAATCTTTTTGGCTTTAAAAAAAAATACGCGAAAATAAAACTTGTCAATTCTGAAGCTATATATAACATTCAAACAAACTTTAGTTTGCTTCTCAGAAAAATTCATCACTTTCCGCTTTACAGCAAACAACTTTGTTCTTTTAACAGCCTTTTTAGCTATTGTTACAGACCTTATATTTTGAGTGTACTATTATTATGACAATAACTCAACATAGCTGAATCATAAATTTTTCGAATAATAAAATTCAAATAATAGTAAATTGTTATAACAATTAACTATAATCATAGCAATCTACTATGGCTTGTGCAATTATTATTTTTTGCCATAATCAAGACATCATCATATTTTTGAATAATTACTTACAACAAAATAGTTTTCTAAAAAAAAAAAAGAATCTCTTAGAATAAACATGAAAGGAACATTCTTATAAAAAAAAAAACATTGTGGCCCAACTCAAAACAAGCAAATAAAACTAAGATAAAAAATATCATAACGAATGTTTGGTTATGTGATAAGTACGGGTGGATGGGGGGCACTTTGTTCCCCTGGGTTGTCATGTAATTGCGACAATATTTCGCCCATTCTTCGTCGTTCGCATGTTTCAAAAACCAAATTGTCGTTGGCGACTGGCGCAGACTTTGTGCTTGTCAACTGCAAGTTCCCGAACTGCACACAAAGCATTCTAACAGAATTTTAATTACAGCGAAATGTTGAAAAAAAATATATATTTCTGCTAAGAGTTGAGTCAGTTGCTGGTTTGCTGCCTGCAGCTGGATGCAATGCAACGCAATATCTGCTGTAGCACTTGAATCATACACCACACGTTGGCTGGTAGGCAGGCTGAGCTGGCTGCATGACTGGTGGCATCTCTTCAACGCCTAAAAGTATACTTTAACTCTTAGAATGTTATTTTTATGCGCGCCTATTTGCCACTGCAGGCAAGTGGAAAAAACCGTTTGTTTTCCTCTGTTGATGATGATTATGAGATGACTTTGTGCATCACTTTATGGTGTTTGTTTTGTGTCATTCTTTGTAGTGGTCTCTAGCTTGAGGAGTACATAGTTGGGTAATGCAGATAGATTTTTGTTTGCATATGCCAAGTTCGTATAGAAGTGGGACTGGCCAAAACTGCTCTGCGATGAAATAGTACAAAAGATCGCCCTTTTGCACAGCTTAAAACTATTTAGTTTAGTACTTTACGACTTGAATATTTATTTGTTTTATGCAAGAGATTAGATTAAATTTGTCTTTGTGCAATATTATAAAAGGGGTTTAGGTCTGTTTTTGGTCATCAAAAACGAAATATTTGTTCTTATCCCCTGAACTCCCTTGGCTCAGAAAATTAGATTGAACAATGAATATTAAAAACAATCCGCATTAAGTCATTAAGTTTAATTCAAACTATATTAATTATGTTTGTTTTAAGTTAAATCACTCACTTTGTAGGATCATTGAAGCCTTACAAAAAACGAAATCGAAACTGTAACTTAGGGTGTGTGCGAATTCGACTAAATTGCTGACTAAACTAAATTGAACGACTTTTTATTCGATCGCCATTCGGTAACCGGTAATTGTTAAAGTTCATAATCAATTGATTATCATATGTCTGTTTGCTGTCATCCAATTTAGTTCAATTTAGTCTACTGGACAATTTACTAAATTGAAAAGTCGAACACTGTATTTCCGACCAAATTTAGTTTTGTCAGAAATTTAGTTTAGTCAGAAATTTAGTCGAATTCGCATACACCCTTAGAATCGTTATAAACTTTAAAACCGAAACAATAAATAAACCGAAATCAACCCCGTTATTCGTTAGGGTTTGTTTCAATACTTATTTAAATTTAAACTTATTGTTGTTAACTGACTGATAAATGATTAGAATACAATATAACAAATTAAAGCATTATTTAAGAATTAATTAACAAAAGCCATTTAAGAGCTCTAAATATATAAAATGAATGAATAGCGCGGTAGCCCGAAAGGTCCGCGCCGAAAGGTGCGAGCCGAAAGGTCCCAGGTTCAAGCCTGGACTGGGGCTAACAACATCTTAACATAGAAATATTTTTCTATACTGCGCTACCTCTCGGCAGTAAATTGAAAAACTACGAGAGTAAAACATTACCTATGATAAGCTCTCACCCGCCGTTCGGATTCGGCATTAAACTGTAGATCCCACCACTTTGAGTATACACAGAATAGAGATTTGTTGCGCCAACCAACTTATTCGCTTCTCTCAACCGCTTAGTCGGTTGTTATTGTCAAAATAAAAACAGTTGTAGTTTGTTCTGCAACCAATTTCCAACTGTTTTAGAACAATTTGGTACAGATTTAGAACAATTAGGAGTGTGTATAGACTAATATTTTATGTGTATAGGTTAATATGGCAGTTACGCCAGCAAATTTGTAAACCATTTGATATAACCATTTGATGAAGTTAGTTGGTACAACTAACATTTTCATTCTTCCAACCTTATGCCAAAAGAGAATTTTTCTGTGTTTACCCTGCACTGAAAGTGAAATGGTGTATTTACCTTCTCGTGATCTCATGATTCGATTTAGCGATGTCCGTCTGTCTGTTGAAATCACGATTACAGAAGTACTAGAAGAGCTAAATCATGAAACTACCAAATTATATTACTTATAAACAGAAAAAAATCTATGCTGATTTTATTCATAAATATTATGAGTTTTATCATCAGCTACCAAATTCGTCATAGGGATGCTTTCATTCATTGAATTACAATTTAATATTTAATATGATGTTCTTAAACATCAAATTTACATACAAACATTTGTATTCATTTACACATATACTTATATAGGGAAGCCTGGGATAAAGTGGGACCCGTTTTGATTTTCTTCAAACAAAAAAACTTTTTTAAATTCTTTTGCATTAACAGAATACCATTTATATGCAATTTTAATTTATTTTTTAGCGATTTTCCAAACAGCTCAATTTTGGACTTGTTGAAAAATCTTGGGGACATTTTTAAATTTTTACCAAAATGATATTTTAGTCTTTCTCTTTCATGTTTTGTATTTTTCATAACAAAGTCAATTATATTAAGGACAAAAAATATTACAATAAGGTTATAAAAAAGCAAAAAAAAAAATAACAAGAAGAAAAAAAAAGTTTCAATTCAAGAACATCTTCATAGTTATATAGTCTGAATATTCTGAGTGGTTATGTACACAGGTGTAATTGCTGGTCAACAAGTTCATACATTTCATAGCAAATATGGTCGTTCATTGAATTGTTAAAATTTAAATTATTCGAAATAAGTTAAGCATATTGTAACAAATTCTTTTTCTTCTGATGGAGTTGAAGAATCTTTACTGATATTTTCTTTTTGCTCCTGTGAATGATTCGCTTCTCGGCTTTCTTTTGCAATTTAGATTAGATCTCAGGTCAGGTCAAAATGTTGCTTTTCATTGCTTTGTAGCCAAGATTGAAGTATTTCTTGGCTAACCAATTAAATAATTCATATAACAATATATTTTCACTAAAATTACAACAAAAAATGCTTAAATTACGTTTCCCACTTTACCCCAGATTATGTTTCCTACTTTATCCTAATATCGCAATTTGAACATAAAGATATATTATATACGATCATTTTAAACATACCGTCTTAATTAAAAACGACATAAATTCGCACTTTTTAATAGCAAACAACAGCACTATAAAAAAATTTCATAAACATGTTTTTTAACTTGTTCTCGAAATGCAATAAACAGGTTCATATATATTTGAGTATTAATGAAAATGGATGAAAAAGTTGATGCCATATTAAGAAGCATTTGACAATTGTTTTTATTACAAAAATATGTCCAAAAATTGTAGATTCCCACATTACGCCATGGTTCATTTTACCCCAGGCTCCCCTATATAAGGACTGCGTCGAATAAAATTGTCCGTTACATATCTTCCCATAATGTGCTATTGCAAGATTCAAATTAAAAAAATTTGATCATAGTAGCTCTGAATTAAATGGCAGAAATTAATTTGAGTCAGTTATAGTCAATACAAAATTTATTTAACACGAAAATGGCAAACGAAGTGGAAGTGCGAGAAAATATAATTAACATTTTTCAAAAACAACCTAGTTGGTCTTTTAAAAAAAATGCCAAGGAGGTAGGGGCTAACCCTAAGACCATTTCTCGCGTTATCAACCGCTTTAAGGAAGACCTGAGTATTGATCGGAAGAAAGGTTCTGGTAAAAAAAGGCCCATATGACCGTGAAAAGTCGAAGAAGGTTGTGAATATTTTAAAGAAAGATCCAAGCATATGCGGAAGGAAATTGGCGAGAAAGGCAAATTGCTCAGAATCTTTCGTGCGCAGGACTAAGAAAGAAGCTGGGCTGAAGACGAACAAGGTCCAAAAAGTTCCAGATAGAAATGCCGTCAAGAATGAAACCGCAAAACAACGAGCTAAAAAGCTGAACCAAGATTTTTTAAAAATTCGATTGCTGCATAATCGACGATGAAACTTATGTTTTAGCGGACTTTTCTCAGCTACCTGGGCAGGAATTTTATACAGCCGATTCTCGAGGAAATGTCGCTGAAAAATTCAAATCAAAAAAATTACAAAATTCCCAAAGAAATTCCTTGTTTGGCAGGTAATTTGCAGTTGTGGAAAAAGGAGCAGCTCATTCGTGACATCGGGTACAATTAATAGCGAAATATATGTGAAAAAATGCTTGCAAAAGAGATTGCTTCCATTTTTACGCCAACATGAAGTGTCCACATTTTTTTGGCCTGACCTCGCTTCATGTCACTACAGCAAAACGGTCTTAGAGTGGATCCAACAAAATGCAGTGATTTTGCTGCCTAGAGATGCCAATCCACCAAACTGTCCAGAACTCAGGCCGATTGAGAGATACTGGGCTTTAGTAAAAAGGGAGATGAAGACAACAAAAAAAGTGGCCAAAGACCTTCAAGACTTTAAAAGAAAGTGGTCTTCAGCAGCTGTGAGGGTGTCGAACACTACCATTACAACATTAATGGAAGGGGTTCCGCTGTGAGGGTGTCGAACACTACCATTACAACATTAATGGAAGGGGTTCCGGAAAAATTGAAACTTTTTATTAAAAAATATAAATTTCTGGTTTTTTTATTTTTTTTTTTAAATCTAAAAATAATTTGCAAATTCAAATATTTTATTCTATAAAAATTCGATTACTAGATTTCTAGAATTTTTCATTTTTGTAGCGGACAATTTTATTCGACGCAGTCCTTATATTTATAATTCCTATAAAGTTTATGTTATGTATTTGTTAAATACTGCTTGCTTGATTTATAAAATCTTATTTTTCAAAAAAAAATATTTCAAAATAAAAGTCTTAAAAAAAAAATTCGTGCGAAAAAAAATTAAAAAAAAATTGTCAAAAAAAAAAGTATGGCAAAAAAATGAATGAAAAATAATTATTTTGACTGAAATTAGATTTGATGAATAGCATTCATTTGTTCATTAATATGATGAAACTTATTCTTCACATAAAGTTTATCATATTGAAGAACACTTTGTTGATCATTCACCAAATTAATATTCATAACATTGATTTTTTGTAGTTATCAATATTATGAACGTTCTTTAATACAATGAATCATAGTTTTAAGAACGAAATTCATCAATATAATGATGATTTTTTCTGTGTAGTGCTAAATATGCAGTTGAATGTGTGTTACAAAATGTGAAAATGTGTTACAAAAAAAATTTTGTTCAAAAAATATAATTACATACATAGATTTTTTTCAAATTTTTGTATAAAAACACAATTTGTTTTAGTAAATTTTCGTTCGGGTGCATATTCTAGTTTTTAAGAGTTTCAACCAAAAACTTGAGTGTGTTAAAAATATTTCTATAGTTCTAACATCAGATTCAATCAAAATTCATGTATACAAAAATGAATAAAATACTTCAATTTCAAATTCATCAAATTGGTAACCATACAAATAATATTCCCTAAAAATCTAGTACTATTAAAAATAACCACATTGGCCACATTAATCTTTTCCACCCTAATTCCCATACTTTCTTCAAATTATTTCACAATTTTATGACTGTATGTATGCAATAAATATTTTTAAGTACCTGTACAAAATGTCAGGTTCCGCATAATCATAATCACAGGCATACAAGTCCAAGGGAACCTTTCATAAAAAAAAAAAGCAAAAAATCTAGCGATGAGCAAGCTCTGAACACAATTAACCCTTGCGCTCAACTAAATATTAGAAGCCACATTTGTTCCCCATTCTCTCCCATTAATCATGATATACTACTATTTATGTCTGTCTGGCTGTGTGTGTGTGTGTGCCTGTGTACTGTAAATCGCCATACATCTAAACCACCAGATACGTGACATTCTACTCCCGCGAAAATGCTCCGTTTCGTAAGATTACTAAAGGGATGTAAATGAGCACTCGTACACAATATGTGACATGTGGGTAACCTAAGTAAGCCCTTTAATGGCGGAGTAGCAACACCAACACATTGAAACTCTATGTCATGTAGAATGGGAAGGATTATAGTATTGTTAGAATACATGTTTGAATGGAGTTTTCTTAAATATGTCAAAATTTCAATCTACTACAAAATACTTAATTTTATATAATATCTAATTTATCATTTCTTCGATTTTCTAGTTCCCAGATGTTTGTTAATATATTATTTTAAAATTAATATAATAATATATAATTTAGATTATAAAATAAATGATTATTTTTCAATATTAAATACTTTTTTTTAAATATACTTTCAGAATTACGATAAATTACAAAAACCGAAAATAATATAACATTTACCATGCCGGAACTTTGTGAATCAACTGTTAAATCTCAGAAATATATAACTTAGAATATGCTTGCTCGGAAACAGTGGTAAGTGTAAGCCTTTATTTGCAAAATACAGGTTCGAATGAAAGTTCGAAAACAGACACACACAGCTCACCCCCTACAAACCTCTGGAGTACCATACATTTAAGTTTTTGTGGATATTATAACGTCCATTAGATCTCATGGCTAGTATGAAAAACAAGTATAGCATCATTTCCTCAATCGATTTAGCCATGTCCGTCTGTACGTATGCCATAAAAATTAGTTTCAATATGATTTAGCCAATAAGTAGTGCTGAGTTTGTAATATAGTAAAATCGGTCAGCAGCACTCCCACCTCTAATACAAGACCCTTTTAAATAAATATTTAAAAACCCTCAATTCAAAATAATTATAGTTTGGTGCAACAGGTCTGAAGGACGTAGGCCCAGCTGTCTCCCCATTTGAGTGTTTTAAAGGGTTTTTCAACAGGAACGCTACAAAAGTAGAGCGACAGGGACAGCAAACGACGCCATATTTCTTTCCGCTCTTTTGACATTTCTCTTCAGTAAGGTTTGCCATTTCATGATGGAAAGATGTACGAATTTGAATTTCGGTAGAAAATTTTAATAATTTCGACACGTTGTTGGCTCGTATATCTTTCCATCATAAAATGACAAACCTTACTGAAGAGAAATGTTAAAGAGCGGCAAGAAATATGGCGTCGTTTGCTGCCCCTGTCGCTCTACTTTTGTAGCGTCCTTGTTGAAAAACCCTTGAAAAAACTTTTGTAACTTGAAAAAACTGTTTTGTATTTATAAAACAGGCTTTACACACCACATGGTTCTTCGGTCCTTAAAATAATCAATTGTCCCGTATTATATACTAGCTGGACCCGTGTCCGACTCGTGCAAAGATTTTGTGAATGAAAGGATATTGAGCAATTTTATTAATATAAAAAACATTTTTATTATTTATATCAGGGACCCGTGCTTCGCTGTTTACGTTTTTTATTGGTTTTATAAATGTAGTAACCAAAACCATACTAATTATCCGATAAAACAACTTTTCTCATAGACAATTATTTCTCAGACTGTGCTTTCCCATATAATTCTTAACAGTAGAAATCTTCCCCGTAAAATTCTTCCCCATTGATGGTTGAAATCACCATTTTACAAAAAAAAAATATTCGAGAAAAACAACAATGTTCGACCATCTGTGGTAAAAATTTCAAGCAAATCGGATCAGTCGTTTAGACGGAGAAGCGGAACAAACAAATAAACAAACAAAAAACCCAACAAAAAAAATATATTATTTTAATAGGATGCACGAAGATAATTTGATAATTTTTAAAACCCTTTAAGGTTTCCAGAATTCAAATTTAGTCGGCCAAAAGTCTAAATTTTGATGCCTCGAAAATTTAATCTGATATGACCAACGTAATTAGAAAAGAATGCTGACTTCAATGAAATAAGAAAAACGTTGATTTTGATCACTTTGATGTACCTGCGGAGGGTCTAAAGTTGACTTAATTTAAAACCAGTTGGGAAGGTAAGATCACATGGGAAATTTTAATGTAGGTGTTATTATGATAGTTAGGATTATCAAAATTATAGTCGGTCTAAGCCGACTATAAATACCCTACACATATGTGTGGTTACCATTCAAAGTGGTATATAGGTCATCAAGGTATACGAATCCTGAAAATAACTAAATACTTTCCATCCCTGAAGAATTTTCTTTCATTTGATACCCATATTTACAAATGGGTAGATGTACCGAATTTCGATTTTTTTTGGGAACCACAAGTCGTTTCGTGGGAAAACATTATTTTCATGTATTTGAGCATAATGTCAATATATATTTGACCAAAAAAAGTTTACCTAAGCACGTATACAGTAAAATTGATTTGTAGATGTAAATTTTATATGAGATATTTGAACATAAGTGGTCGGTTCTCAGGTCGCAATAGACCGATCATACCAATTTTCTTGTTCAGACAGCTTAGATATATAAGTAATCTAAATCGAAAGTTTCATTGCTCTAGCTCTAAATCGACTCAGGAGGTCATGCTGATCAAGAACATATATACTTTTCCATACCGGAGATGCTTTTTTCAGGGTGTTACAAACGGCGTACCAAACTGAATATACCCTTTCACTCTTAGTGTAGGGTATAAAAATAAAAATACAAAAATATAGCTGTACAAGTTTTTATTGTCACTTTTTTTGGTGATACTTTAGACAGCAACTAATTGTTAGGGTTTTTTAAGGGTTGGGATTCAGTGGTTTCTTATATATCTCAATGTCGTCCCAATTAGAGATGGGCGCGTGCCTGTTTTTGATGGCACGGACACGCCGATAGGTGACACGCACGAGCACGACGAGTAAATTTACAGGCACGCACGAGAAGCACGATAAAACACGGGATTTTAAAAGACACGAAGAAACACGGAAAAACACGCAAAAATGCACGGAAAAACATGAAAAAGCAAGCGAAACTTGAAAAATAATACCAGAACCGTTTAGATTTTTGAAACCAGAATCGTTATTAAAAATGTGTTGAACCGGAACTGGAATCGGAACATGTATATTTTTTCTTGTTGGAATCGGTAGCGCTATATATCGGAACCAGAACCGGAACAGATATTATAGTCCCTGTCATGGAACGCAAAAAACCGGAATCGGAACCGTTATTAAAAATGTATGGAACCGGACTCGAAACCCATTTAATTTGTTGGTTGAAACCGGAATCGGAACCACAATTACAAAAATCTTGGAACCCGAATTTGTATTAAATAATTCAAAAATTAAGTTTTATTCTCTTAAATCCATAAGTAAAACTAAAACAACAGATTTTTAAGAAAAGGTTGAAATACCAAGGGTTTTTTAAATTGGGGTAGAAACTATAAAAAAAAATTAATGGGCGCGTGCCTGATTTTGGAGGCACGGACACGCACGGGCACGACAGCAACTAGCACGCACGGAGATTTGCACGCACGATCTCAGATTTTCGGGCGTGACACGAAAAAAGCACGGCACGCGCCCATTTTTAGTCCCAATGACTGTCTAGATTTGGTTTGCGCATTCTTACGCCTCCGTGGTTTAGAGCGATTTTTATGATGAATAATGTGTTTTTTTTTTTTTAAACGCGAAAAACACAAATAAAATTTTGCAAAATATATTTTATTTCAATAATTGACTTACACGTATACGTATTTATCAATGAATGTATGATACATATTGGTCCACAAAATCTAAAATCCACAAAAACACTCAAATTATCAGTAATAATGAAATAACTTTTTTTTAGTAACCCGTGATTTTTAACTTCCACTAACTATAAAACCCGACATCGGGTTTTATATTCTGCATCCGGCATCCCAAAATCTATTAAAAATGATACTAAAATAATTTTGGCCGCCTAAATTTGAATTCTGGAACACTGTGCCCCTTCCCAAAAATCAGAACTGTATAACGTCTTATGCCCGTAACTTCAACGAATAGATATTACTGATATCTATACATCAAATATATCAAGAACAATTACAAGAACTTCACAATATCCACAGCGCCTATATTGAGGTGTAGAATGAATGAATCCATTCGTTTATGGAATAATAGAGAGCATTGGACCTTCTTCTCATTTAAGTCCACTCTATTATCAAGAACCCAGTCAATGATTGATTTTAGTTCAATATTGTGTGTGTTATTAAAAGTGCGTCTTTTACGCTCAATCTCCAAGTAAGAAGTATGGACTCCTGTTAAACGAATATTAATGAAAAATGTTACTTTCTTCTACAAAGAATGTATTTGCTTCAAGGTCAATTATGAAGCGACAGAGATAGGATGGAACTCTCCAGAAATGATGGACTGCTCTTCAGACAAAACACAATCCCTACACTAAGAAAACAAAGATGATTACCAGAAATATCACAGCTATAAATATTTTGTTATTTACAAATTATTTAGATCGTCTTTGAGACAACCATCTCTCAAATATCCGTCAAATACGATAAATATTGCTAGCAACCATCTTTCAAATTTACGATTATTTATAGCAAACATCAAATAAACATCTTACAAATAGGAAGATAGTTGATGAATATTTGGAAAAGGTACTCCATTAGAATTCGCGGAGTAATTTTTATTGAATTGAAAGAAAAGGAATCAAATGTATTTTTATTTATTCTAGAATTAAAACAGTATTTTGGTTATACATCGGCATCGTCTTCGAATGTAAAATTGTACAACGACTTGAGACTTCTTCGCGGAATAACCAAGTCCGACCGGCGATGCTCTAAAGACGTCTTTATAATTTCAATCCCAGGAAATTTTATTTTCACTTTTACCATTAAAATGTAATATTTTAGTTGACACTTATTTACACCATTCGTTTTACTTAATTGTTGTGGATAAATCGAGCGTAAAGAAAAAGTACGCCATTTTCCTTTTTTGTAGTAGTCAAATGTCAAAATAACAACAGTTTTGCTGCAAATGCCCAAGAACTCAGGATGTTTGCTATCAGTCGACTGTAAATATCTCAATTTTCATTGCTGTTGTGGCAAAAATCTCGTAACTATCCGCCATATTTAAAAAATATTAATAGTTTTGCTGCAACTTTATTGAAACTTATGAAATGTTTGAATATTTGCTACAAGGCGTAAATTTAAACAGCTAGTTGCAGCAAGACTTTCATAAACATCTTGTTTTCTTAGTGTATTTATTCAAGTTATCGGAGAGCACCTTCATTAAGTCAGCAGTGGATCTGATAATTCTCAAGATGAATATTTCGCAATTCTCCAGATAATTCTCAAGATAGATACTACACACAGAAAAATCCTCTTTTGACATGAGGTTGAAAGAATGAAAATTTAGTTATACCAACTAACTTCATTCGATTAAATCGAATGGTTTACAAATTTGCTGGTGGAACTATCATATTAGCCAATACATTTAAAATATTAGTCTATACACACTCCTAATGGTTCTAAAACTGTACGAAACTTTTCTAAAACATTTCGAAATTGGTTGCAATACAAACTACAACTCTTTTCATTTTGGCAATAACAACCGACTAAGCGATTGAGAGAACCGAATAAGTTGGTTGGGCAAAGAGTTGTTTGGCACAACAAATCTCTATTCTGTGTGTACGATCTCTATTAATTTGGTTAGTTTTTGCATAGAATATTGGAATTGATCTGATTAATTTTTTGTATTAAATGAACTTAGCCATTATTAAGCTCAAAGACAGAGTTTAATAATGACTGTTCTTAGGACAATGTACTATGTTCTTAATATTCAGGAATACTTGAGTGCATCTGTTTCTTATTGCTTTATAAATAAAATATCATTCAGGTTGTTACATCCTGTTCTTCTTGCTGCAATTAGAAAAACATCATTGACATTAGCTTTTGCCTGGTCAAACTGTACACAAAATGTGCACTAACGACTACATTAGGTGATGACAAACAACACATACACCTCACTCACACAGCTGCAGGCTAACAAATACTACTGCATTACATAATGATGCCCAACGAACGAGAGAACCCTTTCTAAACTAAGTCTACTCTAGTGTATGAAGTGCTTGAGGAATATGGAGTGAGTGTGGAGCTGGGGGATTTGTGTCTGTCATATACGTTGCTAAAACTTCATCTGCAGGGGCGCAAGATTGGAGCAGCACAACCAAGGTAGGGTGCCATTATTCAATGGCAAGTGCAACTTCTTCAGGCCGTAGTAAAGGATGAACGAAACGAAAGTGAATTCGTAATGACGACCCCCATTTGAGTGCAGCGGTGCATTTGTCTTCTTCACATTTTGAGCTGGTTGTTTTTATTGTTGTTGTACACGTAGCACGTAGAGCCGTAGAGCCAACTATTGACGAGCACACGTTGTAATGTGGTCTGAAGGACGAACAACAGAGCATAGCACTCGTCATGCTGCCCCTGTTACCTCCAGAATTCCCTCCAACGTCCAACGTATAAAACAACAACCACAATAAGAAGAACACACGATGATGATGAGGGTTGAACATGCGATGCTGAAGCACAGAATGCAGCAGGATCTGTATTTTTTTTTCGGCTGGTTTCTGCTGCACATCCTTGTGAATCCTGACTATGTTGGTTCTGCGAAGAAAACAATCAAGAAAAGAACGCGTCCCAGCTGAGCAGCAGCAGCAATGCGCAAAGAAACCGATTCAGTGGCTCAGAGAGTGGGTCGGGGATGACGACCGAGATTGAGTCAGGGGCTGAGTCAGAGGCCACTTGAATGAAACACTTTCCATGCGAATGCATTTCAAAAGAATCTCCTGCTGCACATCGTCTGCTTTTTTGAACCGAACAGAAGCAAACTGGAAAAAAACCAATCTCACTCCCACAGCAGACACGTCTGGTGTTTTCAAGTATAACCGTGGAGTGTTTGTTTATTTGTTTGTTAGTATGTGTGTGTGTGTATATGTATGGTTGTCTGTATTTTTGTCCGTCCGTCCATTCGTCTCTCCGTCTGCATGTGTAAAGCTTTCTTAAATGACTGGCATGCAAGCTGAGCTGAGCTGTGCCCCTCTGCGTTTGTTTTGTGTAGTCGGTGCAGTAGGTGGTAGGTGGGGGTCGACTGGTTGCTGCTGCAAGTGAAGTGTGCAAGCATGGTCACCAGAGAAAGCGAAAGGATTCGCAAGTTTTACAGGAGACGACTGAATATTTTTTACAAAAAATTTGATTTACACACAGCAACAAGAAAAAAATACTGATTTGTAGACACATTTTATTTATAGTGAAATGTAAATTTTTAGTGAAAATTTAGTAAAATACTGAAATATTTAATTTTTATTGAAAATTTAAATTTTTAATGAAAATTTTAATTTTTAGTGTAAAATTTATTTATCAGTAAAAATTGAATTTGTAGTGAAAAATTGAATTTGTAGTGAAAATTTGAATTTTTAGTGAAGATTTTTATATTTAGTAAAAAATTAAATTTTTGTGGAAAATTGATTTTTTTTGTAAAAAATTTAATTTATAGTGAAAAATGGAATTTTTAGTAATAAATTTAATTTATAATGAAAAACTGACTTTTTAGTGAAAATTTGATTTTTTAGTGAAAATTGAATTTTTAGCGAATATTTGAATTATTAGTGAA
Source organism: Dryomyza anilis (assembly GCA_951804985.1). Taxonomy (NCBI): domain Eukaryota; kingdom Metazoa; phylum Arthropoda; class Insecta; order Diptera; family Dryomyzidae; genus Dryomyza; species Dryomyza anilis. The sequence continues at coordinate 97,352,258 of OX638130.1, read as the reverse complement.
AATTTGAATTTTTAGTAAATATTTGAATTATTAGTGAAAAATTGAATTTTTATTGAAAAATTTAATTTTTAGTGAAAATTTGAATTTATGGTGAAAAATTGAATTTTTAGTGAAAATTTGAATTTTTAATGAAAAATTGAATTTTTAGTGAAAATTTGAATTTTTAGTAATGAATTGAATTTTTGATAAAAAAAGTGAATTTTTTGGTGAAAAACAAAATTTTTACTGAAATATTTAATTTTTAGTGGAAATTTGAATTTTTGGTAAAAATTTCTATTTTTAGTGAAAATTTCAATGTTTAGTGAAAATTTCAATGTTTAGTGAAAATTTCAATTTTTAGTTGAAAATTGAAGTTTTAGTGAAAAATTGAATTTTTAGTGAAAAATTGAATTTTTATTGAAAATTTAAATTTTTAGTTGAAAAATGAATTTTTAGTGAAAATTTCAATGTTTAGTGAAATTTTCAATTTTTAGTTTAAAATTAAAGTTTTAGTGAAAAATTGAATTTTTATTGAAAATTTCAATTTTTAGTTGAAAATTGAATTTTTAGTTAAAATTTGAAAATTTCAATTTTTTAATGAAAAATTTAATTTTTAGTGAAAAATTTAATTATCAGTAAAAATTGAATTTGTAGTAAAAATTGAATTTGTAGTGAAAACTTGAATTTTTACTGAAAAACTTAATTTTTGTGAAAAATTTAATTTTGAGTGAAAAATTGAATTTTGAGTGAAAAATTGAGTTTTTATTGAAAAATTGAATTTTTAGTGAAAAATTTCGATAAAAAAAAGTGAATTTTTAGTGAAAAATTTAATTTTTACTGAAATATTTAATTTTTAGTGAAAATTTGAATTTTTGGTAAAAATTTCTATTTTTAGTGATAATTTCAATTTTTAGTGTAAAATTCAATTTTTAGTTGAAAATTGAAGTTTTAGTGAAAAATTTAATTTTTATTGAAAATTTCAATTTTTAGTTGAAAATTGAATTTTTAGTGAAAAATTGAATTTTTTTGAAAATTTCAATTTTTAATGAAAAATTTAATTTTTAGTGAAAAATTTAATTAGCAGTAAAAATTGAATTTGTAGTGAAAATTTGAATTTTTAGTGAAGATTTTTATATTTAGTGAAAAATTAAATTTATGTGGAAAATTGATTTTTTTGTGGAAAATTGAGTTTTTTTTTGTGAAAAATTTAATTAATAGTGAAAAATGGAATTATTAGTAATAAATTTAATTTATAATGAAAAACTGAATTTTTAGTGAAAACTTGAATTTTTAATGAAATTGAATTTTTAGTGACAAATTTAATTTATGGTGATTTTTTAGTGAAAAAATGAATTTTTTATGAAAAAATGAATTTTTTATGAAAAATTGAATTTTTAGTGAAAAAATGTATTTTCTAGTAATAAATTTAATTCGTAGTTAATTTTGAGTGAAAAATTGAATTTTGAGGCAAAAATTAAAATTTAATGAAAATTTAATTTTTAGTGAAAAATTAAAGTTTTAGTGAAAAATTAAATTTTTAGAGAAAACTTGAATTTTTAGTAAAAAAAAAAAAAATTTTTAGTGAAAAATGAATGTAGTAAAAAATTTAATATTTTCGAAAAATTAAATTTTAGTGAGAAATTGTATTTTTAGTGAAAAATTGAAGTTTTAGTGAAAATTTGAATTTTTAGTGTAAAATTAAAAAAAAAATTGCATATTAGTAATTACATTTTTTTCAAGATCCCCGATTAAGGGGCTTGGCTGCGTCTGAAACAGCTGTACGATCTGCCACTCAATGCATTTTGCCAATTGTTTTTTTGTTGGCACATTTCTACCGACTGAACCTTGAGCACGTCAAGACAATATCTTGAATATATCAATAGAAATTAATCTGAGTAATATTAATTTGGGACAAGTACTTTGAAGATCCTCGTCCGAGCACACGAAATATTAAGCGTGGTACATTTGTACCCAAATGGTGTCTAAATACCCGGTCAACTACAAAAATCAAGGGTTGTCAAAATTAATAAAATAGTGAATCTGGATTTAGCATTAAAATAGCATTAAAATTAGTAACAGTTTAATGCTCAATCAGGTTCCCTTTTTTAAAATTATTGACACACTTAATTTTTGTAGCGTCGTACGGTGAATAAAATGATGACACTTTTTAAAAAAATCACAAAAATAGTTTTTTAATTTTCACTATTACACACACAGAAAACTGATTTCTTGCGGCAACCAACTAAATTGCCCTACCGAATAATTCTGTTGCGAAAACAATGTTGATTAGGAGGTTGTACCAACCTCCTAGTCAGCAAGAATGAGATTGTATTAATCTCCTATTCAGCAAGCATGAGGTTGTGCCAACCTCCAATTCAGCAAGCATGAGGTTGTTTAAACCTCCAAGTCAGCAAACATGCCGAGACCTCCAATTGAAATTTTATTTTAAGATTTTTTTTGTATATATAAAACTTCTTTATGTACAGTTTTCTATATGTATTTTTGATGCGTAAATATGTCACGCACACAATTTCAAAAAATATATATCTGTTAATTCCTGTTCCCTGAAAAATAAAAACAGTATGAAGACATATTTAATATTTTATTTAATCATAATGTGCCACATATGGTCACCTACTTTTATATTTTTATTATATTTCACTAGCTAAACAGCAATTTGTAGGTATTGAATTCATTCATTATTTTATTAATAATTATATATTTATTTTGCATTTTCACTTAATTAATGAATTTCCTATTTTTTGCCACTTGTGAAAATATTTGAAGTTTATTTAATTCTGCATGTTTCCATAATTTTTCTGGCAAGAAACTGGCAACCGAACTGCTGATAGACATGAGGTTGCCGTTTGTCATTTATTTTGTTGATACAATAACGTAGTCAGTTGCCGAAACAAATGCACAAACGTCAAATTTTGGCTGAATGCAAAATGCAATCATGAGATTACGACAACCGAACGTGCAGTTGCGCGGACTAACATTTCGGTTAGAGTAAAAAATGGTACGTTCGTTTTAATGACATGAGGTTACAACAAATGTATTTCGGTTGCAACACTGAAACGTTGGTTCAATTAACCTCATGCCAAAAGGTGCATAAATAAAAGACCCCCTATATATAATCTGCAGCCATTTGTTCTATATCATCAGTTGTTAAAGAGTTATGAGTCTGCAAAGATAGGACAAAAATTGCATTCCTAAATATGGAAATACATATTGGAACGTAACTAAAATATCCTTGCATATCCTCTCAAATCCTAAAAATACTATTTAGTCTTTCACAAAAACACCTTCATCCTGATATCGTCTCCGGATTTTGAGAAATTACATGCAAAATATTCCCACTTTAATTGCTCGCATATGTGGATTTTGTTGTAAATGTATGTCAAAGACGAAAAACAATATCCTTCATTCGCACTAACTTTTTTCTGATCTCAATCGATGTGGTCAAAAATTTAAAAAAAATCATCTGGATTTGGCTCCGGATTTTGAGAAATAACATGGCAAAAGATACCATTTTTATACACCCAGAATAAAGATTTGTTACGCCAACCAACTCTTTGCCCAACCAACATATTCGGTTCTCTTAACCGCTTAGTCGGTTGTTATTGACAAAACTTAAAGAGTTCTAGTTTGGATTACAACCAATTTTTACAACAATTTATTACAGATTTAGAACCGTTGGAAGTGTGTATAGGCTAATATTTCAAGCGCCAACCAAATATGGCAGTTTCGCGAACAAATTGGTAGGCAATTCGATATAACCGAATGATGTTAGTTGGTCAACTAACATTTTCGTTCTTTCAACCTCATATTATAGATATATTTTGTTCAAGATTTTCTTAAAAGGAAACCAAAAGTATTCTTATTATTTTTAGTACTTTTTCCAATTTTAAAAATAGTTATTTGTCTAAATCTATAAAAGCGTTGCAGCTGATACATTAAACGTGCCGTTATTTTCGCATTTTCGTGTCGTTGTTTTTTTTTTTGCATTTATTCCTTATGTGTCCTCCATAGAGAGGAGGACACGCACTACATTGTCCTCGACAACGAATTTTTATTTTATAGGTTTTCGCGCACGCATAACGCAGCAGCATTAAATTTTTACATCAACAGAAAACAAGCCATTCGCTCACTGGTGCTGCATCCATCCATCCCATTCCAGCCGCTTCCTGATGGGGTCCAACGTTGTTCTAAGCCAAAGAATAAAAAGTTATGTCGCGCACGCTGTCACATGGGGCCAACTCCTCCAAACGTCCGTGCCGTCCGTCCCTCCGTTCGGATGGGGTTGAGTTTGACGTGTTGCAGGTCTGATGATGACGACGACGACGACGACAGTGGTGGCCGTGTTTGGTGGCATGGCAGACGACGCACTTCTATTGAAAATAATAATGCAAAATATTTAGTATGTTTTGGGTGGTGGCGGGTGGGTGTGATAGGTGGTTGTTGTAGTGATGCTCGTCGCGCACTTTTATATCTTCAGTTGTAGGCTGTAAAGGACATTAGTGCGTTTGAATTGTTTGTCAGTTTTATATATATTTTTTTTGCTGTTCGTTTTTTTTTTATTTCCACCATACAATACGCTATTTCAACGTGGTCGTAAAGTGCGATTTTCTCCTGTTTCTGATCGCAGTTTCATCGTTTTTATTGCCTATAATATGCGCCAAAAAACCAAAAAAAAAAAAAACACACACACAGAAAACACGCACGATGTCCCTTTTTCCGGAATAGTAACATATGTGACTGTACCATTTGACTCAGCTGGCTGTGTGCCTATTTGGCTACATGTTTTTATCGCAAAAAGAAATTGTACAACAACTATAACATTAAACCGGTGAATATGATTAAAAACAAACGCACATTTTTATGGTTCAACTTAACATTATTTATATATCATAGATGCCTCTTTTTAGGGAAAATTTAAATTTGAAAAAAAAAATTCAATTTTGAAAATAAACATGAAAAACTGAATTTGTTAGATTTTACTGAATATTTGAATTTTGAATATTTGAATTGAATATATAGTGAATAATTTAATAGTTAGTCAAAAATAAAATTTTAAAAATTGTACCGCCTTATTTTGTAAAACGAAAGATGTCACTTTTTGAATTTATGACGAATCATTTTTCGTTTCGTTTTTCAAAATAAGTTATTTAATTCTAGGCAAAAAAAAAACAATTTAGGTTTAGTGAAAATTTTAAATTATTTGTTAAAACTTAAATAATTATTTAAAACTTTAATTTTTTAGTGATTTTTTTCTGAATTTAAAACAAAATAGAAAATAAAATTAAATTTAGTAAAAATTTGAATTTTTAGTAAAAATTTGAATTTTTAGTAAAAATTGAATTTTAGTGTAAAATTGAATTTTTAGTGAAAAAAAAATAATTATTTATGAAAAATTGAATTAAAGGGTTTTTTCAACAGGGACGCTACAAAAGTTGAGCGACAGGGACAGCAAACGACGTCATATTTCATGCCGCTCTTTTGACATTTCTCTTCAGTAAGGTTTGCCATTTCATGATGGAAAGATATACGAATTCGAATTTCGGTAGTCAATTTTAATAACTTCGACTTGTTGTTGGCTCGTATTCAGTAAGGTTTGCCATCATGAAATGGCAAACCTTACTGAAGAGAAATGTCAAAAGAGCGGCAAGAAATATGGCGTCGTTTGCTGTCCCTGTCGCTCTACTTTTGTAGCGTCCCTGTTGAAAAACCATTGAAAAAAACGTTTGTAGCGCTCTTATTGAAAAACCCTTTATTTATGAAAAATTGAATTTTTAGTGACAAATTGAATTTTAGCAAAACTTAGAATTTTTAGTAGAAAATTGAATTTTTAATGAAAATTTGAATTTGTTTTGAAAATTTTTATTGTTAGTGTAAAATTGAATTTTTAGTGAAAAATTAAATTTTTAGTGACAAATTGAATTTTTATTAAAAAAAAAGGGATTTTTTAGTCAACAATTTAATTTTTAGTTTAAATGAAATTGTGAAAATTTTAAATTTTATTGAAAATTTGAATTTTTAAAATAAATATCATTTTTTAGTAAAAATTGAATTTTATGCGAAATTTTGATTTTTAGTAATCAAATTTTTAGTGATAAATTGATTTTTTAGTAAAAATTTTTTAATTTATAATAAAAAATTAAATTTTTAATGAAAAACTAATTTTTTTAGTAAAAATTTAATTTTATTGAAAAACTAATTTTTAGTAAAAATTTAATTTTTAGTGAATTATTTTTTTTTTGTGAACATCCAATTTTTTTTTTTTGAAAAATTGAATTTTAAGTGAATTTTTAGTGAGAAATTGATTTTTTAGTAGAAACAAATTAATTATTAGTGAATAATAAATTTATTTTTTTGAAAAATCCATTTTTATTTCTTTAGAATTATAATTTTTAGTGAAAAATTAAATTTTATTGAAAATTAAAATTATTAATCAAAAAATTAATTTACAAACAAACGCATTTCTATCTTTTATAAAAACACCAAATAATTTCAAATAAAAATGTTTGAATGCTTGGCCTGCAAAAATCACATTTTAGACATAGCATGTGTATGGAAACAAAAAAAAAAGAAATATCTACCATTATTAGATTTTTCTTTTATATTTCAGTTCAGTGCAAAAAAACGTTTTACTTTTTATATTAATTCATATTAACATTTTTACCATGGTGTCAAAATTTTGGAAGAGCAAAGAAAATAACCTTTTTAATTTTCGAATGCATGACAGCGGTTTGTGCGGCTTAAATTATTAAAACGGTTTGTGTCGCAGGTTAGTTAAAAGGGAGAATAAATTAATTTATGTCTCAGAAGCACCCTGTAACATTGTCCTATTTTATAAATGCAATATATGTGAATACCCCACAAATTCATTGACAGTTGAGTTTTTTTAATGCATATTCGGTTTTGTTTACCACGTTTATTTTTCATTTTTGCGTTTTTCACCACTTTTAATTTTTTTTTTATATGGAGAAATTTCTATTATAATAATTTTTATTGAAATATTGAAAATTAATAATTTAGGTGGTAAATTAAAATTTAATGTATTTTTCAGTGATAAATAACATTTTTAATAATAAATTAATTTTTTTCGCAAAAAATAAATATATTAGTGAAAATTTTAATTTTTAGTAAAAAAAAAATGTTAGTAACCAAAATTGAATTTAAAGTAAAAATTGAATTTTCAGTATAAAAAATTGTATTTCTCAGTATGGAAAATTGTATTAATGTATAATGAAACATTAGATTTTTGGTGAAAAATAATTTTTGGAAAAATGTACTTTTTTAAGAAATAAAAATATTGAAAAATTAAATTGTTAGTGAAAATTTTAATTAATTTGATAATTTAATTATTAGTTGTCAACTTTTGGAGATACAAGTTTTGTCAAGTATAGAACTCTTCAAATTGAAAAATTGCCTCAATGATGCACACAGTAAAATCCTTCTTTGGCATGAGGTTGGAAGAATGAAAAAGTTAGTTCTACCAAATAACTTTATTCGGTTAAATCGAATGGTTTATAAATTTGCTGATAGAATTGCCATAATAGCCTGTACACATGCAATATTAGTCTATACACACTCCTAATGATTCTAAATCTGTACTAAATTGTTCTAAAACAGTTCGAAATTGGTTGCAGTAGAAACTACAACTCTTAATATTTTGTCAAGAACGACCGACTAAGGCAAAGAGTTGGTTGACGCAACAAATCTCTATTCCATGATACAAATATACAGCTACGATCAGTCTGGCACTAGGCAAGTTTTTTTGACACATTTTGGAATATTTTGTTTTGATTCAAATTTATATTTTCAAATTTTGAAATTTATGTTCAAAGAAAAAATTAAAATTATTTTTCAGATTTTGCTTTGATTATAAACATTTGTGAGAACATTTTTAAGTTATCTCAAAGCATACCTTGATAATTATTATTCATTTCTATAGAATTTTATATGAGATTTTTCAAATGAGTTCTGCGAGAATTCTCGTTTTTTTATAATCTACATGGACTAAGAGTGAAAAAGTATAATTAGTTTAGTACGCAGTTTGTAATACTCCGATGGAGGTATATAGAAACGTAGCTACACACAGAATAGATATTTGTTGAGCCAATCAACTCTTTGCCCGACCCACTTATTCAGTTCTCTTAATCGCTTAGTCGGTTGTTATTGTCAAAATGAAAAAGAGATGTAGTTTGCACTGCAACCAATTTCGAACTGTTTTAGAAGTACAGATATTTAACCATTAGGAGTGTGTATAGACTAGATCAATGAAACTTCCAATTACTTTTATACGTACGCTGTCTGATACAGAACATGATCGGTTGATTGTGACCTGTGAACCGACCGAACTGAACTCAAATACCTCCTATAAACTGCCATTTACGGGTATTTTTTCTTTTATACCGTACGCAGGATAAATATATATTGACTCTATGCTCGAATATATAAAAATAATGTTCCCACGAAACGTCTTATGATGTCCGACTAAAAATCCGGTACACTTTGGATCACTTTATAAGGTAATCACACTCAATTACATATGGTACTCACAGACAAATCCTCTTTTGACGTGAGTTAGGAAGAACGAAAATTTTAGTTGTACCAACTAACTTCATTCGATTAAATCGAATTGTCTACAAATTTGTTCGCGAAACTGCCATATTCATTTGGCGCTTGAAATATTATCCTATACACACTCCCAATGGTTCTAAATCTGTACTAAATTGTTCTAAAACAGTTCGAAATTGGTTGCAGTACAAATTAAAACTTTTTTCATTTTGACAATAACAACCGACTAAGCGATTAAGAGAACTGAATAAGTGGATCGGGCAAAGAGTTGATTGGCTCAATAAATATCTATTCTGTGTGTAGGGTATTTATAGTCAGCTTAGCCTTTTCTAATTCTGACAAACAGTAACTATCAAAATTTCCCTATTTGAAAATTTCTCAAAAATTATTTCCTCTTAAATCGAAATTTGTTATTTGAAATATTCGAATTCACTTCAATTTATTTGGATATCTTATTGACCAATAAAATTTGCATATTATGAAAAATAACAATGAACCTCTTTTTAAGTATCTGCAACAAGACTCACAATATTGAAAAAATGACACAGATTTTTCTATTGTTCAAATAAGTTCGATCGCATTGTCTTACTTCGATGATACTGATGAATGCAGATGATGCTGATGCTGATGCTTCTTAAAAAAGTCAAGTCGAGCTCTCAAGTGACAACAAACACTTGGCCAGTTATCGCACTGCCTCATTTTTGTGCTGGCGCCAAAAAGCAACATGTCAATTGCATTGTTGTCAAAGCACTTATATGTAAATATAAATAAAGGCCTAGGCAAACATAAAACAAGTGTTTTTCCCTTTCATTCCATGCGCTCTCTCTCTCTCTCTATTCCTTCGAAGCTTTTGTCTCTCTCACATAACCTGTGCTCATCCGCAAGACATGCGCCCCAGGGCTGCGGCACTCCAGTCTACACTTTGCATGCAAAGAATCACACGCTCTGATATCCTTGCAGCCAGCATAAAAGTTTTTAGTGGTCACAGTCTGCGTTTGGTCCTGGGATTTTCAAGAAGAAATTGTGCTGCTGCTGCCGCTTGAAACATTGTTGAGCTCTTTACATATATTTTTTTTCTCTGAAACAAGTGATAGCTATAAAAATCATATATTGATATAAAATTATAATAGAAATAGATAAAATTAAGTTGGAAAAACTTGTACGAATTATATCTGGAGTATAACTTGAAGCACATTAATATTCAAAAATTAATTCGGGTGTGTCATGCCTGTTTCGTTGTGAAACTGGAAAATAGTGTGTACGCCTTTATTTAAATAACCCACAATTGGGCAAAACATCCAACCCAGTTTTCATGTCGTAAAATTTTAATTAATTGCATTAAACACTTTTACAAGGACCCGGATTACCTTGTACGAGTGACTGAATGAATGAATGACTGACCGACCGACTCAGTTGTAGGCCGTATAAATATGAGGTAAGCCATGCATTATTATTTTATAACTAGGTGGGTAGGTGGGAGGTGTATGTACCTCGCCTTATTATACATAAGAATCGCCATCGAGTAGGCAAAAAATGTCCTTTAATAATTCATATTAAGCACGTGTCAGCTAGTATGAGTGGACCATGGACCACGCCTATTAACAAGAAAGTCAATCTATCTATCTGTATGTGTCGGCTACCAGAACAAAAAGTCAAAAAACACAAAAATAATTTTATTTTCTGTTGTTCTTCTCTTTTCTCTTTCTCTTCCCGATGCCCTCTTAATCTCTTGCTCTCCGACAGTGATTAACGACATTGCAACTTTGAAATGACTTGATTTCCAAGTGGTATTTGCAAAAATAAACAAAAATTCTGAAAACTTCAGTTGCCATAAATTCATTATGATATCAAGGATTTATAACAAGCATACCGAGAATTGCAAAATTTAAGAGTACAGCAAGAAAACAATTTTTAGAGCGTCGCACCAGTGGAGTAGAGTGACATCAAAATGGGTTTAATGACATCAGTGTATATGCGGTCTAGGTTTTTGGTGTTTTTTCAAATCATTGTTATTCTAATGTTGCAGACCTATAGGGTCCAGACAGCACCAACATATAATACCATCATAGATGGCAGTGAAATTCCATTAACCACAGCGTCAACTGCACTAAAAACACCAATACCTATAACTATTAAGTCAAGTTCAAAAATAGCAGACATTCTTAATACAGATGTAATGGAGAATGAAAGAAACATTAAAAGTACATTGAATATAGAACCTACTAGACGGCTTGCAGTAGTGAATTCAGCCAAATATGCAGTTGTTCTTGAAACTGATATCAAAACTTTATTAGCCACAACACCCGCTAAAGTAGATACTACCACCACCAATACTTTGGGACCTAACTTATTAAGCGAAAATCCCGTAACTGCAAAAACATTTACCGAAAATCCGCAACGCATAACAGAGATTCATACCACAGAAAATCCAGTAACAGAAAATGACTCTATTAAAGTACGACATGTTACTACTGAATTTGTGTTGCCTCTCCAAACTATAAAAATAGTGCCAAAGAAATCAAAGAATTTTATACAAGAAGACAGCCTCACAACGGTTAAGCCAAACCTATCAGCATCAATATCCCCACCACTATCTCCAGCAACGTACATTGCGAATCAAAAGCCATTAGTTCAGTCGAAAACTTTATTAATGGCTGGAGGAAACAATGTGCAAAAGCCAATTTCCCACAGCATTACCGACGGGATACAAGCAACGGCATCGTCGTCGTCGCACAGCACAGAAAGTCATCAATATACAGATAATGTGAATGTTGCCAAGGCAACTGTATTGCGTTTTACTGATAAACAGGAGCACAAGGTCACTATGGAGAGCACCACGCTAGCACCTAATAACCATGTAAATGGCACCGTTAAGGCACAAAAAGAACTGTTTAATGGGCATGATGATTATATTAAAAAACTCATCGACTTGGATGGACATGATTTAAAATCAATGAATAGCGATGATGGCGCAGCAAAGCAAACGGGCCCCACACGCACTCATAACGGTCATGATGGTGTTAAAATAACAAAAAAGAAACAGTTAATCGATAAACACTTTGTTGCTAACACAAATGCTGACGAATTCAAGAGTAGTGGCATTCGTACTGATGTTCATAATAAGCACATAAATGGGGATGTTGTCGTCGATAGCATAAAACACCACAGGGCAACTTTAAAAGCACCAACACCAACATTTGCGCCTGTTCATAATGGATTTTTGGGTCCGATAATAATGGCGGAGAAAACATTTGCTGTTGTTCATCGAAGGAATACAACACATCAACATCAGTCGCCACCCGCGGGGGCACAACTACTTGGAAAAACTCTGGTCGAGATTATAGCGCCAACATCTCTGTTACAGAGTGCCAAAGTTAAAGAGGCTGATACTTTAAGTACCACCGTTGTAACGCCAAAGATGGCACATGAACGAGATGAACGACATAATTCCGACGTCTTGTCTACAACAGTTTTTCAAGTGCCAGATACAAAATCGAGCAGCACAAGATTGCCAAGTATACAGACACAGAGTGATTACATGACGCCACAGTTTTTCGTAAATGCTCAACAAACGGAATCGAAAATATCGGATATACAAATCGAGGTGTATGATTCGACGGTAGATTCAATTATCTCTTCGACAAATTTCAAAGAAAATGATGGTAGTAATTCATCGCCCTTGGAGACAGCTGTGGATGCAACAAAGTTACCTTTTCCATCGACATATCAGGAGCGCTTTACGCAGTATGTTGTCGACCATAATGATGTATCCACCCCAAAGTCGAATGTAGTGCAATTACCTATAGGAACCTCGGGAAAACCTGAACCTGCTGCCATTGAAATTCACATAAACGTTTCAGAGGGTTTGGGTAATGAAAGCGAAGATCTTGAGTTTTCCTATCGTCAAACGGAAATTTCATCCAAAATATTACCATTAGCAATGCATAATGTATCCGTCAACACATTAAAAGTCATTGATATGCCCGGGAAACAAAATTTAACCGATGCCGATGAGATACTCGTTGTGGAAATCATTGACACTGGCGATAATAGCACCGAGAATTCAGCTAGCATGGAGAATTTCAATGTAAATCCCATATTTACTTTTCGCTCAGAGACCGTTAAGGATGTACAATTAAAGGATTCTAACAAGAATATGAATAATTTAAAATCACATCTTACCGATGACTTATTCATGCCAAATGTTAAATCAGATGTCACAAAGTATCATCATGTTGCAGCACCTTTGCCACCACATCCGGCAAAGAAGCCTCTAACAGATCGTGATTCTGACACAATATTTTATATTTCGAATACCGAAGTAAAAGTGGTCGAGTCACTACCCACTGCAATATCGAATTCTGAACAGCAATTGAGAAAAAATAAACTTGTTAATCAATTCTTTCCCGCAAGTTATGTCAGTAGTACAACATCCTTTCCCATTAATCACAAATCCGACGAACCAAAGCATCGCTATGAAGAGGATATTATTTTATCACCGCTGCATAATACCGCCGATTCGGTTAAAATATACCGTAGTCAAAGCGACAATTCGCCACCTCTAGATGTGACCTATGTCGGCGAGTCTGTCATGGAAGTAGAACAATCTGCAGCGGGCGCAAGTATAGTAACCACCTCTATAGGACCCGTCAAAGAGAGTGATGTTATAATTCAGCCGGCCTTTTTACCTGAAATTCCAATAGGTGTTCCCATAATCGGTGAGCTACCGCCACAGATTGAATTAAAAGAAATCGAATTTATGCCCGATGAGATGAATGAACAGCAGCGTCTTAGTGTCTATGAGAATGATTCGCATGGTAATGAGGTTGATAGAATTTTGGAGTCGTCGATACAGTATGGTGGTGATCTCATCGATGAAGGTGGTGTTATTGCTGGTGCAGGTTTCGATGCTGCAGAAGAATCATTTCCATTTAGAAATCCTGCACATAGCAAAGACATCGCGGAGTTTGCTCATATTTTAATACAACATGGTAATAGTAATTTAAAGAAGAATGAGCTGATTGTTGATGTGGTGTCACCAACTGATTTGGAGCTGGGAAGGCTAATGGAAAATGTTACTGTAAAAGATGCCCTGTTGAGTAATGAAACTGATTTTATTGCAAATGGCACCATTCGAGCAGCAGAACAGTCTGGAAATGAGACTGGTTACTATGTAGTGGACGAACCGACTCCTTTGGGCGATGAAGACTATAGTAAGTATTTTATTTAAGCATACGTTTAGGGACCACTTTAATGTTAACTATCATATTTCAGATATGCGACTTATACTTACTTGCATTATCACACTACTTCCAGTGATTATAGCGGCATGTATAGCTTTTGGTTTACAGTAAGTTACTTTTTTAAATTTTCTTACTTTTTTAAATCTATTTTCTTCTATTTTTAGCGCACTTTATCAGAGATATAAAGGAAATCGAAACGATTGTAATGGCAGCACTAATCAATTAGCAAATGGAAAATCTGGACATGGCGACCCAGAAGAGGTAAATCATATTATATTATCGATATTAAGTCTGTCTAGCCTCAAATTAGTTATGTCCAGAACAATTGTTCCCCATCCTTGACCATTTGTTTTCTAAGAAGACTAATCTCCCTAAAAAAAATATCACCACGTACAGTTTTTCCTCAAACTCATTATCCATAAAATTGTCCTGTCCCGACGAAAATGAAACTTTTTAGTTTATGGACATTACAATAAAGCATAACACTGTAAGATATAATACCTATATTTTATATTTTTATCATAAATATAAGTATAAAGCTACAAAGCCTTTTAAGAAATATCTAAATTTACTATTTCTTATTAGTTACATCATCGGTGAAAATATGACACATTTCATATTTTTATTTTCTTTGAAGCTTAGTCTGCCATGTCTCAGAGACCTTTGAGACCTCGAAGTTTTCTCGAACTAATTTAGATAAAAATTTCAATATTGTAACATTATCGGTTCAAATTTTTATAATATCTCGAACATTTTAGGAACGATATTTAAACATTGCAATATTTTTGTAATATTTCTTTCGTTTCGTTAGCGATTCCGAAGAATTTCTCGTATCGAGAACACTCCCGAAAGAACGCGTCTTTATCGATGTTACCATGTAGATCCAATTTGTTACGTGAAAGGGTTAATACGGTACAAATTCTCTTGCATCTAATAACGATCTCGTATCGATATCAAAAGGAATGGGATACTGGGATACCGTTAATATTTGTTTTGTTATCGATTCCGCGGAATATCTCGTATCGAGAACACTCCCGAAAGTACGCATCGTTATCGACGATGCAATATAGATCCAATTTGTTAAGTGAAAAGGTCTAACATGGTATAAATTCTCTTACATCTAATAACGATCTCGTAATGATATCAAAAGGAATGGGATACTGGGATACCGTTAATATTTGTCGGGATAAAGGGTTAATACTTGCAGTCTAGAGAAAAGTTCTGTGGATCTAAAATTGGTGTAGAATAAATGTTTGATATCCTGATGATGCCTTAATATCAGAATATCGGTATGTTTAATGCTGAAAAATTAAAATATCTAATCATTATCACATTATTCTAGCTCAGAAAAAGCATTTAGAGATTCCTTCTATTTCAAACCCGCCCTGTAGATAATAAAGTTTTTCACTATTCCAAATATATTTTATTTTGAATGGGATAGTTACTCATAATACTCATTTCAAAAAAAGTACTACGTATAATTGATGACTCATGTATATGCCCCTTTATAGTTTAGTATATAACGTTTTAGTTACAAAGTTCTTTTTGTAATATCCCAAAGCCATACAGCCTCTGGTGTAACATTAACCTATAATTAGCAATAAATAACCTTTATGATGTCATTAAGTCCTAAATAGAAGGCATATTTCATAAGTGCTCTCTCGTTCTTTTCAGCCCACTAAACGGCCGTCTGAGACAGAATATTTGTCATTACCGATAGCAAGCACTGACGACTTCAACATTGAAAATAATGTCAGAACTTATCCAATGAATTCACTTGACTCTGAATCTCTCAATAGAAACTTTGTACCAAACGAAATGACCCTCGGGAATAGCGTTCTCAATCAGTCGAACTCCGTCCAAAGAAGTTTTCCGGGACCCAATGGGTCTGTTACAACGATGACTTTAAAAAATAATCATCTAATTGTCGAGACCGAAGAGCGCAACGTAAGTGCATGGCATGGGGCGTGTATGTGTGTAAATAATACTGCTACTACTACTACTATATACATATGGTACTCTATTCTCAATTTGATGTTGTAAAAATGTACTCCATTTATTAATGCATTCTCAAAATGCCATCTTGCGCTGGCTCAAATTTTTTTTGTTGTTGTTCTTCTAAGCACCTAGGTACCATCTGGTACTATTGTCTTTGTGATTTTCTCCGTATGAAATTTTCAAAATATCCACTCTATATCTTAAGTCATAAATGCTTGTGTACATACTATATCTTGTATTATAACTGCTCTTAAACGTCTTCTCAAAATATACTATGTACAATTATTTGTATATCTGGTTCCTAACTAATTGTCGTTCTTTGTAGGACATATCGCGCGATGCACGTGAGACCAAAATGCACTACAGCAACTCGGAAAAGGAGGGTAGTGTATTTGTTGTAGAGGTAGCACGTGGCATCGATACAAAATCTATGCCGGATAGTCCCACAACCGGCATGAATCAACGTTTACTACAGCTGGATGTAAAACAAAATTCTTGCATTGATAATAAATTGATCAATAGTCACGAAGAGGTGCAGATACATCAACCACCACAAGAACCGTGTCTCAATCTCACGGATATAGATCGGCCACAAATGAATCTACATCAGATCGAGGAAGTTGATGAACCAATGCATTCCTCAAATTCACATATTGATGCCAGTTTTCGGCTGAAATCAAACACTGGATTGTCACAGTCCGATCTCAGCTCTACCTCTTCCTCCGATTCGAACAAACGTTACTCCTACGGAAATCAAGAACTTTATACATTAGAGCATCCGGTTTACACACATCTGGTGCCTATAAATCCGATGCAAGTATCGGCCGCCGCCGAAGATACCAACAGCGATGATCACAAATCGGAAAATGGTCATAATCAGAATCACTCAGAATATGGCACTGCAGTCGATCCGAAAGCATGCGTAAATGAGACGACTGCTTCCAGAACGAATATTTCCGATAATAAAAACCAGACTCAACATAATGGTTATGCTGCCAAAGAATCCAATGAACACGAAGAAGAATCTATGAATAATAATAAATTAAACTCAGATTTAGTGGCAGAGCATAGAATTAAAAATGGTGTCACTTCAACTGCAGAGCAGTCTAAATTCCATGCAATGACTAATGGTACTACTATGCCAAATGGCGAAACTACTACAACAACTTTAAGCGATACTGCTAATGAAAATCCAGACATCAAGGAGAATGGCTACGACAGTTTAATGAGTCTTCCGGATCCACCATCCAACGAGGAAATCAAAGAACTTAATGACTTTTGTCTAATCGATACGAATCAGTTTGACTCGTTGTTGCCACCACCACCGCCGCCGCTAATAATGACCGATGATAATGATAGTGCTGAATTGAAGAAAACACAATTGGAAAATATTTACCAAGCCAAATGTATACCGAGCACACAATGCGATACCAACAAACTCAACAACCTGGCCATTATCACAGGTACAACTGATATTTCAGCGTCTCCACTGACACCACCCGAATCACCACCACCGCATAATGGTAGAGTTCTTGCATCGGCGGCCATACCAGTTGATGTTTCCAGTAGTTAATGGTAAGGTAATTGAGTATATATAGTGCCGTCTGCTCTGGTCACATCATTTTTAAAGTGTCGCAACTGAAATGGTAAACTATGCATAATAATAAAGCGAAATATAAAAAAAGACATAAATACTACAAAAAAATAAAATAAAAATCAGTTAAGCAACGAACCATAAGTTGAGGTAAAAGTAACCTAAAACAAAAAAAAACAAAAAAGCGCATAGATTTTTTGAATAAGTTTACTAGCAATTAAAACGAAACTTAACGTAGTTTAATAACTCTTACGTAGTTTATAATGTATTTTTCACTTCATAAGAAACTAAAAATAACTAGTACACGTCTTGAGGTTTAGAGCAATTACATTGGAGCAGTGCCGGATTTAGGTTTTAAAGGGCCATTTTTAAATTGGTTTAAATGTGTCGCACAAATTTGTCAATTAGCGTATTCACAGTTTGTCGTATTTTAGTCGGTCATGCATGCTATGTGGTGTTTAACAATTGAATGTTGGTATTGTTTTGTATTTGAGAGTAGCCCTGAGTCATGTATTTTGCACTCGTATTTCGTGTAATGTTAAAAGGCATTAAATTGAATACCCACTATATAAAAACTAGCTGCATTTATTTGATGCTAAATATTTTGATTAAATATCGAATTTAAACTATGGCGTTCACAGTTTAATTGTCGTAGTGTCATACAACGACATTTCAATATCATGAGGCTTTGAATACACGAAATGTTTACCTTTTCAAATCTGAGAAGAACAGCTAAAACGTTTTGATTACGAACTAAAACTTTTGACAGCCCAATAAACCAAAAGGAACGTTGTATACGCGTCGTATACGTTACATATTTAGGAATATTTACACCGTTTACGGCAGAAACGTAAAACACAACGCACATATGAACTGAAACTTAAAATACGGCATTGGATAAAAGTAAATTCCGTAAATTGCACAGAAGTACTGCAACAAAACGTGAATGCTTAAACGAATTTACGGGCCGTAATCTGCTTTACGACAATTGTGCTTAATATAAAGCACGTAAATAAAGCACATAAGAATGTATAGGATACGTATACGTATATTCAAACTATTATTTCGAATACAAAATATTTTAAAATTTAAAGAATACAAAAATCCAGGTAATGTTGTCACACAAAATAATTAGGGTATTCACAGTTTCATGGTATTGGTACGACATTGTACGAATACGACAGTACGGCAATTGAACTGTGAGCACCACTTTTCTGCTTGATCAAATATTTCGTCAAATAAATGCGGCTGATTTTTGTAAAATTAGAATTTTTGAAAAAAAAAAAACAATAAATTAACATTTATGTCTTCAATTTCACAAAATACAACACCAAAAAACATGCATCAGATCTACTCTCAAATTTTGTTCACTTTTATTAGGGATGCAACAACAAAATGACGTTTCTGTGTTATTGTATGGTATATATACTGCATGGTACGAATATCATACTAAAATACGATGAACTGTGAATACGCTAAATGCAATAAAGAATGTTAATGTCTTAAAATTTCAGTATTCGACGTATTTGTTCGCTATATTTGTTAATAGCCATTTCTGTGCCAGGATTATGTGCGATAAAGTTTCCATATTTTGCACGTAAAATGGTTTTGTGTATTTCAAACCGTAATAAGGCATTTTAAACGTATTTCAATACCGTAAATACGTGGTGGTAACGGATCCGATTTAGCACTTAAAAAAGAATTTTAGTATCTACAACCATGCTTACGATAAGTGCTGAATTTACTATGTAACATTGTGCCGTAACGTTACAAAAAAAGGTGCGTACCCGTTTTCACAATCGTTTTAACATTTCAGCACGTATCTGTGTTTATTGGGTTGAGTTTAAACTTTTCTTGTATTGGTTAAACTTAAAAAATAAATTATTTTAAAAAGTATTCGTATAATAGGGTCCATAGTTCGAATAGATAAAATATAATTCTTCAAAGCAAATATATTAAATCCGGCACTGTATTAAAGTCGGTTACACTGCAAATGAGTAAAATGTGTGGTTTTTATTTTTATTTGAGCAAAACTTTTAGTTTTGCTCATAACGCAAAAATGAATGAAAAGATAATAAATTTAAGCATTTTACTGCAATATGAATTAGAAAAGATATTAAAGTGACATTTTAGATTTGACTTATGTATTTTATAAATTGCGTATTATACAAATTCAATAATACGACAAAAAGCCAAAAATATCGACCAAAGAATTTTAACTTTTTAGTTTTTTCCGTTTTTTTTTTTCTAAAATGCATATTTTTTAATTTTTTTATTTTTTTTTTTTTTAAGTTACATTAAAAAGATTTCATGTCAAGTAGCGCGTATAGCCGTCCTGATTTTTATTAAAAAAAACCCATTTAGAAAAAAACACACAATGAAAATATTACTTTAAAATGAATAAATATATTTTTATGAATGGTTTTTTACGAAAAATTCAAAAAAAAACGGCCAAAATCGTTATAATTAAAAAATATATATTATGAGAAAATAAGTTTTAAAGATTTTAACTTATTTGTCAAAAGAGTTTTAATGCGTTGTATTATATATTCTAATAAAAATACAAGACTCCTAAAATAATAGGGGTATTCTGAACTTATGGCTGATAATTAAAAATTTACTACATACTTAATGCACAAGCGTAGTGTAGTATTAGATGATTGAACTAAGGCTTTCATATATGAAATCTTATCGTTTATACACACAATAATGTTGCCAATTATACGAATATAATTATGGATATAGCCAAAATAAATCGAATTCTCTCTTTTAATCATACCATACCATATAGTAAATATAAACATAAAGTTAGTAAAAAAACATAAATGAATTAAGCCAAAATATTTGCATAATATACAACCAAGATCCCAAAATTATGGATGATTTTCTTAATGTAATTTAAGACCTAGTCATATTGGTTTTAGAAGGAAAAAAAATTAGGTACTACTACTTCAGAACCATTACTTCGAATACAAAACTTTATTTCACAAGTGACACAACTAATAAAGTGCATTTTAAAACAAAAACAAAGAAGCAGCGATAATATATATTAAAAGTAGCGATAAATGTGCCATAAATTGGAAACATTTGAAAAATATACCAAATAAATACCCAGTCACTTTTGTTGTAGGTGTCCCAAGTTTTGTTCTCTATGTGTAAATGTCTAGCTATACATGTTTTAAAACCAGAAAATAATTCATATAAAAGAAAAGAAAACTGAATTTTGCCAAATTGTTGAGATAGTTGAAGAAGAATGCAAGGCGTTTGAAAAAAAAAAGAGTGCCGATTTTTACTTTTTACAAACAAATTTACAATAATACTTAAGAAATTATAACATACAATTACAATTAATGTCGAATATATATTATATATTAAACCTATTCACAAAATGTGTTACCAAACAAACAAAAGAAAAACAAAAAACAAAGGAACAACTCCAATAATTAGCTAAATTTTGATCGTTTTTACCCACTGTGCGAATGATAGATTATAATATATTCGCGAAACACATTTGACGTTTGACGTAACTATATGTGGTATGAGTCTAATTAAGCAAAATCAACATGTTTTAATAAATATGCAAATAAAAGTAAAAAAAAAATTAAAACTTTAATATTTATTATTTGTTTACAATAAAATTGCAAAAAAAAAGAAATATTATTAATTAATAAATATTGACTTAAATCAAATAAAAATGGACGCGGTAAATGTGATTGTTATTAAAACTTATTATTATAATTAATATTTAAAATAAAATAAAATTCATTACAATAAATAGTACCTAATGACTGTTTTTCAATTTTTTTTTTTTTTGTTCATTCTTTTTCGTTTCTTTATTATTTTTACTGTGTGTTTTAATTAAAACATTGTTAATTGCAGCGTTATTTATTGATTGATTCGCGCACACATATTCTCAACATTTGAATAACTTAAGTGCTTTCACCAAGTATCGAGCAAACTTCCTTCCGTCACGAACAGCCTAGCAATACGGAAACGTTCTCATTTCCGGTTGCTAGGCTTCGCAGTAATTGCTCTGTTAATGCGACATCCGGCCATACTCTTCTACATCAAGTCCATTTCACAGAGGACTTGACTATGTGTTTTAATTAAAAATGTGTGTTTGATAAAATAAATATAAAAAAAAAACATAAAAAGAAATTGAAGTGATAAAGGTGCAGAGTAGAGTGGGTTTTAGGTGTGTCGTCGATGCTGATTTTAATTATATTTTAATTATAAAGGCATAGCTGTGGCAACCATCTAAACGGGTGAATAGTAAAGTGCTCCTTTATATGGAGCATAATGTAGGCTATAACACCTGACCTTTCGTTTGCCAACAAATTACATACACCCAGAAATTACATACACCCATTAAAAATAAATATCTTTAAAATAATTACAAAATAGCTGTATAAGTAACGTTTTATTTTTACTACATTTTGTTTTTATATTTTTATGTGTATCGCATTAAATGTTCAACATATTAAGGTTAATTTTCATCAGTTACATCTCTTTATGTTCATCCATATCCATCTGCCACCATTGAAACTCGGTATCATAATATCATACCGAGGATATTATCCAAGTGGAAATTTTAGTTCATCCAATCAGTGACCTGTTCTGTAATACCTTTCGAAGGGTTTTCGCGAAATGACGTCATTATAACGTCATTCTCGAATTAACTGTTTCTGCAACTGTGGTAAAGTAAGAATACCACAACCGGTGTTGCCATATTGACATTGCTGACATTCGAGTTCGTTCGTACTTGCATTAGAGGCAGTGAGAAGGTAAAATACCCAAAAAAGTAAAATACATTTTTATTTAACATTTTTTTATCTCAATATATATATATTTTATTGATATCCACAGTGTAGTACAATAAGAAGTACAATATTCATGTGGTGAATTTATCCAGTTTTAGAAACTCAAAAGTTCCCAAATTCGAGAATAACTCTTCAAAAGTGTCAGGTGATCTTAAATATACTTCTCAGGTTTCTTCGTAATGAATGTAACAGGATGCCTTACATATATTTAAATATTTGACTCACATCATAATATGATAACTGGTCACGAAGGATCATAGTATAGTTTTGTGTATTCATAATATGGTCAATGAGGACCATATTATGGTTGTGGAAAATCGTAATATGGTCTGAGGATCAAATTAGACAAATTATATAATTGCCTACAACCATAACCCCAATCATATTATGATTCCCTTCTAAGATGTTCACCACAACCATGTTTTTCTTTGAGTCTGTCCTCGTCGACTCTGATCAGGATTATAGCATTCTGATCAGAGCGGATGTAAAATATGTACTAACCTTAACAAATTTCTACTCGGGTAGTTTATGAATCGAACCTGAGAATTAGTTTACTCTATACACCGTTAACTATGTTTCGAGAAAAATGATTAATTTTTTTCCAAATCTACTCGAAAACCATAGTTGCCAACCAAAATTCCCATGAACATTAAAATAAAATACCTTCTTCCCAATCGACTTAATAAGAATTCCCACGTAGTTATTTTGGTTGATTTAATTCCCACAGTTATTAAAAATTACCACAAAAATACCACAGAAAAATACCTTAGAAAACACAATTTAATTTTTTCACTTAACAAGCTCGATATGTTTGAATCACTAAATTTACATTTTGTGTATTCGTACATTTACAAAAAAAATAAAAAAATGTGGTAAAAAAAATCCCACAGCCATTAAAAATTCCCATTTGAATTACCTTTCCCACAGCAGTTTAAAATTACCACAAATGGGAAATTTACCACGTAATTGGTAACTATGATGATAACTATTATGTTCATAATTAATTTCGGAATTTATTGCATTCAAGAATATAAATAGCACAAGAATTATTAGTTTTTACGATTTTTTTGATTTGTGCTTCTGTTAAGCGTAAAATGTATGCATTGTTTGTCCATATTTACATTTCAATGGAATTTATGTCAAAATAATTTCAAGTGCGTCAAACCAATTTTCGTTAATTTGATTTAATTTGAGTTAGTTGGATTAAATGGTAGATAACTCCGTTTTGATATACTTAAAATATCGAAAAATGAATAAAGGAATTAGAAAGAGGATACAAATCCTAAAATTTAATTTCTATCTTCATTCAGCCAAAAATGGTGTATGGCGCAAACAAATTCTCAGTTGATGAAATTTATTGAAAAAGAGTAAAACTTCATTTATTATTGAATGTTTTTATTTTAGGTGTATATTTTTATTTTATACCTATTTTCAAAGAGTTTTTTTGTATTCATCTTATTATTAATAATATTCTTGTATATCCTACTTAAATATATGAAGTGTACTTTCACTTTGTACCATATTTATAATGAAGGTATTTATATTTTTTATTCAAATAAACTTTGTCCTTAAGTGTCATCGACCACGTGTATTTTCAAATAAATTACACCTATTTCTTGAGAAATTTACATTTTCCTTTAAATAAAAGGTCCTTATGTAAAGAAGCTACGCAGCATTAAACAGTTTTGTACTCTCAATAGTCGTTCTGTTCTGTTTTTTTTTTTCTTTCTTGTACCTATACCCTACCTACAGATTATTTCAGTTCTAAAAATAGCAATACTCTTAATAAAAAGCAACAAGAACATGTGTTGGAAATGTTTAAGTCTTATCTCAAATGCTTAAAGATACCGTTCAATGCCGCCTCGCTGGTCTGAGTGCAATTTGGTTTGCGACAACGGTGAGAGATAGTCTCCACTCTACAAAAAATAACATTATTACGCAGAATCCTTGCTCTCCGAGGAATATATATATATATATATTTTTTTTAACCATGCTTATTATGAAAAGCTTTGTGCTAAAAGCTATTAAAGTTAATTTAAAGGTTGGTATATTGTTATAATGCGTAACCTGTGTGTTCTGCTTTTGTTTGGAATTATGTACTTAACTTACGCACATTAGACCGCACCGCATTGCACACTAACCTCACTTTAAGGCATGTCATATTGAGCAGGAGTTTTGAAGCACAAACTGCATGACCTACATATATTGCTAGAACTTAATTTATGCAGTTTTACTCTAAACGATGTTGTACCGTTTTAAACATGGCTGAAGTATATACAGGTTAGCTCATCTAGACAGTTAGTTGGCATACACTATGCTGAGAATGTCAATAAGAAAATTTAAAAAATACAACAATTAATTGTCAATTTAAACATTATTTCAAGGTTATGTTTTTTGCCCATTAATTTGGTAATTTATTAAAATTTCACCCATAAATTCACTTTTTCACTTATGTTCTACACTGCGGTGCTCTTCTGAAGCCCAGAGACAGCTTGAAAATTAACAAAACGTTGAAATTTATGTATTTTAAAATTGTGAGTTTAAATTTTTTTATGAATTTGTAAACAAAGCATTGATGTTTTCTTTTAAATTTTTTCTTAGCAAATGTTGAGTCTTTCACACAGTTTTCAAAAAAAAATGTAAATGGCAAGTGGCTTTTGAAAGATGACTTAACCTGTATATACTTCAACCATGGTTTTAAATGGATTCTATACATCAAGAATTATATTATTTTTGAATAAAAAAAATATTTAGGGCATCAGAAAATCCTGATCAGAACCCTGATTAATCAGAATTTTGATTAATTGAAAATGAAACAGTTTTATTTAACAACATTTGAACATTTTGTCAACTTAAATAAGATGAAATTTTATTTTTAAAATAATTCAAGAATAAAAAGAGGTGTTCTATTATCGGTGACTAATTAATCGGAAATTCTGATTAATCAAAATGCTGATTAATCTATTTATCATAATTTTCAATAATAAATTAATCATTATTTTGATAAATCAATTAAACACAAATTGATTAATCAAACAATATAATAAATAAAATTAATATTATTAAAAAAAATGATATTGTCACCAAAATTTAACATGATATTAAATGAAATACCGACAACATGTCTAAACAGCATTGGACAAGTTATGCTGTTGAGTTATGTGAAATGTTATTTAGTAAAAAAAATCTCATATTTTTCGTAATTTTCGAGAAGCCATCCCTGGACAACTCTTCTCCAACAATTATTTTCTAAAACAATTCATCAAATTTAGATATTCCCGGACTAATCATTTCCATAAATTATCGCATGTGAAAATAATAATAGTTTAAAAAGAACTTTTGGAGGTGATTTGAGAAGCTGATTTCCAAAACATGCTATACACCTAAAAATAAATTGTTTTATTTACAAATATAGTACGAAAAAAACGAAAATAATAAGATTGGAAATCACTTTTGTTCCCAATTGATTTTATAAAGTCGAACAGATGGAAAGAAAATAGTAACGTTGATCGTAAGTTTGACATTTCACTGCTATAAAAAAGGAAAATGGCGTACATTTTTTCAACGCGCGATTAATCCATGTCAATTAAGTAAATCCAATGGTGTAAAAAAATGTCAACTCAAATATTACATTTTAATGGTAAAAGTGAAAATAAAAATTTCCTGGAATTGTAATTATCAACACGTGACGGAGAATATTTCTTTTCAGAGTTTACTTTGATGACAGCTTCGCCGGTCGGATTTGGTTCTTCCACGAAGAAGACTCAATTTGTTGTACAATTTTACCTTCGAGGCATTTATAAAGATGATGGCGATGTATACCAGGGAAACTGTTGTAATTCTAGAATAAAATAAAATCCATTTGATTCCTTTTATTTCAATTCAATAAAAATTACTTCACGAATTCTATTTGAGTACCTTTTCCAAATATTCATCAACCATCTTCCTATTTGTAAGATGTTTAATTGATGGTTACGTAATCGTAAATTTGAAAGATATTTATTTAATATATTTGACGGATGTTTGAGATATGGTTGTCTCAACAACGATTTAAATAATTTGTTAATATCTTGATATTTTGGGCTTTGATATTTCTGGTAATCATTTTTGTTTTCTTAATATATATTCTACAAAATCATAAATCATTTTCTTCTTTATCATTAGATCCTAAATGAATAAAAAAAATATATTAACATATACTAGACAAATTAAAATTGCTCCTAGAAACAAGTCAAAATTCATTAGTATATTAAAATTAATCTTCACAATTAAATCAAAAGTTACATTTACACATTTTTTGAAATGTCGATAAAAGGTGTATAACATTTCATTTGCAATTCTTTAAAGCGTTAAGCCAAAAACTCAAAAGCCAAAAAATGTTTTGTGTTGCAAATTATTATACTGACAGAGATATTATAATTAATATAAAAATTACCAATTATTTTATGTATATAAATAATTTACTTTCAAGACATCAAATATTTGCGAAAACCACAAATGTGTGTGTTTTAATTTAAAATTCCTTTAATTTTTTAAATCCTGCCCAATAAATTAAATCTGGCAATACTATTTGTAAAATATGCACTATGGCAACTCTTTTTATATATGTCGCCTGGCAACTCTTTCGTATATGATACCTGGCAACTCTAATTGGATAGTCGAGTATGGCAACTCTAGGCTAACGGACAGCTGTCTGCTGATTTTTTTTGCCACACTTGTTGCTACAGAATTATTTTCTACACATTGTTGTCAAAATAACGGTATTTAAAATAAAATCATCTTGGGTCGCTGCGTATTCTGACTGCCTGGTGCACAGTAAATATTGGCAAAAATAAGTGCACATTCATTTGGCACCCAGTAACATAAACTGCGTAATATAAAGTGAAAATAAGAAAAATGTAAAAGTAAGCTTTAAAAAATAAAGATGCCGTTAATGGAAGCAGTTGATAGTTGCCGCAACAAAGTAAGTAAATATTCTCCGCAATTTTTCGAGCTTTATTAATTTTTTTATTTTTAATATAATGATAATTTCTAAATTCCAAATTACCGGATGAAATAAAAATAACAAAATACAAAAAAACGTGAAAATATTATGTCACTCAAGCTCATTTTAAAGAAGGGATTGTTTTAAATTTGGTGTAGTTCATTAGGAAATATATACATAGTTGGCTCAAGTCGTTCGTTGTTTCCGTGTGACCCAGAAGACAGCAGCGTATGGATCCTAAAAATAAGTGGAAACTTTTATTTGTGTGCAAATTGCATTTTATTTGACTATACATTTTGTATGGTGTTTTTTTTTGTTGCTCACAAAATATACTTTGGTCTGTCAAGTAGATAGGCGCGTGCTGTGTTTTATTCGTGTCACGCCCGAAATTCCGAGTTCGTGCGTGAAAATCTCCGTGCGTGCTAGTTGTTGTCGTGCCCGTGCGTGCTCCAAAAGTCAAGCACGCGCCCATTAAAGATGTTGTTTTTTCTATAATTTCTACCCCAATAGTTTCTACCCCAGAAAATAAAAATTTCGTGGTATTTTAACTTTTTCTTAAAAATCTGTTGTTTTAGTGTTACTTATGGATTTAAGAGAATAAAACAGCATACAACTTAAATTTTGAATTATTAATAACAGGGACTAAAACGCTTCAAAATATCGGTTCCGGTTCAAAGATTCCAACCTAAAAATTAAATGAGTTTCGATTCCGGTTTAATACATTTTATAATAACGGTTCCGATTCCGGTTCTTTGCGTTCCCTGACATAGACTTAATACCTCTTTCGGTTTTGGTTCAGTGACATTTAAAATAGCGGTTCCGATACCAATCAGTAAAATAACAATGGGTTCCTATTCCAGTTCTACACATTTTCAATAACAATTCCGGCTTCAAAAATAATAACGGTTTCGGTATTATCGCCGCTTTTTCATGTTATTCAGTGTTTCTTCGTGACTTTTTATATCGCGTGGTTCTCGTGTGTGTCTGTAAATTTAATCGTCGTGCTCGTGTTCGTGCGTGTCTTCTATCGGCGTGCCCGTGCGTGTCCGTGTCATCAAGAACAGACACGTGCCCATCTCTACTGTCAAGTAAGTCGCGCGTAGACATCGTTTAATCGACGCTGGTGACGTCAATCAAATATATATATATGCATTTCTATAATAATCACGTCTCTTTCGGGGTGCTACAAATGGGTAAATATTCCTTTTCAATTTTTTCAAACACTCCTCAGAGCCCTGGTATCTTCGAAAAATAAAAGAAACCCGCTTATGGAAATTTAGTAACATGGAAAGCGATATTCGAGAGAAAAACCTTGTCTCATCAGATATCAATTTCGACTAAATAGGGATATGTCAGAAAAAAATCTATAAACCTCTGATTGAAATTGTATTTGGCAAATTTTACTTTTACTTTTTTAAAGTTTGTATCTTCTACCAAAGGATTGACCGATCTAGCATATAATTACATATTTATAGTCGTGAGGTAATTGTCTTTCATTTGACAATTAAATTGTAATTTGGCACTTCATTTTCTTCTTTTTTTGTCAATTTCCCAAGATGTCTGAGTCAACTTTTTCCAATTGAAAATAATACAGATTTGAATACTCTTTTAATATATTTTATTATACGCCTTATTTATTAAATGTATTTACAAATGAAACTGAATATAACTAATGATTATTATTAAAGCTGTTTTCTTGCACCCATCTATCAGCTCGCTCCAATAGACCAGGAAATTTGCTAAACTCCTCATTGGAGTCTTTGCTACCTTTGCGTATGAAACCAGCTTCACCTTTATTTAGTATGCCCAGTTCCTGCATTTCGTTGCCATTAACAGATGAATTCAAACGGAAATTTGATATATTCAAGTGATTTAACAAATTTTGTTCGCCGGCAACACTCAGTTCTTTGCCCAAGAAACTGGCAACTTGATGTACCGTCTGCGACAGATTACTCAACATATCCTCGTAATTTAACAACAGCACATTTGGACAGTCGCGCATGGTCCGAGCCTCCTTCAAATGACTATGATATGGCAGCCAAGGATCTGCAGTGAGGTAAATTTAACTTTTTTTTTAATGTATTATAAAAACCACAACACTTACTAAGGCCTTTCTCAAAATAATTCCAGTAACGTGAAAAGTCGCCAACGTAGCCCTGTGTGCGGTACAAACGATTCAGATAATAAAATGATATGGCAACGTCTTTTGGATTACGGGAAACATAGATGACCTAAAATTTGGTGTTTATTTAGGAGGTATGTTATTTTTTTATAATTAAACTAAGTTATTAAGCAGTTCAAACCTTGCATTGTTGTTCCATGATGCTAGGTGGCAATAAAGAAAATGGAAAATGTGTTTTGATGAAACGTCTGGAGGAGGTGCTCATTTTACTAAGCGTTTCATAACCGGGTTGTGCCATATTTTCAATAAATTCTATATTTTGTTTATTGTGTTGATTTTCTGCAATGAGTTCACGTTTTATTTCCGGATGCACACACACGGGAAATCTGAGAAAATAGTATTTAGTTGTTAGATGTTATATCGTTTAATATTTATAATAGAAATGTGAAAACACTGAAGTGTTTAGAACATTTTGTATTCCCTAAGAACACCTTTTTTTTTATAATATTAATTAACAAAATAACTCGAGATATTCGTAAACATAATTTACGGAATCAGTAGTTCAAAAATGCTCTCCTAAAAAGTTTAAAAAAGTAAACCTACCTGTGCTTTTATTTCATATTGCCAAAGATATATTCTATCAGCCTAACCAATAAACGAATGAAAGTCGACTCTAAAGATAGTATCAGCTTCTCCGACAATTTTCTCTAATATTTATTTGTCAAAAAGCTGATACTTTCTTTAAAGTCGACATTATTTCGTTTATTGGTTAGGCTGTATAAATTTCACATTTAGGGGGTGTACGAATTCGACTAAATTAAATTTTGTGAATAATACAGTGTTTACTAATTCTATTTAGCAAATTTTCGAGGAATCTAATAGGACTAAATTGGATGATAGAAAACATAAAAAAAAAAATGATAATCGATTGATTACGGACTTTAACGATTACCGGTTATCGAATAAGGATCTAATGAAAACCCTTTCAATTTAGTTTCGTTTTCAATTTAGAATTATTCACACACACCTTTACTATAAAATTTCATTTCCGTTCCCGATGTTAAATCTAATCGATGTTAAATATATACGATCATAACTGAAATTCACATTTAAAATATTTAGAATTAGAAAACAGTTTTTTGGGCACATAATTTTATATTTGATACCCGTTCTATAGCCGTATTCTGGCAATTTAGTGACAAAGTCTAGTCATTGTCATGAATTTTTTATAAGAATATCGTTTCATGACAATTGTTATTGATTTGTCATTCTCATTGCTCGTAAGAATAGGACTACTAATGTTATAATTTCGATTTGTCTGATCTTGTCTGGGTTATTCAACTTGCCTGGGTTATCCATCCACTTGTCTTAATCATCATCTGTCGGAATTTTTCCTAAAATTTGTTTTTTTTTATAATTCTTTATTTAATTCTTTCCCGAATAATTGTTCCTCGACAATTCCAATGAAAACACCTTTCTGAGAAAATGTTTTTTTATTATTTAATTAAAATTTAAATATATAAACGTTTGGGACCATTTTTTTAAAGAGTGATCACTTCTATTCCAATTTTTTTATAAGAGCCAGACAATTCTTTCCCGGAAAATTCGTCCGAGACAATTCGAGAAAAAGCTGAACTTTTCCGAGAATATAATATCCTCTGTTTTAATTTCCCAGACAATTCGTGCCCCTGGCAATTTTCTCCTAGACAATTCTTGCCCTAGATAATTCTTTCTTAAGACAATTTTTGGTCAACAGAATTCCTCCCCTCGACAATTCGTACCCTAGTAAATTATTGCTCTAGATAATTTTTCTCCTCTTGTCCTAGACAATATGTGTCCTAGTAAATTATTGCCGTAGACCATTCTTGCTCTAGACAATTCTCCCTCATGAAAATTCTTCCGCAAAATAATTATTCCTCTTGACAATTCTTGCCTTAGACAATTCTTCTTAGACTTTTCTCCTAGATAATTCTTGCACTAGAGTCTAGACAATTATTTCCTTAAACAATTCTTGCCCTAGTGGCCTAGTTAATTCTTCACCTAGACAATTCTTGCTCTAGACAATGCTTCCTATAGACAATTCCTGCCCAGTACAATTCTTCCCTAAACAATTCATGGCCTAGTCAATTCTTCCACTAGACAATTCTTCCCCTATGCAATTCTTGCCCTAGCCAATTCTTCCCCTAGAAAATTTATGAATCGGACAATTCTTCCTTTAGACAATTCGTGGTCTAGTCAACTCTTCTCCTTAAAGAAATCTTCTATACAATTCTTGCCCTAGAGGCCGAGTCAATTCTTCCCCTAGACAATTCATGCTCTAGACAATTCTTGCTCTAGACAATTCTTGCCCTGTACAATTCTTTCCTAGACAATTTTTCTTCTAGCTAAATATTTTCCTGGACAATTCTTGACCAATACAATTCTTGACCTACCCAATTCTTCGCCTAGAAAATTCTTGAATCAGACAATTCTTCCTCTGGTAATTTGTGGCCTAGTCAATTCCTCACCTAGACCAGTTCTAGTCCCCTAGACAATTCTTCCCCTAAACAATTCTTGCCCTAGAGAATTCTTCTCCTAGACAATTCATGAATGAGACAATTCTTCCTTTAGACAATTCGTGGTCCAGTCAATTCTTCTCCTATAACAATCTCCTAAACAAATCTTCCCCTATGAAATTCTTGCCCTAATGGCCTAGTCTATTCTTCCCCTAAACAATTCTTGCTTTGACAATGCTTCTTCCAGGCAATTCTTGATTTAGACAATACTTCCTCTAGACAATTCTTTCTTGCTCTAAGCGATTTTTGTTTTACACAATTCTTGCCCTAGCCATTCTTGAATTAGACAATTCTTTCCCTAGACAAATCTACCCGAGACAATCCTTCCCTAGCCAATTCTTCCCCTAGATAATTCTTGCCCTACACAATTCTTGCACCAGACAATTCTTCCCCTAGACAATTGTTGAATAAGACAAATCTTCCGCTAGACAATTTTTTTATCTTCTAGTTCTCTTCTTGTTCTAGAAAATTTTTAATCTAGACAATTATTTGCCCTAGACAAATCTTCCTCTAGACAATTCTTGTCATAAACAATTCTAGCTCTAGCCAATTCTTCCGCTAGACAATTCTACCCCTATACAATTCGTGGCCTAGTCAATTCTTCCCCTAGACCCATCTTCCCGTAGACAATTCTTCCCCTAGACAATTCTTGCCCTAGAGAATTCTTCCCCTAGACAATTCATGAATCAGACAATACTTCCTCTAGACAATTCTTTCCCCAGCCAATTCTTCCCCTAGATAATTTTTGCACTACATAATTCTTGCTCTAAGCGATTCTTGTTTTACACAATTCTTGCCCTAGACAATTCTTGCCCTAGACAATTCTTGCCCTAGACAATTCTTGCCCTAGACAATTCTTGAATTAGACAATTCTTCCCTTAGACAATTCGTGGCCTAGTCAATTCTTCCGCTCGACAAATCTTTCCCTAGACAAATCAACCCGAGACAATCCTTCCCTAGCCAATTATTCCCCTAGGCAATTCTTGCCCTACACAATTCTTGCACCAGACAATTCATCCCCTAGACAATTCTTGAATAAGACAATTCTTTCCCTAGACAATTTTTTTCATCTTCTACTCTTCTTGTTCTAGATAATTTTTACTCTAGACAATTATTTGCCCTAGACAAATCTTCCTCTAGACAATTCTTGTCATAAACAATTCTTGCCCTAGCCAATTCTTACCCTAGACAATTCGTGGCCTAGACAATTCTTCTGTTAGACGAAATTCTTCCTCTAAAAAAATCTCGAGGAAAATTGTTTGGGAGAAGAATGTTTGGTCGAGGTAGAATTATCTCCGAAAAATGGTCGGAGAAGAATTATCCTATTTTAATTCATAGTATTCACAGATCGCAATTGTTAGCTGTTTGAAATTTAAAAGTATCGAAAAATCTCCAAAACCAGAATAACAGTGTTTTTTTTTGCACTTGTATTCGCGTTTTCATGAATAACATTTGCTTATAAATTTCTTACTCCCGATTGGTATACACTCTTCACTAATTTTTATCGAGTTTTGTCGCATCTCAAGAATAACCGAAATTGGTTCGAAAACAGAACTGTTCATTTGTGCGATAGTTAAATTATAGAAATTAATTTTCTTTCCCTGTTTTTTTAAACATTATACTAACTCAAAGAAGGGAAATCGCTCCGTCAGTTGTTTATTGCGCGCCGTTTCAAAGTCCAAATTGTTGGCCACCAACCAGACCAACTCCTGCGTCCATGTTGTACCAGATCTAGGAAATGAAACAACCCACACATCATCCGTTCTGGCTTCAAAATTATAATAGCCCTCCGCTTGCTGCTGATATTTGTGTGGAAAGAAATAACGCTCTGGTCCAACTTGTACGAAACCAGTACGTTCGCCTGTAAACATAATTTTCATTTAATTTTATTGTCATCTAATTAAACAGTCGTTTGTTTAGCTAACTTACCGTGAAAATATTTCAACAACTCATCGTTGATATCGGCATCAACTGCTTTTATTTCATAGGGAAATTTATGCCTATAAGGCATTGTAATATTTAAACTAGTTTTTCTGTCGTCAGACATCGCGGTCAGTAGGAAATCCACTTTACAGCACAGCAGCAAAAGTTCAACTGACTGCATGCATCAACAGTTCGCCGGCATAAATGCGCTAACCTCACGGGGAGAAAGTTTACGTGATGTAAAATAAAAATAAGTGTTAAACGATTACGCTGCAGAAAATGCAAGCATTGTACTTGTTTATTAAAAATCACATACAACCGCATTTTATTTTTGTTTACAAATATTTTATATTTAATGGAACTTAATTTAAATAACTGACATTCATTTCAGTGCAAATAGTCCATTAAAAACGGCTTATCGTCTGGGCCGTACGGGCGAAGCGGTACATCGTAGGGCAGGGGAAACGGCGGAATGCCATCGCGAATCGACCCAAGCGGAAAAGTCTCTTCGCCAATCTGTAAATAAAGATAAGATGCAAAATAGAGTCAAGGAAATGAATAACATTGTCAATAATAAATATAAATTTATAATATTAATTTCCAATCTGTTCTACATATAAAATATATCCTCACCAGGTCCCAGTCAGGAAAATGTCTGGATCGGGATATTGCAGGCTAGATCCCAGCCAGGAATTTTACAAGCCAGATCCCAGTCAATATTATTTCTAGCTAGAAAGCCATAAATATTCCTGGTTGGGATCTAGCCAGAAATATTCCTGAATAGGATCTAGCCAGTAATATTGCTTGCTGGGATCTAGCCAGTGATATTTCTGGCTGGGATCTAGCCAGTAATATTCCTGGCTGGGATCTAGCCAGTAATATTCCTGGATGGGATCTAGCCAGTAATATTCCTGGCTGGGATTTATCCAGTAATATAGCTGGCTGCGATCTAGCCAGTAATATTGCTAGCAGAGATCTAACCAGTGATATTCCTGGCTGGGATCTAGCCAGTAATATTGCTGTCTGGATTCCTGGCTGGGATCTAGCGTGTAATATTGCTGGCTGGGATCTAGCCAGTAATATTCCTGGCTGGGACCTAGCCAGTAATATTGCTGGCTGGGATCTAGCAAGTAATATTCCTGGCTGGGATCTAGCCAGTAAAATTGCTGGCTGGGATCTAGCCAGCGATATTCCTGGCTAGTATCTAACCAGTAATATTGCTGGCTGGGATCAAGCTGGCTGGGATCTAGCCAGTAATATTGCTGGCTGGGATCTAGCAAGTAATATTCCTGGCTGGGATCTAGCCAGTAATATTGCTGGCTGGGATCTAGCCAGTAATATTCCTGGCTGGGGTCTAGCCAGTAATATTCCTGGCTGGGATCTAGCCAGTAATATTGATAGCTGGGATCTAGCAAGTAATATTCCTGGCTGGGATCTAGCCAGTAATATTGCTGGCTGGGATCTAGCCAGTGATATTCCTGGCTGGGATCTAGCCAGTAATATTCCTGGCTGGGATCTAGCAAGTAATATTCCTGGCTGGGATCTAGCCAGTAATATTGCTGGCTGGGATCTAGCCAGTGATATTCCTGGCTGGGATCTAGCCAGTAATATTGATAGCTGGGATCTAGCAAGTAATATTCCTGGCTGGGATCTAGCCAGTAATATTGCTGGCTGGGATCAAGCTGGCTGGGATCTAGCCAGTAATATTGCTGGCTGGGATCTAGCAAGTAATATTCCTGGCTGGGATCTAGCCAGTAATATTGCTGGCTGGGATCTAGCCAGTAATATTCCTGGCTGGGGTCTAGCCAGTAATATTCCTGGCTGGGATCTAGCCAGTAATATTGATAGCTGGGATCTAGCAAGTAATATTCCTGGCTGGGATCTAGCCAGTAATATTGCTGGCTGGGATCTAGCCAGTGATATTCCTGGCTGGGATCTAGCCAGTAATATTCCTGGCTGGGATCTAGCAAGTAATATTCCTGGCTGGGATCTAGCCAGTAATATTCCTGGCTGGGGTCTAGCCAGTAATATTCCTGGCTGGGATCTAGCCAGTAATATTGATAGCTGGGATCTAGCAAGTAATATTCCTGGCTGGGATCTAGCCAGTAATATTGCTGTCTGGGATCTAGCCAGTAATATTCCTGGCTGGGATCTAGCCAGTAATATTGATAGCTGGGATCTAGCAAGTAATATTCCTGGCTGGGATCTAGCCAGTAATATTGCTGGCTGGGATCTAGCCAGTGATATTCCTGGCTGGGATCTAGCCAGTAATATTCCTGGCTGGGATCTAGCCAGTAATATTCCTGGCTCGGGATCTAGCCAGTAATATTGCTGGCTGGGATCTAGCCAGTGATATTCCTGGCTGGGATCTAGCTAGTAATATTCCTGGCTCGGATCTAGCCAGTAATATTCCTGGCTGGGGTCTAGCCAGTAATATTCCTGGCTGGGGTCTAGCCAGTAATATTGCTGTCTGGGATCTAGCCAGTAATATTCCTGGCTGGGATCTAGCCAGTAATATTCCTGGCTGGGATCTAGCCAGTAATATTGCTGGCTGGGATCTAGCCAGTGATATTCCAGGCTGGGATCTAGCCAATAATATTGCTGGCTCGGATCTAGCCAGTAATATTCCTGGCTGAAATCTAGCCAGTAATATTGCTGTCAGGGATCTAGCCAGTAATATTCCTGGCTGGGATCTAGCCAGTAATATTCCTGGCTGGGATCTAGCCAGTAATATTGCTGTCTGGGATCTAGCCAGTAATATTCCTGGCTGGGATCTAGCCAGTAATATTGCTGGCTGGGATCTAGCCAGTTATATTGATAGCTGGGATCTAGCCAGTAATATTCCTGGCTGGGATCTAGCCAGTAATATTGCTGACTGGGATCTAGCCAGTAATATTCCTGGCTCGGATCTAGCCAGTAATATTCCTGGCTGGGGTCTAGCCAGTAATATTCCTGGCTGGGATCTAGCCAGTAATATTGCTGGCTGGGATCTAGCCAGTGATATTCCTGGCTGGGATCTAGCTAGTAATATTCCTGGCTGGGATCTAGCCAGTAATATTGCTGGCTGGGATCTAGCCAGTAATATTCCTGGCTCGGATCTAGCCAGTAATATTCCTGGCTGGGATCTAGCCAGTAATATTGCTGGCTGGGATCTAGCCAGTAATATTGCTGGCTGGGATCTAGCCAGTAATATTCCTGGCTCGGATCTAGCCAGTAATATTCCTGGCTGGGGTCTAGCCAGTAATATTGCTGGCTGGGATCTAGCCAGTGATATTCCAGGCTGTGATCTAGCCAATAATATTGCTGGCTCGGATCTAGCCAGTAATATTCCTGGCTGGAATCTAGCCAGTAATATTGCTGTCAGGGATCTAGCCAGTAATATTCCTGGCTGGGATCTAGCCAGTAATATTGCTGGCTGGGATCAAGCCAGTAATATTGCTGGCTGGGATCTAGCCAGTAATATTCCTGGCTGGGATCTAGCCAGTAATATTCCTGGCTGGGATCTAGCCAGTAATATTCCTGGCTGGGATCTAGCCAGTAATATTCCTGGCTCGGGATCTAGCCAGTAATATTGCTGGCTGGGATCTAGCCAGTGATATTCCTGGCTGGGATCTAGCTAGTAATATTCCTGGCTCGGATCTAGCCAGTAATATTCCTGGCTGGGGTCTAGTCAGTAATATTCCTGGCTGGGATCTAGCCAGTAATATTCCTGGCTCGAATCTAGCCAGTAATATTCCTGGCTGGGGTCTAGCCAGTAATATTCCTGGCTGGGGTCTAGCCAGTAATATTGCTGTCTGGGATCTAGCCAGTAATATTCCTGGCTGGGATCTAGCCAGTAATATTCCTGGCTGGGATCTAGCCAGTAATATTGCTGGCTGGGATCTAGCCAGTGATATTCCAGGCTGGGATCTAGCCAATAATATTGCTGGCTCGGATCTAGCCAGTAATATTCCTGGCTGGAATCTAGCCAGTAATATTGCTGTCAGGGATCTAGCCAGTAATATTCCTGGCTGGGATCTAGCCAGTAATATTCCTGGCAGGGATCTAGCCAGTAATATTGCTGTCTGGGATCTAGCCAGTAATATTCCTGGCTGGGATCTAGCCAGTAATATTGCTGGCTGGGATCTAGCCAGTTATATTGATAGCTGGGATCTAGCCAGTAATATTCCTGGCTGGGATCTAGCCAGTAATATTGCTGACTGGGATCTAGCCAGTAATATTCCTGGCTCGGATCTAGCCAGTAATATTCCTGGCTGGGGTCTAGCCAGTAATATTCCTGGCTGGGATCTAGCCAGTAATATTGCTGGCTGGGATCTAGCCAGTAATATTCCTGGCTGGGATCTAGCCAGTAATATTCCTGGCTGGGATCTAGCCAGTAATATTGCTGGCTGGGATCTAGCCAGTAATATTCCTGGCTCGGATCTAGCCAGTAATATTCCTGGCTCGGATCTAGCCAGTAATATTCCTGGCTGGGATCTAGCCAGTAATATTGCTGGCTGGGATCTAGCCAGTAATATTCCTGGCTCGGATCTAGCCAGTAATATTCCTGGCTGGGGTCTAGCCAGTAATATTCCTGGCTGGGATTTAGCCAGTAATATTCCTGGCTGGGATCTAGCCAGTAATATTGCTGGCTGGGATCTAGCCAGTAATATTCCTGGCTGGGATCTAGCCAGTAATATTCCTGGCTGGGATCTAGCCAGTAATATTGCTGGCTGGGATCTAGCCAGTAATATTCCTGGCTGGGGTCTAGCCAGTAATATTGCTGTCTGGGATCTAGCCAGTAATATTCCTGGCTGGGATCTAGCCAGTAATATTCCTGGCTGGGATCTAGCCAGTAATATTGCTGGCTGGGATCTAGCCAGTGATATTCCAGGCTGGGATCTAGCCAATAATATTGCTGGCTCGGATCTAGCCAGTAATATTCCTGGCTGGAATCTAGCCAGTAATATTGCTGTCAGGGATCTAGCCAGTAATATTCCTGGCTGGGATCTAGCCAGTAATATTCCTGGCTGGGATCTAGCCAGTAATATTGCTGTCTGGGATCTAGCCAGTAATATTCCTGGCTGGGATCTAGCCAGTAATATTGCTGGCTGGGATCTAGCCAGTTATATTGATAGCTGGGATCTAGCCAGTAATATTCCTGGCTGGGATCTAGCCAGTAATATTGCTGGCTGGGATCTAGCCAGTGATATTCCAGGCTGGGATCTAGCCAATAATATTGCTGGCTCGGATCTAGCCAGTAATATTCCTGGCTGGAATCTAGCCAGTAATATTGCTGTCAGGGATCTAGCCAGTAATATTCCTGGCTGGGATCTAGCCAGTAATATTCCTGGCTGGGATCTAGCCAGTAATATTGCTGTCTGGGATCTAGCCAGTAATATTCCTGGCTGGGATCTAGCCAGTAATATTGCTGGCTGGGATCTAGCCAGTGATATTCCTGGCGGGGATCTAGACAGTAATATTGCTGGCTGGGATCTAGCCAGTGATATTCCTGGCTGGGATCTATCCAGTAATATTCCTGGCTGGGAAGTAGGCAGTAATATTGCTGGCTGGGATCTAGCCAGTAATATTGCTGACTGGGATCTATCCAGTAAATATTCCTGGCTGGGATCTAGCCAGTAATATTCCTGGCTGGGATCTAGCCAGTAATATTGCTGGCTGGGATCTAGCCAGTAATATTCCTGGCTGGGATCTAGCCAGTAATATTCCTGGCTGGGATCTAGCCAGTAATATTGCTGTCTGGGATCTAGCCAGTAATATTCCTGGCTGGGATCAAGCCAGTAATATTGATAGCTGGGATCTAGCAAGTAATATTCCTGGCTGGGATCTAGCCAGTAATATTGCTGGCTGGGATCTAGCCAGTGATATTCCAGGCTGGGATCTAGCCAATAATATTGCTGGCTCGGATCTAGCCAGTAATATTCCTGGCTGGAATCTAGCCAGTAATATTGCTGTCAGGGATCTAGCCAGTAATATTCCTGGCTTGGATCTAGCCAGTAATATTGCTGGCTGGGATCAAGCCAGTAATATTGCTGGCTGGGATCTAGCCAGTAATATTCCTGGCTGGGATCTAGCCAGTAATATTCCTGGCTGGGATCTAGCCAGTAATATTCCTGGCTGGGATCTAGCCAGTAATATTCCTGGCTCGGGATCTAGCCAGTAATATTGCTGGCTGGGATCTAGCCAGTGATATTCCTGGCTGGGATCTAGCTAGTAATATTCCTGGCTCGAATCTAGCCAGTAATATTCCTGGCTGGGGTCTAGCCAGTAATATTCCTGGCTGGGGTCTAGCCAGTAATATTGCTGTCTGGGATCTAGCCAGTAATATTCCTGGCTGGGATCTAGCCAGTAATATTCCTGGCTGGGATCTAGCCAGTAATATTGCTGGCTGGGATCTAGCCAGTGATATTCCAGGCTGGGATCTAGCCAATAATATTGCTGGCTCGGATCTAGCCAGTAATATTCCTGGCTGGAATCTAGCCAGTAATATTGCTGTCAGGGATCTAGCCAGTAATATTCCTGGCTGGGATCTAGCCAGTAATATTCCTGGCTGGGATCTAGCCAGTAATATTGCTGTCTGGGATCTAGCCAGTAATATTCCTGGCTGGGATCTAGCCAGTAATATTGCTGGCTGGGATCTAGCCAGTTATATTGATAGCTGGGATCTAGCCAGTAATATTCCTGGCTGGGATCTAGCCAGTAATATTGCTGACTGGGATCTAGCCAGTAATATTCCTGGCTCGGATCTAGCCAGTAATATTCCTGGCTGGGGTCTAGCCAGTAATATTCCTGGCTGGGATCTAGCCAGTAATATTGCTGGCTGGGATCTAGCCAGTAATATTCCTGGCTGGGATCTAGCCAGTAATATTCCTGGCTGGGATCTAGCCAGTAATATTGCTGGCTGGGATCTAGCCAGTAATATTCCTGGCTCGGATCTAGCCAGTAATATTCCTGGCTCGGATCTAGCCAGTAATATTCCTGGCTGGGATCTAGCCAGTAATATTGCTGGCTGGGATCTAGCCAGTAATATTCCTGGCTCGGATCTAGCCAGTAATATTCCTGGCTGGGGTCTAGCCAGTAATATTCCTGGCTGAGATTTAGCCAGTAATATTCCTGGCTGGGATCTAGCCAGTAATATTGCTGGCTGGGATCTAGCCAGTAATATTCCTGGCTGGGATCTAGCCAGTAATATTCCTGGCTGGGATCTAGCCAGTAATATTGCTGGCTGGGATCTAGCCAGTAATATTCCTGGCTGGGGTCTAGCCAGTAATATTGCTGTCTGGGATCTAGCCAGTAATATTCCTGGCTGGGATCTAGCCAGTAATATTCCTGGCTGGGATCTAGCCAGTAATATTGCTGGCTGGGATCTAGCCAGTAATATTCCTGGCTGGGGTCTAGCCAGTGATATTCCTGGCTGGGATCTAGCTAGTAATATTCCTGGCTGGGATCTAGCCAGTAATATTGCTGGCTGGGATCTAGCCAGTAATATTCCTGGCTCGGATCTAGCCAGTAATATTCCTGACTGGGATCTAGCCAGTAATATTGCTGGCTGGGATCTAGCCAGTAATATTCCTGGCTCGGATCTAGCCAGTAATATTCCTGGCTGGGATCTAGCCAGTAATATTGCTGGCTGGGATCTAGCCAGTAATATTCCTGGCTCGGATCTAGCCAGTAATATTGCTGGCTGGGATCTAGCCAGTAATATTCCTGGCTGGGATCTAGCCAGTAATATTCCTGGCTGGGATCTAGCCAGTAATATTGCTGGCTGGGATCTAGCCAGTAATATTCCTGGCTGGGGTCTAGTCAGTAATATTGCTGTCTGGGATCTAGCCAGTAATATTCCTGGCTGGGATCTAGCCAGTAATATTCCTGGCTGGGATCTAGCCAGTAATATTGCTGGCTGGGATCTAGCCAGTGATATTCCAGGCTGGGATCTAGCCAATAATATTGCTGGCTCGGATCTAGCCAGTAATATTCCTGGCTGGAATCTAGCCAGTAATATTGCTGTCAGGGATCTAGCCAGTAATATTCCTGGCTGGGATCTAGCCAGTAATATTCCTGGCTGGGATCTAGCCAGTAATATTGCTGTCTGGGATCTAGCCAGTAATATTCCTGGCTGGGATCTAGCCAGTAATATTGATAGCTGGGATCTAGCAAGTAATATTCCTGGCTGGGATCTAGCCAGTAATATTGCTGGCTGGGATCTAGCCAGTGATATTCCTGGCTGGGATCTAG
The DNA here is from genome assembly GCA_951804985.1 of Dryomyza anilis. Lineage (NCBI taxonomy): Eukaryota > Metazoa > Arthropoda > Insecta > Diptera > Dryomyzidae > Dryomyza > Dryomyza anilis. The sequence goes on along the minus strand of OX638130.1, from coordinate 97,310,222 downwards.
CCAGTAATATTCCTGGCTGGGATCTAGCCAGTAATATTCCTGGCTCGGGATCTAGCCAGTAATATTGCTGGCTGGGATCTAGCCAGTGATATTCCTGGCTGGGATCTAGCTAGTAATATTCCTGGCTCGGATCTAGCCAGTAATATTCCTGGCTGGGGTCTAGCCAGTAATATTCCTGGCTGGGGTCTAGCCAGTAATATTGCTGTCTGGGATCTAGCCAGTAATATTCCTGGCTGGGATCTAGCCAGTAATATTCCTGGCTGGGATCTAGCCAGTAATATTGCTGGCTGGGATCTAGCCAGTGATATTCCAGGCTGGGATCTAGCCAATAATATTGCTGGCTCGGATCTAGCCAGTAATATTCCTGGCTGGAATCTAGCCAGTAATATTGCTGTCAGGGATCTAGCCAGTAATATTCCTGGCTGGGATCTAGCCAGTAATATTCCTGGCTGGGATCTAGCCAGTAATATTGCTGTCTGGGATCTAGCCAGAAATATTCCTGGCTGGGATCTAGCCAGTAATATTGCTGGCTGGGATCTAGCCAGTTATATTGATAGCTGGGATCTAGCCAGTAATATTCCTGGCTGGGATCTAGCCAGTAATATTGCTGACTGGGATCTAGCCAGTAATATTCCTGGCTCGGATCTAGCCAGTAATATTCCTGGCTGGGGTCTAGCCAGTAATATTCCTGGCTGGGATCTAGCCAGTAATATTGCTGGCTGGGATCTAGCCAGTGATATTCCTGGCTGGGATCTAGCTAGTAATATTCCTGGCTGGGATCTAGCCAGTAATATTGCTGGCTGGGATCTAGCCAGTAATATTCCTGGCTCGGATCTAGCCAGTAATATTCCTGGCTGGGATCTAGCCAGTAATATTGCTGGCTGGGATCTAGCCAGTAATATTGCTGGCTGGGATCTAGCCAGTAATATTCCTGGCTCGGATCTAGCCAGTAATATTCCTGGCTGGGGTCTAGCCAGTAATATTGCTGGCTGGGATCTAGCCAGTGATATTCCAGGCTGTGATCTAGCCAATAATATTGCTGGCTCGGATCTAGCCAGTAATATTCCTGGCTGGAATCTAGCCAGTAATATTGCTGTCAGGGATCTAGCCAGTAATATTCCTGGCTGGGATCTAGCCAGTAATATTGCTGGCTGGGATCAAGCCAGTAATATTGCTGGCTGGGATCTAGCCAGTAATATTCCTGGCTGGGATCTAGCCAGTAATATTCCTGGCTGGGATCTAGCCAGTAATATTCCTGGCTGGGATCTAGCCAGTAATATTCCTGGCTCGGGATCTAGCCAGTAATATTGCTGGCTGGGATCTAGCCAGTGATATTCCTGGCTGGGATCTAGCTAGTAATATTCCTGGCTCGGATCTAGCCAGTAATATTCCTGGCTGGGGTCTAGTCAGTAATATTCCTGGCTGGGATCTAGCCAGTAATATTCCTGGCTCGAATCTAGCCAGTAATATTCCTGGCTGGGGTCTAGCCAGTAATATTCCTGGCTGGGGTCTAGCCAGTAATATTGCTGTCTGGGATCTAGCCAGTAATATTCCTGGCTGGGATCTAGCCAGTAATATTCCTGGCTGGGATCTAGCCAGTAATATTGCTGGCTGGGATCTAGCCAGTGATATTCCAGGCTGGGATCTAGCCAATAATATTGCTGGCTCGGATCTAGCCAGTAATATTCCTGGCTGGAATCTAGCCAGTAATATTGCTGTCAGGGATCTAGCCAGTAATATTCCTGGCTGGGATCTAGCCAGTAATATTCCTGGCAGGGATCTAGCCAGTAATATTGCTGTCTGGGATCTAGCCAGTAATATTCCTGGCTGGGATCTAGCCAGTAATATTGCTGGCTGGGATCTAGCCAGTTATATTGATAGCTGGGATCTAGCCAGTAATATTCCTGGCTGGGATCTAGCCAGTAATATTGCTGACTGGGATCTAGCCAGTAATATTCCTGGCTCGGATCTAGCCAGTAATATTCCTGGCTGGGATCTAGCCAGTAATATTGCTGGCTGGGATCTAGCCAGTAATATTCCTGGCTCGGATCTAGCCAGTAATATTCCTGGCTGGGGTCTAGCCAGTAATATTCCTGGCTGGGATTTAGCCAGTAATATTCCTGGCTGGGATCTAGCCAGTAATATTCCTGGCTGGGATCTAGCCAGTAATATTGCTGGCTGGGATCTAGCCAGTAATATTGCTGGCTGGGATCTAGCCAGTAATATTCCTGGCTGGGATCTAGCCAGTAATATTCCTGGCTGGGATCTAGCCAGTAATATTGCTGGCTGGGATCTAGCCAGTAATATTGCTGGCTGGGATCTAGCCAGTGATATTCCAGGCTGGGATCTAGCCAATAATATTGCTGGCTCGGATCTAGCCAGTAATATTCCTGGCTGGAATCTAGCCAGTAATATTGCTGTCAGGGATCTAGCCAGTAATATTCCTGGCTGGGATCTAGCCAGTAATATTCCTGGCAGGGATCTAGCCAGTAATATTGCTGTCTGGGATCTAGCCAGTAATATTCCTGGCTGGGGTCTAGCCAGTAATATTGCTGTCTGGGATCTAGCCAGTAATATTGCTGGCTGGGATCTAGCCAGTAATATTCCTGGCTGGGATCTAGCCAGTAATATTCCTGGCTGGGATCTAGCCAGTAATATTGCTGGCTGGGATCTAGCCAGTAATATTCCTGGCTCGGATCTAGCCAGTAATATTCCTGGCTCGGATCTAGCCAGTAATATTCCTGGCTGGGATCTAGCCAGTAATATTGCTGGCTGGGATCTAGCCAGTAATATTCCTGGCTCGGATCTAGCCAGTAATATTCCTGGCTGGGGTCTAGCCAGTAATATTCCTGGCTGGGATTTAGCCAGTAATATTCCTGGCTGGGATCTAGCCAGTAATATTGCTGGCTGGGATCTAGCCAGTAATATTCCTGGCTGGGATCTAGCCAGTAATATTCCTGGCTGGGATCTAGCCAGTAATATTGCTGGCTGGGATCTAGCCAGTAATATTCCTGGCTGGGGTCTAGCCAGTAATATTGCTGTCTGGGATCTAGCCAGTAATATTCCTGGCTGGGATCTAGCCAGTAATATTCCTGGCTGGGATCTAGCCAGTAATATTGCTGGCTGGGATCTAGCCAGTGATATTCCAGGCTGGGATCTAGCCAATAATATTGCTGGCTCGGATCTAGCCAGTAATATTCCTGGCTGGAATCTAGCCAGTAATATTGCTGTCAGGGATCTAGCCAGTAATATTCCTGGCTGGGATCTAGCCAGTAATATTCCTGGCTGGGATCTAGCCAGTAATATTGCTGTCTGGGATCTAGCCAGTAATATTCCTGGCTGGGATCTAGCCAGTAATATTGCTGGCTGGGATCTAGCCAGTTATATTGATAGCTGGGATCTAGCCAGTAATATTCCTGGCTGGGATCTAGCCAGTAATATTGCTGGCTGGGATCTAGCCAGTGATATTCCAGGCTGGGATCTAGCCAATAATATTGCTGGCTCGGATCTAGCCAGTAATATTCCTGGCTGGAATCTAGCCAGTAATATTGCTGTCAGGGATCTAGCCAGTAATATTCCTGGCTGGGATCTAGCCAGTAATATTCCTGGCTGGGATCTAGCCAGTAATATTGCTGTCTGGGATCTAGCCAGTAATATTCCTGGCTGGGATCTAGCCAGTAATATTGCTGGCTGGGATCTAGCCAGTGATATTCCTGGCGGGGATCTAGACAGTAATATTGCTGGCTGGGATCTAGCCAGTGATATTCCTGGCTGGGATCTATCCAGTAATATTCCTGGCTGGGAAGTAGGCAGTAATATTGCTGGCTGGGATCTAGCCAGTAATATTGCTGACTGGGATCTATCCAGTAAATATTCCTGGCTGGGATCTAGCCAGTAATATTCCTGGCTGGGATCTAGCCAGTAATATTGCTGGCTGGGATCTAGCCAGTAATATTCCTGGCTGGGATCTAGCCAGTAATATTCCTGGCTGGGATCTAGCCAGTAATATTGCTGTCTGGGATCTAGCCAGTAATATTCCTGGCTGGGATCAAGCCAGTAATATTGATAGCTGGGATCTAGCAAGTAATATTCCTGGCTGGGATCTAGCCAGTAATATTGCTGGCTGGGATCTAGCCAGTGATATTCCAGGCTGGGATCTAGCCAATAATATTGCTGGCTCGGATCTAGCCAGTAATATTCCTGGCTGGAATCTAGCCAGTAATATTGCTGTCAGGGATCTAGCCAGTAATATTCCTGGCTTGGATCTAGCCAGTAATATTGCTGGCTGGGATCAAGCCAGTAATATTGCTGGCTGGGATCTAGCCAGTAATATTCCTGGCTGGGATCTAGCCAGTAATATTCCTGGCTGGGATCTAGCCAGTAATATTCCTGGCTGGGATCTAGCCAGTAATATTCCTGGCTCGGGATCTAGCCAGTAATATTGCTGGCTGGGATCTAGCCAGTGATATTCCTGGCTGGGATCTAGCTAGTAATATTCCTGGCTCGGATCTAGCCAGTAATATTCCTGGCTGGGGTCTAGTCAGTAATATTCCTGGCTGGGATCTAGCCAGTAATATTCCTGGCTCGAATCTAGCCAGTAATATTCCTGGCTGGGGTCTAGCCAGTAATATTCCTGGCTGGGGTCTAGCCAGTAATATTGCTGTCTGGGATCTAGCCAGTAATATTCCTGGCTGGGATCTAGCCAGTAATATTCCTGGCTGGGATCTAGCCAGTAATATTGCTGGCTGGGATCTAGCCAGTGATATTCCAGGCTGGGATCTAGCCAATAATATTGCTGGCTCGGATCTAGCCAGTAATATTCCTGGCTGGAATCTAGCCAGTAATATTGCTGTCAGGGATCTAGCCAGTAATATTCCTGGCTGGGATCTAGCCAGTAATATTCCTGGCTGGGATCTAGCCAGTAATATTGCTGTCTGGGATCTAGCCAGTAATATTCCTGGCTGGGATCTAGCCAGTAATATTGCTGGCTGGGATCTAGCCAGTTATATTGATAGCTGGGATCTAGCCAGTAATATTCCTGGCTGGGATCTAGCCAGTAATATTGCTGACTGGGATCTAGCCAGTAATATTCCTGGCTCGGATCTAGCCAGTAATATTCCTGGCTGGGGTCTAGCCAGTAATATTCCTGGCTGGGATCTAGCCAGTAATATTGCTGGCTGGGATCTAGCCAGTAATATTCCTGGCTGGGATCTAGCCAGTAATATTCCTGGCTGGGATCTAGCCAGTAATATTGCTGGCTGGGATCTAGCCAGTAATATTCCTGGCTCGGATCTAGCCAGTAATATTCCTGGCTCGGATCTAGCCAGTAATATTCCTGGCTGGGATCTAGCCAGTAATATTGCTGGCTGGGATCTAGCCAGTAATATTCCTGGCTCGGATCTAGCCAGTAATATTCCTGGCTGGGGTCTAGCCAGTAATATTCCTGGCTGAGATTTAGCCAGTAATATTCCTGGCTGGGATCTAGCCAGTAATATTGCTGGCTGGGATCTAGCCAGTAATATTCCTGGCTGGGATCTAGCCAGTAATATTCCTGGCTGGGATCTAGCCAGTAATATTGCTGGCTGGGATCTAGCCAGTAATATTCCTGGCTGGGGTCTAGCCAGTAATATTGCTGTCTGGGATCTAGCCAGTAATATTCCTGGCTGGGATCTAGCCAGTAATATTCCTGGCTGGGATCTAGCCAGTAATATTGCTGGCTGGGATCTAGCCAGTGATATTCCAGGCTGGGATCTAGCCAATAATATTGCTGGCTCGGATCTAGCCAGTAATATTCCTGGCTGGAATCTAGCCAGTAATATTGCTGTCAGGGATCTAGCCAGTAATATTCCTGGCTGGGATCTAGCCAGTAATATTCCTGGCTGGGATCTAGCCAGTAATATTGCTGTCTGGGATCTAGCCAGTAATATTCCTGGCTGGGATCTAGCCAGTAATATTGCTGGCTGGGATCTAGCCAGTTATATTGATAGCTGTGATCTAGCCAGTAATATTCCTGGCTGGGATCTAGCCAGTAATATTGCTGACTGGGATCTAGCCAGTAATATTCCTGGCTCGGATCTAGCCAGTAATATTCCTGGCTGGGGTCTAGCCAGTAATATTCCTGGCTGGGATCTAGCCAGTAATATTGCTGGCTGGGATCTAGCCAGTGATATTCCTGGCTGGGATCTAGCTAGTAATATTCCTGGCTGGGATCTAGCCAGTAATATTGCTGGCTGGGATCTAGCCAGTAATATTCCTGGCTCGGATCTAGCCAGTAATATTCCTGGCTGGGATCTAGCCAGTAATATTGCTGGCTGGGATCTAGCCAGTAATATTCCTGGCTCGGATCTAGCCAGTAATATTCCTGGCTGGGATCTAGCCAGTAATATTGCTGGCTGGGATCTAGCCAGTAATATTCCTGGCTCGGATCTAGCCAGTAATATTGCTGGCTGGGATCTAGCCAGTAATATTCCTGGCTGGGATCTAGCCAGTAATATTCCTGGCTGGGATCTAGCCAGTAATATAGCTGGCTGGGATCTAGCCAGTAATATTCCTGGCTGGGGTCTAGCCAGTAATATTGCTGTCTGGGATCTAGCCAGTAATATTCCTGGCTGGGATCTAGCCAGTAATATTCCTGGCTGGGATCTAGCCAGTAATATTGCTGGCTGGGATCTAGCCAGTGATATTCCAGGCTGGGATCTAGCCAATAATATTGCTGGCTCGGATCTAGCCAGTAATATTCCTGGCTGGAATCTAGCCAGTAATATTGCTGTCAGGGATCTAGCCAGTAATATTCCTGGCTGGGATCTAGCCAGTAATATTCCTGGCTGGGATCTAGCCAGTAATATTGCTGTCTGGGATCTAGCCAGTAATATTCCTGGCTGGGATCTAGCCAGTAATATTGCTGGCTGGGATCTAGCCAGTGATATTCCTGGCGGGGATCTAGACAGTAATATTGCTGGCTGGGATCTAGCCAGTGATATTCCTGGCTGGGATCTATCCAGTAATATTCCTGGCTGGGAAGTAGGCAGTAATATTGCTGGCTGGGATCTAGCCAGTAATATTGCTGACTGGGATCTATCCAGTAAATATTCCTGGCTGGGATCTAGCCAGTAATATTCCTGGCTCGGATCTAGTCAGTAATATTGCTGGCTGGGATCTAGCCAGTAATATTGCTGGCTGGGATCTAGCCAGTAATATTGCTGGCTGAGATCTAGCCAGAGATATTCCTGGCTGGGATCTAGCCAGTGATATTCCTGGCTGGGATCTAGCCAGTAATATTGCTGGCTGGGATCTTGCCAGTAATATTCCTGGCTGGGATCTACCCAGTAATATTCCTGGCTGGGATCTAACCAGTAATATTCCTGGCTGGGATCTAGACAGTAATATTGCTGGCTGGGATCTAGCCAGTGATATTCCTGGCTGGGATCTAGCCAGTAATATTGCTGGCTGGGATCTAGCCAGAGATATTCCTGGCTGGGATCTAGCCAGTGATATTCCTGGCTGGGATCTAGCCAGTGAGATTCCTAGCTGGGATCTATCCAGTAAATATTCCTGGCTGGGATCTAGCCAGTAATATTGCTGGCTGGGATCTAGCCAGTAATATTCCTGGCTGGGATCTATCCAGTAATATTGCTGACTGGGATCTATCCAGTAAATATTCCTGGCTGGGATCTAGCCAGTAATATTCCTGGCTCGGATCTAGTCAGTAATATTGCTGGCTGGGATCTAGCCAGTAATATTGCTGGCTGGGATCTAGCCAGTAATATTGCTGGCTGAGATCTAGCCAGAGATATTCCTGGCTGGGATCTAGCCAGTGATATTCCTGGCTGGGATCTAGCCAGTAATATTGCTGGCTGGGATCTTGCCAGTAATATTCCTGGCTGGGATCTACCCAGTAATATTCCTGGCTGGGATCTAACCAGTGATATTCCTGGCGGGGATCTAGACAGTAATATTGCTGGCTGGGATCTAGCCAGTGATATTCCTGGCTGGGATCTAGCCAGTAATATTGCTGGCTGGGATCTAGCCAGAGATATTCCTGGCTGGGATCTAGCCAGTGATATTCCTGGCTGGGATCTAGCCAGTGAGATTCCTAGCTGGGATCTATCCAGTAAATATTCCTGGCTGGGATCTAGCCAGTAATATTGCTGGCTGGGATCTAGCCAGTGATATTCCTGGCTGGGATTTAGCCAGTGATTTTCCTGGCTGGGATCTAGCCAGTAATATTCCTGGCTGGGATCTAGCCGGCAATATTCCTGGCTGGGATCTAGCCAGTAATATTGCTGGCTGGAATCTAGCCAGTAATATTCCTGGCTGGGATCCAGCCATTAATATTGCTGGCTGGAATCTAGCCAGTAATATTCCTGGCTGGGATCTAGCCAGTAATATTCCTGGCTGGGATCCAGCCAGTAATATTGCTGGCTGGGATCTTGCCAGTAATATTCCCGGCAGGGATATCTACCCAGTAATATTCCTGGCTGGGATCTAGCCAGTAATATTGCTGGCTGGGATCTAGCCAGTGATAATCCTGGCTGGGATCTAGCCAGTAGTATTGCTGGCTGGGATCTAGCCGGTAATATTGCTGGCTGGGATCTAGCCAGTAATATTCCTGGCTGGGATCTAGACAGTGATATTCCTGGCTGGGATCTAGCCAGTAATATTCCTGGCTGGGATCTAGCCAGTAATATTCCGGCTGGGATCTAGCCAGTAATATTGCTGGCTGGAATCTAGCCAGTAATATTCCTGGCTGGGAGCCAGGCAGTAATATTGCTGGCTGGAATCTAGCCAGTAATATTCCTGGCTGGGATCTAGCCAGTAATATTCCTGGCTGGCATCTAGCCAGTAATATTGCTGGCTGGGATCTAGCCAGTAATATGCCTGGCGGGGATCTAGCCAGTAATATTCCAGTAATATTGGGATCTAGCTGGTAATATTGATGGCTGGGATCTAGCCAGTGATATTCCTGGCTGGGATCTAGCCAGTGATATTCCTGGCTGGGATCTAGCCAGTAATATTCCTGGCTGGGATCTAGCCGGCAATATTCCTGGCTGGGATCTAGCCAGTAATATTGCTGGCTGGGATCTAGCCAGTGATAATCCTGGCTGGGATCCAGCCAGTAATATTGCTGGCTGGGATCTAGACAGTAATATTCCTGGCTGGGATTTATCCAGTAATATTTCTGGTTGGAATCTAGCCAGTAATATTGCTGGCTGGTATCTAGGCAGTAATATATCAGGCAGCTAGCCTGCAATAATGCTGACTGGGATCTAGCTAATAATAATATTGGCTGGGATCTAGCCAGTAATATTGCTGGCTGGGATCTAGCCAGTAATATTCCTGGATGGGATCTAGCCGGTAATAATGCTGGCTGGGTTATTGCTGGCTGGGTTATTGCTGGCTGGCATCTAGCCAGTAATATTCCTGGCTGGGATCTAGCCAGTAATATTCCTGGTTGGGATCTAGTCAGTTATATTCCTGGCTGGGATTTAGCCAGTAATATTCCTGGCTGTGATCTAGCCAGTAATATGCCTGGCTGGGATCCAGTCAGGATCTAACCAGTAATATTGCTGGCTGCGATCGAGTCAGTAATATTCCTGGCTGGGAAGTAGGCAGTAATATTGCTGGCAGGGATCTAGCCCGTAATATTGCTGGCTGGGTTATTGCTGGCTAGCATCTAGCCAGTAATATTGCTGGCTGGGATCTAACCAGTAATATTGCTGGCTGCGATCGAGTCAGTAATATTCCAGGCTGGCATTTAGCCTGCAATAATGCTGACTGGGATCTAGCTAGTAATAATTTCCCTGGCTCGGATCTAGCCAGTAAATATTCCTGACTGGAATATAGCTGGGATCTAGCCAGTGATATTCCTGGCTGGGATCTAGCCAGTAATATTCCTGGCTGAGATCTAGCCAGAGATATTCCTGGCTGGGATCTAGCCAGTGATATTCCTGGCTGGGATCTAGCCAGTAATATTGCTGGCTGGGATCTAGCCAGTGATATTCCTGATTGCGATCTAGCCAGTGATATTCCTGGCTGGGATCTAGCCATTAATATTCCTGGCTGGGATCTAGCCGGCAATATTCCTGGCTGGGATCTAGTCAGTTATATTCCTGGCTGGGATTTAGCCAGTAATATTCCTGGCTGTGATCTAGCCAGTAATATTCCTGGCTGGATCTAGCCAATAATATTGCTAGCTGGGATCTAGCCAGTAAATATTCCTGGCTGGTATCTAGCCAGTAATATGCCTGGCGGGGATCTAGCCAGTAATATTGCTGACAAGGATCTACCCAGTAATATTGCTGGCTGGGATCTATCCAGTAATATTCCTGGCTGGGAAGTAGGCAGTAATATTCCTGGTTGGGATCTAGCCAGTAATATTTCTGGCTGGGTTCTAGCCAGTAATATTCCTGGCTGGGATCTAGCCAGTAATATTCCTGGCTAGGATCTAGCCGGTAATATTCCTGGCTGGGCTCTAGCCAGTAATATTAAAGGCTGGGATCTAGCAAGTAATATTGCTGGCTGGGATCTAGCCAGTAATTTTCCTGGCTCGGATCTAGCCAGTAAATATTCCTGGCTGCGATCGAGTCAGTAATATTCTGCTGACTGGGATCTAGCTAGTAATAATTTCCCTGGCTCGGATCTAGCCAGTAAATATTCCTGGTTGGAATATAGCCAGTAATATTGCTGGCTGGGATCTAACCAGTAATATTGCTGGCTGCGATCGAGTCAGTAATATTCCTGGCTGGGAAGTAGGCAGTAATATTGCTGGCAGGGATCTAGCCCGTAATATTGCTGGCTGGGTTATTGCTGGCTAGCATCTAGCCAGTAATATTGCTGTCTGGGATCTAACCAGTAATATTGCTGGCTGCGATCGAGTCAGTAATATTCCAGGCTGGCATTTAGCCTGCAATAATGCTGACTGGGATCTAGCTAGTAATAATTTCCCTGGCTCGGATCTAGCCAGTAAATATTCCTGACTGGAATATAGCTGGGATCTAGCCAGTGATATTCCTGGCTGGGATCTAGCCAGTAATATTCCTGGCTGAGATCTAGCCAGAGATATTCCTGGCTGGGATCTAGCCAGTGATATTCCTGGCTGGGATCTAGCCAGTAATATTGCTGGCTGGGATCTAGCCAGTGATATTCCTGATTGCGATCTAGCCAGTGATATTCCTGGCTGGGATCTAGCCATTAATATTCCTGGCTGGGATCTAGCCGGCAATATTCCTGGCTGGGATCTAGCCAGTAATATTGCTGGCTGGAATCTAGCCAGTAATATTCCTGGCTGGGATCCAGCCAGTAATATTGCTGTCTGGAATCTAGCCAGTAATATTCCTGGCTGGGATCCAGCCAGTAATATTGCTGGCTGGGATCTTGCCAGTAATATTCCCGGCAGGGATATCTACCCAGTAATATTCCTGGCTGGGATCTAGCCAGTAATATTGCTGGCTGGGATCTAGCCAGTGATAATCCTGGCTGGGATCTAGCCAGTAGTATTGCTGGCTGGGATCTAGCCGGTAATATTGCTGACTGGGATCTAGCCAGTAATATTCCTGGCTGGGATCTAGCCAGTGATATTCCTGGCTGGGATCTAGCCAGTAATATTCCTGGCTGGGATCTCGCCGGCAATATTCCTGGCTGGGATCTAGCCAGTAATATTGCTGGCTGGAATCTAGCCAGTAATATTCCTGGCTGGGATCCAGGCAGTAATATTGCTGGCTGGAATCTAGCCAGTAATATTCCTGGCTGGGATCTAGCCAGTAATATTCCTGGCTGGGATCTAGCCAGTAATATTGCTGGCTGGGATTTAGCCAGTAATATTTCTGGTTGGAATCTAGCCAGTAATATTGCTGGCTGGGTTATTGCTGGCTGGCATCTAGCCAGTAATATTGCTGGCTGGTATCTAGGCAGTAATATATCAGGCAGCTAGCCTGCAATAATGCTGACTGGGATCTAGCTAATAATAATATTGGCTGGGATCTAGCCAGTAATATTGCTGGCTGGGATCTAGCCAGTAATATGCCTGGCGGGGATCTAGCCAGTAATATTCCAGTAATATTGGGATCTAGCTGGTAATATTGATGGCTGGGATCTAGCCAGTGATATTCCTGGCTGGGATCTAGCCAGTGATATTCCTGGCTGGGATCTAGCCAGTGATATTCCTGGCTGGGATCTAGCCAGTAATATTCCTGGCTGGGATCTAGCCGGCAATATTCCTGGCTGGGATCTAGCCAGTAGTATTGCTGGCTGGGATCTAGCCAGTGATAATCCTGGCTGGGATCCAGCCAGTAATATTGCTGGCTGGGATCTAGCCAGTAATTTTCCTGGCTGGGATCTAGCCAGTAGTATTGCTGGCTGGGATCTAGCCAGTAATATTCCTGGCTGGGATCTAGCCGGCAATATTCCTGGCTGGGATCTAGCCAGTGATATTCCTGGCTGGGATCTAGCCAGTGATATTCCTGGCTGGGATCTAGCCAGTGATATTCCTGGCTGGGATCTAGCCAGTAATATTCCTGGCTGGGATCTAGCCGGCAATATTCCTGGCTGGGATCTAGCCAGTAGTATTGCTGGCTGGGATCTAGCCAGTGATAATCCTGGCTGGGATCCAGCCAGTAATATTCCTGGCTGGGATTTATCCAGTAATATATCAGGCAGCTAGCCTGCAATAATGCTGACTGGGATCTAGCTAATAATAATATTGGCTGGGATCTAGCCAGTAATATTGCTGGCTGGGATCTAGCCAGTAATATTCCTGGATGGGATCTAGCCGGTAATATTGCTGGCTGGGTTATTGCTGGCTGGGTTATTGCTGGCTGGCATCTAGCCAGTAATATTCCTGGCTGGGATCTAGCCAGTAATATTCCTGGTTGGGATCTAGTCAGTAATATTCCTGGCTGGGATCCAGTCAGGATCTAACCAGTAATATTGCTGGCTGCGATCGAGTCAGTAATATTCCAGGCTGGCATTTAGCCTGCAATAATGCTGACTGGGATCTAGCTAGTAATAATTTCCCTGGCTCGGATGCAGCCATTAAATATTCCTGACTGGGATATAGCCAGTAATATTCCTGGCTGTGATCTAGCCAGTAATATTCCTGGCTGGATCTAGCCAATAATATTGCTAGCTGGGATCTAGCCAGTAAATATTCCTGGCTGGTATCTAGCCAGTAATATGCCTGGCGGGGATCTAGCCAGTAATATTGCTGACAAGGATCTAGACAGTAATATTCCTGGCTGGGATTTATCCAGTAATATATCAGGCAGCTAGCCTGCAATAATGCTGACTGGGATCTAGCTAATAATAATATTGGCTGGGATCTAGCCAGTAATATTGCTGGCTGGGATCTAGCCAGTAATATTCCTGGATGGGATCTAGCCGGTAATATTGCTGGCTGGGTTATTGCTGGCTGGGTTATTGCTGGCTGGGTTATTGCTGGCTGGGTTATTCCTGGCTGGGATCTAGCCAGTAATATTCCTGGTTGGGATCTAGTCAGTTATATTCCTGGCTGGGATTTAGCCAGTAATATTCCTGGCTGTGATCTAGCCAGTAATATTCCTGGCTGGGATCCAGTCAGGATCTAACCAGTAATATTGCTGGCTGCGATCGAGTCAGTAATATTCCAGGCTGGCATTTAGCCTGCAATAATGCTGACTGGGATATAGCCAGTAATATTCCTGGCTGTGATCTAGCCAGTAATATTCCTGGCTGGATCTAGCCAATAATATTGCTAGCTGAGATCTAGCCAGTAAATATTCCTGGCTGGTATCTAGCCAGTAATATGCCTGGCGGGGATCTAGCCAGTAATATTGCTGACAAGGATCTAGCCAGTAATATTGCTGGCTGGGATCTATCCAGTAATATTCCTGGCTGGGAAGTAGGCAGTAATATTCCTGGTTGGGATCTAGCCAGTAATATTTCTGGCTGGGTTCTAGCCAGTAATATTCCTGGCTGGGGTCTAGCCAGTAATATTCCTGGCTGGGATCTAGCCAGTAATATTCCTGGCTGGGATCTAGCCGGTAATATTGCTGGCTGCGATCTAGCCAGTAATATTCCTGGTTGGAATCTAGCCAGTAATATTCCTAGCTGAGTTCTAGCCAGTAATATTCCTGGCGGGGATCTAGCCAATAATATTGCTGGCTGGGATCTAGCCAGTAATATGCCTGGCTGGGATGTAGGCAGTAATATTGCTGGCTGGGATCTAGCCTGCAATAATGCTGACTGGGATCTAGCCAGTAATTTTCCTGGCTCGGATCTAGCCAGTAAATATTCCTGGCTGCGATCGAGTCAGTAATATTCCAGGCTGGCATTTAGCCTGCAATAATGCTGACTGGGATCTAGCTAGTAATAATTTCCCTGGCTCGGATCTAGCCAGTAAATATTCCTGACTGGGATATAGCCAGTAATGTTCCCGGCTGGGATCTAGCCAGTAATATTCCTGGTTGGGATCTAGTCAGTTATATTCCTGGCTGGGATTTAGCCAGTAATATTCCTGGCTGTGATCTAGCCAGTAATATTTCTGGCTGGGTTCTAGCCAGTAATATTCCTGGCTGGGATCTAGCCAGTAATATTCCTGGCTAGGATCTAGCCGGTAATATTCCTGGCTGGGCTCTAGCCAGTAATATTAAAGGCTGGGATCTAGCAAGTAATATTGCTGGCTGGGATCTAGCCAGTAATTTTCCTGGCTCGGATCTAGCCAGTAAATATTCCTGGCTGCGATCGAGTCAGTAATATTCTGCTGACTGGGATCTAGCTAGTAATAATTTCCCTGGCTCGGATCTAGCCAGTAAATATTCCTGACTGGAATATAGCCAGTAATATTCCTGGCTGGGATCTAGCCAGTAATATTCCTGGTTGGGATCTAGTCAGTTATATTCCTGGCTGGGATTTAGCCAGTAATATTCCTGGCTATGATCTAGCCAGTAATATTCCTGGCTGGATCTAGCCAATAATATTGCTAGCTGGGATCTAGCCAGTAAATATTCTTGGCTGGTATCTAGCCAGTAATATGCCTGGCGGGGATCTAGCCAGTAATATTGCTGACAAGGATCTAGCCAGTAATATTGCTGGCTGGGATCTATCCAGTAATATTCCTGGCTGGGAAGTAGGCAGTAATATTCCTGGCTGGGATCTAGCCAGTAATATTTCTGGCTGGGTTCTAGCCAGTAATATTCCTGGCTGGGATCTAGCCAGTAATATTCCTGGCTAGGATCTAGCCGGTAATATTCCTGGCTGGGCTCTAGCCAGTAATATTAAAGGCTGGGATCTAGCAAGTAATATTGCTGGCTGGGATCTAGCCAGTAATTTTCCTGGCTCGGATCTAGCCAGTAAATATTCCTGGCTGGGATCTAGCCAGTAATATTGCTGGCTGGGATCTAGCCAGTAATATTCCTGGCTCGGATGTAGCCAGTTAATATTCCTGACTGGGATCTAGCCAGCAATATTCCTGCTGGGGTCTAGCCAGTAATATTCCTGGCTGGCAGCTAGCCTGCAATAATGCTGACTGGGATCTAGCCAGTAATAATTTTCATGGCTCGGATCTAGCCAGTAAATATTCCTGGCTGGTATCTAGCCAGTAATATGCCTGGCGGGGATCTAGCCAGTAATATTGCTGACAGGGATCTAGCCAGTAATATTGCTGGCTGGGATCTATCCAGTAATATTCCTGGCTGGGAAGTAGGCAGTAATATTGCTGCCTGGGATCTAGCCAGTAAGCCAGTAGTATTGTTGGCTGGGATCTAGCCAGTAATATTCCTGGATGGGATCTAGCCAGTAATATTCCTGGCTGGGATCTAGCCAGTAATATTCCTGGCTCGGATCTAGCCAGTAATATTCCTGGCTGGGATCTAGCCAGTAATATTCCTGGCTGGGATCTAGCCAGTAATATTCCTGGCTGTGATCTAGTAATATTGCTGGCCGGATTCCTGGCTGGGATCTAGCCTATTGACTGGGATCTTTGTATTGCTGGCTGGGATCCAAAATATGACTGGCTAGTTGCTAGGCTGGGTATATCCCAGCTAGAAATATTATGCATAAATATTTCTAGTCAATTTTGCGGTATTATGGGTAATAAATAATAAATATCAAATTGATTTGACTTACCACAAAACGAGGAACAAACAGAACACCCGCCTCGTAGTTTGCAATGCGCAAACACGGCGATATATTCGCGTTCTTGTTGAATGAGCCCCATGCGGCCTTTGACAAGTTGGCTGATGTCAGCACGAACCAGTAGACAGAACGCTTGTCCACATCGTAGCGGGTGTAGGTCTTAATGTGCGGCATAGCCTGCGAGCGAAAGCGCAGCTTCGACTTCCACTGATGCAGATACGAACGTAGCCACGGCTGCTTGTCGTTGGTGTTCTTGCTGTAGGGCAGACAGCCGCCACCCAGCAGATCATCGTGGCTGCTTTTAACGTTGTTATAGCTGGGGTAAATCATGCGAAACGGAGGCAATTTGCGGACGCCCAGTGGCTGCGAATCTTTGCGCATGCTGTTGAGTATGTCCTGCTGTATCCAGGTCTGTACATTTGCACCAAGGCTGCCAATGCTCGAACTCTGACAGACAACAGGCACTTGTTCGTCGATGGCAGTGGCGTGCTTCGACAGCAGAGCGGCGAGGCGGGCATGACCCCAGCGGGCACCTTCGCGAAAACCGCCAGGCACGGAGCCAATAAAGAAGACGCTGTAAATGCAAAAAGATTAATTGTTGAATTAAATATAAACGAAATAATGTTATTACTTTAATAAATGAATATAAAATACTATAAAATATTGCTTTATTTGAATATTGAGACAATTAAACAGTTTTAGACTTACTTGACACTGCTAAAGTCCGATTTACGTATGCGCGCAATCCATGGCTGTAATTTTGAAATTTTATACTCGGCCAAATACGACATCAGATCATGTCGAAATCCTGTGGGGCTTTCGCCTGCACCCGTATCCGCATCCTCTGGCATGGCAGGCATTTGCGGACTGATCCAGATGCCTTGTGTGCGATTGTGCCAATCGTCTTCGTACAGATTTGCCGTCGAGATAACGACACGCATTGAACCATCTTTGTAGCCGAGCAGCATCATTTTGGTGTGAGACGTGGAAAAAGGTGTCGGCATATTCACCTTGATGGCGGTGACGGCAGGTTGATGTTGTGAGATGGTTTTAAGCTCAGGCGTCTCATCGCCGTAGAGCACAAGAAGCGGTGTGTTCCTTGAACAGGAAGAAATTACAGGTTTTGGTTTAATTGCTTTTTAAAGATGTTTGTCGTTCGCTGTTTAAATAGTAAATGTAATTTAGTTCTTTTGTAAATGCTACATTTTTAATTTAAAAATTCAACATTTGAATTAATTTTTTGTTTTTATCTAATTTCAGATTTAGCTGTGTTGGGATGTTTTCAACGATTGGAAACCTAAAACGATTGTAGAGGGGAGACTTTTTGGACAACCATTAAATTGATACGGCTTTTTATTGATCAAGATTAATCGTTTTTCTGTTCTAAAGGTCTTGTACATCAAATTATTATACAAAATGAGAAAATTTAAATAAAATTATGTTAACACAAATGTGGTCTAATTGTGCTGTAAGAATTAACGAGATATAACGATTATATGTATCACACAATTCCTTATAAAATTTAGTTTTTAATTTAAGTTGAAAAAATTTGAAATCAAATAGAGATTTTTCGATTTCAATTGAGAAAATCCAAATGAAATAAAGAATTTCCATTTAAAATTGGTAAAATTCTAAATGAAATTTAGATTTTCCATTTAAAATTGGGAAATTTTCAAAAGAAATTAGAATATTCCATCTGATATTGAGAAAATTCTAAATGAAATTGAGACTTTTCCATTTTAAATTGAAAAAATTCCAAATTAAATTAAGATGTTGTTACATTTAAAATTGGATAAATGAAATTGAAATTTTCCATTTGAAATTAAAAAAATTCCAAATTAAATTTAGATTTTTCATTTGAAAATGGGAAAATTCCAAATGAATTTTAGATTTTCCATTGAAAATTAAGAAAATTTTAAATGAAAATGAGATTTTCCATTTGAATGTGGAAAAATTCCAAATGAAATTTAGATTTTCCATTGAAAATTAAGAAAATTTTAAATGAAAATGAGATTTTCCATTTGAATGTGGAAAAATTCCAAATGAAAATGAAATTTCCCAATTGAAATTGTGAAAATTCCAAATGAAATAAAGATTTTCCATTTTCAAATAAAAATGGAAAACAAAGAAATTTAATATTTTTCATTGGAAATTAATATTTTTATTATATTACGCCGATGGTATATAAAACGTTTGATGACTTGGTACCCAAATGGAAAACGTTACAGTTTCGGAACCCTTATACTTTTTTTAGGTTGAAACCGGTACCGGAATTTGCAATTATATAAAATTTTGGAATCAGAACAGATATCACAAACGGATTTAGTCACTGATTTAATTTTAATTTTCTCAATTTCAAATGAAAAAAATCTCGATTTCATTTGGAATTTTCTCAATTTCAGTTGCAAGTCTAAAACAAGAGCAATTCAGAAAATTCCATATAAAATTTAGAATTTCCATTTGAAATTGGGAAAGTGCCACTGTTCCGTCCAAGAGCATTGTAAAGAAATATATAATAGGGAAATTCATGCCATATGTATTGTACATTGTATGTTGGTGCTTTTATTTATGGGTACATTTGGATCAATCCTTTTTTTAATATGTCATATCTAATAATAAAAAAACAATAACCATTACTCCGCCTCATGATCTTCGGTAAGTATAACATATTTGAATAGTCAATACTTTTAACATATGCAATCCACGTATTTCGATAGAACTATTTGACACTTTTTTTGCAATATCATATACGAGGAAAAATATGAAATGTTATTTAAAAAAAAAACAAAACTTACATGATGCCCGCGAAATAATAGTGCCCCAGCAGCCAGCCTATATCGACCATAAAGTTAATCTGTACGCTTGTCTCGATTTCGCCTAAGCTTTCATCCAAAATTTCTAAAAGATATAACAAAAACTTAAAAATAAATAAAAAATATATATAAAACAATTATTTTTCAATTACCCTGAAGCGTCACAGACAGTGGCTCCTGATGAGTCGGCTTGCAATCGGTGATAGCAGTCAAGAACATATTGTATGGCGCTGCTTTTTCCAATTTTTTGGCCATTTGTCCCTTGGGCAGCACCACTGGAATATAGTCCTTAATATCACGTGTGATTTTAGGCTTTTTACTGAGATTTGAGCTATCACTTGATTTTGTTGCTGCAGCAGTGGTCGCAGCACCTGCCGAACGCGCTGCTGCAGATGTGCTGGCTTCTGGCGAATTGCGTTTCGAGCTGGAAGCAGATTTACTCACAGCAACTGTTGCTGTACCGGCAGCCTTTGTTTCTTCGACAACAGGCTTTGCATTGTCCACTACCTGTTGCTGCAATTAAAAAAAAAAAACAAATCAGCTTCAAACTATGCAAAATAAATGCAATTAAAACCCACCCTACTGCCTAGGCGATATCCACCGGAGGCATCTTTAGTGGGTGTTGTCTCAGCAGCGCTATGTTTCTTCTGCTGTTTGTTATCCTTCGGAAATAGCATCTCTAGCAATTGTAACTGTTGTTGAATCACCTCGGCGGACATGGAAAACTCATCTGGTATTACATATTCACTTGTTGTAGGGTCCAGCCCATTGGCATATATCTGATCCACTACAGGTGGTGTGTGTTTCTTTGTTTTAAGTAATTCAGTTTATTTTAAAATTTTAAATCAATTCTTACAGTGTGGATGCGAATATTCCTTAAAGTGTATCGGATTCTTTCTGTAGCACTGCTCGCCATATTGACATATTTTAAGACCTAAAATAATGAAATGCACATATTTTCCATCAAAATTTAACTTAAAAATATATTTATGTTTGCATGTTACCAGTAGCCATTTGTTTTTATTTTTCGTTTATTAATTTTGAATGCTGAATAAAGTTATGCCAAAAATGCGTCTCAACAAAAAATAACTCAAAAAAGAACTGAACTTTGCAAAAATAATGCGTGGAGCATTGCCAGACCCAAATTTAAATGTGCACAGGTACAGCAGGGTTGCCAGGGTATTTGGGAAAAACAGTGTTGCTTTTCTTTTACATTAAGATAGGTAAATTTTTCATTTTAATTGCATTTTCAATTAAACGCCAGTCCACTTCGAATTTCGAAAATATCTAATCTAAAATAATAGTAATAATAAATAAAAATATTTGTCCAAATAAATATTACGCTTCCCGCAAGCAAGCCTCAATATGTTAAAATTTGAATTTCTTAGAAAACTTTTCTATTTCCACTCTTTCCAAAATAATCCAGATGTTTTTATTATATGGAAATATGAAACAGATCAGTCAAACGGCCGATCTGCATTAAGGGTATGTGCGAGTTCGACTAAATTTCGGACTAAACTAAATTGTACGTGTTTTAATTCGATCGCCATTCGGTAACCGTAAATTGTTAAAGTCCCGAATAAATCGATTATCATATGTCTGATCGTTGTCTTACAATTTAGTTTGCTCGAAAATTTGCTAAATTAAAAAGTAAACGCAGCATTACCGAAAAAATGTAGTTTTGTCAGCAATTTAGTCGAACTCGCACACACCCTATTCCTATAATTCTACAGCATTCTATCTTCTCTCTCCCACGGACGAAGATGAGGAAAAACCTCTTTTTAAAATTTTATTTAGGAAAAAATCATCTTCAAGTGAGAAATATTTATTAAGTAATTTATTTGGGGCATTACAATACAATATTGTATTTTCGCGCTGTAGAGGATTGAATTTTCGAATATATTCTTTTGAGGAATTTGGAAAAGTATATCAAATACCAAAAAAAAAAAATAGAGTTCAGTACGAATTCATGTTATTCAAGTTATTTAAATAATAACCAGTTAGATTACATGGGAAATTTTAAATTTGGTGTTATTATGATAGTTAGAATTATCGGTCTAAGCTGACTATAAATACCCTACACATATGTGTGGTTAACATTCAAAGTGGTATATCTGTCATCAGGATATACGAATCCCGAAAATAACTACAAACTTTCAATCGCTGAAGAATTTCCATTCATTTGATACCCATATTTACAAATGGGTAGGTGTACCGAATTTCGATATTTTTTTTTTGGGAACCACAAGTCGTATCGGCGGAAAACATTATTTTTATGTATTTGAGCATGACTTCAATTTGACCAAAAAAAGTTTATCTTAGCACGTATACAGTAAAATTGAACTGTAGATTTAAATTTAGTATGAGGTATTTGAATATAAATGGTCAGATCACAGGTCACAATGGACCGATCTGCCAATTTTTTCTCACATACAGCGGTATATAAGTAATCTAAATTATGAGTTTCATATATCTAACTCTTCAATTGTTTAAGTAGTATGGATTTCAACAGATAGACAGGCAGACAGACAGAAGGACATCGCTAAATCGACTCAGGAGGTCATGCTGATCAAGAATATATATACTTTTCCATAACGGAGATGCTTCCTTCTGGGTGTACAAACGGCGTACCAAACTGAATATACCCTTTCATTCTTAGTTTAGGGTATAAAAAGGAAACTCCATAGGGAATATTTGAAATTGATATCAACAACATAAACATTTGAAGAGTTGCGATTTTCCAAATTGTTCCCACTATACCCAAATCCCCCTACTAAAATGTTTTATAAAAACAATTTAAAGCCGAACATTTTTAAGCAAATTTAAGAAATTATTTTGGGTTAATGAAAAAATAATTTTATTTATCATTCGTTTGATTTTGACATTTAAAGCGAATTCAATTTAGGTGAAGAGAAATATGAATGTTTTTTACGAATTTATAATAATTATTGTATACAAACGAATTTATGGGCCCTGTTCAGAAAATGTGAAATTTATAACTGCAGCCCTGTGTCGTGTACAAACAATATTTCAATCACTACTTGATTTTTTAGTTTTTTACCGTTTCAACTCATATATCGTTGTTGTAGTACGAAAAGTCACCAAATACATTTTCAGAATGCCAAATATTCATTTACAAAAAACTTTATAAATCTGTCAATTTTTAATTGATGATCTCACTTTTTTTACCACATGATAAAAAAATGTAAATCTTTTAGTTGATTTTTCAATTTTAAAAATCCATCAATAACTTTTTTTTAATCCACAAACTCGAAAATTAAGTTTTTCAGAAAAATGTATTTATTCTACAACGACGATATAATATTTGTATTAATATTTTGAATAAATGCTTTGTTAAAAATGAGCATGAAAGCGTATGAGAACTCGGGACTTGTAACCCGGAAATCGCTGCCAGATTGCAGCAACAATATAGGGGTTGTCATAACTTCAGTAAGAGCCACCCAAATTCCATAGGTTTATTTCAAAATATTATCCGATGTATTCTCAATAGAATACAAACAAAACATCAGACAGAATATTCGAATTGCTAAAAAGTCTAAAGGAGATAAAAAAAACACTTAAATTAAATTTTGTCGTAATAACTCAAAATTTTAGGCATCATTAAAAAACTGCGTAAGAAATCATACAGATCATAACAAAGATCGCAAATAATTTTTTGGATATTTGATAATTTATAAATAAAAATAAAAGTTTCAACTTTGTATAACATTTTTATGCATAACTTAAGAACAAGCCCAAATACCAATTTGAAATTTTTACCATGTGTAGGCAAAATTATACGCATCAATAAATAATAATATTTTTAAAATTTAAAAAGTGGGAGACTTTCCCGTTTAAGTTTTATTATGATGTCAATAGTTTTTTCTGTGCATTTTTCATAATAAAGTATTCATATCTCTGAAACTATGGTAGTTCTGAAATTTATATTTTGTGTGCTTTCTTAATTTGAAGTTGTATCTATGCTACAAAATTTCAATTGAAAATTCTTATATATATTTTTTTGTATTAACAATTTAAAACAAATATCAAAATTCTTACCAAAAAAAATCAAATTTTTAATATATGATTTGTAGAATATCTGATTATTTAGAACACTTTACAATAACAAAATAACAATAGCAATAATATTTTTATATATCTTTTTTTTTATTTTATTTATCCTATTTCTATAAAATCAAAAATTGCATGACCCATAATTACAGAATTAATAAAAACTGTTGCTTAAAAATTAAACCCGACTCTGAGTGGCAGTTTTTGTTGTTGTTGTTGTTTGTGAATAAATTTAACAAAAAGCCGAATATTATTTTAAGCCATGTTCACATTTGTCATGGGCCAAAGTATACAAGAATATTTTCCCATATATGAAAAACTAAAAAAAAGAAAACTTAAGACTTGTACATGCCGACGGCCAGCAGCAGATTGCGACGCGTAAAATGCAACGTCAAGAATGGTGTAGACTTAGTTGGAAACGAGCGCAGCAAATATGTCTCACTATCGTTTATGTCGGGATTATGCGATGAATTGGAACTCTGCGCCAAATAATCTTCGCACAATTTGGAAAAGTCCCACAGCGTTAGGGAACAATCGAGGCCACCAACGGCTAAAATGTTGCCATCACGACTGAAAGACATGGTATGTATGGTGCCGGTATGACGCAGCAATGATGCAATCAGTTGACCATTTGACAAATCCCACACAAGCACTGTGTGGTCTGAAGAACCCGACGACAAATAACGACCACAAATGGAAAATGCCAAAGAGTAAATGGGGCCCTTGTGTCCAGTCATAAGACGCACCAACTGGCCTGTTAGTACATCCCACAGACGCACTGTACGATCGCTTGAGCCGCTTGCAATATAATTGGAATTTGGATGAAACTGCACGCAGTCCACATCAGACAAATGTCCGGAAAATACGCGCAACGGTTGATTCGAATCGGTGGACCACAGACGCGCTGTTTTGTCGTAGGAACTGGTGGCAAAATAATAGCCATGCGGAGAGAAACGTACATCCCACACGGGAAATAAATGTCCCTTGTAGACAACAATACAAGTCCAGGTGTGCAAAGACCACAAACGTATTGTGGTATCTTCCGAACAGGAAAGCAGTAAATTCTTCTCAGGCGCAAAGGAACAACGAAAAACAGGACCGCTGTGCCCATAGAAAATACGCGCCGGTTCACCAGTGCGATCGTCCATCATACGCACGAGTACATCCTCTGCATCTTTGTCAATATCCTTTAAATGTTCGGCATTTTTCATTTCGCGCAGCTTAGCCAACGTTAATGACCATACTTTGATGCTAGAGTCTGTAAAACCAACGGCCATCATTGAAGAGTCTTCGGAAATTTCGGCGCAAGTGACGCTATTATGCGAATTGAGTATTGTATAGAAACAAACAGAGGGCAGTGAGTCTTTGTTGAGCGGCACGCGTTTTGTAGACTCGCGCAAAGCTTTCAACTTCTCCCATTTGTCGGCATCTTTCAGTTCAGGCAGTGGTATGCGATCAATTGGTGGCGCATTCGGATCGGACTTTGATTTCTTCGAGAAAAGCGGATCCTTTTTGGGTTTTTTCTTTTTTGGTTTGTCCGGCGCATCCGGGTCATTGTCATCCTCCTCCTCGACTGCAGCTGGTGCTGGCGTCGTCAACGATTGAAAGTCGACCTCTTTAAGCAGTCCATAATAGACACGTATTTTGTTGTCATTGCGTTTAGCTTCGCCCACAGAAGAGCCAGCTGTAGCCTCACACTGCAGCTTGCTGCGCGCTGTACCCTCGTATGTATCAAAGTGCAAATACTTGGCGACAATATCCGCCAAGGCCTCTTGCTTCCTATCTTGTATGTGACGCTTAAACAGCGAGTGCGAATCACGGGACATACGTATGATGAATTTATCCGTTTCCATGGCCTCACGAAAATCATTGTTATCCATGTCCGATCGCTTGGTAATCAGCAGTAGATTCTGCAGATTTTCGCGATAATAATGATCAAGACCTGGTCCAAATTTTTCAATTTGTTTGCGTGCTTTCTCATGAAAGCCACTGTGCACCAATTTAAAGTATATTTGCACAAGTATAGGATAAAGTACCAACGATAACTCATGCTTATAAATGTCAAGCGATTCATCAACGAAATTGCGTAGCTCTCCATAGGCAGCCTCATAAATTTCCGGATCATTGCCCGTGGCTGACACAGTTGCAGTCGTTGTGCCGTGCGTTGTGTCGTTGCCATCGCCCAGTGCAGAGGTGAGCAGAGAATTTATTTCTCTGTCGTTTACCTCTTCGAGTTCATCCGATTTAATGTTGGCCTCCTGGCAGAGCAGCTCCTCTGTTTGCTTGAGATTGTATTTTTTAATAAGTTTCAGCAGCGCCAATAGATCACGTTTGTCGGGTATATTGGGCGCCACATTTGTACTGTGCCCATCAACCATGATGTTGTTCATTTTATTTTCCTTGTAATTGTTCAAATTAATTTACAATATTTGTTTATTTATCGCGAGCAAAGAAGCAAACATCAAACAACATTTATATTTTCACAAAAAGGTAAAATTAGTGCTGGATTATTTTGGGGTACCAAAAATTTTATATTCGATATTAATCATTTTATTCGTATATCGATAACGAAAATTTTTTTTAACATAACCTTACACAGAAAAAAATATTCTACGTATATAAAACAATTGATATTAATATCAAACAAAATCGTATTTCAATTAAAAATATGAATGTATTTACTAATTAATTAATAGTATTTACAATTTTTTTTAATTAAAATATTAATAGGAAAAAATTTAATTTTATTTGTTACTTTTGATTTATTCATTTTGCAACATTGTTTTTTTCTTCTGGATTTCATTTTGTTTTTTTGTTTGTGCGTCTCGTGCGTCGTTCAGTTTCTTCTAACATTATTTTATTCTACGTTGCTATTTTAAAACAGGATATTGCATTATTTAGTGTATGTTATGTTATTAAAATGTCTCAATTTATTTTTGCTGTCAAGAATTTGAACAAACAGCTTATGATGTTCATTTTGTTGCATTTTGAATGATTAAAAAGCGAATATCAAATTTTATGTTTGACTCAATTAATTGGCCCACCTGTAGAAGTTGTGAAAACTGACTCCGATAAAACATTCGTAGAGTTGAAAGAATTTTACAAAGCATATCAAAAAGTATAAATACTTATTAAATATTTATTTTATGCTATATATTGAATTAAATTATTTTTATTTTCATATGTTTCTATTGGACAAATATTTTATTTAATTTAACAAAATATTTAATTGATTCAATTTCTATCGAATGAAATTTTTAAGTGATGTTACTAATTAATTAATTAATGATTTAAAAATTCCCAATAAAAAATTTAATATATATAACAACTTTAGTATCAATATTACAAAAAGATTAATTAAAGTTTCTCCAATTAACATATTCTCATTATTACGAATATGGAATTCAACGATACTAAAAGTTACAAAAAATTTAATTTAATTACAAAAAAATTAATTAAAGTTTCTCCAATTAACATATTCTCATTATTACGAATATGGAATTCAACGCTACTAAAAGTTACATCGGCTGAGTTTCAATTAAAAATTAAATGGATTGATTAACATTTCAGTTATATTTACACATTTTTTTTCTCTGTGTATATGAGAATGTTTCGTTCGAGTATTTTCTGTGATAGAATGTTACGTTAGACAAATTTAAAAAAAAGATATTTGAAAATCGAATTTAAATGATTTTAAATTAATTTTTGTGTTCAAAATCCATACTAAACCAATTTATTCATTGACAAAAATGTTGGAATGAACGATATAAATAAAGAATTAATAAATTTAGTTATTTTTTCTTTGCAAACAAAGGTGGTGGTAATTTTTTTCCCTTTAGTTGGTAGACGGTGCACAAACCGTATTTGTTATAAAAGTTAAACTTAGCAGAAACCCGAAATCGAGTCTATTATTCAAATTGTTTTAAAAAATCGAGTTTTTATTATATACAAGTACTCACAATTTTGCATACTCTATCATTTTGGTTCTTGACTCGGCTAACTCATATTACGTTTTACTATCATATGGCAACGCCAACATTTGACATTTGAAAGTGCATATCTGAAAATATTTTTGTTTGAAGACGCAAAAAATGCATTGAAAATAATGCTATTTTATTGTTTTTGTTTTAATTGACGCAAGAAATAAAGTGGAATACAAGAAATAAGATATTAATTCCATGTAAGTAAAGCGGTTGCTGCAAGATAAAAAAGGAATAAATTGGTCGCGGCTTTATACGACTTCACTATTAAGACGAGGAAAAGAAAATGTAAATTACTACAGATAAAAAGTGTCATTGTGATTACTCATTACTTAAGAATTTTAGAAGCGATATGAAGTAAAAATACTTTTTTTTTCTAAAGTCGTCTTGCGGTTAAAGGAAAACAAAACAAAAGCAGTCGGGGAGTGGCACAGGAAATTATCAAAAAAGTGGAAAAACATAGACTTGAAATTAAAAAAGAAAACGTCACCAAAAATATGTTGGTTATTGGCTACAATAAAAATCATTGTTGCTTATTTATTTTTATTTTCTTCTATTTACACAGCACAAGTTAATCATAACAAAAAAAAAAAATCAGACTGAAGATACGACTGAGATTTGACTGAAGGAAAACCAACAAAAATTCAACGAGAATTTCACAAAGATGCCAATTCTATACAGCGTAATAGCGCGCGGCACTACGGTGCTGGCCAAATACGCCGAATGTGTTGGTAACTTTGCCGAGGTCACGGAACAAATTATCACCAAGATGTCGGCGGACAACCATAAGCTAACGTACTCGCATGGCGATTATCTTATACACTATATATACGAGAATAAAATCATCTACATGTGCATCACGGACGACGTAAGTATGAGATTAATGTAAATACAAAAACATGAATTTAAAGAAGTTATCTTTTGTATATTTGTATAACTTTTATTATACAATAGTTGATAGTTTAGGCAGATTATTTGGGAAGTCGTTTTTGTACACTGATTGAAGAAGATGAAATTTAAATTATGTGTCCCCAACCGAACAAATGATGTTCTTTATGACCATAAATTCTAGTTTTTGATAATATGTAAGATACAGTAAGATACAGAGTTAATTTTCTATTTCTCGTTTTTGACAAACAAATTTAATTTATTCAAAGATTTTAATTTTTGAGAAAAATATTCAAAATATTTTGGATTTCACATCTTAACACTTCTGCAAAAATTGGATCAAAAAGACCACATTTTTCTGTACAATCAGGATTTTAGGTATTTCAAAATATTTGTATTGAGTTTAAAATATTTGATTTTTTTTTTTGTTATTGTATATATTCATTTTAAATAATTGATGACAATTAATTTAATAAAAAAGAATAGTTTTATATCGAATTTTATTTTTATGGAAATGACTGGGTCAAAATTAGGTCAATATGAATAGAAGGGGTTGTTTTCAAGTTGTGCAAATTGGTTAAATGAATCACAAGTTTATCGTATTCAAAAATCATAGTCCAATTATCGTATTTAATAGTTTTTAAATTTGTTAGTTTTTTTTTAGACCGAGGTACTTATTTTGTTTTAATTGATAAATAAGCTAATAAGATTTGTTTTTATTCACATAATATTTTATATATTACAACTTTTGTGAACACAAATCTTTATCATTAAAAAAATTAAATGGCCTTTAACTATAGACAAAATGAACCTTATTTAATTTAATAAGAACAGTTTGTTAATTTAAATGTACATAAATAATTATTGGAATCCGTTGTTAATGAACTTATAAAATTTGAATGTCATTTGAAAGACGTGACACATTGATTTTAATTGATACAAAAGTTTTCGATATCCATTAGTAATTGGGGAATATCTAATTTTTTTTCGAATTATGTAATCAATTTGGCATTGAATTGAATAGAATAATATAAATAAAAAAATAAAAAAATAATGGGTTTGTTTTTACCTTAACTATGACGATTTGTCTTACTATGACGATTTGTAGCCGCGGTAGCTCAGTGGCTAGTGCTTTGGACTGCGAGCCGAAAGGTCCCCGGTTCAAGCCTGGACTGGGGCTAACAACATCTTTTCATAGAAACATTTTTCTATACCGCGCTACCTCTCGGCAGTAATTGGCAAACCTACGAGAGTAAAACATTGCCTATGAAAAGCTCTCACCCGCCCTTCGGATTCGGCAATAAACTGTAGGTCCCACCACTTTGAGTACAAATATAACACGCACAGCTCAAAATGGTGAGAGAGCTCGGCCGAAGTTCTATACAGGACTGTAGCGCCAAACTATTATTATTATATGACGATTTCTCAAAAAATCGTTAGAAAATTCAATTCAAGCTATTTCAAAAACCAGTAAGAGTCGAATAGGAAATTTTGATAAAGAGTTTTTCAACAGGGTCGCTACAAAAGTAGAGCGACAGGGACAGCAAACAACGCAATATTTCTTGCCGCTCTTTTGTCATTTCTCTTCAGTAAGGTTTACCATTTCATGTTGGAAAGATATACGAATTCGAATTTCGTAGTAAATTTTAATAATGTCGACTCGTTGTTGGCTCGTATATCTTTCTATCATGAAATGGCAAACCTTACTGAAGAGAAATGTCAAAAGAGCGGCAAGAAATATGGCGTCGTGTGCTGTCCCTGTCGCTCTACTTTTGTAGGGTCCCTGTTGAAATACCCTTCAAAAAAACTTTTGTAGCGCTGTTATTGAAAAACCCTTTATTTGGTATCAGTGATGCTGACTCATATTTTCATTTTCCCGGATATTATTACCAAAATTCCCTAATTGACTATAAAATTCCCCGCACAAATGAAATTTAAATACACCGAGAATAAATAATGTTTTTACTACATTTTTAATAAAAATCGAAATAATCCATAGAACAAATATATATTGCGTAATATTTGTTATCATTTAATGTTTTTTTTTATTTCTTGATTTCTCCATTTTTTGAATGACACAGCCATTATAAATTGAGAAACATTATATGTTATTACCCAGTGGTGCTATATTTATTAATTAAGGTGAAAATTTAAACTTAGCTTAAATAAATATAGTTCAAAATCAAAATGTCCGAATTTCTTTAAACAATACAGACATGAAATTTCAAATATATGTGAAATATTTACTATAATGTACCTGAAAAAATGGATTATATTAAACGAATTAATTATATTAAACTTGGTTTAAAATAGTACTGAAAATGAGCAATTTATGCAGAAAAAATATGTTGAATATGAGTAAACTATTTCGTAATTTAAATTTAACCATTTAAAGACCTGTATAAACAATTGTAAATATATATAATTTTAAGAATTAATTTTTTTAATAATTTTGATCATTACATTTTTTTCATTGATATTTTTAGTTTCGAAATTTTAAATTTCCAATAAACGCAATCTTTAAAATACTGAAAACAATATTTTTTCAACAATTAAGGAGCATGTAAAATTTGCATGTCTTACATTAAGTAAAAATGTATCGTTTATTTAAAAACATAACATCCATTGAAAAAAAATGTTAAAGGAATTTATCTAGATCTAGAAATCGTATTGAATAGATTGTGTTTATTAGAAGCCAAAATGTGATAACTCACATGATTGAAATATGTAGGTATGTTCCAGTTTTCGAACGAATCCGATTTTACGTGCAAAATTCTAAACAAACGATTTTGAATTTATTATTTCCCAAACGAATTGAAAGCGTCGAAGACAAAACATGCTGTTTAAATTCATTTCAATAATTCGATCAAAAGTTGGAATGTGCCCCTATATTCCAATCCTTAAAAATATAGAAAATGTAACAGATTCTAATTGGAAATTCGCCGCCAAAAGTGGACCATTCCCCGATTACCCACTAAGACTAATTCCCCACATTATAATATAATGTAATTAGTTAACAATAAACAAAACTTAAAATCGAAACAGAAATAATGAAGAAAATCGAAAACGTTATTCGTTTAAATTTGAAACCTTCATTTAGATATTAATAGACAATTCTAAAATTTTAAAATCAGTTATTTCTGGTTATTTTCCAAAAAATGTCCATGCAGATCATAAACATTTTTAGAGTTCTACAATACTTGTACTTTCAAAAATTATTCTCGAATAAAAATAACTTTTAATGATTTTTTTTTTGGTAAATGTTCAGTTCAGCTCGCGAAATCGTTTGCGGTATCGTGTGAGAAGGTCTAATGTATAAAAATTTGAATTCTGGGTCTCATTGATGTAGCTCATTTTGTTTTGGTGTAATCGTCATTTCAACGGATAGACGGACATTGCAAAATAGTCCAAAAAGAATGTTCAAGAACATAACAATATTTCATATCTAACATGATTTTCAAGGTTTCGTAAGTCATTTTAATTTAGGCTATAGTATTTGGTAAATTATATTTTTCGAATTGAACTATTTGTCATGTGTTTCATAGTATAAACGTCATTTCAACGGATAGACGGACATTGCCAAAAAGACCAAAATGAATATGCTTGTTCAAGAATATAACAACATTTCATATCTAACATGATTTTCTAGGTTTCGTAAGTCATTTTAATTTATGTTATAATAATAATAGTTTGGCACCACAATCCTGTATAGAACTTCGGCCGAGCTCTCTCACCATTTTGAGCTGTGCGTGTTATTTTTGTACTCAAAGTGGTGGGACCTACAGTTTATTGCCGAATCCGAACGGCGGGTGATAGCTTTTCATAGGCAATGTTTTTACTCTCGGAGGTTTGCCATTTACTGCCGAGAAGTAGCGCGGTATAGAAAAATGTTTCTATGAAAATATGTTGTTAGCCCCAGTCCAGGCTTGAACCGGGGACCTTTCGGCTCTCAGTCCAACGCACTAACCACTGAGCTACCGCGGTTATATTATTTGGTAAATTATATTTTTCGGATTGAACAATTTGTCATGTGTATTATAATATTTTCAATTTTTACTAATAAAGTTTTTAAAAATGATACTTTCCAGACCAACATTTTGGTTTTTCTTTATGAGTAGCATGTCCGTGGAAGGTAATTTTTTAAATTTCGTGGTCCAAATATAAAAAGTCAAATAACACTTATTAGTAACAACAATGTGAAAAATATGGGATACAATAAAAATTTACTTTATACATTTTTAAAAATGTTTAACTCCTTTGTGGTAATGGTAGAATATCGATAAATATGCGTATTTGTAGAGAATTTATCCAGCTTTAAAGTCAAAATATAAATTTTAACTTTATTACCATGCAGTTTTTCATCAAAGTAAAATACTGACCACTGGGTAGTCTCAATTTTCTTTATATATGTGCCAAAATATTGCTATACGTTTTAATTTCCTGTTGTCGTTTACCGAAAATCATAATAACAAACCGTTTTTTTATAAGACCTTCCTACCTTAGTGTAATAAATAGTACAATTGAAAAATATTTCGGAAAACTTGGAAAAGGCAAAACATTGTAACTATATTTTTCATCAAATACTTCTGCAAGTAATGTATATTTCTGATTTAATTGTTAGCTCATTTAAAGGCTACTTTACGAAAAAATAAAGACAAAAATCAACTACTCGATTTGGAGACTTTGTTTTCGCCACATATGAAATTATCTTTTTATCGGTTACGATCTTTTGCCTCTAAGGTATCGATATTTTCAGGTTTTAATTGTTATTGAAAACTGTTACATATCTCGCAAGGCATTCCAAATATTAATAAAATATTATATAATACTATAAATACTTCTTCTAATACTTATATTGCAAGGATCAATACAAATAAAATTAACAAATTCAATTTTATTTAGAATTTCGATCGCGCCCGCTCATTTCTATTTCTGTCGGACATTAAGCAAAAATTCATTCATACATATGGCCTACAGGTGGCCACTGCCATTGCCTATGCCATGAATACGGAATTCTCTAAAGTTTTGTCGGAGCAAATGGCACACTTTAGTCAATCGCGTGAGGTTGATGCAATCTCTAGGGTACACGGACAAATTGAGGAACTTAAGGATATCATGGTGAAAAATATTGGTAAGAATTTTTAAATATATTTTTTTTTACATAATATAAACTAATTGTCTGTTGTCTTTTTTTTGTAAATTATAGACAGTCTTCAAAATCGTGGTGAAAAACTAGAATTACTTGTCAACAAAACAGAGCACATCAGCAGCAATGTAAGTAAATGTTTTATATTTTGTTTTGAAAGCCGTTGTAATTGTAAAATTTCTCATTTAATTTAGTCTGTGGCATTCCGTAAAGCCTCACGTAATTTGGCAAGACAAATGTTTTGGAAACGTGTACGCGTCTATGTGGTTGTGGCGCTTGTTATACTTTTTGTTATCTATGTGATCATCAGCATGGCCTGTGGTGGTTTGGATTGGAATAAATGCATTAAATCCTAAATGCAATTCATCATATATGATTTATGTACATTTATAATAATACATTATATATATATTATCAGTTTATGCATTATAATTGAATCGATGAAATGCAAAAAACGAAAAGAGCGATTTGAAGTCAAGCGTTGGAAACAACACGTTGAATATGAAATAATTTATAGAGCATATTTACGAATGAGGTAAATTTAAAATCACAGTTTTAGTCCTATTACAATAAATAAATTATGGGCCGTTTCACCATCTTCGGTTTAGCACTAACTGCCACTTTAACTGCTAGTTACCCATAGAACATATGGAATTGAAACACTTAACTGAATATTGTGAAAACGGCCCTAGGTATTCTATTTTGTTTTTGACAAATGAACATTGCGTCCTACGGCTAACATTTTTGTAATCTCATAATCATTTGTCTTTCGTAGAAGTAAAATTCAGTAATTAAATTTTCAAAATTTTCAATAGTTTGTTTACAAAAAACTTTATGGTTCCTACTCTGAATTACGACGTATATTTTCATTCCGAAGTCGAATTTAGTTATTTTAAGATACGAATCTAATTCAAAATTCGAAAATACGGGAAATTTCTCTACTGATTTCACATAAAACAGCTGATTTCAAATTAAGATGATACATTTTCGTTTCGTACGGATACTAGAATAGCTTTAAATTCGCATTCATAGCGGAGACGCGGGTTCGAATTTCGGCTACGACAGAGTTCATAATAAGGGTGTTAATATATACAATTTTTAATCTTTGAGGCCAATATTTGTATCAACGGTTCAGAATATGTTAAACTATCCAACGACATTCCAACTTTTGGATTTGGTAAACTGAATGTTATAAACAGCATTATCGGATAAAAATAAAATTTTACTCCCAAACGATATTTTTGTACTAAAATAAAATTCAATTCCATACTAAAACTTTTGAGCGGAACAAAAAAAAAAACAATCGTGAGCATTTCATGAAAATTGTATTTGGTTAGTTTTACTTCTACATAGACAATATATTGTTTGAAATTAATTTGAACGTTTCAAACTGCAAAAATTGCATTTCCAAATTTAATTTAATAACAAATTTAATAAATTGTTATTTTGCATAAAATATCGCGTTATCTGTATGAAACAGTTGTCTTAATTTTGAAGAATACTGATCCACATTTTTGTAATTTTTTTTTTTGTTTGGATTATGATAGATCTCAAATTATAAATATTCTTTGAATTATTTCAATTATATGCTCACTATTGAGCATTTATTATTTAGAATTTATAAATGTTGTTATTAAAAATTAAAAATATTAATCAATGATTAATTTTTATATTTCTGTAACACAAAATAGTGGGTTGGCGCTTTTCTAAATTAAGATTTTTAATAAGCATCGATTCAGTTTCGGTTCAATTTTGTTCTTTTCTAGTACTTTATATTGTAAGAGCTCAGCAAGCGTTAAAACATACGATGATATTCCGTTTTTAAGTTTAAACAATAAAATTATATAATTTATATATTTAAATAAAATGCAGTTTTATTAAACAATTAAATGAAAAGCACACATTGACGGTACGATATGAATTTTAAAAACATTTTGCTTACAATAATTGTGCGGTATGTTGAAAATTCGCTGAAAATCGTATAGAAAATGCAAATAAGTATAAACGAAATTATGATAACGATAAAAAACGAAAATTAAAAACAATACCGACTTTTAATTTTAAGAAAAAAAGTCTTTTTAAAGTTTAAAAATCGCTTTACCGCCAGTGTATAATATACATAAAAACAAATAAATGAAAAAAATTAAACACATCAATTATTTATCTTCAACGTAGATGATATCGTTCAGCTTGACCGCACCCGGCTGACGCAGCCCCAAATGCACACCTAGCACCGGGCTAGTTGCAATAATAGGACGATATCTAAAAAAAAACAAACAATTAAAAATTACAAAAAAAAATTGAAAATTGTACTTTTTTAAAGTTTTAAGTGGTTCGCCATCGACATCACGTTCGCCAGTGAAAATATTGATATTGGGAAAAATACAGCGCGTGCACGGCGAAACACTTCTGAAAACAGCATTGTCACCGATTTTGATCCAACCCCAGTTGTCCTCAGCATAGGGCTGATCTTCGTCCATTTTCAAATGGAAATTGCCGCGAAATTGCAAAGCATTAACCGGACGTTCAAGACGTGTATTGAGCTCTTCGACCGAAGCAAGATTAATCAGCATATAGCTGGTGGCGTCGCCAAAGGTGCCCTTTTTTTTAAAAAACATTTTTAACATGATGATATTCCCAATAAAATAGCATAAACTCACTGTATCCTCACGCGTAATAAATGGTTCCTTGGTCATGCGCGGATTAATACTACGCACCGGTTTCGGATACGGATAGTAGACCAAACGTAGACCCGTCTCCTTTTCGAGTATACACTGTGATATCCATGCATCATACTTGGGGCCACACAGCATAGCATCCACATTTGTACCCCACACCGCGGTGTGCACATCTTTGCCCGGACCCTGTTCCGCCAATGTTTTAAAATCTAATTCCAAGACCGTCTTCATATTGGGCGCACTCAACAATAATTTGCTGGTACCCTCCAGTTTGGTCTGTATCAGCACCATTTTCGGATAAATGCGTGCTGTTATCATTTTGTCCTGTTCATCCACAATCATGAGACCACGATCGCGACAATTTGCGGTGCGTAGTCCGAGCACTTCACAGGCGATTTCATCGTCGGCGTTCAATTTAAGCGGTGCAAAAGATTTCACTGGGAAAAGATTCAGCTGTTGGAGAGTGCCAACGCGTCGCCACTTCTCGGGCATTACATCCTTTTTGTAGTACTTGTAGTATAAGTACGAAATGGCGGATATCATGGTGACGCCAACACCAATGCCGACGCTGTAGAGTAGTCTCGAGGAGGAGGAGGAAGCGGTTGAAGATGCTGCGTAGAAAGTATTTTTGGTATCTTTCAAAGATGAAAGTGCATGTGATGAACCTACCTGACATTTTTTATTTTTTAATATTTTGTGTATTGAATTTTATTAGATTTATGCCGTCTCGTTATCACTGTAGACTGCACTCCAAACAACGCGATACACTTTGTGTTCGCAAATAACAAATAACTTGGAAGTCATAGGCACCAGGCCAACGAAGAGGCCAACAAAATACATTGCGAATTTATTTTTTTCTTTTTCTTTTAATTGCCGGTTATTGTATGTGTGCAAACGGAATAATTGATAGTGAGAGCAGCAAAGCAAAGACGCAACAAGTCTGGCAGGTTTTTTTTGGGTCGGCTGATAACGACTGATGTTTGTGCTACATGCGATTAGCTCAAATCAAATTCAATAAAACCTCAGATTAATATTTTTCTTCAAGTGTTCTTTAGAATTTATTATTTTGGAAAAAAAAGCTTGAACTCGTTTTAATATCCCTGCAGTGAAATCTAAACTAGTAGCATAAATATGTAGTATTCATATTAGTAACTATGTTTTTAGTTCGGTAGCTAGTTAAAATGGATACAGAGAAAAACAGTTTAAAAATTTGTTCGTAAAGGAACGTGTCAAAATTGTCAAAAACAAAATAAATTATGAAATACAAATTATATTTCATTTATCTATTTTGCAGGAAACATCTTTCTTTTTAACTTTATTGTGGGTTCCATCGTGCGTTTTGTTTTATTTCTTACCCATGGACTTGTACAATTTAACAAATAACCTATTTGAAAAACACTTACAACCGTGGCTTGGCTGCTGATAACAAGACGAGCCAATCGCTCTCTCCTACGCTGTCCACCATCAAGTCTCATTTTACAAGCTTTCTTGACTGGAGCAATTTCATCCATTCGGTCCACATGACCTAGGCAGCGAAAACATGTCTTCGAATAGCTTACAGCTCTAGTGTTTCAACTGGTAAATAGTAACCAGTTTAGAGAGGGATTAATAAACTAGTTTATAGACTGACTGTAAAAATTAGTCATAGACTGGTTACAAGAAGCTAGTTTAAAAACTACTTAAATGTAATGCAAGAGGGGACAATTGACACATCGTAGGACATGAGCATTGACAAAAGTACAGTTCATTGTATGAAAATGGGGTCGAATTCGGGCTAGTTGAGTGTCTACGGAGAACTAGACCAATACTACTATTCAACTAGTTCGTTACACTGCAGGGATATATCATGGATTAAAACCGGTATCAGTGATTCTCTTTTGTTTCGTTATGCAATCTTCAAAGGCACGGTTTCGATATCGGGAATTTGTATTAAAATTGAATTTTTACAAATTTTAAATAATTTCAAATTTTGGTCGTTTTTTGTGGCCGATTTTTTAGTGGGGTCGTTGGGGAACGAAAGTTATTTTTAAAATTGGAAAAAAATAGGGTTTAGTGAAAAGTGAGTATTTTATTTTTCCAAATACTTTTGAAAATATCAAAATTGTAGTCGAAAATTGTAGAAATTGAGACATGAGACAGTTTTAATCAAAACATATTTACCTAAAAATTATTATAATATAGCTGGACCAGTGCACAGCTTCGCCCCCGCTAAGTTTTTGTAATAGCAGAACTATATCGTTTATAAAGTGTGGATACATTTACGCCCCTTTTTTTTCTTTTTAATGCATCTTTTATTGAATCGCACGGTGGACAAATAGGAACTTTTTTGAACAATATTATATAACTTCATAACAAATCAGTACATTTCGTTTATTTTTTTTTAGTAAATAAAAAAATATCAAGATATAGGTTTGCATTACAAAATGTTTTCTATTGATTCACAAACAATTTGTAGAAATATTTAAACTTCGATAATTTTTTGGAAATTTTCACATTTGATTTTTCAGATTCTGATGCGATATCGGTAAGATTTATTTTTTATTTTTGACCACATTGATAGTGATCTGAAATAAGTTTGTGTGAATGATGGATATCGCCTGCAGTCCTTGGAATATATTTACAAAGAAAGGCCTAATGTATGAAATTAGAAAAAATGGTAATTTTTACGATGTAATTTCTCTTAATCGGGATAATTTATTTTGTATATTATGCAACATTGATTGTGATTAGAAAAAACTACGTATAAGGTATATCGGGGTTCTTGGAAAACATTTCCAACGAAACACACAAATGTATGAAATTAGAATAAATATGGTAATTTTTTGCCATGTAATTTCTTCTAATCCGGAAATGATATTGTGATGATATTTTTTACCATATTGGTTCTGATCATAAATAAGTTAATGCGAATAATTGGTTTAATTGCTATAAAAATATTAACTTGGCATAATAATACTCAAATTGAAATTTTTGACATGAAATTTTAAGAAATGTGGATGAATTAATGGAATTATGGTATTTTTATACACTATAGATATAAATTTGTGTAAATATAAACATTGTGTACTTCGTGTGTGTTGAGTTGTGATATTTTGTTATATACCGGAGCAACCTGAAAGCTACTTTTTCTTCAAAAGGTATATAAGGATTTGAGAGGATATGCGAGGATATTTTAGTTATGTTCCAATATGTATTTTCATATATATATTTCTGTATGGAATGCACACATTCTATGTGAAGAATATTAAGGTTTAATACGATCCTTTGTTGCGATTTTTATAACTCTACTCCTGAGTATGTAAA
Source organism: Dryomyza anilis (assembly GCA_951804985.1). Lineage (NCBI taxonomy): Eukaryota > Metazoa > Arthropoda > Insecta > Diptera > Dryomyzidae > Dryomyza > Dryomyza anilis. Next base: position 97,271,236 of record OX638130.1, on the reverse strand, counting down.
GAAATATAGTAATTTTAATACGCCACGCTCTTTTCTTTAATCCCGTCCCGTGACGATTGGAGTTTTATATACTCTACCCTTAGAAGGTCAGGAGTTATACCATTTTGAAAGTTTTAGCGCCACACACATGTTTAATCGCGGCGACATTACACGTGACGATTGGAGTTTTAAATATGAACTTTTGTTTCGATTGTTGAAACTCTGCTCTTAGTATGTTAGGAAATATAGCATATATTTAATGCTTTAGTTATATGGGAGATGACACGCCCATTTTTACAAACACGCCCACTTTCTATGTGACGATTACAATATTTAATATGTTCACTTGTTTAGATTTTTATAACTCTGCTTTTAGTAGGTGGAGTTATAGCAATATTAAAGTTTTGCTTATATGGGAGGTGCCACGCCCCATTTACCTGGGACTATTGATGTTTTTATTATGAAGCTTTGTTTCCATTTTTATAACTCTGCTCTTAGGAGGTCAGGAGTTATCGAATTTATAAGTTATGGTTATATGGGAAGAGCCACGCCCCTTTAAAAAAATTCCGCCCACATTTAGACAAATTATAAACAACAACAATTTACATTTGTGAGTCAAATATCATGACTGTGACTATCTTAATTACAAAGATATTTTGAAATAACGTTCAGTTTTGTCACACCCATTTTCATACCTTAGGAGGCGAATTTCCAAAAATCATTTCGTAATATGCGCTTACGTCGGGAGAGGAACACCGTATCCAAATTTCATGTTCCTAGGATCAAATTTAGGTTTTTTCGATTTTCCGGCTTTTCCTTTTGGTTTTTCCGACTTTTCTTTTTTCCTAAACCACTCTTGCACTGACACGAACAAAATACAAAAAGAATCAGGTAAATCCATCGGTTCGTTCTCTCGTGATGCTCTGGCACACACAGGACATTTCATTTTTATATATATAGATATATTTAAATATTGAAAATGTAAATCCATATAAAAGCGAGCCCTAGTAAAAACCTATTTATTATACCTTACATTAAGAGTATAAGAGAATATTTAGTTTGGTCATCCGTTTGTAACACCTAAAAGGGGACGTCGCCGGTTAAGGTGTGACCTGATGAGTTCATTTAGGGATGTCCGTCTGTTCGTTTTTTCGTTGATAACACGAATACAGCTAAACTAGAAGAGCTTGTTCAATGAAAGTTCAAAGTTACATTACTAATATATGTTTCACGCCTTCTGGTATGGGCATGATCGGCCGATTATGATCTTTGACTCGACCACTTATGTCTAAATACCTCAACACTAACATTTACGGGTGATTTTTTTTTATACCGATTACAACTTCGCAGTTCTTTTCAGGATTCGTAACCCTGGGGACATCCGGAACACTTTACATGGTAACCTGTTGAAAATGTGCATACATTATCACTTATGTGTAGAGTAATTATAATCGGCTTAAACTGACTATAATTTTCATAATTTTAACTAATATTATTAGACCAACTATAGAAATTTCCCAACTTCATGTGCCCCATGTGATTTAACCTTACTTACTGGTTTTATTTTGGACCACAGCCAGCTTAGTTATGTTCAACTCTTTTAGTTCAAAATTCTGTTTTAAAATTATTATTATTATAACTACTTACCAGGTTATTTATTTTACGTATTATATGTTACGTAGATCAAGCTTTTCTTGAATCCATTCTCTATAAATTTGACTTAGTAAACCGGAACCATCCTTTTTAGATTTGTAGTTTGAAAGTATTTAAATCACTTGTACCATAATATTGGATATTTTTTGTACTGCAACCTAAATAGAGACAAAAGAATTAATATTTATAATAATAAATATAAAGAAACGCAAAATAAAAAATAAAATGAAAAATTTATCTCCATTTTAAAAGTTCCATAAAAGATTTAATTTCTTACATCTCTATTATTAAATTTTTATTCATTTTTATCATAAGTTACTAAAAGACTTTTTCTCATTGAAATTACCACATTTTGTAACTGATTTGCAATAAATATGAAAACATTTGCAAACAAAATTTAGCTGCTAGTTGTGCACTTTATGTAAAAAATAACTGCACCAACACCGAATAACGGTACCAAACAGTGTTGCCATGTTTTGGAGAAAATAGTATTTATGTCAGAGATGCATTTTGAGATATTAAAAATGTATCATCAAAAATAAAAACGTACTTTTTTTTCAAATAAAAACGTACTTTTGTAAAAAAAAATTGGTTTTAGAAAATTTTAGACACATATAAACAAAAAAAAAAAAATCAAGAGATACAAAATTTTCCCGTCGGATCTAAACTGACTACCAAAAAAGAACTGACGGGAAATTTTCAAAAGGTATAAAAAATTCTTACTTTTTAAGAAAAACGTACTACAAAATTTTAAAAATAAAAAGTACTTTGTACGAACTGCTAAGTATTTCGTGCTTCCAAAATAACAACGTACTCTAAATAGTACGAAAGTACGAACTATGCAACTCTGATTTATGCATAAATACCAGATGAAATTCCCTTTTCGGCTCATTAATTTCTCACAATATTCCACAGAGGAAAGTTCTCATAAAATCCCTCAATTCCACTGTACCACAATTTACCATGACATCGCTCAAAATTCACCCGAACCCAAAATGCCCACAATTCCTCAGATAATTTTTGTAATTATCATTTGGAGTTTGTTTTAATTGTTTTTCATCAGACATATTTCCTTTTTTTCTTTCAAAAACAATTTTCACTTTAAAATTGTACTCAGATTTCGTTAATTTTGTCTAGACTGTATTGGTGCATTTTGTACGTGTGGAAAAATTCCCACGTGTGAAATTTTTCCCGTAAATTCTTATAAGCTGCATAATTGTCATGGGATTTTAATAGTGATGGGTTTTGAAAACACTTTTCCAATTAATGGGTGCTATTTTTGAAGTAATTTTGCCAACAAAAATTTCCAGCTTTTGGGAAAAATAGTATTTATGGCATTTACAACATTGTCATGGGAATTTAATAGTTCCTTTTTTTTTAATTTCAATTAAATGTGTGGTGTTTTTGAATAAATGATAAGAACAAATACTTTTTTGTCGAGGTCAATATTCAAACAAATATATCGTCGTTGTAAAACTAAAAATCACCAAATATATATTTATGAAAATTCTATATTTCGATTTTGTTGCCTATTATTATAAAAAATAATTGATTCATTCAGTAATTGAATAATTGGCATCTTGAAAATATAGTTGGTGACTTTTACTCCTACAACGACGAAATAAAGTAGAAAAAAGTCTTCTAATTTTAGGTCTTGACCGACTATAGTTATATTTAAAGTTAGTTTTGATTTACAACATCAATTGATATCAACTAGTTTAACAAGTGCCTATAATATAAAAAAAACGACAAACGATTAGATAAGTTTACTCGCATTTTAATTTGTCGTTTAATATATATAGTATTTAGATGTAAATATGGTTATAGTGCGCAGTCAACTTACAGAATGAGAATCGCGGTAGTGGTTACATCCATTGGTGCCGGTATTGCACTCACGTGGTGTGTCTATCGTTTGTACCGTAAACAAATTAAAAAGTCTCAAATTTTGCAACCGAATATTGCAAATTGGAGATATGTCGGCACACTGCAAGAAATCACCATGTTCCCCGTAAAATCTTGTCGCGGTTTGGAACTGCAATCGGTCGAATGTGATCTGTTCGGACTAAGTTGGCAGGGATATCGTGATAGACGTCTGCTATTGTTGGATGAGGCGGGAAATGTGGGATTCGCCGGTGCAAAACCCCTTATGTTAAGCATAACCTGCGAAATTAATTCCGTTGGGGATCTGGTTTTACAAGCACCGAACTTAAAACCACTTGAACTAAATATCGGACAACTTATAAACTCAACGGAACGAAATATTTTAAAAAAGCAAATGAAAGGTTATAAGCTGGTACTTATTGAGTGTCGTCCTGAGCATCACAAATGGTTTTCTGAAGCTGTGCTGCAAAAAGAAACGGGTTTACGTTTGTATATATCGCTGGATCCTATAGTCGAAACAAGCATTTGGCACACAATTAAAACGGTAAGTTTGAAAAAAAAATATATAAATTGAAAAATATCATTAACTCAACTATTTTATTTTACTCTAGGACTTAATGTCATTTATGGTTGTAAATAATCGCTCGGTTCATGATTTAAATGCTCGTCTCTCTGTCGAGAATCAAGTTAATCATTTACAATTTCGCGGCAATTTTCTTATAGACACCATGACTGAGATAGATGGTGTACCAGCATTTGATGAGGACCATTGGAAATGGTTGAAAATTGGTGAAGATCCAGAGACTGCCACCATTTTACGCTATAATTCGCCATGTTTGCGTTGTATTTTACCAAATATCGACGTTTTTAGTTGTGTGCGCAATGCTGATTTTGAACCTTTGAGAACCCTTAAGAAGTATTCATAGTTTTTAATTTTTGAATTGATTTTTTTTACTCATATTTTTAATTTTGTTTTAGATATCGTTTACGCAGTCACAAACATGAGCCGGAAATGGGCGTTTACTTTGATTTATACCAGGCGGGGTTGGCTAAGAAAGGTGATCGCGTTTATGTACAATACTAGGAGAAAAGTTTAATGGCACTGGATGTTTTAAAATTTGAAATTTTACAAAAATTGCAAATTTACAAAACAGCTGCTCATGATAAAATGAATAAAAATTAAATTACTATTTTAAAGAAAAAAAAAATATTTCTGGGAGCTTCATACTGGGACTTTCAAACTGTAAGATTCTGTGAGCAAAACTCTCAAACTGTTATCTTCAAACTGTAATATTTAAAACTGTAACATTCAATCGAATGCTCGTAACAAATTCTCAGCTTCTTTTTCAGAAACATTTTTTATATAAGCCTAATAATAAATGATAGTAACGTTGGTAACTCCTGGCTGTGTGGATATACGAGTTATTGATTAGTCAAGTACATAGAAGAATTCCAAGCCGATGAAGGACGACAACAAAAATGAACAAAAACAATGATTAAAAAAATAATAATTATAAATAACAAAACAAAAAAATTAAAAATAATTTAAATTAAATATAAAATAGTTTTTTATTATTATTTTTACTAAAAAAGTAAACGAAAAACTGATTAGGTACAAACAACGATTTTTTCTTTGCATGATGCTAAAAAATATAAATAAACTAATAACTAAATACCTAAATAACTAAATAACTAAATAACTAAATAACTAAATAACTAAATAACTAAATAACTAAATAACTAAATAACTAAATAACTAAATAACTAAATAACTAAATAACTAAATAACTAAATAACTAAATAACTAAATAACTAAATAACTAAATAACTAAATAACTAAATAACTAAATAACTAAATAACTAAATAACTAAATAACTAAATAACTAAATAACTAAATAACTAAATAACTAAATAACTAAATAACTAAATAACTAAATAACTAAATAACTAAATAACTAAATAACTAAATAACTAAATAACTAAATAACTAAATAACTAAATAACTAAATAACTAAATAACTAAATAACTAAATAACTAAATAACTAAATAACTAAATAACTAAATAACTAAATAACTAAATAACTAAATAACTAAATAACTAAATAACTAAATAACTAAATAACTAAATAACTAAATAACTAAATAACTAAATAACTAAATAACTAAATAACTAAATAACTAAATAACTAAATAACTAAATAACTAAATAACTAAATAACTAAATAACTAAATAACTAAATAACTAAATAACTAAATAAATAGAAGAATAATTAAAATAATAAATTAGGTATTTATAAAAATCCTCCTTAAATGCCTAAACTCCCCAATCTCGCAAAATACTTCGTAAGCATTAGCAAAACGCGATTCTTTTGCACGGTGACTACAAAATGAATCAGTGAATTAACAACGAGGACAAATGCTTCAAGTCAGTGGTGGTAGGGGCCAGTGTGGGGGCAGTACCCGAGACATTCAGAACAATTTTTATGCTGTTTTATGACGCCCATTGACGCAATCATTTCCAGTAAGTGCACCACCGCAACGTACAGCGTACAAAGCACAAGAAGGACGACAAGGATTTGGAGAAAAGATACACAACACCATACAACACAGCATCACACACACGAGACTCGTGCGTATTTATTTTTATTATTTTTATGGCTGGACATTTCGAGCCATCTTATTATTATTATACTTTACTTGTTCATCGTCATTTTGTCTCGTTCGGGATTATTGTGCTTCCTTTTTTTATTTTATTTTGCGTCTTTTTGTGCGTTTTGTTCTTTCAAATTAAAAAATCGTGTAGCCAAAAATGGCTGCCAATCTTATGTTCGTGTTAATGAAACACTTGCGCATAGTGCGAAACAGCATCGGAACTTTGAACCTCCGACTTTCGTCTTTCACACTAACTTCTTTCTCCCACTGCGTGGCTGCTATATCCTGCGCCATGTCCTGCGAGAGCGATCTGTGTGAAGAAACTCATGTAATTATGTGGCGCGGACGTGGAACCAAAGTTCGAAGCGACATTTCTTTTTTTGTTTTTTTATTTTTGTATTATTCTTTTTCTTGTTGTTATTTCTGGCACTATGCGCAAATACTGAGGAAAACTTTTTAATGAATTTCTTTTCGCAAATAAGTTCTTTTGCAAATGACAATGTTGGCAGCAACAGCAGGGTCGCCTTTGCAGCAACAACTGTTGCGCCGCAGTAGCAGCAATAACATTGGCAGCCAACAAAATTGCAGCAACAAGAGTCAAATGAAAATGTTGCGCTAATTACACGCTGCATCTGAAGTTGAATAAATAAGAAGAAGCAGCAGAAAAAGAGGAAGAAAAAGCAGCAAAAGAAGTAGATTCAGAGGCAGCAAGCAGCAGCTTCTTCTGTTTGTCTAAGAAGCTGCTGGAAGGTCCTAAATTAGGTTCGTTCGCCATAAAAATGGAAAAAAAACCTGCTGCTGCTGTTGCTTCTACATCTTTTCGTGAGGACAACGTTGCACGAGCGTAGCAAGCAACGAAGCAACAACGAGACTTCGCAGCGTGAGGATAACAATTAGCTGCATCATTAGTTCCATTCAGTTGACTCAAGTTGGCGCAACAATGGCGCCCAGCATACATTCCGTTTCGTTTGTACGTTTCCTGCGCCTCCGCGAAGCACCACCCAAAGAACGGCCGCAGCAAAGACTTTCGCTCGCATTGTTTATTGTAGGAAATTCGGCACAAGTAGGGACTTTCTGCAGAAGCAGCAGCCTCTTCAAGATTCAGTGCAAATGACTGAGTGACTGACTGCCTGACTAACTTACTGGCACATTAATTACAGGTAGTTGAAGGCATTGTGATTTTGAAAACTTGTGCATAGAAAATTTAAATTTTTTGTTCCTTAATTATTTTTTTTTATATTTAATGTTATTGTGTGTTCAAATGAAACCAAAAACGAATAAGGCTCATTTTTAGGAGTTTTCCCCAGTTTTAGTTTTGGTAACGATTTCTGTTTGTAGCATTATAACGAAAAGGTTTCGGTGTACCGGTTCCGATATAGGTTTTAGTTTCTCCATCGTTGTATTTTTAGTTTCAGTTACGGTTTCGTTTTGAATTTTTATAACCAATTGATATCGATGTACCGGTTACATGGTTTGATTTCGGTTACGATTTCGTTGATACTTTTTACTCATATTTTAAATATCTTGAACAAAATACGTAACTAATCAACTTAGTGTAAAAGAGGGGGCCATTTTATCAAATCAAAACCAGAGCACTCGATTTCATACGAGTAATTTCGAATAACCCTGGTACCCTGATAGCGAACATCATTAGAAGGCTAATTGGACACTTTGGAGGTGTCAATGGGGTCAAAACCGCATATTTGTTGACCCCTTTAAGAGGTCATGGACCATCGACCATGATCCAATCGATCCCTCACGATGTTTGCTACCGATTTCTGCAATAAAAATGTATTCGGTCTATTACCCGGGCACCCGGATAATCGAATGCTCTGATCGAAACCAATGTTTTTTATAACAGTTTAGTTACGATTTCAATTTAATGAAATCGAGAAGCTAAAATCTGAAATTTGACTTTATTCGTTGGTCAATTTGGTGTGGAATGGCTTTCACTGCATGCATTAACTAATTAACTAATTAATTCATTCATTCATTCATTCATTCATTCATTCATTCATTCATTCATTCATTCTTACTTTCTTTATTTCTTTCTTACTTCTTTATTTTTTTTTCTTTCTTTCTTTCTTTCTTACTTCTTTATTTTTTTTTTCTTTCTTTCTTTCTTTCTTTCTTTCTTTATTTCTTTATTTCTTTATTTCTTTATTTCTTTATTTCTTTATTTCTTTATTTCTTTATTTTATTTATTTCTTTATTTCTTTATTTCTTTATTTCTTTATTTCTCTATTTCATTATTTCTTTATTTCTTTATTTCTATATTTCTTTATTTCTTTATTTCTTTATTTCTTTCTTTCTTTATTTCTTTATTTCTTTATTTCTTTATTTCTTTATTTCTTTATTTCTTTATTTCTTTATTTCTTTATTTCATTATTTCTTTATTTCTTTATTTCTTTATTTCTTTATTTCTTTATTTCTTTATTTCTTTATTTCTTTATTTTTTTATTTCTTTATTTCTTTATTTTTTATTTATTTCTTTATTTCTTTATTTCTTTATTTCATTATTTCTTTATTTCTTTATTTCTTTATTTCTTTATTTCTTTATTTCTTTATTTCTTTATTTCTTTATTTCTTTATTTCTTTATTTCTTTATTTCTTTATTTTATTTATTTCTTTATTTCTTTATTTCTTTATTTCTCTATTTCATTATTTCTTTATTTCTTTATTTCTTTATTTCTTTATTTCTTTATTTCATTATTTCTTTATTTCTTTATTTCTTTATTTCTTTATTTCTTTATTTCTTTATTTCATTATTTCATTATTTCTTTATTTCTTTATTTCTTTATTTCTTTATTTCTTTATTTCTTTATTTCTTTATTTCTTTATTTCTTTATTTTTTTATTTCTTTATTTCTTTATTTCTTTATTTCTTTATTTCTTTATTTCTTTATTTCTTTATTTCTTTATTTCTTTATTTCTTTATTTCTTTATTTCTTTATTTCTTTATTTCTTTATTTCTTTATTTCTTTATTTCTTTATTTCTTTATTTCTTTATTTCTTTATTTCTTTATTTCTTTATTTCTTTATTTCTTTATTTCTTTATTTCTTTATTTCTTTATTTCTTTATTTCTTTATTTCTTTATTTCTTTATTTCTTTATTTCTTTATTTCTTTATTTCTTTATTTCTTTATTTCTTTATTTCTTTATTTCTTTATTTTATTTATTTTATTTATTTCTTTATTTCTTTATTTCTCTATTTCATTATTTCTTTATTTCTTTATTTCTTTATTTCTATATTTCTTTATTTCTTTATTTCTTTATTTCTTTATTTCTTTATTTCTTTATTTCTTTATTTCTTTATTTCTTTATTTCTTTATTTCTTTATTTCTTTATTTCTTTATTTCTTTATTTCTTTATTTCTTTATTTCTTTATTTCTTTATTTCTTTATTTCTTTATTTCTTTATTTCTTTATTTTTTTATTTCTTTATTTCTTTATTTCTTTATTTCTTTATTTCTTTATTTCTTTATTTCTTTATTTCTTTATTTCTTTATTTCTTTATTTCTTTATTTCTTTATTTCTTTATTTCTTTATTTCTTTATTTCTTTATTTCTTTATTTCTTTATTTCTTTATTTCTTTATTTCTTTATTTCTATATTTCTTTATTTCTTTATTTCTTTATTTCTTTATTTCTTTATTTCTTTATTTCTTTATTTCTTTATTTCTTTATTTCTTTATTTCTTTATTTCTTTATTTCTTTATTTCTTTATTTCTTTATTTCTTTATTTCTTTATTTCTTTATTTCTTTATTTCTTTATTTCTCTATTTCATTATTTCTTTATTTCTTTATTTCTTTATTTCATTATTTCTTTATTTCTTTATTTCTTTATTTCTTTATTTCTTTATTTCATTATTTCTTTATTTCTTTATTTCTTTATTTCTTTATTTCTTTATTTCTTTATTTCTTTATTTTTTTATTTCTTTATTTCTTTATTTCTTTATTTCTTTATTTCTTTATTTCTTTATTTCTTTATTTCTTTATTTCTTTATTTCTTTATTTCTTTATTTCTTTATTTCTTTATTTCTTTATTTCTTTATTTCTTTATTTCTTTATTTCTTTATTTCTTTATTTCTTTATTTCTTTATTTCTTTATTTCTTTATTTCTTTATTTCTTTATTTCTTTATTTCTTTATTTCTTTATTTCTTTATTTTATTTATTTCTTTATTTCTTTATTTCTTTATTTCTTTATTTCTCTATTTCATTATTTCTTTATTTCTTTATTTCTTTATTTCTTTATTTCTTTATTTCTATATTTCTTTATTTCTTTATTTCTTTATTTCTTTATTTCTTTATTTCTTTATTTCTTTATTTCTTTATTTCTTTATTTCTTTATTTCTTTATTTCTTTATTTCTTTATTTTTTTATTTCTTTATTTCTTTATTTCTATATTTCTTTATTTCTTTATTTCTTTATTTCTTTATTTCTTTATTTCTTTATTTCTTTATTTCTTTATTTCTTTATTTCTTTATTTCTTTATTTCTTTATTTCTTTATTTCTTTATTTCTTTATTTCTTTATTTCTTTATTTCTTTATTTCTTTATTTCTTTATTTCTTTATTTCTTTATTTCTTTATTTCTTTATTTCTTTATTTCTTTATTTCTTTATTTCTTTATTTCTTTATTTCATTATTTCTTTATTTCTTTATTTCTTTATTTCTTTATTTCTTTATTTCTTTATTTCTTTATTTCTTTATTTTTTTATTTCTTTATTTCTTTATTTTTTATTTATTTCTTTATTTCTTTATTTCTTTATTTCATTATTTCTTTATTTCTTTATTTCTTTATTTCTTTATTTCTTTATTTCTTTATTTCTTTATTTCTTTATTTCTTTATTTCTTTATTTCTTTATTTCTTTATTTCTTTATTTTATTTATTTCTTTATTTCTTTATTTCTTTATTTCTCTATTTCATTATTTCTTTATTTCTTTATTTCTTTATTTCTTTATTTCTTTATTTCATTATTTCTTTATTTCTTTATTTCTTTATTTCTTTATTTCTTTATTTCATTATTTCATTATTTCTTTATTTCTTTATTTCTTTATTTCTTTATTTCTTTATTTCTTTATTTCTTTATTTCTTTATTTCTTTATTTTTTTATTTCTTTATTTCTTTATTTCTATATTTCTTTATTTCTTTATTTCTTTATTTCTTTATTTCTTTATTTCTTTATTTCTTTATTTCTTTATTTCTTTATTTCTTTATTTCTTTATTTCTTTATTTCTTTATTTCTTTATTTCTTTATTTCTTTATTTCTTTATTTCTTTATTTCTTTATTTCTTTATTTCTTTATTTCTTTATTTCTTTATTTCTCTATTTCATTATTTCTTTATTTCTTTATTTCATTATTTCTTTATTTCTTTATTTCTTTATTTCTTTATTTCATTATTTCTTTATTTCTTTATTTCTTTATTTCTTTATTTCTTTATTTCTTTATTTCTTTATTTCTTTATTTCTTTATTTCTTTATTTTTTTATTTCTTTATTTCTTTATTTCTTTATTTCTTTATTTCTTTATTTCTTTATTTCTTTATTTCTTTATTTCTTTATTTCTTTATTTCTTTATTTCTTTATTTCTTTATTTCTTTATTTCTTTATTTCTTTATTTCTTTATTTCTTTATTTCTTTATTTCTTTATTTCTTTATTTCTTTATTTCTTTATTTCTTTATTTCTTTATTTCTTTATTTTATTTATTTCTTTATTTCTTTATTTCTTTATTTCTTTATTTCTCTATTTCATTATTTCTTTATTTCTTTATTTCTTTATTTCTTTATTTCTTTATTTCTATATTTCTTTATTTCTTTATTTCTTTATTTCTTTATTTCTTTATTTCTTTATTTCTTTATTTCTTTATTTCTTTATTTCTTTATTTCTTTATTTCTTTATTTCTTTATTTCTTTATTTCTTTATTTCTTTATTTCTTTATTTCTTTATTTCTTTATTTCTTTATTTCTTTATTTCTTTATTTCTTTATTTCTTTATTTCTTTATTTCTTTATTTCTTTATTTTATTTATTTCTTTATTTCTTTATTTCTTTATTTCTCTATTTCATTATTTCTTTATTTCTTTATTTCTTTATTTCTTTATTTCTATATTTCTTTATTTCTTTATTTCTTTATTTCTTTATTTCTTTATTTCTTTATTTCTTTATTTCTTTATTTCTTTATTTCTTTATTTCTTTATTTCTTTATTTCTTTATTTCTTTATTTCTTTATTTCTTTATTTCTTTATTTCTTTATTTCTTTATTTCTTTATTTCTATATTTCTATATTTCTTTATTTCTTTATTTCTTTATTTCTTTATTTCTTTATTTCTTTATTTCTATATTTCTTTATTTCTTTATTTCTTTATTTCTTTATTTCTTTATTTCTTTATTTCTTTATTTCTTTATTTCTTTATTTCTTTATTTCTTTATTTCTTTATTTCTTTATTTCTTTATTTCTTTATTTCTTTATTTCTTTATTTCTTTATTTCTTTATTTCTTTATTTCTTTATTTCTTTATTTTATTTATTTTATTTATTTCTTTATTTCTTTATTTCTCTATTTCATTATTTCATTATTTCTTTATTTCTTTATTTCTTTATTTCTTTATTTCTATATTTCTTTATTTCTTTATTTCTTTATTTCTTTATTTCTTTATTTCTTTATTTCTTTATTTCTTTATTTCTTTATTTCTTTATTTCTTTATTTCTTTATTTCTTTATTTCTTTATTTCTTTATTTCTTTATTTCTTTATTTCTTTATTTCTTTATTTCTTTATTTCTTTATTTCTTTATTTCTTTATTTCTTTATTTCTTTATTTCTTTATTTCTTTATTTCTTTATTTCTTTATTTCTTTATTTCTTTATTTCTTTATTTCTTTATTTCTTTATTTCTTTATTTCTTTATTTCTATATTTCTTTATTTCTTTATTTCTTTATTTCTTTATTTCTTTATTTCTTTATTTCTTTATTTCTTTATTTCTTTATTTCTTTATTTCTTTATTTCTTTATTTCTTTATTTCTTTATTTCTTTATTTCTTTATTTCTCTATTTCATTATTTCTTTATTTCTTTATTTCTTTATTTCATTATTTCTTTATTTCTTTATTTCTTTATTTCTTTATTTCATTATTTCTTTATTTCTTTATTTCTTTATTTCTTTATTTCTTTATTTCTTTATTTCTTTATTTCTTTATTTCTTTATTTTTTTATTTCTTTATTTCTTTATTTCTTTATTTCTTTATTTCTTTATTTCTTTATTTCTTTATTTCTTTATTTCTTTATTTCTTTATTTCTTTATTTCTTTATTTCTTTATTTCTTTATTTCTTTATTTCTTTATTTCTTTATTTCTTTATTTCTTTATTTCTTTATTTCTTTATTTCTTTATTTCTTTATTTCTTTATTTCTTTATTTCTTTATTTCTTTATTTCTTTATTTCTTTATTTCTTTATTTTATTTATTTCTTTATTTCTTTATTTCTTTATTTCTTTATTTCTCTATTTCATTATTTCTTTATTTCTTTATTTCTTTATTTCTTTATTTCTTTATTTCTATATTTCTTTATTTCTTTATTTCTTTATTTCTTTATTTCTTTATTTCTTTATTTCTTTATTTCTTTATTTCTTTATTTCTTTATTTCTTTATTTCTTTATTTCTTTATTTCTTTATTTCTTTATTTCTTTATTTCTTTATTTCTTTATTTCTTTATTTCTTTATTTCTTTATTTCTTTATTTCTTTATTTCTTTATTTCTTTATTTCTTTATTTCTTTATTTCTATATTTCTTTATTTCTTTATTTCTTTATTTCTTTATTTCTTTATTTCTTTATTTCTTTATTTCTTTATTTCTTTATTTCTTTATTTCTTTATTTCTTTATTTCTTTATTTCTTTATTTCTTTATTTCTTTATTTCTTTATTTCTATATTTCTTTATTTCTTTATTTCTTTATTTCTTTATTTCTTTATTTCTTTATTTCTTTATTTCTATATTTCTTTATTTCTTTATTTCTTTATTTCTTTATTTCTTTATTTCTTTATTTCTTTATTTCTTTATTTCTTTATTTCTTTATTTCTTTATTTCTTTATTTCTATATTTCTTTATTTCTTTATTTCTTTATTTCTTTATTTCTTTATTTCTTTATTTCTTTATTTCTTTATTTCTTTATTTCTTTATTTCTTTATTTCTTTATTTCTTTATTTTATTTATTTCTTTATTTCTTTATTTCTCTATTTCATTATTTCTTTATTTCTTTATTTCTTTATTTCTTTATTTCTTTATTTCTATATTTCTTTATTTCTTTATTTTTTTATTTCTTTATTTCTTTATTTCTTTATTTCTTTATTTCTTTATTTCTTTATTTCTTTATTTCTTTATTTCTTTATTTCTTTATTTCTTTATTTCTTTATTTCTTTATTTCTTTATTTCTTTATTTCTTTATTTCTTTATTTCTTTATTTCTTTATTTCTTTATTTCTTTATTTCTTTTTTTTTATTTATTTCTTTATTTCTTTATTTCTTTATTTCTCTATTTCATTATTTCTTTATTTCTTTATTTTATTTATTTCTTTATGATTTTTTATATTTTATTACACAACAAATTAAATATACCGCTAACTCGAACGTCTAAAAATTACAAAAATGAAGTAAAATTTATGAAATATTGAAAACATTCTGCCACGAATGAAGTCCATACAATTCCGCTCAATTTCACACATACAAAGAGTAAAAGTTTATTAAATACATTTTTATTTTCACTTTCAGCTCGCAACGTCTAATTTCCATGCATCCTGTCGCGATAAGTAAACATTGTGGGCGCCCAACAATAGATCTCATTAGTGAAACAAACGAAGTCACACACATCCGTCCGCAATTAGTGCTAAGCACTCGAAACGGGTGATGATTTTTATCAACCGGCTCAGTTTAGTTCATTTCAGTTCTGTTCTGTTCAGCTCATCCCAGAGATGGGTGGATAGTAGAAAACCCTCATCGCAGTACTACACTCTATTAATAGTGCGATCGATGCAGACACATTAGTCATTGTCCATGGTGTCCAGTGGAAGCAAAATGCCAACCCGCTGTTAAAAGTACATTTCATCCAATTTACGCGGTGCGGTCGTCAGCGCGTCATTGGTTTAATTTACAAAAATTATGACGAATGGTACCCTTTGTGCTCAAAGAATGGTGGCTCTGCACGTAGGCAGCGGGTGATTTTTTTTGTAAATTTCTCTGCCCTTTGGTACATTTACCGCACTCTAATGAAATGCGTCGTCGTTTACGAACATATTTTCAGTGATTTATTTGTATTGTTTTGTGAGGCTCATGGATGGAGTAGAATTCAAACTTGAACTCGAAAAACGTTTCAATTGATGCAGAACTAAGTAAATAAATAGGGTTTTTGAAGTAAGTACTGAGTATGAAAAGCGGGTGGACAGAGAATAAAAGTGGGGGCAAATAAACGGAATGAGAGATTTTCTTTGTCAACAGTTTCAACTGACACACAATGTTGCGCTAATTCAACCGGATCTAGTGTTTTACACTTGTTCAGCAAGATGTCAGGTTTCTGAAAATCTCTCAACTATGAGGAGAAGGGGGTATTGCTTAAAATGCGCTGAAAACGACTCGTTGACATTTTACATTCCGAGTTCTTTGGTAAGTATGGCATGCTTGCGTTAGGGATGTTCATCTCGGAGCATTTTTTCAATTCCGGAATTTCGAGTTTGTAAAATTACAAATCCCTTTTTCCGGAATTTAAAGAAATACTAAATAGATGTAAAATACACATTTTATGTTTTAATTAATAAATAATTATAATTATTAAGATATAACAAGATCTACATAGAATATTTAAAAAAATTCTAAAAATCAAAGAAAATGTGTAGTTTGGGTACCACATACAAAATCCACCAAAACATATTTTTGTACAAATTAAAAATGTAAATATAGTAAAGTTCAGTTTTTATTGGAGAATGTTTTTATTTATTATTGAGAAAATTTTATCCGTTTAGTTTGTTAAAAATATTTGGTTGTTTTATTGATGAATATGATTTTTTTTTAGAAAAATAAAGTTAAAATTATTTGGACGAGATCATTTCTGCAATTTAGGTGCGCTCTGAAATTGAAGGCATAAAGACGATCCATTTTATCATAAGCTCTCAGCAAAAATACCTATAAAAGTATCGCATTTAAGACGGTTTTCCGAGCTCTCCAAAATTATATTCATAAAAGAATCATATTTCGAAGTTATTTAGAAATCCTCACAACATAAAAACAATAAATTTAAAATTGCTTCTGTGCGATTGACTGAGGTAATTGACCCAATAATGGTTCAAATATTGAGGGTATAATAAGCTCTTAGAAAAATACTCATAAAAGTACAGCATTTAATACTGTTTTCGTAGCTCAACAAAGAGTCACATTTAAGAGTAACATTTAGTAGTAACCTAAATAAGAACACTCCAAATAATGGTCAATTGAGATTGTATTGGGAGCATTCAAAATTGATTCTCAAAGGATATATTTACAAATCAATTATAATTGATTTACTATTTTCGTTTTGAATTGGAAATAAAATACAAAATGCTTTCATCAAATGATTGAATAAACAATCTCAATTCTCAAACAATTTTAATATAAATCGTGAGATTTTTTGCCAAATTTTCCAGACCAAAATCATATGATTCTGAATTAAATTCAACAGGCAACATACGTATTTCAGGGATTTACTTGAACTTGGATGTATTTTCTCGGATATCTCTACAAAGAGAAAAATTTTCAATACCATAGATCTTTACGTATTTTTGAAGATGGGAAACCTACGAAAATTGAGTAAGTGTGAAGTCTCTGGAGGATTTAGGAGTACTTCAAATGATCATAAACTTGAAGATTTTGCGGGTCTTAAAGCTTTTCGGGTAAGTGCTTATATACGAATGTTTTCGGAGTATTTACAGAGCATAAATGCCTGGAATTTTGAATATATTAACTAAAACTTAGTTCTATTTAGACGGAGTATATTTAGTACAGCTTCTCACCTGATAATTTATTTGGCTCAAACGCCATTTTTGGGTAATTGGAGTTATTAATTGGATATATATATATGACTTATATATTCTCTTTCTAATACCGTTATTCGTTTTCAAATCTGAGATATTCAGCATCGACTTTGCTCCAAATCACAAATATTCTCCTATTTTAACGCAAATGCAAATCTTTTTTATCGTTTTTCTCGAAATCGATTCAATGGCGTTTGAGGCACACAAATTCTGTGATGACGACCTGCCTTCAATGAGTTTAAACTTTTCTGAAAAACTGTATTATGTCCACGCAATCAATGTCAGGTCTTTTTCAACATAAGTTCAAGCATAAAAGCCTGAAATACAACTGAATTCTTTCTCTTCAATTTCCATACAAATGTCCGCCAATTTTCACAAAAGTTTCTAAATGCCTTTAAAAAATTAATCAAAATTTTCAGATCTGAAGGTTACAATATTCAACTTCGATTACATGGTAGTTGTATCTTGCTTCGATTTCAAGTCTTATATACATACTTCAGAAACCTTTACCAATATTCACTATTCAGGTCTGTACTTTGTGAACAATTTCAGTTTCTTGATTTAAAGCATAAATAACAAAGACAGACACAACATTATAAGTATTTATGATTTTTTGTTATTCGCATTAAACTTTTTCATGAAATTTGTATTCAAATTTGGAAGAATGAACAAATTATCACTATCAGTGTTGTCCAATTGGGACACGGGTGACTTCACTTGTTGCTGCTGCTAGCTGAAGCCTCTTTCGGTGCTGGCTGCTTCGCTGCATTGACGCTGCTACTGCGGTTGTTGTTGCCAATGGGCACCGGTGAAACAATCTAAAAATGATATGTCTCCTTGAGACACTACTTTGTCTTTTTTGAGAGAATGTTAAAGTTCTATAAAAATGCGTGCTTGTTTTAAGTTTACGTTATAATATTTATTAACTTTAAGTTTTAAGTAATTTAAAGAGCTGTTGTGGCGATCAAAAATGAACGTTGTGCTGCTGCAGATGTTAAAAGTGTAGTGAGTGTCCCGTTGCATCACCAGGAAAGTGTCACCTTTGACGTTTGTTCTTTCGCTCATCTATGTGTGCTGTCATGCATTGGAGACTTTGGTGGCAGGGTTGCCACATGTTAATTTGCATCAACGCAAATATTTTTATGCTGTGTTCACATCATTTTATGATATAAAGTTTATGTTCGCGGCGCGAACAAGTGTTTTTAAAAATCCTGAAAAATCCCATGAATTCATGATTTTCCCAGCAACAATTTATGCTGTACTAATTTTTCGAAAAACCCGTGATCATGGAATTAACATCCACAACATGCGCGCACTCACTTGGTTAATTGCCACCACATGTGGTCGGCTGCAGGAGAGCAACAGGACATCCGACATATGCAAAATGCTATGCAGCAACACAATGGGGCCCAAATGTGTCAAATCAAGCGTTAAAAGTGGCTCAAAAAACTCAAAAGAGAAACCTAGCAAATTACATGGTTTCAATTGTAGAACACAGTTGTAATATTTCATAATTCTAAACATTTACATTTTACACTCATCCTAATCCAGCCATCCATTCATCCATAAGTCTACCCTCAAGAAGTTAAAATAAATATTTATCGAAATCAATATTCCGGAAGCCAACTTTTGAGTGAACACATCAAGAAGTGGATTTTAGTCCTAAAACAACAAATACACTTTGCGCACGCAAAAACAAACTGTTGACGTCGAGTCGTATAGAACTAAAATTCTGTGGTGGTGGTGCTACGGCTGCTTTTTTGGACACTACAATAAAAAGGACACTTAAATAACAAATCACAAAAATACGCAATACCTACATACATAGATTATAGATAGATAGATTTGTGTATAGGGCCCAATGCAAAGTTGTTTATTTATGCTGTGCATCTTACAGGAAAAATAAGAAGGTTTTATGTTTCGAAAATAAATTACAACACATGTGTCATGTGATTTGCGTTGTTTTGTTAGGATCGTCGAGTATGCCATTAAATTTGTAATTATAATAAAAATTATTTTATTACAAATACAATTGACATCCTGCTAAAAAATACAGAATACAGGATGTCAACTAAAAAGTTGTCAAAGATTTTTGATGTATTTTGTTTTTGATGTGGGTTCATGGAATAGATACTAGTTATTTTTATATAGATGTTCGAAAAATTTGTATATTCTTAAGAAGCTATTTACAATTTGTTTCCAAATTAAAACATTTTTTTCGAGTAAAAAAGTCAGCAAAAGTTGACTTTTGAAAACTCTTGGACTGTTTGGACAGAGATAGCTTATTTATATTTCTGAAATAGCAACTTTCTGTATTTCGACTCGAAAATCTATTGGAAAATAACGTAAGAGGTTGCGTCGAATAGAAAAACAATTTCTTTTATTGATGTTGACAGTCGCTGGGATCGAACAGGGGACCTTTCGACTCGTAGTTCAACGTACTAACCAGTCGAGCCACCCACGCACAGTGGAGCAGGTAGTACCAAAAATTGGCGAAAACTTCAAATTGTGTCATTTTTAGAAAAATAAGTATGAGGATTGACGAATATTGTATGAAAATTTAATCATCAACATTTAGATGTAGATTTTTAAAAATGGGTGTGGTGCCTCCCATTCAACTGAAATGATTAAATTAATATATGTTGGGAATTACGGGACTTCAGTGATTCAACTTTATAGTAGAATGTTTTTCGTTCATATAATGCAGTTCTCAAAATTTCATCTTGATTGGACAAGTGGGCGTGGTAACCCCATATAAACGTAAATTGTTGAAATTGTTAATATTAGTATAAATTTTTGATTTGTTTCGAATTTTTTTATTAGCAAATTTTTTCCATTTTTTTTTCGAATTTTTGCGAAAAATACGTTCTTTTCAGACAAATTATTTTTTTCGAATAACATTTTTTTTTTCGGACATTTTTTTTTTAAATAATTATTTTTTTTATATTTTTTTCGAATTTTAAATTGATTTGTTACGATTTTTTTTTTAAGTATTTTTTTTACAATTTTTTTTTTTTTGGATTTTTGCGAAATTATTTCGGACAAATTATTTTTTCGAAAAAAAAAAAATAAACTTTTTTTTTTTTTAATAATTATTTTTTCGGATATTTTTTTATAAATAAGTTTTTTCGAATTTTATTTTTTAAAGAAATCTTTTTCCAATTTTATTTCAAACATTTTTTTTGAAATAATAATTTCATGAATTAATTTACGCTCAGTGGTTGTCCCCTTTTAAGCAATGCACAATGTCGATCGAACGATTTGATTATAGGTTATTGTGAGGAAGGAATGATTTTGTAGTGTCGGTGGGTTCTCGTGTTGAACTGGCCAATATCAAAGATTTCAGGAAAAACAGACGCAGGGAGATTGTTTCACAGACGTCTCTGTAATGAGCGATTCTGCTGAGAACCGAGTAGATTACGAAGGGATGGGCTTGGTTCGAAGCTCGAGTAGTACGAGAGAACACACATACTGGTGGAATCAGACCGTGTATTTCCCTCGAAACTTTAAAATGCAGAAACTAATCAAAAATTCCAAATTCTCTTCTCAACTGTTGAGAATTTAATCTAGTTGTTTTCACTTCAATTGATTTATCATGTTTAAAACATATATTTTATTTTTCTAAAAATAAAAACGTGTGAGTAGCTGCTAAATTTCACATACATCTGTTACATCGACAAATTAAACAGAGCAACATGTGCTTCCTTGACATGCCTCCTTTTTTGTGCTCTCCTCTTTACTGCCTTCATGTGTGCCATCCCTGTAACAAGAGATGCGAAAGGGTTTCGATAAAGGATGTTGCAGGCATCCTCGTTGCCATCATTGGCAACATACAGCGCGGCGATGCATGTGTGTGTGCGTGCGGAGCAAAAACAGAGAAAAATTCAAAATTATAAAAAATGAACTCGATATTTCGTGGTAATTAATCAATTGCCATGATCCTGACACTCCTCCTCATTTTTGATAATTTGTCTAGTTCAGGCAGGCAGGCATAACGAAGTAGGGGTATTTTATAGAACACACTCGTGAGGTGTGCATTTTTTAACCTCTTTAATATGAGTTTAATTTAGGGTTCGAATTACGTGAAACATGGCGTGAAAAAATAGAACAACTGGTGCGATGCGAGACGACTCTATTGAAGCGTGACAGAAAGGGTTTTTCGTGTTCCTATTTTGAAGAGCATAAATTAGGCACGGACACATTATTTTGAATTTTAAAAAGAACATTCAAATTGAATTTTTATTAGGGAATATTTTAATATTTAGTATTCATTAAAATTTAAATGAGAATTAGACTAATTTTTAGTGATAAATTGACTTTTTATCAAAAAATTGTCTTAAAAAATTAATAGAAAAAAATTGGAATTTGGATAACGCTGTGTAATACATAATAGTTTCGCATCTTCGAATGATTCGAACTTGAAAATTTATCATAAAAAGAGGCTACAAATTATATTCTTCGTCAAGGAAAATGTCCCTCGAAAGACTTTTGTGTGACTGCAATAAACGTGCCTCAGCCTGATTCACAATATGCGAATCACACATCCGCCCGCCTCAAGGTACTCTCCAGGCGTTAAATGTGAATTCTGACACATGGTGTCGACTGACTGACAGAGGGACATACAGGCAGAGAGACAAATAGGCGGTGTTGGTCAACTAGGCTGACGGTGTGTGTGTTCATGTCTCACGTACATGTTGTGCAACGACGAACGTTATGCAACGAATGAACAAATGAACGAACGCATCACATGTTTATGTCACTTTTTATTATCTCGCACACACATTGACTGCATGTGTGTGTACGTGTTGTCAATTTGACAGTTGATTTATGATGGCCTCTGATTGCAATTTACAACTGTACAGGCCGTGGCGTCACCACGTACCCTATACCCTACCCTGTTTCTCACCACTCTCCCTCACAAACTCTGCCCAGCAGCACCGTTAGTCGTTGGCGTTGGTTGGTGGTGCCGCTGCTGGTGCCGGTGGTGGCAACTTTTAATTGTCTTTTATTTTAGTTGTGTTGTTGTCGTTGTTGCTGTTTTGCTCTACTTGTCTCTGTTACATTTGATGGGCTTTTGTCATTCGGTGCAGTTAAATTCTATGAGTTCGTTTTTGTTTAATGGTCGAAACCATTAAAATGCATTTATTTCGTTGACACAATTATGTTGCAGCAACCGCCAGGTGTGGCGACTGTCATTATATCGCACGTCGCCTCATTAAAGCCTTGGCGCGTGTTCAAATTCCATAAGAATCAATTGAAATTTAAGAATGCCAATCAACCAGATTAGATAAATTATTGCGTAGGCGTTAAACAAACACGCACACGCACTGAAAAATGATAAATCGGTTGGTGTGACTTATAATAGGTCGGTTACTGTGGCTATAAATCGATGCAGAGCTGTTATTACAAATATACATATTAGTGGGGAGTAAAAAATGCAATAGTTCTGTTCTTTTTCTTGCCGTTTTCAGCATTCTGAGGCAAGAACAAGAATTAGAATGAACCTAAAAGGACGAGAGCAAGTGCAAGAACAAGACTAACATTGCATGTAATGTGCAAGAACAAGAAAAAAAATAACTGAATAGCATTCCTTTCAATATCGTTCCAAGATCAGTGCGAGGTGCAGGACAATTCACACCATATCCGACACTTTCTCATAGGGATATCTAGAGTCAAATTGGACGTACATTGTACGTAGATATCGATTCGTACCGTCGGAGTTTTCTCAGTACGAAAAAACTTACGAAATCGATATCGTAAAGAAAAATAATCAAAGTTCGGGATCTTCGAAGGTTACCGTGACATGTCAGACTAGAGATATATGAACGTGATATATTTTGTTTTTTTTTGAGGTAACGTCGAGAATTCATTGAGGTATCTAAAGGCTCCGAGTCGTGGCATATTTCAAGTTCTGCATTCCGATGCAAGAACAAGAACGAATGAACCTAAAAGAAGAAGAAGAACAAGAGCAAGTGCAATAACAATACTAAGATTGCATGTAATGTGTAGGAACAAGAACAAAATAACTAAATGTCATTCGCTTCAATATCGTTGCAAGATCAGTGCGAGATGCAGGATAATTCAAACCATCGGACACTTTCACATAGGGATATCGAGAATCAAAGTAGACGTACGGTGGGTAGATATCGATTAGTACCGTCGGAGTTTTCTCATTACGAGACAACTTACGATACCGATATAAGGAAATTAATCAAAGTTCGATATCTTCGAAGGTCTCCGAGACATGTCAGCCTAGAGATATATGAACGTGATATAATTTGTTTTTTTAGAGGAAACGTCAAGAACTCATTGAGGTATTTAAAGGCTCCGAGTCGTGGCATACTTCAAGTTTAGTATTCCGATGCAAGAACAAGAACTAAAATAAACCTAAAAAAACAAGAGCAAGATTGCATGTAATGTGTAAGAACAAAAACAACAGAACTGATTGCCATTCCCTTCAATAGTGTTCCAAGATCATTGCGGTGTGAAGAAGAATTCACACCATAACGGACACTTTCTCATAGAGATGTCGAGAGTCAAAGTGGACGAATATGGTGGATAGATATCGATTAGTACGGTCGGAGTTTTCTCATTACGAGACAACTTACGAAATCGATATCGTAAAGGAAATTAATCAAAGTTCGAGATCTTTGAAGGTCTTCGAGACATTTTAAATTAGGAATATATGAACGTGATATAATTTGTTTTCTCGAGGCCACTTCAAGAACTGATTGTGGTATCTGGAGGCTCGTCGTGGCATACTTCATGACAAAGAAGCCACTTCGGACGGCAAAGCTGAGGTCTCCAGTAGATTTTAGTACCAATGAGATAATAATAATAGTTTGGCGCTACAGTGCTTAAAGAACTTAGGTCGAGTCCTCCCGTGTATCACAACGGAAGACCAACATATATCATTTAGTATTTTAGTATTTAGTATAGTGCATAAAAAAACCTAAAATTTATTTAAACTAATAACTTTAAAATGACTCCCTTTCAAACATCGTTAAAGTCACAGAAACCACAAATAGTTCTAATAAAATAAAATTTACCGTTTTTAAATGCTTTTGACTCAAATTTTTTGAATTATATTGCGGATTAATTTATCTAAAGCGCAGTTGAAAGTTCGTAAAACCATTCTACAGATATTCAATCTGCAGAAAACAGCAGTCCATCGTTGCCAAACTCTGAAGCACATTCGAAGTGAATAAGAGAACGAGAAGAAGAAGAAAAATACTGTCAAAATGAAAAATCGGATTAAGAGGAAAAACTTTTTAACGCAAAGTCGTGAATTTTTGTTGGCTGGCAATGGTCGTGGAGTGGTGCTGTTGGTACTACTGATTGAGCCAACAAAAGCACCACCTTTTTCACAAAAACTTTAAATCTGTTTTATTCCAATTGAAACGGCAGTCTTTGGTCCAGTAGTAGCAACAGAAGAAGTAGCAACTAACTGCCCAACAGCAATGCGACATACACCCAACATCCATCGTCCATCTATACACATAGAGAGAGTGAGAGTGGGAGAACTGGGCACAGATAAAGTACGACACCCAAGAGCCTTCATGGCGACGGCAGCCTTCACTCTGGAACTCTGACTTTTGATTAGACTAATTCAATTTAGTTGCTGGTGCGGATGTTGCTGGTACCACTGCACTTTCTCATCTTTTCAAAACAAGTCCTTGGCACACACACAAGCATGGCATAGACATAGACATATACTATACAATCACACTGACATATGTTTGGCTTGCAGATAAGAGTTCAAGTAATTTTTAGCAAAACTTTCGATTCAATCAAATGCGAATGAGTCTCACACCCACTTAAATACCACGATTCACATACCTCTACTTAGATATCTCGACTTGGATACATCGACTCACTTCACTACTGATAACCAAAACTTTCATTTTCCCGATGCTCATACCACAATTTGTATAAATCGTCTTTCATTCCCGTTTGATATATCGCCATCCACATACACCGACCCACTTTCCCCGACTTACAGACACCTCCCCTATATTTCCACTAACATATTTCGAGTTATAAACCTCGACTTTGATTCACATTCTTCACATGCGTTGACCCACATACCTCCATATGCACCGATTTACTTATACCGTTTCAGATACCTCCATCTCGATTCACTTAGTTCGACTCTTGTAACTCCCCACTCTACTAACCCCCACTCAATATGAAATGGCGAAAGTTTCCGCAGGGCAAGCGAAAACAAACATTTCTGTTCTGTACGCCAGAACATCAAACTTATTATCAGTTAATCCTTCGGAGAGACACTTTTCGAATTTT
This sequence comes from Dryomyza anilis, assembly GCA_951804985.1. Taxonomy (NCBI): domain Eukaryota; kingdom Metazoa; phylum Arthropoda; class Insecta; order Diptera; family Dryomyzidae; genus Dryomyza; species Dryomyza anilis. Next base: position 97,245,728 of record OX638130.1, on the reverse strand, counting down.
TAATACATCCTCCGTCTGCACATCCGTCGCCACCAAATGCGTTATGCTCGAGCAAATTCTTTTGAATTAACGAATTGTAACGAATTTTCAACTTTGCATTCGAGGACGACCAAACGAAGGCAGTTCAAAGTGCAGAACATTAGTCAGTGAAGGACATGAAGGACTCGTGAGCCGGCAAGTTTAGCAGTGTGAGAAAGAGAGAGATGGAGAGTGAGAGAGATAAAGTTCAAAAGAGTATGAGCGCTGAATTGGTCACGACTTTCGGCCAACTGAGTGCTTGCTGAGTGGTCACAATCATGTGGGATCCGGATTAGTTTGGCTTGTTGTGGAGCAGCAAACTTTCGAAAATTGCAATTGGGAAAATGTTGATTATTAGTTTTTCGCCAGACTTAGACTTAACCAGTCTTTTGTTTTTTTTTTTTTAAGTAAATATATTTATTTTTTTTTTTCGGCACTAGTCAAACGAAGTTTATAATGAAGAAAGTTAAATTATTTTTTGAAAAGAGATTATTGGCTATGTTCGCAAAGTTGCTGAAAATGTTTTTTTTTCTAGTTTTACCAAAGTAATAAGTATAATTCACCGATGGGATAATAATAAGAATCAGTTTAGTGTGCTGTACAATTTTCTATTATTTAACATGGATATGTTTAAATTCGTCCTGACATTCGGATTACTGTCTCTGTGTGCGTATTACTATATACGAAGAACGTACATGTGAGCTTTATAGGGATATAGTATGTGGAGAGATAAAGTATGCGAGGATAATGTACGGATACGCAGTTAAATGTCTACATCAGTGCTGTTTATGCGTTTAAATGTACATGTGACATGGCTGTGTCTTGCATATATCCACGGGATTAGGGCAATTTACGTAATAATTTACGATGACAATTGTTTCAGCCTTATTTGCGGCCTATGTAAATGTGGAAATGAAGGTACTATTAACATAATACAAATGTATTATCTGCATGAGAGGCAATATTTTCCAGATATTTATTAATATTTGAATCTTTTTAAGTTCCACAAGAAATAGAAATGGAAAAATGAAATAGGTACCTATATAAATTATAGTTTGTTTACTCGTTAGCAACCACTTTGACTGCCATTAAGAAGAGTTATGTGTGTGTCTGTTATTTACAGCACTAATGTGCAATGCCTACAGTACATTACGATGTCTTTTAATGTACCGAATAGTCAAAGAACCCGTACAAACATAGAATAAACGTTTACGGAACACGTAAATAATTGTCACAAATCGTAATGTCGTCCATGTGGAGCACAGAATAGAACAGACTAGGGCAGCATCCTCTAATGATGTCCTTTGAGTTCAAGTGGCCCCATGCACGATACAAATAGTACAAAAAAAACATAGTCAAAGTGGATCGAACCTCTCTATACACTGCACTCACTAAACAACAAGAATAAAAACAAGTAGCGCAAATTCGTTCTGCTGCCAGAACTATAAAGTAGACGTAGGTTATCTATTATTTTCATTGTTTGTTTCTGTGCTTAGTACGAAAACGTCTCTGCATTTGGCGCAACACATTAAAATGCCTCCTCGAGTTTCTTGGTCAATCGAGGTTCATTGGCTGACTGGCTGGCTGACGACGGGTATCATTATTTTTGTATGGAGTTTTCGAGTTCAGTGGGGTGGGCTGGTTTGACCCCAAAGTGGAAACGGCTGCTAGTAATGATAATTACACTCGTAACGCCCAACCATCTATTAGGGACGAACCGAATGAACCTATTGCACTGATAGAATTGCAAACATTTTCATTATCGTTTGCTACCCAACTATTGCAATGAAGGTTTATTGTATAAGTCGTGTCTAAGCAGAACACTTAGAAATACTAGTACACAAGGCAGCGAGGTCAAAACAAGGACATTACCAATTTTTTTTTGGGGAAGCAATTTCATGAATTCTTAAATAGAAACATAGCGCACATAAATAACTTCAAATAAAATATATTCTTAGTGAACAAATACAATGTCGTCTAAGAAAATTTACCATGTACTGTATTTTGTTTTCTTAGACTTAATTTAATTCGTGCTCTTAAATACTGTTTTATTTCTATAGCACACTAAATTCTCAAATCCTCTGGATTATGCATCTAAACAAGTCGTAGTTGTAGTCTGCTGTTTTGTGAGTTTCATGAGTGGTTTCTGTGGTCGAATCAAAACAGAAACATTTTTGCATATTAAATCCTTTATTTAGTTGTTCGGTGGGAAACCACATCTGCAGTGCAATGCAATTATCTACCACGCAATAATAATTCTTAGAGCATTCATAATTTATAATATAAATAAGTCTATGATACACACAGCAAAATACTCTTACGGCATGATGCTGGTAAAAAGTAAAAGTTAGTTATAACAACCAAAGTTAGTTGTAACAATCAACATCATTCGCCTACGAACAAATCTAAGCTAATATGATAACTTTGCCACATTAGATTGGCACTTGAAATATTATCATATCACAAAATTGTTCCAAAACTGTTCCAAATTAGTTGTAGTCAAACTACAAACCGAACTTTTAGAACCAATTTAACAGTTGAGAGAACCGAATAAGTTTGTTTTGGCAATCAGTTGGTTGGCGCAACCAAATTCAGATACTATACAAAAAAAATAGTTTTAGAATCTCAAAACCAAAAAGATTTCATTTCGTTAAGAATTTTGTGTTCTTCTGGAGCCTCGGCTTGTTTTTCAATGTGGTTACAGTTTTGAATCAACAGTTAAGGTTCCGCAGAGGTATTCTTATGGTAAACGGTTTTAGTGCGGTTTCGGTTACAGTATTAGTATGGATAAAATTGGTCTCTCAAAGAAGAATAGATTACAGTTCAATTTAGGTTTTGTGTTCTTCTTGAGTCCATGATGAATAAATTATAACACTTATGATTCAATTTTGGTAAACCTTCGAATCAATCGAGTCAAGATTCAGATAAGAGAAGACGAGAATATTTCATTTGATTCTCTTAAGCATTGAAGAATCGTAGGGTGAGCCTCTTTTATAGATATTACATTCGAGCGAATATGTCCTGATTTCGGTCCAATTCAGATCGTTTTATTCGGATATAAAAACAAGCTCGTACAATCGTAGTTTACTTGGTTTTGAAAAGAACCACGCATTAGAAAGAAAATCCGTCCCTACGTCTGTCTCCCCGTCATTTTAATTTTAAGATAAATATAAAGACTATGTTTATTCTTGGAGGTTTGACCTTTGTAGTCGAGTACAGTGCATACTAAGAAACTGAGCCACATAGTTTTACTTGTAGTTTTGGCTATAATTTCGGATTTAGATTCTTTCGAATTACGGTTTAAAGATCTGCTAAAGTTTCGGATATTGTTTAGTATTGTTTAGATTTAGTCTCGGTAAAATGGTCGTTTCAGTTTGGTTATAGGTACGGTTAAAATTTTGAGATTGCATTTTCGAAATATGTATTTGTTTTAGTTTCGGTTCTAGTTCTTTCCAGTAAACATTTGTATCGCTATCGTTATGAGATCAATGCAAATTCACACGATACGGACACTTTCAGGTAGCGATATCGAGCGTCTTATGGGAGTCTATCAGAGTTTTCTTTGTACGAGACATTTAATGAAATCAAATCAATATCGAAAAGAAAAATATCGAAAAGAATGTAACATTGATATGTTCGATCCCTGGTTGCTATGTCTCGGAGCTCTTCGTTGATCAAAGTATTCTCGAACTTACTTCCATAAAAAAGCTCGATATAGTTGCTTTATTGCTACTAGATGTGATATTTACCCCCAAATAATGTATCTTTTTATTATCGTGTGATAACGATTCATTTCCAGTCCCCTTCGTCTCATATTTGTATAACGTATTTCGAACGTTTCGTGCGTTTCTTTGAATCGAACGTTCGTTTAAAATTTTTGTTTTGCCAACTATTTTTCATAAAGAAAAAATTTATTTTTTTGCGATATCGTACAAATTCTTCGACATATCGTATTGTTCTCGCATCAAAATTGAAACGAATGACAGACTGGAAACATCTGTTATAGAAAGCTTTGAGGAATTGAAGGTATCGAATACATGCCAGACTGGTATGTTTCGTTGATTCGGGTTTAGTTTTGATTATTGTTCGGTTTTATTTTTGTTTCTAGTTTCGGCATAATGGAGTATTGGTTACAGATTCGGTAATTGTTTCAGTTATTGTTTTGGTGCCATTCGTTTCGATATCGTTACGAGATCAATGCGAGCAGATGACGAAATCACAAAGTATCGGAACCGTTATCGCAACGATATCAGGCCTTAAATTGGACCTACATGGTAGGTAGATATCGATGCGATCTATCGGAGTTTTCTCGGTACGAGAAATTGTTCGAAATCGGAACGATATCGAAGAAAAAATAATCAAAGTTTGATAATGCTTCCAAATATATTGCGATATCGAAGTGATAAATGTTTAAATATCGTATATTGTCCTTCAATTTGAATGTTTAAGAAATTTTGAAAATTAGAAGCGATTTAGCTACGTGTTCCGAGTTTGATATCGAAGTTAGTTCGAGAAAGCTTTGGGGCATCGGAGGCCTCAAAGACATGGCAGTCTGGATAGATATGATTCTATTATAAATTTGAGTTCTGTTTCTATTTTGAATATAGGTTATAATTTTCGTATTTGTTTTGGTTATAATTTCGGTTTCCGTTCCGATTCTAGTTTCGGTTTCGGCTTCAGTATCGGTTTAGTTATTACTGTTTCATTTCTTGCTTCCACTCAAGTTTTAAGTTTTGGTTATAGCATACGTTCCAATTTCAATTCTTGTTTTATTTTGAATTCAAAACTTCAAAAACATGCCGCCAATAGAACAGAACATGTTCATTTCGCACAGCCTGCATAATTAATATGCAGCCTATGTATGTCCTTTAATCCTTTAAATTATGTTGCTGTTGTTGTTGTTGTTATTTTCGGAAGTGTGTTCCGGCGAATGTGCACCTTGTTTGGGCCATAAATATGAGTCCTAACGACAAAGTAATCACGTAACAATTGCCGAATGTCTACTTGGGCGACAGGCTGCCGTTCTGCGGTTTTGATGCAGGCAGTGATACCGTTGCACCCAGATTGCAACCAAATGTTGGCGTCGCATTAACAGCTCCAGGCTCGAAAGCTTTCATTCGCACCTGTTTGTAAATGTGTGAGTAAGTTTGTATGTGACGGTATCCATGTGTATGTGTGTGTAATATACATGTATGGGTTTAACTAAAGACGCTGAGCGCAGTTTGCTGCTTGCGGTCGTCACTGCTGCTCATAAATTCTAGATTTCAAATAAATTTCAAATTATTTGCCCATCGCCAGCAGTGGTTACTGTTGCTAACTGCTTGGCACACCGGAGGATTAAATTGCACTGGGTTTAGGGCTTGAAACACCTCAGGCATTGCATGCTTTTTGGTCACACAAATGCAGTTGACACACACACACACACACACAAACACAGGCGCACAAACAAACAGACAGGCACATACATTGTATGAATTCAACATTAGCACACACAGATTCGGATAACCGGGGCCGGTATTATGTGGCAGAGATACGTGCCTGGAAATTGATTAATTCGAATAATTAGGCACAGGTTGACACCGTTTCACACCCTCTTGGTGAGACATTTTGCACATACTATGAGGTTAAATAAATAATTACAAAAATTTAGCAGTGAATTTAATACAAAGATGAGTGAGACGTTGAACTTTCACTTTTGTTGCATAAGTTTCTAAAGGGTCTCTATCGAATCTACCCAACGGGAAGATAAGAACTTTAATAGCACATAATAGATATTTTTTGCATCTATCAACTCATTGTCCAATAAACCAGGAACCGCAAAGTACCGAAATCGGAACCGTTTCGATTTTTGTAACCGGAATCGACTACGCTATTTAAAAAAATGTGTGAAAAAGAAATCGGAACGCATATTTTTTTTTGGTTGGAACCGCAATCAGAATCTAAATCCTTATTTTAAAAATCTTGGAATCAGAACCAGAGACGATAACTTAGTCCCTGTCAGTGACCACAAAGAACCTAATCAGAACCGTTTCGATTTTTGGAACCGGAATTGGAACTGTTAATAAAACTAGTTGGGAATGTTAGATCACATGTGAAATTTTAAAGTAGGGACATTTTATAGTAGGATTTATTATGATCGTTATGATTATCAAAATTATAGTCGGTCTAAGCAGATGTATGTTTTATATGGGGTATTTGAACATAAGTGGTCGGGTCACAGGTCACAATGGACTCATCATGCCCATTTTCACTGCCAGACAGCGTAGATATATTATTAATCTAAATTAAGAGTTCCATTTATTTAGCTCTTTTAGTTTTTCTGTAATCCAGATTTCAACAGACAGACAGACAGACAGACAGAAGGTCATTCTGATCAAGAATATATATATTTTTCCATACCGGAGATGCATCCTTCTGGGTGTTACAAACGTCGTACCAAACTGAATATACCCTTTCACTCTTAGTGTAAAGTATAAACATGTGTGGAAACGGATACGATACCTATATCATTTTTTTGGTTGGAATCGAAATCAGAACCGGAACCGCTTTTTTAACAAAAATTAAAACCACAACCGGAACTAATATTTTAGTCTTTGTCAGTGAGCGCAAAGAACCGTAATCGCAACCGTTATATAAAAACTGTGTGGTACTGGAATCGGAACCCATTTTTGGTGGGAACCGGACCGATATTTTAAAAATCTTGGAACCAGCACTTCGGTATTCTCAACTGTTAAGTCGATTCTTTTAGACAAAACTCAAAGGATTTTAGTTTAAACTGCAAAACAATTTAGATCAGTTTTAGAATAATTTGTTGATGTATAGCGTCGGTGGCTCAAATGTATAGTGCACTGGACTGTGCGCCGAATGGTCTCGTAGCACAGTTTTAAAGCACGGCTGTTGATCAATCAATATCTTTAAAAAGAAAAATATTATTCTTTACAGCGCTACCTCTCGGATGACAATGTTAAACAGGCGAGTGTTAACAATGTCCATGAAAAAATTCTACTGAATCTTAAAGTGGTGGGTTAAATAATAGACGCACAAAAAAAAAATCTATGATGATCTAATACAGAAATATGACAAATATTATTTTGATTTTTTTGGATTTTTTCAGACATTTTTTTTGAAAAAAAAATCTTTAAAAATAAAATTCGAAAACAAAAATTTTATGCGAAAAATATAATTTTTTCATAAAAAAAATCCTTACTAAAAAACAAAAATTAGACCAAGATAAAGGTTATTTCTTCCATTTTTTCATTGTCGAATTATTTTATTCACACAATAACTAAAAAGTCAATATTGACAACGATATCAAGAACTTCGAATTGATATACTTTGACAGACACATGACACACGAATGTATGTATACTAGTTCAGCTATCCAACTAGTTTTGTTTTTTGTACACAAATAATTCCGCGAAAAATGAGATCACAAGCTCGGATGCTATGTTGTTGATTTCGCATATGTTTGTTGTTGCACTTATGAAAGTGAAGAACGGAACTCAGCAGAAAAAAAGCCTAACGTTTGTGTTTGTTGTAGTGTTCGATTAGCGCTACACACAAAAAATATACCAAACATTTTACCAACTACTAGGATTCAACATATTGATGAATTCATTCATTGAATTAAAATCGTATTTTTTAAATATTTTTCATTTTTAACATCAAATTTCAAACACAAATTTATCTCCATTTACACATTTATGTATTTATAATTCTTAAATGATTTATAATATATAATTGCTAATTATTCTCCATTCCATCATATTAATGAAAAAGTGAACATCATATTGATGAATTTTGGTCATCAAACCATATTCATTTAAATATCATAAATCTTATAAGAATTATAAATACGTAAATGTGTAAATGGACACCAATTTTTGTTTGAAATTTCTCTACAAAAACACTGAAAAAATACGATTTTAGTTCAATGAATGAAATCATCAATATGATGAATACTGGTTGTTGGTGAAAGTGATCGAAGAAAACAATGACAAAACGCATGCACAGTTCGAAATAAAGTACGTCGTTTTGGGAAATATTATTTCTCAAAAAACAACATGTGAAAGTTTCTGTACAACAGGAAGTTTTTAAAAAAATCAGCAATATGATGAATTTATTCAAAAATATTATGAATTTTTTCATCAACTACCATATTCATTATATTGATACCACCGTTCATTAAATGAAATATTCATTACATTTATTATAAATATGAAATTATTCGTAATATCGAACATAATAGTGAAGAACGAAATATTCAATACAATGAATTTCATATCGTCATATTGATGAATTTGTTCTTAACATTTATGAATATAATATTTTTTACGAATTTTACAAAAAAAAAATTTTTAGAAAATAATTCGAAAAAATGTTGTTGTAAAAATTTTATTTAAAAATAACAGAAAACATTTTTTGAAAAAAAATTATCAGAAAATAAAATATATTCTAACAAATTTTTTTTTTTAAATATTTTTTTATGAATAAAACTTTTTATTAATAAAAATTTGTAATTATAAATAAATATATTATAAAACATTTTACTAATTTATGCATGTCGAGCAAATAAGAAATAACATACAAAAACTACTTGAGAAGTACGGCAAAAAATAAATATTTTGATTGAAATTTGGTTTGATGAACTGCATTCTTCAATATAAAGTACATATATGTTGTATTTTATATTTTGGTTCATTAATATGATGAAACGTATTCTTCACATACGGTTCATCATATTGAAGAACATTTTTTCGACAGCTATCAAGCGTTCATCATATTTATGATCGCATTCATAACTTTAATGTCGGTAGTCAATAATATTATGAATGGTTCTTCAATACAATGAATCATGGTTTGAAGAGCGGAATTCATCAATATAATGTAATTTTTATTTCTGTGAAACATCTCTTGTATTTTAAAGCTTTTAAATAAATAATATAAATTTTTCTCCGGTTTTCAAACTAAAAAAAAAAATAATGTTTAAAACCTTTGATTTCAATTTTAGATATCGGTTTATTTATGATAGTCGTATAACGGTTTCGGTTGAGATTTTCGTTTTAAACAAGAAATGGTTTTAAACGGATATCGGTTAAAAAAAATCGTCGTTTTTGTAATGAACGTTTGATGTAAAAACTCTTTAAAATTTTAAATACATTTTACCAAAGCGAAAAAATTCTGTAAGTAATTCAAAACACTCAACATATCCGCTCAGTATTTCTACAACAACTGCTTGAAATCATCACTAGAAAAAAGCAAAAGCAAGTAAAAAAAAACGAAAATCCCATTCGCATGCCTAAATCAATTATAATCTCTCGTTCGATCCTTAAACATTGCATACACTTTCTCACTGCTCCATATGTACTTTACTCAATGCACAGACACACCGATATTCTTCACCGAGTCCATTCGTAATTGAAATTAACAAAGTTTCCTCCTGTGCGCCAACGTATCCCCATATGAGCTAAGGCGCTAACACCAACCGACCGACCGACCAAACAACCAACGAACCAACGCATATAAATTCATTTTCCATACATTCATTCACTCACTCTTTCGTTCGAACGTCCGCTCATTTCACTGGCGCTGCAATTACGAGCAGCAACTTTTTGGCACGTCCTTGGCAACTGACTAACAAACTTAATGAATCCTTTCGCCGCCACCAACAACACCAACATCAGCAGCACCACCAAACAACTATTCGCCGAACACGCCTTTTGCCCTTCCGTTCCGTTCCATTCCAGTCATTGAATTTAGAAAGAAAAAAAAAACTCGAACATAAAGCATAGGTAGCTGGTGCTACTGCTGCTGGCCAAACATACTCCACGGAACTTTTGCTTTCTTCCACAACATGCCATTGAGCTTTAAGTTTCATGTCGATGTCGAGTCGATGTCCGTGTCCGTGTCAATTCCTAGAGTATGTTATCGGCAATGGTGGCGGCGGCAGTGTCGGCTCTGGTCCGAATGACACGTGGCCAAATTGCGAATCTTTTCATGTGAATCTTTCGAACGTGCGCGAAAAACTTTAGTGCTGCTGCTACTGCTGATCGCAAGATATAATAAAGCGCAAAAAATAAAGTAAGGCAAAAGTCACGTGTGAAGCAGAAACTTGGCTTAAGTTGTTGGCAAATTAAAGAGAGTACTGTTTTTTATGGAATGCTTTGTACACAGAAAAAAAAATCATCATTATATTGATGAATTTCGTTCTTCAAACAATGATTCATTGTATTGAAGAACGAACGATTCATAATATTGACAACTACAACACATCAATATTCTGAATTCATTATCAATTTGATGAATGACCACAAAAGTGTTCTTCAATATGATGAACTGTATGTGAAAAATACGTTTCATCATATTAATGAACAAGAATGCTGTTTATCAAACCAAATTTCAATCAAAAAAATATTTTTCCTTACTTCTTAGTTTTTTTTTGGACAATTTTTTTTTACGAACAAATTTTTTTTTGGATAATTTAAAAAATAAACAAATTTCTCACATTTTGTTTTTCGAATTTTATTTTTTAAAAAAATTATTTTCGGATTTTTTTTTTTTTTGAAAAATTCGAAAACAATAATTTCATCAATTAATGTATAAATCAATCAAGCAGTATTTAACAATTAAATAACATAAACTAGCGTTATCTATAAATTTCTTGATATCCCAGAAGGAAATGGCCTCATGGACGACAAGGTCATTAATGATGAATCGAGGACATTAGCAAATTTGTCATTGATGAATATGTCTACAATAATTTTATAAATGACATTGCATTAAAGACATCATATACCATATGTCATACTTACATATATCAATGACATTGTGAAAATCTGTCATTGATGAAATGTTATTGATGACATCATTGATGACATCATTGATGAAAATTAACATCCACGTCGCATGCCCCTAACGGTATGCAGCATTTACGTTGTGAAATGCAATGTGAAATGCATACAACATACGTCTAGGGGCAGCATTTACGCGTAAAACTGAACATTTGTGTTGGATGTCACCCAGCCATATAATTCATAGGCACAAATTGAGTGACCAATTTTTATAAAAGCGAGATAATAAGCAGTAGTAATGATGAAAGATGGTGGCCGTTAGTGAAGTACATTATTGACATTATCAAGTACACATACCAACCGAGAACAGAAGAAAATAATAAATTTGAAATAATAAATAAAACAAGATAAATAAAAATAATATATAAATTTAAAAAAAAGAATATAACAAAAAAAAAAAATGTATAAACAAAAAAAAATATATACGTATGACAATCATTTGTGACTTCATTGATGAATGACGTGCATGACATCGTTAATGCTACATCATGCATGAATCAGTGGACATTTGTATGAAAATGTCATCAATGATTTGCAGGGCGAAAATGCTATCGGTCATCGATGTTTCTGACGTGACACAGGGGAATCATTGAGGAATCATTGAGGAATCATTGGTGACATTTCTTGCTGGGATGTTTTAAAATTTGGATTTGTTTTCTTACGTGTCGATCATGTATTTCCCGGTGACAACGATATCGGCTACAATTCGTTTGAATGTCGGTTGAATATCGTGTGACTACAACTTTTGATTCATGTATCAAACGAAACGTTGAGTACGCTCGTTTTGAGAGTTTTTTTGTTGCCAGCATATAAATCATACGACAAAGTAAAAAAGAAAAAAAATAAATTTTGTTTATGAAAAATAGTTGGCAAAACAAAAATTTTGAACTAACGTTCGATTCAAAGAGCGAAACGAACGAAACGTTTGAAATACGTTATACAAATTTTAGACGAAGGGGACTGGAAACGAATCGTAGTCACACGAAAATAAAAAGATACATGATTTGGGGGTTAATTTTAATTATAATATATAAATAATACTATCATAGAGCAATAGAGAAAAAAATTTAGGAAAAACCTTTCTGAAATGTAGTATATTTGCGAGTTTTCTCAAAAGAAATAAATTGCGAAATACAAATTCGGCATGATGCATATATTGGAACCTAATGCATATGTATATTGGAACCTTCAAGATGCGGACAGACGGACATCGCTAAATCGACTCATGCTGATCAAGAATATATATATTTTTCCATACCGGAGATGCTTCCTTCTGTGTGTTATAAACGGCGTACCAAACTGAATATACCCTTTCACTCTTAGTGTAGGGTATAAAAAAATGTTGTATAATTTAAAAAAAAATAATATAAAATATTATATCGATACTGCAAAACCGCCTAAATACATGAAAAATGTTGTGTTATAATCCAGTTTTAAATGCTGATCGGATAAATTAGATAAATGGCATTATAAGTTATGACATAATTAATATTGCAGAGTTGCGATACAAGATTGTATTTTTTCTTCTTTAAAATTCATTTTATAAGCGGTATTCAAAAATGTAGATAGACGGTAATGCAGTATCACCGACGATCTCATTTTCTTATATCTTTTGCATTTTTTTCTATATTTCAATATTAATGAAAATTTCTTAGAGTAAGAAATGTAAAATGCACTGAGTACTCACTGTCATAAGCAGTTCATCTCAGTAATTGAAATTTTTGTTGTGCACCATTATAGACCTCTTCACTACAACTACGTCATGTTTGCGTTTTGTTTTGACACTACTTGTGCTTTGTTGTGTTGTGAGCGCAAAACATTCTTTTAAAATTCAAGCATAAAGTCGGCGACAGTAAATGACTTGAAATAAAAGCCCTGAAGTGGGTTTCAAATACATTTGTGCAGATGTCTAATATGCATCGAATGAAACAAGATGAGTGTAAGATTCTCATTAGGCAACCTGATCCAAATAGTAACTTCCAACAGCGTTACGTTTTAAATAAGGCACTGATGTGGAAGTCTGATAATTTCCTAATTGCCAGGCAATGTTATTGTGCAGTACTAAATTGGGCAATTGATCATTTAAAAATTCTACTAGACTTTCATTGATCAATGATTCTTTTTTTATTTTTATAAACCGACAAGTTATAAGATCAACAAGAGCAGGACATTTAATGTTTGTCTTCTTTAAAAAGTGACAGGATCATGGACACATCATTTAGTCATGCGACTGGATGGGTTTAAAATTAAATTTTTGACCTAAGAAATTGAAAACTTTAACCACAAATGTCTGTGTATACAGAATTCACTTTTGAAATCTACTTAATGTTCATGATTAATTTCTACAACATAATAAAATACTTTTTACAGAAAGTGTAAATATATTATATTACCACCATATTTTTCCCGCCTTCCCATAATTAACACATACAAATGTTTTCAATGAAAAATGAGTTTTAATTAAGAATCATTCACTCTTTTCGTTAGTGTCTGTCTCTATGTGTGTTGAGCCATTTAGTTATTTATTGAACAAGTCTTGTTTTAGAGCCTAATTAGAATTGACTTAGATACATAATACTTTAAGACCCCGTGCGAACGCAGCAGCTGCTTGAGTAGTCTGTCTGTATATAAAAAAATATATATATTTTTTATTTTATCTGTTTTTTTTTATTATGTGCATTGGAACGTTGCGAGAAGACACTATTAATTTTCAAAAAGTAACAATAAAAAAAAAACCTAAAATTCGGCGCGATGAAAGGTAGTGCAGCCCTTTCTTATCTGGCATTTGTCATTCTTGGCTGGCTCGCTATTGTTGCTGCTTATGCATTAATGGGGCTCGCTTCTTTATTTTATTCATTTTGTATTTTTGGCTAATAGAAATATAAGGTTACACAGTAACGGCTGATGCCAAGCCGCTAGGAAGCTACTACTACATTTTAATGGCGTAATAAAAATTTGTCTGCTTTTGTTATCATAATTAATGGTAACGACCTACGCACCAGTTACTGCCTGCCAGTCACATATATTTCTGAACTTTAGCCAAAGTTATAGCAGAAGTAATAGTCGAAATAGTAGTAGGTAGTGCCACTTTAAATAATGCTCAAGTGCAAATAAAATTTAAGTTTATTTCTAAATAATGAATTGGGAAACTAAGTGAGTTCACGGATTTCTATAAAGTTCTATAGCGGTATTAACCAGGTCTCCCTTTAGGCTGCGACGACGCTGCGGGTGTCGCGGTTCGTTAACAAAACCACACTCGGTTCAGTCAGTCGGTGTTTGGTCAAGACAATAGATTAATTGAATTTGATTGCAGGTAATGACGGTCAACTCTTTTACAAAAAAAAAGTTGGGGGATGTTGTCCCTTCGAGACGTCTACAACTTAAATCAATAGACTTAATAAATTGTTACGTTTTTTCCAGGTAAAATAATAAAAATACCAGACAAACAGACAAATTACTTTCAACAATAAAAATTGTTTCAGTATATGTTATGTGAAGTAGATTATTCAAATTGTTCTAATTCTAAAAAATGCTTTTAACAATTTTTCAATTTCATGCGTTACTCTCGGAATTTGAGACAATATTTATCAGATTATCTGCCACTTTTTTCTTTACCGACAATGAAATTCATTCCAGCGCGCAATCGTGTGTGAGAGTGAATAAACGTCAACATGCACGAGTGACAGATTGCTCGACTGTCACTTGAGTTCGGCACTTTCAGAGAGTGAAGAGCGTACGTTGCCAAATGGTAGAGCCAACCGGCAGCCCCATCTCTGATGTGGCTGCTGTCACTTTGACTGATGCGATATCGTTTCAATGAACAGCATAGCATAAAGTTCGTTTTTGTTGCAAACAGTTTCTAAGACACATCCAAATTCCAGATGACTTTCATTTGATGGCATTGGCTGTTAAAGAGCTTAATCGAAAATAACGCCAGGACGTTCGTTCGTTCGTTTATTAGAATTCTTATCGCGCTTGCTTTGCAACGACATAGTTGACATTTTCACTGTTTTCACCCGAAGAGGTGTAATTATTGAGAGCGAAATTTTACGATGATATTGCCAATTTATATTGTTACGCATTTTATGGAATTGCGCCATTTTATAATCAGGGAGTTTTTTTTTCGAACATTTATTAAGTGAGTGAAGCAAGAATTAAATTGTTTCAATTATTTTTTTTTTTAAATTGAATTTTTTAGCATAATCTGAATTTTTACTTAAAAAACTGAATTTTACCATTTAGTAAAAAATTTAATTTTTAGTGAAAATTTTAATTTTTAGTGGAAATTGAAAGTGAATTCTTCTTTTAATTCTAATTTTAATTAAATTTTTTAGTAAAATTTGCATTTTAAGTGAAAAACTTAATTTTTAGTGAAGATTGAAATTTTAGAGAAAAAATGAATTTTTACTGAAAATTTGAATTTTTCGTGAAAATTTGAATTTTTAGTAACAATTTGAATTTTTAATGAAAAATTGACTTTGTTGAGAAAAATAGAATTGTTTGTGAAAAATTAAATTTGAGTGAAAAATTGATTTTTCAGTGAAAAGGTAAAATCTTAGTGATAAATAAAATTTTTAGTGCAAAATTGAATTTTTAGTGCAAACTTGAATTTTTAATGAAAATTTGAATTTGTAGTGAAAAATTGTATTTTTTAGTGACAATTTGATTTTTTGTGAAAATTAGAATTTTTAATGAAAATTTGAATTTTTGTTAAAAATTTGAATTTTTGGTGAAAATTTGAATTTGTAGTGAAAAATTGAATTTTTTAGTGACAATTTGAATTTTTTGTGAAAATTTGAATTTTTGTGAAAATTTGAATTTTTAGTGAAAATTTGAATTTTTAGTGAAAATTGATTTTTTTGTGAAAATTTGAATTTTTAGAGAAAAATTGAATTTTTAGTGAAAATTTGAATTTTTAGTGAAAATTTGAATTTTTAGTGAAAAATTGAATTTTTAGTGAAATATTGAATTTTTCAATGAAAAAATGAGTTCTTAGTAATAAATGGAATTCTTACTGAAAAATGCAATTTTTAGTGAAAAATGAAATTTTTAGTGAAAAGTGGAATTTTTAGTGAAAAATTAAATTTTTAGTGAAAAATTGAAAATTGAAAAATTGAATTTTTAGTGAAAATAGAATTTTAGTGTCAAAAAAAAAGAAAAAAGGCCGGGATTGAATTTTAAATTCAATTTAAAATAGAAAATACGTGGTTTGAGTGCCTACTTCCTATTAATTATAATTTTTAAAAATGTAAAAAATACCATGTCCATTAAGAGGTAGTTTTGTTAAAGTGTACTTTTGGTTAAAAGAACCACTTGCTATCGAGATAATACCAAACAAAAATCATAGAAGATAGAATAGAAGTCAGAACAAAATTTAGAGTACTTTAGAACTGGAAGTTTAACCGGTTAATTACGATTAAAAATAATATAACCTTACAAATAAAATAACTTTATTGAAAAGAAAAACTTTTTTGATATCTATAACTATCCGCGTAAACTTGCTTGTTTTTGCTTTGCTTTCTTTAAACCCTTTCGTTTCATTTCGTATTTTTTTTATTTAAATATAAAAACCTGGAACCATACCGTAACCATACTGGAACAGTAATGGAACCGTACTGGAACCGTACTGGAACCGTACTGGAACCGTACTGGAACCGTACTGGAACCGTACTTGAACCGTATTGGTCTGACAAATAACCGAATACCAAAATATGAGACCAAAATATTAGAATCTGACATAGTTAGTATCATTTTAATTGAAAACCCTATTATTTAGATGGTTCAAATAGTATTTGGGTAATTTGGGCCTATTCAAATTCGTTATGATATCGTTAGCTTCAATTTCAAGACTTAACAAATAAATAGTTCTTATTTATATGTACAAATTTTAATTTTTATAAGTTTGCTAAAAGAATACATGACCCAAACAATAGGAATACTTTCCCAACCACAAACCCCAACATATGTGATTTACAGACAATTGCCCAAAACCCCCAACGTACTACCCGGTGGTATTCTCCATAATACAAACCGCTGATAGTATAATCAAAATTAAATGTTCTGCTCGTATATGATACGTGTGTGTGGACGGACCACTTCTGCGCTCATGTTTTTTCACATAAAATTAATTATTCGACATGATTTACTCTACAACTGCTACACGCTGCAGACTCTATAGTAACTCTACGGGCAAAACTCTGCCAGCAGCGAGCGGTCTTCCACAATTTTTGGCGAGTAACCTTCCTCCCCTTAAGGGCTCTTATGTTGCAGTCTGGTAATAAAAATATAAAACACAATTTTTATTATGCTTATTCATACAGAAAGAAGCAAAATGTTTGGATACTCTCAGAGAATATAAAGAATACTTTATTATAAAAAAAAGAAACACATATTATTTAGTACTTTTAGTATTCAATTTTATTGAAATTAGAGAGGAGTGTCTTAAACAATAGAAGCACTGTATGTGTGGGGAGGACCAATACTACTTATTATAATTTCATTGCTCCTCGAGTATTTACGAATCTCTTCCTTTTCTATTTATGACTCTGCAAATTACTTTTCGCAGAATTTGACTGTGATTCATAGTTGTATTTTAATGAATAAATGCGTTGCGGTATGTGTAACTTATGAGCGACGTGATCCAATCTACAAAATCTACGAAATGGTGGACCAACGCCATCCATATAAGAACCACACAGCATGCTGCCCGTTTTCTGCGGCTACTCGTACCAACCATTGTAACTAAAATTTCTTGCTGCCATTTTAATATGTCTTCCTTGTAGATTTGTGTTGTAGTGCTTGTTGGGGAAGAACCACTATGGCATTTGAGAGGAACCAGGGTTTCAATGCGAACATTTTTAAATTTTAAGGGAATATTTTAATATTTGAAATAGAGGAATTATGTCCAAAATTGAAAAAAACTGGAAACGAAATCGAAACTGCCCAAATACAAAATTCTAACCATGGTCAAGGCAGGATAGGAATATATTTTCGAAAGATTTTAAACAAAGGCGCAGTTGTTCGCCAAGGCCACATTTTTGGCAGGGTCAAAGCAAGTTTAGAAATATATTTTCGAAAGATTTTAAGCAAAGACGAGTCGAAGCAAAGTGGTGTTTGAATCAAGAGTTGTCTGGTTTCTGCCCATTCACAATATATGCCGGGTATCTTCTATTACAATTCTATAAAATTTGATAATCTTCCATACATTTCTCATTAATTTACATTTATCTATGTGTTTTCCGGAAATATGTCAAAAGTTATCTGTTTTCTGTCCATTCCCAAAATATGCCGGGAAACTTCCTTTAAAATACCATACAATTTCTCGAGAATATTTGGGGAATCTATTCGGCAAACAATCAGGAAGATTTTGGGAATTGCATGGCAAATTCTCTGCATATTTTAGCTATGGAGGAAGAATGAAATCTTTCGATAAAATGTTTCTAAACTACCCTGAGCTCGCCAAAAATATTGTCATGGGTTGATACTCTGCGAAACGCATCCCACAAAGTTTTTAAGCGCTACAACATTTTTGGCAGGGTCTAATCAAAACGGTGTTTGTTTCAAAAGTTGTCTGTTTTCTGACCGTTTCCAAAAAATGAAGGAAGACAGGAAGATTTTTGGAAGTGTATGGTACGATATCAAATATTGAGAACACTTAAAGTCAAATTCACTGCATATTTTAGCTATGGAGGAAGAATATGTTTCTCAACTACCCTGAGCTCGCCAAAAATGTTGTCATGGATTGATAATCTGCCATACGCATCCCATAAACTTCCATTTATCTGAGTGTTTGCCGGAAATATTCCTCAAAAATGCCAGAAATTTTGCCTAGGGTTATATTCATATGTTTTGTTTTGAACGAACAAAGGAGTTTGTTAAGAGAAATTTCGATTTTATTTGTTTAAAATTACACTACCCAACACGATTTTTGCTATGGACATCCTATACATCATTTCTATATAATACACTGGTGCTGAGTTAGATTGCTTACTCAGTTTTTTTCTATTACGTTACGATTTTGAGAAAATTGCAATAGTATTTTTAAGCCGTTCTCACCACTACTTAGAATAAAAACGAAATGTTCTTTAAATTTTCCAGACTATTTTTAATATACTAATGAATGCTAATACGTTTTCAAGATAATTGGATCTAAACTCAGAAAATGTTGTTTTTGACAATTTTTTTACCATTTACGATTTAATGGTAAACAATAAAATGATGTATGATTATTTAGAGCATAGTCCAAACTAACTATCAAAATTACTAACTTTGGTCTAATTGATACACTTTTTAAAAATGAGAACTTAATTTTGGTACTCTTTAATACAATCAATTTTCACCAAAAATACTATTACCCCCAATCTGAAAATATCATTACTACATATTTAAAGTATGCTTATTCTTATTGCATATTCAGTTTTTTTCTTTTACGTAGTGTTTTTGAGAAAAATTCGGTTAAAAACGGTTATTTTCAGATATACAAGCAATTTAAATTTTAACAGTTTTTGACGGAAAGTGGGTTGATAGAGCATATTTTAAAAATAAGAACTGAAAAAAAAAGATAGTAATTTTCATCATTAGTTTAAACTATGATCTGCAGAATCAAATATCTTTTTCTTATTTATCATTAGATTCACAATGCCAAAAAAATCGTCGAAAATTAGTTTAAAAAAATATCAATATTTTTGAGTTTAGATTCAAATATCTTAAAAACCTTGATAATTAGTCTTGATAATTGAAAGAAAAACTGCGTTTACAGTTTTTTGTAAAACTATGTATTTTTTTAATACTAAAAAGCGTCGGAAAAAGGCTGAAAATTCGAGATCAATTTTCTTAAAAACGTTAGGTAATAGAAAAAACTGAGTATACAGTCAAAATCTTTAACAGATAATTATATAGAATTGATGTATGGTATGTCCATGGCAAACATTTTTTTTTTCGATTTGTTGAGTAGTGCTATAACTTACCCGGGACAAAATACTCGACAGATTTCTGGTAAAACACCAACCTTCTTGCAACAGGTATACCCAGAAAAAATTCCCTGAAATAACATTAAAATTGGTCAATGGGACAATTATTAATTTAATAGTATACAAAAAATAAGTATTTTCATATAAACTCAATGGAAATATCATGGTATTTTGTAGTATTTAATGGTATTTTCCGATTTAAATTACTATTTTAAACAGTAAAAAAACTATTATATTCTAAGTGTAGCCAGTGTAATTATTATAAAAATCAGCATGTTCAAAAATATGTACTTGGCACAGATTTATGGATTGTTTTTTGAATTCTATTTGAAATACGCTAATAGCAGGTTTTCGGCAGAATATCGGAAGGCACTTTTCGGAAGACAATTCATTTTTTCGATGGCAGACTAATAATGTATATGAAAAATATTTTAAATACAATAGTTTGTAATAAATATCGTTTACCGTTTAAAGTTTTACAAAAGTCCTATGAGGAATTTGAACATTAGTGCTGAGATCAAAAGTTTCAATCGACCGATCATGTTCATTTTTAATACCAGACAAAGTAAATGCATAAGTAATACAACTTCGGAGTTTAATTGATATGGCTTCTCTAGTTTGTTTATAATCGTGATTACAGACAGACGAAAATTGCTATATTGACTCAGAAGGTGCTAGGGATGTCCATCTGAAAAAACACATCGATGTTTCGGTCGATATAATACATCGACTCGTTACATCGAAGTTTTTCGATGTATCAAACAAAAACATCGATGTTTTCTATACATCGACTAAAAAATTATTAGGTAAATTATTTAAATTTTGATGATGATTTTCTAAGTTTTAATATTTCAAAAGATGTCAAATAACCAAAATAAAATATATTAGGATAAAATAAATAAGTATTTTGTCATAAAAAATAATTAAGGCGTTTGGAATCAAAAATCTCTAAGTCCATGTTATGCCATTGGCAAATGGAAATGGTGTTTAATTTCAAATAGAATATTATAGATAATCAAATTTAATTAAATTTAGCTAGTTTTGATTCGCAAATATGAATTTAACAGTGATTCGATATATCAAAAAAATATATCGATGTATCGAGTAGATTCTGAGATTTATATTGCATCGGAAAACATCGATGTATCGAAGCAATATATCGAGTGTTTTTAAAACATCGATGTATTTTGTACATCCAAAGGAACTCTAAATCGTTTTGGTGATAAATTTGAAAAAATTGATTTAAGAAACTTCGGAATGTAAAAAATTAATAAAGTAATGTTAAGTCCCGTCCACGTACTTAAAGTCGGTCGAACCCGAATATGGAATATTTTAAACTTTGATGTCGATTTTAAAGTGGAATTTCACTAAGATAAAATATCGAATATGAGTTTCTTTTTGGGCATTTTAGTATGGAATAAAATTTGGTATAAAATACAAAATATCAATCTATATATATATATATATATATATATATAACTCTTGGTCCGTCTATCAGTCAGTCTGTCAGTCTGTCTGTCTGTTTGTTCCAGCATCACGTCTAAACCGCTCAACCGATTTAACTGAAATTTTGCACCAGGATACTAAGGAGTCCGGAGGGTGTCATAGGCTATATATGGGCGGGATTGGACAAAGGGGCGTGACACCTCCTATACAACCTAAACTTTCAAAAACACAAAAACAAAAGCAAAAATCATATACAAAAACAAAGGTAAAAGTAAAGGCACAAAACTTAAGCTATAACTCAAAAACAACAGAAAAATAAAAAGGATAGAAAACAAAAACAAAATCAATCACACTAAAATTCAGCACACTAAAATTCACCACACTAAAACTCACCACACTAAAATTCAGCACACTAAAATTCACCACACTAAAACTCACCACACTAAAATTCACCACACTAAAACTCACCACACTAAAATTTACCAGACTAAAACTAAACACACTAAAATTCACCACACTAAAATTCACCACACTAAAACTCACCACACTAAATTTCACTACACTAAAACTCACCACACTAAAACTCACCACACTAAAATTCACCACATTCAAATTGACCCACTTAAACTGACCACAATAAAATTCACCACACTTAAATTCACCACACTTAAATTCAACACACTAAAATTCACCACACTAAAACTCACCACACTAAAACTCACCACACTAAAACTAACCACACTAAAACTTCTACCGGGAAGAATTCCACGGGAAAGCGTTCTATGGGGAAGAATTTTACGGGAATATTTCTACTGGGAAGAATTATACGGCGAAACATTCTAGGGGGAAGCACAGTCTGAGAAAGAATTGTCTATGAGAAAAGTTGTTTTATCGAATAATTAGTTTTGTTTTGGTTACTACATTTATAAAACCAATAAAAAAAACGTCCAGAGCGAAGCACGGGTCCCTGATATAAATAATAAAAATGTTATTTATATTAATAAAATTGCTCAATAACCTTGCATTCACATAATATTTGCACGAGTCGTGCACGGGTCCAGCTAGTTTATTTTATAAATTTCTGAAAGTTTACTTAAAAACGAATAACATTTCCATTTCCATCCCTGGCAACGAACATATGCAGATATGCATTACAAAGATTTGGCACAATGTAATATTTTTCTATTTTCGAGGATTTTGCATTGCAACTTATGCTATGCTGTAAATGTTAAATTAAAGTGAATTTCGCACTGGAAAACATGACCAGCAACAAGACGAATGCGTTTTCAAGTTGGCACGTTCCACACAGTACCAGTGAAATAATGTTGTTTTTGCACCAAAGTGACCACAGATGGAATTATGCGATGGGGGTATTTTTTGCGGGACATATTTCACATGTATGTTGGTCAAACACAATGTATGTGATTGAGAAATGTGAACGAAAAAAAAACACTTGAGCATGAAAAGGGGTCAAAAGGTTTCTATCTAAACAATTTATACAAGGTGCATTAAATACAACAGGTAGAATAGATTAACCATTGGGAAAATCAAATCCAGTTGATCCCTTTTGTAAGAGTCCACTCGATAGTCAAGAGCAAAAACAATGCAGAAGCAGTCAATAGTAGAACTTGTCAATCGTAGAACTTACCAATCATTGAAATTATCAATCGTAGGCACTTTTCAATCGAAGAATTTTCAATCGAAGCATCTGTCAATCGTAGAACCTGTCAATAGACTAAACTGTCAAACGATGAACCTTTTAATAGCAAAACCTGTTTATAGCTAATACACCCTACAACTAATAAATAAAAGTTGAAAATAAAACCCTTCGTCCGTCAACCTGACAACTGACAACCCCGGAGGCAATATTGTTTTGTTAGATTATTTCTTCGTTCGTCTGCACTGCTTCATTTTACAATTTTAATTTTCCCAATTCAATTTTTGACACTTGAATGTATACTGTACACAAATGTCAAGAGCTGCTCAATCTTGAACTCTGCTCATCTGAAATGCGCCGCACCATACGACGAGGTGCTGCTCCATTAATGGAGTGGCCGGCCGACCGCCACTCTATTGACAGCATCAACACTTCTGAAAGGCAAAGAACCTTTAAGTCGTCCTTTTTGTATCTTGTTGAGTACAAAACAACGCACAGACACACACCACACAGAGACAAGTTCAGATTTTTAGAAAAATTTTCATTTATTCTGTTCGACGATAGTAGCAGCATCATCACCAATGACAGACAAATTCATTTCATTGGCCACCCTCATCGACTCCACTTCCCCCACATAGCACGCTGACTTGTGACAGGACAAGAGCAAAGGGTGCCCTATCATGTTAATCAATGTAATTGGAAGAACATCATGGTAGGAGTGGATTACAACCTCAAACGACCTCGTTACTAGTTTCTAAGGCAGAACGAACTTTGGCTTTTGTCGTTGCCATGTATTGTGCGACAATTGCAAGCTGCATGTTCGTCGTACTCATCAAGGTTTTATTTTTTTTTCGAATTTTTTAGTTTGTTTTAGAGTTTTTTGGATTCTTCTTGCCGTTGACATATTTTCTTTTCATTAGCACAATTCGAAGACTTATAGACTGTACTCAAACATATTGATTTCTAGGCAGTTGAAGTATTTAAAAATAAGTAATGGCTTGAAAGATGATTTTAATTCGTTTGAGATTGTTATGGATTTACTACTCAATTTTTGAAAAAGTTACACGCAGAAAAAAATTCCCTAAAATCCCATTAAAATTATTCAATAGGATTAGAATAGAATTATTGATTTAATAGTATACAAAAAAATATTTTTTTTCATATAAACTCAATAGCAATGTCATGGTATTTTGTTGTATTTAATGGTATTTTCCGATTAAAATAATAATTTGTCCTATTGACTATTTTTAATAGTAAAAAAAACTATTATTTACATAGTATTTTTTTCTGGTGGTATATACTGAATTATATAACTCAAAATCATATATCTGGGGTTTATGCAAAATGTCGGTTAATTTCACTTCAATCGTTACTTAATCCAAAGTGTAAAATATGGTTTTAGTTAATTTAAAAAATTATATTAATACCTGATATGGATATCCTCAATAATTTTAGAAATTTATAAAATACTTTTTAATAGCATACCTCAAAGTCCCATATTTTATCGAGTAGAAATAAAGTTAGGTCCACGATTAGATACGGATCGTTTTTTTCCTTGACAGATGAGGACCTCTGGTCATAAGGACATCGACCCTTAAAGGGTAGATTCTTATTAAGTTAATACAGCAAATTCATTAATTAAACTCCAGCATTTTTTTAAATCCAAAATTTAGCTTTTTAAATGACAATTCTGCTAGTTTTGATCCAATTTACCTTGAAAGAGAAAAATAGAAATATATTAATCATTTTTTAAATTTAAAATTTTAACAACAATATGAAATTTACATTAAAAGTATGATTTTTTCTAATATTTCAAATGTTTAGGTTTTACAAAAATTTTAATTTTCACTCAAAACATTTTTTTACGAAAAATTAAATGTTCACTAAAAATTCAATTTATCACTAACAAATAATTTTTCACTTAAAATTCAATTATTCAGTAAAAATTCAATTATTCACTAAAAATTATTTTTTTCATTTTTTTTTTTCAAAAAATCAATTTTTACAAAAAAAAAATCAATTTTTCGCAGAAATTCAATTTTCATTAAAAATTCCAATTTTCACCAAAAAATATTTTTTTTACTAAAAATTCCTTTTATCACTGAAAATTTCATTTTTCAATAAAAATTTAATTTTTCGATTAAAGTTCAATTTTTCAATAAAATTCAAATTTTTTACTAGAAATTTATTTTTTCTCTAAAAATTCAATTTTCACTAAAAATTTAATTTTTCACTACAAATTCAATTTTGAACTAAAAATTCTTATTTTAACTAAAAATTAATTTTTTCATTAAAAGTTGATTTTTTCACTAAAATTATATTTTTCAATAAAAATTTAATTTCTCAGTAAAAATTAAATTTTTTCACTAAAAATTCAATTTTTCACTAAAAATTCAATTTTTCATTGAATATTAATTTTTTTCACTAAAAATTAAATTTTCACATAAATTAAATTTTTCACTAAAAATTAAATTATTCAATAAAAATTAAATTTTTCACTGAAAATTAAATTTGTCACTAAAAATTTAATTTTTCACTAAAAATTTAATTTTTCACTAAAAATTCAATTTTGCACTAAAAATTGTTATTTTCACTAAAAATTAATTTTTTCATTAAAAGTTGATTTTTTCACTAAAATTAAATTTTTCAATAAAAATTTAATTTCTCACTAAAACTTAAATTTTTTCACTAAAAATTCAATTTTTCTCTAAAAATTCAATTTTTCATTAAATATTAATTTTTTCACTAAAAATTAAATTTTCACATAAATTAAACTTTTCACTAAAAATTAAAGTATTCAATAAAAATTAAATTTTTCACTAAAATTTTAATTTTTCACTAAAAACTTAATTTAACTAAAAATTTAATTTTTTACTAAAAATTTAATTTTTCACTAAAAATTAAATTTTCACTTAAAATTAAATTTTTCACTAAAAGTTAAATTTTTCACGAAAAATTAAATTTTTGAGTAAAAAATCCATGAAAATTCAATTTTAACTAAAAAATGTAAATGTAGTAACCAAAACAAAAATAATTGTCCGCAAAAACAACTTTTCATCGGACTTTTCATCCCCGTAGAATTCTTCCCCGTGAAATTCTTCACCAAAAAATGATTTTCCAAAGAATTCTTCCCTGTTTAAGTTTTTCCCATTAGAAATTCAAATGTGGTGGGTTTTAGTTGTGAATTTTAGGGTGGTAAATTTTAGTGTGGTGAGTTTTAGTGTGGTGAGTTTTAGTGGTGTAGGTTTCGGTGTGGTGAGTTTAAAGATTTTGGGGTGTAATAACTGTCGAAATGCACCATCTTGAACATCTATGGGGGTGCCACGCTCATTGGTCCAATATTTTGGGTTATATGGGAGATGCCATTCAATTTTTCATTAAAAATTAAATTTTTCATTAAAAATTCAATTTTTCATTAAAAATTCAATTTTTTATTAAAAATTCAATTTTTCATTAAAAATTCAATTTTTCATTAAAAATTCAATTTTTCATTAAAAATTCAATTTTTTATTAAAAATTCAATTTTTCATTAAAAATTCAATTTTTCATTAAAAATACAATTTTTCATTAAAAATACAATTTTTCATTAAAAATACAATTTTTCATAAAAAACTTAATATTTGATTAAAAGTTAAATTTTTCAATAAAATTTAAAATTTTCACTAGAAATTCAATTTTCCACTAAAATTCAATTTTTCAATAAAATTGAATTGAATTTTTGACTAAAAATTCAATTTTCATTAAAAATTAAATTGTTCAATAAAAGTTAAATTTTTCACTAAAAATTCAATTTTTCATTATAAATTCAATTTTTCAATAAAGTTTAAGATTTTCACTAGAAATTCAATTTTTCACTAAAATTAAAATTGTTTTACTAAAAATTAAACTTTTCACTAAAAATTTAAATTTTCACTTAAATTAAATTTTTAACTAAAAATTCAATTTTTAACTAAAAATTCAATTTTTATCTAAAATTTAAATTGTTCATACCAAATTTAAATTTTTACTAAAATTACATTTTTCAATAAAAAATAAAATTTTTACTCAAAGTTAAATTTTCAATAAATATTTGATTTTGTACTTAAAATTCAAATTTTCACTAAAAATTCAGTTTATTTTTAAATTAATTTTTTTTTAAATTATATATTTTTTATTAAAAAAAAAAAATACTTACAAATTAAATCTTTTACAAAAATTAAATTTTTCACTAAAAATTAAATTTATTCAAAGGTAAAGTTTTAAAATTATATATTTTACACCAAAGCATCTCCAGTTACTCAAAGACTTTGGTTACCATTGTCGAAATATAAATTTCAAAGGCAACACTTACTACAAAATGTTTTTGTTTCGTGTCTAGTCCACTTCAAGTCCACTGCAAACGAGAAAGAACATTTAAAATGTGTTTTTTTTTGTACTTTTCGGTGAATTTTCGTACTTGACATAAACACCATATAGAACAAAGTATGTAAGGTTTATTTTAGACTTTGTTATACTAGTCTCTTCAGAACACTTTAAAAAGCTATGCAAAACTTTGACACAAGGTTTCATATTCGCGGTGCGGAATGTCAACACTTGAATTATACAGAATATAGAAAAAGTCAAAAAACTTGTCACTATTTTTTTTTGGCTTTTTTGTACCTTAATGTCTTCTTAATCTGTGGAGGTAACAGATTTTGTAAACGAACGAACATCTTTTTAATTGCATTTAAATTTGTGCGCTGAGTGGCTTTCAATTCAGAATTGTAGGCCAGACAATCTGTGACCCTTTATAACAACTTAACACAGCAGCAGCAGCAACAGCATAAAAGAAAAAGAGACAGAACGGAATTTGCATAAGTTATGACAGGAATCAATTTCTACTGCATCATAAAAATTACCAATAATTACCTGGTATTAATTTAATTTTCCAGGTAGAGACTACATGCAGCAGAGCACATCCTGAGTGTAGCAGTCATGCGCTGCGCTACGCAGTGTAGTGCAGTAAATAAACTTGATATTTATGCAAACTGTAATTATTTCGTACAACAAAAATAATTCCGCAGAGGCCGACTGTCTGTCTGTCTGTCGATCGACGGACACATGCGCAGAGGTTGTGCCAAACCCATGGTGGAAGGTGGAACTGTGCGTTTAAATGGATAATTGCCGCATATCAGGAGCCGCCCAGCTACATGGTGCTCCATGATGCTTTACGCACTTTTTGACGAAATTTATGCAAATTTTTGTAATTTTTTACCTAAAAATTGTTGTTTTTAAAGGTGCACAAAAATTAAATTTTGTTAAATATTTTCAATATAAATTTACATAAATGCATACTTAAACTAAATATGTTTAAAAATATGTATACGGAATATATTACTCAAAAACAAATTACTAAAGTACGAAAAAAATAAATGAAAAATTAATTTATAGTTTTACCAATAATATTTATAAAATCAGCATATTTTTGATAAGTATTATTAATATTAATACACTTTCGTAAACATACGACGATGAATACTTTCTGAAAAACTTCCGAAGCTTAGCTAGGCAGCTCAAATACTGCTAAGTTTCTCCTAGGAATTTGAAGATTATGTACACGCCAGTGAAAACTTGTTGAAACCTTGTCCGTTACTGGTAGGGATCTGAAGAGTATATCCTTGCCTGTAAAACTAATCAAAAACTGGTAGATTACTGTTTGAGATTTAAAGTGTAGATCCCTGCCAGTAAAACTAATCAAAAACTGATAAAAAACTGGTCTGTCTAGTCAAAAACTGGTCGGTTACTGGTATAGATTTGAAGAGTAGATCCCTGCCAGTAAAACTAGTCAAATACTGGTAAAAAACTGGTCTGTCTAGTCAAAAACTGATCGGTTACTGGTAGAAGTTTTAAGAGCAGATTCCTGCCAGATAAACTAGTCAAATACTGGTAAAAAACTGGTCTGTCTAGTCAAAAACTGGTCGCTTACTGGTAGGGATTTTAAGAGTAGATTCGTGCCAGGAAAAATTATCAAAAACTGGTATGTCTAGTGAAAAACTGGTCGGTTACTGGTAGGGATTTTAAGAGTATATTCCTGACAGTAAAACTAGTAAAATACTGATAAAAAACTGGTCTGACCAGTCAAAAACTGGACGGTTACTGGTAGAGATTTTAAGAGCAGAACCGATCGATTACTGGTAGGAAAATGCACAGAAAATGAAAAATTTGGCTGACTAGTTTCTGGACGGAAAATGCGTGACATCGCTTGCAAGTTTCTCGACAAGTGACTAGTAAAACTGGATGAATACTGGTAGGATACTGGAGGGAATTTTTAGGGTTACTCAAAACCATAAATATGTTTAGAAACAGCAACTGTGAACGAATCGGAAACTTTATACAAAAAATCACAAAAATGAATGATATGAACCTTGTCGAATAAATACAGGCTTTGCAAATTATTAATATATAAAAATACACCCTTTTAAAGAAAATTTAATGTTACTCATTCCCGCTTGCATAATAAGAATGGCTGGTGTTCATAATGGTACTAGCGATTACCTGAAACGCAGTAGAAAGAGTAGAAAGAAGAAAAAGAGCCAAACTTATTCGATAAATTGAATTAATTCAAATAGTGTTCCAAAACCAACACGTTTAGCTGAAAATATATAGCGTTCCAGAAAGATTAGTTCCGGTGCCTATCGATTTTACAGAAGATTGGACAAAACCAAATTATTTACTAACTCGATAGACAAAGAAAGTTAAATCTTAACATAGATGACTATGTGATACGAAGAAGTCTTCTCAACGTTGACGAGAAATAGTATCAAATAAACGATTTTTTTTTAAAGAAATACAAAATGTAGTTATTTTTAATACAACTGTTGTAAATTGTTTTAAAATATTGTGAGCAGAAAGGTTCTATCGCACAGATTCAAAACAGCGCTGTGACTGTCAATATCAACAAATGTTTTTATATATCGCGCTACATCTCGACAGACAATAATAAACCTTCGAGAGTAAACATTGCTCTCAAATTAAAGGAAGGAGGACAAATGCTCTAACAGTTAGGAAGAAGACGGGAATCAAGTAACAGATTTCCAGGGTAAGTTTCGCAGGTATATCGAACTCAGAAATTATGGAGGGAAGACCGCCAGACAACCCACCCCAGTTGTTGACGACGGCATTGACATACCGCCGCCTGACCGTGATAAGGTCATCAGGGCAGTATGATAAACAACGATGCCTCAGGCACGGTTAGTCTGTCTTTTGGGGTGTTTAAGACCGGAGGCGAGGAGCTCACAACGGGTATGCACCAGCTCATCAGCAGAATATGGTCATATGAGACCATGTCCAGTGAATGGAATCTCAGAGTCCAATCTTACAACAATACGCGAAAACTACCGTGGGATAAGTCCCATTAATATCGCGTATAAGGTTCTATCGAGCGTATTATTATAAAGACTGAAGCCTAGCGTTTGATTTGTCCTTTTATTGCGACTTCACGACAACCAGATCAGATTTTCACATTACGGAAAATCCTGGATAAGACCATAGAAAGCCAGATCGACACCCACCACTTTCTCGTCGAATACAAAGCTGCCTTCTATAGTCCAATAAGCAGTCGCCTATACGCTGCCATGTCTGAGTTTGATATACCTGCGAAACTTATAAGTTTAATACCGAACGAGGTATCAGACAAGGCGATCCCCAATCATGTGACTTCTTCAACCTGATAATGGAGAAGACTGTAAGAGCTGCCAAACACCAACACAATGACAACATCTTCAGCCAGAGTGTAATGCTGTTCGGGTATGCTGATGATATCGACATCAATGAGCAGAGCACACGAGCAATCGGTGAAGTATTCTCCAGTTAAGAAAAGGAATCACGTTAAATAGGTCTTACGGTCACGAGGTCACGACAAAGTACTTGGAGTCAACAAACAAGGAGCACCCGGCATCTTGGACAGTAACTCACTATTGACATTCATAACTTCGGAGTCTTCAATTACTTCGTTTACTTAGGTACCAGAATCACGTCAGTCTTGAGATTAGCCGAAAAATTACTCTTTCCAACAGGTGTTAGTTTGGGCTGAGTAGACAATCAAGGATCAGGCACTATCTCGATGCACAAAAATTATGCTCTATAAGTCACTCATTGTGTAGCGTCGGTAGCTAAGAGGTTAGTTCAAGCCCGTACTGGGGCTAACAACGTATTTTCATAGAAAACACGCTACCTCTCGACATTCAATGGCAAACCTACGAGGGTAAAACATTGCCTATGAAGAGCTCTCACACGCCTTTCGGATTCGTCATTGAACTGTAGGGCCCACCACCACTTTGAGTACAAATATAACATGCACAGCTCAAGTGGTGAGAGAGCTCGGCCTGAGTTCTTATAGGACAGATGACACGCACGAGCACGAGCCCGACGATTAAATTTAAAGGCACGCACGAGAAGCACGATAAAACACGGTATATAGAAAGACAAAACACGAAAAAAACACGGAATCACATGAAAAACTAGGAAAAACGTGAAAAATAATATTATAAACTGGTACTCATAAAATCCTTTAGAATATCGGTTCCGGTTCTGGCTCCAAGATTTTTAAAATAGCGGTTCGAATTCCGGTTTGAACCAAAAAAAGTGTATGGGCTCCGAACCCGGTTCCTCTTTTTGTTAATGACGTTTCTGATTCCGGTATAAAAAAATCGAAACGGTTCCGGTTACTATTCCGGTTCTTTGCGGTCCCAGAAAGCAACGAAAACCCTTGGAATATGGGTGCCGGTGCTCGTTCCAAGATTTAAAAAGTAGTGGTTCCGATTCCAGTTCTAACCAAAAATAATTAAATCGGTTCCGATTTCGGTTCTTTATGGTCCCTTATTATAAATAATTCAATAATTAACTTTGGTACTGTTTTGTTTGAATCGGTTTTATTTTCGGAATCGAAATCGTTATTAAAAAAAGTGTGTGGAACCGACAACGATATTCCGAAGTTTGTTTATCCCTGGTTAAAATACCGCGAAATTTCTATTTTCTGATGCTATAAGTAAAGGTTTTTTTTTTTAAATTGGAGTAGACAAAATCATTAATCGGCGCGTGCCTGATTTTAGAGGCACGAACACGCACGGCCACGACAACAACTAGCACACACGGAGATTTGCACTTATTCAGATTTTCGGGCGTGACACGAACAAAGCACGGCACGCGCCCATCTCTAGTCCGAATTTCCGGTGGAGTGACGAAGACTTGGACGAACATAATTGGCTGAGTCCCGGACAAAGGCTTTTAAACGAAGCATTGATCTTTCAGTTTTTAATGAGTCCGTTATCAAGATTGGCATTTCCTACATGGGAAATGTAACCCGTAGATTTCAGTGTTATATGAGGAATATATAGTTGTGGTCACCCGATAACGACAATATTTATATAAACAAGTATTCTAAGTTCTAAGTTTTATTGATATAGTTTATTCTCTTCTTGTATCGTGATTTCAACAAATCGACTGACAAAAGAAGATCGCTGAATTGACTGAGGCTGTGACACGGATCAAGAGTTATATATATACTTGTCCATACCAAAAAAGTGTCCATACCAAAAGTGGATATTACAAACGGTTGTCCAGGTAATCATTATTTCACTTAAAAAAATATGTTTGCACAGTGGTTATTTTCAGTGCAAGTAAATGAAAAATAAAAATCTTTGTCATAATTAAAAAAAAAAAAACTAAAATTACATTTGAAATAAACTATGAGCTATTTAGCGGATTTAATCAAGAATTATGAGTTGCATGCGGTGCAATGGGCTCTAAGCACTACCAATAATCCGAGATTTGTCTGGCTTTTCAATGCCAGTCAGTCAGCTCTCGAGTTGTTTTAGATATCGGTGGAGACGTCATTCGATGCGTTCGTCGTCGTCGTCCATGTCGTCAAGATGCGACTCAATGCGCGCGCTCTCGATGATTAATGAACAGACGCCACGTTGACAAATGGCATTACTACTGCGATTCAATGAGACTATCAACGGTCTACTCCAAGTACCAGTGCTGCATTTGGTCGGATAGATGGTTGGCTCAATGGTTCTATGCTTGGTACCTTCGTTGGATGAGCAGGATTAGCTGCTATGGGTTGTGTCGGGCGTAATAGTCAGTCAGTCAGTGAATCAGTTGGCCCTTCTTATCGCGTACGACGCTTTACGTATTCCGCACATTTACATTTTCTAGTTTATATCAGGAAAAGCGGATTTGTGCCTCACAATAGTGAACAACTGACTAACTCACTGACGGACTGAATGACTGACTGAGTGAGTGACTGATTATGTGTAACTTTGTGCGAGAGTACATTGGTAACTTTAGGTTGTAAAACAGTGCACGCTACAGTAAGTGCTACGTCTCGTCGTTCCGTCACAGCAGCGACAAAGCCGAAGAATAATTGAGCCCTAGATAAGACGAAATCCCCTTTTTTTAAGGCTATTTGTCAATTGTACTTGGTGGTGGGCGTTGCCAGATAAACAGCGTTTCTGATAGATCGGTTGGATGGTAGGCAAACAAATGTCAAAAGTGGTAGACAATACAGGAAAAACGGAAATTATTTGAGACCAAAATAAGGAAATTATAAAATTATAAAAGAAAATATTTGTGTTCAATTTGGTTTAAAAATATAAAAAATATTTCAGTTTCAAATACGTTTCAGATCAATTCCATTTGCAGATAATAAAACAATGTCTATTTTTGAGGAATCTGTCACGTCCGGAATTTTGAGTACCAAAAGTGTAAAAGAATATCAAAAAAAAAAAAAAAAAAATTAAAAAACTTAAAAAAAATCTGGAAATTCGATTTGTACATCATTTTTTATTTCGTAATAATTTTTACACTGCCCTACACTCATTATGGTGCAGTAAAATATTGGATGCATTTGTGTGCATTTCCGAAAATGGCATCAGTTTTGTCAAATCGTCTCTAGTTTTTGAGATATAGCCCATTTTTCAATTTTCCATTATTTTGGGCTTCTTTTATTTTTATAATTCTAACAAAAGAAAATAATGAAATTATTTTTTCGATATTAGATGCAGAAAATATCAGGCTACAATACAAACATTTGATTTATTGCATGAACAAATTTGTTTGAGAGATATAAGCAAAAGAAATTCAATTCAATTCAAAAATATGAACATTTTGGTAATAAAATACGTTATTACTTAGTGGACAAAAATGTTAAAAATTATTTTAAATTAACTTTTATGTGGCACCAAGTATTCTCGTTAAAACCCCATTTAAGGAAACAAATTAGGACTCTTGGTTAAAAAGTTATAAATACAATATTTAATAAATATTAAAATTTAAATCAGAAAATTTAAATTTAACAAGGAAAAAAGTTGTCTTTATTTAATCTGGTAATTATAACATTTTAACTAAAAGTCGTAATTTATTTTCTTATATGGGGGTTTAAAAAAGATACATCGCATTTTCGTATTTTTACCATTATGTTTTTCATTCATAACATTTTTATAATATTGAAAAATTTTAAACTTCTTTTGCCTATATCTCGCAAACAAATTTTTTCACGCATAAAAGCAAATTTTTATTATATGGCGCAAGGTTTTCTGCATCTAATATCGAATATATAATTTCATACTATTCTTTTATTTAAATTTTAAAAATAAAAGAAGACAAAAATAATGGGATCTTAAAAAATGAGCTATATCTCAAAAACTAGAACCAATTTGACAAAACTGATATCATTTTCGGAATCAGCACTACAAATTTATCCAATATTTGCTGTAACTTTTACTGCATCATGTCAAAATTTGTATTTTGTCGGGCAGTGTTATTAATCATGTCAAACGTAGTGCAAATTTTCATACAGAACGTCCGGAATTACTGTGTGATTTATTACGAAATAACTATAAACTTTAGGAACAAAGTGAACATATTCAAAAATAAAGTAAATTATCTTAGCTATCTTTCCAAATAATTAAAAAAATATATAATTTTTAGAAAAAGAACAAAAAATTTGTCACGTCCGGAATTTTCCGTGATTTCTTATGAAAAAAGTATACATTTTAGAAACAATTTGTGAATTTAAAAATAAAGCACATTATTTCAGCTATTTTTTTAAATAATTCAAAAAATTATTTATATGAAAATTTCATTGACTTTTTGGACATTCTATATGAATCTCGACATGCACTTTCGTTTTTGTCCCGTCCGGATCGAACACTATTTAATTTACATCTTTTAATCTACCGTATATAATACTTTAATTTTTTGCAGATGTTTAGTCATTAATTTTACTTTGAGATATAAAAGTTTTAAACGTACACGGATAGAAAAGATTTGTTTCAATATGTTTGAATGTAATTGAAAAATACATACATGTATTACGAATGAAGTGTAATTATATTATTGTTCAGATGGTAATAACATATTACTATGTGTAAACATTTTATATATTCCCCAGCAGAATCTGTCCGACTTATCATAAATATGTTACAATACAAACATAAAATTTTAATTGCATTTGAATATACTATTTCATGACAGTTTACTTGGTTATAACTATGTTTCAAAGCAAACAGAAAATGCAATTCAAATAGAGTTATAACGTATGTTCTTCATTCGATTAGTTATCGACAGACAAAGTTGGAAACGTTGCGCTGCATTTTCTACCTACGCCTTGCCATCTTTTGCCATCGTTTCAACATATTGATGTTTAAAAACAAACAAAAAAGAAATTGGATTTTAATAAATGTATTCTGCCAACATTCTTCTTGTATACGAAGTTGGCACTCGTTGAGCAGAATTTTCTATCTACGTCTCTTTTGTCATCGTTTGAAGTATGTATTGGTCCTTTTAAACATACTGATGTTTGAAAAGAAACAACAAAATTAAATTAGATGTAAATAAAAGTATTCTTGCAATATTATTCTTGCATACGTGTCTTTTGATGTTTGTTGAGAAAACGTATTCGTATCTGTAATACGACGTAATTTGTAAATTAAAAAAAAAATACTAATTGTGGTACAAATAGTAACAAATAATATCATTTAATAGTGCAGTATATAATTTAATTGTTCCTGAATGTGTTTCTAAATATATTGTGAAAAGCCTACACGGATATTTCAACAAAAAAACCACAACTGAAAAATCAGTGCTTCTATTTTTAAACAGAATTCGGCATGGTTTTTTTCAACAGGCTCCGAGAATTCTTTGCCAACGCTATGTTTTGCACTGAGATTTGTACTTGAAGTTTTAATTCAATTATATATTTATGCATTTAAATATTTGTATATGAATTCAAATATTATTAATTCCTACTGTGTATGTTTAATAATTTTTATTAAAAATTAATAAAAAAAAACAATATTTTATTTTATTTTCAGGATTTCTTTCCAAAAATATTTAGATATGTTTTTATGCAAACATACTACTTTTTGAACTGAAACAACTGATATGGAAACATATTTATATTCAGGTCGTTCCAAATCATGTTATATTTTAAACATATTTATGTTTCGGTTCAAATATTTATTTTGTTTGGATGTAGTAATTATTATGTTACTAAGTATTAGAACATATACCATTTTAAGGGGCAACATCAAAAAAAATATATATATATAAATCAGAGCTTATTACAACACTGATCAAGTCTCAAGACAACCCTGTTTACAAATGATTTATCAGGCAATTATATATTATGTTTACATAAAATTCCAAACATACATGTTAATGTCTGCAAAATTATGTTTGGGAGAGCCATTTTTTTGGCAGCGTAAAACTATTTTTGAATTTGTATGAAAATATTTATTTTTTGTTTACTTTTAAATCAATAACTCACATTTTATGAGATTTTTTCTGAGTTCAAAGAACCGATTTAACAGTAGAAAGGGTCTAATAAATGGTTTGGCAAATTGTTGGTCCACGCAACAAGTTTCTATTTTCTGTGTAAATATTCTATTAAAAAACAGTGCAGTTCCTTTTCTTTCGGATACGGTTGTTACAACTGAATTCGACTTTAATTAATCTTTACAATAGCTAAAATTCCTTTGCTATAAATAAATTGAATTAATTTATAGTATCTAATACAATATTGTATAGTTAAAAAAAAAAAAACGTTGAACTTTCTGTTTCTAATTAAATAACTTTTAAAATGCACATAATTCTAAACAAAGCATTGAACGAACACTTTTCCGGAATGTCCTCCTCATTTCGTTCATTCCACGCTCTGCCCACGACGATTCCAGTAACAGTGGCGTTAACAATTTTCTAATTAAATCGGAAGCCGAAGAGTGTTGACTGCTACTTTTCTAACTCAACTCGCCTGTCTTGCTTTATAATCTTGATTTATTTCATTGCGTGTGCAGTTCAACCTCGGGCCCCCTTTTCGAAAAAGTGCAAAATTCAAAAAGTTGAATAGATGGATGAATGCATGGACTGGTGAATTTGGTGCGTAAGCCAGCAGGGTCCCGGACACCCTCGAAACCACCACGAGTTACAAAGTTACGAAAAATGCGAATTGATGAGGTGAAGTAAGACTGAATTAATTGCCAGTGGATTAGTTAACTTTGTACAGTGAAGCAACTAAACATAAATTACGGCAGAATAATTTGACTCATGATAGAGCTTCAAATTGTTTAATATAGTTCTAAATTATTTAACGAAATACCCAGTCTGCCATGTATCGAAGACCTTCGATACCTCGAAATTTTCTCGAATAACTTCGATAAAAAAGTTCGATCTCGTTGCTTTCTCGGTTCTAATTTTTAAAACATTTCGAACATTCATATTCTTTGACAAGATACGATATTTAAACATTTATCAAATCGATATCGCAATATTTTTCACAGCAATCTCGAATTTGGATCATTTTTTTCTTCGATTTGGTTCCTATTTCGAAAATTTTTTCGTATCGAGAAAACTCCCACAGAACGTTCCGATATCTACATACCATCTAAGTCCAATATGACGCTCGATATCGTTACGGGATTGGTTTCGATATCGTGTGATTTCTCCATCTACTCGCAATGATCTCGTAACGATATCGATACGAATGGCATACTGTGTAGAAAGAAGTCTTTGTTTTTAAGAAGTGTATAAACTGTGCATTTTTTTTTTAGGGAAAAACTCAAATATTGTATTAGGTCTCTGCATAAATGTCAAAAAAAATCATTTTTAAAATAATATTAAAAAAAAAACTCGTATATATCAAAGTATAATAAGTCGGCGGATGAAAATTGTCATCGATACTGTGTAATTAATGAATCACTTGATATTCCATTTGCGTCACGAAAAAACATTTATTTCTACGATTACAATGGCATTATCAAGAACATTATTAATTGACTTACTCCATCGAGACTTGCATTCTGATGCCACAGACATGTCAACAATTATTAAGGCACGACAATGAAACTTGACAAATTTCAGAATGTGGAAGATTGATTTTCTATTTAGAGAAGATTTTTTTTTTCATTTCAAGTGACAATTGTTTGAAGAATCGTTTAAGAGATAATAAAACATATAGAGAAATGGATTTTCGATTCTTAGAATATACAAATTGATGTTTTTTGTATTTTTTGTTCTTAAGTTTTATCTGGTATGAATCATGGGGTCATTTTTCAGAGTCTCCAAGTAAGTATTATTAAAAATTTTAAGTGATGACTTTATGTTTTGTGTATAGAACCCGGTTGGGTATAAAAATCCACTAATAATAATAATAGTTTGGCGCTACAGTCCTGTATAGAACTTCGGCCGAGCTCTCTCACCATTTTGAGCCGTGCCGTGTTATATTTGTACTCAAAGTGGTGCAACCTACAGTTTATTGCCGAATCCGAACGGCGGGTGAGAGCTTTTCATAGGCAATGGTTTTACTCTCGAAGGTTTGCCATTTACTGACGAGAGGTAGCGCGGTATAGAAAAATGTTTCTATGAAAAGATGTTGTTATCCCCAGTCCAGGCATGAACTGGGGAATTTTCGGCTCGCAGTCCAACGCACTAACCACTGAGCTACCGCGATAAAAATCCACTGGTAAAACAAAAAAAAAATGTGAATTTTATACGGAAACTGCAAACCTATTGAAGATAATTTTTGAATTGAATTTAATAATTAAAACTCAAAAAAAAAAAAAATCAGAATAAAAATCGTGCTGATAATTTCAATACGGAATTTTTTGTCCCGTCCGGAATTTGTCTGTGATATATTTTGAAAAAACTATAAACTTTAGGAACAAAGTGTAAGTATACGAAGAAAGCACATGATTTCAGCTATTTTTTAAAATATTTCAAAAAAATCATTTGTACGCAAAATTCGCTGACTTTTTGGAATATCCAAATGAACCTCGATATTTACTTCCGTTTTTGTGCCGTCCGGATCGCCCACTATTTTATTTATATCTTTTGATCTACCATATAAAATTCCAAAATTTTTTGCAGATGTTTAGTCCTATTTAAATACTACATGCACAAAAATCAAGTAAATTCATTAATTTTCCTTCGAGATATTAAAGTTTTAAGTGTACGAATGTAGCGCCCGGAATCCCAGGAAATGCCCATACGTAAAGTAAATAAATTTTTGGTATCATTGAAAAAAGAGATTTCAAGGAAGTTATGTGACAAATATGAGGAATATGTGTATATAGCTCCTAAACACTTTTTTTTTGAAAAATAAGAAAAAGAAAAATAAAAAAACTTTAAATTTGATTAAATATATCTAAATAAGTATTAACCTTATACTCATGAAACTTTCACCAAATATATACTAATTTTATGTACTTATGGTTTAATAAAACATTTTTGGGAATCAATATTATAAAGTGAGATATAACGGTTATAATCTAAGTCCCTTTAAAAATTAGTATTTTTGGAAAAAATATTGTACTTTGGAAAAAGTACTTAAGTCCACAATTAGGTCTTAAAAAAGGAGTCGATCAAATCTATTTTGGACTTACACTATAGAAGAAGATCTACATGAACATTCCTTATGAAAAAATAATATAATATTATCATAATAGCGGCGTAAAAAATCAGTCAAATTTATAAAGCACTTTTTCAATGAACGGCAATCGTCTAAATCTGAATAAAACCGTGCTGAGTCCACAAAAATGGTCGGATTTTAACGATTTTTGGATTAAATGATAGATATTATGCAGTTCTTTCATCTCCAATGCAAACTGAAATCTGATACAATTATTGGGATAAACTGGAGCACTGTTATTGTTTATAAGGGACTTAGTGATTTTTCACTGAACGTCAAACGTCGAAATCTGAATAAAACGGTGCTGAGTCCACAAAATAATTCGGATTTTAACGATTTTTGAATTAAATGATTGATATTATGCAGTTCTTTCATTTCAAATTCAAACTGTAATCATTTATTTGAATAAACTGGAGCACTGTTATTGTTTAAATGGGACTTAGTGATTTTTCACTGAACGATAAAGAAAAGAAGCCAATAATGATCAGGTGTTTTGTCTAAACTATTTGAATTCAAAAATATTCTGATTTGTTACGGTAATTTATATCTTTAAAAGCATTTATCTCAACACTAAATTTTTGGACTTAGTGACTTTTCACTGTCGACGACGATATGTAAAGTAAAATCTTCAAAAATGAAAAAAAAAAAATCATGTTCATATCATTAAAACTAAACCAGATATTTTATTAACTGAACACACTTTCTTTAGATCTCAATGCAAGCTTTTCATAAATAAAAAAATTTTAAAATCGGATAACTTTTGTATTTTTTACAATTTTTCAAGAACAAAATTTCAACTTTACTGATTTTTGTCTCCATAACTATTAAAGCTACAAAATCCAATTTTAAAACTTAAATTCTCTCAAGTTTTCTCTGTATAACAATTTTTAAAATGGGTTTAGTGGTTCCGAAAATACTGCATTTTACCCGATTTAAGAGCGTTTGGGCACACTGTACGATGCTCTGTTTAGAAGATATTATAGATTTAAGAATTTTTATTTTCAAAAACCGATTTTAAAATTCCCAAAACTAGTACAGACTTTGACTTATCTACGACGTTCCGTTCAAAAGAAAGACGAAGGACTTAAGAGAATCTTTACTTACCCCCTAGTAGAAATTTTGGTAGGGCCATGGTCATGAAGTGATCATGTCATTATTTGAGATGATCGGGCTATGACGAGGCCCTCGATGTCCTTGTAACGCAGTGTCCCGATCATGTACTCACCTCAGGCCATGATCATGTACTGATCGGGCAATGCCCCATTTTATTATTTACCCGACAATTGCCTTGTCAGAGCCCGAGCATAATAGGGTTTCTTCCATTAAATATCGATCAATGTCTGATGCTAATTTCGTTATGAGGATCAAATAATGTAACTATGATGGGGAACATTGACTATTTAGATAATGTAAACCCTGGTATATGGTAAGCATGATAAGGGCATGCAAAGGCAATGATCATATTTTTTTCCAATAAGGGTTACCCGACGAAAACCCGATAATTTCACGATGGCGCATCGGGCATATTAGTACTAGAGTATTAGCTGATTTCTCCAGGACTACTGGACCGAATTTAATGAATTTTGCAAACGCGCCTTCTTTTATGCATATAAATCCTCACTTTTAAAATAGTGCCCAGTCAATTGTGAATAATTTGCACTGTGACCGTCGCGTCGCGCACAAAACCATTTATCATTTCGATGCTCAGTTGTGCCATGAGTTCCTTTAAGAGGTATTTGCAGGACAATAGACTCAAATGTATGAGTATTAAATAAAAGTCGACTTTTTTTTTTTAGTTTTTGCTCATGAATGAACTGTGATTGTTATATAGTGACTTGAATATCTTAAAAACTGGCTAGAAATGAGCAAAATGCATATATAATAAAATAATAAATATAATAAAGAGCACAAACTATAACAATAGTATGAGAAAGAATGAAAAATGATTAACGGAAATATGAGCTGGTGCGCACGATGATTCTCTAAGGCCTGGTAAGGATTTTTGGGAAAAAGCAAAACAGAAAAAAGTCATGAATGAAGCTGAAATGCACCTGTACAAGGTGTATAAAAAGAAGAAAAAAAACACAAAAGCCCTTTTTCTAAATGCACCGGACAATTCAACTTGGTGGCAAACGTATTTCATGCGTTTAAAAGATATTCAATTATAAAGTAGTAGTCGCAACCGAACACTTGGTGGTCTCAGACAATAACTTTGATACCGAGTCACTCGGGTGACATCGTAAATTATATTGTTGGACTGTGCACGGTGCAACTTTCACACAAAGAACAAAAAAAAAATAAAAAAAAAACTAAGTGATGTTGATCTTGCTACTGCTGCCGACGCGGCTGCCACTACCAACAAAT
This sequence comes from Dryomyza anilis, assembly GCA_951804985.1. NCBI lineage: Eukaryota > Metazoa > Arthropoda > Insecta > Diptera > Dryomyzidae > Dryomyza > Dryomyza anilis. Next base: position 97,203,500 of record OX638130.1, on the reverse strand, counting down.
TATCTCGTTTATGTCGTCATAAAAATTCATTTCTAAATGACTTAATTTAATAAATAAAAGTCACACGGCGGCCGGCGGTCTTCCGCATAAACGGCGACAAGTGGCAGCAGCAGCCTTTTCTTTGAAGTTTGTGGCATTTCTTTTGATGTGTCCAAAAAGATTCTAAGCCACACACGTGGGAACTGGCTGCTGCTGGCCTTTGAGGTGATTATTTGTTAGTTGCCCCGAAAGAATTTGAACTAATTTATGCTGAAGTGGCTATGTGTAAAGTTCTTTTATGAGTGCCGCCAAAGCAAAACGCATAGCTATCGCTCAAAGTCTTCATAATGAAAGAGATGACATAATTTAGTTTTTTATTTTTTTATTTTTAAATAAGATACTAATTTTGGCAGCTGACAAAAACTATTTAGAATTTATTTAAAATTATATTTAATATTATTTGATGCCAGTTAAATTGTATGAAAATTGTAAAAAAAACATTGCGTAAAGATAAATTATGGAAAAATATAAATTATATACTTTACTAGTATTTTTCTACAATCCCTATATATATCAAATATCTTGAAATGATCCAAGGAATCGGCCCATTAAATTTTAGTATTCCGAAGCGGATCACCCCGATTATTTTTTATATATCGTCGTTGTAGAACGAAAAATCACCAGATACATTTTTATGAAAAACTTAAATTTCGAGTTTGTTGATTAATATTATAAAAAGTAATTGATGTATTTTTAAAGTTGAAATATCAATTGATAGATTTACATTTTCTTATCATGTGGTAAAAAAATTGAGATCATCAATTTAAAATTTACAGAAATATAAAGATTTTTTGTAAATGAATATTTGGCATTTTTAAAATGTATTTGGTGACTTCTCGTTCTACAACGACGACATTTATTTATGTTTTATTTATTTATTTATTTACATATTTATTTATTTTTTTAATTATTTTATGTATATACCCAAAATATTTCTAGGACATTTTACGAATTATTTTTTGTAATTTTTAATTTCGTAAAATACACGAATAATTCGTAGAATACACGAAACACTTGTAATTTCCATTTTTTCACAAGTTATTTATTACGAACGATTCATATATATTACGAATCAATATTCGAAAAATTAAAATAACAAAAAAATTACGAATATTTTGTTTAAATTACGAAACTTTCGTTATATTATTTTCTATTCCAATATTTTTACGAAAGAATAACATATTTTACGAATGAGCTTTACTTTTTTCGAATAAATTACTCAACTTTCGTAAATTTTGAGGCTATATGTAGAATTTAACAAAAAATTTGTGATTTTTGGTAAAACGAGTTGGGAAAGTTAGGTCACATGGGTAAGTTCGGTCACATGGGGCGGATTTTTATAGTCGGTCGTGCCCGACTATGGAATACCCTACACCTATGGTGGGGATATTAATGTGGGATATTTATTTGCATATCTTAATTTTAAAGTTTTTAATTATGCTGAACCTCCCCACCCTCAGAATATTATTCACATATCAGAAATTTACTTCTTATATCCCCATAAATTAAAAAATGTATATAAAAGTATAAACAACTAAAAAAAAATTAAAAAATATAATTGGGCGGACCACGCCTATATTTAAAATTTTGAAAGGCTAATATTTTATAGATTTGATTTTAATAATTTATTTACGGATCAAATTTTCACTATGAAAGCCCGGGAAATAATGAAAAAAAAGTGGGCGGATCACGCCCATTTTTGGACCACATATTTTTAGGTGAATTCCAACAATACGTTTTAAATTTTATAACTATACCTTGAATACTTCTCGAGTTATTAGTTTCGAAAGAGTTATATAAAAGTGACTTGTATGGGAGGTGAGCGAGTCCGTTGACCGATTTGGCTCATTTTCAAACTCAGTACCTATTTTTGGCTAAAATATATTGAGACGAAATTTCATCGCATTCTGATCAGTATTTCTCAAGTTATTCTGTATTCGGACAGCAAGACAGCAAGACGGACAGACAGACAGACAGACAGACAGACGGACAGACATGGCTAAACGGACTCGGGTAGTGATGCTGATCAAGAATATATATACTTTTCCATATGCACAAAGTTAATATACCCTGTACCTCATAGGTGTAGGGTATAAAAATAGATCTGTAAAAAATAGTTTAACAAAAAAACTTAAACGTAGTTTTTCTGCTACTTGTCTAAGCTAATTAGGTATACCAATGAATGATAATATTACTATACGTTTTTAAGATAATTGGATTTAAGCTCTGAAAATTTTGATTTGTTTAGAGATTTTTTTTATCGTTAATGATAAACAAAAACATGATGTATGGTTATCTAGGGCATAGTCCAAACTACACGGAGGGAATATCCAGATGAAACCAAGAAGTATACAGAGTGATATACAGCTAAACCGAAAAATCCTTAATTTCAAGAAAAGGATTTACTTAGTTGTCAAAAAAGTAACTAAGTAGAATTATTCTGGAATTCAGTTATTAATTTCTTAGGTATCAAAAAAGTAACTAAGTAGAATAAGTCCTGAATTCAGTTATTAATTTCTTAGGTATCAAAAAAGTAACTAAGTAGAATTATTCTATAATTTAAATGTAAAATATGCAACCATTTTAAATTTTAACACTTTTTGACGGAAACTATGTTAAGAGAGTATATTTTTTAAATGAGAACCGATACAATAAAGTTAGTAATTTTCGTCGTTAGTATGAACTAGGATCTGGATAACCCTAAATCATTCTCTTATTTGTCATTAGATTTACAATGCTAAAAAAAAATCGTCCAAAAATAGGCTAAAGAAATCTATATTTTTCGAGTTTAGAATCAAATATCTTAAAAACATATCTGAATAATAATATTTATCGGTATATTGTAATTAGTCTTGACCATTGAAAGAAAAACTGCGTTTACAGTTTTTTTTCTAAAACTATTTGTGAAAGGGACTGTATTATTTAAATTCCAGAAAGTGGCTGAAAAAAGTCTGAAAATTCGAGAGCAATTTCCTTAAAAAGTACAAATCAGCATTCGCGAATTATAGTGAATTGATGTATGGGATGTCCATGGTAAAAATGTTTGTCGCCTGTTTTAAGTAGTATATAATTTATACATTTTTAATATATATATTTTTTAGACTATTTTTTATTCATTCTTTTAGCATTTAGGATCTAATGATAAAGCATTTAGGATCTAATGATAAAGCATTTAGGATCTAATGGTTATCTAGAGCATAGTACAAAGTAATGAGCAAAATTACTAACATTTTTCAATTGGTTAAATTTTTTAAAATTCCTCTAGTACACATTTACCCTATTAGGGTAGACATGATCATGACCTGATCAATTTTCTCATGTGACTCGTGAGAGTATGAAAAACTTACAGATCATGGATAACTTCTACTATGTTCATGGTATACCTGTTATGTTTAAAAAGTGCTACTATTGATTGATGGTTTAAATTTTAGATGATTTAAAAAAACACCTATATTTCATATTTAAATTGAATATTTATAAATATTAAATTAAATAATTGGAGTTTAATAACATATCCAATTAACATAATATTTATATGTTTTTTATGACACGTTTAATATTATAGGAGGAAACCATTAAAACAATAGTATTTACAGTATTAAAAGGTATTGAAATATTTAAATTAATGATACTGAATTTTTCAAATACTATCAAATTAATTAGAAAACTTTTGAATTAATATGAAAAAACTATTAATACATGAACCAAAAAATCAATGCTCGTACCATTAAGTATTTAATGGGATCGTTTCTTCTAAGTATATCTAATATGTTGTTTTTTTCTCATTATTGATATCAACCTTGGTTTTCGATAAAAACGAACCTATCCAAAATGATATCGTTGTTTTTGCCATTATTAATACACCCAGAAAAAAATTCCCTCAAATCCCATTAAAATTGGACAATTATTGATTTAATAGTATACAAAAAATAAATCTTTTCATATAAACTCAATGGCAATGTCATGGTATTTTATAGTATTTAATGGTATTTTCCGATTAAAATAATAATGTATCCTATTGACTATTTTTAATAGCAAAAAACTATTATTTCTTTAGTATTTTTTTCTGGGTGTATCGTTTGGATAAACATTTTTTTTAAGTTCAGAAAAATTTTATTTTTTGACAAAAAGATTTTGAATTTTGTATTGGAAAATTTATGATTATTATATGATTATTATATCGAATTTAAAAATTGTCGTCAAAAGGTTTGCAGGGTTTAAATTTTAAATTACAAATAAAAAAAATAAAGTACCAAAATGTTGATGAAAATTGAAATAAAATATGCCATATCTGTCTTTTTGAAAAACAAAAAAAAAAACTATTAATGATTTCCCTCCAATCTTGCACAAACAACTGTTGCTAAAATTCACATAATTCATAACAATATCCATAGAATACGACACAATGCGACAATAATCGACAAAAGTTTTTCGTTTAATTTATTTTTTCCATAATGTCATGAATTCCATCAGCCTAATGTCGTGCACTTAATCACACTGCTAGTAGTTGTAGTTCCAGGTTTGTTGTTGAGGTCAGCATTAGAATACGTGGTGGATGGAATGGAGGTGGCTCCAGCATCCTTGACGTTGATGTTGTCGAACGAAAAGTCTCTGCTGAAGACCATCGTAATCCGCAGACGTGCCCTCTGGTTGGTGCCTCTTACTTCTTCAATACTTCGTCTTCTTCTACTGGTGCTGCTGCCTCCTGTCTGCCCTAAGCGTCATGTAATTAGAGAGATTTATGCAGCCATTAATGGGCTAAGTTGGTCGATTATTTTTCCACGTTTGGCGGGCTTTGCGCCTGCTGCGGCATCAGGTTGATTAAATCTTTTGTTACCTGTTTTTATTGTCGCATATTTATTTGGATATAATTTATGCCACATTGTGCTTTTGTTTGTTGTATTTTTGTTTTTTGTTTTTTTTTTGGTAGAACAAAAGGGCAACGTTTTGTTTTTTTTCTGTGTCATTTGGGTATTTTAGCAGAGGTTGAAATTTCTGACTTACCGTTGTAGGATTAATGAGTGAACCTAGATTAATAAGTAGTCAATTAAGACAATATTTTAAACATTAAATATAAAGATACATGAGAATGAATGGTATGAAATGAAATATTTTCGGAAGATCCTGGAGGCACTAATAATTATAAATGTGAAACTATAGAATGAAAAGACAATGTTATTTGTTAGGCAAATGTTGAAACCGAGAAGTGGAACCGTAACCGAAACTGATAGCTATCAAAATTAATTTATCTCAAAAAAATCAAAAAGTTAGCGAAAAAGTAATACCATTGTCAAAATGAGTAGAATCTCTAGTAAATTTAATATTTTAAATAAAAATAAAACATTTTTTAATATATATATATGCTTTTCCGGTGATTTCACATCAATGTTCTGAATTCATTATAAATTTGATGAATGACCGAAACAGTGTTTTTCAATATGATGAAGTGTATGTGAAGAATACGTTTTATCATATTAATGAACAAATACATAAAATACAACACATATGTACTTCATTGTGAAGAATGCTGTTCACCAAACCAAACTGCAATCCACATATTTATTTTTCGTTCATTTTTTTCATCATACTTCTCAGTTCTCAAGTAGTTCTTGAATGTTATTTCTTATACAGGGTGTTTGGTTCATCGATGAAAATAGTTCAGGGCATCATTCTATGACTCAAAAAAGTAAGAAAATCCTGTTAATATAATAAATCTGTTTGTTCGTTTGTACGTTTGTTCCGCTTCTCCGTCTAAACGGCTGATCCGATTTTCTTGAAATTTTTACCACAGATGCGGTATGGTCTGGAAGGAATGATAGGCTATATATGGGCGGGTTTGGACAAAGACGCGTGGCACCTCCCATACAACCTAAACTTTCAATACGATATAACTCGGCACGTTCACCAGCTACGAACATGAAACAAAAAACTCAAATACAAAAAAAAAATAAAAAAAAAGCAAAAGCACAAAAGCAAAAATACAAAAACAAAAGCAATCACGTTTGTTCCGCTTCTCCGACTAAACGGCTGGTCCGATTTTCTTGAAATTTTTACCACAGGTGCGGTATGGTCTGGAAGGAATGATAGGCTATATATGGGCGGGATTTGCCAAAGAGGCGTGGCACCTCCCATACAACCTAAACTTTCAATACGATATAAAACTCACCACACTAAAATTCACTACACTAAAACTCACCACAATAAAATTCATCACATTAAAATTCATCACACTAAAACTCATCACAATAAAATTCACCCTAAAATTCACCACACTAAAACTCGCCACACTAAAACACGCCACACTAAAACACGCCACATTAAAATTCAACACACTAAAACCCACCACACTATAATTCACCACACTAAAACTCACCACACTAAAAATCACCACACTTAAACTCTCCAATTCTACCGGGATGAATTCTACGGGAAAGCGTTCTATGTGGATTTTACGGGGAAGTTTCTACTGGAAGAAGCGCAGTCTGAGAAAGAATTGTCTTTGAGAAAAGTTGTTTTGGCGGAGAATTATTATTTGGTTACCACATTTATAAAACCAATAAAAAAACTTCAACAGCTAAGCACGGGCCCCTCATATAAATAATAAAATGTATTTTTATATTAATAAAATCGCTCCATATCTTTGAATTAAGAAAATCTTGGCTCGAGTCGTGCACGGGTCCAGCTAGTATTAAATAAAAATAAGTCTTATTTTTCACCCAGTTTAAGATACAGATTAAGGGCCGGTTTTACAGTGCTAGTTTAAACCTACTTTAAGCTGTGCTTAGTTAAACGTCTCATAAATTTAAACGACGTTTAACTTTGATAGCTGTTTTACGGTGAAAGTTTAAAATGAACTGTGTCAAGTCGGATAAATATGGCATCAAATATGGCCAATGTCAACAAATTATCGATTATTTCTCTCATTTGGAACAGCTGATAATTTTATGCAAACATTTTGTAAATCAAGACATTGCAAATAGATTTTAGATTAATAAAATAAATTATATATACAAAAGATAGAGGAACTTCAGTACATGTGAGAATAGAAGTTTGATTTATACAATGCTGAAATCCAAGAAAACAAACAAAACACAAACATGCCGACAAACATGCCGACAAACAATGCGGGAACAAGAAACAGAGAGCGTGGACGGACAGTTCAAAAATAGTGCAATTCTCATTCTTGTGGATATCATCTGTCAAAAATATTAAGATTGTAAACGTAGTTTAAACGGCCAACGTAAGACTTTTAAACTGATTTTAAACGACGATTTAAAGTCACTGTAAAACTGAATTCTGAGATTAAACTACGTTTAACCCACAAATATAGTTAAACTACCACTGTGAAACTGGCCTTAAGAAATGCATATTACTGACATAACTTAGACAAGACAATTGGTTATAAAATATTTAATAGTTTGTCGCTACAGTCCTGTATAGAACTTCGGCCGAGCTCTCTCACCATTTTTGAGCTGTGCGTGTTATATTTGTACTCAAAGTGGTGGGACCTACAGTTTATTGCCGAATCCGAACGGCGGGTGACAGCTTTTTCATAGGAAATGGTTTTACTCTCGTAGGTTTGCCATTTACTGCCGAGAGGTAGCGCGGTATAGAAAAATGTTACTATGAAAAGATGTTGTTAGCCCCAGTCCAGGCTTGAACCGAGACCCTTTCGGCTCGCAGTCCAACGCACTAACCACTGAGCTACCGCACTAACCACTGTTAATAAATCAATAAAAAATAAAATTTTTACACAATTAAATTACCTTTCCAATGGTATATCACATATTTGAACCCCATAATTTCATTATTTTTAAAATTTACGTAAAGTCAAAATTAACAAAATTAAAAATTAAAATTTTTACTTAGCCATTGATTTTCTCCAAATTTCGTTACGGATTACTTTATTTTTTTTTTCTAATTTATAATGATTTATCTACAGATAACACTTTATAACCAATTTTCTCGTTTAGGGTAAGCTGGGTGCAAAATTAAAACATTTTTTTAATATATTTTTTTTTTTATTTGTATTTATAGAATGACCCAAAATTTGATGTTTATGAACAATCATATTGAACATTAAAACCAAGGATTGAAACCTAAATGAATAACGGTTTCGATTTCGGTTTTCTTCCTCGTTTCGGTTTTGGTTACGGTTTAAACTATTTAAAACGAAACAGTTTCGGTATACCGATTCCAAGTTACGGTTTCAATTTCGATTTCGGTTTTTATATTATGGTTATTTTTCCATATATTTGAATCTCTTCAACAAGAAATGTAAATATTTTACTAACAGAAGAACTAAACACGATTACCATAAAAATTTGAATTATATTTAAACAAAAAAAAAGCATAAATGTAGCCATGCGGACGAGAAAATTCAAAATCTCGCTCAATATCATCTTTAAAATTCAAAATCGGGCTAAATATCATCTTTAAAAGAAGTAACCTTTGATAGTTAAGATGAAAATCTGACAAAGAGATTAAATTAATTAATTTTATTTCTGAAACTCACATAAAATGTAAATATATTACATAAATAGAGGCATATTTTTTATATGAATGTCTCTGTTTTCGTTGCTACCCTGTATAAATCGCATAACAAACAGACGGCCTAACACACATTGCATGTGTGTGTAATTTAGAACAACCATTCAGTTGGCAAGAAAAACGTCCTGTTACAATAAAAACCACGAATTGTGTTTGTTGTACAAAACAATTTCCTGCGAAAAATCGATCACTTGTTTTGATTCGCATATTTTTGTGGTTGTGCTTTCAAAAGAAGCAGAATACATGTGAAACTAAAAAAGCGAAAACACACAAAAAGCAATAGCACTCAAATGTAGGTACACTGTTAAAATGTTTATATATTAAAAATATCATTTTTCGTTTTATAAATTAAAACATAGAACTCAACTTAAAAAAACTTCATTATCTAAAAATTAAAATAATAAATAAACACAATAGAAACCATAAAAATATAAAATATAATATATTGTTTAATTTCAGTGCAAGTGCGTGCTTCGCAAACAACGAAATACACTAGCGTAGCATGTTGTTTTTATACCCTACACTAAGAGTGAAAGGGTATATTCAGTTTGGTACGCCGTTTGTAACACCCAGAAGGAAGCATCTCCGGTATGGAAAAGTATATATATTCTTGATCAGCATGACCTCCTGAGTCGATGTCCGTCTGTCCGTCTGTCCGTCCGTCTGTCTGTCTGTCTGTCTGTCGGTCCGTCTGTCCGTCCGTCTGTCTGTCTGTCTGTCTGTCTGTCTGTCTGTCTGTCCGTCTGTTGAAATCCCTACTACTTTTAAAATTAAAGAGCTAGATAAATGAAACTTATAACTTAGATTACTAATATACCTACGCTGTATGTGTGAAAAAATTGGCGATATCGCCTATGATTGACCTATGATCCGACCACTTATGTTCAAATACCTCATATAAAATGTACATATAAAGATCATTTTTTATATATACGTGCTTAGGTAAACTTTTTTGGTCAAATATATATTGATATCATGCTCAAATACATGATAATAATGTTTTCCGGCGAAAAGACTTGTGGTTCACAAAAAAAAAAATCGAAATTCGGTACACCTACCCATTTGTAAATATGGGTATCAAATGAATGGAAATTCTTCAGCGATTGAATGTTTGTAGTTATTTTCAGGATTCGTATACCCTGGTGACCTATATATCACTTTGAATGGTAATCACACATATGTGTAGGGTATTTATAGTCGGCTTAGACCGACTGTAATTTTGATAATCCTAACTATCATAATTACACCAACTTTAAAATTTCCCATGTGATCTAACCTTCCCAACTGGTTGTAGTTGTTATCGAAAAAAACTAATAAAACACATGCATAGTCGCACTACGAACGATACTAGCGTATCGAAGAAAGAAGAAACAAATAGCTTTGACTATTTTGTGTTTCGTGTGTTTTTTGTCGAATTACCGCTGTAAAAATGATCGAAGAAAACACTAGCAAAACAAAATTCAGACCAAAGTCTGAACTTTGGGAAATATTGTTTTTCAAAAAAATCAACATGTGTTCTCGACATGTTTTTATACACAAAGAAGTTATTTTAGGACTTCCGATTAAACATTTGACATTTGTATTTTAAATAAAATGTTTTTTTGTCGTTTCTCATATTTAAAAAAAAAACCGGTATAAAACCGAAGCCGTTTATGTCGTTTTTGGATCGGTTTATTTCTGATTTTCGTATAATGGTTTCGATTACGGTTTTAAAAATGAAGCGGTTTTAAAAAGATATCAGTTTTGGGTTACGGTTTCAATACTTGATTAAGACATTAAATTGCATTTCAATGAATGAAATCTTCTATATGATGAATCTGGTAGTTGGTTTAAATAATTCATAATATTTATGAATAAAATAATCATATTAAAGATTTTTTCTGTGTAGAATATGTGCGTGAGTTCGAATATGCAAAAATTTAAAATAATGAAATCCGGTCTAATAAATTTATCTTTCGTCCATTACTTTATGGAGAGTTTGACCTCATTTTCTTCAAATTTATCTTGTATCCTTTTAGATGTCAAATACAATTGAACCCTTCAAAATATAGATTTAATTGCTGTAATAAAATAAAAAATCACGGACACTTTTCGAAACAATGAAAACGGTCACAGTGTAATTCTGCGACCCAATTTAATTAATAAGAGTCCGTTCCAGATAAACAATAATCATTAAAAGTATTTGCATTTTGCGCCTTTTTAGCATTTTTAGCCATACTTTTTTCTATACCTTTTTTCTAGGCCTAAAGAAGGGTAGCAGTATTAGGTAAGGGTTGGCTGATGAAGCAGGTTGAAAGAGTAGGAGAAGGAGGTGTGAGTGTCGGCAAAACTACATGGCATTCAAAAAATAAACAAAAACAATTCGGGTTCGACGTCTTTTGAAGAGGATGCCGCGCGGCGCGATTCTACACAGAGAAAGTGGCAAAAAAAAGCATGTCACGAAAACAACAAACACAGCAAAAAGACAAAAATCTCCCCTCGAAAAACATATTTTCATTTGTGTAGTACGTACGTAGTATAACAAAAAACTTAAAAAACAAAATAATATAAAAAACACAACAAGCACAGAAAAAGAAACAACGAAATCAACAAAATAAGCAAACAAAAATTTGCTCATATTATAAAGCAGAAGAAAATGAAAATAAAATAGAAACAAAACAAAACAAAAAAATTAAAAATCCATCTAAAGGATCTGTGAGCGCAATCTTTTGCAATGTACAACATACTACAGAAAAATATTCATATTGAGCAGAGAATGCGATAATAAAGACAGAGAGTGTGAGCGACAAAGCTAAATTTTGAAGCATGAGACAAACCACGAATAAGTATTTTAATCCCTGTTTTATGTCCCCACAAAAGAGGGCTTCAAACCATCCATGTAAATTTGGCGCTGGCAAAAGGATTTCACAAGTGAAACCTTAAAGTAAGCTGTTTACAAACATTGAATTTATTCTTGGATGTTGCAATTGCAGGGGACTAATATGTGATTTTTTTCAGAAATCTGCTATTTAATTTGATGATTTTTTGAATTTCACATTTTTATTAAAATTGATTTTAGATAAAAACTGGCATTTGTGTACAGACGCATTGTTAGATCCAGAAGTATTTTTTAGGGGCCGAGATATCTGAACCGTAACCGATATCCGTTTAAAACCGTTTCATTTTTAAAACCGAAACCGTAACCGAAACCGTTATACGAAAATCGGAAATAAACCGATATCCAAAACCAAAACCGTACTTTTATTATGCCATTATTATTTTAGCGTCGGTAGCTCAAGATTAGTGCCTTGGACTGCGAGTCGAAAGGTCCCAGGTATAAGCCTGTACTGGAGCTAACAAAAGCTTTTCATAGAAAAAAATGTTTCTATACCGCGCTACCCCTCGGAAGTAAATGGCAAACATGCGAGAGTAAAACATTGCCTAGGAAAAGCTCTCACCGCCGGTCGGATTCGGCATTAAACTGCATTATAATTATTTAGTTACTCACAGTCCTAGTTGAAATGTGACCTCCTAACTCTGTTGGAATTGCTGCAGCTGACTTAAAAAGATCCCGACTTCATAGTAACTTTATGTGATTATCCACCTTTATGATAGTTTTCTATGATCTAACATTTAAAAGATATGGTTTTGGAACCAGAAATGCATTGTGTACAAAGTTATGTGACCTTCCAATAGATATGATTGTTCTGTGATGCCTTTGACCTTCATTTTTTGACACTACAACACTCAGAAGAAAATGTACCATTAAGTACTTTATGGTACGACCATTGATCTTATGGTTCATGTATTAATAGTTTTTTCTTTTTAAATCAAAAGTTTTCTAATTAATTCAATAGTATTTGAAAAATTCAGTACCATAAATTTAAATATTTCAATATTATTATTTTAAATAGAATAAATACTGTTGTTTTAATAGTTTCCTGCTATAATAATAAACGTGGTGTAAAACGAGTTGGGAAAGTTAGGTCACATGGGTAAGTTCGGTCACATGGGGCGGATTTTTTAGGTCGGTCGGGCACGACTATGGAATACCCTACACCTTTGGTGGGGATATTAATGTGGGATATTTAATTGCATACCTTAATTTTAAAGTTTTTAATTATGCTGAACCTCCCCACCCTCAGAATATTTTTCATATATCAGAAATATACGTCTTATATCCCCATAAATTAAAAAATGTATATAAAAGTATAAAAAAACTAAAAAAAAAAATTTAAAATATAATTGGGCTGACCACGCCCATATTTAAAATATTGAAAGGCTAATATTTCATAGATTTGATTTTAATAATTTACGGATCAAATTTCCACTATAAAAACCCGGGAAATAATGAAAAAAAAAGTGGGCGGATCACGCCCATTTTTGGACCACATATTTATTGGTAAATTCTAACAATACCTTTTAAATTTTATAACTATACCTTGAATACTTTTCGAGTTATTAGTTCCGATAGAGTTATATAAAAGTGACTTGTATGGGAGGTGGGCGTGTCCGTTGACCGATTTGGCTCATTTTCAAACTCAGTTCCTACTTTTGGCTAAAATATATTGAGACGAAATTTCATCGCATTCTGATCAGTATTTCTCAAGTTATTCTGTATTCGGACAGCAAGATGGACAGACAGACAGACGGACTCGTGTGGTGATGCTGATCAAGAATATATATACTTTTCCATAACGGACACGCCTCCTAAGGGGCGTTACAATATATGCACAAAGTTAATATACCCTGTACCTCATAGGTGTAGGGTATAAAAAATATCTTTATCTCATATAATTAACTATCATTTTCACCGATTATACTGTTCATTAATATTTTATCTTATAGCTTTTTTATGCCATTTATGTAGGAGTTCCATTTTTCCATTCCATTTTTGGATCCTGTATATCCTGTCAAATTTTGGTACAGATTATGGTACAAGTCGATCATATCCCAAGTTATAACCAAACATTTTCTTAGCTTCAATGAACAATTTTAAATCTTGTAATTCATATTGGACTTAGTAACTTAGCAAAATCTTACTTTGAAGTTTCTGAATTTTTGTAATTTTCAAAGTAGATTAATCAATTTTTTGTTCTTTTTTTTAATATTGGAGGGTCTATATATTTTAAATACATATATAATTTTTGGTTTGTCTGCCTGTCTGTTTGTTCCAGCATCCCGCAACGTCCAAACCGCTGAACCGATTTGTCTGAAATTTTGCACGAGGATAGTATGGAGTTCGTAGGGTCACATAGGCTATATTTGGACGGGATTGGTCGAAGAACATACAAAAACAAAAGCAAAAACAAGAGTAAAAAAAACAAAAGTAAAAAAAAAACAAAAGCAAAAACAAGAGTAAAAAAAAACAAAAGTAAAAATCAAAAACAAAAGCAAATACACAAAAACCAAAGCAAAGACACAAAAACAAATGTAAAATCACTAAACTAAAAAAATAAACATAAAAACTAATGCAAAACCAAAAACCCAAAAGCAAAAACAAAAACTACAAAATCAAAAACACCAAAGCAAAGCAAAATCACAAATACAAAAACCAAACGCAATACAAAAGCAAAAACACAAAAACAAAAAGAAAAGCTAAAACTAAAGCAATAACAAAAACCCAAAAGCAAAAACAAAAACACTAAAGCAAAGCAAAATCACAAATACAAAAACGAAACGCACTCAATTAGCGATTTTACATTTGTTTTTGCTTTGGTTTTTGTGTATTTGCTTTTGTTTTTTTAAAAGCAAAAACATAGTAAAAAAAGAAAAGCAAATAAAAAAAATCTAACGAAAAAACACAAATCAAAATATGTTTAAATAACAAAGTAAAAAACAAAAATAAAGCAAAAAAATAAAATAAAAAGCTAAAAACATGACTTTAAACCACAAATACAAAAAGAAAGTGAGAAACGTAAACAATTTAAAAACTAAAATTAAAAGGAATAAGCTAAAACAAAAAAGCGATGAAAAACGAATTAAAAATTACTGCACAAAATCGAAATAATAGTAAAAAGTAAGGTTAAAATTTCAAGAAATATGCTATAGCAGATATAAAAGAAAAAAAATATAAAAACAAGCTTCATTTCGGTTAAGATATGCTTTTATTTAATTTTTTTTTTCTATAATGCACATAATACTTTAATTTTTTTTTTTGGAAATATAATGATAAATTATGAAAATGTTTGATTTCAGAAAAATCACAGAAAACCCCCGATGAGCAGCCCGGGCACAAATATTTTATTTAGAGAGTAAAAAAGTATCAAACTTTATTTTTTGAATTATTTATTACAGAGACTAAAATCATTTGGAATATCGGTTCGGGTTAAAAGATTTTTAAAATTGTGGTTCTGATTCCAGTTCCAACCAAAAAATTAAATGGTCTTAGATTGCGGTTCAATGCATTTTTTAATAACGGTTCCGATTCCGGTTCTTTGCGTTCCCTGACAGGGACTATAATATCTGTCCCGGTTCTGGTTCCGAGATTTTTAAAATAGCAGTTCCGATTCCACACATTTTAAATAACGATTCCGGTTCCCACATTTCGCCTGTTATTTTTTATGTTTTCCGTGCTTTTTTCGTTTTCTTCGTGTCTTTTTAAAACTCGTGCTTTATCGTGCTTCTCATGCGTGCCTGTAAATTTGGTCGTCGGGCTCGTGCTCGTGTGTGTCACCTATCGGCGTGCCCGTGCGTGTCCGTGTCATCAAACAGGCACGCGTCCATCTCTAATTTGAGTATATTTGAAGAAAGAACATTTTCTATTCATTTTAGTCATTCGTGAAAATATTGCAAGTAATTTTTTCGGACGGAAATATTCCAAAAATGAATTTATGATTTGAATATAGATAATCCGAATGAATAAATTATTAATTTTTATTGTGTTAAAAAATTTGTATTTCAAAATTTTTGAATTTTTGGTGTGATATTAGGTGTGACAGGTGCCTGGTACCGTTCATTATTTTTTTACTTCTTTTTATTTACAATATACCACCTATATACCCAATGACAGACTTTTGATTTATTAATATTTTAAATAAATATTATTTTCATGTTTTTTTTTCTTTTCTACTCTTCAAAAAATGTTAAAAAAAAAATAATTGATATTATGTAGTGTATTTTATAAAATTAACGCAAAAACTATTAAGTTTCCTAAGAAATTTTCTCAACTAATTTCAAAAAATAATTCACAAAATCCAATCCCAATGTAAAGTGCATCACTTATTCTAATTTGTCTAATATTTTTTATTTCGATTTATTCAAACAATCTGTGTCGATTTCAATTTTCTTTTATTGCAAAACATTGCAGAAGAAACAGTCCAACATACGCTTGATATGCAATAAAATGGAATGATAGTACTTTGCACCCATTTTCCAAATGCCATGTGATAGAGAGAGAGAGATAGTAAGCGAGATACCGAGCAAACGAAAGAGAGAAAGGGAACGAGCGAGCGAGCGACAGACAGACAGACACCGACATCTGAACGAGTGTCAAAAGGATAACGTACGTACGTTAAGAACGAGTTCAACGGTATGCAGTTTAAGGAGAAATTAATATCCTTAAAACACCCTTGACTGATTTATTACACGGACATTTACAAAGCCATTATCATACAATACAAACTCGCAAACCGGGTTGTACGAGACCCAGCAACGAGTAGTAACTCGTACGACTCGACTCGTGTAATGTAAAAAGCAAACATGCTGAAAATATGCTGCAACAGGGTGTATGTAGTTACTGGAATTTGGAAGTTTCAAAACAATTTTTAAATATAGCCAACTTAGAGACAGAAACATTCTTGGGCCCTGTAAGGAACGCATTCACAAATTTGCAGGATATACGTATGACGTAGAATGTTTGTCATTTCATCAGTGCTCTCAGAAGTCACAGCTGCCTTGATACTATTTTGCAACAATTCGTTGTCTGTCATAGGTAGCTTCTATATGTTGTATAGGCTGCAATGTGGGCAACACATTCCGAGCCAACACTTTGAGCCGTTGCCGTTCGTCCGTCCACTGACACGACCCAGCTGTTTGAGACCATATGAATATTTTATGCTGCTCAACACTCAGCAACAGCGGCAGCAGCAGCAGCAGTAGCAGCAACCGAAGAAGCTTTGCAAAGGATCCTGAAAATGCATATATCACTCGCATGTTTCCCGCTGACAGACTGGATCGAGCAATAAAAGCTCAAAAAGCCCGTATATATGGGTTAACATGGACACTCACGGCTTGAAGTGCAATTGTATGGCATAGAGACAGACGGGCAGGGCAGCCTAACGAAATGGCGCGAGAGCAGGAAAACCGAAAGATAAACCCTTGCACAAAGTGTAAAGTACTCGAAGCGGTAGGCAAAAATTACTCATGTGACTTTTTTTATTTAACAAAACGTATTATATTATGGTATCCCAAGACAAAATTTTTGTGTTTTTCAGGAATATTTCGAGCATATTTCCGGCAAACAAACAGATAAATGGAATGTTTTGGGAAGAGTACAAAGGATTGTCAAAGTTTGTCGAATTTTATGGGCAGATTCGCGGCATATTTTAGGAACGTGTAGATAACAGACCGTTTTTGATTTAGACTCCGCCATTGTCTGTTTCATATATGACGAAAAAATGTTTCTAAACTGCTTCGACCCTGCCAAAAATGTTGCCTCGGGATGTTTCAATTTTTGATTAAATGTCGATCGATTTTGTCGATCGATTTTGTGATGGTGCATCAAATGATGCACCATCATGATGTAGAACTTATTGAATCGTTTGAAATAACTATTTTTTATATTAAAAATGTATATAAATTAGAAATTTTTATACAAAGTCTATAAAATTTCGATGAAAATCTGAAATATACCAGAGTAAAATATTCTTTTCATTCTTTAAAGTACACACAGAAGAAGGCATAAATTACCCAAATGATTTTTTTACATAACAAATCTATTAAAGGGTTTTTCAACAGGGACGCTACAAAAATAAAGCGACAGGGTCAGCAAACGAAGCCATAGTTCTTGCCGCTCTTTTGACATTTCTCTTCAGTAAGGTTTGCCATTTCATGATGAAAAGATATACGAATTCGAATTTCGGTAGTAAATTTTAATAACTTGCTCTACTTTTGTAGCGTCCCTGTTTTTTTGGAAATCTAGTTGTGAAAGGACTGTATTTTTTAATTCTAAAAAGTAGCTGAAATGCCCCTTAAATTTGAGAATAATATTCTTAAAAACGTTAAGTTTTAGAAAAAAACTGAGTATGCAGTAAAAATCAGCAAGAGCGAATTATATAGAATTGATGTATGGAATGTCCATGGCAAACCTTTTTCTCGTTTTGTTCAGTAATGTAATTATATCCATTCAAATAATTTTGAATTTTTAGAATCGTTTGGAATACATTTATTATATTCAAATCGAATTTAAAATCATGCGATAAAAATTAGAAAATCTAAATCTGGAACATACCAGATTAATTTATATATTCTTTTCGAACACACAAAATACACGCAAGACAAGACAACATTTTTTCATGTTTTTACACGTAGAAAAAAATACTATATAAATAATAGTTTTTTACTATTAAAAATAGTCAATAGAATAAATTATTATTTTAATCCGAAAATACCATTAAATACTAGAAAATACCATGACATTGCCAATGAGTTTATATGAAAAAATTTATTTTTGGTATACTATTAAATCAATAATTGTCCTAGTGACCAATTTTAATGGGATTTGAAGGATTTTTTTTTGCGTGTACAAAATAAATCGGGTCTGGTACGATAAGTCGAAATTTAAAATATCGAAACTAAAAATACCGAAGACTAAAATGTAGAAAATAAAAATGACGAAACCTGAAAATGTCGAAAACACAAATGTTGAAAACTAAAATGTTGTAGAACAAAATGCCGAAAACTAAAAATGTCGAAATTTAATATGACGAAATCATTTTTTGCCGAAAAAATAATAGAGAAATTCGAAAAAACTGCAAAATATATATTTCAAGTAAATATAATAAAACACGAAGATAAAGATATTAAAAACTAGTTGGGAAGGTTAGATCACATAGGAAATTTTGACAGTTAGAATTATCAAAATTATAGTAGGTCTATTCCGACTATAAATACCCTACACATATGTGTGGTTACCATTCAAAGTGGTATATAGGTGAATAGGGTATACGAATCCTGAAAAAAACTACAAACATTCAATCGCTGAAGAATTTCCATTCATTTGATATCCATATTTACAAATGGGTAGGTGTACCGAATTTCGATTTTTGTTGTTTCGTGGGACAACATTATTTTCATGTATTTGAGCATGAAGTCAATATATATTTGACCAAAAAAATGTACATAAACACGTATATAGTAAAATTGATCTGTAGATGTAAATTTTATATGAGGTGGTCGGTTCTCAGGTCACAATAGACCAATCATGCCAATTTATATAAGTAATCTAAATCTAAAGTTTCATTGCTCTAGCTCTTCTACTTTTTCTGTAATCGTGATTTCAACAGACAGACAGAGGGACAGACAGACAGAGGGACAGACAGCTAAATCGACTCAGGAGGTCAAGCTGATCAAGAATATATATACTTTTCAATACCGGAGATGCTTCCTTCTGGGTGTTACAAACGGCGTACCAAACTGAATATACCTTTTCACTCTTATGCCCGTAACTTCAACGAGTAGATATCTATTGGTGTTCGTAACTAACAGATATCTCTAACCTATCCGGTGTTTTTACTCCTTAACTATGCGTTGAAGTTACGAAATTTTACATACACGGTAGATAACTAAGCACCAGTAGATATCTATTCGTTGAAGTTACGGGCATTAGTGTAGGGTATAAAAACAATGTAGACACCATTATTCTGAGTTCTGTTATAGAGAAAATCAGAATCTCCTCTACGAATTCTGATTTTTAGCCACTCTAGGATTCATGCGCAGATTTTTAAATATGCTGTCTTCAAAATACCATCTTGGAATTTAGCTTCAACACTTATAATAAATCAACTTATAATAAATCAACAAAAATATTGATTTTTTTTTTAAATAGTTTTTTTAAGGACATGCAATTTGAAGTTCAAGAATAACGACCATTGGCCATATGTTCATGTTTTCCAAAAGATTGTTTAAAACGAAACCTTAACGAAGTTTCTAGCACCAAGAGATATTTCAATAGAAACCAGGAGTTATCATTGACAATTTTTTAACTTTGGACTGTATCTCTGGAAAAAGTGTTATCTCTGGAAATAGTGGTCGGAAAAACATAAATGCAGATCCCGATACCTTTTATCAGTTGCCAAAATATCATTGAAATCGAAGAGAGTGAGTTGCAAATCCTGCGAGATTAAGTGTGGACTTGCTCATATTGGATTTGAAATTTGTATTTCAACATTTTGATATTTCGGCATTTGTCGACATTTTTTGATCCTATAAAAAAATGTTTTTGTATTTATAGTTTCAAAGATTTTTCGACATTTTCTAGCTTTAAAATATTTTTCGACATTTTGTGATTCGGCCAAATATTGTTTCGGCGTTCTAAGGCTTTTATAATTTCGACATTTTAAGGTTTCGACATTTTTTTTATTCGACATTTCGTACGGATCCCAATAAAACGTATAATATCAGTCGATTTTATACAAAATAGCAATATTTTTTTAAAAGATTTTGAATTTTTGAAATCATTTTAATAACAATTTTTTATATTAAAATCAAATTCAAATGATAAATTTGTATTCAAATCAATAGATATTCTATGCAAATCCGGAATATATCCGATTGTATTATATTTGCCTTTCAAAGAATATGAAATAAAAATTATATTTGATTAAATACTGATTATTTTTTAATATTTTAGTTAATAATCTTTAGAATTTTATTCAAAAATATATGAGAACTTTTGCAATGTCAATTCAATATCTACATCGATTGAAACATTGATATCGTTCTAGTTATGTTGAAAATGATCAAAAACTATATCATTTTTGTATCATAATAGGATTAACGAAAATGAGTTTTTAAATCTATAAATGGTATCGCTTCGATATCGTCAATATTTTTATGGTTTGCTTGAATATAAAAATATATCTATACGCTGAATTTAGAAATTTTTTTAATAGTGAATTTTAATTTTTTTTTATAGAAATTTGAACAATTTCATATCCGAAGAACTTTAAAAATGTGTTACAAATAGGCTTTATAAAAGTAAATTTTATTTTAGATTTTTTGTATAATAATTTTTGCTATAACCTGCATTCGTTTTATAAAAGTTCTCTTATATCATTTATGCCTTGCATAGCATTAAACAGTCGGCTAAAGTAGTTGGCACCAGTGGGACGTTTGACTGAAATGAGTATGGCCTGGATACGCACCAGCTGTCCATGTACATAATTTCATATGGAAGTCCATAACTCATATCACCACATGCCCAAATGAACTTTTCATTGCGAAAATAATTTGCATCTCTCGACTCTACTACTCGTCTTTGTGTTGCGCTAGTTGGGGGGTTGTGTTTATTTTTTTCAGCAGGGCTCATAGCGGTAAACGAAACCTATAACCGTTAAGAACTCAAATTAAGATTGTATTAAGCAAAATTTGAGGTTCTAAACAATTGAATGTTATCCTATTCTAGAACATTTTTATTCTAACATTGTTGAAAATTGTCCCAAAAAAACAATTGGTTCTTTTACGAAAAATTAGAAAAAAAATACCAATTCTCCAGAACAGATTATATTGTATATTGGGTGTATTCTGTAGTGAAAAATAAAAAGTGTAGTGAGTTCATTGACAATGTAATTAAATTTCCTAACATATGACATATCTACTTTTTTTGATTTATTACGTTTTGAATTTTAAAATTGTCGATTTGTGTATCAAAACACGAAATTTTAGGTTTCGACGAATCCATTTCACATATTCGGATTTCGCTGAAAATTCTCCACATCAAATTTCTCATCCAGTGGCGCATGTATAGGGATTGAATTTTTT
This sequence comes from Dryomyza anilis, assembly GCA_951804985.1. Classification (NCBI taxonomy): domain Eukaryota; kingdom Metazoa; phylum Arthropoda; class Insecta; order Diptera; family Dryomyzidae; genus Dryomyza; species Dryomyza anilis. Next base: position 97,181,951 of record OX638130.1, on the reverse strand, counting down.
TGATTTAAAGTCATGAAAATGGATTGCCGGTCAAGTGTTCATACTATATTCTTAAAATAAAACTGAAATATGTAGGTATCGTCTTTTGGTGACAGTTACAATTTAATTTTATAATTTAATTTTTAAAATTTATTTGTTTATTGCAGTCATTATTTTTCTTTATGTACTTACCTTTTTCTGATTCGAAGATTCGAGTCCCATCTTATTTTCTGATTCTTCAAAATATTCTGTGGAATGTGTTCCTAAAAAATAAATAGATCATTATTAATGTACTGGATATTGAGAAATACTTCTAATAAATTTAGCTAGGTGTATTCGTTTTAATGTTTTTAAAATTTTTTTAATCGAAATTCAGACCCATTTTAGAATAAATTTTAAATACTATACAGCACTCAAATTTCAAAATGTATATAATACTAATTTCTGAACATTATCAACACTAATTTTAATATATAAATAAATGCAAATATTCCCATACATCTTAAAGATATTTAAATCTAAGGGCTATGTTTTGGCTTTCGATCGAATTTCATATACAATTCTTAAACAAACGGTATTGAATTCGATGTCAAAATACAAACAAATATTTTTCAAGCGAATAAAAATCGTCTAAATCAAAACAAACACATAAAAAAATATACATCATATTGATGAATGGCGTTCTTCAAACCATAACGCATTGTATGAAACAACCATTCATAATATTAATGACTAACGACATCAATGTAATGAATGCGATGATAAATATGATGAACGTTTGGAAACTGTCGAAAAAATGTTCTTCAATATAATAAATTGTATGTGAAGAATATGTTTCACCATGTTAATGAAGAATGCTTTCGATTTTTTTTTTCTTTTTAAGAAAAAAATTTCAGAATTTTTTTTTTTCGAAATTAATTTTTTTAAGTACATTTTTTCGAATTATTTTCTGAAAAAATAATTGAAAAATGTCCATCACTTAATTTATTTAATAAAAATATATATTCATCATATTGAATATTATATGCATACATATTATGAGCAAATTCATAGATATTATGATTTTATTCATCAATACGTAATTTTCAAATTCATTGAATTAAATATTTCTTTCTCCACTATGACGTTCGATAGTACGAATAATTTAATTTATATAATGAATGCATTCATCAATATGTCATCTTGTAAAATTTTGTATTTCCATAAAAATTTAATTTTATAAGTAATATGCTTGAATAACGTAGTACCGTTTCGGATTCAATCCCTGCTCCAAATGCAACTCAACGTCTGTGAAAAGTTATACATGGTGTTAAAATAGTTAAAATCAAATTAAAACTTACTGCAAGATAAACAATGTAATTAGAATTTTGTATATTTACAAAATAAGTTAAATCAACAATTTCAACATTTAAAATTATAATAAAAATATAAATTTTAAATACGACAACACTGTCTTAAACCAACAGTATGTTTTTATATTTAAAATATACATAAATAATTTTATGTTGAAATAGTTACAGAGTCACTGTGTGTGAATTTATGCAAAAAAAGGTCAAAATGCTTTAACGTTAACTCATGCTATATACAATTTTTTTGTACCACCTCTTGGATTTATGACCATGGTAAAATAATTACCAGCGCAATAGACTCTGCAACATATGCATTCGCTCATTTGGCCATCAGACGGAATCAGCAGCAAAAAGCCAAAGGACATTTATAATTCAGTGTTGAAATATTTGTAGAATATTGTTGAAAATACAAAGTGAAAAAATTCATAATTCATTTTAATATTTGACAGCTGTTTTATTTTCTATAAAGTACAGTAAATGAATGCGGATTTTTCTTATGCAAAATACGAAGTATGAATTAAATAAAATTTTACTACCGTATAACTTTAAAAAGTTATAATGTTTTAATGTTTTTATATTAATTCGTTTTATTACCAGTTCTTTTAAATAGCAATTAAGATAAATAAACCATTTTGAATCGATTTTTCTATCGGTTTATTATTTTGTTAAAAATTTGAATTTGTATTTCAAGTGCAATTTTATTTCTTATGTTCTGAATTTTAAATATAATTTATGAATTTCATTGAGTATTTTTTAAATTCTAAAAAATTATTTTCAACTTTAATACACAGTTTTCTGTATATTAAACGGAATTTTTGAATTTCAACATATGTTTCGTTTCACAAATGATCCACTATTCAATTTTCTATTCCAAGACGAGTTTCGAACTTGAGATATTTAAAATTCAAGACTTAATTTTCTGCTGCTGCATAGGAAAAATATGTACATCATATTGATGAATTCCGTTCTTCAATACATGATTCATTGTATTGAAGCACCATTCATAATATTAATAATATCAATGTTATGAATGTGATCATAAATATAATGAACTCTTGGTAACTGTCTAAAGAGTATTCTTTAATATGATGTGAAGAATACGTTTCAACATATTAATGAATAAAGACATAAAATACAACATATATATATTCATCATATTCAAGAATGCTGTTCATCAAACCAAATTTTAATCAAAATATTTATTTTTCGTTCATTTTAGCAATGTATATAATATTGCTCGAAATGCAAAAATTAGTAAAATTTTTTGTAATATATTTATTTATAATTACAACTTTTTATTAATAAAAAGTTATATTTATAAAAAATATATGTCGAAAAAAAAAATGTTTGTTGGAATTTTTTTTTTTTTCGGAAAACATTGTTTTTTTAAATATATTTTTTTAGGATTTATATTTCTAATATATATATTTCTATTTTCTAAAAACATTTTTTTTTGAAAAATTCGTAAAAAAATTCCATTAAAATATTTTTAAAAATATTTTTTTAGTATTTGTATTTTTTATATATATAACAATTTCTAAAAACATTTTTTTTTGAAAAATTCGTAAAAAAAATTCCATTAAAATAGTTTGAAAAAAATAGTTGAAAAATTCAACAATATTCTTTAAATTGAATATTATGAAAAATTTACCAAAAATTTTAATTATTCAATAATATTTTATATATATTTATCAATGTGACGATTCAAATTCATTGTATTGAATACTTAATTCTTCACTACGATGTTCGATAGTACGAATAAGTTCATACATATAATGAATGTATTCATCAATATGTCATTTAATGGTCGGTGGTATCAATATGATGAATCTGGTAGTTGGCGAAAAATTTATAATATTTATGAATAAATTCATCATATTGATGATTTTTTTTTCTGTGTATAATACCAAGTGAAAACAGTTTTGATTAATAATCCTTCATACGTATCATTCAAAAAGGATTTTTATTTTCAAATGGCTTTTAAAGTTTGGCTAAAAACAATTTTTTTATATAAGTAATGGAACCCTCAGAGAACTTTATCATATTAGGGTAGACATGCCCTATATTTCAGATAATTTGAAGTAAATGGTCATATATGGTCCATTAATGGTCAAAAAAATTGAAATAATCTATGCCATTCGATTCGATATTGCTTCGAAAATGTTTCGAGATGACGAGGAATTCATTCGATCTCGATAACGATTTCGTATTTATATTTACTACAAATCGTTCCATGTTGAACACAGAAAAAAATGTATATCATATTTTACTTCATATTGAAGAACGCTGTTCATTAAACCAAATGTCTATCAAAATATTTTTTTTTCGTTCATTTTTTGCTGTACTTCTCAGTTCTCAAGTAGATCTTGTATGTTATTTGTTATATAATGCTTGCTTGACATGCATACATTAGTAAAATGTTTTATAATATGTTTATTTATAATTAAAACTTTTTATTATTAAAAAGTTATGTATATAAAAAAATATATTTATAAAAAATATATTAAAAAAATATATATATAAAATTTTTATTTCGAAACTTTTTTTTCTGTTTTTTTTTTTTAAATCAAATTTTTATATCACTTTTTTTTCAAATTTTTTTTTTCAAAAATTTTATTTTGTAAATTTAATGGTCATGAAAAATCGTTTGAAAATTGTAAAACATCCAAAAGTTATCCGATTTTTAAATTTCTTTTGTTTATGAAAAGCTTACATTGTGATCTAAAGAAAATGTGCTTACATAAAAAATATCTTGATTAGTTTTAAAGATATAGACTGGAAATTGATTTTTTTTTGAAGAATTTATTTTACTTATTTATATAAAGGGTTTTTCAATAAGAGCGCTACAAAAGTTTTTTTCAAAGCCAACAACGAGTTGAATTTATTAAAATTTAACGAAATTCGAATTCGTATATCTTTCCATCATGAAATAGCAAACCTTACTGAAGAGAAATGTCAAAAGAGCGGCAAGAAATATGACGTCGTTTGCTGTCCCTGTCGCTCTACTTTTGTAGCGTCCCTGTTGAAAAACCCTTAATTGATTGTACATTTTATCATGAAATCAAAATATTTCTATGGGACTTTTATAAACAAGTAAGAACTGCGTCGAATAAAATTGTCCGCTACAAAAATGAAAAATCTAGAAATCTAGTAATCGAATTTTTATAGAATAAAATATTTTATTTTGCAAATTATTTTTAGATTTAAAAAAAAATATAAAAAACCAGAATATTTTTTAATAAAAAGTTTTAATTTTTCCGGAATCCCTTCCATTAATGTTGTAATGGTAGTGTCCGACACCCTCACAGCTGCTGAAGACCACTTTTTTTTTAAAGTCTTGAAGGTCTTTGGCCACTTTTTTTGTTGTCTTCATCTTCCTTTTTACTAAAGCCCAGTATCTCTCAATCGACCTGAGTTCTGGACAGTTTGGTGGATTGGCTTCTCTAGGCACCAAAATCACTGCATTTGTTGGATCCACTCTAAGGCCGTTTTGCTGTAGTGACATGAAGCGAGGTCAGGCCAAAAAAATGTGGACACTTCATGTTGGCGTAAAAATGGAAGCAATCTCTTTTGCAAGCATTCCTTCACATATATTTCGCTATTAATTGTACCCGATGTCACGAATGAGCTGCTCCTTTTTCCACAACTGCAAATTGCATGCCAAACAAGGAATTTCTTTGGGAATTTTGTCATTTTTTTTGATTTGAATTTTTCAGCAACATTTCCTCGAGAATCGGCTGTATAAAATTCCTGCCCAGGTAGCTGTGAAAAGTCCGCTAAAACATAAGTTTCGTCGTCCATTATACAGCAATCCAATTTTTTAAAAAAATCTTGGTTCAGATTTTTAGCTCGTTGTTTTGCGGTTTTATTCTTGACGGCATTTCCATCCGGAACTTTTTGGACCTTGTACATCTTCAGCACAGCTTCTTTCTTAGTCCTGCGCACGAAAGATTCTGAGCAATCCGCCTTTCTCGCCATTTTCCTACCGGATATGCTTGGATCTTTCTTTAAAATATTCACAACCGACTTTTCACGATCATGTGGGCCTTTTTTTTACCAGAATCTTTCTTCCGATCAATACTCAGGTCTTCCTTAAAGCGGTTGATAACGCGAGAAATGGTCTTAGGGTTAGACCCTACCTCCTTGGCAATTTTTTTAAAAGATCAACTAGGTTGTTTTTGAAAAATTTTAATTATGTTTTCTCGCACTTCCACTTCGTTTGCCATTTTCGCGTTAAATAAATTTTGTATTGACTGTAACTGACACATATTATTTTCTGCCATTTAATTCAGAGCTACTATGATCAAATTTTTTTAATTTGAATCTTGCAATAGCACATTATGGGAGATATGTAACGGACAATTTTATTCGACGCAGTCCTTAAAACATAATTCATAAACTGGAAACCGTTTTTAAATATCTCAAGTGGTTTAGTAAATATAAAATTGTAAACCGAAATTTTTATTTTTTATTTAAATACTGAATTTCAACTGATTTAAGAGAATTTCCGCAGACTGATCGGTGGTATCAAGATGATGAATCTGGTAGTTGGTGAAAAATTTCATAATATTTATGAATAAATTCATCATATTCTGTGTACGCAGATATCGTAACGAGCTAATGAAGTTTATTTAGAACGAGAAAAAAAAAACGATGCTGTATCAATATAGCATCGAATATCGAATTGATTCGAAAAACATTGCGATATCTTCACCTTCAAATTTATTGTACGAAAAAAAAATAGTATTAGACAAATAGTTAAGCATTTTAGTTGTAATTTATTGTGGAATTATGAAAAATCTTCCAACTATTTTTGATTTATTTTTAATTCTTGTCTTCCTAGATATTTCGTGAAATCATATAAATAATTTAATACTTTTCAATTGATGCCTTTAAATATTTGAAAAGAAAAAAAAATGCTTCTGCGCGGCTGGTCAAACAGCTCGGCTATCTTATCTTATGATGAACTTTTCCAACTATTTTGCATAGCATACAATATAAAATAATGACAATAGATCAATGATGTTGCCTTTTCGGTTGTGCGAACAAAGTTCGGTGTGCTTTGTCTTGCGTTCTGTTGCTGGGACCATGGGACCCGTTGCCAAACTGCGGCCCTCATTCGATATTGATTACATTTTAATATTCAATTTGCTGCCCGAAATGATGATAATGATGATGTACGAATGAATGAATTCGGGCGCCTGGGATTCGTTCGCAGAAATTCACATTGCTTGAGTGCATTTGTGTCCGAATTTCTGGTTGGTTATCGACGGGGTCGCTCGGTCGGGCGGTCGGTTATCAATGGGAATTTGTAATACTTTTTTTGAACACACACAGCAATGTGTAGGTACTACATATATAGATGTATTTGCTCGAGAGCATTTTAATGTAAATTTTTAAAATCAAAAGCAAAAGTTATTCGCCATTCGCTCAAATGGCGATTGTATGAGAGGTACAAGAACAACATGGGGTCATGAAGCGTGTGCAATCAACCCTCAATTCGTGTTCAACCAAACGGAACCAGAACAAATTGCTTAAAAGCAAAATATAAAAAGACTAAGAACAAAAAGAAAAAAACCATAAAAAGAACAAAACAACAAAATACATAAATATTAGAAATAAAATTGCAGAGGATGGAAGTCAATTTGGAAATAATTTATTGAATTTTAAAAAGGATTCAAAAGAGTTGCCCAAGCACGAGTGGCAGGCACTGCTGCGGGGTAAAACAAGACAACTATTTGCGATTCATAGCAATGAGCGCGGTTTATTGTTGAACTTTGATTATTAATAGATGTTCCAAATGGTTGATGTCCTCAAAAAAAAAAATAAATAAATATTTCCGACAGCTTTTCAAAAGTAAATATTTTGTCGGGAAATAATTGAATTATTTTATGTAAAAGGGGTAAAGCTATTTTACCTTAGTGTCAATTAAGATGCTCAAGATTCTATTTGACATGTATTTCGTTCACGTGCTGCTTATCGGCCAATTAAGGACTTAAAGGATGCTGCGATTGGGCAGCACCTACTGGACCACCTGTGGCGTTAATGGGGCAAAACACGGCACCTTGCTACCTGTTTTATAGATATCAGTACTAAAGGATATTTACACTGAAAATTATATTTTTAATTTCAATAGAATTTTTAAAAATTTTATTTTTTGGAGCAATTGAAATATTAATTATAAATTGAATTTTTTTAGTGAAAAATTGAATTTTTAGTGAAAAATTGAATTTTTAGTGAAAATTTGAATTTTTGTGAAAAAATTGAATTTTTAGTGAAAAATTGAAAAAAAATTCAAATGTTCATAATTTTTTTTTTTTTGTGAAAATTTGATTTTTTAGGGAAAAATTGAATTTTTTGTAATAAATTGAATTTTTAGTGATAAATTGAATTTTTAGTGAAAATTTGAATTTTTAGTGAAAATTTGAACTTTTAGTGAAAAATTCAAATTTTAGTGAAAAATTGGATTTTTAGTGAAAAATTGAAATTTCAATGTAAAATTCAATTTTTAGTGAAAACTGAATTTTAAGTGAAGAATTTAAAAATTGAATTTTTAGTGAAAAATTGAATTTTTAATGAAAAATTTAATTTTTAGTGATAAATTGAATTTTTAGTGCAAAATTGAATTTTAGTAAAAAATTTAAATTTCAATGAAAAATTGAATTTTTAGTGATAAATTGAATTTTTAGTGAAAAATTGAATTTTTAGTTATAAATTGAAATTTTAATGATATATTGGATTTTTCGTGAAAAATTGAATTTTTAGTGAAAAATTGAATTTTTATTAAAAAAATAAATTTTTAGTGAGAAATTCAATTTTTAGTGAAAAATTTAATTTTTATAGAAATTGAATTTTCAGAGAGTTTTTAGTCATTTTAGGACAAATGAATTTATAGTGAAAAATTGAATTTTTAGTGAAAAATTGAATTTTTAGTGAAAATTTGAATTTTTAGTGAAAAATTGAATTTTTAGTGAAAAATTGAATTTTTAGTGAAAAATTGAATTTTTAGTGAAAAATTGAATTTTTAGTGAAAAATTGAATTTTTAGTGTAAATTGAATTTTTAGTAAAAAATTGAATTTTTAGTGAAAAATTGAATTTTTAGTGAAAAATTGAAATTTTAATGAAAAATTAAATTTTTAGTGAAAAATTGAAATTTTAATGAAAAATTGAATTTAAGTGAAGAATTTAAAAATTTAATTTTTAGTGAAAAATTAAAATTTTAATGAAAAATTGAATTTTTAGTTAAAAATTGATTTTTTAGTTAAAAATTGATTTTTTAGTGAAAAATTGAATTTTTAGTGAAATATTGAATTTTTAGTGAAAAATTGAATTTTTAATGAAAAATTGAATTTTTAGTGATAACTTGAATTTTGATTGAAAAATTGGATTTTTTTTTTAGTGAAAAATTGAATTTTTAGTGAAAATTTGAATTTTTAGTGAAAAATTGAATTTTTAATGAAAAATTGAAATTTTAGTAATAAATTGAATTTTTAGTGAAAAATTGGAATTTTTTTTAGTGAAAAATTGAATTTTTAGTGATAAATTGAATTTTTAGTGAAAAATTTAATTTTTAGTGAAAAATTGAATTTTTAGTAAAAAATTGAATTTTTAGTGATAAATTGAATTTTTAGTGAAAAATTGAATTTTTAGTGAAAAATTGAATTTTTAGTGAAAAATTGAATTTATAGTAAAAAATTGAATTTTTAGTGAAAAATTGAATTTTTAGTGAAACATTGAATTTTTAGTAAAAAATTGAATTTTTAGTGAAAAATTGAATTTTTAGTGAAAATTTGATTTTTTGTGAAAAATTGAATTTTTAGTGAAAATTAGATTTTTTTGTGAAAAATTTGATTTTTAGTGAAAAATTGATTTTTTAGTGAAAAATTGAATTTTTTAATGAAACTTGGAATTTTTAGTGAAAAATTGAATTTTTAGTGAAAAATTGAATATTTAGTTGAAAATTTGAATTTTTAGTGAATAATTGAATTCTTAGTGAAAAATTTAATTTTTAGTGAAAATGTGAATTTTTAATGAAAATTGGATTTTTAGTGATAAATTGAATTTTTAGTGAAAAATTGAATTTATAGTGATAAATTGAATTTTTATTGAAAAATTTAAATTTTAATGAATAATTGAATCTTTAGTGAAAATATAATTTTTTGTGAAAAATTGATTTTTAAGTGAATATTTGAAAATTGAATTTTTAGTGAAAAATTGTAATTTTAATGAAAAATTGAATTTTAAGTGAAGAATTTAAAAATTGAATTTTTAGTGAAGAAATGAATTTTTTGTGAAAATAGAATCTTAGTGTAAAAGAGAATTTTTAGTTTAAATAATTTATTATTAATAAAAATTTATTTTTAAGTTATAAATTGAATTTTTAGTGAAAATTTTAATTTTTAGTAAAAAAAAAAAATGTTTGACAAAAATTGAGTTTCAAGTGATTAGTATTATTTTTTTTTGTAATTTTAGAAGTTAGTGTATATTTTGATTAGTATAAACATTTGTATGTAATCATTTTCATGACAAATTAAAATTGTTAGTGTCTATTCGACATTTATATTTTTAAATACCAATGAATTCATCGGATGTTCTAGTGAAATTTTAATGTTTAGTTATTTTAAAAATGATTTAATTTTATATTTGACGAATTATCTCCTAATTCTATTATTTAGTTTACAAATTTAACAAATATTATTTAAATAACAAAAATATTAAAATATTCAAACCACATAACTGTTTAAATTTCAATGTAGTTTAGTAAATCAATCTTTATATAATATTCTAACAAATTATTTGTAATATTGTTGTATTTACAAACCGTCTTGTTATAATTACAATTTTTTCCGTGTAACTGCAACTTAATATCTGTCCATTCTCTAAACAGTCTACTTTATTACTCGAACGAAATAATTATTTCAGCACATTAACCGCACCACCCAGCCATGCCTTGGGAAGAATTTATGCTACACCTTATCTCTGATTGCCATTGGCATTCTCACTATAGAACCTTAGAGCCTTATCGCTATTTAGAAATCCACATTCATTGACTTGTTTCACGAGCAAGTCGAAAAACTTCTTCAATTTCATTACCGTTCGTTCCATTCACATCTGTTCTCCTTAGTGCTACTCTGTTCGGTTCGGTTCGGTTCTGTTGTGTATTGGTCTGGTTTGGTCCTCATTTGGTCTCAGTTTGATCTCTGTTTGGTCTCTGTTTGGTATCTTCGTTTGATTCCCGTTTATGCGGCATCGCGTCGTTGTCGTCGATGGCCACCGATCAACAACCGACTGCTGCAGAGATCGTGTCAGATTAGAGAAATTTATTAGCGAACTACGCGCACAGGCAGCCCAAACGAGAGCTACTGGGGTTGGTTGGTGGCAAATGGTATCGCATCTAACTACTGCATCTTCTGCCTCCATCTTCTTATCCGCCCCGAGAATAGCTCTGTGTATTTCACTGAAGTGCACCACAGCTCGTTTTGGACCAAGCTGTAAATCTTTGATAAAGTTGCACTGAGTCCGCTGATGAGACAGGCAGCAGCTCCATAATTTGCCGTATCAGTAGCTTATTTTGATTGCGATGAGAAAATATTTTAGGTAATTTTCGAACATTATGTCAATTAAGTGACGTTATAAAAATGTCTCATTTGGTGGTACCAAGTTATATAAAATATGTTGAGAGATTTTTTATTATTGTGGTTGACCATTAATTAAGTGATTCCTTTAATAAGATAAGATTAATCGAATATCACAAATGAATTCTACTACCTTAAATATCTCAATAACAAGAACATGAAATGGGTTTTCTTTAACACTTAAAATACATAAATAAGTCATTAAAATGGTAATAAAAGGTTCAGTTTTTTGTATATTTAACTAATTTTATTACTCAATTTATTACAAAGTTACCTAGGGTTTTAAAGGCTTTCATCGTAAATATCGGTGTAGAATTTTACCTCTAGAGATCATGATTTTTTTTTATTGTTCAGTTTGAAAGTTCAAACTTTAATTTTTTTCATATAAGAATACAAATAAATTGTATCAAAAATGTTCTCGAGTCAAGCGATAAATTTAAATTGTAAATCGTATAAAAAGTATGTAAATATTTGAATTATTTTTAAATTTTTATGTTATTTTTAATTTTGAGTTTGCTTTTTGAATTTTCAATTTATACCAAATGTTTTTTTGTTTTTTTTTTCCAATGCCGACAATATTGGAAAATTAAAAATGGTCGAATAATTTATATGAAATAAAATTGTAAAAAATAATTTTTTAATTTTAATTTCACCATGTATTATTAAAAAATATATATTTTTCACTAAAAATTCGATTTTCACCAAAAATTCAAATTTTCACTAAAAATTAAATTTTACTCTAAAAATTAAATTTTTCACTAAAATGTTAATTGTTCATTAAAAATTCAATTTCTTACTAAAAATTCAATTCTTCAATTAAAATAAAATTTTTTATCAAAAATTCCATTTTTGACTTATAATTAAAATTTTCACTAAAAATTAAATTTTTCACTAAAAATTAAATAATTAAAAAAATTCAATTTTTCACTAAATAATCCAGTGTTTACTAGAAATTAAAACTTTTACTAAAAATTTAGTTTTTAACTAAAAGTTCAATTTTTCACTAAAAATTCAATTTTTCACTAAAAATTCAATTTTTCACTAAAAATTCAATTTTTCACTAAAAATTCAATTTTTCACTAAAAATTCAATTTTTCACTAAAAATTCAATTTTTCACTAAAAATTCAATTTTTCACTCAAAATTCAATTTTTCACTAAAAATTCAATTTTTCACTAAAAATTCAATTTTTCACTAAAAATTCAATTTTTCACTAAAAATTCAATTTTTCACTAAAAATTCAATTTTTCACTAAAAATTCAATTTTTCACTAAAAATTCAATTTTTCACTAAAAATTCAATTTTTCACTAAAAATTCAATTTTTCACTAAAAATTCAATTTTTCACTAAAAATTAAATTTTTCACTAAATAATCCAGTGTTTACTAGAAATTAAAACTTTCACTAAAAATTTAGTTTTTAACTAAAAGTTCAATTTTTCACTAAAAATTAAAATTTTCACTAGAAATTAAATTTTCACTAGAAATTAAATTTTTTACTAAAAATTCAATTTTTCTCTAAAATTTAAATTTTGCAGTGAAAATTAAATTTGAATTAAAAAATCAAATTTTCTCTAAAAAATTTTTCACTAAAAATTAAAATTTTCACTAAAAATTAAAATTTTTATTAAAAAATTCAAACTTTCACTGAAAATTAAAATTTATATTAAAAAATTCAAATTTTCACTAAAAATTAAAATTTTTATTAAAAATTCAATTTATCACAAAAAATTCAATTGTTCACTAGAAATTCAAAGTTTCACTAAAATTCAATTTTTCATTAAAAATTAATTTTTGTGAATTTTTAGTGGATAATTGAAAATTGAATTTTGAGTGAAAATTTTGATTTTTAGTGCTAAATCGAATAATAAGTGAAAAATTTAACTTTTCACTAAAAATTTAATATTCCCCTATAAATTATAGTGAAAATTCGATCACATATAATACGATTTTGCACTGAAAATTAAAATTTTCACTAAAAATTAAATTTTCGACTAAAAATTCAATATTTCACTAAAAATTAAATTTTTCACTAAAAATTTAATTTTTCACTAGAAAATTCAATTTTTCTTTAAAATTTCAATTCTTCGCTAAAAATTTAATTTGTTACTAAAAATTAAAATTTTAAATAATTTTTCACTAGAAATTCAATTTTTCACTAAAAACACAATTTTTCATAAAAATTTTATTTTTTTGCTAAAAATTTAAGTTTTTACTAATATTCAAATTTTCACTAAAAATTAAAATTTTCACTAAAAATTAAATTTTTCACTATAAATTTAATTGTTCGCTAAAAATTCAACAGTTCACTATAAATTCAAATTTTCAATAAAAGTTCAATTTTTCACTAGAAATTCAATTTTTCACTAAAAATTAAATTTTTCACAAAAAATTCAATAATTCAATTTTTAACTAAAAATTTAATTTTTCTCTAAATATTCAATTTTTCAATAAAAATCCAATTTTGCACTAAAAATTCAATTTTCCACTCAAAATTCAATTTTTACTAGAAATTCAATTTTTCACAAAATTTAATTTTATAGTTCAATAAATATTTAAATAAAATAAATTTAATTTTGGGATAATCATTTATTTATGGTCCTCACTCGATGAAATTGGTTTGTTCAATTGTCTCTCAAAATGTATTGCAAGCGCATATTAAATGCAAATTAGAAAAACTAAATAAATTCTAATAAAATGTTTGACTTTACTAATAATAATTAAAATTTATACGGTTTTATTCAATTACAATAACCGTCGTATTTCTTAAAATAGGCTGCGCTTCCGCAACGTGCCCATCTTCTAAACAAGCACAGACAACATTTTTGTAGAATAACAATATTTTTCAAATTTTAATTAATTTCAATACCGCTACTGTCCCATTACATAAATTTGTACCACTTTATTATACAAACAATACGGTTATTTGCATCACTGTGTCTCTGTGTTACACTCATTTTAAACTTCCCCCTTTTTAGTTGACCCTTGTCGTTTTTGTGAAAACTCTGACCTCTACTTCCGTACGACGTAACTACTTTCCCATTAGAATTAATTAATTGCTTAATTCACCTGAAATTATTTGGCCATTTTGAAGCCATGGAGAGTAGAATGGAACAACAATAACACGCAACGATGTTCTCCGGTTGGTCGGACGGTCGGTCGGTCGGTCGGTATCCGTACTGTAAATTTTCATACATTTGCACCTGTGAAATACGGCTCGGGTCAGACACTAAAACGGCATTAGTCGTAAGTAGTAACTTTCAAAATATTTATGTAAAGCATTCTCGTTAATTAGTTCAAAATGTGTTGTCGTCTGTGTTCGTACTAATGACAGAAAACAGCTATGGTCAACGTATACCCAGTATAGAGATTGTACACCCGAAAAAATACACTGTATTAAAAACAAATAAAAAATGTAGTTAATAACTATCAAAAACTATTATCACTTTTTTGAATTTAGGTAGCTGTTTTTATAAGCAGAACTACATAAATTTAACGTGTTTTATACAAAAAATTGCTACATCAAATAATAATAACTACATAAAGCTTTTATTTTTACTACATATAGCTTTTATCAAAGAACTACGATTATGTTTGTGATTTTGAGGCTGAAATTTTGTAGATGATGTCAAAAAATATAATTAATACAAAAAATTAATTTCTGTATTGTGTAGAAAAATATTTTTAAATACATTTTTCAGTAAAACAAAAAAATAATTTATTGAACATGCAGTAAAACTATACTTTAAAATAGAAAATATGCAATTGAATATTACTACTTAATATAATTGACTGTAGAGACAGTATTAAGAGTGTACAACCGAAAGCGTACTTTATTAAAAACAAATACAAATGTATTTAAAATAATTACAAATTTAATTACAACCAAAGTCGATTGTTTTTGTTTTTAATAAGTGCAGATACTTGTTTTTTTTTATAAAAATAACTAAATAAATTTATCGAATTTCTACACAACAAATTTACTACATAAAATAAAAATAACAGATATTGTTATTATTATTAGTACATGTTGTATATTTCTGCACCAAGCACCATGTACTACAAAGACGAATGAAAATTTGTATTGAACGATATGAAATAAAATAAATACAAAAACTACATTTTCTGTGTTTTGTAGAAACACATTTTTAAATACATTTTTTAGTACAAAAAAACAAATGTATTGAAAAAGCAGTAAATATAAATTTTTTGTAACCATACCCAGAAAAAATACTATATAAATAATAGTTTTTTACTATTAAAAATAGTCAATAGTATAAATTATTATTTTAATCGGAAAATACCATTAAATACTAGATAATACCATGACATTTCCATTGATTTTATATGAAAAGATTTATTTTTTTTTATACTATTAAATCAATAATTGTCCTATTGACCAATTTTAATGAGATTTGAGGGAATTTTTTTCTGGGTGCAAGTATTTAAAAATTGTAATTCTGACAGTATACAGGTTGTACACAATTTCCTTAAATTAAATTATAATAATTTTAAAGAAACTTTTTTCTTAAAATTAGAAAAATATTATTTCAATTTTCATAGTATTAATAACTGTTATACTATTAAAATTGGTCAATAGGATGCGTACCATGAGTTTAATAATATTCAAACTGTTAATACAATATGTTGTTGTACCATAAATTTAAAATTAATGAACAATTAGCGCAATTTGAGTTTAATTTTTTTCTTATTATTGAAAAACAATTGTTCTCAGTGTAGCTATTTTGATAAAGGTGGTGTCAGCATGGTGCATCTGATCAACGTCACTTAAAACAAATGTTTGTAATAATCAATTATGGCATCTGTGTGTTTCTTTCTCCAGACTACTATGAGAATTTTTGGTTTTTTAATTGGCTGTGCATATAGAAAATATTTCATTAACATGTATAATGTAATTAAAATGCTTTACGAACATTTGTTTCAACATACACATAAAAATGTGTCACATTTCAAAACTTTTTATAGTGCACAGATCTATATTAATGATACTGAACGACGTTGAATAATGCACAATGATCAAATCTAATTACAAGATAATCATAAAAATGTTTGCTGAAAATGTTGCCATATTGGTGTCATATAAAAGTATGAAATGTGTTATATCAAAGAAAAATTATATGAATAGCAGTACCTATTGAATATAAAAGAGCAGCAGTGCTTATGCTGAATCAGTCTCGAAATCAGTTCATTAATATCTACTGTTGGTGCTGCTACTGCATTATCTAAACGGCAAAACAGGGTATATCTTTTTTGGACAAAAATAACCCCTATTAATGCATTGTATTCCCCAGAGTTTATGCCGATATATTATAACAATGCAATATGACAAACTTGCAAGTGATCAGGCATGAAACATGATTTCGATGAGGTCCATCGTCATAATCGGGGTATGTTGTGCAGTCCATGGAGAATTGTCAGAGTCATAAATCACAAAATCATAGTGCATTTTGTTTTATGTTCATTTGGGATGAAACAAAATAAATGTTAAAATTATGTAAAAATTTGATGCATTATATAAATATAATTTAGAATATGTGTTGAAACTTTTTCTGTATATTTACGATCGTAGTTTGTATGTTAATTTACATTCAATATATTTTGAATTAATTTTCTTAATACCAAAAAAATGTATATCAACCATTGCCGAACAATTTGATATTTTTTAAAATGTATTTTTGAATTGAAAATCTAATTAACAATGTCAAAAATATGATTTATATGAAGTAATAAATTAAATAAGTCTCCTTTTTTTATTTTCTTTTCTTTCTTAACTCAAATACTTTTAAGTTTTCTATAATTCTGTTTTAATAATATTGTACACCCAGAAAAAAATTGCCTCAAATCCCATTAAAATTGGTCAATAGGACAATTATTGATTTAATAGTATACAAAAAATAAAAATTTTAATATAAACTCAATGGCAATGTCATGGTATTTTCTAGTATTTAATGGTATTTTCCGATTAAAATAATAATTTATACTATTGAATATTTTTAATAGTAAAATACTATTATTTATGTAGTATTTTTTTCTGGGTGTACTCTTTACTTAAATCGTGTCAGATATACCCAGAAAAAAATATGGTAAATTAATAGTAAATTCAATAGGAAAACAATTATTTTTACTATTAAAATTGGTCAATAGCATACATACCATTAGTTCAATAATATTCAAACTAAAGGGTTTTTCAACAGGGACGCTACAAAAGTAGAGCGACAGGGACAGCAAACGACGCCATATTTCTTGCCGCTCTTTTGACATTTCTCTTCAGTAAGGTTTGCCATTTCATGATGAAAAGATATTCGAATTCGAATTTCGGTAGTAAATTTTAATAATTTCGACTCGTTGTTGGCTCGTATATCTTTCCATCATAAAATGGCAAACCTTACTGAAGAGAAATGTCAAAATAGCGGCAAGAAATATGGCGTAGTTTGCTGTCCCTGTCGCTCTACTTTTGTAGCGTCCTTGTTGAAAAACCCTTGAAAAAACTTTTGTAGCGCTCTTATTGAAAAACCCTTTATTAATACATTATGTTGTTTTACCATACATTTTATAATGTGACCTTTTAATTCCAATTGCAAGGCCCATTAATATTTATTGATACGTACATTCATTTTATGGGCTATTACATTTTTCAATAATTTATTAAAACAAAAATGGATTTTAGTTACTTTTTATTATTTTATTATATAATTTCATTTATTCAAATTCACAATTAAAAATACATACGACCATTTTGTGTAAAATCGGGGAATGTTTCTATTCGTGTTGAAGTTTTTATGTCACATAGTGAGACTTTAATTATTATATAAGGAAAAACACTAAAACAATTGTATTTATACCATTATATTCAATAGTATTGAAACTATTAAATTAATGGTACTGAATACTATCAAATTTAATAGAGAATTTTTTGAATCAATATGGAAAAGTATTTATACCATTATATTCTATAGTATTGAAACTATGAAATTAATGGTACTGAATACTATCAAATTCATTAAGGAATTTTTTGAATCAATGTGAAAAAAAACGATTAATACATGCACCATAAAATCAATGTATTATGTATTCTGCTGAGTACATGCTTTAAAAATTAAATAGTTTTATCTTTTTGACCTCGCGTTGTGTTGAGCATATTAAAAAGATCGATTTCTAAATCTTCGACATACTAAATTTGATAATAAATAGCAGGAAAATGGCACGCTTTCAGGACACATGTGGATCTTAAATTTATCTACAAATCTCCATCACTTATTGCATAAGTTATTATTTCACCATAATATGTGTCTGTAACATTAGATGACTTTTAACGCCTAATTCAATCCACGTGCACGGGCAGAAAATTCTCTTGACGCAGCAATCATTACAATCGGTAACACGTGTCGTTAATGCCCGAATTCGTTGCTGGTAATGATGGTACACACAAAATCGAAATAATTTACTATTGCAATTGCAAATCGGCGCTAGTTATGTGGAAAAGGACACAATATTGGAAAAAATATAAGTAGAAACTTTTTGTAATACAGAAAAAATTTGTTTATATCATAATAGAAAATAATTTATTTCATATAAGACAACATGAATAAATTTTGCACGACTGCTGTGACTAATCGGGAAACTTATGATTTGTAATTTTACATTGTTAGAACCGTACAAAGTTCCTATAGGAAAAATAGGAACTGACCATTAAAATGTCTTCTCAAACCCCACTAAAAAAAAGTATCCCATTTTTTATTTTCATAATTACAAAGATCTACAGAGCTTAAGTGCTTTTTTTATGTTGTGGTTTCTACACTGAAAAAAATAACATGGTAAATTAATAGTATTTCAATAGAAAAACAATTAATTATACTATTAAAATTGGTCAATATTAGTACTTGTTATTTTTGACATTTGCGTTTGTTTACTAATTTTTTTTATGTAATTTTCCCTCAAGTATACTGTGCAAATATTGTGTGTGGTTTTGTTGGATATTTTAGCCACAAAAAACAAAACCAAAAGGGCGAATTTGAAAAATTGAAAATGTTGTCATACCAAAAGAGCAAAACTTTTCGTTTTTTTGTTGCTATAAATTTTTACTGGTTAAAAATAAAATAGTGGTGTAAAGGCATGAATTGTTTGTTTTTAAAGCACCTATCGATGGGCAACATCTTGTAAATAACAAAAATTCGAAAAATTATTTTTAAATAATGATGACAAACGTTAGGAGCTTTAAAAACAAACAATTAGTTGCTTTACACTACTATTTTATCATGTACCAATAAAAAGTTATGGCAAAAAAACAAAAAGATACGCCCTTTTGGCATGACAAGATTTTGAGCTTTACGAATTTTGCTATTTGCAAGCGATTTGTTAAAATAGTGGTGTAAAGGTATTAAAGGTTTGTTTTTGATGCAACTATCGATTGGCATCAATATTTGAAAATAATTTTCCAAACATTTTTCTTTTAAATAACAAAAATTCGAAAAATTACGTAAAAATTTATTTTTAAAAAATTATGCCAATCGATAGGTGCTTTAAAAACAAACAATTAATTCATTTACATCACAATTTGATCTTGTACCCATGAAAAGATATGGCAAAAAAATAAAAATATTTGAGTTTTGGTCAGGATATAGCCACACAAAATTCGCAATTACAATTCAGTTAGTTGTCCAAATCAGAATATATCTTTAATACGTAATGCTAATTGATGAATAGACCTAAATAACAAAAAAATATATATATTTTTTACAAATTTCAAAAGCTATTCAAACATTATAATTTGATTTTCCAAAATTTGTTTCGACTCTTTCGCATGTCAATGCCGATTTGATGTTGAACAATATATTTTATAATGTACTTTTCTAATTACAATAAGAAATACCTATAAAAACGTATTAATTTTATAGTATATTCGATTTACATTTTCCTAATAATTTATTAAAACAAATATGGATTATGAATTCGTTTCTTCTTTGAGTTTCTAGCCAAAACTAAAACCACGAATATATCGAATCATACAGCCAGAAAAAAACTATATAAATAATAGTTTTTTTTACTATTAAAAATAGTCAATTGGATAAATTATTATTTTAATTGGAAAATACCATTAACTACTAGAAAATACCATGACATTGCTATTGAGTTTATATGAAAAGATTATTATAATTGTCCTATTGATCAATTTTAATGGGATTTGAGGGAATTTTCTTTCTGGGTTTAGTTGTTCGGAAATATTGCTTTAAATAAGTCGTCAGAACGTATATAAATGTGTGCTCATTTTTTTAACGTTTTTTTTTTTGCAGAAATAATACAAAAAAATAATATGTAAAATGTGAAACCAACGAAATAGAAAGTCTATAAATCAATTAGTATCTATGCCGATCTTGAGATTATAATATTGTCATCTCTTATAAAAAGTGAGAAGAAACATGATAACTAAAAACAACAACAACAAAAATCCAAAATACGATGGTACTTATAAATGCAGTGCCACCAACAAAGACGCAGTCAATAAAATTCGTGGCACCCCATAATAGCATTTTATAGAAAACGATTGTTATCATATTCTACGAAACACAAATACAACAAAATGCGCTAACTGTCAATAAAACAGGTGTAATGAATACTAACCTATTGTAAAATCCTATTACAATAGGCAAGCAGTTTGAGTAGAATTCGATTTTACCAATGCTGCTTTATATACATTTAATGATGTAGACAGACAGACAGACAGACAGACAGACAGACAGACAGACAGACAGACAGACGGTGCCATAACGAACTGGGTTTCATTGGAGGTAGAGCAGGCAGGTAGGTTGATAGGTTGATACTATGTTGATTTAAATATGCAGTAAACTATAAATTTGATTTTTGTTTAAACGTTGTAGGCCCTTTTACCTATACAACGTATCGAATGATGTGGAGCTATTGTTATAACTGCGACACGGAAATCAATATATTTTTTGGGAATTTTTTTATTATTATTATTTCTGAGATTATTTGCCTAAATGCAGGTGATAACAACTAGAAATCATAAAATCACAAAACGTCGTCAAACATATATAATATGTAAAGACATAAATTTGAGATTTAATTACCACGGGTTTTTGGATTTTGAACTCATGACACGACCAATCGAACTTTATGTAGCAAAGTGCAGTATAACAATGATTCTAAATACTACATACTACAATCTCTACTACTACATTTTCTTCTACTACTTTTTGTACTACTTCTCTTTTAATACTACTTTTAACTAAACATGATTAATTGCTTGGAAAAGCAGCGCCTAGACGTAAAGCAGTGCAAAGACCAATGACATATAGTACATATATATTTTCGACTTGCCTCGACATAGAATCTTTTGCAATTTTTCTGCCAATATTGCAAATGTTTTGTGGCAAAATGTTATGTGTTGGTTTGGCGCACTGACAACCGGCAAAGTGAAGTTATTTGCGCTTTCAACGCGTTCTCATTTCTCAGCAGTAAATTATGAAAAATTGTCCCTTTTTTTGTTGTTGTATGGCACGAGTACTCACTCGCACTCGTATAGTGCAAAAATATCTAATGAACTGGCATTTTTTTTTATTATTTTCAACTGATGAATGTTGAGAAAAATTGCAAAAAAAAAAAATTGAAATAAAAACGAAAAAACGTATTTTTACAAATGGATGGATGCTTTAGAAAGTAAACATTTTAATTTGAGCTAAAAGCATTTTGTCAAAAGCGACTGAGTGCTGTTTAACTTTGGTAAATGATGTTACGAAGCACACGTCTTCTATTGCTTAATTTTTTGACATATACGAAGGTATAAAAGTTCGTTTGTCAAAAAATAAATCTATTTGTCTTACTTGAGTTTTTAGATTTGTGAGTTTTGAGAAGAGTTTTTAAATTGCACGAAACGAGAAAAATACCATACATCAATTCTATGTAATTCACGGTTGCTGATTTTGATTGCATACTCAGTTTTTTTTCTATTACGTGACGTTTTTTAAGAAAATTGCTCTCGATATTTTAGGCCCTTTTTAGGCCCTTTTTAGAATTAAAAAAATACCGTCCCTTACACAACTAAATTTCAAAAAAAAACTGTAAACGCAATTTTACTTACAATTGTCAAGTCTATTTTTTCTATAGTTTCTAAAGATATTTGATTCTAAACTCGAAAAATATTTATTTTTTACACGTTTTTTGGCGATTTTTTTAGCACTTTTCCTAGTAGAAATTTTGGTAGTGCCATGGTCATGAAGTGATCATGTCATTATTTGAGATGATCGGGATATGACGAGGCCCATAATGTCCTTATAACGCAGTGTCCTGATCATGTACTGACCTCAGGCCATGATCATGTACTGATCGGGCAATTCCTCATTTTATTATTTACCCGACAATTGCCTTGTCAGAGCCCGAGCGTAATAGGGTTTCTCTCATTAAATCTCGATCATT